>JAJJWW010012534.1:0-1372950 GCA_023531295.1 Papaver armeniacum
ATCATTGCACTTGACCCGAGATGGATGTAACTTCCCTGCACCATCAGAGCAACTCCACTCCCCACTTCACACTTTTACTCTCTGCATTTGCCTCAACTCCGAACTTCTACCGCATTGCTTACATCTCATGACAACCTACGATTTCCTTAAAGCTCCACAACACAACCATATTTCTGGGAGACTACATCAGAATAATCACCAGAATCTCTATAGACTCAGACTCCTGACTAGGCTGTGGCACCATCATCACACCCGAGACTCCTTCTCGGGTTAATTCCGCAATTTTGCAAGACATACACAATTCCAACATCAGTTTGCATTACCGGCTCTTCTCGGCAATTCCACCTCCACTCAAAGACCTTCCAAGTCAGTGCCATCCTTTACCCTTTTTGTACCAGAGCCACACCAATCGTATCATTATTTATCCATTCCACCAAAGATAGCAACTTCATTCTCTCCCCGGCTCTTTGCTTCCCTATTTAGTCATAGTTCAAGTGCTTGCATAGCACCATTGTAAATTTGAACTTCAAACCCCCATGATAACCAAAAACACTGCAATCCATTCCAACCACCAACACACATTCATTCTCTCGGACCCTTGATAGCACATAACCAACATTCTTAAGACTTTGCCAAACCTTCATCCACAAACCACAAGTGCACCACCCGAGACAACAACAACTACACCATCAACGAGTTCAAACTTTAAGCACCACTCATTTTGCAACTCCATCTCGGGCTTAGGTCACAACTATGATGGCCCTCAACTCCACTTGCCATTACACCGTAACACACACCATCAATTGAGAATCACGGCACAAATTTAGCATGTCCTGCTCTTTTCTCACCACCAAACCAACTTTCCGATCTTGTCTCAAGACTATTACCACATCCGACAACTCGGGTCATCTCGTACCTCAAAGACACACAACACAATGCTCAAAACACATATGACTAAAGCCATTCATCCATTCCCTCGCATACTACACATTCTCGCAGCCTCCACATGCCTGCAATATAATTCATCACCCGCAATACGACCTCCACTGAGCCATGAATTGCAACAAAGAATGACTCTTTGCCTCAATTCATGCCTTCTGACCTTCAAATCCCAAGAAGAACACAATTCTTTCACCGCCATTTGAACTCCAAGCATATCTCCACCTCTCGTAGGCTGCACACCATCACTTCACTCCATTCACCGTCGGCCTTGACCCTTCAAACACCAATAGCCGCTTTGCAACCTCGGGCCATTAAACCGCAACAAACTCATTCTACGGCTCGATTCATCTCAAGCCCAAAACCCTAACTCCATTTCACTCATCCCTTCATCTCCGAATTCAATCACCTCAAATCGATTCTTTTTTTGCCGCACTTTTGATTCCATCTCTCGTATCACCAACTTCAAACAAATCTCACCAAGACTTGACTCCAAATCGACTCCACACAGATCTATCTCGAGCAATGAAGAACAAACCCTAACTCGGAATCTCGTAAATCATCACCATATGCGCCAAGCTCGAAAACCCCTCTCACTTTCATCACCGATTCTATTCTCGATCTACCCCGAATTTATCACCACCAACCGCCGCTATCTTCGTGACGAGAGAAGAAGATTAATGATTATCTTCTCTCGATTTTTAGATTTAGTGTAGGAAATGAGGTTGGATATAGCCACCCATATCCGGCGAGATAAGGGTAACCAAAAATAACTATAAGCACCCACTCATTATTAAGGGCCACCAAGGTTCTTTGCCCATGCTTCTCTAGACTAAGCTGTGATGGTCGTCTCCTATCGCTGGCTAGGCTCGGCTCCCAATAATGTTTGCCTCCTTTCCGCTCCGATTGGATGCTTTCTCCTTCTTTTGCTCCCAATGACTCCAGAGTACCTAATAACTCAAAAACACACGTAAAGTACATAATTCACAAGAAAAATAGCAAAGAAAGCGTAACTACTAGATAGTAAATACGGTGTATTCTACACCTATCAGTAGCCACCTGCTCCGCCACTCTCTCTCAAATTATCTCTATCATAGCTTCTCCATACCCTAGAAGCTAGGTTAGAGATAGTTGAGCTAGGGTTTTCTCTAACATCAAATCAATGGAGTCGAGAGGCAGTGAGGGGAGGAAAGAGGTTTGGGTTTTTCATTAATTGCAAGTTTGAGTGATTTGTGAGGTATAAATTGATGTTTTTCATGTGAGGAAACTAAGTCAGTTTTAGGGTTTTGTTTTGTAATTTAATTTTGAATCCTGTTTTTCTTTGCATGATGTTCTAATTCACCATGCTAGGGTGAAGATGAAACTCTCTTATTCAATGTGATAGTAAGCAAATTCTCAGATTGTTCTTATTGTATATCATGTTTAGGAAAATAGTTAGCTAGAAAACTAAGCTTGCTTGTGATCAATGGTACTGTAAGAAGACCATTGATACTAGGAGTGAGTAAGGAGATTCAGTTATACAATTATCCATCTAAGGCCTTCAATGGAAGGCATAAGAACAAAATGATAATTTACATTACCTAAGCATAGGAGTAGAGAGTGAATTCAAGCACCCTAGTGCCACTCAACCATCTGTTATAACATCTTTTGATCATTTGTTGCCTTAGAATAGCTACAATAGCTCATTGTCGTATCGACACCAACCCATATTTGTGTTACAATACCTTAGAAATCAGTTAGTAAACTACTAAGATCAACTCCACAGCAACACCATTTCCCTGAGGATCGACCTGTACTTGCCCTTGCCTCCAACAGGCACTGTGCACTTGCAGTATTACACGTACGCGATACACTTTTCCAAGCCTACCAAGTTTTTGGCGCCGTTGCCGGGGATTTGGTAGTGTGATGTTGATCGGTTGCCACCCGGTCAAAAATAATTTCACTTTCTTGTTTTAATAAAATAAAGTAGTATGCAATAAGAAAGAGTTCGTATCCACAGAGAGGCCTTTGTTGTTATGCAAATTTTCAGTTTCCTAGTAACCAAGGGGGGATGTTTTGATAATTCAAAGTAAATAAACTAATTTGAAAGCAAAGTAATAATAAAGAAACTCAATAAGGAGAAAGTATTGGTCACGGGATAGTTTCATTCACAAATATGTATTCTCAATAATGACTAGAATTGATAAATTAATCTCTCATTTACTAAAAGTCCTAGGATACCTTGATCGCAAGAATATCCCGCTAATTCCCTGATTTCATCACAACCACATTAAAAGATGCATATGTGAATTTTTCCTAGAAAGCAACCTAAAGTGTAAAAGCACAATTAAGTTTAACTCCTAAAAGCAATAAGTTTTCGGAATAAGACTAATCAAGGCAACCAAAATGTGTAAAAGCACTAAATCGATTTAACCCAAGTTATGATTCATATGTGACTAGTAGGATATATCACTACAAGCACTACCCACATTTATGCTACTTAAAATCAGGGATAAACAACGTTTTCGTATTGAAAACCCTAATATAGCTCTAGATATGAATGCAAATCGGATTGATTCCGGACTCAACCAAACAAACAATCAAATCATATATCAATATTAACAATGAATCATAAACAATAAACTTAAGACAAAATTAATTCATTGATTCAAAACTTATTTGTGAAATCCACTTATTATCCCATAACCAATAAATAGTATTTAGTTACTCATGGTTTTTAGATTCAACATAATTATTATCAAAAATAAATTGAAGAACATGAAAAATAAATGAAAGCAAACCCTAGGCGTAGTCCTCTGCAAAAAGCTCCCGTAGAAGAAAGAATAATTGATTGATCCCAAAAAGAATAGAAACTTCTTCTTTTTATAGCCTTCTCACTTTCCAAAATTAGGTCTTCAAAGTCCATCACCAAAAAGTCCACCAAGCCCATGAACCAAGTGTGAGAAACCCATGTGAAAATATGTCCCAAAAATATGCTCGTTGGGAAATCGATGCACCGGCCTAATTGCGCGCGGAAAATATCTCAGTGACTAAGAAAGTCCATCCAGGTCACCGGGTCAATCGGTCAAACCGGAGTTGACTCGGGGTCAAGCGACTTAGTTGACATGAGTTGGTTGAGGCCAACCATTGCGTTCACGACCCGGATGGCCGTGACTTTGCTTCTGCAAATGACTTCCAACTTCATTGCACGTAACCCAGTCTTTGTCCAACTTCAACTTCCTTCTTCCACCGCAACCGCAAAAAACACTCCTTGATCAATCACCTGCCGTTACACAAAACCGGTTGCATTTCACATACCCTCGCAATGTTTTTCTTCCCTTTCACTGGTCACCGCAAACATCAACTCCTTCACAACAATTTGTTTGCAATTACCACTTCGGTCCATCTACTGACACCATCCTCCATGCAACACTTGCTCAAGGCTCACAACTTCATATGCAATCGCAATGAACTAGCACCGATTAACAACACACAAAGACCATTCTCTTCATTAGTCACGCCCTTCCTTGATGTAACTCTAAAGCCATTGTAATCCCAGCTCAATCTCAATTGAAATCACCAGTTCCATGGCCATCCACATTCACGCATTCCAAACATCCATTCACTTGGGCCGGTTGAATTGCAAACACCAGTTCAACCTCTACAAACCACCAACTCAATTCAGTTATGTTTCATTGCTTCAATCCACATCAACCTCAATACACTGGTACCTGCAATTTCACTACCACCACCAACAACACAACCACCATTTCCATTTGTAACAACTCCATAGCAGACGAGGTGTCGCTACTTCTCTTCTTGCCTTGCAATCACTGCACACACACACACCATAAGCCTAACCCATTGTAGCCATCAATTTTGTCAAGCTCAGTCCAATACAAACCCATGTTCAGTTCCTCCTTAGAGATCAGATTCATCACCAACTCCTAACATACATCTAAACCCTTTGAACTCATTAGTTTCATCATTACCAGCAATACCTCAATCTAAACTGAGTCATCTCTTCAATTGAATTAAAACCCTTTTTCTGAATCTTTTCAACCCATCACAACAGCTTCTCACTGCATCACCACTTCCTACTGCTCACTGCAACAGATTCATCTCCTTCTTTTCTTCAGAAGCCCCAAATAATACCTTAATCGACCAATTTCTTCATCTGGTTGTTCAATTCAACCAACACCATTACTGTTTCTCCCAATTCCTTGAGTACCCATCTCTCCATCCTCCAAAACTCGGTCGGTTCTTCATTCATTTAATCAAACTCAGGTCTTATGAAACCCTGAATTCCAAACCTATCTGATTCATGTCTTTCCCAGCTACTGAGTTCAAATCAAACCCTCTATTTTAATCTTCACCAGTAGCATCACAACATTTCGATCTCTCTCATCTTCCTCATCAATTCATACTCTGAATCTGCATCTCCAACTCTACACCAGCCGTCATCTTATGCCTCTCTCTGAATTTCTCAATTTCAGGTGAAGCTTGAAAAGAAAAGAGAAACATTTCTCTTGAATTTAGGGCAAGCCAATCATTGGGTTTACCAGAACACCACTAACTTGGATAAGGGCTGCACAGATTTCATTTGGCTTGTCGGTTTCGCGGAACTGACTGCCTATTCACTCCCTTGCTGCGCCAAGTATCTTTCGCCCGTGAACTGGTCGTTTTGCCTTTTACGCTCCAAATGGATGATTTCTTTCGCCTTCCACCAACAACAACCATCTTTTACTCCTCATATTCACTTATTTCCTTCAATTCATTCATCACTAAAGCAGTCATGCTTTTCAGACAGAAATTGCATCACTAAAGCCGACAAACTTTTCAGATAGGGATGAAGAAACAAAAGCAAATATGAGAAATAATCGCCTCCAATAATATTTGCACCTTTTGCCCTGTTTCTTCTTATTTTGCTCCAACGACTCCAAAGTACCTAACAAACTCAAATTCACACATAAGATACATAATTTACATGAAAACTCGCAAAGAAAGCATAAATACTAGATATAAAATTAGGTGTTTATCACACCTATCAAATTCCCCCACACTTAGACTTTGTTAGTCCTCGAGCAAATCAAACAAAACAATTCTAAAACAAATACATACAACTCCGTCTCGTCGAGGCTACGGTCACTTTAAGCATAAATAACAAGCCTTTGAACCCCTAGGTGTCCCTAGTGGACGAGTTTTAGTCTCGTGAAGGTTTACAAGAGGTCTGCCTACAAAACCTATATTTCCAACTCCGTCTATTTGTGACAAATCAATGAACGAATCCAAAATTGACTACGGGGAGGAGGTACCTTGCACAAATTCAGTTCATATTCAAGTAAATAAAGCTTAAATTAGATAGTCGAACAAGCCACAATACTCGGAAACTAACAAACCACAATCACAATGAAAAGATAAAGAAGATGGATATAGATGTAGATGTTGGCGAATGTTCACAAGTGTTCGATGTTTCCCATATCTCTCTCAAGGTCACTACTAAGATGAACCTATGCAACCTATTGGATTGAGTTGCGGGTCAATTCTAGAGTTAACACCTTGGCATATACAAGGGAACCAAAGAGGTCAACAAACTTATTTCTACATCAACTCGCTGGCATATACAAGGGAACCAGGAGTGACTTTATTCAACAATAATAATAATATTTTCTTTTCTTTTTCTTTTCTTTTTCACCTTTTTTTTTTCTTTTTTTTTTTTTTTTAAAAGACGGCATGATTAAATCTTTTGGATTCAAGCGCATGCTTCTTGTCAGCAAGTACATGATAGTTGCCTTGGATCCTGCATTCCACGCTTGTTTAGGCGACGGAGACAGGGACTACGTTTCACACATACTGCTATTCCCAAGTGTCATTCTTTATTCCGTTTTGGTCTAATTGGTCGGTCTCTTTTTTTTTTTTTTTTTTTTTTTTTTTTTTTTTTTTTTAGCAACTCAATCACTCTAATCATCCTAGCAACAGCAATAACAACTCGATTTTTAGTGACCCACCAAAGCACTTAGAGAACAATAGATAAATATGAAAAATAAAAATAGAATGTGATATGGTGATATTCCGAGATATGGTAACAACTATCATATAATTTGTGATTTCTGAGCTATGTTCGTCCCTTAAAGTTAATTGGTTCCTCAACTCCTGCAATCAAACTGGTTCCATCCACTAATGGTGTCAGCCTAAAGGCACAAGTTTCTAGATTTAGAGTTCAAAAGCACAAATTTTTTCTTGTTTTTTCTATTTTTCTGATTTTTTTTTTTTTTTTTTTTTTTTGTTTTTTCTTGGCATAAAACTACTAAACGCATAAAACAAACTATACAAACATATAAATGCTCCCCCACACTTAAACTTTACATTGTCCTCAATGTAAAATTGAATCATCCAAAGAAGGTTCAAGGTGGGAAATTCCGCAAATGATATGCAAAAACAAGAAAATAAAGATAAAATGCTTAAAAATAAAAAAGATAAAGGTAAAGATACAAAACCGGTGGGTTGCCTCCCACTTAGCGCTTGGTTTAAAGTCATCAGCCCGACTATCTCCTTGCTTTCTATGACTCCTCCAGAGGGAGTGCATCCACAAAATTAGCTCCTTCCACCACTTCGGAAGTGAAATTCTCATAATATGGTTTCAAACGGTGCCCGTTAACTTTAAGTTCCTTGCCCGTAGCAATGCTACGAATTTCTCGCACCATGAGAAAACATATTAGTAACAATAAAAGGTCCGATCCATCGTGACCTTAATTTACCGGGAAATAAATGCAAGCGAGTATTAAACAAAAGCACTTTCTCGCCCAACACAAAATTGTTTTCTAGAAATCATAGTATCATGAAAGGCCTTCGTTTTTTCCTTATAAATGCGAGAGCTTTCAAATGCATCATTGCGAAGCTCTTCTAGCTCTTGGAGTTGCAACTTCCTTTGCTTTCCAGCCCCATCCATCTCCATGTTGCATTGTTTAATCGCCCAAAACGCCTTATGCTCAATCTCCACGGGTAAGTGACATGGTTTACCATACACAAGCCTAAAGGGAGACATCCCAATAGGTGTCTTGTATGCGGTTCTATATGCCCACAAAGCATCATTTAGCCGCATGCTCCAATCTTTCCTTGTTGGATTCACCGTCTTCTCAAGTATGGATTTCACCTCCGGGTTAGACACCTCGGCTTGTCCATTTGTTTGAGGATGATAAGGTGTTGCAACCTTGTGCGACACATTGTACTTCTTCAACAAGCTTTGTAAAAACTGTTGTTGAAGTGAGAACCTCCATCGCTAATTATGGCTCTTGGAATTCCAAACCTTGCAAAAATATTAGTTTGCACAAAATCTGAAACAACCTTGGAATCATTAGTAGGGGTGGCCTTAGCCTCCACCCATTTAGAGACATAATCAACAGCAAGTAAGATGTAATAATTCCCATGCGAGTTGACAAAAGGACCCATAAAATCTATACCCCATACATCAAAAACTTCAATAAATTGAATAAAAGTTTGTGGCATTTGATTTCGGGCACCTAGATTGCCTGTTCTTTGACACCTATCACAAGTTGTACAAAATGTATATGCATCCTTAAACAAGGTTGGCCAATAGAAACCGCTTTCAAGTACCTTGTAAGCGGTTCTTTTACTTCCAAAATGTCCTCCGCAAGCATAGGAGTGACAAAATGACAAGATAGAATTAAACTCGGATTCGGGAACGCACCTTCTTATTACTTGGTCGCTGCCATGTTTCCATAAGTATGGATCATCCCATATGTATCGGTTCCCTAACCTCTTAAGTTTGTCCCTCTCAGCACGAGACAAGTTCTTCGGGATTTGTTTAGTTACCAAGTAATTTACAATGTCTGCATACCATGGTTCTCCAAAGGCAACTGAGAATAGTTGCTCATCCGGGAAACTTTCACGCAATGGAATAGCTTCCTTGTCCACAGTAAGACGACTCAAGTGATCCGCAACGGTGTTCTCAATTCCTTTCTTGTCCTTGATCTCAATATCAAACTCTTGCAAGAGTAGAATCCATCGTATGAGCCTTGGTTTCGCTTCTTTCTTCATTAGCAAGTACCTAAGAGCTGCATGGTCGAAAAGACAACAACTTTTGTACCAATTAGATAAGAGCGAAATTTCTCCAATGCAAATACAATAGCTAAAAACTCTTTTTCGGTGGTTGTGTAGTTTTGTTGGGCTTCATTTAACGTTCTAGAAGCATAGTAAATAGCATGAGGTATCTTCCCCTCACGTTGCCCAAGCACCGCACCAACCGCGTAGTCACTAGCATCACACATTAGCTCAAACGGCTTGCTCCAATCCGGTGGTTTAATGATAGGGGCTGAAATCAAAAGTTCTTTCAAACGATTGAATGCCGCCATACACTTCTCATCGAAGTTAAAAACCACATCTTTTGCAATAAATTGCAAAGTGGTGATGCTATCTTGGAAAAATCCTTGATAAATCTACGATAGAAACCCGCATGACCAAGAAAAGAACGTATCTCCCTCACCGTAGTGGGAGGGGTTAGAGCACGAATAAGGTCTATCTTAGCTTTATCAACTTCCAAGCCCTTAGAAGATATTATATGGCCTAAAACTATGCCATGAGTTACCATGAAATGGCACTTCTCCCAATTTAGCACAAGATTTGTTTCAACACATCTTTCAAGGATTAATGACAAGTTGTTCAAACATAGGTCAAATGAATCACCAAAGACACTAAAGTCATCCATAAACACTTCAATGATGTTTTCAACATACTCGGAGAAAATACTTACCATACACCTTTGAAAGGTAGTTGGAGCATTGCACAAGCCAAAAGGCATCCTTCTATAAGCAAAAGTGCCGAAAGGACAAGTGAAAGTAGTTTTCTCTTGGTCCTCCGGTCTTTATCACAACTGATTGTACCACCGAATAACCATCAAGGAAGCAATAATAAGCATGTCCAGCTAAACGTTCAAGCATTTGATCAATAAAGGGTAAAGGAAAATGATCCTTCCTAGTAGTGGCATTCAACTTTCTATAATCAATACAAACCCTCCAACCGGTTTGCACACGAGTTGGGACAAGTTCATTTTCATCATTCTCTACCACCGTTACCCCCGATTTCTTTGGTACAACTTGTACCGGCTCACCACTTGCTATCGGATATGGGGTAGATAACACCCACTTCCAAGAGCTTGAGTATCTCCTTTTTCACAACTTCCATCATGGGAGGGTTCAAACGACGTTGCGCGTCCCTTGTAGGCTTTGCATCGTCCTCCAAACGAATCTTATGCATACAAACGACATGGCTTATACCCTTGATATCGCGATTGTCCATCCTATGGCCGTCTTGTGCTTCCTTAACACCCGTAGAAGTTTTTGCTCCCGTAATTCACTAAGCTCGTTAGAAACAATCATAGGTAACTCTTCATTATCACCCAAGTACAAGTACTTTAAGTGACTTGGAAGAGGTTTCAATTCCAACTTTGGAGATTTAACAATAGAAGGTAAAGTTGTTCATCACTGCGTGGTAAAGAAATAAAAGAGATATTGTGAGTTTAGGACATCCTTGTAGTGAGTTGAGATCACCAAGGGCTTCCTTAACTTCGTTACCACACTCAACACCGTCATCCATGGTTGTAGTTAAAACAGGTTTCCAAAGCATCATCATGATTCAATTCAAACACTTGTTGAGCCAATGTATCCAAAACATCAACGGAGAAACAAGAGTGGACATCACTAGGATATCTCATCGTCTCGAAAATGTTGAAACGTATTATTTCTCCATCGAACTCCATAGTCAACGTTCCCTTGTCCACATCAATAATGGTTTTCGCCGTTTTCATGAAGGGACGCCCAAGTAGCAATGGAAGAGACGAGTCCGGTGAACCTTCATCCATCTCTAACACACAAAAGTCACTGGGAATACAAGTTGATTAACCCGCACAAGAACATCCTCGACAATACCCATTGGGTAGACATTAGAACGATCGGCTAATTGCAACACAATTCCAGCCTTTTTCAAAGGACCTAGATTAAGTGAATTATACATAGATGAGGCATAACATTAACGGATGCACCTAAATCCAACATTGCTTTATTAAAAGTGGTGTTACCAATTGTGATGGGAATGTCAAAGCTACTCGGGTCTTTGCATTTCGGTGGGAGTTTGTGTTGTAAGATTGCCGAAGCATTCTCCCCCACACTCAACACTTCATTACCTTTGAGCCTTTGCTTATTGGTACACAAGTCCTTCAACACTTTTGCATACTTGGGAACTTGCTTGATAGCATCAAGGAGTGGTATATTCACATGAATCTTCCTAAGAACGTCTAAAATCTCCTTTTCTAGTTCCGCCTTCTTTGAACTTGCAAATCTGCGAGGAAAAGGTATAGGAGGAACATAAGTAGAAACCGGAGTTTTAGAGTTAGGAATTGGTACCTCGGGTGTTTGGGGAATTTCATCCCTCTTTTCTTCCAAAACCGGCTCCTTTGGAGCTTCCTCTTCACCCAAATCAGCAACTTGGGTTGCACAAGTTGTGTACCACTTCTCAATGTAATTGCATTAACACCCTCTTTGGGTTGATAGGTTGAGAAGGAAGTCTCCCACTATTTTGTGCCTTCAAATTGTTGATATCAACCGCCATGGAGCCTACTTGAGTCTGCAAATCCTTGATAGCACTCTTAGTTTCTTGTTGGCTCTCCTTGAACATGGTAGAAATACCTTGCATCATTGTATGTAACTTTGCATCGATATCGGAACCTTGAACCGATTGTTGTGGTTGCCGAAATTGTTGTTGTTGCGGTTGAAATTGTTCTTTGTTGTTGTTGGAATTGTTGTTGTTGTGGTTGAAATCCACTCGAACGATTGAAATTTGGTTGTTGGACCGCACCTTGCTTGTTGGCATAGCTGAAATTTGGATGATCTCTCCATCCGGATTGTAGGTGTTGGAGTAGGGATCATACCGTCTTTGTTGGTTTGGAAAACCGCACTAGCTTGCTCCATCTCTTCACCATGTGAAGGTAGAATAACCGCAGCCATCCTTTGTATCATTTGCTCCATATTGTCCATCCTTTGATCACGGTGTGATGATGATGAATCACTAACTTCATGCACTTGCCTTACCATTGGTTCACCTCTTGTGTAGAATTGTTGCGAGTTTGCAGCCATGCTTTCAATCAAATCAGTAGCTTGGGCCACCGTCTTGTTCACTAGTGCACCACCACCCGCAGCGTCTAGAAGATATCTATCACTTGATTGGAGACCTTCGTAGAAGTATTGGATTATCATAGCATCACTAACTTGATGGTGTGGACAGCTTGCCACCAATCTCTTGTACCTCTCCCAACATTCATACAATGATTCTCCAACATGTTGCTTTATTCCACAAATCTCTTTGCGAATTTGAGTGGCCTTAGACGCAGGAAAATACCTCTCTAGAAAGATTTTCTTCAACCCGTTCCATGTAGTGACACTCCCAAAAGGCAAACAATACAACCAATCCTTAGCGCTATCCATCATAGAAAATGGAAAACTTTCATCATTGCACCATCGACTTCGGTCTCACTGGGAAGCATAGCCTTGACAATGGTATAGAACTCCATGAGATGCTTGTTTGGGTCCTCATTCGCCATACCATGAAACATTGGCAACTCTCTAAGCAACCCCGGCTTGATCTCGAAAGTCGAGTTTGTTTGGATACACCATTGTTGTGCATCAAGCCTATGAGAAGCCAAATCCTTGAGTGTACGGTTTGCATTGTCACCCATTGCTTCTTCCTCTTCAATTAGTGGTTCTCCTACGAATGGAACCTCTTGTTCTTCTTCTAGTTGTAACTCTTCTTCCTCTTCTCGATGAAGAGCTTCGTGTTCTACTTCCAAGACTTGTTCTTCCGTTGTGTCTTGACTTGGTTGGAGTATTGTGCCTCTTCGAGTAGCTATCCCGCACCTTGGATAATTCCAATCTTTAGAAGCCAGGGATTAGTACCGAAAAACAATTCTCGCAAACAAGTGAGAAACAAAACAATAAACGAAAAGGCAAGTATAAAAGCAAAAATTGTAAAAGAAACTAAAAACTTAATAACAAGCCGTATGCCTCCCCGGCAGCGGCGCCAAAATTTGATCGGTTGCCACCCGGTCAAAAATAATTTCACTTTCTTGCTTTACTAAAATAAAGTAGTATGCAATAAGAAAGAGTTCGTATCCACAGAGAGGCTTATGTTGTTATGCAAATTTTCAGTTTCCTAGTAACCAAGGGGGATGTTTTGATAATTCAAAGTAAATAAACTAATTTGAAAGCAAAGTAATAATAAAGAAACTCAATAAGGAGAAAGTATTGGTCACGGGATAGTTTCATTCACAAATATGTATTCTCAACAATGACTAGAATTGATAAATTAATCTCTCATTTACTAAAAGTCCTAGGATACCTTGATCGCAAGAATATCCCGCTAATTCCCCGATTTCATCACAACCACATTAAAAGATGCATATGTGAATTTTTCCTAGAAAGCAACCTAAAGTGTAAAAGCACAATTAAGTTTAACTCCCTAAAAGCAATAAGTTTTCTGGAATAAGACTAATCAAGGCAACCAAAATGTGTAAAAGCACTAAATCGATTTAACCCAAGTTATGATTCATATGTGACTAGTAGGATATATCACTACAAGCACTACCCACATTTATGCTACTTAAAATCAGGGATAAACAACGTTTTCGATTGAAAACCCTAATATAGCTCTAGATATGAATGCAAATCGGATTGATTAGGACTCAACCAAACAAACAATCAAATCATATATCAATATTAACAATGAATCATAAACAATAAACTTAAGACAAAACTAATTCATTGATTCAAAACTTATTTGTGAAATCCACTTATTATCCCATAACCAATAAATAGTATTTAGTTACTCATGGTTTTTAGATTCAACATAATTATTATCAAAAATAAATTGAAGAACATGAAAAATAAATGAAAGCAAACCCTAGGCGTAGTCCTCTCGCAAAAAGCTCCCGTAAGAAGAAAGAATAATTGATTGATCCCAAAAAGAATAGAAACTTCTTCTTTTTATAGCCTTCTCACTTTCCAAAATTAGGTCTTCAAAGTCCATCACCAAAAAGTCCACCAAGCCCATGAACCAAGTGTGAGAAACCCATGTGAAAATATGTCCCAAAAATATGCTCGCCGGAAAACTGATGCACTGGCCGGAATTCGGCGCCGGAAAATATCTCAGGTGACCAGACAAAGTCCACCTTGGCCACCTGGTCGAATCGGTCAAACTGAGTTGACTCGGGGTCAATCGACTTAGTTGACATGAGTTGGTTGAGGCCAATCTGTTGCGATTCACGACCCGATGGCCGTGACTTTGCTTCGCAGACTTCCAACTTCATTGCACTGCAACCGTGTTGTCCAACTTCAACTTCCTTCTTCCACCGCAACCGCAAAACACTCCTTGATCAATCACCACCGCCGCTACACAAAACCGTTTGCATTTCACATACCCCCGCAATGTTTTTCTTCCCTTTCACTGGTCACTGCAAAGATCAACTCCTTCACAACAATTTCAATGTTAATTAGGTCCATCTACAAAGCACCATCCTCCATGCAACACTTGCTCAGGCTCACAACTTCATATGCAACCGCAATGAACTAGCACCCGATTAACAACACACAACACCATTCTCTTCATTAGCTGCCCGGGTTCTTCTTTGTAACTCTAAAGCCATTGTAATCCCACTCAATCTCAATTGAAATCACGGTTCCGGCCATCCACATTCACAAGATTCCAAACATCCATTCACTTGGGCCGGTTGAATTGCAAACACCAGTTCAACCTCTACAAACCACCAAAACTCAATTCAGTTATATTTCATTGCTTCAATCCACATCAACCTCAATACACTGGTACTGCAATTTCACTACCACCACCAACAACACAACCACCATTTCCATTTGTAACAACTCCATAGCAGCACTGAGGTGCTGCTACTTCTCCTTCTTGCCTTGAAATCACCAGACACAACACCATAAGCCTAACCCATTGTAGCCATCAACTGTCAAGCTCAGTCCAATACAAACCCATGTTCAGTTCCTCCTTAGAGATCAGATTCATCACCAACTCCTAACATACATCTAAACCCTTTGAACTCATTAGTTTCATCATTACCAAGCAATACCTCAATCTAAACTCGAGTCATCTCTTCAATTGAATTAAAACCCTTTTTTCGAATATTTTCAACCCATCACTTGACTTGATCGCATCACCACTTCCCTCTCGCACACTGCAACAGATTCATCTCCTTCTTTTCTTCAGAAGCCCCAAATAATACCTTAATCGACCAATTTCTTCATCTGGTTGTTCAATTCAACCAACACCATTCTGTTTCTCCCAATTCCTTGAGTACCCATCTCTCCATCCTCCAAAACTCTGGTTGGTTCTTCATTCATTTAATCAAACTCGGGTCTTATGAAACCCCTAATTCCAAACCTATCTCGATTCATGTCTTTCCCAGCCACCGAGTTCAAATCAAACCTTCTATTTTAATCTTCACCGGTAGCATCACAAAGATTTCGATCTCTCTCATCTTCCTCATCAATTCATACTCCGAACTGCATCTCCAACTCTACACCGGCCGCCATCTTATGCCTCTCTCTGAATTTCTCAATTTCAGGTGAAGCTTGAAAAGAAAAGAGAAACATTTCTCTTGAATTTAGGGCAAGCCAATCATTGGGTTTACCAGAACACCCACTAACTTGGATAAGGGCTGCACAGATTTCATTTGGCTTGTCGGTTTCATGTGAATCGGCGCCTTATTCACTCCTTTTCAGCGCCAAGTATCTTTCGCCCGTGAACTCGGTCGTTTTGCCTTTTACGCTCCAAATGGATGATTTCTTTCGCCTTCCACCAACAAAGAACCATCTTTTACTCCTCATATTCACTTATTTCCTTCAATTCATTCATCACTAAAGCAGCTCATGCTTTTCGAATACAGTAAATTGCATCACTAAAGCCGACAAACTTTTCAGATAGGGATGAAGAAATAAAAGCAAATATGAGAAATAATCGCTCCAATAATATTTGCACCTTTTTGCCTTCGTTTCTTCTTCTTTTGCTCCAACGACTCCAAAGTACCTAGCAAACTCAAATTCACACATAAGATACATAATTTACATGAAAACTCGCAAAGAAAGCATAAATACTAGATATAAAATTAGGTGTTTATTGATAGGTGTAGAATACACCTAATTTACTATCTAGTAGTTTATGCTTTCTTTGCTATTTTTCGTGTAAATTATGTATTTTACGCTTGTTTTGAGTTTTATAGCTACTTTGAGTCGCACTGAGTGAGTGCCAATAAAGAAATCACCCAATTTGAGCCAAAAGGGCAAAAAGGTCATTCGGGGGTGATTGATATATGGAGCCCAGTTGAGGTTAAGGGGCATCTTTATTTTGGAGGATTATTAAAGACAGCTCTGGGTCAGGGTTAAGGTCGGGACACTTAGCTAGCCCTTATCGAAGTGACCACCTATTATAGGCACCCATCCTGGGGTGGCTCTTATGCTGGGCGTTTTGATCCCAAGTCATTACATGAACCCTAAAATCAAGAGTAATCTTTACTCTCAATCATCTCCACACCAAACCGAGAGAAGAAAGAAAAACACGCCCATGGTCACAAGTAAAATCAAGAGGAAGAGATCGAGAATTGGAAATCCATATAGAGTAAAAGATTGAGAGAAGTGGAGATGTCGTATCGGGTCGAGAGAAAATCGAGAAAACCGTAATGAGAAATCGAGATCGAAAGACTAAGAATCGTAATAGTCTGTGAATGGATCGATGTGGAGTGAAACATGAGTTGGGTTTGGTTGTCAAAGAAGAGTGTGTTGCTCATTAAAAGGGGATCGAGAGAATCAAGCACAGTCGAGATGGTAAAGAACGATCGCCGTAATGGGTTCGAAATTTGAAAAACAAGATGGATTCACGATTTTTTTGGTGTTGTTGAGAGTGAGCGACAAGAATTTTGAAGAATCGATCGAGACGTAGGTTAGCGTGGTTCGATTGGCGAGAGTAAAGGATTAGACAGAAACGATGAATACTCCAATAGGGACTGCCGTTCGGGGTATGGATGCTTTTGGAATTCACCGAGAGATGGGTTCGATGTAATTGAGAGGTGAATCGATTGGAAGAATCGGTTTCGATCTCTGAATCGAGGAACATGGAGATGGAGAAATCAAATGGGTTGCGACTAATTGCGAGAATGGGGTATGATGAATGTGTAGGTTTGTCACAGGAGAAGATTGCAAAAGTGAGGGTCTGAATTCCGTCAGGAAAGTTCTTGTAATCGAACGAATCCGCCAAATTTCCCTTCTAGCGAGTCGACTCGGACCATCCGGACGATCCCGATGACCCATCCCAACCGAGTTCGATGACTCGATTCCGATTGAGTTTGAATTAAATTAAGTCGACTGAGGTACACCGACTCGATTCGACTCACTCGAGGTCGCAGTGAGTTAGAAGCTAACTCGAGTCCGACTCACTCTTCCCTTGACCCGCCGATAATCAGCTTGGACGACGGTTGACCACTTTGACCGTTAGTCCTAACGAGGATCGAGAATATTCCGTCGAATATTCTCCCGACGACGAGAAATTTCGGGATGGCCGAAGGACGTTTTCCGGCAAATTCCGACAACAATCCCGGTTTAAGTGAGCAAAAATTCGAATTTTCTATGGACTTCTCTCATGGGTGTGAAGACTTGGGCTAGGAATTGGATGGAGAATTGGACTCAAATTTGGAAAGAGAAGGTGGAAGAGTTGAGAAAGCTTGGAATTGAAATTGAATTACAAAAGGAAAAGGATTCTAATCCTTAGAAGATTTGGAGAATATTGAAGCCTATAAATAGAGAAGTTTTCTACAACTTCTACACCTCTCTCTACACATCTTTTACACTCTCACACACAACACTTTTCTTTTCTTATTCTTTGTGTGAACTCTTTAACATGAGTAGTTAATTTATTGATTGAGGATGAATTCCTAGTTCTTAATTTATGTTTTGAGTTTTTGTTTTCAAATTCTATCTTGAAGTTTTTCACATAATTATCGTTTGTTTTTACTAATAGGAGTGATCTTAAAGACATTCATGATTGATTGATAGATTGTTTGGGTAGCCAACTAAATTGATTTGTTAATTCGATCTAAAGCTAGTGAAAGTTAGGAGATAAGTAATCGTTTCTTGACTCTTTACATAAGTAGCAAACACGAGACCTTGCGGAGGGATTCAAGTGGAGCAATTGTGTGTAGAAACAACGTTAGCAAGTGGACCTTGAGCTAAGAGTCTAACTACTAATATCAACCTAAGAAATTCACAAAACTTAATGCATGAGCCAAGTTACATCTAGGTTGAGCTAATTCTAGGTGGCTTGGTGATTAGAATCCGTAGTCGAGAACTTCCGTGTCCCAGGATACAAGGGATTTAGGGTTTAGCAGGCTAGCTGCTTTACCTACGGATGGTGATAATTTGTGACTAATAACAAGTAGAAAAGAACATAACTTAATTCATTGTTTCGTAACGAAGAAGGATTCTTGATCTTGTCTCTCTTATTGTTTTCAACTTTACTTTTTAATTGCTTTGTTTATTTTCTTTTGCTTTTTACACCCCCCTTTTTGTGACAATTTTTACAACTAGAATCTGTGCTCCTCGTAGGACTCCATTCCTCGACTACCTATATTACTAGTTAATTAGGTAGTAAGTATTAATTAATTTGTTGTGGTTGACACGCATCGGAATTTTAGACACCGCTAACTAGGAGCTTGTGTGGATGATTTTAGTTGTTTTATTTTTCTTTTTGCTTTATTTTTGCTTTGTTGGATTCTATTCCGTATCTAACTTGGTTTTTGAATCTTATTTGGTCTTAGATTTTTCCATGTACGGTGGACAAGAGCAAGCATATTACAACAACCAACACAGTTTTCAACCTCAACATTATGACAACTTCCAACCATCCTTAGGATACAATCAAAACCAATCTTTTGGCTATGATCAAATTCCTACGAACCTTATGGATATTCTCATACATATCAACAACCTTATGACGGGTATGTAAGTGGACAATCACAAGGATGGGAGGATAGTTTTGTTTATGATCATAAATTCTCTAGTTTTGCAGATAAGATGTTGGCCATGATTGGGGATCTTCAACAAAAGATGCAAGAATCACATCGAGAAATTCAAAGAATTCGGAGAAAATATACGAACAAATTAACAAACCTTTGGAGACTTTTGATACGCTAGTGTAGATTATGACATGATCTTAATAACGATCAATCACCTATTCAAAAGGAAGAGCTTGAGGAAGATGCATTTAGTGCTTGGCAAAAATTTCTTAGGGAAAGATGGGAGTCCGCGGAAGTGTATGAGTGTTGGAGCAATGAGGAAGTTATTCCAACTGGGATCATAATAACGATCCTTCACCTATTCAAAAAGGAGATTGGGTGTGACTTACCTATTGTTGTAAACGGTGTAACACCCACATGAAGATCTTATAATCTATACCGATGAAAATCATTTTAGTGAATGGCCCGATTCCGATGATGAGAATGTTGAAGAGATGATACTAGAGGATGAAACCACATTCATTGATTTTGTGGAAGACCCAATTGAACTTGCTAATGATTATGATGATGCCGAGACTATGGTTAAGGTAGAAAACGACGAAGAATGGTTGCAAGGTTTAATAGAGGACCACGATATACATGAGGTAAGTAGTTCTCGAATTTTTAAGGATGAAGAGGATTATAATACAAGAAATTGTGAAAGGTTTGTCTAACCCTTTGCATATTGATTCTTCTCCTTTACCTCTTATTGGTTTGAATGTATGTGCTTGAAAGTATTTTGGATGATTTTGTTTCTAAATATCCACCATTGGAAACACTTGATGCTAACACTATGCCGGGTTTGCCAAGAGGAATACATGGAAGTTCCCGAATTCTATGTTCTTTATACACTTCAGTGTGGACGAGAATAAGTGTGGGGAAATTTCTATCGAGCAATAATTTCACTATTATTTTCTTGTGCTAATATTTGTATGGAGTTATTGTTTTCAAAACGGTATTATGGGTGGATCCTCAAATTTCGGATTGTTAGTATATGGGAAATGAATCTTACAAGAGCCAAGTCGGGCCGTCGACTTTAAAACAAGCGCTTAATGGGAGGCAACCCATCGGTTTTTTGTATTTCTTATCCTTTTGTTTTTGTTATTTCTTTTTCTTTTGTTTCTTATCATGTTAAAATTTCCCACCTTAACTTTATTAGGAGGATTCAATTACATTGAGGACAATGTAAGGTTTAAGTGTGGGGGAGTGGTTAAGCATGTTTTTAAAACAAAACTTACAAAAAAATTAAAAAAATTTTGAAAAAAAAAAAAAAAAAGTTTTACATAAAAATTCCAACTTTTAAAGATTTTAGAGTCACTAGCATACTTCTAGGTATGTTTACATAGAGATTTTGACCGACATAATTGAACTTGGAAATGTTAGAGAATACATTCGGATTTCTTGCTTGTTTGAGTGTTAAATAATGGATTTAATCATGCGTGTGATGCGAATTTGAATTAGGGGGAAAGGCGTTATTAGAGTTAACATCAATCATTAGTGGAGACTACCCGTATTCATATCATGAGAGGCAACGACCAGAAATTTTCCATCTACTAAAGAGCTTCTTTTGAGTGTGTGTCACCGTCGTAAATTCGGGTAGAATGGTGAGCTACCCAACCTCCCACCAATAGAAGCACTACTCTTTGATCTCTTGAGTGCTAATTTTGTCAATCATGAGGGTGACGTCCATGGATGAAAGCTTCCTTCTTGTAGTTCGATTTGCAGGTAGCACCATTCTCTCTCGCGACAACAACGGATCCATAGAAACACTCTCATCATCAACAAGGAGCGACATAAAAATCTACAAGGAAAGTTGAAAAAAGTTTAAGGTTTACAAGCAACTAACGAGAAAAAGAGCAAATTTCAAATTCAAGTAAAGCAACATACAAGAGAGCGGATTTTTACATATATGTTGAAGACTTACACTACAATGAGGTAATTTTATATCCAAGTATGAAGACTTATTCATGAAAGCGAAGAAAAGTAAAAGGTGAAAATTTTTGAAGTTTATGATTTCAGACGATACAAGTTGTGAAGAATCAAGCGGTAAAATACTTCTCCCACGGCCATGGTTTATTTTTTTGTATTTAATTTCTCTTGTTTTAAAAAAAAAAAAAAAAAAAAAATTGAAAAAAAAAAAATTGAAAAAAGGAAGAAAAAAAAGGAAAGAAAAAAAGAGAGAAAAAAGAGAAATATTTGTTATTATTTTTATTTAATGAGCCGTGGGGAAGGAAAATTTATAAGGTAGTTTCAAGCGACAAGGATTTTAAGGTAAAGAGTTACAAATTGTTAAGGATTTATGAAATTCAAGGGTTTATCATCAATAGTTGAAACCGAAGACGAGGACCATGAAGATCAAGATAAGGAGGCGGAAGACGTTTCTATTGGATGCCGTGAGAGTGGTGTTATCTTAATTGGCGATCGGATGTGAAGGTAAGTAAGTAATCTCATCCTCGATTATAATGGTTGATTTCCTTTAGAGATCATTTAAAAATGGTTTTTCAAAATATTAAAAGATGTGGTTTTTAAAAATTTCGGAAGTTATCCTTCCCACCATTCAACGTGTTGTGGATTGCCTCTTCATTCCTACCCGCACACATGTGAGACCCATAAAGCTGTCCTTTTGAGTGCAATTATCATAAAATCCTATTTGGTGAGGCGAAGTCGGCGAAATGCTTATTGATCGTTTCTCAAACACGCATTCTCTCATTATGGTGTGGTTATTTCTCACTCAACATTTAAGAATGAGAATATGTTCTTAGTATTTCTAACTTCTTATTACTAGCATCGTAAACTCTGTGTCCTCATAACTCTTTGGATGCTTGTGACGCTTGAACGCTTTGAAGTTGTGAGTTTTTAGTTTGATTTGCTCGAGGACTAGCAAAGTCTAAGTGTGGGGGAATTTGATAGGTGTAGAATACACCTAATTTACTATCTAGTAGTTTATGCTTTCTTTGCTATTTTTCGTGTAAATTATGTATTTTTACGTTTGTTTTGAGTTTTATAGCTACTTTGGAGTCGCACGGAGGAAAAGAAGAAGAAATCACCCAATTTGAGCCAAAAGGGCAAAAAGGTCATTTCAGGGGGCGATTGATATATGGAGCCCGATTGAGGTTAAGGGGCATCTTTATTTTGGAGGATTATTAAAGATGACCAGAGTCAAGGTTAAGGGGTGGACACTTAGGCTAGCCCTTATCGAAGTGACCACCTATTATAGGCACCCATACGGGGTGGCTCTTATGTTGGGCGTTTTGATCCCAAGTCATTACATGAACCCTAAAATCAAGAGTAATCTTTACTCTCAATCATCTCCACACTGAAACCGAGAGAAGAAAGAAAAAACACGCCCATAGGCCGACCGTTAAAATCAAGAGGAAGAGATCGAGAATTGGAAATCCATATAGAGTAAAAGATTGAGAGAAGTGGAGATCTTGATGTATCAGTCGAGAGAAGAATCGAAACCCGGAATGAGAAATCGAGATCGAAAGACTAAGAATCGAGATGGGTCGTGAATGGATCGATGTGAGTGAAACGGGGAGTTGGGTTTGGTTTGTCAAAGAAGAGTGTCGCCGCTCATTAAAAAGGGGATCGAGAGAATCAAGACAGTCGAGATGGTAAAGAACGATCATTTGTAATGGGTTCATTTGAAACACAAGATGGATTCACGATTTTTTGGTCTTTGTTGAGAGTGAGCAAAGAATTTGTAAGAATCGATTGAGACGTAGAAGCCATTTGTGGTTCGATTGACCGAGAGAAGGGATTAGACAGAGAAACGATGAATACTCCAATAGGGACTGTCGATTCAGGGTATGGATGCTTTTGGAATTGCACTGAGAGATGGGTTCGATGTAATTCAGAGGTGAATCAGATTGGAAGAAATCGGTTTCGATCTCTGCAACTGATAGAACATGGAGATGGAGAAATCAAATGGGTTGCGACTAATTGCAGAATGGGGTATAGATGAATGTGTAGGTTTGTCACGGGGAGAAGATTGCAAAGTGAGGCCCGACCGGTAGGGAAAGTCTTGTAATTGAACAAGAACTCGGCCCAAATTTCCTTCTAGCGAGTCGACTCGGACCGATCCGGACGATCCCGATGACCGATCCCAACCGAAGTTCGAGTGTGATTAGGTGAGTCTGAATTAAATTAAGTCGCCGAGTAAGCAGTGACTCCGGTTCGACCGGTGAGTAAGCCCGATTAGTCGAGTTGAAGCTAACTCGAGTCCGACTCACTCCCTTCCCTTGACCGTGACTAACGGTTGGTGACGGTTGACCACTTTGACCGTTAGTCCTAACGGAGGACCGACCGAATATTCCGTCGAATATTCTCCCGACAGCAAATTTTTGGATGGCGAATGGCGACGTTTCCGAGCCAAATTCCGGCCACAATCCCGATTCCGGCGAGCAAAAATTCGAGAATTTTCTATGGACTTCTCTCATGGGTGTGAAGACTTGGGCTAGAATTGGATGGAGAATTGGACTCAAATTTGGAAAGAGAAGGTGGAAGAGTTGAGAAAAGCTTGGAATTGGAAATTGAATTGCAAAAGGAAAAGGATTCTAATCCTTAGAAGATTTGGAGAATATTGAAGCCTATAAATAGAGAAGTTTTCTACAACTTCTACACATGTCTCTCTACACATCTTTTACACCTCTCTACACACAACACTTTTCTTTTCTTATTCTTTGTGTGAACTCTTTAACATGAGTAGTTAATTTATTGATTGAGGATGAATTCCTAGTTCTTAATTTATGTTTTGAGTTTTTGTTTTCAAATTCTATCTTGAAGTTTTTCACATAATTATCGTTTGTTTTTACTAATAGGAGTGATCTTAAAGACATTCATGATTGATTGATAGATTGTTTGGGTGGCCAACTAAATTGATTTGTTAATTCGATCTAAAGCTAGTGAAAGTTAGGAGATAAGTAATCGTTTCTTGACTCTTTACATAAGTAGCAAACACGAGACCTTGCGGAGGATTAGTGGAGCAATTGTGTGTAGAAACAACGTTAGCAAGTGGACCTTGAGCTAAGAGTCTAACTACTAATATCAACCTAAGAAATTCACAAAACTTAATGCATGAGCCAAGTTACATCTAGGTTGAGCTAATTCTAGGTGGCTTGGTGATTAGAATCCGGTGAGTCGAGAACTTCCGTATCCCGGTGATACAAGGGATTTAGGGGTTTAGCACTGAGCTAGGCGCTTTACCTACGGATGGTGATAATTTGTGACTAATAACAAGTAGAAAAGAACATAACTTAATTCATTGTTTAAGTAACGAAGAAGGATTCCTTGATCTTGTCTCTCTTATTGTTTTCAACTTTACCTTTTTAATTGCTTTGTTTATTTTCTTTTGCTTTTTTACACCCCCCTTTTTGTGACAATTTTTACAACTAGAATCTCGTGCTCCTCGTGGGATCGACCTTGACTACCCTATATTACTAGTTAATTAGGTAGTAAAGTATTAATTAATTTGTTGTGGTTACGACACGCATCAGTGTTCATTAGTGCTTATCTCACTGTTTTTGAACCCACCATTGTATATATATCCTTTGTTCTCTTCTGCTATTAGTTTAACTTAGCTTAACTTTTTACATCTCTGTACACGATATTGCATTGTAACATCTTTAGTTTCTCTTCTAGTCTTGTTTAACTCATTTATAGCTTAACCCATCTCGCAACTCATCTCAGATCATTAGCATTCTGTAGCCTACATTCATAAGCCCCGCATTCTTCCATCTCTTTTTGTTAAACCTTGCATATTTGCATCATTGCATTAGTTCGGCTTTCTTCGTCGAATAAGCATCTTTACATCTCTATCATCATTTGTAGGTAACCTCACTCTTAGTATAGTATGTACACTTTGTAAAATTTTTAGTTAAGTCAGAGAAAAGTACCACCTGTAGTTTCTCATCAGTCTGCTGCTGTGTAGTTTCCCTCCATACTAAAGTGCATCTGTAAGTGGAGAATTGGCATTATTGGTTAAAATTTTTTCATCAATCAGTAACTTGGTGCATTGAATGATAACCAAGAACAGTAGTTAATCTTCATCTTTGCAGAATCCTTGTTTTGAACTTCTAGTATCGAGTCTTTTGAATTTGCTAGGTAGTGCTCTCCTGCTTTAAATTGTGCAATTTTTGAGAACTGAAACTCTCTCTTGAGTAGCATGTACTTGTGGTGCAGCTGAGCAAACTCAAAGAAAACAAGGGAGCAGCAAAACCAATTGGTGGAATTGCCTAAACCCAGGTTTTATTTTGGCGGTATTGTGTCTCAAACCCTTGCTTACATGAATGAATGATATAGCTTGCTTGTTGATATAATCCGAATAACTTCATCTCGCCCTTTTGTCTTTGTGTGTAACTTGAGCATAGCTTGTGTAAATTGGAGTCAATCGAACTAGTTGCCTCTCCAATTTAAACCCTAGGCTTCGACGTGCCATGCGCTCAGCTCCAGCCCCTGCAGCTGTGAGTTTGAGCTACCACTTGGATAACAAAATTTGCCGCAACTGTTGATATCAACTGACCTAGTTGACTCTGTTAACCCTGAGCTTACCTGTGACCATCTGCCCTGCAATTTTTGTGCATACATCTCTGAGAACTTGGGTACCACTTGATTGTGTTGACACTCTGAGCATGTTATGAGTGCTAGCATTGATTATTTGCTTGATTCATTTGCTACGTCTGTGAAGTTCATATCGAAATGTCTTTGAATTGTTATACTCTATTTCCGATTAACTTTGTGAATGCTTTGTGAAGTTTATATACCCCGCTCATATCTCACTCACGTGTACTTGATCTCTAACAACCGAGGTCAACCGACCCCGATTGACATTAATCGTGTTAGCATCATCTTCTGCAATCTATGTGTAATCTTGTGATATGTGACTGAGTTGTTGAGTAGCAGGATTTGTGATTAGCATTTAGCTTGTTGATTTTCAAACACACAACCCAGCACATGTGATAGGGTGTAGAATACATCCTATTTACTATCTATTGTTTATGCTTTCTTTGCTATTTTTCTTGTAAATTATGTATTTTACGCTTGTTTTGAGTTTTATAGCTACTTTGGAGTCGCACGGAGGAAAAGAAGAAGAAATCACCCAATTGAGCCAAAAGGGCAAAAAGGTCATTTTACGGACGATTGATATATGGAGCCCGAGTCAAGGTTAAGGGGCAACTGCGGAGGAATACTATAGACATGCCAGCAGAGGTTAAGGGGCTGGAAACTTTGGCTAGCCCTTATCAGAAGTGACCACCTACTATAGGCACCCATCAGGGGTGGTTTTTTATGTGGGGCGTTTTAATCCCAAATCATTACAACCCTAGAATCGAGAGATATCTCTCAGATTCATTCCGCTCATTCACTAAGTAAGAAAAACACAGCCATGGCTGCTGTTAATCGAGAAATTGATTAGAGTTCGTGCAATTGAGGAGATGGAGTGCATGAAGAACGAGCCGTTGTGAAGCTCGGGGAGATGCGATCGAGAAATTGATAAAACGAGAGATGGCGATGGTGTTACGGAGAAGAAGAAGAAAATAGGGTTTGGTTGTGAACGAAAGAATTGATTGATGAAGGATTTTGAAGACTCGATGCTGTAATCGATGAAGAAATTATGTTCATCGATCTTTGATATATGGGTTTGTTTGTGGACTCGTATTTATTCGTTGCGCAAAGTCAATTGAAGAATTTATGGTGATGTTGAAGAAGAACGGCAGTTGCTTGAGAAGAAATCAAAATGGAACAATAGGTTTTGTGGCTAATCGATAGATCTGTGGAAGTGGTGGTGGCAGCTGTAACTGAGTAAGAGTTTGAGAAGATATCGAGATTTACATGGGTTTGTGGTTAATTGAGTCTCGGCCGATGGAGATGAAGAAATTGATGAACATGGCTGCCGTTTGGGTTCGATTCAGGGATCGAGACAGCCAGGGGTTTCTGAGACAAATGTTGCTCGATTAATGGTGGTACCGATTGGCTCGACTGAGAAGGAAGATTGAGAAAGAAACGGTGACGATTGTTGAGTTCTGAGTTCTGAAGGTGTTGAATCTTGGCAGAGCTGGGTTAGATGGAGGCAATGAAATCGATGGATTTGAAATGGGTTTGAAGAACTCAGGGAATCGAGCTCGGTTTGAGCTGTTATTCTACACGGGAAGAAGTGTTTTGATGCAATGGAGTTTGAAGTCTGCAATGGGTTTAATGGAGTTTGAAGACTATAAAGAGAATGAAGCTGCAATTGGAAGATTGAAGCAAGTTTGAAATGGTTGAATTGCCTTAGATGTATGCTAGGAATTCTTAACAGGAATGGAGCTTAAATGAGGCCTGAAATTGGCCGGGAAGTCCTATAAACGAACAGAACTCGGCCGATTCTTTATTCTGGTGAGTTAACTCGGTGCTTGGCGATGACCGCCCGTCATCGAGCCCGATGACCGATCCAGTAGATCCGGCTTTCACCGAGTAAGACCACTCAGCCCAACTAAGACAGCTAACTCAGGCTAACTCAACAGCTGAATCCCTTCTCTTGACCAATTGACTATCAGAGACCGTTAAACTTGACCGTTAATCTTTGACGGCCATCGACGGAATATACCTTGACGGTGGAGAATTTCAAGTTCTTGTGGCATGACTATTCCTGCCTGGATTCCGGCCATAATCCCAATTTTCCGGCGAGCCAAAAATTCCAGAATTTTGTATGGACTTCCCTCATGGGTGTGAAGACTTGGGCTAGGAATTGGATGGAGAATTGGACTCAAATTTGGAAAGAGAAGGTGGAAGAGTTGAGAAAGGCTTGGTTTTGGAAATTGAATTGCTAAAGGAAAAGGATTCTAATCCTTGGAAGATTTGGAGAATATTGAAGACTATAAATAGAGAAGTTTTCTACCTCTCTACACACCTCTCTACACACATATCTACACACACAACACTTTTCTTTTCTTTTCTTATTCTTTGTGTGAACTCCTTAACATGAGTAGCTAATTTTATTATTGATTGAGGATGAATTCCTAGTTCTTAATTTATGGTTTGAGTTTTTGTTTTCAATTCTATCTTGAAGTTTTTCACATGATTATCGATTGTTTTTACTAATAGGAATGATCTTAAAGACATTCATGATTGATTGATAGATTGTTTGGGTGGCCAACTAAATTGATTTGTTAATTTGATCTAAAGCTAGTGAAAGTTAGGGGATAAGTAATCGTTTCTTGACTCTTTACATAAGTAGCAAACACGAGACCTTGCGGAGGGATTCCGTGGAGCAATTGTGTGTAGAAACAATGCTAGAAAGTGAACCAAGCGTAACCAGAGTTTAACTACTAGTACTAAACCTAAATTCATAAATCTTAATGCATTCGGGAATTACATCTTGTAAGCGAACCTCGGGGTGGTTCTTTTGAATAGAATCGATAACTAGCTTTTGTTACTCAGTGAAATTAGGGATTTTGGGGCTAGCTAAGCGGACCTGCTATCCTACGGTTGGTGATAATCTGTGACTAATAACAAATAGAAAAGAACATAACTTGATTCATTGTTTTGCAACGAAGAAGGATTCCTTGATCTTGTCTCTCTTATTGCTTTCAACTTTCGATTTTAATTGCTTTGTTTATTTTCTTTTGCTTTTTACACCCCCCTTTCGTGACAATTTTTACAACTAGAATCTCTTGCTCCTCGTGGGAACGAACTTGACTTCCATTATATTATTTTTAATTGAGTGGAAATATTAATTAATTTGATTGCTCCTACGACACGCATCAAATTTTGGCGTCGCTGCCGGGGAGCAGCGGATGATTTTAGTTGTTTTTATTTTTCTTTTTGGTTTATTCTTGCTTTGTTGGATTCTATACCGTATCTAACTTAAGTTTTTGAATCTTATTTCAGGTATCGGTTTTCCATGTATGGTGGACAAGAGCAAGCATATTACAACAATCAATACGGTTTTCAACCTCAACATTATGACAACTTCCAACCATCCTTAGGATACAATCAAAACCAATCTTTTGGCTATGATCAAATTCCCTGAGGAACCTTATGGATATTCTCATACATATCAACAACCTTATGACGGGTATGTAAGTGGACAATCACAAGGATGGGAGGATAGTTTTGTTTATGATCGAGAAATTCTCTAGTTTTGCGAGATAAGATGTCCGCCATGATTGGGGATCTTCAACAAAAGTTGCAAGAATCACATCGAGAAATTCAAAGGAATTCGGAGAAATTATACGAACAAATTAACCAACCTTTAGAGACTTTTGATGACGCTAGTGTAGCTTACTCGAGCCTTGATCTTAATAATGATCAAGCACCTATTCAAGAGGAAGAGCTTGAGGAAGATGCATTTATTACTTGGAAAAAATTTCTTAGGGAAAGATGGGAGTCCGCGGAAGTGTATGAACGTTGCAACAATGAGGAAGTTATTCCAACTCCGGATCATAATAACGATCCTTCACCTATTCACAAGGAGGAGATTGGGTGTGACTTACCGATTGTTATAAACGGTGTAACACCCGCACATGAAGATCTTATAATCTATACCGATGAAAATCATTTTAGTGAATGGCCCGATTCCGATAATGAGAATGTTGAAGAGATGATGCTAGAGGATGAAACCAAATTGATTGATTTCGTGGAAGACCCAATTGAACTTGCCAATGATTTTAATGATGCCAAGACTTTGGTTAAGGTAGAAAACGACAAAGAATGGTTGCAAGGTTTAATAGAGGACCACGATATACAAGAGGTAAGTAATTCACTTGAATTTTTTTAAGGATGAAGAGGATTCTATAATACAAGAAATTGTGCAAGGTTTGTCTAACCCTTTGCATATTGATTCTTCTCCTTTACCTCTTATTGGTTTGAATGTATGTGCTTCGAAAGTATTTTTGGATGATTTTGTTTCTAGATATCCACCATTGGAAACACTTGATGCTAACACTATGCAGGTTTGCCAAGAGGAACACATGGAAATTCCCAAATTCTATGTTCTTTATACACTTCCGAGTGTGAACGAGAATAAGTGTGGGGGAAATTTCTATCGAGCGATAATTTCACTATTGTTTTCTTGTGCTAACATTTGTATGGAGTTATTGTTTGCAAAACAGGTATTATGGGTGGATCCCCAAATTTTCCGATTGTTAGTATATGGGGAATGAATCATGCAAGAGCTAAGTCGGGCCGTCGACTTTAAAACAAGCGCTTAATGGGAGGCAACCCATAGGATTTGTATTTCTTATCCTTTTTTTTTTTTTTTTTTTTTTGCTTTTTGTTATTTCTTTTTCTTGTTCCTTATCATGTTAAAATCTCCCACCTTGACTTTACTAGGAGGATTCAATTACATTGAGGACAATGTAAGGTTTAAGTGTGGGGAGTGGTTAAGCATGTTTTTTTAAAAAAAAAAATTAAAAAAAATTAAAAAAAAAAAAAAAAAAAAAAAAAAAGTTTTACTTAAAAACTCCAACTTTTAAAGATTTTAGAGTCACTAGCATACTTCTAGGTATGTTTACATAGAGATTTTGACCGACATAATTGAACTTGGAAATGTTAGAGAACTACATTCGGATTTCTTGTTTGTTAGAGTGTTAAATAATGGATTTAATCATGCCGGTGATGCGAATTTGGTGCGGGAGAAGTGCATTATTAGAGTTGCTGATCAATCATTAGTGGAGACTACCCGTATTCATATCATGTGAGGCACCGACCAGAAATTTTCCATCTACTAAAGAGCTTCTTTTGAGTGTGTGTCACCGTACGTTAATTCCGGGTAGAATGGTGAGCTACCCAACCTCCCACCAATAGAAGCACTACTCTTGATCTCTCGAGTGTTAATTTTGTCAATCATGAGGGTGACGTCCATGGATGAAAGCTTCCTTCTTGTAGTTCGATTTGCAGTTAGCACCATTCTCTCTCTCGACAACAACGGATCCATAGAAACACTCTCATCATCAACAAGGAGGGACATCAAAATTTACAAGGAAAGTTGGAAAAGTTTAAGGTTTACAAGCAACGGAACGAGAAAAAAAGAGCAAATTTCAAATACAAGTAAAGCAACATACAAATGAGCGGATTTCACATATATGTTGAGGACTTACAATACAATGAGGTAATTTTATATCCAAGTATGAAGACTTATTCATGAAAGCGAAGAAAATTAAAAGGTGAGAATTTTTGAAGTTTATGATTTCAAGACGATACAAGTTGTGAAGAATCAAGTGGTAAAATACTTCTCCCACGGCCATGGTTTATTTTTTGTATTTTATTTCTCTTGTTTCAAAAAAAAAAAAAAAAAAAAAAAATTGAAAATTTCATTAAAAAAAAAAAAGAGAAAAACAAGAGAAATATTTGTTTTGTTAATAAGCCGTGGGAAAGGAAAATCTATAAGGAAGTTTCAAGCGACAAGGTTTTAAGGTAAAAGAGTTACAAATTGTCAAGGATTTATGAAATTCGAGGGTTTATCATCAATAGTTGAAACCGAAGACGAAGACCAAGAAGATCAAGACGGGGAGCGGAAGACGTTTCTATTGGATGCCGTGAGAGTGGTGTTATCATAATTGGCGATCGGACGTGAAGGTGAGTAAGTAATCTCATCCTCAATAATAATGGTTGATTTCTTTTCGTAGAGATCGTCAGAAAAATGGTTTTTCAAAATATTAAAAGATGTGGGTTTTTAAAAATATTTCGGAAGTTATCCTTCCCACCATTCAACGTGTCGCAGGATTTCTCTTTTCATTCCTACCTACACACATGTGAGAACCAAAAAAAAAAGCCGTCTTTTTGAGTGCAATTATCATAAAATCCTTTTTGGTGAGGCAGAAGTCGAGGCGAAATGCTTATTGGTCGTTTCTCAAACACGCATTCTCTCATTATGGTGTGGTTATTTCTCACTCAACATTTAAGAATGAGAATATGTTCTTTAGTATTTCTAACTTTTTATTACTAGCATGCAGAAACTCTATGTCCTCATAGCTCTTTGGATGCTTGGGACGCTTGAACGCTTTGAAGTTGTGAGTTTTGGGTTGATTTGCTCGAGGACTAGCAAAGTCTAAGTGTGGGGGAATTTGATAGGGTGTAGAATACATCCTATTTACTATCTATTGTTTATGCTTTCTTTGCTATTTTTCTTGTAAATTATGTATTTTACGCTTGTTTTGAGTTTTATAGCTACTTTGGAGTCGCACGGAGGAAAAGAAGAAGAAATCACCCAATTGAGCCAAAAGGGCAAAAAGGTCATTTTACAGACGATTGATATATGGAGCCCAGTCAAGGTTAAGGGGCAACTTTCTGGAGGAATACTATAGACATGCCAGCAGAGGTTAAGGGGCTGGAAACTTTGGCTAGCCCTTATCAGAAGTGACCACCTACTATAGGCACCCATCAGGGGTGGTTTTTTATGTGGGGCGTTTTAATCCCAAATCATTACAACCCTAGAATCGAGAGATATCTCTCAGATTCATTCCGCTCATTCACTAAGTAAGAAAAACACAGCCATGGCTGCTGTTAATCGAGAAATTGATTAGAGTTCGTGCAATTGAGGAGATGGGTATGTGAAGAACGAGCCGCTGTTGTGAAGCTCAGGGAGATGCAGTCGAGAAATTGATAAAACAGAGATGGCGATGGTGTTACGGAGAAGAAGAAGAAAATAGGGTTTGGTTGTGAACGAAAGAATTGATTGATGAAGGATTTTGAAGACCTGATGCCTGCAATCGATGAAGAAATTATGTTCATCGATCTTTGATATATGGGTTTGTTTGTGGACTCGTAGTCGATTTATTCTTTGCAAAGTCTGAATTGAAGAATTTATGGTGATGTTGAAGAAAAAGCAGCTGATTGCTTGAGAAGAAATCAAAATGGGACAATGGGTTTTGTGGCTAATCGATAGATCTGTGGAAGTGGTGGTGGCGGTATGAATCGAGTAAGAGTTTGAGAAGATATCGAGATTTACATGGGTTTGTGGTTAATTGAGTCTCGCTGATGGAGATGAAGAAATTGATGAACATGGCTGCCGTTTGGGTTCGATTCAGGGATCGAGACAGCCAGGGGTTTCTGAGACAAATGTTGCTCCGATTAATGGTGGTACCGATTGGCTCGACTGAGAAGGAAGATTGAGAAAGAAACGGTGACGATTGTTGAGTTCTGAGTTCTGAAGGTGTTGAATCTTGGCAGAGCTGGGTTAGATGGAGGCAATGAAATCGATGGATTTGAAATGGGTTTGAAGAACTCAGGGAATCGAGCTCGGTTTGAGCTGTTATTCTACACAGGAAGAAGTGTTTTGATGCAATGGAGTTTGAAGTCTGCAATGGGTTTAATGGAGTTTGAAGACTGTAAAGAGAATGAAGCTGCAATTGGAAGATTGAAGCAAGTTTGAAATGGTTGAATTGCCTTAGATGTATGCTAGGAATTCTTAACAGGAATGGAGCTTAAATGAGGCCTGAAATTGGCCGGGAAGTCCTATAAACGAACGAACTCGGCCGATTCTTTATTCTCGCGAGTTAACCTCGGTCTTGGCGATGACCGTTCCGTACCGAGCCCGATGACCGATCCAGCTCAGCTGAGTAAGACCACTCAGCCCAACTAAGACAGCTAACTCAGGCTAACTCAACAGCTGAATCCCTTCTCTTGACCAATTGACTATCAGAGACCGTTAAACTTGACCGTTAATCTTTGACGGTTTACTGACGGAATATACCTTGACCGGTGGAGAATTTCAAGTTGCCGGCGGCGACTATTCCGGCCGGATTCCGGCCATAATCCCAGTTTTCCGGCGAGCCAAAAATTCCAGAATTTTCTATGGACTTCCCTCATGGGTGTGAAGACTTGGGCTAGGAATTGGATGGAGAATTGGACTCAAATTTGGAAAGAGAAGGTGGAAGAGTTGAGAAAGGCTTGGTTTTGGAAATTGAATTGCTAAAGGAAAAGGATTCTAATCCTTGGAAGATTTGGAGAATATTGAAGCCTATAAATAGAGAAGTTTTCTACCTCTCTACACACCTCTCTACACACATCTCTACACACACAACACTTTTCTTTTCTTTTCTTATTCTTTGTGTGAACTCCTTAACATGAGTAGCTAATTTTATTATTGATTGAGGATGAATTCCTAGTTCTTAATTTATGGTTTGAGTTTTTGTTTTCAATTCTATCTTGAAGTTTTTCACATGATTATCGATTGTTTTTACTAATAGGAATGATCTTAAAGACATTCATGATTGATTGATAGATTGTTTGGGTGGCCAACTAAATTGATTTGTTAATTTGATCTAAAGCTAGTGAAAGTTAGGGGATAAGTAATCGTTTCTTGACTCTTTACATAAGTAGCAAACACGAGACCTTGCGGAGGGATTCCGTGGAGCAATTGTGTGTAGAAACAACGCTAGAAAGTGAACCAAGCGAACCGAGTTTAACTACTAGTACTAAACCTAAATTCATAAATCTTAATGCATTCTGGGAATTACATCTTGTAAGCGAACCTCGGTGGTGGTTCTTTTGAATAGAATCGATAACTAAGCGGACTTGTTACTCGGTGAAATTAGGGATTTTGGGGCTAGCTAAGCGGACCTGCTATCCTACGGTTGGTGATAATCTGTGACTAATAACAAATAGAAAAGAACATAACTTGATTCATTGTTTTGCAACGAAGAAGGATTCCTTGATCTTGTCTCTCTTATTGCTTTCAACTTTCGATTTTAATTGCTTTGTTTATTTTCTTTTGCTTTTTACACCCCCCTTTCGTGACAATTTTTACAACTAGAATCTCTTGCTCCTCGTGGGAACGAACTTGACTTCCATTATATTATTTTTAATTGAGTGGAAATATTAATTAATTTGATTGCACCTACGACACGCATCAACATGCTTCACCTTGAGTGAGCACATCCCTTTACCATGTGCACCTCACACATTTTTTGTTGATTTTCTTGTGCACCTGCCAATCTGGGCAGTGCATAAACTGTGTTGTGTCTCTCCTAAACAACAGCATCCAGCTCCCCTGTGTGCTAGAATTTGTGTGTGATTACTTGTGCGATGAGCTGCACATTACCCGCACTGTGCCCTGCCAGTGCTGTGCCATTTTTGAGAGTTTTGTGTTTCTCTGTGCTGTGCATAACCTGATCTCGCACACAACCCGTGCAACATAATCTGTTCTTGGCCCGACTAGGCTGTAAACTCGCCAAATCGGCTGGAACCCACAACCACATTGGGCTGTGCATTTGCACATGACCTGGGCTGCACACAACCTGAAGCCCACATAAACTGGGCTGCACATCAACTGGGCTGGAACCCATATAATCAGCTGGGCCTTACAGCATCAAAAAGCACTCTTTTGGGCTTGAGTTTGGAATTGGTGTATCATTTTAGTAGTTTTTGCTTATCTGTGTTGAGCTTGATTGTTTGTTAACATGCTAGATGCGCTAGCTAGGCTATGATTGTGTCTTTTAGAGACCAAACAAATCGACTAGTTAGAATCCGCCCGGACGAAATCGTCAGCATACCCAGTTCTTCAACAGAAAGCCCAAGCCCATCGAATCGAAACTATGGGTGATGAACAAAACCAACCTCGTAGTCTCAAGGACTACATGTACCCAACTAGGGCAAGCCAGCCCTCTTGCATCATTCTCACGGTGATGCTTGTCGGTTTTGAACCAAAGCAAGCACCATTCACATGCTACCCGTGTTTAGAGGGGTCGATCCGAAAACCCATACCATCACGTGAGAGATTTTGAGGATATTTGTGGGACTGCGTTTTAACCAAATGCCGAGGAGTCCCTCAAACCGAGATTGTTTCCTTTTTCTCTGAAAGACAAAGCCAAGTCATGGCTTCATGCCCTACAACCATAGTCCATTAGAACATGGGATGACCTTACAAAAGAGTTTTTCAAAAAAAAAATCCCCAACCATAAGACGGCGACAATTCGCCAAAGTCTAAATGGTTTTGTGCAATTAGAAGACGAAACTCTAGCAAAATACTTGGAGAGATTCAATGAATTATTGCTCCAATGTCCCCACCATGGCTTTGAAAAATGGAGACTCGTGCAAATTTTGTATGAGGGTCTAGATGTTAAAACCCGAACCACAGTCGAGTCAATGTGCAATGGTGCATTTATTGACAAAAGTGCTGATGAGGCTTGGACTTTCTTAATCGAAGTCGCTGAAAAGACTCAACAGTGGGAGTCCATCCGTGAACCGAAAAGGACTACCCATGCAAACAACGTTCATAGAATCGAGTCTGACTTTGAGGGAAATGCAAAAATGGCATCTTTGGCCCGGAGAATAAAAGTGCTTGAGTTGCAGAAAAATGTAAAATCTAATGCCCCTACTATCCGTGACCAAATTGAAATGGCCACTTGTGCCGCATGCCATAGCTCTGACCACTTAGTGGACAGCTATCCATACCTACATGCATTTCAAGAGTCTAAAACCGAGCAAGCCAATGCATTGTACCATAGGAAAGAGAACAACCCGTATTCTCAAACCTACAACCCAGGGTGGAGGAATCACCCTAACTTCTCATGGTCCAAAGGGCCAGTACAAGGGGGACCAAAAAATAACAACCAAGGATACTCATATCCTAGAAACCCCCAAGTACAACCACACCCTCAGTACCCTGTAGAGAAAAAGCCTAGCTTTGAAGACTGTGTCGGTCTATTAACCCAAAATCTTTCACAACTTCAGAAAACCACCGACCAACGTTTCACAAGTCTAGAACTTAAAATGGGTCAAATATGTGATACATTGAATGAGAGAGAAAAAGGCAAACTTCCTGGTCAACCCCAACAAAATCCAAAGAATGTGTTTCAGGCAGGCTCCTCAACCTGCAATGAACCTTCACATAGTCAAGCGAATTCTGTCACCACTCTCCGTAGTGGTAAAGTTTTTGAGAACAATGTAGGTGTACCACAGTCAAGCGAGTCTAAATCAGACTCACCAGTACACACAACACCGCAGAAAACATCTACTGTAGAGAAAGAATCTGAGCATGTAGATAAACCCAAGAGTTCTACCAATATAGATGTTTCTTTGCCAAGTCATGCACCTGTTGCTCCATTCCCACAAAGGTTGGTGCAGCAGAAAGGGGGTAACCAATACAACGAGATTTTGGAAATGTTCAAACGAGTTAACATAAACATTCCATTTCTCGAAGCAATCAGACAAATACCCACCTATGCTAAGTTTTTGAAGGACTTGTGCACAAAAAAGCGAAAGCTTCATGTGCATAAGCGTGCTTTTCTCACTGAGCAAGTGAGCTCCATAATCCAAAACAAGATTCCCACTAAGTTTAGAGACCCAGGTAGTCCAAAAATTACATGTACCATAGGTGACCATGTGGTCGAAAAGGCGTTACTAGACTTAGGAGCAAGCGTGAATCTATTGCCATACTCTGTGTATGTGCAACTGGGCCTTGGGAGCTGAAGCCCACACCGTTACGCTACAATTAGCGGACGAGATCCGTGAAAATCCCCGTGGTATTTTTGAAGATGTGTTAATCAAGGTTGATAAATTTTTCTTTCCCGTGGACTTCATCGTCTTAGATACTCAACCCGTGCAAAACCCAAGTAATCACATTCTGTGATTTTAGGACGTCCTTTCTGGCGACGTCCAATGCCATCATCAACTGTCGTAATGGAGTGTTGAAATTGTCTTTTGGTAACATGACCGTAGAGCTGAACGTCTTTAACACTAGTCAACAACCCATTGATTGTGATGATACTGATTTGCGTGAGATTAACATGATTGAGAGTCTGATCCAAGAATCTTTGCCCGACATTTTGTCAGTGGACCCTTTGCAAGCATGTTTAGATAACTTTGACTTAGATCTCTTCGAGTCTAAGTACATTGGGAAATTCACTCTTTGCTTGAATCTGTTCCACCCATGGATATTGCTAAATGGCAGAATGCAGTGGAACCACTTCCACTCTCTCGATTCCAAATCTGCCCCACCTTCTGATGAACCACCTAAGCTTGATTTGAAACCATTACCCGATACCTTGAAGTATGCTTTCTTAGGTCCTTCTGATACTTTACCTGTGATTATTGCATCATGTTTAGACACAGAACATGAAAGTCAACTTTTAGAAGTACTTAAAGAACATAAAGGAGCCTTAGGTTGGACCATCTCAGATCTTAAGGGTATAAGTCCTACAATTTGCATGCATCACATAAATCTTGAAGAGAACACTAAACCATCTAGGGAAATGCAAAGGAGACTCAACCCCAACATGAGAGATGTTGTCAAAGGTGAGATTCTGAAATTGCTTGATGCGGGTATCATTTACCCTGCCCAGATAGCTTGATGGGTCAGTCCCATTCAAGTGGTACCCAAAAAGTCTGGCATTACTGTAGTTCAAAATGAGATGAATGAGCTTGTCCCCACTCGTGTGACCACAGGGTGGCGAGTTTGTATTGATTATAGAAAATTGAACACGGTAACAAAGAAAGACCATTTTCCCCTTCCATTCATTGACCAAATGTTAGAAAGGTTAGCAAAACATAGTCACTATTGTTTCTTAGATGGCTATTCTGTCTACAACCAAATTCACATAGCACCCGAAGACCAACAAAAGACCACATTTACATGTCCTTATGGAACATTTGCTTATCGTCGTATGCCTTTTGGGTTGTGTAATGCACCCGCTACTTTTCAACGTTGCATGATGAGCATATTTTCTGACATGGTAGATAAGTTTCTTGAAATTTTCATGGATGATTTTTCTGTGTTTGGGTCTTCTTTTGATGAGTGTTTGCATCACCTCACTTGTGTTCTGATTAGGTGTAAGGAAAAGAATTTGGTTTTGAATTGGGAAAAATGTCATTTCATGGTTAACTCAGGCATTGTTTTAGGGCATATTATCTCGGAAAAAGGCATAGAAGTAGACAAAGCCAAGGTTGATCTCATTCAACACTTGCCTCAACCTCGTTCTGTGAGGGACATAAGATTATTCTTAGGCCATGCGGGTTTTTACCTCCGATTCATCAAAGACTTTAGTAAAATTTCAAGACCTTTGTGTAATCTTCTTGCAAAAGATGTTGCATTTGTCTTTGATGATGCTTGTAAAGAATCATGGGAGCAACTGAAGGATCTCCTTACATCTGCCCCTATAGTCAGACCACCTGACTGGACATTACCATTTGAGATTATGTGTGATGCGTCTGACTATGCTGTAGGAGTTGTTTTGGGCCAGCGAGTAGACAAACTTCCTTATGTGATCTACTATGCTAGTAAAACACTTAATGATGCTCAACTGAATTATTCCACAACCGAGAAAGAGTTGCTAGTTTGTTGTGTTTGCATTAGATAAGTTTAGATCTTATTTGATAGGATCTAAGGTCATCATATATTCGACCATCTTTGCATTGAGATATCTTTTGTCTAAAAAAGATGCTAAGGCTCGTCTAATTCGATGGATACTCTTGTTACAAGAGTTTAACCTCGAAATTCGAGATAAGAAAGGGTCAGAAAATGTTGTTGCTGATCACTTGTCTAGGTTGAATGTTGAATCTGCTGATGAATCTGTGTTGATTAGGGAATCATTCCCTAATCAACTATTTTATGAAAGATGAATTATACTGCAATTAATGTATCAAGTATACTTTGAAAATATCACTACCCTCACTTTACCCAAAGTTGTCCTTGTGTCCAACTACTAATCCTAATCAATAGGTATCAATTCTTTCATCTAATAGTACTACTCTTATACACCATAACATTATTTCAAATGAAGTTGTATAATATGTCCAACCATGACAATAATAGTTCTGAATCCCAGCAGTAATCCAGTCCCCCCAACGATTTTCATACGAGAAAGTGGTAAAAAACAATCAAGTTGAAATCCTTACCTCGCCTTTACCAAGCCGTGCTCCTGTCTTTGGATCAACGACAACCGAACCAATAACTATCATATCTCGTCAAGACCAATTGGCTTTCCATGCTCGGCTAACCCAAGCTTCACTTGTAGTGCTAGGAGATAACATACTAGATTCCAGCACTGAGAAGAAACCTGTCCTCTGCAGTGGCCGTGGTGTCAACAACTTCTTCTCACCTAATTAAACATCAAATAAACTACATCCTCAGTTCAAATTCTTACCAGAAAATCCACATAATCAAGCTACATACATCAATTAGCCACAGAAGTGACAGAACAACACTAACCTGAGAGTGTTGGAAATCGAACCTTCTTCTGTGGAGAATCATCAACAAACAACCTCATTGCAAACAAATCTAAACAACAAGCATATCCTTGAAATCAACACTTTCGCATTATCTTGAAGACATGTTGGTAGGATTTCTTTCTTTCTACCGCAATAAGATAAAGACAGATAGAACTTGTAAGAAAGCACATGAGAAACATGCAATGGCCGGGTCCAAAACCATTCAAATCCGTTTGTATGAGTTTTAAATTTCAGTCAAGCCACGTTCCGGCATGCACTAAGCGGCTCCGTATTCATCCGCATACATCACAACACAATTTTCTTTTATTCATGGGAATTGTGTCTATGGATCAAGCCAAATGGTGGAGAAAGCTAAGCATGCTTATCTTACAAAAGGTATTTACCTAACAAAACTAGGGTTTGACCGTTAAAAAAAAAAAAAAAAAACGAAACCTACCTTAACGGCGGACAACTCAAATGAAGAAGGATTCCTCCCTTGTTGGTTTTCTCTTTGATTCGAATACCCAAAGAAAGAAAGAACCGTGTTCCATACAAGCGTGACGCGTGGGAAATCGGCCAACACTCATAATCTTTTATCCGCCTTTCTCAGTCACCATCTCTACCTGCCTACCACCAATAGTGTAACCATTATGTGCTAGGCGAGGGGGATAATGTTGATGGTGGATTTTTCGTTTAAGGTTAAATTAGAAAGTACAAACACGAGCCGACATCTGTAAAAGATAAAGCGGATTTATAAGTGACGGACAATAATAGTTCTGAACAGAATCCATTCTCGTGTGTGTAGCCCGAGACCCCCCCAACGATTTTCATACGAGAAAGTGGTAAAAAACAATCGAGTTGAAATCCTTACCTCGCCTTTACCAAGCCGTGCTCCTGTCTTTGGATCAACGACAACCGAACCAATAACTATCATATCTCGTCAAGACCAATTGGCTTTCCATGCTCGGCTAACCCAAGCTTCACCTGTAGTGCTAGGAGATAACATACTAGATTCGGTTTCCAACCCAATTAGCCACAAGCTTCCCTCCCTAAGTGTGAACAACACTAACCCGAGAGTGTTGGAAATCGAACCTTCTTCTTTGGATCAGTGGGAGAATCATCAACAAACAACCTCATTGCAAACAAATCTAAACAACAAGCTCCGAGAGTGTTGGAACGAACCTTGTGCACCATCGGTAAACAAATCTAAACAACAAGCAACCCACACATCTTTCAAATGTGTCAAGGCTGTAAGCAATATATCTTATACCTAAAAATTAAGAAAACCCATTATTCAAAAGTCTAAACCAACCTTTACAAAAACAAGAAAAATATCAAACGCAGACAAATCAACCGGAGAAAATCAACAAAGAAAAAACCAATTAACAGAACACTATTAACTTGAGCAATACCATGAGAATCATGAAATTAGTACCAATCTATGATGCAGTTAAATCCTTCTTTGTGAAGTTGCAGACGATTACCTCAACCTAAAAGACTCAAAAAACAAACAAAATAAACCATAAGTTAGGGTTAAAGATCAAAATAGAATTATAGTTATGTTCAAAATTAGATTTAGGGGTTTTTTTTCTTACACTACGAGAAAAGATTCTTCTACCCATTTTGATGAGTTCTCGTGTCGGGAAAATTAGAAAAATGAAACACCTTCCTGCAAAAAAAAATGAGAGAGGATGGAGAGAAATTAAAAATCGTTAATAATACAAGCAAGAATTAAATCGATATTACCCCTGATGATTTCAGAAGAAAAACAACTAGCTCTAGAGTTACAAAGTTTCCTTTTGATTTCTGCTGGAACGTGGATTTTGAATTTGAGATAGAGGTTTGGATAAAGCTATGATTTCTAACAACGAGTTTCAATATGTAAAATGAGAAATAATGTTTCGTTGATTTTGAGTATGCGAAATGAATAAAGTGTTCTTCAAATTAAACAGGTGATGGTGATGAAAGAAAAGATAGGGTCTGGTAATTTTGTTAAAGGGGATCTCGGGTCTGTGAGGTGCATCTGAAGAGTGAGAAATAGTTAATCTAATAAAAATTCAGTTTGGGAATATGGGACCATAAAAACTAGTTCCTTCAACGGACTTAATTAGAATCCACGTGGCACTTTCCAATAATTACTGAACTACCCCCAAATATTAAGTCTCCCTCGGGTGCTATTTTGGTTTTTATCCCCAAAACGTCTACCATAGGAAGCCTAATGCATAAAGAAAGCCATCGGAAGTCGTTTTTATAAATCCTAAACAGACTTAAAAACTCATTTTCCACTAGTGAGTGATGTTGTTTATCGAAAGGTCGGACACCATGGATATTTCCTCGACTGCTGGAGACGATGGAGTTAGTTGCACATCAGATGATATTTGGTTGAGTGCAACAAATGTGCTCGTACGTTGATCTCTGGAAAAGTGTAGGAGTTCACATAAACTTTCGATCATACATGCGGCTTCTTGATCCACCGGTTTCTCATAAGTAGTGGAACAGCTGGCTTGAGGATGGATATCAGTGGTAGGGTCAAGAGTTGAACGTTCCACCATTTCACCACCCAAAGTTATTGTTAAATCCACCAGGCAGGTGAATATATTATCAATTGCCTCCTTCAGTCAATTCACATTCCTTGATAGAATTTCATGTAGGGCTGTTAATGGGTCCGGGTCCTCCCGGGTATCACTGGACCCAGACCCGGACCCGGACCCTACTTATAAAAGTCGGGTCCGGTTCTTAAATTTGTGGACCCAGAACCGGACCCATTAAATAATCCGAGTACCAGTCGGTTCCGGGTACCCATTGGGTATCAAGAAAATTATAAAAAAAATTTCAAAAACTTAATACCTTTCTCTTTTTGGCTTGAATCTAATTTTATTTTTTTACAAAAATTTATTATTGTTTCTTCATTAAGGTATTAACTAAAGATTAAATGTAAGGAAAAAATAAAAAACTGAAAAAAAAAAATCTAAGCCAAAACTAACAAAATACTTATAATTATACTAAAAGGATGAATAAAAGTTAAAATAACCGGGTACTCATTACCCATGGGTACCCGACGGGTATTACCCGTTTGGACCCATTAAGATTTCGGGTCCAATCGGGTAATTACCCGTCGGTTCCTAAGTTGTTAATGGGTCCAACTATAGAACCCGGAACCGGACCTGTTTCTACAGGGTCCGGGTAATGGGTACCCATTGACATCCCTAATTTCCTGCCTTCTTGCTAGCTCGGCCAATGTTCGAATTTCTCCATCGACTGCACCAATAGAGTGGAAAGGGCTGGTAAAATAGGAATGACGGCCATTACCGGAATTGTTCGAAGAAACATGAGGAGCGTTATTGTTTGAAAGATTGTGATCAGAATTTGGAGTAGTTGAATTAGACCTAAGACCGGCCATCTTTGATGAATTGAGATTCCAACCGAGAGATTAATCTCCCACCGTGGTCGTGGTCGTCAATTTTTTGATGTGTGAAAACGATTTGTTGGTTTTTGAGGAAGAGTGGCGAGATGAGCGGTTCCTCGAACGAGCAAACTACCTTAACCTTTAGCAAACAGATGCACTGCACGGGAGTGCTTTGAGTTCGAGATATCAATCTGTAAGACTCCGGCCTAAACCAATACAATGGTCGTTTCAGAGTCAATTCGGTCACAAAGAGGGATGAGGTTCGATCTGTAGGAGGGAAGCTGAGAAGTGTGTGAGATCAATAATGATCAAGGATTGTGGGTGTGTTGTAGACTTCTGCAAGTTTTGTGAACTGTTGAGTTCAGATAAGATAAGTTCTGATTGATTGATTAAACTTTGTCGTGTTGAGAATTGTTGTTGTTGAATTGTGGATTGAGGAACTTATTTATATTGCAAGAGTAGTAGACACATTGATCCCAGTAAGTGTGACGGTTACAGAGGAGTGGAAGAGTGTGGAAATGGAAATCGTGTTTTAACCAGTTCCTCATCGTGCAGGAGACTTGGTTGATTTTCCATCCACTACTTTCCTAACTCCTTCATCTGCTTGCACGACTTACTCACATTTCTCATCGTGGGTGTACACACGTGTTGTAGGGTGCTAGACCAAAACCCTGGTGAATATCCCCCATGTGACGTGATTGATGTCTCATGAATGTGGAGTCTTCAAGGAAGACGTGTATTTAATTGGTTAATTGTTTACTTGACTAGACATGAGTCTTATCCTTGATGAGTCGAGCATAATGAACGAATGTGGTATGCTCTGAGACTCATGGATTGAGCATAAGGTGTCTGCTGAGACAGAATAATGGACAAACGTTGGGTCTTGATGAATTGTGATATATCATTTTACCAATTGAGGTAATAATAATGTTTCGATAATTTGGATCGACGCGCGTCCGATGAGATTGCTCGATCATGGACCTATTCTGATATGTCGAGTATTCGACAGATGTTGATGAATTATGCAGAATGCTCATTCCTGATCGAATATGTCATGAATGGTCGAATGACAAAGTAGGAATCAGAGTATTAGATTTGATGGTCGACCTTCTGAACCATGTTGCTCAATCGAGCAAAAATATTGGTAGCATGACCGAACATTAAATTAAAATATTGATTGCTGGATCAATATAAAAGTTATCAACGTTTATCGAATTATTGTAATTTCGAAACCCTAATTTTGGAGAACTCTGGATTCTGGAGTTGGAGAATTGTCCAATATGGGTGAAGAAATATCGACCAATCAATGGGCATGAGAGATGATGGTGGATGTACGTCCGAGCGTGCGGAGAAATGTCCCTGAACGAGGATTCATCATTGGAGAATCATGAAAATATGAATTATTATTATTAAAATAATATTAATGGAGAGAAGTGGGACCAGCCGGCCATGGCAGCCAAGGGACCATCCAAGTCCGGTTATGGTGGTCCATGGGTCGCCATGCCTCTCACACGTCCATTCCTGAAAGTTTCAGGTGTTTTGTTGGTCGTTTGAGCGATTTTCAGAAGAGTTTGATCTGGACTGAAACTCTCAATTTTGCACGAATGAGCAAGTAGGACTTTGCTCGTGTGACCAATATTTTAATAATATTAAAATGATGATATTTTAATATTTGCAGTGAGAAGCCCGGACGATCGTGGGACCATTTGACTTTTTGGCATTTTTTGGAGATTTGAGCAATATTGGAGAAATATGGAAACCAAAAGTTTGCTCAAATGAGGGAGTTTCATGAGATGAGAGACGCAATAATAATAAAATAAGGAATTTGAGAGGCGTGGGACCGGCCACGGCCGTAGCATGGCCGGCCGGCCTGTGGGCCCGGTCCCGTGACGCTCTTCTCTACTTTTTATTATTATTTTTCACTTATGTGGAGAAATATGGAAAACTAGGAGTTTTGCTCAAACGAGGAAGTGTGCTCAAACGGGGGAGTTTCAAGAGATGAGGAAAAATAATATAAAAAAAGAAAACATGGAGAGGCGTGGGACCGGCCACGACGGCATGGCCGGCCGGCCGGTGGGCCCGGTCCCGTGCGCGCCTCTTAATTATTATTTTCCTTTCCTATTTTGCAAAGGTCTCCATGCTTCCTCGTTTGTCCATATTTTGGGTGGTTCACAAAGTAGTTAATATCGTGTATCGTGTATCGTATCGGCCGGACCCGATACACCTATACAAAAGATTATATCGGTTTTTACAGGTGATAGTATGATACATCATTAAGAATAAAATTTTAAATATTTCAATTCTAAAAAAATCGGTGTCATAGGATGCATTAATTTTCGAGATCAAAAAGCTTCACAATACAAATTAAAGGGTACATAAGAAGAAGACGATTAGGGGGAAGAATTTAGTTTAAAATTTTTCATATCTAAATAATTTGTTCTACCAAATTACCCTTACCGATATTATTAGTGTATCAATGAACCCGATATATCGGTTTGTATCGGCCGATATGAGCGTTTTTATCGTTCAATCCTTGTATCGCCGATATTTTAGATATCGTAAAGTTTTTTCCCGATACACGATAAAAACCTATAATATCGGCTGATACAACCGATATTGACTACCTTGGTCGTTCATGCATTATTGATAAGTACACTCGCACCATTTTCTCGGGGCTTACTCGGTGGTGGCCCAAATGCCCGAAAAGTGAATATCTATTACTAATTCATGGAATTCAGCTGAGAAAAGCCATGAAACGGAGTAATGAGATATTATGATAAAAATAGATTATTTTTTAGGAATTCAATTGATGAATATTGCGCTAGAATTAATCAATGAATGGATCTATACTAGCAGGCAATCTGTCTAGGAGCGTTATATGTATTCGAGATTCGAGGTATGAGATAGTAGAAGTATCATACTCGCTCTGAATGTTTATTCTGTATAGTCAGGGAACGTCGCGACATCCTGAAGACGTTCATTCTGTATAGTCAGGGAACGTCGCGACATCCTGAAGACGTTCTTGCTCTATACTAGTGGTCAATCCATCTACAAGTCGTCCAATCATTAAGATTCTATACATATGTATTTTATATAGTCAGGGAACATCGCGACATCCTGAAGACGTAATCGCTCTATACTAGTAGGCAATCTGTCTAGGAGCCGTCCAATCGTTTTCTTGATTTATATAGAAGTGAATACTGATAATGCTCAGTTGATGAAATATGTTGAAATCTCAGTTGAGAGACTTTAATGACCGCATATTCATGTGTGCTCTGAAAAAATTGTACGCTCGGTCAGAGATCGTGACATGAGCTTTCACGTCTGAAATTCTAAAATATGAATTTCACATACGCGTATGAAGCTAGGTCAGAAATATATAAAATTAGATGTTACGGTTTTACCCTTCATCAAAATTATCATCAAAATTTTCCAAGCATCCATAATCTAGAACTAAATAGTAACAGATGCACCTAGTTACAACATCTGTGATATAAATGTAAACAAGGAAGAAGTTATATTTTCTATACTTGTTGGCTGCAGAGATCAGTTCCAGTTTCTCATAAAGCATCACCCAAGAGCCTTGACCAATTATACGGGACAGCATTGCAATACTTTCTATCACTTTTAATTACTAATCAGATAAATGTTTTTGAGTTTAACAAAACACAGTCACGTCTTACATATTCTAAGGCTTTTGACATAGAACATAAGCGTTCGACGGGTGAATTACTGGCCAAATTTTCCTAAATATTTTAGCCCTATCATGCTCTTCAAACCCAAGAAGAGACACACTCAAGAGAACAAGCCAACATGCAGTTTTCCTTATTTCACAAACCTGCAATTACTAAGAACAATTGTTACAAAACCTATCAGGTTTTTAAGGATAGTGTGTACAATATATTACCATTGAGATAAACCAACAACAATTGCCTCAGAGCTATTGAGAACTTCCATGTAGATGTCGAATTCATATCTAGAGACTCCAGAAATCAAAAAGAACCTACTGGATGATATCACCACAAAATCCTGCGACTTCCAAGCATTCTATGTGAATCAGACATAGAATCAGAAATACAATTGTAATTAAAACAGGAGTGGACTCGGGGAACAACTAATGCATCTAACCTTCTCTTTATTCTTGTTCATAAATAACAGACCCTAATCGATGGATCCGAGAAATAGTTTAAGCAGTGCTGAATCAAAACATAAAAATGTAGTCTGCGGATAACATTAAGATTCCTACCACAACAGTCATTAGTAAATCATACCAAGATGCTTCTTCAGTTGTTTGGGTGTTTGATAATCCTCTGTAGGACGACTGTTCTTGCTCGTCTTATGTCCCTGCTACACCTATCAGCATTTTCCCCCAAATCCTCGATACTTTTCATAAACACCACCAGTTTCTTCTTGATCTCTTCTATACCGATCTTTACTGCCTCCTCTTCTTTCAAGGCAAAGTCTGCATTGCCCAATAAAGACTTCAGCTCCTCTTCCAATCGATCAACAAGAACCCGAATATTATCCAAGTCTTTGATTGCAACATAAGTGCCAACCTGCATTGAACTAATTACTTCCTTCTGTCCTCTCAATGCATCTTCATATTTCTTCCAAAGAGAATCAAACCATTTTCCCATTGATCCTAATGGAATTGAAGTTGCAGCTGCCAAAGCCGCTGCAACAGGCGGTGCAGCCATAGCAGCTGCAACAACTGAGCAGATCAAAACAGCAGCAAACGTCGCTGCAAAGATGATATTCGAGACTTTCCTCCAAGCCTTAACTGACTTCAATTTCTTATCGAGTTTACTCTTTTGAGCTTGTAGTTTATCTAACATCACTATCTGATGCTTATACACCGATCCAAGTATCTGAAAAAACTCTTCAGTAAATGGATCCCCAGCTGCTTTGAAATTCTTCAACTCTTCCATTGTCCTAACATACTTCTTCTTTTCCAGCCCTCCATCTTCCTCTTCAAATTGTTGTAGCGCGACGTGAATAAGCAATTGACTATCACGAGCTTTCTTCAAACATTTCTCGAGTGCAGTACAGAAATCTAAAGTTTGTAAACTGTTTTCAAAGTACTCTTCAACAAGTTCAAAAAGTTCTTGATTTTTCCATATATCTTGTTTACAATCTAAAATGATCTTTACTACTTCTTCATTCATTTCAAGTAAACAACCAGTAACTTCTTTTAGTGAATCCAAAGAAAGAGCTCTAACCTCAACACCAGTAGCAAGAGTATTTATAACCTGACTCGTTCGATGCTGTAATGTCTCGTCAAAAGATTGCAAATCTGGATCAAGTCTACAAGCAGCTTCATAAGAACTTAATCCAGCCTTGTACTCCACTGGTGGTGATTCACCAGGCCTTTTGCTTAATTGTCCACCCATGCCTGCAAAAACACAGAAAACCCCTTAATTTCTAGCTCAAAAACCTCGAAATTTCAGAAAGCGAAAAGGGGTAATAAAAAGATTCAATTTTTAATTAAACATAAGAGCAAATTTTGGACATTTTCAATCTTACTCACTTAAACCCAAGTTCGATAAGATAATCTCCTGCAATTTCTTAGATCTTCTTCTTCCTAAAGCCAACGAGCAAAACCCTTTTCAATTAATTGAATATAAGAGAAGATCCAGTGAGATAATAGAAGGGGTTGATGAAACCCAGAGATAGAAGCAACGAAATGGGGTTTTCAGAATTCGTTAAAGAGTGGGCAATTAATGACAGAAAAGGGAAGAAAAATGTCTGATAAAAGTGAGAATGGCTTGCACGCTTAAGTAAGTAACAGATAAGAGAAGAGATTAAGAGAGAGAAATGCGGAAAGGGTGGGATGGAAAACGCGGGAAGCAATGTTGTTTTCTTCTGAAATTTGTTAACTCGTCCGGCTTTAACGCGCAAAGTAACGGTTACCAAATTAGTTGCTAGTGGAATGTAAAAATGGCAAAAGATTTCAAGGAAAATAAAGTGAAGAACAGAAGAAGAGCGCCAAAAAGCAAAAGTTATGAAACCTAATAATACATACAATGGAAAAAGATAAAAGGAATTTTAGTGTGTGATGATGATGATGGCGATGACTTTGATTTGTTTCACCACTATACCCTTGAACTAATGCCTAATTCACAAAATTATCTGTACTTTCGATAAAAAAAGATCAATAAAAGATATTTAAGAACTTGGAAAAAAGAAAAAAAAAGGATAGGCACCTGTTAATGGTGAGTGTGGGCGTTGCAAAAACGTACAATCTAACCTCGCTAAATGAATGCCCTCGGGACCAAGAAAAAATATTCGTTTAGTGAGGTTATTTATTTATCGATATTTATTCATTTAGGCAACATTTTCTTAATTAAGAAGTTAAATTGTAGAAGAGAAGATGTACAAATGTACCTATAGGGTGTTGATCAAAATTCTTGCCCCCTATATCTAAAATTCAACCATGTGATGCTGGGATTATTCGAGCATTCAAAGTTCATTATCGGGATCGTTTATATTCTAGCATTCTGCAAAGCTTTGAAGTTGACCCACCAAATCTTGAATAGATTAACATTTTGGATGCTATTAATTTGCTATTATGGCTTGGAGATTTGATGTACGGCAAAAAAAAATTGTAAATTGTTTCCGTCATTATAAGATTCGGTCTAAAGATATTGATGTTCCCGAACCATAAAATGGTCAATTAAAAGAAGATATCCAAGGATTAACTGGTGTCATTTCTAATTTACGTTATAGAAATGTGATGGACATCGAACATCTTTTAAACTATCCTAACGAGAATGATGCAATTATGGAATCTCCAACATACGGAGAAATTATTGAGTCAGTAATGAATGATGAGAATGATCCTGAACCAGCAGATGATAGTAGCGTCGCACCGAATGTGTCATCTAAAGATGCCTTTCAAGCGATGGTTACTTTAAAAAATTACCTGCTACAACACGAGCAAAATATTCCAGATTTTGTGCAGGCATTGCATAAAATTATGGATGCGGTGCATTTTGGTTTGGGTGGAAGAGAAAGACAATCAACCATAGATGAAATTTTTTGAGTTTATCTCTACATATATTTTTATGTAATTTAGTGATTATTCGTTTATATTTTCATAGGGCCTTTAAGAATTCAATTTTTTTATTCATTAATGCATTAAGCGATGTCATTCATTTATCACCTTGGCCCAAGTCGGGACCGGAAAAAATTATTCATTTGGCGAGGTTATTCATTTATCGAACATTCGTTTATCGAGGTTGGACTGTACGTACATATCCACGTGTTTAAAATCTTATCTGCTTTTAGGATCCTCGAATTTCAAACACAAAAAAAGGCCCATATGCTTGATGTTTGTAGCCGAATTTCAAAAAAAAAATAAGAAAATCACATGCTTGTAACCGATCTTTTCGAAAAAAATTTCAACAAGCCTATTCTTATTTATCATGTCGAAAAAATCTATTTTCCATACCATGTGGCATGGTAAATCAGTTGTGCCACTATGGAAAAATAGCTGAGTGACAGTAATTCTAGTGAACGATATTAATAATATCGTCAGGATAGAGTATTTATCGCTGGCGATTCACTTAATATCGCCAGATGGACTGAGTTCTTTATCGCTTATAAATAGGTATTTTTCAAACTAAATATTTACACAAAAATTTTACACCAAAAATTCCTTTATTTCTCTCTTTCTCAATCTATTTATTTTTCAAAAAATTTCAAATGACAGAATTTCAAACCTAACTTGATTCGGCAATGCAACTTGATTTTTCTGTAGTAATGATTGAAGGTGTTGTTAAGAAGATATGTGATAGTTATACAAAAATAGGTAAAAAACAAAGAGGTCTTCAAGTTTTGGATATTAACCAACTTAAACTTGCAGCTAAGGAAAGGCAAAGAAGAGTTCAAAGTAAGGAAAATCAAGGCAAAACAAGTTTGAAGCCAAAGAAGAAGATAAACAAAGGAAGCTCAGTTCATGAGCGCATTGATTGGAAGTTATGTGAAATAAAGAAGATAAACAAGATGAAGAACATTGTCCCAGATTTTTATTTTAAAAGTCTGTACCTTAAATTATTACTATCTAGTTTTCTTTCTTGTAAAATAATAATGATTAATTCGAAGTTTATCAAAAAAAAAACTCACTTGTTTTTATGAAATCGAAAATTTAACTCATATTATTAAAAATTAAGATTATATTTTATTCTTAATCTAGTCTTACACTTTAATTAGACTTATATTTTAATTTTAACTAATAAAGTAAGAAAAATATTAAAACTTCTACTTAGGCTTAAGTTGATAATTAAGAAATTATAACATAAATATTGGATTATATCTGGGCAACACTCTTAAAATCTCAAAACAACTTCCATATTGGAAGTCTTTTCCGTTGTTGCGGCGCCACTGTGCCCAACACCTTTGTTCAATGTACATCATGATTTCACCACCCCCTCTTTGTTTCGACCCGCTTGTATTCTTGAAGCAACATACAAAATAATTTCCTTATTGATTACATGGAAGCGATGACTTCACATGTGCGCATTGCAATTGTTAAGGTTCATCATTTCATCTTGAATTTTCACAAATGTGTTTTCCCAAAATGGTTGGGAATGGAGTGCACCACCGATGATATGATGATCAGTAAAATAAACATAATTCCTTTCAAATACGTTCATCTACCACAGTAGTAAATTTTGGACTCCGCCTTCTTATTTGATTTTGCACATTGGATCGGTTAACAACTGTTTGAATTTCTGCAACATGTTGGTTTCTATGAACTCAACCATGTTCATATTTTCAGCCACGCTCTTTGAAAAATTGGAAGAGTGATGAAAAGTGTGGAAGAAGTGTGAGTTTAAGAAATTCTAGAGAATATTTAGAAATTCTGGTGTGAGTTGAAATGAATTTGAAGTTGAGAATTCATATGGGTGGGAACTTCTGGCCGCTGAATGAAAAAAAAAACTGAGCAACGTTCAGAGCAGCGAGCGACGAAAAAACTAGCACTGGCGCTTCTCTGACCATCGAGCGATGGAATCCCTATCGCTCGCTAGAGGCTCCAACTCGTATGTCTAAGTGGTATATTTGCCACTTAGCCGCTTATTAAAAATGCGGGGGTCTAACAGCCACACCCAACAATTCGTTTGGCAATCTGAGAGCACTTACTCCAATACACTTTCTAGAGAATCAACTAGACAGTCAGACTCAATCTAGAGTAAAGTATATCAAAGAGTTTTAATATCTCTGTTTCACAATGTAATCAGCAAATCACATAGATAGAAATCCGCGAGCCTGTCTATTATGTGAAACAACTTGAACGGTATCAAATACCAATGTTCAAGTGTCAATCAATGTAAATCAACAACCAAAGGTTGGATATTCTATTTGATTGATTTTAACGCACAAACTTAAATATTTCAATTATATAACAAAATATAATGCGGAAAAGAAATAACACAGACACTGGAATTTTGTTAACGAGGAAACCGCAAATGCAGAAACACCCCGGTGCCTAGTCCAGATTGAACACCACACTGTATTAAGCCGCTACAGACACTAGCCTACTACCAATTAACTTCAGACTGGACTGTAGTTGAACCCTAATCAATCTCACACTGATTCAAGGTACAGTTACGCTCCTTACGTCTCTGATCCCAGCAGGATACTACGCACTTGATTCCCTTAGTTGATCTCACCCACAACCAAGAGTTGCTACGACCCAAAGTCGAAGACTTGATAGACAAATCTGTCTCACACAGAAAAGTCTATAGGATTGAATAAATCTGTCTCCCACAGAAATACTCAAGAGTTTTTGTTCCGTCTTTTGATAAATCAATATTCCCGAAGAACAACCAAGAATTATCAATCACCTCACAATAATCTTAATCGACTAGCGAAAGAAGATATTGTGGAATCACAAACGATGAGACGAAGTTGTATGTGATCACTTTTATATCTTGCCTATCGGAGATATAAAATCTCGAGTCAGTTATTCCAATTGTACTCAACACGATAGAAACAGCAAGATCAGATCACGCAACTACAAGATAATAGTTGGGTCTGGCTTCACAATCCCAATGAAGTCTTCAAGTCGTTAACCTACAGGGTCTCAAGAAGAAACCTAAGGTTAAAGGAGAATCGACTCTAGTTATGCAACTAGTAACACACAGGAGGTGTGGGGATTAGGTTTCCCAATTGCTAGAGTTCTCCTTTATATAGTTTCAAATCAGGGTTTGCAATCCAAGTTACCTTGGTAACAAAGCATTCAATATTCACCGTTAGATGAAAAACCTGATTCAACCAAGCTAATATCTTTCAACCGTTAGATCGAACTTAGCTTGTTACACACAAATGAAATGTACCCTCATTTAGGTTTATGTAACCGTACCTAAACGTGTACACCATGTTGGTTCACAAATAGTTAACCGAGGTTAGCCATATGATTACTCTCATATCAACCTTATTCATCTTAACCATAACTAGTTCAAATGACTCAAATGAAACTAGTTAAAGAGTTGTTCAATAGCTATATTCTCATAGAATTATACAAGAACACAATTGAAGCAAAATCGGTTTGATTCACTCGAATCAATACATGAACATTATAGCCACGGTTTGCAAAGATTGCATTCCTTATTGATAAATGTTTAGGTTCATGTACAACCGATTTTGGAAAAGTAACACACTTAAGTATGCGTACGGGTATGCGTACTTAAGTAACCGGATTTGAGTTTGTTTTAGTTTTCAAACTCAGCAGAAATTCACGGACGTGAACCTTCCACCAGTACGCGTACTTTAGGTAACCGAATGAGTTTGGTTTGGTTTTCAAACTCAGCATAAATTCACGGACGTGAACTTCCGCCAGTATGCGTACACGTATGCATACTTACCCAGTCTCCTACAACCTTTTTGTATACACACAAGTATGCATACTTTAGGTTCCCGGTTTTGGACTTATACAATAATGTGCGAACACACTGTGCTTATATCAAAAGATGGTTACAAGATTCTAAACTCTTTATTTCAATCATTGAAACATTCTTCTATAATGATAATAGCCGTTTTCACACACTATTATCATCAAAGCAATTTTCAAGATATTGAAATAATCATTATCGAAACATTCCAAGCCTACATCAAATGATTGTATCACACAAACCACATAAGATGTTACTCGGTAATTTTCTCATGATATAAGATGAACTTGGTCGAAGCGAAAGCTTACTAACACATATTTCGAGAAATATGTAACCGAGGTATACTCAGCTCGAAATCTCAAATGTGTATAGAGAAAACTATATCGTAACACGACTTATGTCTCAATATAGGAGATAGTAGAAATAGACTTTCCAAGTGATAGATGAGTTCAAGTCTCCACATACCTTTTGTCGAAGAAGTTCCACAAGCTCCCCTTAGTAGTTCTTCGTCTTCAAATGATGAACTCCGTGAAAACTAAGCTCAACTACACAATCTATGTCCTAGTCCGAGACATCTATAAATAGACTAGAAATCAAGACTTATAGTTTTGATCACTAACATTGACAAACATGCTTGAGATAGAAACGCATGCGAGTTTGACCGAGCAGTGCTCTAACAATCTCCCCCTTTGTCAATTTTAGTGATAAAACTATCAATACATATGGATTACAAAATAGATAAAAATTGTAGCTTTTCATCCAAATGCTTGATCTCCTTGGCATCTTCAACATGACTCAAAATCTTCGTCACTTCCAAGTGCTCCATGATCCTAAAGGTTGTAAGTTCAGCATCATAGTTGTTGAAGATCCGTAGCGATAACAATGAGAAAACAAAATGCTCTCAATCATTGTTATACAGTGTCATGGTATTATTACACAACATCAAAGTTCAATTGTATCACAACTTTGACAACAATACTATGGTGATATGTATCACTCCCCCTTAGTCAATACTTCATCTCAACAGGAAAACCACTCCCCCTTACATAATGATCCGTAAACCATATGTATTTGTAATGTCACACTACACATTAATTCTCCCCTTTTTGTCAATATAAATTGGCAAAGGTACGAAAACTAGTGGGATCCTCATGAAATTTTCACAAAGATACTTCATGAACAAAAGAGAATACCATATCAACTTATTTAGATGCCATCATAAAGCCGAAGCTAAATGCATTCATCAAGGAGTTTATAAAGATACAAGATAACCCCTTTAATATTCCACAGCCACACTCCCCACAAAGATTTGGCAATAAAGCGCAAGTTCAAAAAGAACTCTCCCCCATAAAATGTCATTCCCGAGAGAACAACAAGAGCGACCTTACTTTTACAAGAAAAGAAGGATTTCTTTGGACATCAAAAAATCACATAAGAATATGAATTTGTATCCAAAAAATCTCAATTGAATTAACCACAAGTGAACCCATGATTAATTCAATCGGAAATGCTCACATAACAAAAACTTACGGAGCGGCACAATATTTACATAAAAATATGGATCAGGGAAGATCAATACTGCGGAATAAACAAAGATTCATTCTATTCTTTATCACCATTTGCACAATGACATATAATAGACTTAATCTTTGTAAACAAAAGCTCATCCTATCTTCCATCAATATTTTCATAATGACATAATAGGCTTATCTTTTGTTTGTCAAAATCTCATTCAATCTTTTATCAATACATGAATATCGACATATGAAAGACTTAACTTTTGACCACGTATGGGACACTCATAGTTCACGGACGCAAACACACATATCCCATAACAAGTTGGAATATATGAAATCATAAAGATTAATACTGCAAAAGTTAACCTTTGTCCTTAGAAGGTATAATCAATCTTTTTCGCACAGATTTACACCAAGAATAGCTACCAAAGGTGTATAAAAAGATTTTATTAACAAGGAAGAACATACAAACTCATTAACGACCATGCACCATAGTTCACATAAGATGGTTGTGAACATTCAAGAATCTCATAGCAATGCGTGCTACTTCCCATTCTTGAACTTCCTTCTTTGTGATTCACCAACAACATTCTTGTAAAGCTACAAAAGAGCTTAGAAGAGAGGTACTCCAAGAATCCAAGTGCCCAAGTCCAAGAGAAATGGAACAAGTGCGACGAAACGGAGAAAAACACTCAAAAACAAGAGACTGGACAAGGACCATTCTTAACTCATCCAAATTCAGGAATTCTCATCTCTATTTTGAAGAGAATTCAAAGAGGAAGAGGTCATTCCGAGTTCGAACGAAGAAGTTACAGCCAAAACAAGTTTACCGAATATCGACGTTAAGTATGCATACCGGTTTGCAAACGAATTTTCATGACCTGGGGGAGTATGCAAATGGGTATACGTACGTAAACCCCTGGATTTTGATTTTAAATGATGTTATGCATACCTGGTAGGTGTATCATGAAGTCTAAACATCCCGAACTACTATTTTCAAACCTAAACGTTTAAGAACCTTAAACACAGATCAAGTTAGGTAGAAATTAACAATAAGCAAGGTACATGGATCATTATAAGTACTCTAAGCAAATAAAAACACAAATCTTGCTCAGGTTTATAGAAATACCTTTTTAGAAGAATCCAGTCGAATTCTATAGACTTACCGAACATAATCTGTGTGCCCCAATTCTCGTGCTTCCCTCACCGTATACATAGCAAGGCATTCATTGGTGAGGATGCACTTACAACACAATAAAGTTGTGTTGGGGTGAACAATGTCTTGCTCACCACAAGTGACCTTTGGATTATCATGAAAGACATCGCTTTTAGAACCTTTCACATCCAATTTCATTTTTCCAAAAAACTTGTTAAGTTCCAACATCATGGATACTACCTTCTCCATAGTCATGAATTTTATGGAAGATCATTCCTTTTCACACTCAAAGCATCATTGTCTTTCTTTGGAACCCACTTCTGAGTGCATTTAGGAACAACCAGAACCTTCTTCCTATTACTCTCTTATAAAATTCTCGGAAGAGAATTGGATTGACTATTCTTTTGCAAGTTAGTCTTACTCCAATTGGGAGCAACAGATCTTGTCTTAGTCTTTACGAAGTTATCCTTTTGATAACCATTATGATTGTGAAAAGGATTCGTATGACGTTTATAGGCAAAACTAGGATTATCACAACACTGATTCCTTTGCATAAAGGTTGGACATTACAACCTGTAACGTTAAGGGGATTAGTCTTAACATATGATCTTGGTTTCACAAATTCTTGTGATGCCCAAACAAGAACATCATGAAGTTTCTCATTCCTTATACGGAAACGACATCTCCTTTCCAGGTGACCTTTATTTCCGCAATAGTGGCAAACATAAGGAATGTTCTTACCTCGATCCGTGTGTGCTGACTTTAGAGGTTGATATACTTTGTTCTTTCGAACCTTAACTTCCGGTGAAGGTATTTCACTTTTGCCATCAGTGGAAACCTTTTGTTGAGAAGAATCACTAGCCTTGACAAATTTTACCTCTTTGCTAATACTTGGAGCATCTATTCCATTATAGCCCAATCCTCGTGTATCACGATGATTTTTACTTGCTCCTAGCATAGTGGTTAATTTGCTTGAACTAGTATTGAACTTTTTCAAGTCATCTTCCAACACCTTGATTTTATCAAGAACAACAACTAAATCAGCCTCAAGGCGTTTTTCTCGAGTGAGATAAGCGCTCTCTCTGTCATCAAAACTAATTTTTTGAGAGTTAATCCTTGCTTCAGATTCTGCAAGTTTCTCTTCCAACGAAAAGTACTTTTGATAAAGATTATCACATTCAAGTGACTTCATACGTAGGGTTTTCCTTAGAATCCTTGAGGATCGATTCGTTAGAACGATTCGAAACATAAACACCTGCGTAACATCTTCTCAATTTCTTATTTGTACGACATAGATTAGTCAGAAAAGGTGTGACATGAGAAGTTGTCATCTTTTTCTTTTCCAACGAATTCAAAAGCTTAACATACTCTGAGACTTCCTCATCAATATCTGTATCAATATCTGAATCACCTTCATCAGAAAGTTCATCTAACTGTTCTTCTAGGCGTGTTTCCCAGACTTCAACAGGTTCTACATTAAGAGAATGTTTACATACTGACCTAGATGTGACAGTTTACTCAGGTGAATCCAAGCTTTGAAAAACATATGGTAATTTATAAACTGGTACGTTATTAGAGATAGACTCTTCCATAATCAGATCGCTACAAACACAGACTTATAAGGTCTTTAACGTGTTTGCCTGCTCTGATACCAATTGAAAATACGGGGGTCTAACAACCATACCCAACAATTCGTTTGGTAATCTGAGAGGACTTACTCCAATACACTTTCTAGAGAATCAACTAGACAGTCAGACTTAATCTAGAGTAAAGTATATCAAAGAGTTTTAATATCTCTGTTTCACAATGTAATCAGCAAATCAAACAGATAGAAATCCGCGAGCCTGATTATTATGTGAACCAACTTGAACGGTACCAAAGACCAATGTTCAAGTGTCAATCAATGTAAATCAACAACCAAAGGTTGGATATTCTAATTGATTGATCTTAACGCACAACCTGTGATATTTCAATTATATAACAAAATATAATGCGGAAAAGAAACAACACAGACACCAGAATTTTGTTAACGAGAAAACCGCAAATGCATAAAAACCCCGGGAGCTAGTACAGGTCGAAAACCACACTGTATTAAGCCGCTACAGACACTAGTCTACTACCAATTAACTTCGGACTGGACTGTAGTTGAACCCTAATCAATCTCACACTGATTCAAGGTACAGTTGCGCTCCTTACGTCGCTGATCCCAGCAGGATACTACGCACTTGATTCCCTTAGTTGATCTCACCCACAACCAAGAGTTTCTACGACCCAAAGCCGAAGACTTGATAGACAAATCTGTCTCACACAGAAAAGTCTATAAGATTGAATAAATCTGTCTCCCACAGAAATACCCAAGAGTTTTTGTTCAGTCTTTTGATAAATCAAGGTGAACAGGAACCAATCGATAACCCGAAATTATATTCCCGAAGAACAGCCTAGAATTATCAATCACCTCACATTAATCTTAACCGACTAGCGAAAGAAGATATTGTGGAATCACAAACGATGAGACGAAGTTGTTTGTGATTACTTTTCTATCTTGCCTATCGGAGATATAAAATCTTGAGTCAATTATTCCAATTGTACTCAACATGATAGAAACAACAAGATCAGATCACGCAACTACAAGATAATAGTTGGGTCTGGCTTCACAATCCCAATGAAGTCTTTAAGTCGTTAACCTACAGGGTCTCGAGATGAAACCTAAGGTTAAAGGAGAATCGACTCTAGTTATGCAACTAGTAACACACAGGAGGTGTGGGGATTAGGTTTCCCAGTTGCTAGAGTTCTCCTTTATATAGTTTTCAAATCAGGGTTTGCAATCCAAGTTACCTTGGTAACAAAGCATTCAATATTCACCATTAAATGAAAAAACTGATTCAACCAAGCTAATATCTTTCAACCGTTAGATCGAACTTAGCTTGTTACACACAAATGAAATGTACCCTCATTTAGGTTTATGTAACCGTACCTAAATGTGTACAGCATGTTGGTTCACAAATAGTTAACCGAGGTTAGCCATATGATTACTCTCATATCAACCTTATTCATCTTAACCATAACTAGTTCAAATGACTCAAATGAAACTAGTGAAAGAGTTGTTCAATTGCTATATTCTCATAGAATTATACAAGAACACAATTGAAGAAAAATTGGGTTGATTCACTCGAACAATACATGAACATTATAGCCACGGTTTGCAAAGATTGCATTCCTTATTGATAAATGTTTAGGTTCATGTACAACCGATTTTAGAAAAGTAACACACTTAACTATGTGTACGGGAATGCGTACTTAAGTAATCGGATTTGAGTTTGTTTTAGTTTTCAAACTCAGCAGAAATTCACGAACGTGAACCTTCTGCCAGTACGCATACTTTAGGTAACTGAATGAGTTTAGTTTGGTTTGGTTTTCAAACTCAGCAGAAATTCACGGACGTGAACTTCCGCTAGTATGCGTACACGTATGCATACTTACCCATTCTCCTACAACCTTTTTGTATACACACAAGTATGCATACTTTAGGTTCCCGGTTTTGGACTTATACACTAATGTGCGAAAACACTATGCTTATATACAAAGATGGTTACAAGATTCTAAACTCTTTATTTCAATAATTGAAACATTCTTCTATAATGATAATAGCCGTTTTCACGCACTATTAACATCAAAGCAATTTTCAAGATATTGAAATAATCATTATCGAAACATTCCAAGCCTACATCAAATGATTGTATCACACAAACCATGTAAGATGTTACTCGGCAATTTTCTCATGATATAAGATGAACTTGGTCGAAGCGAAAGCTTACCAACACATATTTCGAGAAATATGTAAGCGAGATATACTCAGCTCGAAATCTCAAATGTGTATAGAGAAAATTATATCGTAACACGACTTATCTCTCAATATAGGAGATAGTAGAAATAGACTTTCCAAGTGATAGATGAGTTCAAGTCTCCACATACCTTTTGTCGAAGAAGTTCCACAAGCTCCCCTTAGTAGTTCTTCGTCTTCAAATGATGAACTCCGTGAAAACTAAGCTCAAGTACACAATCTATGTCCTAGTCCGAGACATCTATAAATAGGCTAGAAATCAAGACTTATAGTTTTGATCACTAACATTGACAAACATGCTTGAGATAGCAATGCATGCGAGTTTGACCGAGCAGTGCTCTAACACTTATGTTTGCCACTTTTCCATACCCATAGTGGGTGAAAAAGTGGAAACCAGTTGGTATGCCATACTCATAGGAATAGGTATGAGTTTTAAAAATCCTATGTGGTAATACTACGACATTTTTTTACCCAATAAATCATCTATAATATTATATGGCTCTAGTTATGAGATAAATGGATATAATTTTATAGGTTTTTTTTTTCTTTTGAGTTCGTTATCTTGTTTCAACTAATTATTTTCAGGAAAATAAAAAAAAAGAAAAGAAATCATCATTCCTAAAAGAATCTCGATTGGAAACTTAGGATGTTTCCTATGTTTTTGTACCAGAAAAACATCCTCAATACCAAAATCCCTTGAGTTTAGGATTTGAAACAACACCATCTCCAATGGAATGTGTACAACTAAATTTTGGGTTGTATTTGGACAAATCTATTGGCTACATTAATTAGAATCCGGTTCACACCTCACATCCTTTAAATAAACTTCTGAAACAAAAGGATCTCGTAAAGGATGTCATCCTAACTACTGGCCACGTCACCCTCACATCCCTTCTCGACATTCCATTAGAGATCAATTTTTTCTAAAAACTAAAGGAGTCCCAGGTGGCCACTAAGATATAAAGTTTGAAACATCCCATTGGAAATGCTATAATCTTAAAAACCATACAACTGGCGATAAAATTTTATGAAAAAATAGATCTTAGATCTTAGATCTCTGATTTTATTTTATTTTTATTATTATTTAAAAAGAAAAAAAAAAGTCTTATGAAAATTAGAGGATACCAAGTACACCACCAACTTTTTCATTCGGCAACCTATATGGACAAAACCTAACAATTACAAATATACCAACTTAGTGGTCCTTGACAATATGTATGTAGAGTTTATATCTCTATATCTTCTCAATCAGAACTCATAGACTATGAAGTTCGTGAACCTGATTGTTAAGAAGAGTACTTGGACAATCAAAAAAATCAATATCCAAGATCAATCTAGTCGTATCCAAAATAATCAAATCAGAATTCTGCCAAGTAATGAACTTGTTTTCTATCTTTTAAGATACGAATTCTACAAGAAGTAATTCTCGTAATCAATTACAATTATATAGACGTATTTACTAGGATTGAATACGTACAACTTATGTTACTCCTATTATAAAGATAAATAGTATAATACGGAAAAGGAAAAACACAAGACACCAGAAGTTTTGTTAACGAGGAAACCACAATAGCAGAAATACCCCGGGACCTCGTCCAGAATTGAACACCAAACTGTATTAAGCCACTACAGACACCAACCTACTATCAGACTTTGGACTAGAATGTAGTTGAGACCGAATCCACCCTCCAGGAAATTCAGTTATCGTCGCGCTCCTTACATCTCTTGAACCTCGATAGTCTCTACGCAATTGATTCTCTTAGCTGGCGTCCTTTACAGCCTAAGAGCTCCCTCAACTTAAGTGAAGACGTTTGATACCAATCTGCCTCTAACAGATAAGCCTAGCTATTTGATTTTCCTTTAGATCAAAGATCAAGCCATGGAAATCTTTTTGCAATAGACAAAGCTAGCAAACCTCACAAATCCGAAACACTTATACTCACTTAGGCTGACCCTTATGGTCATCCAAGATACAAGATTCAGGGTGGTTCAAGGTGGCTTCCTAGCCACTATGGTGATTCAAGATACAAGCTAAAAATTCCAAATGATTAGGCGCTCGGCGACCAATGATTTGGCGCCCAAATATTAGAGCCGTTAGATTTTTAAGTTTAAAGATAATTTGATGGCTGAGATTGAAAGCGCCTAATGGTTAGGCGTTGAGCGCCAAATGATTTGGCGCTCTCAATATAACCGTTAGATTTTGATTTCTAACATAAATGGCTAAGACTAAAAGCGCCAAATCATTTGGCACTTGAAAAAGTTTTCCAACGCCAAACCATTGGTCGCTTCTGTGTTGGTTCAAGCTGACATCCAAGCAAACGCTTGAACCTCAGCTTGAATCAAGCAAATTGCAACACTTTTGCAACGGTTATGTAACACTTCTCAGCTTGTATCTTGAATGTTGGATGACCATAGTGGTCAGCCTTAGATGATAAACATGGTTTCTCTACCACCTATCAAGAATAATCTTCAACTTTTCAATTAGAATAGTTTTCATATATCTATCTTGAGGAATCATAAAGTCTGTGACGAAGAAAATTTTTCGATTACTATCTATCTTGCGTGAAATAGATTACGGGAACCTCGATAACAAAAAAGCAAGATCAGGATTCATGAACTATCATGATAAAGATAGTCAGATCTGGCTTCACGAATCCCCAAAGTGAAGCCTTTTAGTTGTAAACCTAATTATATTTCTCAGAGGAAACCTAGGTCCATATAGAACAACTCCAGCAATCAACTAGGACACAAAGTGTCATGGATTGAATTTCCCAGTTGAAAGAGCATCTCTTATAGTTTTCAAGACTGAGGGTTTCTTAGATTTCAAGCTAAGATAACTTGAGAATCAAGCAAACACTTTCTCTGTTTAAATAAAATTCTAATTAGGGTTTCAAGTAAGCATGTGAGAAAATGTCTTGAAATCACATTAGAAGAATATACACAATGGTCAGGTTCCGAAACCATGTACAATGACCGTTCTTTTTGGCAAATATGCCTTGTGAACTATAAGCAATTTTATGTTCATTTAAACAGTTAAGAATTTAATCATGATGCACATACACAAGTGTTTTAGTGATCGATGATATCTTAGAGGTATTTAAGAGAGTCATAGCAATGCTAAACATATTTATAAAAATAAGTCTTTGAGCATCTGCTAAATTTTACTGGGACCGTTGATGAAACGGTTCGTGAACCGTAAGGCTAAAGTTCACAAGTCAGGGTGGTACGGTTTATGAAGCTCGGCTTGAGAATTCAGATGGATTCGGTTCGTGAACCGGGTTCTCCAACTACTAGACTTTTGTTGACGGTGGTTTTTAGTTTAAAGGCTAAAATCGTAAACCCTGTATTTGATGCGCTGTCATCCTGCAAAGGAACATAAGCGATTTAAAAGCAATGAGTTTTTAAGCCTATTCTCTCACATATGTATTGAGCAATTCAATATATCTGTATATATGAAATTTACTCAGAATGGTGCATGCAACAACAATCCCAAAATATTCTGTGAATTTTATCTTCCACCGGCATTATTCACTAATGCATTGCCCGCCTAGTATTTTCCTATGCTATGTTCCCCAGCTGAACTTTCAATGTTGGCATGACATGACGATTAATGTTCACTCACAACAGAGTAGCACGAATCTCCCGAAGTGTCAGCATTGAAATCTGCATGAAAACACTCGCGTAGGCTTCACCACCCTCGGACAAAGAGATTAGCGTGTTTACACACCTTTTAATTAAAAGTTAGCGCAATCGAACGCGTTTAAATTCCTTAAGGGAAATCTAGACCGTCCATATCAGTCTTAAGAAACGATCACGGTCACACGATTTGGCCACGCAATTTAATAGGCCTAGTCTATTCTTAGTGGAGCTAGTCGATCACAGGATGACCACCGGCGGGCCCAATAATACCCTAACCGGTCGGACTCCATCTAGCACATTCCAACGTTGTCGACCGCTAACCCCAATGTGGGTGATCGCGCTGTTGGAAAAACGAGCTCAAACGAGCTAAGACCGGCAAAAACGGTCTCAAAATCCATCGCGTCCGTCCAACTTCGCTAGCCTAATTGGACGGCGTAGATCGCATATCGAACGATCAAAAAGGTGTCAATGTGTTTGTCGGTGGCCCAATTTTCTTCCCAGTCGATCGACTTGCTCATAAAAAGTCAATGACGCATCAAACCATTCGATTGAACTAGGGCAGACGCGTCTGCTTTAAAACCCTAATTTGTACTTGCGACAGTATGCTACTGTCGCAAATCAATCATGACCGCGCGTCTTCGCCAGCTAAATTGGATGGCTTAGATCTAATTTTAGATGGCCCAAAAGACGTCAGCGTGCACACCAGCGGTTTGTCTTTACATGTGGCCGATCGGCCTGCTTGAACTAGCGCGCAGCGCTTCAAATCGTTTAGCCAAAATAGGGTTGGCCGCGCGACCCCTAAACCCTAAATTACATCAACGACAATATGTAATTGCCGCAAATGATCTCGTCCATCCAACTTCGCTAGCCTAGTTGGATGGTGTAGATCTGTTTTCAGAAAACCAACATGGTAGCATTGTGATCACTGGCCGCGCCTCCTCCACAGGGAGCGATCGACCAAGTGATAGCTCGCCCATAGGGTTCTCAAACGATCATCCAAAGGTGTCCGGTCATGCTACCTTTTTTAAGACGCTCGATTCGTGACTGATTCAATCGAGCTCTAAAACAACGATGCATCTAGCACATCGATTATTTTTCAACTGCTTATTTGAAAGCGATGCTTTATACGCATCGATTATAAAAAATGCTTCATAAACATTGATTTCACAAATAACTTTATTATTTAACCTAAAAGCACTATGTGCTGCTTTTAGCGGCGAGTCTCACGACTTGACCCATTTACTCGAGACATCAAACGTGTCACAAACTGGGGGATGCTCACTGGGGTATTGGTCTGGCGGTTACATCATGCGGCGTGCAACGCGCCCACTACGAGAAAGTGTCAGGAAAGGACGGACGGTTAACACCGATGAGAGTAGTGGGTGAAGGTGTGACCAGTCTTCCCTCATAATGGAAATGTGATGATCACCATCTCTTACACAACCCCACTACTCCACTACTTAATCTCCTCCACTTCCTACGAGGTCAGGGTGCGCTCAATGACTTGTATAAATAGGTTTTCAATCAATTTAGACAATAACAACACAAGTGTTATCAACACAATTATCCAGAAACCATTTTTCTGATACAAGTCATAAAACAACCACACCTTCATAATTCAACATTCTGATCTCAAACACCTTCTCCGCTTCCCTCCCTAAGATCAACCCTTTTCCTTCACCTTGTGACCAAATTGAATCTGGAACGACCATTTCTTAGTTTAGGCCAGAGTCTTACAGATTGATCTCTCGAATCTAAAAGTACTCCCGTGCAGTGCATTTGTTTAGGGTTTGAATTCGTTTCTCAACAACACACCCCAAATTTACCAAAAACAGCAGAATCAGTTTTTACCCCAAAACAACTGGCGACCACAGTGGGAGATTAATCTCTCGGTTGCAATATCAATTTTCAATTTCATTTCAATTTTCTCAAATTCAAGATGGTGGATCTTAGGTCTGGATCAGCGACAAATCCCGATATTACTGGCTGACAACACCACTGGTGTCAGCGTTCCTGCCGGTGACACCAATGTACCGCCTACCAGCACGATCAACGCATCTCGTGGTACTACATCCTCAACCACCAACACCAACGGCGCAGGAAACATTCCCTTAGGCTTGACACCTCAAATCACCAGAGTTAGAGCCGCTGCCGCCACTCCCAATATTTCTTCAAGCGAACACCCCCAATTGTTACCAGAAATACTGCCACTCCTCCATCAGAACGAGAGGCTGGAGGAACCAGAGGAAGCCAATACCCTATTACCATTGTTGATTTTATGGAAAGACAAGAAGTTCTGGCCAAGGCTCAGACAGACGTGGCTACGACTCAGAAAGAGGTACTTACTCTCCTCAAGACACTAACGGAGCGGCTACCGCAAGAGTCATGTCAACCCAGATGGATCTGTCAAGGAATACTTTTAACACCCCTAGCGCAAACACTTCAGCAGAACGCACCTTTATAGATGAAGAGGCTCGCGTTGCTCCTGAGCGCCCATTGGAAAATAATCAACAATCCAATTTCATCACACATGAGGATATGGAACGACTTCTCCAAAATCGAGGCAAAGAAAACCCGACGGAGATGCAACAGCATCAACCTCCTTATCTTCCTGATGTGCAAAGAATTCTCCTTCCAAGAGGATATTATTCTCCCCAGTTCTCCTTTTATGACGATACTGGTGTACACCTAGTACAACAACATTGCACCAAACAGCATAGTCAATTGAATTCAAGCACTATTATCCAAATGTGACTGAACATCAATTGTTGGAGTTTTGCATTAATGGCATGGTACCTATCTATCGCGCTTTATTAGAGAACCTGCGCTTCCAGACATTCTCTGAACTTCATGAAGTTGCTAAGCGGTTGGCTACAACAGTACCAGCCTTGCTGGAAGGAATCAGGCCCGCCAGGAATGAAGATACATGTGAGACTCGAGGAAACAGACGTCTCATCAACAAACAATACAACACTTAACCCTATGTAAGCGTGATGAGTGTAGGAGGAAAGAGAAAAGCTCAAACGTGCGGCACCAGCACAACAGACAGCCCAACCTCAAAAATCCGTGACTAAAACTTCTGTTCAGCAACAAGAGACAGAAGAGTCTCTCCAAACTTGAGGTAATCGAACTCCTAGAAATATGGATTCAAGATGGTTCTATCAAGCTACCTTCTCTCAGACATCCATCAACCGATAAAGCAATGACAAATACTAAATATTGCCATTACCATAGGTTCGTCAATCACCTAACCAGTGACTGCAACAAATTCCAAGGAGAAGGAGGTGCGGGAGAAATTAAATTAGGCACTGAAGGAGTGCACAGAGATCGTCTTCCGGCCAGGAGTTGCATGATTTCTGGGACTTCATCCACAAAACCGTACAGACCATGATGGAGCATTTATGTAAGCAATAATAGGCGAGTTTACGCACACAGGGAATCAAGGAGGATATGCTTCACCAAAAATAAAGAAGGGAGAGTAAACTCACATACGTGATTTATCAAAGCCCGTCAATGTTCACGGTCGTGGCCGACCAAGGTTCGTGCTCGTAGATGTCGCTCCTTCCTTTCAAGATCCATGGCCATAGCCACCACTCGTCACTTTCAAGATCCATGGTCGTAGCCACCACTCGTCACTGCCAAGATTTGTGCCTGTAGTCATCACTCTTCCTTGTCAAGGATCATGATCGTAGTCATCCAAGCTCCAGCCAACCTGTTTTGTACATAGTCATCAGCATGGATGCAAGAGGGTTGTACCCTCATCATGGTCAACCTATCGAACATACATGATAGAGCTACGTAAACCATACTTGGGGACTGAGGCTCAACATGAAATTCCTTTGCCGTCAATCAAGGACCTCTTCAACACAAGAGAGACGGACAATCAAGAAGCATGTAATTTGCAAGGGAAAATCAAACTGAAGGTTGGTCGAATCTTTAACCATTATTGTTATTTCCCCTATTTCGAATCACCGTTGCCAGTGTTGCATGCGTTGAGATGTTACAGTAGAAGCGGTATTCTTTCCCATGATAAGAAAACACGACTTGCCGACCAACACTATTTGTGTGTCGTCTTCCCATCTGCCATATCGTATCGCCTCAGAAGAATGGGAAGAACTCATTTTTCAAAATCAAGGGTTAAGGGCGCCCTCGCTGGAGTTCTCTCCTGAAGCCGCTTCAACGCTCTCTCTCTAGAAGCCGCTTTAACGCTCTCTCCAGAAGCCGCTTCAACGCTCTCTCCAGAAGCTGCTTCAACGTTCTCTCCCGAAGCCGCTCCAATGTCCTCTTCAGAGGCCGAAGCCGCTTCAACGCCTCAGCAAGCCAGACCGACCGAATCATGCCTTCCACAGAACTCAGTGATGCCTACTCAAGGCCTGCACGAAGCTGCGCATCAACAACCACATCGCCCGACAAAGTCAGATTCGTTTTTTCTAGATTTCCAAATTCCTATGGGAGGGGTACATGGGCTGTCAAAAGTTTGGATACAATACAGATCTATCAAGAGCGACTCCCGCCCATTGATCAACAAATGACGAATCCAAAATTGTCGCCTTCATCAATTCGTCAACCACCTTACCGATAAATACAGTGGAAGTACATCTTTCAGGAGAAAATAAGCTTGGGATAATTACACCTGGGGACTGCCAGCACAGGATGCCTTCACGTCCCTCAACCGGTTTATTTCTAATATCAGCATCGTCACTGTTGAAGCTTTACGAGCTACAGAAATTTCTCAACATGAAGACGTACATGTGCATTAAAGACTCCAAAAGTACAAGTCGGAGATATTTTCACATATCCATCCACGTTATCAAATCTGAAGTGTAACTGGGGCCTGCTCATCGCATCCCATTCCATACAACCACCAAAGATTCAAAAGACGGTCCAAAAGATGTAGCTTGGAACGAAGTCCTTCAAGATTTGCGGCACAGCGTCCATCCTTCTACATACCTAGACGGCACGCCACAAGTCTTCAAGAAGCGTGTAGTCTGCAAGGGTAATATCAAACAAAAGAATGGGAGAGCTCAGATTGCAAAATCATGTACACAAGCTCTACTCTAACCTTACTGAAGAGCGCTACGTCTAAAGTTTTAACATATTGCGAGATCTTTCTAAGAATTAGGATTTCTTAGTCAGGAGATTTCATTCATTCATCCAACTGGAAACATAAAATCATGCAGCATGAATGAGGGATTATTATTCGATCAAGCCCTGGCTTCAGCCGCATTAAACAAAGACTACTAAGCATCAAAGAAGTGTCATCAACGCCAGTGTTTGTAGGAGAAAATAGTTTCTGCCGATTTCGGTAATTACGGGTGTGCAGGTGAGAAATAATTTAAACCCTAAACAATGTATTGCAAGGGAGTACTTTAGATTCGAGAGATCAATCTGTACAAGTTCGGCCTAAACCAAGAAATGGTCGTTCCAGACTTGCTTCGGTCACAAAGAGGAGGAGAATGGGTTGGTTTTGGGGAGGGAAGCAAGGAAAGTGGTGAGACCAGAATAGTTGATTCTGGAAGAGTAGTTGGGTTACTACGACTTGTTATCATAAAAGTGAGAGAGCTAACAAGGTGAGCTAGCAAGTAAGTATTTCTGAGTGTTGTATCTCCCGTATGAACTTGTTGTTCAATGGAAATAGGTAAGACCTATTTATACAAGTCGGAGTAAAAACGTACCCTGGTCTCATTAAGGAGTGGGGAAGTAAATGGGAGGAGGTGATAATCGTATGCATGGAATTGATGTTCCATAAAGTGGTTAACGCATGAAAATGGTTTTCATGAAACTGCTAACGTTATGGAATTGATGTCCCATAAAGTTGTTAACGCATGTGCTTTATGTCCCATGAACGTTTCACACATAACTTCCCGTATTTACTAACCGCCTCACCCTTATGACACTTCCTTATGACGGGCGTAGTGTACGCCGCACACTGTAAACCGCCAAACCAATACCCAAAGAGGATCCCCAGTTTGTGTTGATGTCTCAAATGTTTTGGAAAACATGTAGCACGTTGTTGTGGCTTGGCAAGTCAAGCTCGGGAAACTTTCCAGCCTGGTGACCTTCGACGGTCGATATTTTGCATCTTGAGAGGAGGGGCAACCGCTGATCGTTGCACGCCTTCGTTTTCGTAGCCGCGTAGTGAGGGCCAACGTGGTGGCGCGGCTGGGTTGGCATGCCGTTGGCATGGCAAGGTTTGGCGTGGCCAAACTTAGGCTTTCGGGCCAAAGGTTACCATGTGTCATCTGGTAACCTTGGATGGCTAGGATTTGCTCCTGGGATTGAAGGGCAGCCGTTGATTGTTGCACGCCTTCGTTTTGGTGGTCGCGTAGTGAGGGCCAACGTGGTGGCGCGGCTGGGTTGGCATGCCGTTGGCATGGCAAGGTCTGGCGTGGCCAAACTTAGGTTTTCGGGCCAAAGGTTACCATGTGTCGTCTGGTAACCTTGGATGGCTAGGATTTTCTCCTGGGATTGAAGGGCAACCGTTGATTGTTGCATGCCTTCGTTTTGGTAGCCGCGTAGTGAGGGCCGACAGGGTGGCGCGGCTAGGGTGTGGTTAGGCTTGGCATGTGGGACCAAGTGTTTGCCTTGGGCGTGGCTAGATTTGTCTAGGTGCGATTTTGGCTTGGCATGTGGGGCCAAGGGTTTGCCATGGGCGTATGGCGTGGCTAGGGCCAATGCAAAGTGCGTTTGGCTTGGCGCGGCTAGCTTGGCTAGGTTTGGTTTGGCTTGGCATGTGGGGCCAAGGTTTTGCCTTAGGAGTGACTAGCTTTGGCTAGGTGCGGTTTTGGCTTGGCATGTGGGGCCAAGGGTTTGCCATAGGCGCATGGCGTGACTAGCTTGGGCTAGGTGCGGTTTTGGCTTGGCATGTGGGGCCAAGGGTTTGCCATAGGCGCATGGCGTGACTAGCTTGGGCTAAGTGCGGTTTTGGCTTGGCATGTGGGGCCAAGGGTTTTCCATAGGCGCATGGCGTGACTAGCTTGGGCTAGGTTCGTGACCAAGCTAGGGTTTTGGGGCAAAGGTCGTTTGGTAACCTTAGACGGCCAGGATTTGCTCCTGGGATGGAAGGGCAACCGTTGATTGTTGCACGCCTTCGTTTTGATAGCCGCGTAGTGAAGGCCAGTATGGTGGCGCGGCATGGGGCCATGGCGAGGTGCGTTTGGCATGGTGTAGTAGGTGTGGCTGGCATGATTTTCCATTGGCACGGAGGTGCGGCTAGCATGGCTGGCATGCTTTGGCGCGGTCGGTGTGGCTGGCATGATTTGCCATTGGCACAGAGGTGCGGCTAGCATGGTTGGCATGCTTTTGGCGCGGTCGGTGTGGCTGGCATGATTTGCCATTGGCACAGAGGTACAACTAGCATGGTTGGCATGCTTCGGCACGGTCGGTGTGGCTAGCATTATTTGCAATTGGCACAGAGGTGCGGCTAGCATGGTTGGCATGCTTTGGCGCGGTCGGTATGGCTGGCATGATTTGCCATTGGCACAGAGGTGCGGCTAGCATGGTTGGCATGCTTTGGCGCGGTCGGTGTGGCTGACATGATTTGCCATTGGCACAGAGGTGCGGCTAGCATGGTTGTCATGCTTTGGCGCGGTCGGTGTGGCTGGCATGATTTGCCATTGGCACAGAGGTGTGGCTAGCATGGTTGGCATGCTTTGGCGCGGTCGGTATGGCTGGCATGATTTGCCATTGGCACAGAGGTGCGGCTAGCATGGTTGGCATGCTTTGGCGCGGTCGGTGTGGCTGGAACGATTTGCCATTGGCACACGTGGGAATTAGGGTTTGGCTTGTCGTAACCCTAATTTAAAAAAGATACCCCGGTAATTATTTAGGGACACATTAAAGGTTTCAGTAAATGTTCCTAGCAAATGCTTGTTACTTTAAATGTTGTGACATCACTGTCTGCTAGGGTTTAGTGTTTTACGATTTTAACCCTAAGCTAAAAACCACCATCAACATTAAGTCCCCTGCTTAGCTCGGAACATGTGCCTTGTTGCGAGGTAAGCATATGATGGTGACAGACAAGGACGGAATCGAGGTGTAAATCATTGCAGAGATGGTCAGGAGAATCCTACTAACCTTTTTGAGTGGTAAAGAGAGTTTAGGCTTCCCGTGTTGGCGGCCATGCGTAAGTTGTACTGGGAATGCAGACCGTGGAGTGGTGAGATGAAAGTTACCGGCTTGGTCTGGTCGTACATCTCCAAGGCAAAGGGGGCGCGGTCTTGGAAGGCGACGCAAGTGAACGGCTTGGCTCGAGGGGCCAAGAGGTGGCGTGGTCTTGGTGAGGTAAACACGCGTGGATGATAGGGTAGCAACAGTGGAGCAGGCGGCTTGGCATAGTGTGGTCTTGGAAAGACGAGACGTACACGGACGACTAGGCGTGGTGGGGCCGCGGCAATGGAGTGATGGCTTGGCCTGGCGTGACTATGACAAGGCGCGGTTTGGTGGGGTGAGACGTGCACAGATGTCCAGTAGCGGTGAGGATGAGACATGACACGGATTTCTTGGTGATTTTTCTTCAAGGGCTTGGTTGCCTCTTTCCATATTTGACTCGACCAGGAAGTTTTTCTTCTCTTCAAACCAAAACGTTACGCCCACGAAAAGAGGAGAAGCGTTACTCTTTCTGCTTTGGTTATGTTGCCGGTTTTGCTTCCGAAGCTTAGCGTTGGCGGTGGGAAAGGAAAACACGATCTAGTGTGCCTCGAGCACGTTCTTCCACGCTTTCTCACCAACCATAATTATTTCTCACAGCCAGGCATGAGGTTTAATTAGGATCGGATATTATGCCTTAACTCACGGCCGGTATAAAAACTTTCCCTTTTGAGGTTGCGTCATCTTGCTGTACATAAAAGATTGTCTTGAACTCTACATTCGCGTAGTTCGTCTTCGTCCATCCTCTTTATAGGTATCACCTCGCGTTTCCTTCTTATTTTTATTTTATCCTCTTTCTTATGTGTGTATAGATAAGATTGACCATTTTCCTTGTTCTTTGTAGTGTATGATGGGACCCTCCAGGGATAGCCATGTCTTTAATTCTTCGGAGAAGGACTTCAGAATTGGCGAAAACCGCTCCTCTTATCATGAGGAGGCATTAGCTAGAATCGAATCTCTTTTCCATGAAGCTGGTGACATCATCAAGGACCTCCCTTCCATCTATCTCCATGAAGTGCAGGCGCGTGTTCAGACTTTCTTGGGTTTGGTGAACATGGAGGAGGGACGAGAAAATGAGGAAAAACCTTGGCGTGTTGAGAAGTTCCAGTGCGGCAAAACCTTTCCTCGGTCCATTTATAGGGCGGATCGAACTGATTCTAGGTCGGAGCAACGGAAAATCGAGCATGTGAAGCTTTTGGAGGCAAGCGCCACGGTTCTCGACTTTGATGCGGATGAATCAAAAAATCTTCTTCGAAGGGTCAATAAGAAAACCTCCGAGGGAGCATCTGACGGGACCGAAGTATCCTTTGGAGTTGATGCCAGAGGTGTCGTTGGCGATATTGGAGGGGTCATGGTGGCGTATCTTTGAACCTGGTCGTCGAAGCGGACACTATTCTTCTTGTGGTTACTTCGGGATGGGATGTTGAGGTTCTTGCTGCTAACACCGTTGAATGGAATCTTTGTTGCCCGAGAGATTATTGGGGGAAGTGCTTGAAGATAGCCTTGACCAAGGGGACTCGTTCTCCATCCTTCGAGAGCTAGTTCCTCCCTTTTGTTATTCCTGTTAGTTTCTTAGTTCCCCTGATGCTTTTCGTAAACTCATCTTTACCTTCTTATTCATCAATCAACATTTCGCTTTTTATATATATATATATATATTTTTTGAATGATTGAATGAGGTATTTCTGGTTGTGGTATGATGGCTTTGCAGTGGTTTTATGGGTTAGTTTGATGTATTTCTCTGCTATCTGGAGAACTCGTTTGGAAAGAGATGTATTTATACTCTTTTTTTTTTGACGAAAAATGAAATTCCAGGGAAGAATACAAACGGTGTATTCATCTTGGGGAAATACAACTACTAAGAGGAATTGTTAAAGGAAATACTAAAGGGAGAGTGGCTGGAAAAGTATAGCATTTTAGGGATTGGAGGCCTTGAGCCATCGCGAGTGAACTATCACGCCTTCAGGTGTGTTTGTGTTGATGAGATTGCAATATCCTCCTAAAAGGATGTCCGCCAACAGATACGGCTCGTCTTCTCTTCCATTGGGCGAATCAATTTGAATATCCATTTTTACCGTCATCTTCCCAACTTGAAACGAGTTTACCTTAACCACTATATCTCCGATTGAAAACGGGTTCAGGCGTCGTGCAACCGTTTGAGTCTTGGCTCCATTGGTTTCGATGGAAGTTTCCAAGTTTTTTGCAAAGTGTTCAAATGGCCCAGCACCCCATTCACATTTCTTGACAGCGTCCGTGCCACTAATCGCGCCGAGTCCCCATGACGAAATAGGGGAAGGAATGACTGGTTGTAGAGAAGGTCGTTCGGCCAGACTTACTTGCGTTTGAAATCCATGAGCTAGCGCCAACAGGTCTTCTCCAGATGTCTAGGTTCCATTGATAACTCGTTGATGCGATAACCAGTGGGATGATTTGTTGGAAATTCTTTCGGGCGTGGACGTCGGTAGAGGGTGCACATCTAATTTCGCTTTGTTGTCGAGTACCCATAACAGTTCTTTGACAATGTGGAATTTGCTATGCGTTATAGCGTCTCCCATCTTGATCTCGAGGTTGATGTAGCCATGCGTGTTCAAATCTCCTCCTTTGGGGTTCTTAATCACAGACGGGGAATGGGTAGCGTCTTGTTTTGTAAATCCCGCAGCCTTTAGTATATTGAAAGTAATGATGTTGAGGTCATAGGCCGCGTCGATGAGCGTGTTGTCAAATTCGATACCTCTTAAACGGGATGTGGTCAACAGTCCCCAGTTCTCCCCTTTGATTCCGTCCGTTTGGAAAGCTTGGGCCCCTGGTGTGGTTTCCGGGGAGAGAAAAGTCGTTTGCCGGATACAACGCGATTGAGAGCTGCAAAAATGTCTTGGCGCTGCACCTTGGAAAGATAGAGAATTTCGCATACATGCTGCATCATGGATTTATGCAGGTCTCGTGCACGGAGTCCCAGAGAACCCACGGTTTCTTATTGGGAGTGGGTCTCGATGTACTCCCTCGTCTCCCGGTTGGAGCTCTCCGCTTCTATCTTTTCTTTGAAAATATGCTTTAGTCCGTTATAATCACCGGTCGGGTGGTGAACGAATCTGTGGTAATGGCGGTGACTTGGGGTTCGCCATCTCGGCCTCGGTTGGTGGATGCAGGAGGTGTGAGTCGATAACATCATCTTGAATCCATGCTTCTAGGAGGTCAATCACCTCCTCGATGGGAAACGGGAAATCGAAGGTATTCCCTTCGGTTTCATGATGATGCATGGGAGCTTTAGTGGCGGTCTTCCGTGGCGGGGTTTCCCGTTGCGCGGTGCTTCACGTTTTGGCTGGTGGCCTGTAGTTGGGGCCTTCCTTTTTCCTCTTTCGTTCACTTTGTTCACGGAGGATGAGCCGGCATTAAATTGCTTGCTGGTGAGGCATCTATTCCCGCGAGTTTCACGCGTGTCTTCGGTTCGAGTCGGCCTAGTTCTTTCCAGTAATGCTGGTGCTATTGTTGCGGATCATCTAGCGGCTTCATGGAGTTCGGAGAATGTTTGGAAGCGCAAGTTTTCTAGCAAGGCGCGGTAAATAGGAACCATACCATTGATGCACGCATTCACCAGCTGTTGCTCAGTCACGTTTGGGTCGTGACAGTCGAGCGCTTGAACCCTGAACCTTTTGACAAAATCATTCGGTTGTTCGTTATCCCACAGGTACATTCTTCCGAGGTCTGAGAAAGTAACTTGTTCAGACACTGTAAAACGCGGTAACCATGCTACTCCAGTTGGGAATACTGTTCGGCGGGATGCTGTTGTACCATGTATACGCCCTTCTGGTAAGTGATTTTGAGAACTCCCTTAGACGAAGATCATGATTATATTCATGTTCACCTAGGGATTCCAAGAAACGGGAGACATGCTCATGTGCATTCCCGGTACCATCGTACAGGGTGAATTGAGGAGATGAGTACCCCCTTGGAAGAGGGATTCTTTGCATCTCGGATGGGTAAAGGGGTTGGTGTTGATGCATGTCCAGTTCATCATTCTTGATTCGGTTGCGTAGAAGTTGCTCCAGGTATTCTCGCGTGACGAAGTTGGTGTAGGATCATAATATCGCAACATACAAGGCTCGCGGGATTAGTGAACGACGGTGTCGCGAGGGAGTCGCAGAAGCTAAAATAAACGACGCAATGGATAAACGACAGCAAAACATAAAGAAGACGTGAGAGTCGGCGAGGGTTAAGAAGTGTCGCGAGAGTGAATGTTTGTGCATCTGCGACACTTCGCGGGACATTCCCGAAAAATAAAGGGTAGCTTAGTCTGTCATCCACTATGTATTACCCTATATAAAGGGCTAAATGAGTCTCGTAAGAAGGGAGAGATCTTTTTGGAATTGTTAAGCAAGTCAATAGGAGAGAGAAAGTTGAAGAGCATTTTAATTTCTAAGTGTAATTCTATCATCCTGTGTAAACATTTCATGGACTCAATCAATAAATATTCTTGATCTTACATCTTTCAATGGATTAATTAAGCAAAATCGAGTAAGGGGTGTAGTGTGGGAAATCCCGCTACTACATATGCGCTAGAAACAGGACGATCGTTTGTAAAAGAAAGAAGATTGCAATTAAAGTTTTTTGAATCAGAAAATGAGAAAGGGAAATCTTAAATCGGATGAAAAAGATATGGCATGCAAACAGCATACACAAGAGTACCGATTAGCGAATTTCATGAAAATATCAAAGGAAGAATACACAAACGGGATTTTGAAGGAAAGAAGATTACGGATAGAGAAATGGCATCACCTTTGAAGGATTGGGAAAAGCAAGAGATAACATTCACTACGGGGGAAATATCCAAAGAAAATTTGGATCACACATCTCCACTGGTGATCACAATAAATACGTATAAGGAAGGAGAGAAATCGGAGAACACAACGAAAACATGGATGGTGAATGGAGTTTTAATCGATACAGGAGTCCGCGAACATCATGTTCTATCACGCTTACAAAAAGATGGGATATAAAGACAAAGATATGATTTTCGCGGCTTACAATATTCAAGGTTTTGGTAATTCCATAACAAAAGTAAAAGGAGAGATAAAAATACGTATTCCATTAGGAGGAATTGAAACACAGGTGACATTAAGTGTAGTGGATATGGAATCACCATACAACATATTACTAGGAAGACCATGGGTACATGCAATAAAAGCTGTGGCGTCAACGCTTCATCAATGTATCAAGTTTCCCACACCAACTGGAATTGGCGAGATCAAAGGGGACGCTGCCAAAGGAAGAATATACTATCAAAATGAAGTAAAGTGTTGCGAGGAACAAATAAACAAGCGAAAGAATATATCAAAGTACCGCAAAAAGATGGCGAAGGCAACTAAGAAAGAAGAAGAATTCAGAGTTTACATGATAAGAGCAAAGGAAGGAAAAGGCATACCTGGCGAGATCTCGGGAGAAGAAGATGATCTTGCGAGAGAACCAAAAGGACCAACCCCTATGGGAGAACCGAAGGCCAGTTACGTCGCAGCAGAACAAACCAAAGAAGTGAACATTGGAACTAAGGAAAAACCCAAGATGCTAAAGATTGGAACTAGCATGGAAGCAGATGAAGAGAAAAGAACTGTAGATCTGTTACGAGATTATAAAGACATCTTCGCGTGGGATATGGATGAAATGCCTGGTATAGATCCGTCAATCGCCTGTCACAAGTTAGAAATTGATAAAAATGTGAAGCCATTTAAACAAAGAATTAGAAAGATAGCAACAAAGATACCACCCTCGAGATAGAAGAAGAACGCAGAAGATGCCGGACGCGGAATTATTAGACAAGCAAAATATCCCGAATGGATAGCGAATATGGTTATAGTTCCAAAGAAGAACAAGGGAATACGGATCTCGCATTGATTTCACCGATTTAAATAAAGCTTGCCCTAAAGACAGCTTTTCCACCGCGATATTCCACAACTAGTCGAATCAAGAAATGGGAATGAAAGAGTATCATCTCTGGACGGGTATAAAGGTTACAACCAGATTCCTCTCGCCGAGGAAGATCAAGAGCATACTGCTTTCTTCGCTCCAAGAGGATTATACTGCTATACTAAAATGCCGTTTGGTCTGCGAAATGCTGGAGCAACGTATCAAAGGATGGTGGAAGAGGTATTCGCAGAATGGATACACAAAACACTAGAGGTATACGTGGATGACATGCTGGTAAAAAGTAAGAAGGCAGAGGATCACGTGCGAGATCTGAAAGAAATTTTTGAGCAGATGAGGCGTTTTAACATCAAAGTAAATCCAGAAAAATGTACCTTCGGAGTTGCGTCAGGGAAGTTCTTGGGTTACATTATATCAAAGGAAGGAATACATGTTGACCCGGAGAAAGTAAAAGCAGTTCGCGATATGCCGACACCTGCGACAGTAAAGGATGTTCAAAAGTTGAATGGGTTGTTAGCATCACTAGGAAGGTTCATCTCGCGGTCATCCGATAAGTGTAAACACTTTTTCAACGTTAAAAAAAAGGATCGAAGTTTAAATGGACGGACGAATGTGAAAAGGCTTTACAAGGGATCAAAGAACATTTAATGGCTATATCCATTATGCGTATGCGAGAAACTTTGGAGAAGAATTATTAATATATCTCGCGACAACTTCGCATGCCTTAAGTGCAGTTTTACTGCGAACGGACGCAGGAGTAGAAAAACCAATCTATTACATCAGCAAAACTTTTAATGCCGCAGAAAGAAATTATTCGAAGATCGAAAAATTAATCCTAGCATTAGTTTATGCAACATTCAAGCTTCGCATATATTTTCAAGCACATACCATTAAGGTAGTCACAAAAATACCAATTGAGTCAGTGATGAAACATTCAAAAAGATCGGGAAGAGTTGAAAGATGGAATGCTCAAATAAGCCATTGTAAACTCAAGTATGAGATATTATCCTCAACTAAGTCACAAGTTGTCGCAGACTTTTTTAGCAGAATTTCCTTTGGAAGAAGATGAAGCGATAGATGAAATGATGGATGTAGAAGAAGAGTATGGAGACCCAAAAGACCTGCTAACCGAACCAGACAGATGGGAAATATTAGTAGATGGATCATCAAATGGAGAAGGAAATGGAGTGGGAATTGTTATGATTTCACCAGAAGGCAATAAATTAGCTTTCTCTTTTAGATTGGAGTTTGAATCCACGAATAATGAAACAGAGTATGAAGCTATAATACATGCTCTGCGACTTGCAATAGAAATGAAATTGGAGAATGTGAGGATTACCAGTGACTCGCAATTGGCAATCTGTCAGATAACAGAGAAGTATGCTACAAACGATCCATCCCTACAGAAATACAGGAAGCTTGTAGAAGTGTTGTCGCACACGATACATAAAATAAAATGGAGGCACATATCAAGGAGAGATAATAGACTCGCAGACGCTTTTGCCTTTATATCAAGTATGATGACAGACCCAACTGCGAGGAATATCAAAATACAGACGCTACTGGCGCCATCAATTAATAAAGAGGAGGGACAAGAAGCAGATATAATGATGGTGGTAGATGAAATGCAAGGTCGCGAGGAAGACTGGAGAGTGGAACTTCACGCGTACTTAATGAAAGGCGAGGTACCAAGAAATAGATTGGAAGCACACAAGTTAAAGAGCCGGGCAACAAATTATGAATTACGAGATGGCGTGCTTTATCGGCGTTCTTTTGAGGGACCCTCGCTTCGATGTCTATCAAGGAAAGAAGGAGAAACCATATTGAAGATGCTGCATAGTGGGGATGCCGGAAATCATAGCGGCGGGAGATCTTTGGCATATAAGGCAAAGACGCAAGGATATTATTGGCCATATATGCATGAGGACGCGAGAGCAATATCCAGACGCTGCGAAGATTGTCAAAGACATGGGAAGAAGATACATGCACCGGGAGCACCGTTAAATTCTTCGAGAAGTGTGTGGCCTTTTGGAAAATGGGGTTTAGATATTGTGGGACCATTCTTACCGGGAACAGGACAAAGAAGGTACTTAATTGTCGCAACGGACTATTTCACAAAATGGGCAGAGGTGAAAGCGGTACAAAGACATCCGCGATAAGGATGTTTTTACTTTCATATTTGAAAATATTATATGCAGATTTGGGATCCCCGCACAATTGGTATCCGATAATGGGAAGCGCTTTGAAGGGCAAAATATAGAATTGCCGCTTAATGCATTTCGAGATAAGATGTGGAAAATCAACCCCATTATATCCACAAGCTAATGGCCAAGCGGAGGCAACAAACAAAACAATTGCTGATATATTGAAGAAAAAGTTGGAAGGACACAATAGGGGATGGTGCGAACAAGTACCCAATGCAGTGTGGGCTTATAATACAACTAGAAGAGAAGCCACGGGAATGTCCCCTTTTTGCTTAACTTACGGAGTCAAGCAAGATCGCCAACAGAGGTCGTGATTCCGACAACCAAAAAAGAGGTTTGGGATAAAAATCTTAGCGCAGCAACATTCTAATCAAGTTGGATGAATTGGAAGAAAAGCGAGAAAAGGCATTGCGACACATGGAGAATTATCGAAGACGGCTAGAGAGAATATAACAAACGTGTAAAAATACGTGAGTTCCAACCAGAGACTTGGTGTTGCGAGAAACCCCAATATATCAACGTGAAAGTGGAGGCAAATTGGCGAGAAAATGGGATGGACCTTATATTATCAAAGAAGTAGTTGGTACAGGGGCATATAGATTGATGGATCCCGAAGGAAGAGATGTGGGACAAAAATTGGATAGACCATGGAATAGGTTATATCTAAAGAAATATTACCCGTAAAAATGAGAGAGGAAAAAGGAATCAAGATGAAGTACTTCTTCGCAAGATATTTGCGACATTCAGTAAAATGCAGAGAAAATACGCGAAGATCTCGCGACAAGAATAACAAAAAAGTCATGAATGACTTAACAAAACAACAAGAGATAACGAATGATTAAATGAATGAATTGGCGAATATCTCGCAAGCAAAATAGCAAATGATGAAGAATGATTGAATAAAAGAATGAATGAATGGGACGAACCTTTATGGCGTACACCCTAGTTCGCGAATAACATTTCGTAAGAGGCAAATGTAAGACCTAAAGTGCGTCATATAAGGGGGTATCTCTCGACATGGCTCAGGGGGAAGGTTACACCGCTCCTGAAGCCTGAGTCATGAAAATTTGGGGCCCATGAAAGCCTATCCGGAAGAGGTACCTTGGATTCCCAACTATATATGTAGGTTATACCCGGTTGGGCGACCGAGGGTCTCTTCTTAGGAGTCAGTGTATGCTCAAGGCGCCGAGGTACACGGTTGAGCCAGAGTGCCCGGGATGGATGAACCTACCCTGGCCATTCTTGGCAAGTCTTGGCATATGTTGCACTCGCCCGAAGAAAACTCCACTTAGGGTGCAGCCTCGTAACCATAAACCCTATAGGTATAAGGGATAAGAGGTGCGAAAACAATCGGTTGTTGTTAAGACCGGATGGGAGGAGCTAGTCTTGTATGGCCGATGTTTCGCCTCCTTGAAGGGGCAACCGGGGAGATGATAAGGGCGACGCTCTCCATTAGGGGGAGTGTCAAAACAGACGCAAATGTCATGAGGCTATGTTTTCGCAAGAGAATTTAGGCTTGTCATATTTGTGCAATTATCCTGCAGAGGCAATAATACTAACGCGACGGTAAGGCGAGATCAATGGGTCTTTACATGAAAGTGTACGGACGTCCTGCGATTTCGTCGCAAGACGGCAATGTCATGGGGCTTTATGTTCGCAAGGATATCTAGGCCTGTCATATTGTCGCAACTAAAACATCCTGCAGAGGCAAAAATACTTGGAAAATGATAAGGCAAGATCAATGGGTCTTTACATGCAAGTGTAAAGACGTCCTGCGATTTTGTCGCAATGAAAGGTGGCAGGGGGAAGACCTCTAATTAGGGAGGTCTAACTTGGAAGACCACACAAAAATGATAAGGCAAGGTCAATGGGCCTCCGCATGAAAATGTAAAGGCGACTCGCGACTTTGTCGCAGTTGAGAAGAATTAAAATCAAATCCCTGATTGGGATGGATTTACTTAATAAAAAATTCAATAAGCGAACATGCTCGCAAGGCGGTCTTAACTAAGAAGGGAAGAAAGAAATATGGGAATTACTCAATCAAAGAGTTAAATCATTCACACAAAAAGGAATTCTGGTAAATTACAAAGAGAATTTAACTCTCTACATCAAAGCATTATTAAATACGGAGGATGGTTGAGACTTTTCTCGCGCCCTTATCGTTTCGCCTCCTTCAATTGGTGGATTTTCATTAGAAATGTTTTCATCACCTTCATTCTCGCCGCCATTGGATTTTCATCGAGTCTTTCCTATTTGGATCTTCATCGACAACTTCCTTATCGTGGAGATCTTCGCGCTTTCATATTCATAATCACTATCCTGGAGCATTAGGAACTTCATCATCACTTACTTCCAAAGGATCGACGTGAATAGGATCAAGAGACTTGGACAAAGCAAAATATTATTCACAAGAACTTCCGCTTTAAGAGGGAATTGGCGAAGCAATGCCTTTTGACGATTCTTACTATCAATGTCCTTACAATAAGACATATAATCAAATCTTCGCTCCGCACGGTCGCGAGAACGAGCAAGAGACGCGGAGAGTAGACCATTTTCTTTGCGAATTTTAGAATGATCGGACTCGAGGGTGGAGATAGTGGAGCGAAGCTTTCTCTCGCAGTCCGCATAATAAATACACAAAATTAGAGAAAATCCTTATTGAACATTATTGGCATTTTCGTGGTAATAAAGCATTCATGGAATAAATACATAAATTAAGATAGTCAAATAATTTGACTACCTTCCTTCTGAGAAGTAAGATGTTGAATTAAAGCTGCGAAGTTATTCCCCAAACGGTCCATGACATCATCAAATGAATCTCCAACTAAGCCTTTCATTCGAGATCGCAAATTCTTTTCATTGGAAACAAGTATGGAATTTTCGGTCGCCAGAGTAGAGTTGGATTTTTCTAATTTGACACATTGTTCTTGGAATTGCTTCGCTTTTACACTCAACGTTATTCTACCTTGAATAAGTTTATCTCTCTCGGCAGTAATTTCTTCAAGTTGGTTTTTCAAAGTATGTTTAACTTGTTCGTGTTCTTCACATAACTTTTGACAAGCATTATATCGCGAGTAGCTCGCCATCTTATTCAACAGAGAACGTTTCTCTTGAGAAAGAGTTCGATTCTCATCTGATAAAGTTTCCAACTCCAAATTAGTTTTTGTCAAAGCATAAGAGAGGCGAGATAAGTCATTACTTAATGAGACTTGCTTTTGCGATAAATCAAAATTCTCTTTAGACAAGTTATTTATTTGATCAGCTGCATAGGTATGAAGATTATCTAAGAGATTATACGCTCCATCCAAGCATCTCTTTCAACTCGAACTTCTTCAACGATAGACTCCGTCTGATATATCTCCATTATTCGTTTCTGGTTTAATACTTTGAGGACGAGCAAGGGTTTGAGTTGTAAAAAAAAAAAAAAAAAAAAAAAAAAAAAAAAAGATGGGGGGATGGCGAGAGCATACCTTTTAATTCTTCGTTCTTCTTGCGAAGATTATCACGATCAAGTGAGATACTGAGAAATTTTTGATTTTCAAGGTGGAGATTATTGCATTTCACAGCCATAACTTGGAGATCATCCTTCAGCTTATTAATCTCTTGAACTAAAGATGCTTGCGAGATCCTATCAGGACCAAGATGCTTACTTAAAATCTCGCAGACATTGGATTTGACAGGATCAGAAGAAGTCTTTTTGACATCATTCACGAGATCAGAAAGGACCTTAAAGGCCACATCTATCCCTTCTAAATTTTCCGAAGTTAGAGGAATTTGTTCAAACAAAGAAGACGAGTCGTCTTTTGTCAAAGGAACCTCATGAGAGGAGGAGGTTTCAGGGAGAGAAGTGATTGGAGAAATAACAGGGACATTGATAGCAGGAGGAGGTGTAATATCATTTGTAGTAGGACAATTGAAAGGAACTTGGTCTATGAGGAGTTGAGGTATAGAAATATTGTCGCCAGTAATGTTACCAGAAGAAAGAGGCACAAAATTATCTTGCGAAGATTTCGCAGCAGGAGATGAAGGTGTGAATGAAGGAAATGGAACGTCGGGAGTAACAGTTTGGAGTAGCGAAGCCTTTTGGGAGTATTACCGTAGTTTTATCATCCCGCGAATGACAAATTAAATAAGAAACAGAGGCAACAATGCATTATTAATAAAAAAAGAAATGTTTTCGGATACCTTGTCACTCCCTGCACTGTCTTTTTGAAGCCATAGATTTTGCTCGCGAAGAGGGCTTTTGTTGCGTGAGGGGTTCTTGTTGCGAAGTAGGTTTCGGTGGCGAGCCCAAAGAAAGAAGAGGGTCCTTCACGGTAAATTTAGTTCGGATTGGTTCTTGCTAAACAACAATGGCGTAAAGAGAACTACAAAGTTAATCATACCAAGATGATTTCAACAAGAAAAGCTAATTTGATCAACCACAAAATCAGCCTAGATATGGCAAAATTAACAAACCCGGACGCCATGAGAGTAACAACCGCTAAGGAATAGCAAAAATGGTGAAGAAGACGGTAAGAGACAATAACAGGCAAACACTTGCAGAACGATGAAGAAGAAGAACACTTGCAGAACGATGAAGAAGAAGAACACTTGCAGACGATGAAGAAGACGAAAAGGAAAAGGAAAATTCTTCACAGGGGGTGCTCCTATAAATAGACGAGAAAAATGTTATGACCGGTTAACATTAAATGCACCGGTAAAAGAGGTAAACATAGACACGTGTAAACGGTCACTACTAAATCCAAGGAAGCCGACGAAAAGAACTTTAGTAGAATCCAAATATACAACATATTTCCTAATAAGGCGAGAATAGCTTGCGAAATTGATTATTTTCTCGTAATTCATGAGGCAAGAAACGATACTTCGTATATGTATTACAAAGAAACTTGAACTTCGCAAAAGAATAGAGGCAAGTACGTACTTTTCAAGTCCAAAGATTCTTCCGCTCGTTCCTTTATCAACAAAGATCAAAGATTACCACCACAACAGATTTTTCCTTAAAGATCGCTCTTCAAGCAATATTCAAGGAAAAAGAGGCAAGATGTAGGATCATAATATCGCAACATACAAGGCTCGCGGGATTAGTGAACGACGGTGTCGCGAGGGAGTCGCAGGAAGCTAAAATAAACGACGCAATGGATAACGACAGGCAAAACATAAAGAAGACGTGAGAGCTGGCGAGGGTTAAGAAGTGTCGCGAGAGTGAATGTTTGTGCATCTGCGACACTTCGCGGGACATTCCCGAAAATAAAGGGTAGCTTAGCTGTCATCCACTATGTATTACCCTATATAAAGGGCTAAATGAGTCTGTAAGGGGGAGATCTTTTTGGAATTGTTAAGCAAGTCAATAGGAGAGAGAAAGTTGAAGAGCATTTTAATTTCTAAGTGTAATTCTATTATCCTGTGTAAACATTTCATGGACTCAATCAATAAATATTCTTGATCTTACATCTTTCAATGGATTAATTAAGCAAAATCGAGTAAGGGGTGTAGTGTGGGAAATCCTGCTACTACATAGAGGGTTGTGCAGAGACATCAGAGGCGGCGGCGGCTCTGGCCCTGGTGATTGGAGGTGTTACGCTTGAGGGAGTGCATTCGGAGTTACTGTAATCAGTAAGTGATGTAACGACGTTATTGGGAGGGACGTTAACATCAGGGACGTGCTCTGTGCTGGTATTCTCGGCAACCGCTCCAGACCTGAGTTCCACCATATTGGGATTGATGTTCGGGAAACGAAATCAGGAGTTGGAGTTGATATTGTAACCGATAGATCAATCCTTGATAGGTGTCGTAAAACACCTAATTTTATATATAGTATTTATGCTTTCTTTGCGAGTTTTCTTGTAAATTATGTATCTTATATTGGTTTTGAGTTATCAGGTGTTTTGGAGTCATTTGGAGCAAAAAGAAGTGGAAATGGCTACAAAAGTGAAGCTACTAGTGTAGAAAGGCCAAAGACCAATTGAAACTCGTTCAAATACAAGATTTCTACTTTTCATTTTGTAGAGGACGAGAAGATGAAGACAATGGCGAAAGAACGGAGTCATTCAGAGCTCGTATGAAGAAGTTATGGGCAAAAGAACTCGGAAGACTAAAAGGGCTCAATGGTCATTTTTAAAGGGCAGGTGCTATTGGGACTCCCACTGTGCGTTAAGGGGCAGTCATCATGTTAAGGGATGTCCTATTTCAAAGGAACTGTTAAAGTCAGTCAAGTCAATTACTAGGGGCACCTTCATCTTCATATTTCAACAGAATTGGAACTCGGCGGAGGTTTAGTTTAGGGAACTATTACTGACAAAGCAGTGTGCTCGCCATTGATGATGGTATACTCTTGATGATTGATGGAAAGGAAGTGGGGTTCTGTTAATGATGGGCTGTTGTTGACAGAGGTAACGAGGACGGGGAATGGTGAAGAATGGAGCTCAAGTCTGTGGTTATCGGTAATGGTTGGTTGTTATCGGAAGAAGTTGCGAAACGAGAATCGGGGTCGCCGACACGCTATGATGAGTTGGTTATGGCTGTAATGATAGCTCGAGAGGAAGAGTTTCAGTTGGAGATGGACAATGAAGAACTCGAGATGATGATGCTGCCAATGACGAGTAAGTTCACGGAGTGATCATGGCAGTAGTCTGTGATATCGATGATGAAAAGTTAAGGACTCGAGTTTGTTGTGATGATGGAGCTTGGGTTGTACAGAGAAGTGAACGAGATGGCAGACATGGAGTTCGAACGAGGAGAATGAATAATGTTTGTGGAGATGAGGAGGTTTATGAAGCTGTGGTTCGATGGTTCTCGGTGATTAATAGACTTGCTGTGATTTTACTCGAGTAATGACAAGGGATAAGGATCAGTCGTAGCTGGTGACTATGGAACAATGGTTGCGGGTGACACTCGTGATCATGGTAGTGGTAACGAGTTAAGGTCGATGGCAGTGAGGATTGATGGATCTTGGCAGTTAGGATTTCTCAAGCACTGACAGTGACGATGGAACAATGAGATGAGATTACAGAGATAGAGAAGATGGAATGGTGCTGATGAATGAGAGATGATGATGCCGGAGACGAGACGGAGAAGTAATATGTTGCTGCTGCCATTGGTGACATGTTATGGAGCTCGACAGGGAAGAACGAATATATTTTTCAGTGTTCGAGGTTAGATGATGAAGCTGTTGGCAGAGACGAGATGAAGTTGGATGTGATTGAACGTGCTCGAGTTTGTGTAGTTATATAAGCAATGGTTGCTCGCTGGAACAACACAGAGAAGGTGGATCTCGAGTTAGCTGCTGTCGTTGATTGAACGAAGGAGACGTATCGAGTTTGTGTGATGCTGCCACTAATGGCAGTGATGTTGATGTCATCGGCAGTGATGAAAAGGCTGGTTCATGAAGAGAAGTTGGCCGTGCAAGAAGAGGAATAAAATTTACCCTGTCAGTTCCATGGAACTGACAGGCCATTTACAGGCTAATGATGTTTTGGGCTGGACTTTGCAGACCCGTTTGGATAATTGCGACTACATTTTCTCGACCAGCCTTGGACGTGAATGATATTTGGAATTTTGGCAGGAGTTTGGCAAGCCAATTACACGGGGTTTGATGCACGGGACACAATTAAGGAGGTGCTCTTTCCTATTTTTGCTAGGTTTCCTAGTTTCTTCAAGAAGAGGTTATAAAACTCTATATATAGGGAAGCTTAGATAACTTTTGTGAGATATCTTATAATCTTTTATTATCATATCTTTTTCTATTCTTTGCCTCTACTTTGTTTTCTAGGGTTTAGAAACATGAAACTTCTCTTTCTTCTTGTTATGAACTCCATGAATATGAGCTAGAGTTTTATTATGGGTTATGGAATAAGTTGAATTTCCAAACATGAATTTTTGTGCAATAAATTAGTTTTCTCTCATATTATCGTTTATGATTCACCATTAATATTGTTACATGATTTGAATGCTTGTTAGTTGAGTCGCGAATCGATTGAGTTTGCTTTCATCTTTATTGCTAGATTAGGGTTATTATACGCAAAAGTGATAATTCCGGATTGCAAGTAGCATAAATATGATTATAGTTTGTAGTGATATATTCTTATGATCATATGTGAACCATAACCTTTGTTAAATCGGATTAGTGCTTTTACACGTTCGATTGCTTTGATTGGCCTGATTTCATAGAACCTAATGCATCTAGGGAATTAAACTTGATTAGTGCTTTTACACGTTAGGTTGTTCCTTTAGGTAGAATTCATATTCGAATCTTTTAATGTGTTTGTTGATGACATGAGGAGATTAGCGGGATATTCTTGCGATCAAGGTATTCTAGGGTCTTTGATAAAAGTTGAGATTAAAATATCAATTCTAGTTATTGTGTTGAAAACATGTTTGTGATTGAAGACGAAATCCATGACCAATACTTTCTTATCCTTGATTTGATTTGTTTACTTTGCTTTATTTGCTTTTATTTAGTTTATTATATAAAAATCACAAAACTACCGGTGTTATTTATAGGGAACCGAAACAATTTGACAACCTAGACCTCTCTGTGGGATCGATCCTTTCTTGCCCTTGCTTCATTATATATTTTGAGTAGTAAGAAAGTGTAATTATATTTGTGTCGGCTGACAACCGGTCAATCCTCCCATTGTGGTCGCCAATTGTTTGTAGGTGAAAATAGTTTCTGCCGATTTCGGTAATTACGGGTGTGCAGGTGAGAAACAATTTAAACCCTAAATAATGTACTGCAAGGGAGTACTTTAGATTCGAGAGATCAATCTGTACAAGTCCGTCCTAAACCAAGAAATGGCCGTTCCAGACTTGCTTCGGTCACAAAGTGGAGGAGAATAGGTTGGATTTGGGGAGGGAAGAAAGGAAAGTGGTGAGACCAGAATAGTTGATTCTGGAAGAGTAGTTGGGTTACTACGACTTGTTATCAGAATAGTGAGAGAGCTAACAAGGTGATCTAGCAAGTAAGTATTTCTGAGTGTTGTATCTCCCGTATGAACTTGTTGTTCAATGGAAATAAGTAAGACCTATTTATACAAGTCGGAGTAAAAACGTACCCTGGTCTCATTAAGGAGTGGGGAAGTAAATGGGAGGAGGTGATAACCGTATGCATGGAATTGATGTTCCATAAAGTGGTTAACGCATGAAACTGGTTTTCATGAAACTGCTAACGTTATGGAATTGATGTCCCATAAAGTTGTTAACGCATGTGCTTTATGTCCCATGAACGTTTCACACATAACTTCCCGTATTTACTAACCGCCTCACCCTTATGACACTTCCTTATGACGGGCGTAGTGTACGCCGCACGCTGTAAACCGCCAAACCAATACCCAAAGAGGATCCCCTAGTTTGTGTTGATGTCTCGAATGTTTTGGAAAATATGTAGCACGTTGTTGTGGCTTGGCAAGTCAAGCTCGGGAAACTTGCCAGCCTGGTGACCTTCGACGGTCGAGATTTTGCATCTTGAGAGGAGGGGCAACCGCTGATCGTTGCACGCCTTCGTTTTGGTAGCCGCGTAGTGAGGGCCAACGTGGTGGCGCGGCTGGGTTGGCATGCCAAGGTTTGGCGTGGCCAAACTTAGGTTTTCGGGCCAAAGGTTACCATGTGTCATCTGGTAATCTTGGATGGCTAGGATTTGCTCCTGGGATTGAAGGGCAACCGTTGATTGTTGCACGACTTCGTTTTGGTGGCCGCGTAGTGATGGCCAACGTGGTGGGGCGGCTGGGTTGGCATGCCGTTGGCATGGAAAGGTTTGGCGTGGCCAAACTTAGGTTTTAGGGCCAAAGGTTACCATGTGTCGTCACGGTAACCTTGGATGGCTAGGATTTGCTCCGGGGATTGAAGGGCAACCGTTGATTGTTGCATGCCTTCGTTTTGGTAGCCGCGTAGTGAGGGCCAACGGGGGTGGCGCGACTAGGGTGTGGTTAGGCTTGGCACGTGGGGCCAAGGGTTTTCCATGAGCGTATGGCGTGGCTAGGGCCAAGGCAAGGCGTTTGGCTTGGCATGATGTGACTAGCATGGCTAGGGCCAAGGCAAGGTGCGTTTGGCATGGCGCGGCTATCTTGGCTAGGTTTGGTTTTGCTTGGCATGTGGGGCCAAGGTTTTTCCTTAGGCGTGGCTAGCTTTGGCTAGGTGCGGTTTTGGCTTGGCATGTGGGGCCATGGGTTTGCCATAGGCGCATGGCGTGACTAGCTTGGGCTAGGTGCGGTTTTGGCTTGGCATGTGGGGCCAAGGGTTTGCCATAGGCGCATGGCGTGACTAGCTTGGGCTAGGTGCGGTTTTGGTTTGGCATGTGGGGCCAAGGGTTTGCCATAGGCGCATGGCGTGACTAGCTTGGGCTCGGTGCGGTTTTGGCTTGGCATGTGGGGCCAAGGGTTTGCCATAGGCGCATGGCGTGACTAGCTTGGGCTAGGTGCGTGACCAAGCTAGGGTTTTTGGGCAAAGGTCGTTTGGTAACCTTAGACGGCCAGGATTTGCTCCTGGGATTGAAGGGCAACCATTGATTGTTGCACGCCTTCGTTTTGGTAGCCGCGTAGTGAGGGCCAACAGGGTGGCGCGGCTAGGGTGTGGTTAGGCTTGGCACGTGGGGCCAAGGGTTTTCCATGAGCGTATGGCGTGGCTAGGGCCAAGGCAAGGGCGTTTGGCTTGGCATGATGTGACTAGCATGGCTAGGTCCAAGGCAAAGTGCGTTTGGCATGGCGCGACTATCTTGGCTAGGTTTGGTTTTGCTTGGCATGTGGGGCCAAGGTTTTTCCTTAGGCGTGGCTAGCTTTGGCTAGGTGCAGTTTTGGCTTGGCATGTGGGGCCATGGGTTTGCCATAGGCGCATGGCGTGACTAGCTTGGGCTAGGTGCGGTTTTGGCTTGGCATGTGGGGCCAAGGGTTTTCCATAGGCGCATGGCGTGACTAGCTTGGGCTAGGTGCGGTTTTGGCTTGGCATGTGGGGCCAAGGGTTTGCCATAGGCGCATGGCGTGACTAGCTTGGGCTCGGTGCGGTTTTGGCTTGGCATGTGGGGCCAAGGGTTTGCCATAGGCGCATGGCGTGACTAGCTTGGGCTAGGTGCGTGACCAAGCTAGGGTTTTGGGGCAAAGGTCGTTTGGTAACCTTAGACGGCCAGGATTTGCTCCTGGGATTGAAGGGCAACCGTTGATTATTGCACGCCTTCGTTTTGATAGCCGCGTAGTGAAGGCCAGTACGGTGGCGCGACATGGGGCCATGGCGAGGTGCGTTTGGCATGGCGCAGTAGGTGTGGATGGCATGATTTTCCATTGGCACGGTGGTGCGGCTAGCATGGCTGACATGATTTGGCGCGGTCGGTGTGGCTGGCATGATTTTCCATTGGCACAGAGGTGCGGATAGCATGGTTGGCATGCTTTTGGCGCGGTCGGTGTGGCTGGCATGTGTTGATGGTGGATTTTCATTTAAGGGCTGAAATTGTAAAAGCCAAAATTATGCGCTAACATCTTACAAAAGATAAAGCCATTAATAAGTGATGAATATTTCTTCACCTTACTAATTTACCTAGAATAGAGCATGTGGCAACAATCCCAGTATTCTGTGAATTAAATACACAAAATTCATCCAGGTTGGAGCATGTAGCAACAATCCCATATACCCTGTGAATTTACAACATTATTAATTAATGCATGACCAGCCTAGTATTTCCTGTACTCATTACCGGTGCGGCATGACGACTGAGTGTTGTTCTCAGCAGAGCAACACGAATCTCCAAGCATTAATAATAAAACATGTACGAAATACCCATACAGGCTACAACTCTCGGTGTGTTATACTAGCTCGATTGAGCATATTTTGAATCTGGACTGTCCATATCAGTCTCAGAAACAATCATGACCATCTAACTTCACCAGCATGATTGGATAGCCCAGATCGAATCCATAACCCTTAAGCAGGTATTGGAGTATTCACCACCGACTCAATACGGGCCCCGCATGGTCGGCCTCCCCAAGAGGGAAGCAACGCTTACCAGTTTGTCCAGCCAAAACAACATGGACGTGAAACCCTAAACTAGGGTTACGGCACATTACATGTGTCGCAAATCAGTCTCAACCATCCATCTTCGCAGGCATAGATGGAGGGTGTAGATGTAGATTCAAAGGGCCCGGAACATGTTAACACAAACACCGTGGGCCCGCTACATACATGAACAATCGGTCAGGACCAACCATGTTTGGTTGTCCCAATTCGTGCGTGCAAAACAATGCATGAAGCACGGCCGGCCAAAACCCTAATTAGGGTTTGTATCGATCACGAGCGTCCGTTTTCTCCTGATCGAATGAGGGGCTTAGGAGACAATTGAGCAGGTCCAGTGAGCATCAGCATGATCACCGTGGAACTATCTATCTCCTCACCCGACCGACCAAGGCACACCATGCCTGGTTTCTCCAAAACGCACGCCCAAACTAGTGTGGCCGCGCTTCCCAAATCACAAACTAATCTCGACCACTCAACTTCTCCAGACAAATTGAGCGGCTTAGATCACGTTTCTATGAGGCAATGAAGTACAGGCGTGAACACCAGCCTACCACCCACACGCCGAATCAATCGGCCGGAACCGACCAGGATTGGTTGTCTTGAAGCGCGCGCCCGCCCGAAGTGGGCATGATGCGCGGCTTTTGCGGTACCAGATTTCTGTTGCAAATCGATCCCAATCGCTCCTCTTTGCCGGTCAAATTGAGTGGCCTAGATCGTACCTTCATGGGACAGTGAGGTACGGACGTGTACACAATAAGGCCGTCTACACGCATGCCCGGTCGGTCCTTTCCAAAACACCTCCCATGCTTGGTTTCGACCAAGCTGAAGAGTGATGCCTGCACACCTCTTCAAAAGCCCTAAAACTTCATCAACGGTCGCAGATGAGTGTCACGAGATCATCTCGTCGTCCAACTCTACCAGCTTGGTCAAGCAGCCACAGTTAGGAATTAAGAGACCAGCAAGGCATCATCACGATCACCGTCCACCACTCTTCCACATGAGGTGATCGGCCAAGTCAGGGCTTACCTGTATAACCTCCAAACGATCACTCGAAGATGGCTGGACATGATGCTATTTTAAGACGCTTAAATTCGTGACTTACTCCGGTAAGTCTTAAAAACAGCGATGCTTCATACATGCTGAGTATACTCGATGCAGTACCTGCGTATAATACACACGATACTTCACAAGTATCGACTTCCTAAATAATTTAGTTATTTAGTCTAGCATTACATGCTACTTTCCGTGGGTCCCACGATCCACACACTCGAGACATCAATCATATCACAAACTGGGGGATACATCTTGGGGCATTGGTGCGGTGGTTTACGGCGTGCGGCGTGCAACGCGCCATCACAAGAACGTGTCGGGAAGTCATGGACGGTTAGAGATACAGGAGAAGTGGGCAAGGCGGTCGTGTAACACCAACACACAACTCCACTACTCCATCACTCCACTTCCTCCACTTCCCACGAGAGACGTGAATAAGGCTCAAATGACTTGTATAAATAGGTTCTCCTCCCTATTTCCAAAAACAACGAGAACAAGTCAAGACAAGACGAGAAACCAAGTGTTAATACAAAACGTATTCAAACACTCAAAGCCTGCTTGCATCAATCGTAAGCCTGCTCAACTTTCTGTTACAAGTCATAAACAAGCCTACACCTTCACAATCTCAACACCTTCTTCGTTTCCCTCCCTAAGATCAACCCATCTCCTTTACTTTGTGACCGAAGCAAGTCTGGAGGCGCCATTTCTTGGTTTAGGAGACGAGTTATGCAGATTGTTTTCTCGAATCACAAGCACTCACCATGCAGTGCATTTGTTTAGGGTTTAGATTCATTCCTCATCCACACACCCCAAATTACCAAATCCGGCAGGAATAGTTTTCACCCATAAACAACATGATTTGCCATTGGCACAGAGGTGCGGCTAGCATGGTTGGCATGCTTTGGCGCGGTCGGTGTGGCTGGCATGATTTGCCATTGGCACAGAGGTGCGGCTAGCATGGTTGGCATGCTTTGGCACAGTCGGTGTGGCTGGCATGATTTGCCATTGGCACAGAGGTGCGGCTAGCATGGTTGGCATGCTTTGGCGCGGTCGGTGTGGCTGGCACGATTTGCCATTGGCACACGTGGGAATTAGGGGTTTGGCTTGTCGTAACCCTAATTTGAAAAAGATACCCCGGTAATTATTTAGGGACACATTAAAGGTTTCAGTAAATGTGCCGAGCAAATGCTTGTTACTTTAAATGTTGTGACATCACTGTCTGCTAGGGTTTAGTGTTTTACGATTTTAACCCTAAGCTAAAAACCACCATCAACAGCCAGGGCCAATGGCGCCTTTACTAGAGTCCTCTCCAGGAGCTGCTTCAACATTCTCCCCGGAAGCCGCTTCAACACCCTCTCGAGCCGCTTCAACATGCTCTCGAACCGCTTCAACACCCTTTTCAGAAGCTATATCAACGTTCTCTTTAGGAGCTGCTTCAACATATTTTTCAGAAATTGCTTCAGCAACCTTTTAAGGATATTCCTCATAATAGGGCTCTTCCGCATCAGAGTCGAGGATTATGACGCCGTCATGAATAGGGTATTCATGTTTATCCAGGAGTTCATGTTATGCTCCACTCTCCTTCACATTAGCCGGGCAGCAAACCTTTCAGCCCTACCACTAGTTACATGAGATGCTTCGTCGCGCCTCCACTTTTCCTCCATGCTAACCGAAGCCAGGAAAGCTTGGACATGCTCTCGAACGATACTCAGATGTACAAGGGACTTGGAATGCAGTTTGAGATCCCAACCAACCGTATGCCTAATCTACCTGGGGCCAACCGACATCATGATAGGGGAACGCTCACCTGGACGCCTCTTGAACGTGACATGTTCCAAGGACAGGCCGACCCATCTCTCCTGGTAACATCTAACTTTGACTCATAAGTTTTATCTTTATTTGTCACCATCTAGTGCTTACCCCGCAACAATGTCACTGTTACGTACTAAGCAGGGGACTTAATGTTGATGGTGGTTTTTATTTTAAGGGCTAAAATTATAAACCATGTATTTAATGCGCTGCCATCCTGCAAATAAACAAAATCCATTTAAAAGCAATGAGTGCTTAAGCCTCTTCGCTCACATATGTATTGAACAATTCAATATATCTGTAAATATGAAATTTACTCAGAATGGTGCGTGCAACAACAATCCCAAAATATTCTATGAATTTTATCTTCCACCGGCATTATTCACTAATGCATCGCCCACCTAGTATTTTCCTATGCTATGTTCCCCAGCTGAACTTTCAATGTTGGCATGACATGACGATTAATGTTCACTCACAGCAGAGTAGCACGAATCTCCCGAAGTGTCAGCATTGAAATCTACATGAAAACACTCGCGTAGGCTACACCACCCTCTGACAAAGAGATTAGCGTGTTTACACACCTTTTAATTAAAATTTAGCGCAATCGAACGCGTTTAAATTCCTTAAGGGAAATCTAGACCGTCCATATCAGTCTTAAGAAACGATCACGGTCACACGATTTGGCCACACAATTTAATAGGCCTAGTCTACTCTTAGCGGAGCTAGTTGGTCACAGGATGACCACCAGCAGGCCCACTAATACCCTAACCGGTCGGACTCCATCTAGCACATTCCAACTTCGTCGACCGCTAACCCCAATGTCGGTGATCGCGTTGTTGGCAAAACGAGCTCAAACGAGCTAAGACCGCCAAAAACGGTCTGAAAATCCATGGTGTCCTTCCAACTTCGCTAGCCTAATTGGACGGCGTAGATCGCATATCGAATGATCAAAAAGGTGTCAATGTGTTTGTTGGCGGCCCAATTTTCTTCCCAATCGATCGACTTGCTCATAGCAAGTCAATGACGCATCAAACCATTCGATTGAACTAGGGCGGACGCGGCTGCTTTAAAACCCTAATTTGTACTTGCGGCAGTATGCTACTATCGCAAATCAATCATGATCGCCCGTCTTCGCCAGCTAAATTGAATGGCTTAGATCTAATTTTAGATGGCCCAAAATACGTCAGCGTGCACACCAGCGGTTTGTCTTTACGTGTGGCCGATCGGCCTGCTTGAACTAGCGCGCAGCGCTTCAAATCGTTAAGCCAAAATAGGGTTGGCCGCGCGGCTCCTAAACCCTAAATTACATCAACGACAATATGTAATTGCCGCAAATGATCTCGTCCATCCAACTTCGCTAGCCTAGTTGGATGGTGTAGATCTGTTTTCAGAAAACCAACAGGGTATCATTGTGATCACTGGACGCGCCTCCTCCACAGGGAGCGATCGACCAAGTGATAGCTCGCCCATAGGGTTCTCAAACGATCATCCAAAGGTGACCAGTCATGCTACCTTTTTTAAGACGCTCGATTCGTGACTGATTCAATCGAGCTCTAAAACAACGATGCATCTAGGACATCGATTATTTTTCAACTGCTTATTTGAAAGCGATGCTTTATACGCATCGATTATAAACAATGCTTCATAAACATTGGTTTCACAAATAACTTTATTATTTAACCTAAAAGCACTATGTGCTGCTTTTAGCGGCGAGTCTCACGACTTGACCCATTTACTCGAGACATCAAACGTGTCACAAACTGGGGGATGCTCACTGGGGTATTAGTCTGGCGGTTTACAGCGTGTGGCGTGCAACACGCTCACTACGAGAAAGTGTTAGGAAAGGACGGACGATTAACAACGATGAGAGTAGTGGGTGAAGGTGTGACCAGTCTTCCCTCATAATGGAAACGTGATGATCACCACCTCTTACACAACCCCACTACTCTACTACTTAATCTCCTCCACTTCCTACGAGGTCAGGGTGCGCTCAATGACTTGTATAAATAGGTTTTCAATCTATTTCGACAATAACAACACAAGTAGCCAGAAACCATTTTTCTGATACAAGTCATAAAATAACCACACCTTCATAATTCAACATTCTGATCTCAAACACCTTCTCCGCTTCCCTCCCTAAGATCAACCCTTCTCCTTCACCTTGTGACCGAATTGAATCTGGAACGACCGTTTCTTGGTTTAGTCCAGAGTCTTACAGATTGATCTCTATAATCTAAAAGTACTCCCGTGCAGTGCATTTGTTTAGGGTTTGAATTCGTTTCTCAACAACACACCCCAAATTTACCAAAAACAGCAGAATCAGTTTTTACCCCAAACACCTTTTAAAACCAAATTGAAAAATTCAGTTCACCACGGTTCATGAACCATCCCCAAATGAACTTGTGGTTTGCAAACAGGGTTCGCCAATTTTCCCTGTATTTCTGAAACTCAAATATCTATGGTTTGCGAAGTGGTTCTCCAACCTACCCTAAGCCGAAATATAAAAAATTCTAAATATTTTTCTTTGATGTTTGAAATATTCTCAAATGATAAATCACTTGCATAAGCAATTTTCAATTGATCCACAAATTGATTCTTGAACAATAAATTGTTTTGAACTAATATTGTTAAGGACCTTTATATATCTATGCTTGATATTTCATGATATTTAACAAGACAAGCTTGAATCGAAAATTTTTCTTTGCAATAAATCTACTATAAGTCATATGGCATAGTCTCAAATGATAGAATGGTAAGATAGTGAGTAAAATAAAATGGTTCAGTCTTCACATACCTGAATAATGAAGTTCTCCAAATGTCTTCGTCGATCTTCAATCTTAGAGGGTGATGACTGATACTCAAGTACCACATTTTAACTTAGTCCGAGGCTTGACTTAGTAGACTAGAAACCAAGATATAATTTTGATCATCTAACATTGACAACAAGCTTGAGATAGAAAAACTTGTGGGTTTAACCGAGCATTGCTCTAACAATCTCCCCCTTTGTCAATTTTAGTGACAAAACTATTCAATACATATGGATTCAAAATAAAGTAATCTTTCATCTCAAAATCCACCATGTTTGATTTCCTTGGTTCTTCAACAAACGTTTTAAATTCTTTGTACTTCAAGTTCTTCTATGGTTACGCATGTGTTTGTCCAACACCTTTGTTGTTGAAGATCCGTAGCGATAAAAACTTATGAGAATACTCAAAAAGAGCTTTGTTATAATGAAAAATCACTTTACTGAAATAGCTGATATACATAAACATAGTATTGTTATCTTCCTCAAAGTTCAATTGGACCAAAACTTTGAAACAATACTACGATGATATGTTCTCCCCCTTAGTCGATACTCCATCTTTTGAAAATTAGGTAAACCCTATTGTCAGAGAACTACTCGGTTGAACACGCCTAGTGTTAGTATGTCAAGGTTGGTTGTCATATTTTAGTATCAAAACTCATTAGTCGCTTGACTAGATTAATACAGTAAACTTCGTTAGGTTAGACTAGGAATTCTAGAAATGTTGAGATATACAAGTATTACTCTGAAGACCTAAAGAATCCGAAGACGTATCGACATCAACGAAGAAATCATCCTTCCACTTGAGGTTAGTAATATATGACTTGACTTGTTTCCATTTCTTATCGTTGTTTTCAGGTAGTTTTAATTGAAAACATAACATGCGAATTTATATACATGAAACTTTAGTATTAGAGACTTGATCATCTTATTATGATCAAAGTGAAGAATATATCAATAGTTGTCAATTCTTTGTTTACGTATATTATATTATGAAGTATACAACTTATCTTTTGAACTTCGTAATTGCGACATCAACATAATCTTTGTAACTTGTTACTGGATTGTACAGTGAGCTTAGAATTTATTTCATGCCTAGAAAACTATGTTTAATTACATGCATTCAAAGAAATAGACTTACGAAATTATTTCGTAGTTGAAAGAAATCAATAGGATTGAAGGTCCGATTTCATTGAAGATATATTGTTGGACCGATCCTAATCTATGTTGGGAATCAAGGTAGAACCTATCCTAACTTATGTTATGAGTCAAGTTATAACCGATCCTAACCTATATAGGGAACCAAGGTAGAATTGATCCTAACTTATGTTGGGAGTCAAGGTAGAACCGACCCCTACCTATATCTAGAGTCAAGGTTAAACCAATCCATACCTTTATTGGGAGTCATGGTAGAACTGGTCTCAATATGCAAAACCGATTTCTTGAGTTGCGTACACTTTAAGGTTTGTGTGATTTTGGAAATTGGATTTGCTTAATAGAAAAGTTCAATATGTCTACATAATGAGTAATTTGAATATGAGCACATAAATCTTATCTTTTATCGTTCAAAGATATTCCTTGATACTCAAGGTGAGATCCAAACAGAAATATTTGAGAATTCTTTTGAGATTTTCGGATATATATGTTTTGTTTTACCAGGAACAAAAACAAATCTCCGTAAAGATATATTAGTTAAATGCTAGCTAATATTGAGTTTTCCAAGAGGGATTTCGGTTGTACAGTTGGATATTGGTTGAAATTATACAAAACTGAATCTACGTGGTTATTGCACATCTTGAGAGTATTTTCGGTTATGGAAATTCCTTAGTGTCCAAACTACCTCGTGTCTATAAATAATTAAGTTTGTTCTTTTTACAAACGAATTCTAAGGAAGGCACTTCGTTTCGTAGTCACTGCTGTAGCCGACTAATAGTATTACTTGTAATACTATCTTGAAGAAGAGAGTAACCTAATTAGGCGAAATCTCTGACGTCCGCTTGTTTAAAGACTTCTTTGGATGAAGAAGCCTTTACTAGTACCGCTGTTGGGAAACTATAATTGTATTATTATTTTTAGTTTTCAATTATTGATTTGATTGCCTAACGGCTTTTAACTCTTGATTGCATATACTTTGATTATTCTTGAAATACTTCTCTTCTGACATAAGGTCACTCATACCAGATACAAGAGATTAGCTGTATTCCAGATCTAGTTTTAGATCTGACGTTGACTTGTGATCATCCATTGTTAATAGACTCCATTTTGCATCATCGATCATAAGTTGAAATCAAGTTTCATTGTGTAGGTACAAAAGACTATTGAAGATTGAAGACAAGAAGATTTTCTTATTGGTTTTGTATATTTGTGATTTGCTTCGTCAAAAACTTAATTGTTTGGGATCCGACTAGATCCGATTTATCTTTTGATAAACTTGTTTTTGCTAGTCGTATTTAGATCGACAAGCTATCATTTGGTGGTACTCTTAAGTATCTGAATATGATATTTCTGTTTGACTTGATCTGGTTAACTTGTTAATCTAGATCTTGAAAGATCTAACCTGACTAAGGAGTTTATTGATTTAAATAGAAAAGCTTTTGTCAAGCTCAACTAGAATATTTCTGATTAACTACTTGAGATAACAAGAGTGGTTAACAAAAAGATTTATCATTTACTGTTTGGAAGTAGATCGAAAGGGTTGAGTGCTTAAAGTCTTCAGAGAGGCTGAAGCTGAAAAAACGGGGGTACAACAACCAAACCCAATATTTCGTTTGACAATCTGAATAGACAAACTCCAATATACTTTCAAGAGAATCAATTAGATAGTCATACTCAATCTAGAGAAAAGTATATCAAAGAGTTTTATATCTCTATATCTCAATTCAATCTGCAATCAGCAAATAGGAATTTGCGAGCCCGATTGAATATAAGAGAAGTAACTTGAACGATACCAAAGACCAATGTTCAAGGATCAATCAATTTCAATCAACAACCAAAGGTCAGATTTACCAATTGATCTATTCAACGCATAACCTGTGATATTTCAATTATATAACAAAATATAATGCGGAAAAGAAATAACACAGACACCAGAATTTTGTTAAAGAGGAAAACCGCAAATGCAGAAAAACCCCGGGACCTAGTCCAGCTTTGAACACCACATTGTATTAAGCCGCTATAGACACTAGCCTACTACCAATGAACTTCAGACTGGACTGTAGTTGAACACTAATCATCTCACACTGATTCAAGGTACATTTGCGCTCCTTACGTCTCTGATCCCAACTGGATACTACGCACTTGATTCCCTTAGATGATCTCACCCACAACCAAGAGTTGCTATGACCCAAACTTGAAGACTTGATAAACAAATCTCTCTCACACAGAAAAGTCTATTGGAATAGATAAATCTGTCTCCACAGAAATACCTATGAGTTTTGTTCGTCTTTTGATAAATCAAGGTGCACAGGAACCAATTGATAAACCAGACTTATATTCCTGAAGAACAGCCTAGTATTATCAATCACCTCACAATAATCTTAATCATATGGTAGCGAAACAAGATATTGTGGAATCACAAACGATGAGACGAAGATGTTTGTGACTACTTTTAATCTTACCTATCGGAGATAAATCTCAAGCAAATCTTAGCAAAGATAATACTCAATCACGATAGAAGAAGTAAGATTAGAACACACAACTACAGAGAAAATAGTTGGGTCTGGCTTCACAATCCCAATGAAGTCTTTAAGTTGTTAACCTACAAGGTTTTGTGAAAAACCTAAGGTTAAATGAGCATTGACTCTAGCTTATACAACTAGTATCACACATGAGGTGTAGGGATTAGGTTTCCCAGTTGCTAGAGTTCTCCTTTATATAGTTTTCAAATAAGGGTTTGCAATCTAAGTTACCTTGGTAACAAAGCATTCAATATTAACTGTTAGTTGAAAACCTGATTAGATTCAAGTTAATATCTTTCAACTGTTAGATCGAACTTAGCTTGTTATACACAAATGAAATGTACCTTCATTTAGGTTTATGTAACCGTACCTAAACGTGTACACCATGTTGGCTCAACAGTAGTTAACCGAGGTTAGTTATATGAACACTCTCATATCAACCTTATTCATCTTAACCATAACTAGTTCAAATGACTCAAATGAAACTAGTTAAAGAGTTGTTCAATTGCTATATTCTTATAGAAGTATACAAGAACACAATCGAAGCAAAATCGGTTTGATTCACTCAAATCAATCATGAACATTATAGCCACGGTTTGCAAAGAATGCATTCCTTAATATATAAATAGATTAGTTCATGTACCAACCGATTTTAGAAATTTAATCACTCAAGTATACAAACGTGTACGCATACTTAAGTAGCCGGTCTGAGTATGGGTTCGCCAGTATACAAACGGGTACACATACTTAAGTAAACTTCCAACCAGAAGAAATTCCCGGACCTATACCTCACGCAAGCACGCGTACCGGTATGTGTACTTGGTACACGGAATTTCACAACTACAAGTACGCATACGGGTATGCTGTGACGCCCCCATTTACTAAACCTGCTTAGATAATAGGTTTACAACCTAATTGAAGCATCAATTCCAGATCAACGATTTTAAGAATCATAATTACATAAAATGAACTAAAACCAAACCCAAATTGTTAAACCTAAAACACTCTGATATCAATAATAAAGAACTCTCTAATGATATAAATATATTTGTGTGTTGTTTTACAATAAATAAAGAAACCATTTATATAAAAGATACATGAACATAATTTAGTTCGGTAATGCTTTAAACTACGAAAACGGATATCTTCACTGCCCCCTTTCGTCTGATAACTGAAAACTGAAGTGAGAACGAGTGAGCACATCATCCCAAAAGGGTGCTCAATGAAAACATGTAACTGTCAAGTAATCACTAACATGCTTCACAGTTCTAAAAGAATATAAATTGAAAGAAACAAGAAGAAACTAATCATTCAACAATTCATGCAACACAAACCAAGTGTCACTCTAACCTCGCCAAACTCATTGGAGAAGACGACGCGAAAGAAACCCTAATCACTAATAATAACATCATCCACACAGAGTGCCCATACAAACCATGATTCAGAATATTACCATCAAGATCAGAAAGTTAGACAAACAAGTATAATATGCACACAAGTGATTTCCCCAAATAAAATAGTATATAATAATATTAAACGGATGACTTACCACCCTACTAATACTATTGCCGACGGATGACTTACCGCCCTACTATCTTAATAAGCATGAATATTCAAACGGTGACTTACCGCCCTACTAAATGAAATAGTTATAATACTATTTAAACGGATGACTTAACGCCATACTAATACTATTGCCGACGGATGACTTACCTCCCTACTTAACTTAGCTAAGAGCTGTGCGGAAACACAGACACTCCTCGCGGGGAAATCAGACAACGCATATTACACACACACAATTACATTCAAAGCAACCATCGTATATATGCAATCACAATATACACACATTCAAATAGTAAAAGCACATCATGCTCGATAATTAGAAAGTAAGCTCAATGTTTACAAGAAGGTTACAGAGTTCCCACCTGTTTTGATGACAAGTCTCGCCTACTTCGAGATTCTTCATCTATTGGTTCGTCCTTTGAATCGATCGTTGTTAATAAAGTGTAACTGTTATCACAGAAGCACTCTAAGAAATTAGCCAAAAGGCTCATAACAATATCATACAATTCTCTAGTTAAAGGCTAAGTGAAATAACTAAGGGTTCTAACTCTATTACTAGTTCTATAACCTGGTAAGAAGTAATTTTGGGATAAAACAATATCTACTAACCCAAATAGGGTCAAATTGGATATCATCGGAAATCCCTCGAAAAACCCTACAACTTTCCAGAAGGAATCGGAAGCTAATTCAGACCGGAAGTTGTCCAAAAACACAAAATAAGCTATCTGGCCCTAAACCCCAAGCCCATGGGCCTAATCAGACACGTGCCCGTTAAACCGGTCCACTACCCATTGCTGAACCATCGGGTCAACCCACGACCCGACCCGTTTGCCCGGTCCACAACCCAAATAGGTCTGGCTCACTACGAGTCAGACAAGTCAACTGAATCAGAATCTGACTCGGTCATCTTCCTCACAAGACAGCTGAAATTATTCCAACTCTTTTCCTTAAAAACAGCTCACGGGGTAAACTTCTAAGGTCTATAGATTACATGCTAGAAATCTAAACTAAACAAACTACGGCTCATTAGAAACACAGGATCAACCTCTACAACTGTTTCCTACTGAATATTTTCCAATTCTAGCTCTAACCTATCTAGAAGGTCTCATATTTATTGATACTCGTGACTGTTTACACCTGGGTTTTGCTGCGTCGACTAGTTTTCCGGCATCTATATCTCGCTCGTTACTCAACGGAATTGAACAAACTTTATATGTACAAAACCACCATCCAGCGTTCTACAAATTCAATTTATAGAGCTATGTCTAGTTAAGCTTCTAAGGTACCTAATTAAGTCCTTACATAATGAACAGTAAGCAAAATACCACATAAAATCATGATTTTCATGCATAACTATTTCACATAAAATCATGATTTTCATGCATAACTATTCGATTGATTCTAAGCTAGTTTCAATATAAAAACACTACCCAATACTTACAAACAAACTAGGAATAGTTTTAAAGAATTACCTTGATTGGTTTAACTAGTTTGCATCATCAACCACAATCATCTATCATCATCACTATTAATTAATTAGATGCAGCTACTTTTAAAACTTTTTTCTCTCTCCTAAAATTTTCCATCCTTTGGCGATTTTTTTAGGGTTTCAAACTTTCAACTATTTCCATCTCTTATCTCGATCATCCTTGGGTGATTTGAGACGGGGGATCTTCCTGATCCGCCTCAAACAAAAGTTTTAACCTATGCCGAGAAGGTGATGGGAAAAAAAACACCTCCTACTACTTTTGATTTATCCAAACTGCCAAACCCAATCTGTGAAGGAGGGTAAACTAAATATAATTAGTTATTCCGTATGAGTTCTATAATGATGTCCGATGTCCGAATGACACGTTCTTATAGTCCATCTCACCTAACTTTTCGTGATCTATCTAATGGCACTATTTATTTGTCCAAATTATTATTTTATTAATTTCTATTAAATTTATTGTTCATGTATAATTATGTACGTCATTATCGGCTAAATCGTCTCTTAACTGGTCTAATAGCATTGACGAGCTTGTGAATCCTTACAGAGGCGACAACGTCACAACCTACAAGGAAGACGTGATCTTCCATTCAGGAAGAGCACTGTTTGGCAATGGAGAGTCTTCGCGCAGAAATGCTAGCAGAGATCAATCAAATCAAGACCGGGCAAGGAGGTGGAAGACTAGAACAGTCATGAAGGAGGCCAACACTACCCCACTAGCACAACAGTTGGCTACGGCTACCATACCCTTGAAGTGTAGGTCCCATCCTTTGAGGTTACGACGGATCCACGGATCCAGCTGCCCATCTACGATATTACAACATGGTAATGGCCAGATGGGACCATGACGAAGCTATACTTTGCAGATACTTTCCTTCAAGCCTGAAAGGATCCGCGTTATCTTGGTTTGATAACCTCAAGCCAGGATGCATTGATTCAGTATGATCACTCCTTTGAAAAATTCTTGGCCACCTACATGTATAACAAGGTTGTGAACACAGGGATGGACAAGCTCTTCTCGCTTGCAATCAAATATAAGGAGTCCATTCGAGAACACGGATAGATGGCACAAGATATGTCAAGCCATAGGTGATGCGTGTCGTAGGTGCAATCAAATTAATATCTATTTCCACTCAATTAAAAATTATATAATGGAAGTCAAGTTCGTTCCCACGAGGAGCAAGAGATTCTAGTTGTAAAAATTGTCACAAAAGGGGGGATGTATAAAGCAAAAGAAAATAAACAAAGCAATTAAAAGATAAAGTTGAAAGCAATAAGAGAGACAAGATCAAGGAATCCTTCTTCGTTGCAAAACAATGATTAAAGTTATGTTCTTTTCTACTTGTTATTAGTCACAAATTATCACCAACCGTAGGTAAAGCAACTAGACAAATGCTAAACCCCTAAATCCCTTGTATCACCGGACACGGAAGTTCTCGACTACCGGATTCTATTTACCAAACCACCTAGAAGTAGATCACTCAAGATGTAATTTAAATAAACGCATTAAGATTTATGAACTTATTAGGTTGATATTAGTAGTTAAACTCTTAGATCAAGGTCTACTTGCTAACGTTGTTTTCACACACAATTGCTCCACGGAATCCCTCGCAAGGTCTCGTGTTTTCTACTTGTGTAAAGTGTCAAGAAACGATTACTTATCCCTAACTTTCACTAGCTTTAGATCAAATCAACAAATCAATTTAGCGTGCACTCTAAACAATCTATCAATCAATCATGAATGAATAAACATTCCTATTAGTAAAAACAATCGATAATCATGTGAAAAACCTCAAGATAGAATTGAAACAAAACTCAAATCATGAATTAAGAACTAGGAATTCATCCTCAATCAATAATAAAATTAGCTACTCATGCTTTTGAAATTCACACAAATAATAATTATTAAAAGGAGAATTTTCAAGTTCACACAAATAATTAAGAAGAAGAATCTTAGAAAAAGCAAGCAAAAACACAAGTGTTGTGTGTGTAGAGAGTGTGTAAAAGATGTAGAAAACTTCTCTATTTATAGGCTTCAATATTCTCCAAATCTTCCAAGGAATAGAATCCTTTTCCTTTAGCAATTCAATTTCCAAATCCAAGCTTTTCTCAATTCTTCCACCTTCTCTTTCCAAATTTGAGCCCAATTCTCCATCCAATTCCTAGTCCAAGTCTTCACACCCATGAGAGAAGTCCATAGAAAATTCTGGAATTTTTGCTCGTCGGAAAACTGGTATTATGGTAGGAATCCGTAGGAATAGTCGCCGCCGACCACCATAAAATTTCTCCGTCAAGGGAATATTCGACGGAATATTCCGTCGGTCCACCGTTAAGACTAACGGTCAAAGTGGTCAAACCGCATGAGTCAATGGTCAAGGGAAAGGAATGAGTCGGTCACCAGTCGACTTCTAACTCGGCTGGCCCGGGTCTTATCCGGGTGAGTTTAGTCGGCCGAGTCACCGAGTTATCCGAACGAGCCACCGAGTCAACTCATCGAATCGAACTCAGTAGAGTTCTGTTTGTATTCAGTGATTCCTACCGAGTTCAGCCTCTCTTCTTCCCCGTAACAAGCCTAACATTCATCTATAGTTTCAAGCCATTCAATACAAAGCATTCCCAGTACGTAACTTCACCAATTCCGGTGTAGTCAAAGCTCACTCTCCCTCGCACTTTGAATTCTCGACCTCATTTGCATCTCCATCTCATAAGATCAACACCAGTTTCAGCTCAAGCCATTTGCAGCTGCAAACACTTTAACTCAATCACCAATTCCATAAACTCAACCTTGCACTGCTAACCTTTTGCAACCACCAAGAATAATCTTGCACAACCTCAGATCATCCAGTCTTGTAGCATCTTCTTGAGCATCAACACGCACTTTCAGAGCAAGTACCCATTTCTAATCTCCACAAACCAACAAAGATCGTGGTCTTCTCTTGGTTCAATTTCTTCACCATCCCGAATTCGGCAAATGACTCCAAAACCCATCTCTAGTTCTTTTGATAACGCAGAACCATCTCAACTTCTCGATTTTGGTCTCTCGGCTTTTGATCGCAATGAGCCCTTTCTTCATCTCGATTTCCTTCTCGGTTCTTCAATCGTGACTACCAATCAACACGAGAACTCCTCTCGATTACGGTAAACCTAATTCAAATTTCAATTTCTTCTTCTCTGCTCACACATCGATCTCAAACCCATTTCTATTCTTCAATCCACAGACCCATCCGCTTTGCTCGATCTACCGAATCTCGACCACAATAATGACCTCAATTCCTTCTCTTCTTTCCATGTTTAGCGGCACCACCGGTTCTTACCCAAAATCATCACATCCACCAGATCCCTTTTCTGTCCTTCATTCGATCGATTTCTACGGAATCGATCTGCAATTTCATGGCAGCATCTAAACCCTCAGCTCTCTCTCCTTTCACAATCCCGCTCGATCTCTTGTCTCTCAATCTTTGAACAAATCAACAGCAGCAATGGCTGCTTCTCGGCTGTAGCTCTCAGATGCAAAATGAACATCTTCTCTGCTCTTATTCATCTCCCTTACTTTCAATTTCTCGGTCTCATATTTATTTCTCAGCAGCGTCAAATCAGTAGCAACGGCTGCTGTTCTTCCTTCTCACTTTCAGAGAAGTGTAATGAAACTAAATGATTGAGAGAGATGAATATGTCGATTTAGGGTTGGGTAGTGAGAGCTGGGGAATTGATAAGGATACCCTTCTACATAAGATAAGGGTTATCCCAGATTGAGTGCCCTATAACACGGTGGTTGCCCCTTAACACATTTGGTTGTCTTTAGTTCTCATCCAAAAGAAGCTCGCCCCTTAACCATGTAGTTACCCCTTAACATGAAAATTTGGATACTTTTAATACTCCTCTCGAAAGAGTTGCCATTTAACCATGGCTCGTCTCCCAATAGTGTTTTCCGTGAAATGACAATCCCGCCCTTTTTGCTCAATTTGGATCATTTATTCTTCTTTTCCTCCGTGCGACTCCAAAGTAGCTACAAAACTCAAAACAAACGTAAAAATACATAATTTACAAAAAAATAGCAGAGAAAGCATAAACAATAGATAGTAAATAGGATGTATTCTACACCCTATCAGATTCCCCCACACTTAGACTTTGCTAGTCCTCGAGCAATTCAAACTAAAAACTCACAACTTCAAAGCGTTCAAGCGTCCTAAGCATCCAAAGAGTTATGAGGACATAGAGTTTCTGCATGCTAGTAATAAGAAGTTAGAAATACTAAAGAACATATTCTCATTCTTAAATGTTGAGTGAGAAATAACCACACCATAATGAGAGAATGCGTGTTTGAGAAACGATCAATAAGCATTTCGCCTCGACTTCCGCCTCACCAAATAGGATTTTATGATAATTGCACTCAAAAAGAGGCTTTTTTATGGTTCTCACATGTGTGCGGTAGGAATGAAAGAGAATTCCCGCAACACGTTGAATGGTGGGAAGGACAACTTAGAAATATTTTAAAAACCCACATCTTTTAATATTTTGAAAAACCATTTTTCTGACGATCTCTAAGAAAGGAAATCAACCATTTATTATTGAGGATGAGATTACTTACTCACCTTCACATCCGATCGAAAATTATGATAACACCACTCTCACGGCATCCAATAGAAACGCCTTTCGCTCCTCGTCCCGATCTTCTTGGTCTTCGTCTTCGGTTTCAACTATTGATGATAAACCCTCGAATTTCATAAATCCTTGACAATTTTTAACTCTTGTACCTTAAAAATCCTTGTCGCTTGAAACTTCCTTATAAATTTTCCTTTCCCACGGCTTATTAACATATTTCTCTTGTTTTTTTTTTTTTTTTTTTTTTTTTTTGAAAACAAGAAAATTAAATACAACCATGGCCGTGGGAGAAGTATTTTACCGCTTGATTCTTCACAACTTGTATCGTCTTGAAATCATAAACTTCAAAAATTCTCACCTTTTAATTTTTTTTTCGCTCTTGTGAATAAGTCTTCATACTTGGATATAAAATTACCTCATTGTATTGTAAGTCCTCAACATATATGTAAAAATCCGCTCATTTGTATGTTGCTTTACTTGTATTTGAAATTTGCTCTTTTCTCGTTCCGTTGCTTGTAAACCTTAAACTTTTCCAACTTTCCTTGTAGATTTTGATGTCGCTCCTTGTTGATGACGATGGTGTTTCTATGGATCTGTTGTTGTCGCGAGAGAGAATGGTGCTAACTGCAAATCGAACTACAAGAAGGAGGCTTTCATCTATAGACATCACCCTCATGATTGACAAAATTAGCACTCAAGAGATCAAAGAGTAGTGCTTCTATTGGTGGGAGGTTGGGTAGCTCACCATTCTACCCGGAATTTACGTACGGTGACACACACTCAAAAGAAAGCTCTTTAGTAGATGGAATAATTTCTGGTCGGTGCCTCACATGATATGAATACGGGTAGTCTCCACTAATGATTGATCAGCAACTCTAATAATGCATTTCTCCCTGCACCAAATTCGCATCACCGGCATGATTAAATCCATTATTTAACACTCAAACAAGCAAGAAATCCGAATGTAGTTCTCTAACATTTCCAAGTTCAATTATGTCGGTCAAAATCTCTATGTAAACATACCTAGAAGTATGCTAGTGACTCTAAAATCTCTAAAAGTTGGAGTTTTTATGTAAAACTCTTTTTTTTTTTCATTTTTTTTCATTTTTTGTATTTTTTTTTTAAAAACATGCTTAACCACTCCCCCACACTTAAACCTTACATTGTCCTCAATGTAATTGAATCCTCCTAGTAAAGTAAAGGTGGGAGATTTTAACATGATAAGAAACAAGAAAAAGAAATAACAAAAATAAAAAGCAAAAGGATAAGAAATACAAAACCTATGGGTTGCCTCCCATTAAGCGCTTGTTTTAAAGTCGACGGCCCAACTTAGCTCTTGCGGCACATTACTCCTCCAGAGGGAGTGCATCTCCAAATGAAAGTTCATCAAAATTCACATAAGCGATGTTCTCATAGTATGGCTTCAATCTATGGCCGTTGACTTTGGAAACCGAATTGTCTCTAAGACTAGTAATTTCAACTGCACCATGAGGAAAAACATTAGTAACAACATATGGTCCAATCCAACGAGACCTTAACTTTCCAGGAAATAGTTTAAGGCGAGAATGATATAAAAGGACTTTTTGTCCCACGATGAAGCTTTTACGAGAAATCATCTTATCATGAAAAAGCTTGGTCTTTTCCTTGTAAATCGGGCACTCTCGTAAGCATCATTACGTATCTCCTCTAACTCATTTAGTTGTAACTTCCTTTGTTTCCCCGCTTCATCATACTCCATGTTGAATTTCTTTATCGCCCAATAAGCCTTATGTTCAAGTTCAACCGGAAGATGACAAGCCTTGCCATAAACCAACCTATATGGAGACATACCAATCGGTGTCTTATACGCCGTTCTATACGCCTAAAGTGCATCATTGAGCTTAAAGCTCCAATCTTTCCTTGTGGTATTCACTGTTTTCTCAAGAATGGACTTGGTCTCACGATTTGAAATTTCCGCTTGTCCACTAGTTTGTGGATGATAAGGCGTACCAATTTTGTGTGTTATGTTGTACTTCTTGAGGAGAGCGTGGAAAGCCTTCTTGAAATGTGAGCCTCCATCGCTTATCACCACTCTTGGTGTACCATGCCTATTGAATATGTTTTCCCTTACAAAATCACAAACAACTTGAGAGTCATTAGTTTTGGTGGCTCTAGCTTCCACCCTAGAGCTGTCAATTTTCAACCCGGCTTGCGGGTTGACCCTAGCTTGGCTTGTTTCAACCCGGCTCGGCTTGTCCCGTTGGCTAAACAAGCCGGGCTAGGGTTAGCATATCTAGCCCTAGTAGAAAACAAGCCAAGCTAGGGTCAACCCGCGGGTTACCCGTCAACCCGTGAGTATATGCTCATATAGTCGCTCATATAGTCATATGTCTGATTTTTTTGGTTGATGTGAGACAAAAAAAAAATATTCCCGTGATATCATTTTATATTTTTTCAATAATCTGAAATTTATATCTTATTTACAATTGAATGACAACCAATAACTTGAAATTTACATTCAATAGAACCAAAGAAGCCTACACCTAAGAAATAAAAAACACATTTTACGTTTATTATATACATATTAACGAATAACAATTAGTAATTAAATCCTTTGTATTACTTTAGATCATCAATCCCTTCACATTCCATATCAATAAAATAGAGATATCAAATCCAAAATAAATTGATTCATTAGCACCAAAAAAATAAAATTATTTTTAAATAGAAATACTTGAATTTTGTGTGGCTTAGTAAAACAAGCTAACCCGTGAACCCGCCAAGCCAACCCCGTCTAGGGCTAGGGTTGAGATTTTGGGCTTGTAGATGAATAGTACTAGGGTTAGGGTTGATCCTAGCTTGTCAACGGATTGACAAGCTAGGGCCTAGATTGACCCTAGCTTGGCCCGTTGACAGCTCTATTCCACCCATTTCGAAACATAATCTACGGCAAGAAGTATATAAAAGTTCCCATTCGAATTGACAAAAGGGCCCATAAAATCAATACCCCACACATCAAAAATCTCAACGGCGAGAATTGGTGTGAGTGGCATTTGATTTCGAGCACCTAGATTGCCCGATTCGTTGACATCTATCACACGATTTACAAAAACATATGAATCTTCAAACAAGGTGGGCCAATAAAATCCACACTCGAGAACTTTGAGAGCGGTGCGTTTCGAACCAAAGTGGCCACCACAAGCAAAAGTGTGGCAAAAGGAGAGGATGGATTGAAATTCGGAGTTAGTACGCACCTTCGCATTATTTGATCAACGCCATATTTCCATAAGTATGGTTCATCCCACACATATTGTTTAGCTACCTTCTTAAGTTTCATATTTTGGAAATTAGACATTGTACTAGGTACTTTCCTTGTCACCAAGTAATTCACTATATCCGCATACCAAGGTGTTGATTCTTCCATGGAGAAAAGTTGTTCATCCAGGAAGCGGTCTTGTAAAGGAAGTTCCTCTTGAGACATAACAAGTCTACTAAGATGACCCATAACAGTATTCTCCACACCCCTCTTATCACGAATTTCTATGTCGAACTCTTGTAACAATAGGATCCACCAGATTAATCTTGGCTTAGCTTCTTTCTTCTTTATTAAGTGCCTTAGTGCGGCATGATCGGAATACACAATAACCTTTGTACCCACCAAGTATGATCGAAATTTTCCAACGCAAAAACTATAGCCAATAACTCCTTTTCCTTGGTAGAATAATTGATTTGTGCATCATTCTAGATGCATAATATATAACATGGGACAACTTATCCACCCTTTGACCCAAAACGGCTCCAACCGCATAATCACTAGCATCACACATTAATTCAAATGGAAGATTCCAATCTGGTGATTTGATAATCAGCGCACTTGTCAACATTTCCTTCAATTTGTCAAAAGCATCCTCGCATTCCTTGTTGAAGTCGAAAGGTACCTCCTTTTGTAATAACTTGCACATCGGCATGGAGATTTTGGAGAAATCCTTGATAAACCGCCTATAGAAACCTGCATGGCCAAGAAAAGAACGAATTTCCCCACCGAAGTGGGATATTGTAAGTTTCTTATTAAATCTATCTTTGACTTGTCCAATTCGAGCCCTCGAGAGGACACAATGTGACCAGTACTACTATGCCGTGGTTTACCATAAAGTGACATTTCTCCCAATTAAGGACAAGGTTTGTGTCTATGCATCGTTTAAGAACTAGTTCAAGGTTGTTTAAACAACCATCAAAAGAATTGCCATAAACAATAAAGTCATCCATAAATACCTCGATGATGCGCTCCACATAATCAGAGAATATACTTACCATGCATCTTTGAAAAGTAGCCGGCGCATTGCAAAGGCCAAACTAACATCCGTCTATATGCAAACGTTCCAAATGGACAAGTGAAAGTGGTCTTCTCTTGGTCCTCGGTGCAATAACAATTTGGTTGTATCCCGAATAACCATCCAAGAAGCAATAATAAGAATGCCCCGCTAACCGCTCCAACATTTGATCAATGAAAGGTAAAGGAAAGTGATCCTTTAGGGTTGCGGAATTAAGCTTTCTATAATCAATGCACACTCTCCAACCGGTTTGAACTCTTGTAGGAACAAGTTCATCGTCTTGATTTCGAACAACCGTGACACCGGACTTCTTTGGTACCACTTGTACAGGACTTACCCACTTGCTATCGGAAATTGGGTAGATTGCCCCCACATTTAGCAATTTGAGTATCTCTTTCTTCACAACCTCCATCATGGGAGGATTAAGCCTACGTTGAGCATCACGTATCGGCTTCACGTTCTCTTCCATTAGAATCCGATGCATGCACATGGATGGACTAATGCCCTTGATATCCGCAATTGTCCACCCAATATCCGTTTTGTGCTCTCTCAAGACTCTAAGCAAACGGTCTTCTTGTACCGGTGTGAGGTTCTTAGAAATAATCACCGGAAGCTCATTTCCATCTCCCAAGAAAGCATACTTCAAATGGTCCGGAAGTGGCTTCAATTCTAGCTTGGGCGCCTCCACAATAGATGGTACAAGTATTTCATCATTCACGGGTAAAGAAATATAAGAAACATTACCCTTTTTAGCTTCTTGCAATGTCGCCAAAGCACCACACATCTCCACCAATTCCTTGGAGATTTCAACATCCAAGTTAGACAAGCCATGGACGTCCAATTCAATGCTCTTTTGCAACACCACATCAAGTTCATCCTCTTGGTTCAATTCCACCATTTGTTGCGCTAATGAATCAACCACATCAATGGAGTAAACGGAATGTACATCACTTAGGTAGCGCATGGCTTCAAATATGTTAAAGTGTATTATCTCCTTGTCAAATTCCATAGTGAGTGTACCCTTATCAACATCAATCTTCGTCTTTGCGGTTTTCATGAATGACCTCCCAAGAAGTAAAGAAGTAGATGATCGGTTCTCATTGCTATCCATATCCACCACGAAGAAGTCCATAGGAAAAATAAGCTCATTTACTTGCACTAGCACGTCTTCTACAAGCCCCTTAGGATATATGTTAGACTTGTTTGCCAATTGGATAATAACTCTTGTCTCTTTCAACGGTCCAAGATTCAAGGAGTCATATATATCGGCCGACATCACACTAATGGAAGCTCCCAAGTCAAGTAAAGCATGTTCAAACCTTTGCTCACCAATAGTAATTGGCACCGTGAAACCACCGGGATCCGTGCACTTTGTAGGCATCTTCTTCAATAGCATAGCCGATGCACTCTCACCAACTTTAGTGATTTCATTATCAAGCAACTTATCCTTCTTTGTGCATAATTCCTTCATGAACTTTGCATACCGTGGCATTGTCTTGATGGCCTCAATGAATGGGATGTTGATTTCAATCTTCTTGAAGATATCCATGAGTGCCTTGTCTTGAGCTTCTTTCTTGGATTTAGCAAAACGACTAGGAAAAGGAGGTGGAGTAGTGAAAGTAGGAACCGGTTCCTTGGATTGGTCGGTTGGTGTTGAATTTTCCTTTGGTGCGGCTTCCTCCTTTTCTTTGACTACCTCTTCAATAGCTTCTTCATGATGACTTGGACTCTCCACTTGTCTTCCACTTCTTAGAGTAACCGCATTAACATTCTCTCTTGGATTCACAAATGGTTGTGAAGGAAGTTTTGTGGATGCTTGAGATTTCAATAAGTTTACATCGGTCGCCAATTGTCCCATTTGAGTTTGTAAATCCTTGATAGCCGAATCGGTCTTTTGTTGATTTTGTTGAAACAATGACGTAATACCTTGCATCATGACATTAAGCTTATCATCTATTGAAGATCCTTGTTCCTTCACTTGAGGTTGGAATTGTTGAGAACCACCTTGTTGGTGAGGTTGGAATCGTGATTGTTGAAAACCACCTTGTTGTGCATATGGATTAGGAGCCGCCGCTTGCTTGTTTGCATAACTAAAGTTAGGATGATCCTTCCAACCGGGATTATAGGTATTGGAGTATGGATCGTACCTTGGCCTTTGATTTGGATATAAAGCATTCACTTGTTCGGTCTCACCATCCGGAATAATTACCGCGGCCATCCTTTGCATCATTATCTCCATGTTACTCATCCTTTGATCAAGATGTGATGATGAATCACTAACTTCATGTACGCGCCCTAACCATAGGTTCATCCCTTGTGTAGAATTGTTGCGAGTTCGCAGCCATACTTTCAATCAACTCGGTAGCTTGGGTCACCGTCTTGTTCACTAGTGCACCACCACCCGCGGCGTCAAGAAGAGACCTATCACTTGGGTTGAGAGCTTCGTAGAGAAGTATTGGAGTATCATAACGTCACTAAATTGATGGTGTGGACAGCTTGCCACCAACCTCTTGTATCGCTCCCAACATTCATACAATGACTCTCCCACATGTTGTTTCAATCCACAAATCTCCTTGCGAATTTGAGTAGCTTTAGATGCGGGAAAATATATCTCGAGGAAAAGTTTCTTCATCCCATTCCATGTTGTGATACTTCCGGAAGGCAAATAATATAACAATTCCTTAGCATTGCCCGCCAAAGAAAACGGGAAAGCTTTCAACATTGCTCCATCCGCATTAGTCTCCGGTGGAAGCATAGCCATAACTATGGTATAGAAGTCCATAAGATGTTTGTTTGGGTCCTCATTCACCATGCAATGGAACTTTGGTAACTCTCTAATCAACTGAAAGCTTGATCTCGAAGGTTGAGTTAGTTTGGATACACCATTGTTGTGTATCAAGCTGTGAGAAGCTAGGTCCTTGAGTGTACGATCAGCCATCGTTTCTTCCTCTTTGTCCGAATCACTTGATGAAGAAGGAGGAAGTGGAGTGTTAATCGCTCGAATGAAATCCTTTAGTTGAGTGCCGGATCGAAGACGTATTGGACTCGGTCTGCCTCCTTCTTAAGCATTCACCAAAGGATTACACGAAACAAGATTCTCAAAAACTAAGTTAGATACGGTATAGAATCTAACAAAGCAAGAATATAGCAAAAAGAAAAATAAAAACAACTAAAATCGTCCATTGCTCCCTACATGCGCGCCAAAATTTGATGTGTGTCGTAGGTGCAATCAAATTAATATCTATTTCCACTCAATTAAAAATTATATAATGGAAGTCAAGTTCGTTCCCACGAGGAGCAAGAGATTCTAGTTGTAAAAATTGTCATAAAAGGGGGAATGTATAAAGCAAAAGAAAATAAACAAAGCAATTAAAAGATAAAGTTGAAAGCAATAAGAGAGACAAGATCAAGGAATCCTTCTTCGTTTGCAAAACAATGATTAAAGTTATGTTCTTTTCTACTTGTTATTAGTCACAAATTATCACCAACCGTAGGTAAAGCAGCTAGATCGTGCTAAACCCCTAAATCCCTTGTATCACCTGAGGACACGGAAGTTCTCGACTACCGGATTCTATTTACCAAACCACCTAGAAGTAGATCACTCAAGATGTAATTTAAATAAACGCATTAAGATTTATGAACTTATTAGGTTGATATTAGTAGTTAAACTCTTAGATCAAGGTCTACTTGCTAACGTTGTTTTCACACACAATTGCTCCACGGAATCCCTCCGCAAGGTCTCGTGTTTTCTACTTGTGTAAAGTGTCAAGAAACGATTACTTATCCCCTAACTTTCACTAGCTTTAGATCAAATTAACAAATCAATTTAGCGTGCACTCTAAACAATCTATCAATCAATCATGAATGAATAAACATTCCTATTAGTAAAAACAATCGATAATCATGTGAAAAACCTCAAGATAGAATTGAAACAAAACTCAAATCATGAATTAAGAACTAGGAATTCATCCTCAATCAATAATAAAATTAGCTACTCATGCTTTTGAAATTCACACAAATAATAATTATTAAAAGGAGAATTTTCAAGTTCACACAAATAATTAAGAAGAAGAATCTTAGAAAAGCAAGCAAAAACACAAGTGTTGTGTGTGTAGAGAGGTGTGTAAAAGATTTAGAAAACTTCTCTATTTATAGGCTTCAATATTCTCCAAATCTTCCAAGGAATAGAATCCTTTTCCTTTAGCAATTCAATTTCCAAATCCAAGCTTTTCTCAACTCTTCCACCTTCTCTTTCCAAATTTGAGCCCAATTCTCCATCTAATTCCTAGTCCAAGTCTTCACACCCATGAGAGAAGTCCATAGAAAATTCTGGAATTTTTGCTCGCCGGGAAAAACTGGTATTATGGCCGGAATCATTAGGAATAGTCGCCGCAAGCCACCGGAAAATTTCTCCGTCAAGGGAATATTCGACTTTGAATATTCCGTCAGTCCACCGTTAAGACTAACGGTCAAAGTGGTCAAACCGTCAGTCAATGGTCAAGGGAAAGGAATGAGTCAGTCACTGAGTCAACCTTCTAACTCGGTGGACCGGTCTTCTTCGGGGTGAGTTTAGTCGCCGAGTCACCGAGTTATCCGAACGAGCCACCGGTCAACTCATTGAGGCCGAACTCCGTAGGAGTTCTGTTTGTATTTCGTGATTCCCGCTGAGTTCGGGCCTCTCTTCTTCCCGTAACAAGCCTAACATTCATCTATAGTTTCAAGCCATTCAATACAAGATTCCTGTGCTGAACTTCACCCATTCCAGTGTAGTCAAAGCTCACTCTCCCCGCACCGAATTCTCGACCTCATTTGCATCTCCATCTCATAAGATCAACACCAGTTTCAGCTCAAGCCATTTGGCTGTTGCAAACACTTTAACTCAATCACCAATTCCATAAACTCAACCTTGCACCTGTGTTTGCAACCACCAAGCAATCTTTGCACAACCCCAGTATCATCCGGTCTTGTAGCATCTTCTTGAGCATCAACACACACTTTCAGAGCAAGTACCCATTTCTAATCTCCACAAACCAACAACATCGAGGTCTTCTCTTGGTTCAATTTCTTCACCATCCGAATTCACTGACAACAACTCCAAAACCCATCTCTAGTTCTTTTGATGCATGAGAACCATCTCAACTTCTCGATTTTGGTCTCTCAGCTTTTTGATCCACAATGGCCCCTTTCTTCATCTCGATTTCCTTCTCAGGTTCTTCAATCATGACTACCAATCAACACGAGAACTCCTCTCTCGATTCACAAGTAAACCCTAATTCAAATTTCAATTTCTTCTTCTCTGCTCACACATCGATCTCAAACCCATTTCTATTCTTCAATCCACACAGACCCATCTGCTTTGCTCGATCTGAATCTCACCACAATAATGGCCTCAATTCCTTCTCTTCTTTCCATGTTTAGCGGCACCACCGGTTCTTACCCAAAATCATCACATCCACCAGATCCCTTTCTGTCCTTCATTCGGTGATTCTACGTAGAATCGATCTGCAATTTCATGGCAGCATCTAAACCCTCAGCTCTCTCTCCTTTCACAATCCCGCTCAATCTCTTGTCTCTCAATCTTTGAACAAATCAACAGCAGCAATGGCTGCTTCTCGGCTGTAGCTCTCAGATGCAAAATGAACATCTTCTCTGCTCTTATTCATCTCCCTTACTTTCAATTTCTCGGTCTCATATTTATTTCTCAGCAGCGTCAAATCGGTGAGCAACGATCTTTGTTCTTCCTTCTCACTTTCGAGAGAAGTGTAATGAAACTAAATGATTGAGAGATGAATATGTCGATTTAGGGTTGGGTAGTGAGAGCTGGGAATTGATAAGGATACCCTTCTACATAAGATAAGGGTTATCCCAGATTGAGTGCCCTATAACACAGGTGGTTGCCCCTTAACACAGCTGGTTGTCTTTAGTTCTCATCCAAAAAGAAGCTGCCCCTTAACCATGTAGTTACCCCTTAACATCAGCTGGATACTTTTAATACTCCTCTGAAAGAGTTGCCATTTAACCATGGCTCGTCTCCCAATAGTGTTTTCCTGTGAAATGACAATCCTGCCCTTTTTGCTCAATTTGGATCATTTATTCTTCTTTTCCTCCGTGCGACTCCAAAGTAGCTACAAAACTCAAAACAAGCGTAAAATACATAATTTACAAGAAAAATAGCAGAGAAAGCATAAACAATAGATAGTAAATAGGATGTATTCTACACCCTATCGATTCCCCACACTTAGACTTTGCTAGTCCTCGAGCAATTCAAACTAAAAACTCACAACTTCAAAGCGTTCAAAGCGTCCTAAGCATCAAAGAGTTATGAGGACATAGAGTTTCGCATGCTAGTAATAAGAAGTTAGAAATACTAAAGAACATATTCTCATTCTTAAATGTTGAGTGAGAAATAACCACACCATAATGAGAGAATGCGTGTTTGAGAAACGATCAATAAGCATTTCGCCTCGACTTCTCGCCTCACCAAATAGGATTTTATGATAATTGCACTCAAAAAGACGGCTTTTTATGGTTCTCACATGTGTGCAGGTAGGAATGAAGAGAGAATTCCTGCAACACGTTGAATGGTGGGAAGGACAACTTCGAAATATTTTAAAAACCCACATCTTTTAATATTTTGAAAAACCATTTTTGACGATCTCTAAGAAAGGAAATCAACCATTTATTATTGAGGATGAGATTACTTACTCACCTTCACATCCGATCGCCAATTATGATAACACCACTCTCACGACATCCAATAGAAACGTCTTTCGCTCCCTCGTCTTGATCTTCTTGGTCTTCGTCTTGGTTTCAACTATTGATGATAAACCCTCGAATTTCATAAATCCTTGACAATTTTTAACTCTTGTACCTTAAAAATCCTTGTCGCTTGAAACTTCCTTATAAATTTTCCTTTCCCACGGCTTATTAACATATTTCTCTTGTTTTTTTTTTTTTTTTTTTTTTTTTTTTTTTTTTTTTTTTGAAAACAAGAAATTAAATACAACCATGGCCGTGGGAGAAGTATTTTACCGCTTGATTCTTCACAACTTGTATCGTCTTGAAATCATAAACTTCAAAAATTCTCACCTTTTAATTTTTTTTCGCTCTTGTGAATAAGTCTTCATACTTGGATATAAAATTACCTCATTGTATTGTAAGTCCTCAACATATATGTAAAAATCCGCTCATTTGTATGTTGCTTTACTTGTATTTGAAATTTGCTCTTTTTCTCGTTCCGTTTCTTGTAAACCTTAAACTTTTCCAACTTTCCTTGTAGATTTTGATGTCGCTCCTTGTTGATGACGATGGTGTTTCTATGGATCCGTTGTTGTCGCGAGAGAGAATGGTGCTAACTGCAAATCGAACTACAAGAAGGAGGCTTTCATCTATAGACATCACCCTCATGATTGACAAAATTAGCACTCAAGAGATCAAAGAGTAGTGCTTCTATTGGTGGGAGGTTGGGTAGCTCACTATTCTACCCGGAATTTACGTACGGTGACACACTCAAAAGAAAGCTCTTTAGTAGATGGAATAATTTCTCGGGTGGTGCCTCACATGATATGAATACGGGTAGTCTCCACTAATGATTGATCAGCAACTCTAATAATGCATTTCTCCCTGCACCAAATTCGCATCACCGGCATGATTAAATCCATTATTTAACACTCAAACAAGCAAGAAATCCGAATGTAGTTCTCTAACATTTCCAAGTTCAATTATCACGGTCAAAATCTCTATGTAAACATACCTAGAAGTATGCTAGTGACTCTAAAATCTCTAAAAGTTGGAGTTTTTATGTAAAACTCTTTTTTTTTTTAATTTTTAATTTTTTTGTAATTTTTTTAAAACATGCTTAACCACTCCCCCACACTTAAACCTTACATTGTCCTCAATGTAATTGGATCCTCTAGTAAAGTCAAGGTGGGAGATTTTAACATGATAAGAAACAAGAAAAAGAAATAACAAAAATAAAAAGCAAAAGGATAAGAAATACAAAACCTATGGTTTGCCTCCCATTAAGCGCTTGTTTTAAAGTCGACGGCCCGACTTAGCTCTTGCGGCACATTACTCCTCCCGAGGAGGAGTGCATCTCCAAATGAAAGTTCATCAAAATTCACATAAGCGATGTTCTCATAGTATGGCTTTCAATCTATGGCCGTTGACTTTGGAAACCGAATTGTCTCTAAGACTAGTAATTTCAAGCTGCACCATGAGGAAAAACATTAGTAACAACATATGGTCCAATCCAACGAGACCTTAACTTTCAGGGAAATAGTTTAAGGCGAGAATGATATAAAAGGACTTTTTGTCCCACGATGAAGCTTTTACGAGAAATCATCTTATCATGAAAAAGCTTGGTCTTTTCCTTTGTAAATCCGGGCACTCGTAAGCATCATTACGTATCTCCTCTAACTCATTTAGTTGTAACTTCCTTTGTTTCCCCCTTCATCATACTCCATGTTGAATTTCTTTATCGCCCAATAAGCCTTATGTTCAAGTTCAACCGGAAGATGACAAGCCTTGCCATAAACCAACCTATATGGAGACATACCAATCGGTGTCTTATACGCCGTTCTATACCCCAAAGTGCATCATTGAGCTTAAAGCTCCAATCTTTCCTTGTGGTATTCACCGTTTCTCAAGAATGGACTTGGTCTCACGATTTGAAATTTCCGCTTGTCCACTAGTTTGTGGATGATAAGGCGTACCAATTTTGTGTGTTATGTTGTACTTCTTGAGGAGAGCGTGGAAAGCCTTCTTGAAATGTGAGCCTCCATCACTTATCACCACTCTTGGTGTACCATGCCTATTGAATATGTTTTCCCTTACAAAATCACAAACAACTTGAGAGTCATTAGTTTTGGTGGCTCTAGCTTCCACCCATTTCGAAACATAATTTACGGCAAGAAGTATATAAAAGTTCCCATTCGAATTGACAAAAGGGCCCATAAAATCAATACCCCACACATCAAAAATCTCAACGGCGAGAATTGGTGTGAGTGGCATTTGATTTCGAGCACCTAGATTGCCCGTTCGTTGACATCTATCACACGATTAACAAAAAACATATGAATCTTCAAACAAGGTGGGCCAATAAAATCCTCTAAGAGAACTTTGAGGCGGCTACGTTTCGAACCAAAGTGGCCACCACAAGCAAAAGTGTGGCAAAAGGAGAGGATGGATTGAAATTCGGAGTTAGGTACGCACCTTCGCATTATTTGATCAACGCCATATTTCCATAAGTATGGTTCATCCCACACATATTGTTTAGCTACCTTCTTAAGTTTCATCTTTTGGAAATTAGACATTGTACTAGGTACTTTCCTTGTCACCAAGTAATTCACTATATCCATACCAAGGTGTTGATTCTTCCATGGAGAAAAGTTGTTCATCCGGAAAGCGGTCTTGTAAAGGAAGTTCCTCTTGAGACATAACAAGTCTACTAAGATGATCCGCAACGGTATTCTCCACACCCCTCTTATCACGAATTTCTATGTCGAACTCTTGTAACAATAGGATCCACCGGATTAATCTTGGCTTAGCTTCTTTCTTCTTTATTAAGTGTCTTAGTGCGGCATGATCGGAATACACAATAACCTTTGTCCAAAGAGTACTGTGATTTCCACTGCTTCTACGGGCATCCCACAGAGAAGTGCAAAAATCTCAAGATAATGATACAAAAACCGATAGATCTGAGGGGATCTCAAAACTACGTAGCGAAGGTGGGAAGTGGAAGACAGAGCCAAACGCAGCAAGCAGTCCAATTGCCGAGCGAGGGTAATCGCACACCGAATACTATATCCCGCTTTCGGAAAAAAAGAACCAACCCTAACCGCACAAATAGGGAAAAGATTGAGGAAGCAATTTGAAGACTATTGTGAGCTTTACAATTTAGACGGAAAAGAAGTGGAAGAGCACGAAGAATGGATGGACGCACCTCTAACCTTCGAGGCCGAGGACATTGAGGATGACATGGAAGATCACAACGATCCTTTGATCCTCACTTTGCCAATCGCAGGATGCAACATAAAGAAAATCCTCATTGATGGAGGGAGCTCCGTAAATGTCCTGTTTCTACGATACCTTCAAACGTATGGAACTTAATGACGAGCAACTCTTGACCTGCACTATACCATCTATGGGTTCAACGATGCGACTACGAAGCCTCTCGTGGATATTATTTTGCAGGTAGACGCAGGTCCCATGAAAGTTGGCCTTCGCTTCAATGTGGTGAACACGCCTTCACCCTACAATGCCATTATTGGACGAAAATGGGTCCACAAGCTTAAGGGAGTCACATCCACCTACCATCAATACCTCGGGTTTCCTACTCCTTTAGGGGTAATGGAGATCGGGGGTGATCAAATTTCCGTAAAGGAATGCCGGGCAATGCAAATACAACTCAACAATGAAGAAGATGACAAAAGAAGAACCCTTGGGGCTCGAACAAGGCAACATCCAAGGACAAAGCCATCAATGAATACTTGGACGGAATCTCGGGGAAGAGCTTGTCCAGGGAAATCCATAGGAAACCTGGAACATCAACATCAGCGCTAACCAGGATACTCTATGAACAAAGAATCCGAGCCTACCAAATAGCAATTAAAGAAAGTTCCTCACACAGGGGAACCAAAACCCACATTCACATCCTTGAAGCGGTGAAGGAAGTTAACATAGGAACGGAGGAGAATCCAAAGAAGATCAAGATAGGAACTCTAATAGACGAAGAACGAGAAGCCTCGCTGGTGAAACTACTAAAAGAATACGCGGACATCTTGGCGTGGAAACTATCAACATCTAGGGAATAGACAGATTTTGTCATACAACATGAGTCGCGCATTAAACCCAGCCACCCCCGGTAAGACAAAAGATACGAAAGGTGGCTACGGAATATCACAAAGCCGTAGAAACGGAGCTGCGAAAGCTATTGGAGGCTGGTTTCATAAAAGAAGTCAAATATCCTACTTGGATCTCTAACATGGTAATAGTACCAAAGAAGAGTGGTGGGGTCAGAATCTGCATCGACTTCACCAACTTGAACAAAGCGTGCCCTAAGGACAGTTATCCACTACCCGGCGGTGATCAACTAGTCGACGCAGTAGAAGGATACGAAGAGCTATCATTCATGGACGGATACTCCGGGTAAAATCAACTATTTTTAGCGAGGAAGAAGATCAACAACATACGGCATTTTACACCCCACGGCCTATATTGCTATGTGAGGATGCCTTTCGGACTCGAGCGGGAGCAACATACCAAAAGGATGGTCGATGCTATTTTTAAGCCATGGATTGGCAGGACCTTGGAGGTCTACGTTGATGATATGCTCGTAAAAGCAGATTGAAGAAGAACCATCACCAAGACTTGAGGACATCTTGAAGCCATGAGAGAACACAATATGAAGGTAAATCAGGAAAAGTGCACCTTCTGAGTAACATCCGGAAAATTCCTTGGGTATTCAGTGACAAAAGGGGCATTAAAGTAGATCCCAAGGGAAAATCCGAGCCATAGTAGACATGCCATCCCCAAAGAACCTAAAAGAAGTACAAAAACTCAATGGATCCCTAGCAGCTCTAGGAAGGTTCATCTCGAGGTCTTCGGATAAATGCAAACTCTTTTTCAACATACTAAAGAAGGGACGAAATTTGAGTGGACATGCAGAATGCGAAGAAGCTTTCCTAGGCATCAAACAATATCTAGCGGAGATCCCTATCCTTCGTAAACCACCCCGATGAAGTCCGGCATTATACATTGCGGCTGACGGTGATACGATAGTAAGCCCGTCTCGTCCGGGACCCACACAAAGGAGGAGCGCCAATCTACTATGTCGGCCAAGACCACCGAATTCCGCGGAAAGAAACTACACAAGAATCGAACAACTGATTTTAGCCATCGTATGGTCTACCTTAAAGCCGAGAACGTATTTCTTAACACATGACATACGTATCCCATGTCGAGCACCCTAGAAGCAATCCTCAAAGGGGCAGGAAAGGTAGGACGCATAGCAAAATGGAGCACGTACCTCGACCAATTCAACATCCACTATGAACTTCAACACTCTCAGAAATCGCAAGTGTTAGCAGACTTCCTAGCGGACCTACCCCTAGACAACGAAGAAGAGGTGCGCATACAAGGATGGAGGCGCAGGCGCCCGGAAATAGAAAAGAAAAAGAACCAAATAATATTCTTGAACCCAGAAACCCACGACAATGGGAGGTCTTTGTCGACGGCTCAAAAAAAATAGAGAGGGCGCGGGGATAGGCATTGTCATCACCACACCCACCGGGGGATAGGATCTGCACGCATTGATTGGAATTTGAAGGCCATACAAATAACATCGTAGAATACGAAGGAGTGGTCCATGCTCTCCGCTTGATAATCGAAATGGGGATCCAAGAAGTGCGGGCCGACAAGTGACTCACAACTAATCATACGGATAGGCTACGAATACAATGTGTATGATGAGACACGATGGCATACATGACTCTAGTGCAAATGTTGGTCTCCTAGATACCAAAAATCAAGTTCGACATCTGCGTGCAGAAAGGAGCTCGAGGCACGCGGATGCCTTGGCATACATATCGGCCATGCTCAAGAACGAGGATGTCAAAGCAATCAAGATAACAAGGGTGTACGAACCATCCGTCAAACCCCAAAAGATGTGCGCGGCTAACCAACGCAAGCCTAGGGAGGAAGATATCTCTGACGATGATATCGAGAGCACATAATCGACGATTTCCATTTTAACGATGACATCATGCGACAAGATGAGGACGACGATTACGATCGGGGAGGAAGATTGGAGAATCGAATCCATTCTTTCCTTGAGGAAGGGAAACTCCCCAGACACCAAACAAGCTAGGAAAGTACAATCCAGATCAGGATGTACGAGTTAAGAGATGGAACCTTATACATAAAATCATTCCCTCGGGCCACTTTGTCGCTGCCTGTCCCGATCCGAGGGGCATGCCATCTTGAAAGACATCCATAGAGGAGACGCGGGAAATCACAGCGGAATGAGGTCCCTTGAAGATAAGGCAAAGACACAAGGCTACTACTGGCCAACCATGATCCGAGATGCGGCCGGAATGGCTCGAAGGTGTGAAGAATGTCAAAGATTTGGCAGACGAATCCACGCCCCAGCCGTAAAGTTAAACTATGTGGATAGTCCGTGGCCCTTTGCAAAATGGGGTATTGACATAGTGGGCCCGTTCGTATCAGGGACCGGAAAAAGAAGATTCCTAATAGTGGCAACGGATTACTTCAGCAAGTGGGTAGAAGCCAAGGCACTGGCAAGAATTCGTGATTCAGGGACGTCTTTACTTTTATTTTTCAAAATATCATTTGCAGGTTTGGCATCCCCACAGAGATAGTTTAGACAACGTGAACAGTAAGAAGGAAAGAATATCGACTTGATGTTCGACACTTTCAAAATTGAAAAAACAAATCCACCCCCATATACCCACAGAGCAATGGACAAGCAGAAGCCACGAACAAAACTTGGCACTTATCCTTAAAAAACAACTAGACGAGTACAAGGGGCGGTGGTGTGAACAATTACATAACGTTCAGGCATACGTAACAACTCGAAGATCGAGATACGGGGAGAGTCTCCATTTTTACTCACGTACGGAAAGCGAGCAGGTGCAAGAATCCCCACGGAAATTCTACTACCAACAACAAAGACAAGCATGGGAGAAGAACCTCACCACGGGACATGATGTTGGAAAAGCTCGACGATCTCGAAGAAAGGAGAGAAGCGGCACCGCAAAGAATGGAAAACTACCAAACAAGATAGCAGCAGAGAATATAACAAAAAAGTGAAACTTAGAAATTTCGTAGAAGGGCAGTATGTGTTAAGGACCATTCCCCAATACCAGCGAGAAAAGAAGTGGGGAAAATTAGCACCAACTTGGGGAGGACCCTACGTAATACACGACATCGCGGGAAATGGCTCTTACTATCTGCGTAATCTGAAAGGGGAAATCCTCATGCATCCGTGGAATGCCAAATATCTCAAGCCATACTACCCGTAACCTATCACCTGCGTATGCATTTCAGAAGAAGAAAATTGACTTACAAGTCCACATGTTTCTATCTCTGATGAAGGAGTAACGCGCCTTAACTTTTCAATCAATCCAAGCTTTCGTCTTCAAGTGTCATATTCTATTCATTACCCACACGCATTTCAATTTATTCAAAACCCACAACCTATACCATATGAGACACATGTATATACTACTTACACACCCATCTGTACATAGGAAGATCAACCAAGGAACGTAGTATGAATGTACATTGAAAACCATGTCACATCTTAATAAAATATCGACACTATCGTTACCCCGTGGATGTAGGCCTTAGGGCCGAACCACGTAAATCATTGTGCAGTTACAATTATTAAGAACTAGCATTATACTTTAACAAAAGGAATATCCCGCACAAAGCGTGGATCATACCCACTGCAATACATCGGGAATATCCCGCGCAAAGCATACACATGAAATCTCCTCTAACTCCCCCGTAAGCGTTTATAAGTGTACGACATGTGGGGTGACTTCCCGTGAACAGGATACCCGAGCAATACTACAAGCCGCGAACTCAATGGAGTATATCCTTGAACATCGGCCAGACCCCCACCGTTCAGAAATCCTCCGCCAAGGAATTAGCTGGACGGGGTGCAAGGTCACAAGACAATTCCGGATATCAACCTACTAATTGCACGAACAATACACTTTCTCAAATTCCGAGGTTCAACATCCTTAGATTACAAACACTATGAAATTAATCATTATATTAACTTGATTTGAAAAACCAATAGATGCGAATTCAACAAAATTCAAAGTCAGATTTAAACGCTAAAGTTTGATCTAGTACACAAAGCAGCTTGATTACAAGCCTAGCAAGAAAAGTAGCAAAAACGCCAAAAAGGATAAGCAACTGAGATCAATCCCTAGCATACTAGCTATGATCTACTGAGAAGGAGCATTATCCGCGGGTTTATCCTTCAGCGACGAAGGAACACTACCACCAGAGGAGGGGCCAGAAGAACCTGAAGGGAGCGCGGGTACGGACGCCGAGTATAATTCTTGTTTAGCCCATGGTTCTTCCTGAGATCCAACTCAATCTCACCAAGAGTCCTGTTAATCTCTTCTGCCAACCGCTTACGAGCCACGAAGCCTATGGCTACACTCTTCATCTCGCCTTGATTTAGGGAAGTGGAAAGATGGTCCACCTTTTGATTGGCTTGTTTCAAGCGTTTCCTCCCGAGACAAGGCCAGACCACGATGGTAATTGACTTGGCCCTCCAATTGAACTACCTTAGCCCGAGCTTTCGGCAAACTTGTCATCCGCAGCTCGAAGCTGTCCTTGGAGCTCATGGATAGTAGAAAAGAACAATTATAACAAATACAACACAAAGCACACTCGATGACAAAGACGTATACCTTCACAATGATAAACCGCGGAATCCCGTGCTTCTGCGGCATAATCATATTCATTTGATAACCTATCATAATCTATCCGAGTAAGATTATGAGCATGCCGACTCACGCTTAGGTCATCTCGAAGCATCGAGTTCGAATGATGATATCGATTAACCTCATCATTCTTCGATTCCAAGCCCTTGTTAAGACGATACATAGTCACCTCTAAGTTTTTCTCATACTCAACCTGACGGGCCACATCGGCTCGAGACGCGGATAAAGCATTACTAAGAGCGCCGCATTCCGCCCTAGCATCATCTCTTTCCTTGGCAAGACGTTGCATATAAGCCCGCACATCGGAGGGATGAGAAGAGCGCGCTTGCCGCAGTTCTTCTTCCATGACATTGAGCTTAACTTCTAGAGCGGAAATCTGACCATGGGATTTCTCAAGATTATCCCGCGTCCATAAAAGAGCACCGTTGAATAAGTGACGGTCATGGTTATTTTGGTTTGCAGATCTACCAAGCAAAACTTTTTCTTACGCCATTCTTCGGCCATAGCATTATGGACATCCGCGCGAGCGTTCCATTTCGCTGATTCACTCTTGAGTTTTTCAACTAACTCAGAGAATACGACCTTTTTGACGATTCTCTCACCCCGAAGCCACATCAACTCGGGATTCCACCCACTCGAAGATAGTACAATGAGAGGGGGAAGAAGAAGATAACTCGTAACATATAAGGAACATCTAATAATCAAAGAGAAGGAGATGCAGACTCGAAATAGATGAAGAATTCTTCTCATCCACCTTTAACTTGTCCTTGACCGAAGCTAGCTCGAACGCAGCTTTGCCTCTTCCACGCCCCGTCGCTCCTTGCGCTTAAGCAGACCCTTCAACTCGCTATTTCCTTATCTTTAGCAGAGGCCGCAGCCTTCAACACTCGAAAGCACCTCTTCACGATGGCGAGTTTCGCTTCAAGCTTGAGAGACTTAGCCTTGAAGAGCCAGAAAGATTATGGTTGCGGTACTCACTCCTCATCATCTATTAATCAAAAAGGGAAATTAGTTCACATAACACACCTAAGTAAAATCGAGATAGAGAGAGGTGGCAAACCTCCAATAACCCGCCGAGGATAATCAGACCGGGTACCCATCGGCAATAGCCATCATGCCCGCAACAAGAGAGGGAGGATTCACCACGAGATCAATCCCGCTGGCCACAAGATTCTTGTCCCACTCTCCATCTACCACCTCCTCGGGGTTAGCTCCATATGCCTCGCGAGTGAAAGAGTCCGAACTCTTTTCCCCTTCAATCACAAAAGGGATGCGACACGACAAGCAAATCTTTCTTTTTAAGCCAAGCCAAAATAGCATCATCGCCATCCGCGGTTAAAGACCGCGAGAAATCATCTCGAGGAAGAATCTCGAGGACTTCCCACCAAGTAAAGCACCAAAAGATACCTTGCACCAAAGCTCCGCCAACAGCAAGAGGAAGCGCCAACAAAACCCTCCGGATGAACCGCGTAACCTCAAAGATCGATCCGCGTACTAACCCACCTCCGCGGCTATCTTGAAGAACATCCCCGGTCATCATAAAATGAAAGCAAATTGAAATCCGAGGCAAGCCCCATAGCTGCGGCCATGTCAAAAGATTGTCCCCCGGATAAAACCTTACCAAAGGAGAACTCACAGTAAGTATCCCCATCCTTATCACTACTACCAAGAGCAACTCCCTTGCCCTTGTCTACAACGACCCGCTGCAGACAATGCCACCGTCCTCTGCGATCGATTTTCACCAACCTCAACATCCGCGGCCCCACTTGACTTAACGGCACCACCAAATGCCTGATCACCACCACCACCACCAGGGGCCTGATCACCGCTACCACCACCAAGTGCCTGATCACCACTCCCACCACCAGGGGCCTGATCACCACTACCACCACCGGTGGTCTGATCACCATCACCTCCGACGCCCCCCACCAACAACATTGTTTCCTTCTTGAAAGGGTGGAGAAGTCTCAACCATCTTCCTTATCTAAACATCATCGTCACCATCCACGGACTGTTCACATCCTCGAAGTGCGTAGAATCTTCGGTGGGAGAATTTGACGATTGCTTGGGATTGATCTTTTTCTTTCTAGGAACATGCGAGACATAATGACAATGAAACATAATGATAAAGAGACAAGGCTAAAAGAGCCACTTGTATATCCTTTCCTTAGCATAATCAACATTACTTAAGAAAACGAAGGGGCATATGTACGTAGAAAACAAACAACACACCTTAGCAATGTTTGCACTATGCGTAGAAGAGGGTTAGCATGGGGAGATATCTTCATCTTCCGCATTGTCAACATCACGATTGTAAGCAAAATCCATACCTCCAAAACTCATCCGCCAAGGGCGAATGGGCATAACGAGAAGGAGAGGCTTCGCGATAAGGACATCAACCGAGGGCTTCCAACCATGGGGTCCTGGGGGACCCAACCATAGGCCCACGGACCAACAACTTCAAGAACAAGGTGGCGCACCACTCATAGTCATGATCACGCTTAATTCTCTCATCGGCCGGAATAGGAAGACCTTCAAGACCAGGAACCCTCACCATTTTGGAATCACTTACCTCGCTCAAAAGGCGAATTTCCCCTTACCAATCAACAATATTCCGAGACTCACTGGATCACGGCCACGTGTATTCCCGTTAACATAATCTCCAAAGGACTTGTTGAAATTTTCAGGAGTATACCACCCTTTCTCCTCTTCTAATTTGGGGGTATAGCAGTCATCATCGTTTGCCCTTTGCTACGAAGATAGCATTCCTGAGATGGCGAAGATAATTTCCGTCAACCGCCGCACCTACTACAGCTATGACTCTCTTAGCGCATCGCGCTAGACAAAACCCGATAGTAGAAATCGTCACCAACTCTATACAAAGGCAACATCAAACCAGCCTCAAAGCACCCACGTCGTCAATAAATGAAAGGCATCGCACCGATATTTGGCAACCATCTCATAGGTTATATCTTTATCGTGGGCATAAAAGCGCATTTCTCGGAAGTGTCAAGACCATGCTTCAATTTGAAGGCTTCAAGGTCGATGTGTCTCGAAAGTGAATTTCTTGTTACCCAAAGGTAAAGGACGAAAGGTAACAGTAAGAGTCATCCTCGAAACGTTTCCGCAACATCCTCCGCAAAACCCGCTACCTTCTTCTTAGAGGAACTACATCTCCCGAAGATCCTATCTCTCAAGCCTTCCTCTTCAAGGTCGATTCTTAGTTGACTTGCCCGAACTAGGCAAGGATGGAGTCAAAGGAAGATTAAGTCCGTGGTGGAGGCATGGCGCGAAGAGGCCGCACATCTAGAAGTTCATCGCGCGGATTCTCGTCGTCTCTTAGGAGACCCATCCCTAGGACGATTCACTGCATACTTAGACCCCCGGCGGATCACCTTTTTGAGCGAAGGCCTCTGACAAGAGGATGAGGATGTTCGTATATCCCGAGGATTACCTCGCGTAGCAGAGCCGAAGTTCCGCCCCTAAGTCTTGATGGAATCCCTCCGAGGAGATCTATGAGGACTTGACTGGAGGAGTTTGATAAGGAACCCGCGGACGATCGGACATATTCGGACACAAACGCAAGTAGAAGTACAAATCAGAGTCAAGGAAGATCGAAAAATGAAAAAATCTCAAGAACAACAGCGAACGCGAGGAAAACCCTAGATTTCATCTACAACCATTCAAGCTCTCAAGCTATTACTCAAACACAAAAGAAGAAAAGAGAATCAAACGTGGGCGGTAAAAAACACACGGTCCAATTGGCGACAATCCTCAAACTCCATGACATGCATAAGATTAAACTCATCATGATTCATCACGTAAAATCAAGAACTCAATAAGGGTATAAATGGCGAGTAAACCAAGTAAAAATCCTACCCGAATTTCAATAAGCAACAAAAGAATAAGAACAAGACAGAAGAAATAAAGAAAAGAACGGCGAAGGAACGTAATGGTGGTAATAGTTAAGAAGAGAAGAAGAAGGTGGAGTTAGAATAAACAGAGAATGTGAATTTAATTCACATTCCCTCATCCTTCTCTTTTATAGGACCAAGAGAAACCGTCCACTACCCAAGGGGCGGTTATCGGATATGGGAAACGTGCACAATAAATGCAAATAACCCTTTTTAGGAGAAGTTATGAAAAGAGAGATAAAAACGTGCCACACGATTCTTCTCCCAACTAAGGTCGGCGCCCACCACAAGAAGAGGGGCAAATTGTAAGTACACTTATTTATCTCCCTCACCACGTGTACTAGCAAAGCCCACGTGGAGGCCACGTCATAAAAGTAGATGACACGTAGGGGCATCCATAGGATCTAGACTGGCGTGCCATCCGTCAAGATCAACGGTCGAAGATGAAGGAGCATCAAAGGAGGTATCCCCACGTGACACCAAAGAGCTACTCGCTACACTTTACCTCATCACGAGGTGAGGCATAATCAATGGTCCGGGGAAGGTCCAACCGACATGGACGTGACAAGGGAAGACCGACACCGCCCGGCGCAGATCGGGACCGCCCCAACCACTCGCATTTAATGTCGTCAAGGGGCACGTGTCGATAGCCAACGGAGAGAGTGGGATGGGCCGTAATGAACATAGAAACATTAGAAGACGCGAATGACAAGGAAGTCCGCGGACTATGCACATTTAACACAAGAAGATAAGACCTCAACAACTCTTTTCCAAGGGACCCACCTAAATTAGTCAGATATATACGTCCCTCCCAAACATGAAGGGGGACACGAGGAGAAACTAGAGGAGAGAACTATAGAATTGGAGAGAACTAGAGAAAAGTTGAGATCGTAGAGAGAAGTAAGTATGAACATCAACCTATGGGTTCGATAAAACACAGTCTTGCGACTATTCTTGTAACCATTTACTACATAGTGAATACCCCGCATCCGTGGATGTAGGCCTTAGTACCAAACCACGTAAATCATCGTCTCCTTTTACATTTAGCACTCGTGATATCTTCATTTATATGTGGATTCTTTAGATCTATTATTGAGAGATGTTGATGAGATCATGACAAACCCGCTGGTTTGGAATCAATGAATCAACCTCTATCTATGTATTTGATATTCATAACTTAATGCGTGTATTCAATTCATGCGAAGATTGTTTGCGAACATGGGAATGCCTATGTGATTTCCGTGTTCACACAAGGTGTCTATAAAAACTCAAGCCCAAAAGCCCCTCCCAAACTAAATTTCTAGCTCGAGCCTCGGCCACGGGGAAGAAGCCTTTGGTCATATGTGAGATATGGATTTGTGATGTGTCGGTGACATAATCACAAGTATGGCCGATTTTTTGTTCTGGACCAGTACTATCGGCATTGTGATACCGATACATTATATGGACACAAAATTTGTATTAGCAACAGTTTTTGATTTGATTCCAGGATGAAATGTCTTAAATTCTACGTGATTTGACTTATCATGAACATGGGGCTACGGCTAACTTTAATGATAACAAGTGTATCAAAATAAGTAGATCTCATCTAGCTATTTGGAGAAAATTCTTGTATCTTAAACCCAAAAACGACTTGGCGTCTCGTTGCACAGACGCAGATCGAATATCGCAACAAACAAGGTTCGTTGATTAATAAACGATAGCATCGCGAAGGGTATGAGGAGCTAAAATAAACGCGCAATGAATAACGACGGGCAAAACATAAAGAAGACGTGAGACACGGCGAGGGTTAAGAAGTGTCGCGAGAGTGAATGTTTGTGCACCAGACACTTCGCGAGACATTCCAGAAAATAAGGGTAGCTTAGCTGTCATCCACTATGTATTACCCTATATAAAGGGCTAAATGAGTCTGTACATGGGAGAGATCTTTTTAGAATTGTTAAGCAAGTCAATAGGAGAGAGAAAGTTTAAGAGTGTTTTAATTTCTAAGTGTAATTCTATTATCCGGTGTAAACATTTCATGGACTCAATCAATAAATATTTCGATCTTACATCTTTCAATGGATTAATTAAGCAAAATTGAGTAAGGGGTGTAGTGGGATTTCCTGCTACTACATATGCGCTAGAAATGTGGATTGGCAGAGATGACGTAGAAATTGGAAGGAATTTGATTATGAGAGAAAAAGATTTGGAGAAGATACTCAAGAATTCATTGAAAAGAAAAATGGCTAGAAGAAGAAATGCATACAAGGGCAAACTAACGATTGTGAAGAAGTGGAGACTTCCGGAGAAAGGAGGAATGAAATAGAGAATCATCAAGGATGAATATGAGAAACGATGGAGAAGATCAAAACCAACCACCGATCTCCCCAAGAGGCAAACGCGGTATGTGGATTATGATAGGAGTAAGTGTGTACATACTTGGAGGTCTCGATTCTCAAGACGAGAGGGAAGAGGATAAGCCCGGGTGAACAATGGACAAGGAGAGCAAGGAATGAATGGAGAGAATCCGGGGAAACGAAGAAATCGCAAAGATTAGAAAGATTGAGACAAACAATACACGAAGAGAGATGGCTAGAGGGGGAGGAACGAGCAAACTTGACGAGACAAGAATCACGACCGAGGATGGAAAATGAGGTTGCAAAATAGGAGATCTAGAAGTAGCGTGAGATCAAGTTCAAGATCGAATAGGGAAGAAAGAAGGAGAGTTTTACCAACGTAGGCACCGAGGAAGAAACACAAAATCCGAGTACGGAGCATGGCGAGAGAAGAGGGGAAATAAGATCGTTATATTCCTCACCGAAAATCTTCAAAATGAGCGGAATAGGAAAAATCAAGGAAACATGCAACTCCAAGAACCGAATGACCCAGTGGCTGAAGGAGAATAATCTTGAGAGGAGAGAGAAGAACGGAGAAGAAACCGAGAGATCGAGGATGACATTGAGAGACACTACATTGAACAAGCGCGGCTAGCTCGCGAGAGAGAAAGGATAAGAAGAAATGGAAAATCAAGAGATGGAAGAGGCAATCCCGTGATAACCATGACAACCGCGAAAAAGAAGGGAGGGAACAAAAATCGTACCAATAGAAATATTAATGAAGAATATGAGAGGGTGCAGATGAGAGCCGAGAGACGCCCAAGAAGAGAGAACAACCGATATAATGGCGTACGGGTGTGAAAGAAATGAAGAAGAGCGTCGCAGTGGAAAGAAGAGGAGAAAATAACGAGCGGGGAAAGGTCAAAATAGGCACGAGCGAAGAAGGAGAGAGGGCAGAGCTAAAAAGACCAGTAGAATCAAATTTCGAGGCAAATGAACAAATCTTAAGAGAATAGGTCGAAATGAGAGGATTACTTTGAATAGTAGAAGGGAAGGAGGAAGGAAACAATTGGACGAAGCCATCGCAGAAGCCGCAAAGAATCCCTTCACGCTAGAAGGCAGATGGATGAGGAATACCTCCTAAAGTGCAATCTACCCGCATTAACCAACATCTTTGATGGAACAACCCATGTAGGTACAACATATCAAGGCTTATATGAGATGTATGTTACGGTGGGAGAATCATGATGCTATACTATGCAAATATTTCGCATCAAGCCTAATAGAGAAGCACTAAAATGGTTTGAAGGTCACAAGGAACACAATCACATCATTTAACCATTTACAAGCCACATTCCCAGGAGCATACATAAGTAACAATTCTTCGCGACGGAGTATCAAGATATATTCGGGTTGAAACAAAGGGTTGGCGAGAGCTTAAGGCGCTTGACAATAAGATGGAGGACCATGTGTAGTGAAATGGCAGATCGGTTGAGGAAAGATATCTCATCCTCTCATTTGTGAATGCTCTCTTTCGCGACTAACTTGTTATACATTCAAATTTTTAATTAAAAATACCATCACGATGGGCAGAATCATGTAGAGTTACGGGAAGAATATATTGCCTTAGAAGAAAGACAATGAAATGAATTCTTATCCGATCGCGAACACAAGCTCGAATGCCGCAATGCAAGCTTGTTGCCTCGATTCATAAATACTGGTGGCGAGCACTTCGCAAGTACAACAAGCAAGGAAATGATGAGGGACAAAGAAAAGATAGTAGCTACGGGAAGCCACGATCAAGAGGAATTTGAACGAGAAAGAAACTATTACAACCGTAACAAAGAATAATAAGATTCGGAGGCTAGATCATGTGCAAGAAACATACGGTGGACGAAGGCAAAATAACCGTGGGGGGGCAGAGAAGTCGCAGATAGTGTGGAAGAAATTAAGATGCCTCCACTTTGAACGCCTAGTGTGGAGAAGACTGGAAGCTATACTTGTGATGGAAAATGTACCAAAGACCTTGGAACGTGGGAATGGAACCACCGCCAGCGATAGAAGTCATGAGTTTTATTTCTTACCATCGTCCATGGGCATCAAACAAACGATTGTAGAAACATAAAGAGAATTATTTCGGGATGATTGATCGTGGAAGCTAAATCACTTTCTAAAGGGAGAAGAAACAAAGCCGTACATTACCACCACCACGAGTAGATGCACGTAACAGTTGTCAGTGAAAGGAAAGGAAACATTTGTTATGAAGTTGGAACAAGAGCTAGAAAGGCGCAACTCTATCGTTCACTCATATCGCACAATCGAAGATTTTCATGACAACGTGTCAGAGAGTCTTTGCGAGAGACGCTAATGATAAAGAAATAATGAGTCCGGCGAGAATGACGCAGTTAGAAAAGTGGCAGTGAAGATTATCTCTTTCTCCGTTGGATATAAGTACAAAAGGAAGAGAAAACACATGATAACCCGTTGGTTGTGAAACTAGAGATTAACCCAAAACCGGTTGATGGAGAAGATGATGAAGCGAGAAGTTTGCTGGCGATCAAACTGACCCTAATCGACACCTAAGTTCGGTGAATATTCTCTTTTACCATACTTACAAGACGATGGGAGGAAAAGATGATTTGATCCCCCTCGACATACAAGATATATGGCTTTAATGGCACTGCAAACAAACAAAGGGAGAGGTTCACATGAGAATACCTCACAAAGATTATCAACCGATATTTTATTTTGTGTAGTTCACGTGGAATCTCCATAACGCGGTGGAGAGCCATGGCTTCATGAAATCTTTGGGAGTCGCATCAACATATCATGATGTATAAAATTTCCACATCCAAATGGCATTGGTATCATACAATGGAGATTGGAAGGAGTCGCAACAATGTCATGAGGTCGATATGTAAAGCCGCGAAGAAAGAAATACCAAAAGAAAAGGTTGGAAGCAACATATGAGGAGATGAGCAGAGAAAAGAAAATTGTGGTGGATGCTATGAGGTAAGGGATCGAACATACTCATGAGGTGAATACCTAGAGATAGGCGAATATTATGATGATAAAGGAGCAAAGGATATGAGGAACAAGAGGCATAAGAAGTGAATAATCAACAAAAAAAGAGAAAAAGAAGAATTGAAGTAATGATGCGAGAATCTCGGCAGCCAGAGTATATGGGAATTAGGTTAAGAAAGAAAAATGAAAAATACAACAAATGAAATCAGGCGAATACTTCGTAAACAATTGCTCGCAAATAATAAAACATGGATGGTTGAATGATTTAACAAATATGAATGAGTAAAAATGGGACCAGACCTTATGGCGTACACCCTAGTTCGCGAATAACATTTGCAAGAGGCAAATGTAAGACCTAAAGTGCGTCATATAAGGGGGTATCTCGACATGGCTCGGGAAGGTTACACCGCTCCCTAAGCCCTCGAGTCATGAAATTGGGCCCATGAAAGCCTGTCAGGAGGTGATACCTTGGATTCCCAACTATATAAGGTTATACCCCGGTTGGGCGACCGAGGGTCTCTTCCAAGGAGCGTTGTATGCTCAAGGCGCCGAGGTACACGGTTGAGCTGAGTGAGGACGGGATGAACCTACCCCGGCCATTCTTGGCAAGTCTTGGCATATGTTGCACTCGCCCGAAGAAAACTCCACTTAGGGTGCAGCCTCGTAACCATAAACCATATAGGTATAAGGGATAAGAGATCACAAAACAACTTAGTTATTGTTAAGACAGGATGGGAGGAGCTAGTCTTGTATGGCCGATGTTTCGCCTCCTTGAAGGGGCAACCTGTGGAGATGATAAGGGCGACACTCTCCATTAGGGGGGTGTCAAAACAGACGCAAATGTCATAAGGCTATGTTTTTAAAGAGAATTTAGGCTCGTCATATTTGTGCAATGATCTGCAGAGGCAATAATACTAACGCGAGGGTAAGGCGAGATCAATGGGTCTTTTACGAAAGTGTACGGAGCGTCTAGGATTTCGTTGCCCACGCAATGTCATGGGGCTTTATGTTCGCAAGGATATATAAAATTGTCATATTGTCCCAACTAAAACATCCCGTAGGCAAAAATACTTGGAAAATGATAAGGCAAGATCAATGGGTCTTTACATGCAAAGTGTAAAGACGTCTGATTTTGTCGCAATAAAGTGGTGGAGGAAGACCTCTAATTAGGGAGGTCTAACTCGGAAGACCACACAAAAATGATAAGGCGAGGTCAATGGGCCCTTACTTGAAAATGCGCGGCTTGCGACCTTGTCGCAATGAGAAGAGATAAAATACATTTATGGGGAGCTAGAAAAAAGAACCGGACCGATTTCTGCTCTGCAACTCGGCGACGGAATCGGTGACGAAATTGGAAAAAAATTTTCTTCAATTCTTGAATTCTGAGCAACTACATCATTTATTCAGGTGATTTCTACTAATAATATCAATGATTGGTGATAGTTTCTATTACAATCTTGGTTTAATTCTCTCTTAATTCGTTTATTCTAATTGAAGGTTCTCATGACATTCTCTTCTTCGCAGAGAAGACATGAGAAGAGGCAAGATGTAGGACCAGAATATCGCGGACAGCAATACTCGCGAGATTAATAAACAGCTGCGTCGCGAAGGAGTCGCATGGAGGTAAATAAATGACGTAATAGATGACGACAATTAGAACATGAGGAAAGTATGAAGGCTTGGCGAGATTTAAGAGTGTCGCGAAGGCAAGCATTTGTACATTCGCGAGCATTGCGAGACACTTAGAAAATAAGGGACAGAGATAGTGCGTCATCCACTATGTAATACCCTATATAAAGGGTCGAGTAAGTCTGTTGAGGGAGAGGTCTTTTTGAATTGTGAAACAAGTCATTAGGAGAGAGAAAGTTAAGAGTGATTGTAATTTCTTTAGCTTTGTTCTACATTTCTTTGTAAATCTTTCAAGAAAACAATTAATAAACATATCATTCTTCATCTTCAAATGAGTTGATTTAGCAGATTTGAGTGAGGGGTGTAGTGTGGGAAATCCTGCAACTACAAATAATACTCCAAATTCTATTCATGAAGATCTGTTAAGTGAAAATAAGTCAGTGGATGTTGTTATACCTCCTAAAATAATAAGTAGTCCAAACCATTCTGATGTCTTTTTTGGTGATATTAGTTCCAATAGTGAATTTCGAGTTATCAGTGGAAAAATTATTACATATAGCAAATAGTATTCCTCCTAATCTGGAGGGTACTAATTTTTCTCAAAGAGGGGAAGAGAATTTAGTTACTCAAATTGGTAATGGTGGTGCTGAAGTACAAAATTTCATTGCACTTGGGTCTCCAAGTAAATTTAATGTTTTAGTTGATGTGGTTGAAGAACAGATAATTGTGAACAAGGAAGATGCTGAGAAACTTGCAATTGAAGTGAGTAAAGATATTAAAGGTAAAAATTCTGGTATTCTTCCTATTGCTCCAACTAGAAAACAACCTGAAAGAAATTTAGTTAAAAAAATTAAGGGGGTGAGGAGTCCTGGATCTTCTCAAATCTATTTACATAAATGAGAGTTGCTTTCTGGAATATCAGAGGCTTGAAGAGAATGCAAGCCAAATATGTTAAGAATTAATCCTTCTTTACTTTGGATAGCATAACCTAAAATACATACTGGAAAATATGTTAAGAATTTAAGATTGCCTTGTATGAATCAAATGGTTATTCATTATGCAAAAGATGGTAGAAAAGCGAATATATGGTTGTTCTGGCATTCTTCTATTTCAACTCCTAAAGTTATATCAACAACACCTCAAGCTATTACAGTGAAGGTTGGAGATGTTCTAGTAACTGGAATTCATGCAGCTTGTTTAATAGTTGAAAGAAGAGAGTTATGGCAGGAATTGGTAAGAATTCAGGATATGGATTGCCCTTGGCTTGTAATTGGAGATTTTAATGTTGCTCTCAATGAGGATGAAAAATTTGGTGGTAGAAGGCTATTAAGAGTAGTTATGCAAGATTTTAGAGACTATCTGAATATGTGTGAACTAATGCAAGCTCCTAAAACTGGTATTCAATATTCATGGAGTAATAACAGAGATGGAAAAAGAAGAATTTTATGTGATTTATATAAGGCTTTTTTTTAATGTTAAGTGGCTGGAGAAATTTGATGGTTGGCAATACAATGTTGGTGCTAGAGGGACTTCATATCATGGTCATTTATTGGGAAATACAGTGGAGGTTCCTAAACCAAAAAATATTCCTTTTAGATACCAATCTGTGTGGACTTCTCATCCTGATTTTATAAATGTAATACAAAACTCTTGGGAAGAAAATGTGAATGGAAACCCTGCATTTGTGTTCATGGCTAAGTTGAAGAGATTCAAAGAGTATGTTAAAAAGTGGAATTGGGAGGCGTTTGGGGATCTGAATGTGAAAATGGCACGAGCTGATAAGGAGGTGGAAAAGGCAGCTATTAAGTCTGATACAAATCCTGAAAGTATTGAGTTGCTTAATCATTTAGTAACTGCTAGAGGTAAATAAGAAATAGTTTCACAACAATATAATGAGTTTCTGAGGTCTAAAGCTAGAGTTCAATGGGTAAAGAAGGGGGAGTTAATTCTTCTTTCTTTCATACTTCAATGAAGATCAGAAAAGTTCATAATAGCATTTTGGAGATAGAGGATGAAAATGGGAATATGGTAACTGATCAAACTCAAATAGCAGATATCTTAGTAAAACATTTTCAAATAAAATTTGAATATCATCCCACTAATTATGATGAAAATCTTTTTGAAGTGATACCAAAAATGATAACTGAAGAAGATAATATTTTTCTTGATGCCATCCCTTCTTCTACTGAGATCAAGGAAGCTGTATATGGTTTGGATGTTAATAGTTCTCCAGGTCCAGATGGATTTCCTGGAAGTTTTTACAGATTTGCCTGGAATGTTGTTGGACAAGACCTAATAAATGCTATACAATATTGTTGGAGGTGCAAGTTTATTCCAAGAGGTATGAACTCCAATTTTTTATTTCTTCTTCCTAAAACTCAAGGTGCAAAAAAGGCAGAGCATTTTAGACCTATTGGGCTTGCCAATTTTAGCTTCAAGGTAATAACAAGAATTATAACTTCAAGAATGAGTACTGTGATTGAGAAAATAGTCTCTTGTCAGCATGGAGCATTTATAAAAGGTAGAAATATACATGAAAAAATAATTTTAGCTTCTGAGATGATAAATGAGATGGAGGTTAAAAGAAGAGGAGGAAACATTGGTATGAAATTGGACATTACACATGCATATGATTCTTTGAGCTGAAACTTCTTATTTAAAACTTTAAAACACTTTGGATTCTCTGAAGTTGGAATTAATTGGATTATAATTCTCTTTGAGTCAGCAAAAATCTCAGTGTTAGTGAATGGTGGACCTTGTGGCTTCTTTTCAGTTAGAAGGGACTTAGACAAGGTGACCCATTGTCACCTGTTTTATTTGTCATAGCTGAAGAGGTTTTGAGTAGAAGTATTTCCAAGTATATGCATGGAGGGAAGATAATACCAATGATTAACAGGAATGGTTGTCAACCTACACATATGCTATTTGCAGATGACATTTTTGTCTTTTGCAATGGACAAAAGAAATCACTGTACAATCTAATGAAACTGTTAAGAGAGTATCAAAATGTTTCAGGTCAAGTGATAAATAAAGTGAAGAGTAAGTGTTTTGTTGGTGGTGTAACTGAATGTAGAAGAAGAACTATTGCTGAAAACTTACAAATGGAATTGTCTGAATTTCCTGACAAGTATTATGCCCTGGTTGGGAGTGGTTTTATGTCCTTGTAGAGTTAAGAGATATCAAGTCCGGGGGATGGTGGAAGTAATGAATAAAATGTTAGCAGGATGGATGGAAAAGATGTTGTCTTTTTCAGACAGATTGATCCTAGTGAAATAAGTGTTAGGTAGTATTCCTGTTTACAACATGTCAGTATATAAGTGGCCTAAACAAGTAATAAAAGAATGTGAAAGGATTGTAAGAAACTTCTTATGGTCTGGTGACCCTGCAGTGAAGAAGCTCACTATTGTGAAATTTGAGGAAATTTGTGCTCCAACATCTGAAGGTGGATTGGGAATAAGAAGATTTGAAACTATTAATAAAGCTCTTCTCATGAAGCTTCTCTGGAAAATGAAAACTGAAGAAGTAGAATGGACAAAATTTATGAATGAGAAATATAAAGATAGAAATGGTAATAGGATTTCTTATCATAAAAAATCTTCAATTTGGCCAGGAATAAAATGGGTAATGAATGAAGTGCAAGAGGGGAGTAGGTGGCTAGTTGGAGATGGAAAGGACATATCAGTTTGGAGAGATAAGTGGATAAAGGAAGAAGCTTTGAATGATTTACACCAAGATAATTCTTTTATTTCACAGAACAAGGACATGAAAGTCAGTGAATTGATTGAAAATGGATAATGGAATATACCTGATGCAATGTTTAACTTCTTTTCTAAAGATGAATTACCTGTCATTGGTGATGGAAAAGATAAGCTCATTTGGTCTTCCGATATGACAGGAAATTTTTCAATTAAAAGTGTAGTTCATCTAATAAGGAAAAAGTACCCTAAGGTTACTTGGTCAAATCAAGTATGGAGTTCTGTTATTCATCCTGAAATCTCTACTAATTTGTGGAAAATCCTAAGAGATGCTTGTTCAACTGAAGAAAATTACAGAAAGAAGGGGTTTCATACTGTGTCAAAATGTTACCTATGTGGGAATGGACATGATACAATGGACCATATATTATGGAATTGTAATTTTAGTGAAAGAATATGGCACTGGTTGGGTGGCATTTTCAAAATTTTGAATCCTTGTAACTTTATGGATGTGCTGAAGTGTGTGAAGAAGGTAAGCTTTGCTGTGAGAGAAGTATGGTTTATTAGTGCCTTTACTACAATGGTGGAACTCTGGTTTACCAGAAATAGAGTTTACTATGATGAGGAAGCTCCTAATCTGGTAAGTTTCAAAAACAAAATTATGCAGTTCACTAAAGAGTGCAGTATGAGAATGAAAGGTAAAATCATAGGGACTGTGTATGATATTAACATAATGTCAGAATTTGGTATTAAAGGTGTGAAGGTACAAACCTCTGAAGTAAAGGAATGCATATTTAGATTTCTTGTAGTAAACCAAGTACTCATTTGCTGTGATGGTGCTTCCAAGGGAATCTGGTAATTCAGGATATGGTCTTATAGGAAGGAGTTGTACTCGTGGTTTTCTTGGAGCAGTTGCTGGAGGTTTAGGAGTGGCTACTAATTTTATTGCAGAAGTAATGGCATAAATTGGTGCAGGTGAATGGTCTATAAGAAGACAGTTTCTTAATGTATGCTTTAGTCTGGATTCTATGGCAGTGATGCATGCTGTAAGTTCAGGAAAAGTGCCATGGATAGTAAAGATAAGATGGCAAAGGATTTTGGCAAGAATGCAGTGCATCACCTTCAGACATTCTTTTAGAGAAGTTAATTTTTCAGCAGACAAGGTGGCAAAGAAGGGTGCTTCTCTCAACAGAGGAGAAATGATTGAATATGATGAAAAACCTGCATTCATAGGAGCAATGGAATGGGAGAATCAAACTTACTTTAGGTTATGTTAATATGTAGGGATTTTAGTTATTGAGCTTGTATACAGTATTTTTTTCTATTTCTTTTTGTTGGGTCAAATTGTTCTGGGCCTGTCTAGACAGTTTTCTTTGTAAACCTTTTTAGCTGCTTTTAGTAATAAAATTTCTATGATTAAGCAAAAAAAAAAAAGATAGAGGACCTAGGTAGAAAAACTTGATGTAAAGACCAAGGTGGTCGGAGTTGGAGGTACCTTGATGAAGGACTTGGTGGAAACACCTAGCGGACATCGATCGACTGTGAAGGTTATAAATCCCGTCTAGAAATTGCTGCTTGCATGTTGTCTGCTCTGGAAGCTGTAGGAACCTCCTACGACGTCGGAATTCAGTTCCTGACCCCAAATTTTGAATCTAAGAGACTGAGTTATCGTATGAGAAAAGAATCACTCAATTTGGAGTTGTATACGTCAGCCAACGAAGTGTGCACATTGTAATTTGTAATCCCGTGCAAATTTTTCAGATCCCGTAGACCTGACTGTAAAGGCCATATCTTTCAGCTCGTATGTCCGATTGATTATCCCCTTTGGTATGTTGCAGTAGAGACATAGATGAACATCTTTTGTCAAGGAAGCATTGTCCCATTCCTCATCCATTGGTACGTTTTTGTAAACTCATGGTCATGGCCTGAAGTGTGTTGCATCTTATCTGTTGAGGTTGTGAGAACATCTTGCAGGTGACTTTGCCTTGTGTCGTTTCACCGTGGAAGCTTTGAGATAAGTTGATATATTTCCATGCACATATGTATTGATATTAATCCCTTGTACTTGGAGTGATCCACTAAGTAACTTTTCCAGGTTGAGGTTGTAGAGAATGAATTAGTTGATGAAGAAGCTGCCGATGTTGCTCCGAAGACCACTGCTGATGCTGAAACCACGGAAGGAGCTTTCCCAGAAACCAAAAGTAAATTATATTGATTTAATCTTTGATCCTTATCCTATGAGCATCTTCTATCATCATAAGTATACCGAGAATGCTTGTTTTCTGACAAGACAAGTAGAAGCTGCGAGTCGTCATGGATATGTGTACCACTCAAGGTGTACTCTTTGATTGGGAGTAAAACTTGAGCACTTCTAAATGATATGACTTCATGTGATGTTGTTGCAGCCGATAGTAGCAGTGGTCTCCACTCTGGAAGTGATCATTAAGAGAAAGAAGCTTCTCAGTCGTGCGGGAGTTGAGAGATTTCGTTGTTGATGTTTCGTTTCCTTTCGATATCAGGTTCTACAGATATGACTCTAGAGATTGATATGGACTTGAGTTGATCTTCCCTAAGATCAAGTTCCCAAGTGAAACCAAGATATGTTCATTCACTTGGCAGGAAGATGTACGTTGAAAGAGTTCGTGATATCCATGGATAAATGATGTTGCATGATGTTACATCTGCTTCAGAAGTCTTTTCGTGTGTATGGTGAAGATCCCTGGATCCTGAATCGATGTATGTAGTTACCAGGCTACTTTTCATCTCTGTGGAGAAAAGATGTTGATGCTATGAAGTAGTATTTTCTATGAAGTGGTACGTACTTGTTCCATTCGCCTTTTGTAGATGGGGAAAAACGAGTTGCTGGTTTTTACGAAATTGAGGAGACGACCGTGAGGAGGAAACTCCTTGAAACGAGCGAACTGTCAAACCTCAGACAAATGCACTGCAAGAAGGGAGTGTTTTGAATTCGAGAGATCAATCTGTAGGACTCCGGCCTAAACCAAGACAATGGCCGTTCCAGAGTCAATTTGGTCACAAGAGAGGATGGGTCGATCTGTAGGAGGGAAGCTGAGAAATGTGTGAGATCAATGGTGATCGAAGATTGTAGGTGTGTTATGTATTCTGTGTGAAGAAATAAGATAAGCTCTGATTGATTGAATTTGCTCTGTTGAGAGTAATTGCTCAGACGTTGAGATGTTAATCTCTTGTTGTTTGTTTGACGTAAGATTGTCTTGTTTTCAATCATGATTCAGAAACTTATTTATATATTGCTAGAATTGTAAAACACCTTGATCCCATGAAGTGTAACAGTTGCTGGAGTCAAAGAGTGGGGAAGTGGAAATCGTGTTAAAACCAGTTGCTCATCGTGCAGAGACTTGGTTGATTTTCTATCCACTACTTTGTTAACTCCTCCAACTGATTGCACGACTTGCTCACATTCTCATCGTGTGTATGAACACACGTGTCGTAGACCGCCAGACCAAAACCCTAGTTAATATCCCCCCATGTAACACGATTGATGTCTCGTGATTGTGAAGTCTGCAAGGCAAACATGTATTTAGTTAGTCAGTTGCTGACTTCATGGGACGATGAGTCCTTGTATTGCTGAGTCGAACGTGATTTGCAAATGTTCTGAGACTCATGAATTGAACGTGTCTGTTGAGACAGAGGTATGATTCTCAAGTAAATGTTGATAGTTAAGGTGGGCAAATATTGCTCATTCGATGGATTGTTGAATATTGATAGTTGAACCAATATTCCTTAGTCTGAGCAAATATTGCTCATCTAAGCAAATGTTGCTCGTTTGATGAATTATTGGTAGCAGGACCAAATAAAATATTAATTTAAAATACTGGCAAAGTATAATTAATAAACATGTTGATCATGGGATCAACGTAAAATTATTAGTATTTGAATATGGAATTATGAACCTTGGACTCGAAACCCTAATTCGATCAATTGATGATTTATTAAAAATCAACCACGGAGTGAAGGAGGGACCGGCTACATGGGATGATGGATCGACCATGTAGCGCCCAGATGCTCAAGTGAGCAAATTCCAAAGTCTCTTGAAGACTTGCTGAAAGGATGATTAAATGCTGGTTTAATCATTTATTAAAATAATGCTCGTCTGAGCGTCAGGTGATAAAACCTAATTAATTATGAAGAGATGAGGGTCCGACCAAGGGGTCATGAAAACCGGCCCTGGTTGGTCACGGGATCGAATGATCGAATGGCGATCGTTTCATGAAATTCCAAATTATTTGGAAGAGTTCGAACCTAATGTGAAGAAATTAGGTTAAATGATGAAAGTATGTCGGATCGGCCTCTTGCAAGCCAAAGAGCCAACCTTGGTCGGTCAAGATAATATGCTCGTGTCGCCAAAATGCTCGCGTCTCAGTCCTGAGAATTTTGATATTTTTTGGTGTGCATTTGAGCAATCATTTGAGAAAATATGAAGAAATCAAGGTTTTTTGCTTAAACTGAGGAAACTTCATGAGATGAAGGAAATAATAATAATAAAATTAAGGAATCATGAAGTGTGGGACCGGCTATGGCCAAGGCATGGCCGGCCGGCCAATAAGCCCGTCCCATGGCACCTTTTCCTAATTTTATATTATTTTTCATGATTTTAGGGAAATATCATGAAATCAGGGAGTTTGTTGAAATAAAGGAGTTTTCCTTGAAGTGAGGAAGTTTCCATGAGATGAAGGAAACAAGTAATATTAATAATAATAAAATAAGGGCCTGTGGGACCGCCTTGGGCATGGTCGGCCGGCTAGGGCCCGATCCCGTGATCTTTCTCTAATTTTATGTATTATTTTCATGATTTGAAGGAATTTTCATAATTTGAAGGAAATATCATGAAATCAAGGAATTTCACGGGATGAAGGAAATAATAATAAAATAATAAGGAATGCAAGGTGTGGGACCGGCCACAACTAGGGCATGACCGCCGGCTAGTAGGATTGGTCCCACGACACCTTTCCTAATTATTTATTATTTTCTTGATGTGAAGGAAACACCATGAAACTGAGGGGTTTCCTTGAAACGAAGGAATTTTGCTCAAATGAGGGAATTTTTATGAGATAAAGGAAAATAATATAAATATGATAAAACATAAAATTGGGCGTGCGACTGGCCACGACATGACCGGCCGGTCGGTGGGCTCAGTCCCCCAGCGCCTTGATTAATATTTTATTATTTATTATTTTCTTCCTATTTTGCATAGGTTCATCTTTCCTTCGTATTTTGGAATGCTTGTTCGTGCATTCAGGTGCTCGTTAGTGCATTATTGCTGAGTACACTTGCACCATTTTAGTCGGGGCTTACTCGATAGTCGTTCAGATGCCCGTGTGTTGAATATTGGGAACATTATCTATATACCACTAGTATGAGACCCCTTGAAAAATACCCTTTCCAACTTAATATATACCCCTAAGCTTAATAGATTACTAAAATACCCTCTTTTATATAATGTATATACAAAACCACTACCACTATACTATTCAAAAAAAAAAAAAAAAAACACTCTACTGCCCATCATTACTGTCCACCACCACCGCCAACAACCACCACCACCACTGTCCACCTCCGCCGCCGTCCACCAACCACCGCCGCCATCAAACACCACCACTTTCCGCCACCGTCGCCAACCACCACCATTTTCCTCCACCGCCGCCACCACCACCACCGACAACCGCCACTAACCACCACCAATGTCCACCACAACCAACCGCCGCCACTGTCCACCACCGCAAACCACCACCACCACCAATTATAACCACCGCCACCAACTACCACCACCACCACCGACAACCAGTGCCACTGTCAACCACCACTGACAACCACCACCACCCACCGTCGCCGCCAATCACCACCAGCAACCACCAATTCCACCACCACCATGTGGAGTCAACTTGCTGAAGTTGTTTCCAAAAGTGGAGGCAACTAGCTCAAGTTGTCTCCAATAAATAGTGTGTAGGAACAAGTTGCAAAACAAAAATGGAGCCAACTAGCTCAAGTTGTCTCCGAATCTGAGACAACTAGCTCAAGTTGTATTCAAAATTGAAGGCAACTAGCACAAAGTTGTCTTTGAATCTCGATCCAACTAGCTCGAGTGGTTTCCATATTTGAAAGTAACTTGTTCAAGTTGTCTACATATATAGAGGCAACTAGCTCAAGTTGTCTCCAAATATGGAATCAACTAGCTCAAGTTTCCTTCAAATATGGAATCAACTAGTTCAAGTTGCCTCTGAATATGGAGTAAACTAGCTCAAGTTGCCTCCAATCTGGAATCAAGTTTTCCCCAAAATCTAACTCAACAATCCTACAATATCATCTTCTCAGCCTCTTAAAATCAACATCACCAATGCAAGGCCATCAACCACATCTCCTAACTGCAATTGCACTATAACCTCAACAAACCCATCAGTAGCAAGCATTCCATCATTGTACCAAAGATTCATCACTATAATCACCTGCAATATCATCTCAGCTCTACCATAACCACCATCTTAGAAGTATCATCACTATAATCACCTGCAATATCATCTCTCATTCTCTGCAATTTCAGCCTTATATGCAATTCATTCCTAAGAATACATCTAGCATTTGCATCTCCTCAACCAATTGACCATTGCATTTCAGTTACTACCAGCAACCACAACATCCCCAACTCCATACTGCAACACAGGATACAACATAGACAACCAACAAACCCATGGCACTCCGCTGCAACATTTCCATTTGATAACCGGTACCACAGTTTACATTATCACATGCGTCACCGATAACACCACAGTTTACACTATGACCTGGCCACTATATCACCAATTTCAGTTCAAGATTGATGTCAGTCTCATCATCTCTTGTAAAGCAACAACACCTCCTAGTACAACAACATCAGTCACCAGCTTCATACAACACCACAGGACACAACATATATAGCTCAGCTACTTCCATGTCTCATCGCTAACTCCACTTTGAAGCTTCATTAGTAACCACCAGAACCAACATCTAAACTCATTTCAGTCCACTCTTCTGTTGCAATCTTGTAGCTTCATAACCAACCCATTGAATCACCTACAGAACTAGCTCTCAGCACCATTCTTACCCTGTAATCATTCATACATGCAGTAACAATCACACACTGTAATCATTCATATCACAAATACCCATCACTAGCATGAATAAGTAATAACAAAACCATCTTAACTCTTACCCTGATTTCTTAATTTCATACTCAGTTTCTTACGTTCTCAACCATCACCCTCTCTGAATTCATACTTCAATTCTGCCCATCTCTATCTCAAATTCGATCAGACCCATCCTAAATTCATAACCACCATACCAAGCTGCTGCAATCAACAGCTCCAATTCATTTCTCACCGATTGGAAGCTTCAAAATCAACCAGAACTCATTCAAGTACAAACCCAATACTTTTTCAAATTGCAGTCGACCAATACTTTTTCTTCACCTGAGATTTTCATTCAAACAAACTTCAAAACGGAAACCCTAGATTTAGTTCTTCAATTTCATCTTCTCGATCTGTTTTGTAGACAACCCCAAACCCATCTCAACAACTACATCTTCATCTGAATCATCAAGAACATCTCCATCACAAGCCATCTCCTAACTCTCCAGAAAACAATCACCAAGTTCCTCACCAACACTGTAAATACATCCCGGCCTGCATCCTTAAACCCAGCTCATCTCTCATCCCTGACATTGATATAACTATCAATTACTCCATAAATCACCAACAACTTCTTCTTGTTCTTTACTACAACTTGAAACACAACAACAACGCCCAACAATTCATTTCCTTGTTCAGTTCACTAAAAACCAATACTCATCCCTGCAACTCACCTTAACTATCAATTCCAAAACAAAACTCAATTAATCCATCATCCCAACTCCCTGTAATTCAAGAAATACCTAACATACATTTATAGATTTATTCCATACTCATTACATCCCATCTTAGCTTATTAACAATCTCATAACTCATCAATTTTACACAACGCAATTCCAAAATACTAAAACTAAGCAATATAAAGACTTACCCAATATTTGCTTGTTTTCACACAGTCAATGGAGATCGATTTCTTCTTTATTTCGAGTTGATTCAGCAACCCACCTCAGGACTATCAACAATCCTCCAATTCAAATCAACCAACATCAAATAAAATACATCCCCAAATCCTCTTAATTTTCCCTTACTCGAGCTCAAATTCTCAATCATGGTATTCAAATCAAGCAAACCCATCCTTTACTTTCTTGTTATCCATCCCTACTTGAGTACCTAATAAACTTTGAAAATCCTAATTCACAGATTCATTCTTGATAACGGAGAATCAGTTGCTACCTGTTTTTTCTTGTTCGTAACACAAAATACCCATGATTCCTTGCTTGATTTCACCTCCAATTTCACTCGAAATCTTCATTCGATTCTAGAAATTATAACTGTAATTTCCTTTAATTCCTCTTTTCTCAATTAACACCAAACCCTAACCAATTTATCCCTACAATATCCTTAACACCAATCTTGATTCGATTATGTTGTTAATTTCTCATGATTAACATCCATGATTCACAGATTATTCGATTAGAGAAATGAAAGAACAGGAGGAAGAAAGAAGACGAAAGAAGATAAGTGAACTAGTTGTTCTCTTCGAAATGGTTTTGGTGATGGTGGCGGCGATGGAGATGATGGTGGTGGTGTTTTGTTCGATCGATTTTTGTGGCGGTGATATTGGCAGTGGCGAAGGGAGGGGAAGAGGTGGCTGAAACATAAGAGAGGCGGAGTTTTGAGATCTGAAATGGAAAGCAAAATAAACTTAATCTGGTTTAATGGGTAAAACTGGAATAAAAATATTTTTTTATTTACTTATGGAAGGTGAGGGGTATTTACATAATGGATAAGGGTATTTGTGCTAAGCCCATGGATAGTAGGGGCATATATAACATTCCCACTTGAATATTTATTACTAACCCATGGAATTCTGTTGGGAAGAACCATGAATGAAGTAACGAAATATTATGAAAAACGTAGAATATTTTTCAGGGATTGAGTTAATGAATCTAATGATTTAGGAATAAGTAATTGATGGCTCTATACTAGTACGATCGTCTAGGAGAATTAATTATTCAGGAATTGAGTGATATGAGCTTGTTGAAGCGTCATATTTCTTTTATATAGTCAGGGAAAACATTGTTACATCCTGAAGACGTTATTTCTCTATACTAGCAGGCAAGCTGTCTAGGAGCCGTCCAATCTTTCGATTCTATATAGAAGTAATTACTGAAATTGCTCATTATTCATGAGATATGCCGTTGCCTTAGCTGAGAGACTAGACATCTACATATACTCTGAGAGACAGTATTCTCAGTCAGCGATTCTTGTGGCATGAGCTTTCATGCTTTCGATAAGAGACATGAGCCTCAATACTCGTCTGATTGCTGGATCAGGAGCATGTACAATTATGAGTTTACGATTTTAGCCCTTGTCGAAAATCCACCATCTACACCTTTGTAAGTTGATTTGCTGGCCCCTTGAAGATCATATATGATATGAGCTTCATCGTGATTCCTCCACTGACTCAACATGGTTTTAGAGCCAAATACTAATGCTTCGAGCGTGGAATACTTGCAGCGTGAAATGCTTTGATCTACTGCCTTTACCATCTTGTCATCTTGCCGCTTTCACAACCAAATCTTTCAACATAAAGCGTTAGGCTTAATTGTCTTGAGTCCCTGAATATTTTATGTTGACTCGGATTTTCCTTCATCTTTGCACCAACATTTACGGTCGGCGTGAGCATGTACTAGAAACTCTTTGTAACGATTATGTGGCACATATGGACATTCTTGCAACATCACAGGAAAAAAACCTAGGTGTTCTTTGCCGCGTTTGAATAATAGTGATTGATGTTCCAACTTGACTCTTGATTTGTGGAGAAGTTGTAGTCATCCTCTTAGCAAAATATTGGAAAAGAGAAGTCATCTGTTCGTAATGTCTTGCAAGAACATTAGTGCTCTTGTTAGCAAAATTGAGTCCCCATGCTAGAAGAGCATGTGGGAAACTCAAATGGAAGAGATGCAGGTGGAATAAGACTTTCCTTGCTGTGAAACTTATTGATATATGATATCACATCTTTTCCATGCTTCTGCTCTGTCGCCTTCAGGTTCGAAATTCTTCCAATTAGCATAATGATGGCTCATTGACTTAGTCTTCAAGAATAAGAATTTCCTCTTCAGAGAGGTATGCTGGTGAAGATTCTTTGTCAGCATGTATCCATATTCTGGACCTTCCAGGATCACGTCATATTCTGCATCTTCCTTAATTAGGAAAAACTTGGTTCTCGTCCAAGCAGAACCCATCCTCATCTGTAGAGTAATATGACCATAAGCATCCCGCGGTTTTCCGTTATGGTATTTGATTGATATAGGAGCATGAGTAATTCCAGCAACTCTGAGTGTCTTGAGATATGTTGTTGACACGAGTACCGACATTGATCGAGGTTCTTCCAAACTCATTGAATTTGATATGGACTGTGGTTAACAATCCTCAGTTGTGTAACTCCTTGTTTGTGGATGGTGGCTGAGGAGGTCTTTCTGGAAGAAGCAGGCAATCTTCTGACACAGCATGGTAGAAAGCGTTGAAGATGTGCTTTCTGTAGTTGCATCTTTTCTGATGACTACACCAAAGTAAATCTAAAAGCTATAAGCTACTTAAACATTCAAGATTCAAGATGAACAAGATGTAAAGAATATGAAAAGTAAAGATTGTCACAAGCATATAACGTGGTTCGGCCATGAAGACCTACGTCCACGGGAAAGAAGACGTTTTCTTTATTAATTATAAGGTCTTACCCTTGAAAGAGCTACAAATATCACTTAGATTTCTTACTCTCTCTCTCTATCTATATCTCTCTTAGGAATTCTCTGTAGAAAGACCATGTAACATTACATAAGTTGTCCATCTCCCTCTACATGGACTGGTATTTATAGGAAAACTAGACTCGTGAAGGCTTGGTCTCGCCGAGATGGTGGAGCTGTCGTACATCTTCTCATTGCTTTGGACAAGTCTTATATTATCCCTCGTGATGGCCCGCTCGATCCTCCTTCCGAGTTATCTCGCCCTGTACGCCACCGTGTGGCTCTTCCTTGGAGAACCTCGTGATGTATCACCTATGGGTTATAATATAGATCGCCCGAGCCTTATGATACAATGTAGATTCATCCACACCTCTTCTGGTCCTTCATTAAATGCAGTCCTTCTTTTTAGACTTGACCGTCTGAGCAGATTAGACCACTCCTTACACGCGTCATTCATGTAACGTTGTAGCAGACGTCTCGATTCAGACGAACTCACCTTTTTAGAGTATGATTTGATGCTCCTATCTCATCATATCATCATCTCATCATGAATCCATCTCTTGAGATGTTGACACGTGGCCATCGGGTGATTTACCCTCACATTTTGCTCATTTTCTTTGCAACTTTCCAAGGGCATGATGGGAAGAAAACTTTATAACCGTCCCGTTTTTATCGCCACGTCCAAGATTTTCGCCACGTTTTCACTCTTAGTGCGCTTTTATCTATTGGATCTGAGGTGTTGGTTGGTTGTCCCAAGAATGTTTCTCGAGATAGGGAGTCTTTTGTCTCCCCTTTTATGGTCTTCTCTCGGGATTTCCGTCGTTTTTTCTATCGTGTCTTAACTATCTTGAGTTTGGAAATGCTGGTTGGTTTTTCGAGGGCTTTTATTCCTATAAAAATCCTCTTAGGGTGGAGAATTGAGTTTATTTCTCTTCTTCCCTTCTGTAAAGTTTTAGAGCCTTTTTCATAAAAGATTTCTATGTCCAGTGAGCAGTTTCCTCCTCGTCCTCTATGGCTGCAAGGTGTTTATTCATGTCTTCTTAAACATGATGGTATGCCCTCTCATCTGCTTGATGCTTCGGTTTTTCTTGATCTAGTTTCTAGGCCATCATCGATGTTTTCTCGGAAAGACATATACATTCGCATATCGTCTTTAGCCTCATTGGATGTTTATGGAGTTTGATTTGTGTGCTATTGAATTGGTCTTTTTGATGGAAGATTTCCTGTTCGCCGTTGTATTTCTTTACACAGTTTTGCTTGGAAACACTTTGCATCATGTGTTTTTTCACACGTTTTGGCTTAGAAACACTTTCTGCTATTATGCAAATAATGTTATGCTTTTGGTTGGCGCGAGGTGAATCGTGCTTCTTAGAGATCCCTGATCTTTAATAGAGTATTCTCGAGATCGTTTGCGAGATATGTCCTTCTTTTGTTTTATAAGTGGTAGGCGCGGATTTTACGAGTTTGCTGAGGATGCTGAGGCATAAAATATTGTCTTCATATTTAAACGTATATATACATACCTTGCCTTGTTTTATGCCTTAGCATATGGTGCCATTTTTGGGCAGAGAGTGAGAATGCCTTAGCTATTTGAGAGTTCCAAGCTATTGTTCCTGTACGAGTCGTCCAAAAGATATTGTTGCTGATTCTGTCTGCGTGGTGACTTCTGATGTTGCCGGGGGAGGAATCGCACATGCCCCAGTCGGGCGATATGGTGTATTCTGGTGCTTCCGAGGGCGAGGTTCAGGTGGACACCGGGTGGGGTGCTACTGGCGAAGCATAACTGTGGTGATCCTTTGTTGTATTGTTAGTCTTGAGAACTTCTTTTGGTTCTTTTAGTATACGCTTGCGTTGCATCCGAAGTGAAAAATATATGTAACTATAGTATTTTGTTGAAATGGATAATAGTTTTTTCTTGTTGAACTGTTCCACGTAGTATTTTTATTTTGATGGCTCTGAGGAGTTTTTATGTAAAGTGTTGGTCCAACCATGGGTGACAAAGCCAAGGAGTGATCAGTTCCTTAATTGGACATGCCATCTCTTACGGTGTTGGATTCTCAATATAGCACATTTCCATTCTCGCCTGGTGTCTTCCTGGGCTTTGGTTTTTTAATAGTGTCCAGTTTAGGTTACACTTGCCCCTTGGTCGAGTGATCAGATGTTTGAGTCACTTTGTTTCTTAACCATTCGTTGGAGGGCGATATCTCGGTTGGGTGGGTCCTGCCTTAGCCAAAGGCAAGTGCCCCAAATCTGGATATCTCCTGTTATGGCAATACATCATCCGATTTCGTGATCGTGATGGCATTACCTTAGGTTTGTGTCCGTCTTAGGTAGCTTAAGGTGTCCCCCGCTTCATCTTTGTAGTTGCAGGAAATCCCACACTACACCCCTCATAAGAATCCACGCAATCAGATCATTTTAAGATGAACAATTATCCTTTTTATTGATTAAACTTCAAAAATGTTACAAGATGAAAAGGAGATAAACTAAAGAATTACAACCACTCTAAACTTTCTCTCTCTTACTGACTTGCTCAACACTCGAAGAAGATCTCTCTCTCTCTCTCTCTAAAGTCTACTCGGTCCTTTATATAGGACATTACATAGTGGATGACAGCTAAGCTGTCCTTTATTTTCGGATTTGGTTTGCGACATTCTCACAAGTGTACACATGTCAAATCTCGCGACACTCCTCGATCTCGCTACATCTTCACATCTTTCTCGTATTTTGGCTGTCGTCATCCGTTACGTCGCTTTTACTTCAAACCCGCGATGTCTTCGCAGTGTGTCGTTTATGGATTTCGCGAGAACCTTGGTGTTGCGATATTCTGATCCTACATCTTGCCTTTTTTCATGTCTTCTCTGCGAAGAAGAGAACGTCATGAGAACTAGTATTTCCAGAATGCCGAAGCTGTTCATTTCTTTCCCTTAATTTTCTGCCGACAAGCTTCCGTGAATCCAGTATAACTGCTTACACGTGTTACATATTCCCCTTTTTACCGGCACATTAAATGCTAACCGGTCATCCTTTTCTTGTCTATTTAAGAAGTGGTAGGCTGGAAAAAGTGATTTGCCTACAATGTATAACTGCAAGTGCACAGTGCCTATTGGAGGCAGGGCAAGTACAGGTCGATCCACAGGGATTTGAGTGTGTAAAGTTGACTCTAAGGCTTCACTAAACTGATTTCTAAAGGAGTTAATACAAATGTGGGTTGGTTTTGGTGTCGATACGACGAGGAGTTGTTGTGACTGTAAACTAAGGCAGCAAATGAATAAGATGAATTGTAAACAATTGGTAAGGGTACTAGGGTGGTTGAATCCACCCTCTAATCCTATGCTAAGGCAATGCAAATTCTCCCTTTGTTCTTATGCCTTCCCTTAAAGGCCTTAGATGGATATTTGATTAACTAACTCCCTCACTTACCCCTAGTATCAATGGTCTTCTTACAAGTACCATTGATCACAAAGTGAGTTTAGTTCAATAGCTAACTATAATCCTAAACATTACACAAATCAAGAACAAAATGAGAATTCAATTAACTTCACATTAAATTAAAGGGTTTCATCTACACCCTAGTTAAATAACTTAGAACATCATGCAAACACTAAAACAGAATTGAAATTGAATTAATAATGCAAAACCCTAAAAATTGACCGTCTTTCTAAAAATGAAGAACAACTTGATTTTGTACTCTTACATCTTCTCTAATGCTCTAAATTGAAATTAAATGCAAACCCGGACACTGTTCCCTCTTCCAATTCGGCTCGGTAGCCATTAATGAGATGTTGGTGAAACTCTCGGCTCCATCTATCTCAAACCTAGCTTCTAGGGTTGAGAGAAGCTACTTAAAGAGATAGCTTGAGCTAGAGTGGCGGAGAAGGCAGCTGTGGTGGTGTTCTACTGGTGTCGGGGAAGGAGATGGTCTTTGGCGGTGATGGTCCTGCAACTGGTCGGGGAAGAAGGGGATGGTGCTCTGGTGTTTCTGTCGGGGGAGAAGAGAAATGGAAAAGATGAGAGGAGGTGTTTGGTCGATGTGGTCGATGAAGTAGGTGGTTTGGGTATTGGGCGGATGTAGCGAGGGTTGATGTGCGGGGTGGAGCGAGCGTTGGATGCGGATGGGTGATCCAATATTAACGGCTCAGGATAGGACGGGCTTGGATCCGGGTTGTGGGCCGGGTCTTGGATTGCTCAAGCCCATGTCTTTGCAAATGGGTTGCTACTTGTTGGGTTGCAACTGATCGTGCGCGCGTCTCCAATTTTCTCGCTCTTTTGTCTCCTTAATTTCTCCGAGCTTTATTTACTACCTAAAAACACAAAATTAATTAGTACAAGTATTTATTCTTGAAAACAGAGAAAATACCGAATTTGGGATAATATCTCGATTTCTAAGCACAAAGATGAGTTAAATGCCAATAAAAGATGTAGAAATATGCAATATTTGGCACTCATCAAATACCCCCAAACCCGAATTTTTACTTGTCCTCAAGTGAAACAGAAATTAAGAAATCCTAAGTATACCACTGTCATTTGGTCTCTCGAATGCACTTAGCGTATGCACTAAGCCTTTAAACCCCTAGGTGTCCCTAGTGGACGAGTTGTAGTCTCGTGAGGGTTTACCAGAGTGTACCCACAAAACCTTCTCCAACTTGAACGTAAAAGAGTCTCAAGCATCCAAGGAGCTATGAGGACATAGAATTTCTGCATGCTAGTAACACGAAGTTAGAACTACCAAAGAACGCATTCTCATCCTTAAGAGTTGAGCGAGAAATAACCATACCATATGAAAGAATTCGGGTTCGAGAGTGATCACAAGCCTCGACTTCGCTTCACCAATAGGGTTTTATGATAATTGCACTCAAAAGACCGCTTTTAGTCTCTCATGTGTGCAGGAGGAATAAAGAGAGGAATCCTGCACACATTGAAGATGAGAAGGATAGCCTTCCGAAATAATTTCTGGAGACTCCACATAGTTGTGGACAAAAAGAATCTTTTTCTGATGATCTCTAAGAAAGGAAATCAACCATTAGCAAGGATGGGAGTACTCACTTAACTTCTCACCCGATCGGCAATTAACATTACTCTCTCAGCATCCATAGAAACGTCTTTCAATCTTCGGTCTTCGGTCTTCAACTGTTGATGATGAACTTCTGAATTTCACAAAGACAATTTTTTTTTTTTTTTTTTTTGACATGAGATGAAAATAACAATAAAACAATAAAGCTCAATTTTCCACAACTTGTATTGTCTTGATTTCATAAACTTCACTAATTCTCATCTTATCTTCTTTTCTTTGAATTGTTGCATGTAAACCTTGGACTATTCAACTTTTCTTCAAATATTCGATGATGCTCCGCTTGCCGACGATGATGTGTTTCTATGGATCTCGTTGATGTTGTTGAGAGAGAGAGAGTGATGCTAACTACAAATCGAACTACAAGAAGGAGTTTTCATCTTTAAACGTCACCCTCATGATTGACAAAATTAGTACTCAAGAGATCAAAAATAGTCCGAAAGTGGTGCGAAGTTGGGTAGCTCACCATTCCTACCCGGAATTGACGTACGGTGACACACACTCTAACAGATTTTTTAGAAAGTCACAAAAATGAAGGTCGGTGCCTCGCTTGATGTAAAAATGGGTAGTCTCCACTATGGGTGATCACGATTCTACTACCGAATATCTATACAACACCTAACTCGCCCTCCGGCATGGTTAAATCCAACTTTAACGCTCTAATCAACTAAGAAACCCGATTGTGTTCTCTAGTACTTCCAAGTTCAGTTATTTCGGTCAGACTCTCTATGTAAACATAGCTAGAAGCATGCTAGTGACTCTAGGATCTCTAAAAGTTAGAGGTTTTTATGTACATATTTACAAAGAGTTTTGAATTTTTTTGATTTTTTTTTTTTTTGAAATAAAAGACTAAAAACTCTATATTTTTTTTTTGAAATAAAAGACTAAAAACTCTATATGCAAAACACACCCCCAAACCTAAATCAAACATTGTCCTCAATGTGTCAACAGATGATAAGAATTCAAAAAGTCACATACCAAGAGAACTATGTTGAGTAGAGAAAAGGGAAGAGATTAGGATGTTGGCAGAGCAAGGTTAGAGCTTCATTAGTCAAGGCTAGAATCCAACATTCTCAGCGGAGATCATATCGGATTAGCACAATATATACAAAAGAAGTCTCAACCGATTCAAGATAGAAGATTTAACAAGACCTACTGGATTATATACAAGAAAAATTTACCATACACCAACAATCTAAAGAGTTGAGGATCAACCCAGAAGATGATACGCATAAACATCAACAGCCTTACACAAATATAACATGAGAGTGCAAGTAAGATTGCATATGTGAACGATTTTCCCCCAAACCTAAACTTGTCAACAGATGTGTTTTTGAGCACAAAATCTTGCATTTTTAAAGGTACATCATGCACAAGGTCTAATTCAAAATGAGCGGGTGTTAAGAATAGCGAGATATACACATTCCAATTTGTGGCTCCTTAAAGGTGTTATACTTTGATGCAAAATAGTCCAAGAGGACTTGGGAAGCACAAAGCTCTAGGCCTAGATTAGGAACTCAGAATAGTTGGTTTAGGTGCAAGACCCTCGGATTGTGACATAAGCGAGTAGTTGGGCATGTCTAAGTTGTTCACATGTGTGAGATCAAGAGTACCATTATCACTTACATCAATATCCCCAAGTCATCTACACGTGCTGTAACATGCTCATGTTCATAAAATATTTCGACAAGTCCCAGTCCATAATCATCATCTACAACTTCAGTTTCATGCATAGGGAAATCACAAGAAACTTCACACTGTGACCTAGGCCGAGAATTAGAGACATCAATTATATCTACATGCATTGAATCATCTGTATCAACAGACAATTCAACTATCCCTAGGTCAGATGTAAGTTGAATAGCATGCTCACTTTCACAGAACAATTGTTCAAACCCCAATTCAAAGATCACATGTATGTATGGATTGAATATTAGAAGAAGCATCATTCATAAGGTTCACAGTAGAGAAGCTTAATGTCTCTGAACCCAAAGGTTCCACCATATTTTAAGCATACACATGCTCTTCTAACATATCATATTCATCATCATCATCATCATAACAAAAATGCATTTCCCTATTCAAAATTGTAGCATTTCTAGTGCACTCATTTACCTCTTGATTAGGTTCATATTCAGTTGTCGGATTGCATTAGTATGAATAGAAACACTATTTTCAAAATTTACTTTATTAGGGACAACAAACATCCTATCATGAAATTCCTTCCATTCTTCATTTTGTAAATGAATCAGGTTCATTTTAAGAATCATAATAAGTTGTTCAATGGAAGGAAAGTCTTCACTAGTGGGTATCCTTGTCTCATATGGATATTCAGTACATGGTTGTGCATGAGGTTCACTGGAGAAGGGGAATTCAGAGATGTTGCTATATGGATGATCATGCAACGCTTGTAATTCAAACCTAGCATTGTTTTGCTCTATGAGTTTGATATTCTCCATTATCGACTGCATACAAGGGTTCATTGGAGGACAGCCTTGTTCAACCTCCCATGGGGGTTGATGATACATGTGCGCATAATGATTAGGGTATGTATTCAAGTTCGGAGGCCTCGAGAAGGTTCATAATACTCCCTAAAATCATTGACATCATGGTCGTGGGGGTTCATATTGTGAAGCATGCCCATAAGCAAGCTCTCTAATTGACCCATGTGATGATTTTTCATCCCTAATGCCATCCCAAAATCCTATCATGCCAGGCAATCAATTTGGCCACAAAAAGAAACAATCATAGCATAACACACATCAAGCATGTTATAGCACTCAAACAACCAACGATTAAGCTCACATGAATCAAACACTGGTCCTCGAATCAATCCACTGGATTGAGGGTTGCTGCTGTTAAGAGATGCACATCACAGCTTATGCACAACACAGCTTATGCACAGCACTGCACAGGTTATGCACAAGGAAAGACAGGGAGTGTGTAAGGTGCACAGGGCAGGCTGGGTTATGCTCACTCAAGGTGAAGCACGTGCTGGGCTTGTGTGTGAAAGACAACAAGCGAGCTGCTAATACAAATTCAGTTACTCAACACTCATTCAAGCACCACAGGGCCACACACAAATTGCAGATATTGGTTCACAGATGCACAAATGCAACAGATGGATAGATTCACAAATGCAACAGATGCATAGATGAGCAAGCTATCCAGACACGAAATTTCAGAACTCTTATAACACACTTGACATGCACAGATGCATAGTTGATGTCAACAGGGTCAGTTGCTAACTTGGCTATCCAAGTTGCAGCTCAGTCTCAACAGCTACAGGGGCTGGAGCTGAGCACAGGCTTTGTTGAAGCCAAGGATTCACAGTGAAAAGACAACTAGTTCAGCCAATTTTTCAGCAATACACAGGTTACACAAAAGCAAGAGAAAATTTCAGATGTTGAGCAATACTCAGCAAGGCATCTGGTTTTATCATGCAAAGGCACTACATGTGCACATACAATGATGCTCAGCAAAATTTGAGAATGGAGAATGCTCATTGACAATAACAAGTTTGGCTAACTTCAAATTTCACAGCTCATGCGCAAATGTGTTATTCAAATAGCGCTTTGACAACATACACACACATACCATATGCTTGTTAGGTCGCAAGCATTCATTGATTATCGCCAGTTCATGGCGTTTCATTCAAGACAGAGCATCAAGTTCGAAAATACGATACCGCTGGTATGACCAGGTTTAGGTTTGCCATCCTCCTTGTTCCTTCTCCTTGGTGTGTGTTTCAGCTTCTCACGTACCTGGTTACTCAAGGGAGAAGATCAGTTCTCAGAAATGTACAGGTACAGCAAAGAAACACAGACAAGTAGTTGTTCCCCATCGATGGTTAACAACTATAGTAACAAGGCAACAAATGTGAACTAACTTGGTGTAGAATCGAAAACCAGGCGGGATGATGCAAGTATAGACAAGCGACAAATGTAAAAAAACAGGGACGAAACACAGAATCTTTGGAATGGATATTATACAAGAGGGTGAAATTTTCAACTAGAAGTGAACTAACAAAGCTATTTATTCATATGCTTAACTCTGGTGCAATTTATTGAAACTACAAAATCTAAGTTATCAAGAAATTTAAAACAAAAGTGACGAACTGCTTCGCATCACCTAACACCACAGGAAATGGCTAGTACATGCAAAGGTTTTATCAGTCAAGACATGGATGTTACAATGCATCCGAGATATGGGAAGCTCGGGCTTTGCGCCTTTCGAGTTCAAGTACAAAGTGATGAATGAAACAGCAGGTATTAAAAGCAAGACAAAGATAGCACAATCTTATATAACTTACTGATGGATATATATACAGGGCGAGTTTAAAACTAATACAGGGTTATGCAAGTGGTAACTAAATGCAAGAATACATCTAAATGATGCGACTCATATCTATGACCTACTACAAAATGCAAGACGATATATTACAGGGTATGTTCACTAAGCTGCAGATATGGCAGGATTGATGGGGTTTAAAGTGCAATGACAGAATACAACAATTATAGAATGTAATGACAGAGAGTTTTAAAGTAATGCAAGCTAATACATACAAGAATAAGCTAAAAATCAGCAAAGTGAAGCAAATGAAGCAACACAACACTACTAATCCAAGAATGGTAGGCCAAAACTTGGTAGAAATGAAAAAAGTGATTTGCCTATAATGTATAACTGCAAAGTGCACAGTGCCTATTGGAGGTGGCAGGTACATGTCGATCCATGAGGATTTGAGTGTGTAAAGTTGACTCTAAAGGGAGTTAATACAAATGTGGGTTGTTTTGGTGTCGATCTGACGAGGAGTTGTTGTGGATGTAAACTAAATGAGAAAATGAATAAGATGAATTGTAAACAATTGGTGAGGGTACTAGGGTGGTTGAATCCACCCTCTAATCCTATGCTAAGGCAATGCAAATTCTCCCTTTGTTCTTATGCCTTCCCTTAAAGGCCTTAGATGGATATTTGATTAACTAACTCCCTCACTTACCCCTAGTATCAATGGTCTTCTTACAAAAGTACCATTGATCACGAGTGAAGTTTAGTTCAATAGCTAACTATAATCCTAAACAATACACAAATCAAGAACAAAATGAGAATTCAATTAACTTCACATTAAATCAAAGGGTTTCATCTACACCCTAGTTAAATAACTTAGAACATCATGCAAACACTAAAAGCAATTGAAATTGAATTAATAATGTAAAACCCTAAAATTGACCTGTCTTTTCTAAAAATGAAGAACAACTTGATTTTATACCTCTTACATCTTCTCTAATGCTCTAAATTGAAATTAAATGCAAACCCAGACATGTTCCCTCTTCCAATTCGGCTCTGGTAGCCATTAATGAGATGTTGGTGAAACCCTAGCTCCATCTATCTCAAACCTAGATTCTAGGGTTAAGAGAAGCTACGAAAGAGATAGCTTGAGCTAGAGTGGCGGAGAAGGCGGCTGTGGTGGCTGTTCTGCTGGTGTCAGGGGAAGGAGATGGTGCTGGCGGTGATGGTCCTGCAACTGGTCGGGGAAGAAGGGGATGGTGCTCTGGTGTTTCTGTCGGGGGAGAAGAGAAATGGAAAAGATGAGAGGAGGTGTTTGGTCGATGTGGTCGATGGAGTAGGTGGTTTGGGTATTGGGCGGATGTAGCGAGGGTTGATGTGCGGGGTGGAGCGAGCGTTGGATGCGGATGGGTGATCCAATCTTACTAGCTCGGGATGGGACGGGCTTGGATCGGGTTGTGGGCGGGTCTTGGATTGCTCAAGCCCATGTCTTTGCAAATGGGTTACTACTTGTTGGGTTGCACCATGCGCGTACTGAGGTTGTTGTCAGGTTGACACAAATATAAATTTACACTTTCTTACTACTCAAAATATATAATGAAGCAAGGGCAAGAAAGGATCGATCCCACAGAGAGGTTTAGGTTGTCAAATTGTTTCAGTTTCCCTATAAATAACACCCGGTAGTTTTGTGATTTTATATAATAAACTAAATAAAAGCAAATAAAGCAAAGCAAACAAATCAAATCAAGGATAAGAAGATATTGGTCATGGATTTCGTTTTCATTCACAAACATGTTTTCAACACAATAACTAGAATTGATATTTTAATCTCAACTTTTATCAAAGACCCTAGAATACCTTGATCGCAAGTATATCCCGCAAATCTCCTCATGTCATCAACAAACACATTAAAAGATGCGAATATGAATTCTATCTAAAGGAACAACCTAACGTGTAAAAGCACTAATCAAGTTTAATTCCCTAGATGCATTAGGTTCTATGAAATCAGGTTAATCAAAGCAATCGAACGTGTAAAAGCACTAATCCGATTTAACAAAGGTTATGGTTCACATAAGATCATAAGAATATATCACTACAAACTATAATCTTATTTATGCTACTTGCAATCGAATCTATCACTTTTATGTATAATAAATCTCTAATCTAGCAAGAGAGATGAAAACAAACTCAATCGATTCGCGACTCGACTAAATAGCATTCAACTCATGTAACAATATTGATGGTGAATCATAAACGATAATATGGAGACAAAACTACTTTATTGAACAAAAACTCATGTTGGAAATCCAACTAATCCATAACCAAAAGAAAACTCTAGCTCATATTCATGGAGTTCATAACAAGAAGAAAGAGAAAAGACTTCATGGTTCTAAACCCTAGAAAACAAAGTAGAGGCAAAAAGATAAGATTAAGAGAAAAAGATAAAAGAAAAAAGATATATAAAAGAGATATAATCCCCCAAAAAGTTTTTGTGTATTTTTTCTCTCTCCCTCGTTGTCAATTTTCTGTCTCAACTACTGTTCCTTATATAGGATTCACCACCCCATTCTTCCTTTCCTTATCGGTGTAGAAAACATCGAATAGCACTGCCAAACACCCCTTGTACACATCCACCGACCCACACAACTAGCCGTACAGCAAACCGTGGTTACGTGGTTCAGAAAATACGGTATACTAACAACCTTTCCAGCCATGAAAACTCGAGTCCGTCCATCTCGTAAACAACATCATCTCTTGCCTTGAAAACCATTCAGGCGTCATCACTTAGCTGTAACCAAAACCCAACTATCCATCAATCATGGCTCAACAAAGAATTGCGTCAATCCCATCGCCTCTTGTCCTCCTTTCCATTCCCGCCGCTCGTTTTTCTTCATTAATAAAGAAAGCCCGAGCATCAATATCTCTCGATCTCAATCATCAATGGCAGCAAACCACTAGCAAGTCCTCATCACTGATGACGATCACCAAGAACATCGCGATAGCAGCCATCTCTTCCTCCCTTTACGATCACCACCTCAATGCTCGAGTTCCAACAAAGCATCCATCACTTCCAATCGATGACAAGAGACCCAACAGACCACCAAATGGTCAATCACCAGCCTTGAGTATTCCCTCATTAAATTTCAACTATTTTTTTTAACCACCGAACTTCTTTTTCACTTCATGGATATGGATGAATCCATCAAACTCCACCGCTGCAACCTGAGTTTCATCTTCCCTGGAGGACAACTTCCAGCAGCCATCACTCTCCGCAAATAGTTCACAATATCTCTCGCATCACCGATAATGGCAAAGAGCTAACCGTTAAGTTCTCTATCTCCCATTATGTTCATCGCTTCCATGCTCGTCTCAATAACCAACACTCGAGCAGCAGCATATCCCATCACTTCTTCTATCACACAACTCCATCCGTGTCTCATCAGTTTACTCTCTCGAGAACACCACAGGTCAAACCCATCACCGCCATGCATACCGATCACGAGCGGCTCCAAGAATCACCATATCGGCAAGTATCTTCTCGAAACTATTCACTACTTCCACCATGGCTTTCCTGTTTTTATTCTCGTTAGCACCATCGTAGCAAAAGAATCTCCTGTAACAACGAATGAACTCAGCACCATCTCGAATCGCATCTCGCCCTAACTTTCTCTCGCTTTAATAGCAAATAACAGTTCGAGCTTCCTCTTCTCTTTATCTCCACCAAAATCACCACCACTCAATCGCTCTCTGGGCAAAAAATGCAATCTTCCCATTATTTTTCCTTGAGCTTTTCGATATCCCGTCGCCAGAAAAAATGGTTCCCAGAAACCAAACCTCCGTCGACTTCTTCTGATGAGTTAAGGAAGAAGACCAAGGTGCCCATATTAAAATGGTCTGGTGTCGTTAACAATATTTGAATTTAAGCTTCCCCTATTAAATAGCTCGATCGCCTTTAGCAGTTCCATTAAAACAGGTCACCCCTCAATGAACGACTGCCCCTTAACGTACGGTGGGTTGATAGCACTTGTCCTAGAAAAATGACCATTTTTCCCTTTTGCTTATGAGTTCATGTTTTGCTCATAACTTCTTCATACAAACTCAGAATGACTCCATTCTTTCGCCATTGCCTTCGTCTTCTCGTCCTCTACAAAATGAAAATTAGAAATCTTGTATTTGAACGAGTTCCAATTGGTATTTTTGCTCCAAATGACTCCATTGCACCTAATAAACTCAAAAGTAAACATAAGATACATAATTTACAAGAAAACTCGCAAAGAAAGCATAAATACTAGATATAAAATTAGGTGTTTTACAACACATATCACGCGCGCGTCTCCAATTTTCTGCTCTTTTGGCTCCTTAATTTCTCCGAGCTTTATTTACTACCTAAAAACACAAAATTAATTAGTACAAGTATTTATTCTTGAAAACAAGAGAAAATCTAGAATTTGGGATAATATCTAATTTCTAAGCACAAAAGATGAGTTAAATGCCAATAAAAAGATGTAGAAATATGCAATATTTGGCACTCATCAAGAAGAGATCTATCAAGGATATCTTTCTTTTCTTCATCTTCTTCATCTCTGCATTCTTTGTGAATTCCTTATCGTCTGCAACTTTTGCCGTTGTTCATCTTGCTGTAAATCTTCTCTGCTACTGTTCTTATGGAGCCATCAAGGTTTGTAGATCATACCGCATGTGATCTATTTGAACTCTTCTACTGAGATTACTTTATTTGATTTTGTTTATCTCTGATTAATTCCCTTATTGTTTCTGTTTTAGTAAGAACGTCCCTGTTACCAAATTCACAGTCCAAAATCCTAAAACATCCAAGGGTTCGCAACCAAAATCCGTTGCACACAAAACAAAGCATGCGAATAGCAAGATATTAAGAAAAATTTACTCTTCTAATAACAATATTGTTGCCTCTGTTTCTTATTTAACTTGTGATTCGCAGGATGACAAAAACGTCGATAGATCCCCCAAAAGATCTCGTAGTTCTAAAAAATGTTGAAACTGTTCCTTTTCCTATATTTAAGCTTACAACTCCTCCCGCGATATTCTTTAGATAAATCAACACCTCTTGCGATATCATCGCAAGATAAATCTACTCTTGCCATCTGCATAAAAACGCCGCCGATTTTCCTCCTATGTCCGAGTTTTCCATAGATGAAGTTCCTCATGATAGTCCTTGTTGTGAATGAAACCTTTCTTCTTATACTATCGATACCTGCCTTTTCCCAGCCATTAAACTTCATCGATTTCATCTTCACATGACATTCTCGGCGATTTGAAAGACGATTCAACTCTCCCCTCTTATGTCATCATTACTTCTTCATCCGAGTCTATCCCTCTTACTAAGGAAAATCTAGAGGGGATGGACGTGGCTTTCAAAGTTTTATCAGATATTACGAATGATGCCAAGAAGACCTCCGTTGATCCTATCAAGTCTAACGTCTGCGAGATTTTGAGTAAATACTTTGGTTCTGATAGAATTTCGCAAACACCTTTAGAGCAAGAAGTTAAAATTTTGAAGAACAATCTCCAAGCCATGACTGCAAAGTGTGACACTCTCCATCTTGAGAATCAAAACTTCAAAATGTTTCACTGGATCGTGATAATCTTCAAAGAGGAACGAAGAATTAAAAGGTACAACTCCCCTCCCTTTCTTTTTTTTTTTTTTTTTTAAATCTTCAAGCCCTTGTTCGCCCTTCAAGCTTTAAACCAGACCGAAAAAAATGGAGATATATGTCACTGGAATCTGTTGTTGAAGAAGCTCGAATGGATAGGGACGTTTGGATGGAGCAATATAACCAATTAGATAATCTTCATACATAATTGCTGATCAAATAGATAATCTTTTCTAAAGAAAATGCGGACTTAGTTGAAGCAAGGCTCATTAAGTAGTGAATTATCTCGCCTCTCTTACTCTTTTGACTACGCTAATTTGGAGTTGGAAACTTTATCAGATGAAAATAGAACTCTTTCTCAAGAGAAGCGAGCTCATAAAAACAAGGTGGTGATTTCCTGCAATGACTTGATGTCTATCAAAAATGTGTAAAGAACAAGAACAATCTCTTTGTTCACCGAGAAGTAAACTCGAAGAAGTTACTATTGAGAGGGATAAACTTATCAAGCTGCAATAAATTTAAGTGTAAAAACAAGCCAACTCAAGGATCAATATTCCAAGTTAGAAGAATCCTACTCTTCTCTTAAGGAAAACGCCTTACTTGTTTCTAACGAAAAGAGCTTATGATCTCGATCGAAAGGTTTGTTGGAGATAATTTTGACAATGCCATGGATCATTTGGAGAATAGTTGTTTGGCTTTAACTCAATATCTTATCTCGCAAAGGAAGGTAGTCATGATATTTGACTACCTTAATCAATTTGTTTTCTTGAATTTTGGTATTTTCTTATAATTCAAGAAAAATCAATTATTTGCTATATTCTTTATTTTTGCAGAATCCGAGAAAAATCTTCACCCTCCATTTCCACTTTGAAATATGACTATGCCAAAATTCGCAAAGAAAATGGACGCTCGCTTCTCTTGCTCGCTCTCGCGATCGGGGTGAAAGAAGATTCGATTATCTCGCTTTACCTCTAAAGATATAGAGAGTATGAATCATCGTAAAGCACTCCTTCGCCAATTTCACCTCAAAGATGAAGTTCTTGTGAATGATGTCTTATTGTCCAAATCTCTTGATCATGTATCCGCCTTCGAACCTCCGGGAAGTAGGTGATTATGAAATTCCTAACCCTCCCGATAGTGATTATGATTATGAAAGTGGCGAAGACTAAGAAATGAAGAGGTGATCCCACCTAATGAAGTTGTCAATAATAATTTAGGTGAAGGAGGGTCTGGGGAGAATGCAATAACTGGCGAAAGTGTGGAAGTTGGTGAGGCTAATAAAATTGTTCAAGAACATCCAGATCTCCTTTCCGGTGAAAAATTTATATTGAGAATTGAACTTCTCTTGTAATTTTACTTCTTGCAATGTTACTTCTTTATGTACTTTAATCATCTTTGAGATGTATTTACTTGTTTATTATTCTTCTTTTTTGCATGGAAGACAATCTATGATGTTTAACAATTCCCATTTTGTTTTCCATTATCTTTTTTGCGATGGAATATCTCTGTTATCTACATTCAAAACCGTTTATGTGAATTTTTTCATTGCGACAAGTTCGCAGGACGCCCTTATATTTTCATGTGATGACCCATTGCCTTATCATTTCTCTTGTGTGGTCTTATTTTGCCACCTCTCATTATTGCGACAAAATCGCAGGACGTCTTTACACTTTCATGTAATGACCCATTGATCTTGTCTTATCATTTCTTATAGTATTATTGCCTCTGCAGATATTTTTCTTGCGACAATATGACAGCCTAAATATCCTTGCGAGAACGTAAAACCCCATGACATTGCGAGTCTTTGCGACGAAATCGCAGGACGTCTTTACATTTGCATGTAAGGGCCCATGGATCTCGTCTTATCTACTCTTTTGTATTTTTGCCTCTTCAGATTGTTGCACAAATATGACAAGCCTAAATATTCTTGCGAACATAAAGTCTCATGACATTTGCGCTTTTTTGACACTATCGGCCTACCTAATGGAGGGTGCCGCCTTTATCTTCCCTCGGTTGCCCCCTCTTCAAGGAGGCGATTTCTCGCCATACAAGGCTAGCTCCTCCCTTCCTATTCCTAACAACAACCAGCTTGTTTTCAAGCCTCTTATCCCTTTTTCCTATAGGGCTTATGGTTACGAGACTGCACCCTAAGTGGAGTTTTCTTGCCGAGTGCAGATAAGCGAGACTTGCCAAGAATGGCCGAGACACTTCAAATGCCCTGCACCTTGGCTCAACCTGTACTCCTACGCCTTTGGTCAAATGTCGACTCCTTAAGAAGAGACCCCTATCGTCCAATCTAAGTCACTAGCTTAGATTGAAAATCCAAGGTATCTCTCCTGGATGGATTTTGTTACCCCCAATCTTCATGACTCAGGTTCCAGGGTCGGTGTAACCTTTTCTCTGAGCCACGCTACATATACCCCCTTACATGACACACTTTAGGTACTTTTCCTCTTACTTAAATTTTATTCGCGAACTAGGGGTGTACGCCATGAAGGTTCGGGCCCCATTCGATTATTTTGTCAATTTTTCTTTATATGTAATAGGTAATTTCTACTATGACGCACTTTAGGTTCTTTTGCCTCTTGCGAAATTGTGTTCGCGAACTAGGGTGTACGCATACATAGTAAGTTTGCCACTTTTCTGATTATTTTGTTGATTCTTCTCTGTATATGTAAGCTCTTTTTGTAATTTCGCTGATCTTTGATAATTTTTCATCGTTTTTCATATGAAAATATTCGCATGTTTTTCGAGAATAAAAAATTAAATATTTAATTCTTTTGCCTCAATCATGTATCATTCCGCAGTCTACTTCTTCACCATAATTTTTTATGGGTAATATCTCTTTAAGTATAATCTATTCCATGGTCTATCGAGTCTGTGTCCCACATCTCTACCCTCAGGATCCATCAATATATATGCCACTGTTCCAACTATCTCCTTGATGATATAAGGTACATCCCATTTTTCGCAAGCTTTCCACCACTTTCTCGCTGATATATCGGTGTTTCTCGCAGCACCAAATAGCATGGTTGAAATTCGCGTGTTTTAACACGTTTATTATATTTCGAGCTAATCTTCACTGGTAATTTTCCATATCTTTTAAAGCCCTTTCGTTTTTTCTTCTAATTCATCTAATTTAGTTAAAATAATACCCGCACTAAGATTTTTCTCCCAAGCTTCTCTCTTTGTTGTTGGGATAATAACCACATTGGTAGCACAACCTCAACCCCATATGTTAAATAAGAAGGTGACATTCCTGGCTTTCGCTTTGGTTGTGTTGTAAGCCCACACCGCATTATGTACCTTTCGCACCATGCTTTATTGTACCCTTCTAATTTCTTCTTCAATATATCTCGATTGTTTTATTTGTTGCTTCTACCTGCCCATTTGCTCCGAGGGTATAATGGAGTTGACTTTCCACATTTTATCTTAAATGCATTAAGTAACAATTTATATTATGTCCTCTTAATCGCTTCCCATTATCGGATACTCAATTGTGCGGAAATTCCAAATCTTATATGATATTCTCAAATATGAATGTAAAATGTCTTTGTCACTGAATGTGTTGTATCGACTTTATTTCTCGCCCATTTTGTGAAAATAGTCCGTAGCGACAATCGATATCTTCTTTGTCAGGACTCTAGTAAAAACGGTCCAACAATATCTAAACCCCATTTTCCAAAGGGCCACACATTTTTTGAAGATGTTAATAGTGCTCCAGGTGCATGTATTTTCTTTCCATGCCTTTGGCAATCTTTGCAACGTCTTGATACACGTTTCGCATCTTCATGCATATATGACCAGTAATAGCCTTGTATTTTTGCTCTGTATGCCAAAGATCTTCCGCCGCTGTGATTGCCAGCGTCCCCACTATGCAACATCTTTAACACTGCTTCTCCTTCTTCTCGTGTCAAACACCTGAGTGAAGGTCCATTAAAGGATCTCTGGTATGGTATCCCATCTTTTAGTTCATAATTTGTAGCACGGCTTTTTAATTTGTGCGCCTCCAACCTATTTCTCGGTGTTTCTCCTCTCATCAAATATGCATGAAGTTCGGCCCCAATCTTCGACAACGGTGTTTGCTCCCATCTTTTATGATCATTACGTCTACCCTCCTTCTTCTTCCTTATTGATTGATGGTGATAAAAGTGTTCCGTATCTTTATGCATCTCAGCTTGGATCTGTCATCATACTTGAGATAAAAGCAAAAGCATCTCATGTAGTCTATTATCTTTTCTTGATATGTGTCTCCATTTTATTTTTGGGATTTTCGCTGACAATTCTCCAATAAGTTTCTTGTATTTCTTTAAAGATGGTTCATTTGTAGTGTATTCTCATGTTATTTGTCGAATGACTAGCTGCGAGTCACTGGTGATTCTCACATTTTCCAACTGCATTTCTATTACAAATTTCAAAGCATGTATTACAGCTTCATATTCCGTTTCATTATTGGTGGATGTAAATTCCATCAAGGAAAAAGCCATTTTAGTACTTCTCCGGCGAAATCAAGACAATTCCAATTCCGTTAACTTCTCCATTTGATGATCCATCTACCAACACTTCCCATCTATCTGGCTCACAATAGGTCCTTTGGGTTTCCATATTCTTCTTTTTATATCCATCATTTCTTCCAATGCTTCATCATCTTCTAAAGGAAAGTAAAAAAATTCTCACACAGTTTTGTGACTTGGGTGAAGATAGTACTTCATACTTGATTTTGAAGTGTCCTATTTGTTCATTCCATCTCTCGACTCTGGCTGATCTTTTTGAATTTTCATTACCGATTCAATGGGTACCTTTTGTCAATACCCTTCTCGTATGTGCTTGAAAATATATGTTAAGTTTGAATGCTACATAAACTAATGCCAAAATTAACTTTTCAATTTTTGAATAATTTTTCTCTCGGATTGAAAGTTTTATGATGTAGTAGATTGGTCTCTCAATTCCACGCATCTACTCATAATAACACAACACTTAATGCGTACGATGTTGTCGCAAGATATAGTAATAGTTCTTCTCCGGGTTCTCGCTTTTGCAAAATAGATATATTCATCGGATAATCTTTTTATTCTCAGATGGCTTTCTCATTCATCCGTCCATTTAAATTTTGTCCCCTTTTGAGTATGTTGAAAAAGTGTTTGCATTTATCTGATGATCGTTAAACAAACCTCCCTAGTGAAGCTCAGAGTCCGTTTAACTTCAGACATCTTTTTATTGTTCTTTGGAGTTGGCATGTCCTTAATGCTTGCACCTTCTTGATCAACTTGTATACCCTCTTTTGATACAATGTAGCTTAAAAATTGGACCGAAGCAACCTAAAAATACACTTCTGGATTTACTTTGATGTAAACCTGTCTCATTTGTTCAAAAATTTCTCTCAAATCTTTGACATGATCTTTGCTTCTTTACTTTTTATTAACATGTCATCCACATACACCTCTAATGTCTTATGTATCCATTTCGCAAACACTTTCTACCATTCTTTGGTATGTTGCTCCAAAGATTTCAAAACCAAATGGAATTTTTGTATAACAATATAATCCTCTTGGGAGAAAAGCGTAGTGTTCTTGATCTTCTTCAAATGAGAGGATTTGATTATATCCTTTGTATCCATCTAGAGAAGATATTCTATCATTTCTGCCACCAATTCTACAATTGTGGGATATCCGTAGTGGAAAACTATCTTTTGGACAAGCTTTATTTAGACGTGAAATCTATACTGATTCTTATCCCTTTATTCTTATTTGGAACTACTACCATGTTCGCTATCCATTAGGATATTTAGCTTGTCTTATGATTCCCGTGATCAAGCATCTTCTTCAATTCTTCTTCTATTTGGGGATGATACGTTGTTGCAATCTTTCTAGTTCTTTGTTTGAATGGTCTTATATTTTTATCAATCTCCAATTTATGACATGCCCATGATTTGATCTATTCCGATATCTCATCCATATTCCATGAAAATGTCTTTATATTCTCGCAGCAGACAGTCAGCTTCTTTTTTTCTTCTTCATCTTCCTCCATCTTAGTTCCGATTTTTAGTATTTTGGTGCTTTCTCTCGGTCCCAACATTCACTTCCTTTGTTGGTTCTCGCCCATGTGTAATCGCCTGGTGTTCTCTCATGGTGTCGGTTCTTTAATCTCTTCGCATGTCAATTTCCTTCTTCCAAATTCTCGCCAGGTATGCCTTTTCCTTCTCTCGCTTTATCATGTAAATTCTAAATTCTTCTTCTTTCTTTTGCTTCCTTCGACATTTTCCCGCGATTTTTCCGCTTTTATCTCGCACGTCCTTCATATTGCTTCACTTCAATTTGATAACATAATCTCGCTTTTATCCACATCTCCTCTAATTTCACCGATCCCACTTGGTATAGGAAATTTAATGCATTGATGTAATGTCGACGTATTCTGCCTTTTCGCATGTATCCATGGTCTTCCCAACAACATGTTGTATGGTGATTCCATATCCACCACACAAAATTTCCTTTGTTTCAATTTCTCCTAGTAAATTCGCAACTCTATTTCTCCTTTGGTTTTGTTACATATTTGCCAAAGCCATGAATATGATAAGTCAAGGAGACATTTCTTCATTTTTGTACCCCATTTCTTTGTATGTATGGTAGAACATTATATCCATCGAACTCCCCGTATTCACCAAAGTTCGTTTATTGTCCATTCTTCCACAATTTTTTGCCGTGTTCACCTTTTCTTTCTGTGGTTACCGTGATTACCAAAGGAGATGTGCCTTAAATTTTCTTTTGGTATTTCACCGATGTGAACGTGATTTTCTGTTTTTCCCAATCTCTCAAAGGTGATGTCTTCTCAATTGCTACAATTTTCTTTACTTCAAAGTCAAGTTTATGTATTCTCCCTCTGATGTTCTCATGGAATTCGTTGATCATTGTTTTTGTGATCGATTTACACTCCAATTTTTTGTTAAATTTCCTAATTCTAGTTTTCTATGTTTTTACTGATTTATCCACTTGTTTTATCATTTTCTTGATTTGAATAACCTTGATAACAATCTTTAATCTTTTTCTTCAATCTGCTTAGCATTATTATGTAGTCACAGGAAATTCACTACACCCCCTCACAAGTATCCACGCAATCGGATCATTTTAAGATGAACAAGTATCCTTTTTATTGATTAAACTTCAAAATGTTACAAGATGAAAAGGAGATAAAATAAAGAACTACAACCACTCTAAACTTTCTCTCTCTTATCGACTTGCTCAACACTCGAAGAAGATCTCTCTCTAAAGTCTACTCATTCCTTTTATATAGACATTACATAAAGGGATGACAACTAAGCTGTCCTTTATTTTCGGATTTGGCTTGCGACATTCTCGCAAGTGTACACATGTTAAATCTCGCGACACTCCTCGATCTCGCTACATCTTCACATCTTTCTCGTGTTTTGGCTGTCGTCATCTGTTACGTCGCTTTTACTTCCAACCCGCGATGTCTTCGCAGTGTGTCGTTTATGGATTTCGCGAGAACCTTGGTGTTGCGATATTTGATGAGTCCCAAATATTGCATATTTCTATATCTATTTATTGACATTTAACTCATCTTTTGTGCTCAGAAATCAGATATTATCCCAGATTCTGAATTTTCTTTGTTTTCAAGAATAAATATTTGTAATAATTATTTTTGTGTTTTTAGGTAGTAAATAAAGCTCGGAGAAATTGAGGAGCCAAAAGAGCATAAAATTGAGACGAGCCTATGGAGCATAAAGCCAAAGCCCGCGCATCAGCTTGTAACCCAACAAGAAGTAACCCATTTACAAGACATGGGCTTGAGCACCCAAGACCCAATACCCGGATCCAAGCCCGCACCATTTGAGCCGTTAGATTTCACCCATCTACATCCTACGGCCGCATCAACCCACACATCGGGCTCACTGAGATCCAATGGTCGCTCCACCTTTCACATCATTCCTTGTTGTGCCCGCTCAACAACAAAATTACCTATACCTACTCCCATCGACCACATCCCCATTTCTTCTTTCTCTTCTCTTTCTTCTCCAACACCTACAGAGAAAACCCATTCTCTTCCTCTTCCCCGACCATACCACCTCACCACCTTCACCATCCCTTTCCCCTGACACCATCACCAACCGCACCATCAGCACCTGCTCCGCCATCCCTATTTCGACCTATCTCCATCAGTAGCTTCTTCCATACCTTAGAAGCTAAGGTTGAGATAGCTGAAATTAGGGTTACATCAAATCAATTGAGGGAACCATCATCTCGCAGCCGAATTCACAAGAGAGGAGAGCACAATTCATAGTGTTTGGTGAGTGGGTTTGCTTTTTAATCTCGAGTTTGAGTGTTAGAAGAGAGGAGAAGGTTTGCATGTATAAATAGAGTTGAGGTGAAGATGTTTTAACTCATGCATGGACTAGCTGTGAGCACCAACTTAGTTTAATTTGTATTGTTTTAACTATGTTCTAAGTTAAATTGCTAGGGTGTTGATGAAACCCCTAATTTCCATGTCAATCATATCTAATTTAGGTTTTATTCTCACTTGTATAATATGCTAGGATTAGTAATTAATTGATGAAGCTTATGATTCCGTGATGAGTTGGGACTGTAAGAAGACAACTCATACTAGGGGAGTTAGTAGAATTAGTTAATGAACATCTACCTTAAACCTTCAAGTGAAGGTACAAGAACATAGCTCAAATTACATTGCTCGAGCATGAGATTAGAGGTGGATTCACCACCCCGGTGCTTTCCAAATTGTCACAACCCATTTGTTGTTTTAGTTTAGAGTCACAACAACAACTCGGGCCGTCGACACAAAACCAACTTACAAATCAGTGTTACACTTTCCTTGAATTCACGTCTAGCAAAAAAAAAAAAAAAAAAAAAAGCCTTAGATCAACTTAAGCCACTCCAATTCCCCGTGGATCGACTCGTGCTTGCCCCGTGTTGCAAAACAACACTGCACTTGGTAGCTTAACGTAGCAAGACACTTTTACCAAACCTACCAAGTTTTTGGCGCCGCTGCCGGGATTTGGTAGTGTGATGTGTTGCTCCATAGTGCTTACCTTACTGTTTTCATTCTAGTGTTGTATATATGTGTTAGAATCACCTCTGTTTACCTTCTGGTGTAGTGTAACTTAACTGTCATTTTCTTATTTTTCTTCATCCTTTACATTTCTGCATCTTCTATTGCATGTTCAGTGCATTGTAATATAACTTAGTTGTAACCTCTCATGTTATTGAAATATTTCAGTTCTTTTTGTCTCAGTTAAGTGCATCATAGTCCTGTAAGTTTCATTGGCATATTCGTTAACTTTTCTTTTTATTTTCATTCTCAAAGCATCTCATGTCAGAATTTTTAGTTTGTTATAGTCATGTAGTTTAGGTGATAAAACCGCAGTAATAATCAGAAGTTGGTGCTCTTTCCTCTTAAACTTCTGTTAGATATTTGCATCTATTGTTTTGTAGTGTAACTTAGTGTAACCTGCACATTTCTGTGAACTGAAACTCTCTCTTGAGTAGCAGGTACTTGTGGTGCAGCTGAGCAAACTCAAGGAAGACAAGGGAGCAGCAAAACCAATTGGTGGAATTGCCTAAACCCAGTTTTTATACTGGAGGTATTGTACTTTCCAACCCCATTTCTGCCCTGTGTTGTGTGCATGAGCTGTGTTTTTGAGGTTAGCCAAACTCAGAATCGATCTCGTGCATTACCGAAAAGTCGTTTGAGCATCCGTGGTATGTACATCTCCGTAGGTCTTATTCACCCGATAAGCTAGACACCTCGCTAATGCACCCCCAAACCTTGGCATTCCTCAACCCCCGTAATATCCAAATCTTTTGACCTTGGGTGTTCTCACATTGTAATTTCTGGCTTTGTTAACACCGAGCTCAACTCACCCCGCAATCGAGAGTTTGAGCCGCAACTTGATAGCTGGTTAGTTTAAAACCCAGCTTGAAGTCAAATCAAGCGATAATTGATACCAACTGAATCGTTGAGGTCAACCGAGTGAGTTGACATCAATGCCCCTGCACTTTATGCATGCTTTACCTTGTGTTATCTCGCATACCTTGTGTGAAGCTATAATCTGCCCTGTCGACTCTGTCATCCCTGAGCATAACCTGAGATCACATAATCCCTGCAACTCTTGATCCATTCTCATTCCCCTGTGAAAACCTGAGTGATTACTCATTATGCAACCCTGCAAACCAACTAACCTGGTGTGAACTATTTTGCATTGTTGGTGCATAAATCTCTCGAAAACCGAGGTCAGCTGAGTATGTTAACACTGAGCATGTTACAAAGTGTCGGCGTTGTTTTTGTTGTTCATCTTTGCACTGTGAAGTTGCATATCTATATTGTGTCAACTGTAACTCCATGATGCTTTGAATCATATGCAAATATCTGTGATGACTATATGATGCCGTGAAGGATATAACCCGTTGACCCCGCATATCCGTGCATGATCCCCGAAAACTTGAGGTCGACCAAGCCATTTGACACTGCGGGCATGTCAAACCGTTGTATAGTGCTAAAGTGACCATCCGCTATTGCATCCCTTGCAATTATGCATCCGTGAACTAGCATCTATAAGTCGTGTTTATGATCCCGTGACACTTGAATGAGTTGTGAGTAGCAAGAGTTTATGTTAGCAACTAGCTTGTTTTTCAAATACACAAACCCAACACATGCTTCACCTTGAGTGAGCACAACCTATCACCCCGTGCACCATTCACAATTTCTCGCCTTGCTAGTGCACCCGCCAACAACCGGGTCTCAGACTTTGTCAGCTGTACAAGTTTTGCTTGAGTCGCCAACCTCTCGCATAAGCGTGTGGCCATGGCCGTAAGCCTACCAACTGTGCAAAGGCATAATCTATTCTCGTGTTGATATCACAAGTTGTACAAGCCGTGCCTAAATCGTGTTGTGTTCATCTGCACATAACTAGTGCATAAGCCGAGCAAAGGTAGTCCAAAGATAAACTTGTTCTCAGGATCGGGCCGTGCAACCACCGGGCTTTCCACAACCTCGAAGCCCATAACAATCGGGCTCGCTTCCCGCCAACAACTTGTCCGGGAACCCACAACCACTGGGCCAGGCAGCCTTGACATAACCGGGCCGAGACCCATCGTGCAACAAATCAAGCCCACGTAACTCGGGCTGCACATAACCCGGGCTGCACATTTGTAGCAAACACCAAGCACTCTCTGTGCGTTTAATTCTAAAATTGGGTGCCATTTTCTGTATCATTTTTGCGCTCTCGTAAAGTTGATATGATTTGATGTGCTAAGCTATGGTTGCTTTTTTGAGTTCAAATTGAGTTGATAGATCATGTCGATTTTGGTCCGCAAATCGGGATGAAAACAAATCCATCGTAAAACTTGCTTACGGGCATGATTCATGTTATGAAACCCCCATAGACCATAGTGATTTTAGGTAATATTATGAACCTTCTCATGGCCCTGACCTTGAATACTCATACCCTAATTATTATGACCACATGTATCATCAACCACCATGGGAGGATGAGCAATTCTATCCTCCAATGAACCCATGTATGCAGTCTATAATGGAGAACCTCAAAATCATAGAGCAAAACAATGCCATACTTGAATTGAATGCAATGCATGATCATCCATGTAGCAACATGTCTGAATTTCCCTTTGCTAGTGAACCTTGTGCACAACCATGCAATGAATATCCATATGAGGCGTGCATACCCACTAGTGAAGACTCTTCTTCCATTGAATATCTCAACATGATATTAAAAATGAACATGATTCAATTACAAAGCGAAGAATGGAAGGAAGTTCATGATAGGATGTTTGTTATCTCTGATAATTTTGAAAATAGTGTTTCTATTCCTACTCATGCAACTAACACTGAATATGAACCTAATCTAGAGGTAGATGAGTGCACTAAAATGCTACAATTTTGAATAGGGAAATGCAGTGTTATGATGATGATGATGATGATGAATATGAAGAGCATGTGTACTTTGAAAATGTAGTGGAATCTTTAGGTTCGAGACATTAAGTTTTTCTCTCGTGAACCCTATGAATGATGCTTCTTCTAATATTCATACTTGTGTCTTTGAATTGGAGTCTGTGCAATTGTTCACCAAAATGAGCATGCTATACCACCGGTTGTGACTTGGGAATGCTGAGAGTTTTGGCGCCAATTATCTTATGCATGAGAATGAAATTGTGAGTAATGATGATTATGACATGGAGATTGATGAACTGCTTTATGCAAGTGAACATGATTTGTCTAATTCTCAACCTAGGTCACAATGAAGTTTCTTGTGATCTCCTATGCATGAAACTGAAAATGATAATTATGGACTAGGGCTTGTAGAAATGTTTTATGAACATGAGCATGTCACAAAGACTTGTAGATGATTTGGGAGATATTGTTTTGAGTGATATTGTTACTCTTGAGCTCACACATGTGAACAACTTAGACATGCCCAACATCATGCCCATGTCACAGTCTGTTAGATTTCCACCCAACCTAGGTTTGGCTTGTAACAAAATTGCAAAACCAACTTTTCTGAAAATGCCTAATTTAGGCCTAGAGCTTTGTGCTTCCCAAGTCCTCTTGGACTATTTTGCATCAAAGTATAACACCTTTAAGGAGCCACAAGTTGGAATATGTATGTCATTCTGTTTCTTAGCAAAACTCATTTTGAGTTAGACCTTGTGCATGATGTACCTTTAAATTTGCAAGATTTTGTGCTCAAAAACACATCTGCATTGAGTTTAGGTTTGGGGAAAATCGTTTCACATATGCAATCTTACTTGCACTCTCATGTTATATATGTGTAAGGCTGTTGATGTTTGTACATATTTTCTATTGGGTTCATCCTCAACTCTTTAGATTGTTGGTATATGGTAAATTTTCATTGTATATAATCCAAAGAGGGACTTGTTAAATTTTCTATCTTGATTGATTTGAGTCTTCTTTTATTGTGCTAATCCGATATGATCTCCGCCGAGAATGTTGGATTCTAGCCTTGACTAATGAAGCTCTAACCTTGCTCCGCCAACATACCGTGAATCTCTTCCCTTTTCTCTACTCAACATAGTTCTCTTGGTATGTGACTTTTTGAATTCTTATTATTCGTTGACACATTGAGGACAATGTTTGATTTAGGTTTGGGGGTGCATTTGCATATAGAGTTTTTAGTCTTTATTTTTTGAAAAAAAAAAATCAAAAAATCAAAAATCAAAAAATTCAAAAATTCAAAAATTTTCAAAACTCTTTTGTAAATATGTACATAAAAACCTCCAACTTTTAGAGATCTTAGAGTCACTAGCATGCTTCTAGCTATGTTTACATAGAGAGTCCACCGAAATAACAGAACTTGGAAGCACCAAGAACACAATCGGGTTTCTTAGTTGATTAGAGCGTTAAAGTTGGATTTAACCATACCTGAGGGCGCTAATTAGGTCTTCGTTTAGATATTCGGTAGTAGAATTGTGATCACCCATAGTGGAGACTACCCATTTTACATCAAGCGAGGTACCGACCTTCACTCTTTGTGACTTTCTAGAAAAGTCATAGAGTGTGTGTCACCGTACGTCAATTCCGGTAGGAATGGTGAGCTAGGCAACTTCGCACCACTTTCAGCACTATTTTTGATCTCTTGAGTGCTAATTTCGTCAATCATGAGGGTGACGTTTAAAGATGAAAACTCCTTCTTGTAGTTCGATTTCAGTTAGCATCACTCTCTCCCTCTCAACAAAATCATGATTCATAGAAACACATCATCTGCAAGCGGAGCATCATCAATATTTGAAGAAAAGTTGAAATAGTCCAAGGTTTACATGCAACAAAGAAAAGAAAATAGGATGAGAATTAATGAAGTTTGTGAAATCAAGACAATACAAGTTGTGTAAAATTGAGTTTTATTGTTTTCTTGTTATTTTCATTTCATCAGCTAAAAAAAAAAAAAAAAAATTGTCAAGTTTTTGTGAAGTTCAAGTTCGTCATCAACAATTGAAGACCGAAGACCGAAGATTGAAGACGTTTCTATGAATGCTAGAGAGAGTGATATTAATTGCCGATCGGGTGAGAAGGTAAGTGAGTACTCCCATCCTTGCTAATGGTTGATTTCCTTTCTTAGAGATCATCGTAAAAAGATTCTTTTTGTCCACAACTCGTGGAGTCTCCAAATTATTTGGAAGGTTATCCTTCTCATCTTCAACGGGTGTTAGGATTTCTCTCTTTACTCCCGCTCGAACACATGAGAGACTAAAAGCAATCTTTTTGAGTGCAATTATCATAAAACTCTATTGTGAGGCAAGTCGAGGCTTATGATCACTATCGAATCCGAATTCTTTCATATGGTATGGTTATTTCTCGCTCAACTCTTAAGGATGAGAATGCGTTTCTTTGATAGTTCTAACTTCGTGTTACTAGCATGCATAAACTCTATGTCCTCATAGCTCCTTGGATGCTTGAGACTCTTTACACTCGGAGTCGGGAGAAGGTTTTGTGGGTACACCTCTCGTAAACCCTCACGAGACTACAACTCGCCCACTAGGGACACCTAGGGGTTTAAAGGCTTAGTGCATACGCTAAAATGCATTCGAGAGACCAAATAAAGTGGTATAGTTAGGATTTCTTAATTTCGTTTCACTTGAGGACAAGTAAAATTCAGGTTTTGGGGTATTTGATGAGTGCCAAATATTGCATATTTCTACATCTATTTATTGACATTTAACTCATCTTTTGTGCTCGTAAATCGATATTATCCCGCATTCTCGTATTTTCTTTGTTTTCAAGAATAAATATTTGTACTAATTAATTTTATGTTTTTAGGTTGTAAATAAAGCTCGGAGAAATTGAGGAGCCAAAAGAGCATAAAATTGGAGACGAGCGTCTATGGAGCAGAAAGCCAAAGCCCGCGCATCAGTTGCAACCCAACAAGAAGCAACCCATTTACAAGACATGGGATTGAGCAGTCCAAGACCCAAGACCCGGATCCAAGCCCGCACCATTTGAGCCGTTAGATTTCACCCATCTACATCCTACGGCCGCATCAACCCACACATCGGGCTCACTGAGATCCAATGGTCGATCCACCTTTCAAATCATTCCTTGCTGTGCCCGCTCAACAACAAAATCATCTATACCTACTCCCATCGACCACATCCCCATTTCTTCTTTCTCTTCTCTTTCTTCTCCGACACCTGCAGAGAAAACCCATTCTCTTCCTCTTCCCCGACCATACCACCTCACCACCTTCACCATCCCTTTCCCCTGACACCATCACCAACCGCACCATCAGCACCTGCTCCGCCATCCCTATTTCGACCTATATCCATCAGTAGCTTCTTCCATACCTTAGAAGCTAGGGTTGAGATAGCTGAAATTAGGGTTACATCAAATCAATTGAGGGAACCATCATCTCAGAGCCGAATTCACAGAGGAGAGCACAATTCAGAGGTGTTTGGTGAGTGGGTTTGCTTTTAATCTCGAGTTTGAGTGTTAGAAGAGAGGAGAAGGTTTGCATATATAAATAGAGTTGGGGTGAAGATGTTTGAACTCATGCATGGACTAGACAGAGCACCAACTTAGTTTAATTTGTATTGTTTTAACTATGTTCTAAGTTAAATTGCTAGGGTGTTGATGAAACCCCTAATTTCCATGTCAAGCATATCTAATTTAGGTTTTATTCTTGTCTGTATAATATGCTAGGATTAGTAATTAATTGATGAAGCTTATGACTCGTGATGAGTTGTACTGTAAGAAGACAACTCATACTAGGGGGAGTTAGTAGAATTAGTTAATGAACATCTACCTTAAACCTTCAAGTGAAGGTACAAGAACATAGCTCAAATTACATTGCTCGAGCATGAGATTAGAGGTGGATTCACCACCCCGGTGCTTTCCAAATTGTCACAACCCATTTGCTTTTTTTAGTTTAGAGTCACAACAACAACTCAGTCGCATCGACACAAAACCAATTTACAACTGTGTTACACTTTCCTTGAATTCAGTCTAGCAAAGCCTTAGATCAACTTAAGCCACTCCAATTCCCTGTGGATCGACCTGTGCTTGCCCTGTGTTGCAAAACAACACTGTGCACTTGCAGCTTAACGTAGGCAAGACACTTTACCACAGCCTACCAATATTCCGATCCTACAATCTTGCTTTATTCAGCGAGATGACATTGCCTTAGGCTTGTGTCCGTCTCGGCAGCTTAGGTATTTTACCCGCATCATTCGGTGTAGAATGGAAGGTGTGGCTAGCACCGTGCTATAGTCTTGATGGGCTTTTGTTATAATGCAATCATGATATGACTATTCTATATGTAAATGAAAGAAGAAAAAATAAGATAGAAAACTACAGCAAAAAATTTTAAACAAGCAAATAAAAGCAGTAAGTAAACATAAATAATTAAGGAAAGTGAAAATGAGCACACAAAAGGTATTAATTTTATTATTCTCAAAAGAGGGTTTATAAGCCCTTAGTACATTTGGTAAGGTTTCATGACCTTTTACAAGTAGGGGTTTAGACCATATTCTCATAATCTAACCTTCTATTTGATAGGTTGTCTAAGCATTGTATGCTTTTAGATATTTGATGTTCCATGGGCGTTCTGGCTCTTTGCCGTTGGGTTTGAGCAATATGTATGCTCCATCACCTGCCTTAGCGATGACTGTAAGTGGTCCTTCCCAGATGGGAGCGAATTTTCCCGACTCGCGTTGATATGGCGGGATCTCGCGCCAGACTTTGTCGCCTGGGCTAAATTGCCTCTGATTAACACGCTTGTTGTATTTTCGGGCTAACCTCCGATGATAGTTTTCTATTCTTTGGAGAGCTATTTCTCGATTTTCTTCCAGGTCGTCTAGCTTGGAGAGTATCATGTCCGAGGTTAGGTTTTTCTCCCAAGCCTCGGTCTTAGTTGTGGGGATCATTGCCTCGGTTGGTATAATCGCTTCTGTGCCGTATGTGAGAGCGAAGGGGGTCATTCATGTTGCTTCCCTTCTTGTGGTCCGATAGGACCAGAGAATGTTGTGTATCTTCTCACACCAGCTATCCCCATGCCCATCTAGCTTCTTTTTAAGCATATCAACAATGGTTTTTTTAGTGGCCTCTGCCTGGACATTGCTCTCGGGGTAGATGGGGGTAGATTTGTTCTTCCTTATTTTGAAACAGTTAAAAAGGAGATCAATGTTTTTCCCTCGGAGTTGGGCCCCATTGTCTGATACGATTGCGGCTGGGATACCGAAACGACATATGATGTGTTCAAAGAAAAACTTACAGACATCATTATCTCTAATGTGTCTGAGGGCTGAGGCCTCTACCCATTTGGTGAAGTAATCGGTGGCGACAATTAAATACTTTCTCTGTCCTGTTCCGGCTCGTAAGGGTCCGACGATGTCTACTCCCACTTGGTGAATGGCCAAGGGCTTAGGACATACTTTAAGTCCATTGATGGTGCATGTCTTCTTTTGCCAAATTTTTGGCACTCTCATGACTTTGCATCTGTTTTGAGTCCTCGTTCATGCGAGGCCAGAAATATCCTTGTAGTATCGCTTTGTGATCTAGAGATATGCCTCCGCTATGGTTCCCGACATAACCGTAGTGTATTTCTTTGAGTATTTCATGCACCTCAGCAAAGGAAAGGCATCAAAACAAAGGTCCTATATTTGACTGTTTGTATAGCACACCATCTCTGAGATGGTAATTTCCTGATCGGGATATCAATTTGTGTGCGAGTTGCTGGTCGATTGGGAGGTCTCCATTGGCTAAGTATTTTATGATTAGGGTTCTCCAATCGTCCTCAGGCAAGGCCTCGTTTGGCTCTGTGGTGCCCACATTAAGGATTTCCATATCTCCTTATATGGGTATGGATGGAAACATTACCCTTTCAATTCTGACGTTTGTAGTCTCCGGTCTATCGTCATGGAGGCTATGAATGTTAAGGCATCTGCGTGCCTATTATTGTTCCTATTCAGGTGTCGGAACGTGATGTTTGGCATCTGCTCGATATAGTGTTTGGCGAGTTGGAGATATCGCTGTAAGCACGGATCCGAGGCTTGATACACACTATATATCTTCCTGATGACGAACTGCGAGTCACTCGTAAGTCTCACCTCATCAATGCCAAGTGTGATTATTACTCGGAGAGCGTGTATAACTGCCTCGTATTCAATTATATTGTTAGTGAAGGGGAATTCTAGTTGGAGACTGTAAACGATACTGCGGCCTGTCAGGGTTTTGAAGACCATTCCGATGCCGGATCCCTCTGAATTACATGACCCATCTACAAAGACTTCCCATCGCCTTGGGTTCTCCGAGCGAAGTAGCTCGAGAGGATCTTCTAGCTCGTCCTCCATTCCTGGGATTTCTTCGATCTCATCGGTATCGTCTAGAGGAAAATCAGCTAAGAAGTCTGCTATGACTTGTGTTTTGATTGCAGCTTGGGCTTGATATTTCACTCCAAACTGTTTGATTTGGGCTCCCCATTTGGAGATTCTTCCTGCCCTGTCGGTGTGGTCTAGAACAGATTCTATTGGAGCTTTTGTGATGACTGTCACCATATGGGCATGGAAATATGTTCGCAACTTCTGCGCCGCGTAAACCAAGGACATCACGATTTTCTCAATTTTAGAGTAGTTCTTCTCTGCAGACGTCAGAGTCTTTCTGATGAAGTAAATAGGTTTTTCTATTTCCTTATCTATACGAGTTAGTACTGCACTGATTGAAGTATTAGTTTCCGATAATTAGATGTAAAGGTTTTCACCTGGATCGGGTTTTTGGAGGATTGGCAAAGTGGCTAGATGTTCTTTGATCTTTTGAAAACCTTCTTCACACTCGGCGGTCCATGCGAATTTTTCGTCCTTCTTTAGAGTATTGAAGAAATCCTTATATTTATCGGACTATCTAGCTATAAACCTTCCCATGACTGCTAACCGTCCGTTTAACCTCTGCACGTCTTTGACTATTACAGGCGAGGGCATCTCTAATGTGGCTTGCACCTTGTCCGGATCGACCTCGATACCTCGTTTGGTGACTAAGTATCCCAGGAATTTCCCTGAGGTTACTCCAAAAGCACATTTTTCTGGGTTTATTTTCATATCGAATTTCCTCATTTGTTTGAAGATCTCCTTGAGATCATTTGCATGGTCTTATGGAAGTTTGCTCTTGACGAGCATGTCATCCACGCATACCTCTAGGGTTTTGTGTATCCAGTTGATAGGTGTCTAAAACACCTTGATATTTATCTATTGTTTATGCTTTCTCTGCTAGTTTTCTTGTAAATTATGTATCTTATGTTTGCCTTTGAATATTTAGGTACTTTGGAGTCATTTGGAACAAAAAGGAGAAGAAACAGCGCAAAAAGTCTCATCTCATGTGCAACTTCTCTTGAGGTGATTATTTCTCACTATTAGCTTTTATTTCTTCATCTCTCGTCTCAAAAGTATGTCACCTTTAGTGATGCAAATTTTCCCGAAAAGCACGGCGCTTTAGTGATGAGGAGACATTGAAGAGAAGAAGTTAATCCGAGAAGTAAGAGACGGATGTTGGTGGAGGAACTCAAAGAAGAAGAGAGCGTTCAATTGGGAGCATAAGGGCGCAAGCGAGTGACATCTAGATTTAGTCGAGTCAACACAAGGGCTGCCATTTGTTGGCTCCTTGTCCTATTCACTGGTGCCTAGAGTCATTCTCGTACCCTTATCTACTTCACCTCAGACCCCCATTCCTACACTAAACCTAAAATTTAGTGTCTCATTATCTTTACTTCACTTTCTCCACCGAAATCATGAGAGGAGAGTCACTACTGTTGTAATGGAGAACCGATGAAGCTATTACAGAGAGATGGAGATTCAAAGATTTCACTTGCTGTCATTGATGCTCGATGTAGCAAATAAAATTAAGAAGGAAATTAGGTTTGAATTAATTCAATTTGGGTTATGAGATGGTTTACCAAGGTTTTCCAAATCAAGTGAAGATGGTTGATTTTAGATCGATTTGTGAGAAGATGGGAAATGGGTTTTCCGTGATTCGATTTTGAGGAAGAATCGATGGTTGTTTGGTGAGAACATGAAGACTGAATGAGTAGTGATGAATTTGGATTGCAGGATTGATGATTTGAGCAAAGAATAGATGGTGTTTATTGTGTGTTGTTAGCATTTGAGTTTACAGGTTGGAGTTGTGTGTTTGAACTCGGTTGTAATTCACGAGATTATGGAGTTGTGGATGATGGGGTTTGAATGTTTCATCAAGAAGAACATGGATCTGATGCTATAGTAGTTGTGGTATATTGCAGGGTTTGTGTTTCCGGCAGTGGTGTTAGAATATGGAGTTGCAACTGGTGGAGTTCCTAAGCAAGGTGCAGTGTATGTGCTGCTGCTACTGGTGTTGTATCTTGCGTTGATGCAGCTGTTGCTCAGATGAAGTCGAGAGAAAGGAGATTGTTGGTGTTGCGCAGGACAGAAGAGATGGGTTTGAGTGGTCTACAAGCCATGATGCTGGTGGCGAGTAAACCGTGCCAAAGTGCAATATGCATGGACCGAGATGGTGCTAGTGGTTGATGCTATGAGATACAATCGAATCGGTGGCGCCGCTGTTGTGCTTAGTTACCTATGCTATAGGGTGATGGCCGGAGTAAATGGAGTGACTTTTTGGCAGACTAAAGCTGCAGTTGGAGTTGGTGCAAGAGCCGAGAAGGCAGTGGACTGCAACAATAGCAGTTGAAGCTTAAATGTGCCAGGGAGACGATAGTTCGAATAGAAGAGAGTGGAGCTGAGATAGTGAACCTGAATATGAATGTTTTACAGGGTAGCTGCGAGTATCAAGGTGTTGAACTGAAATTGTAGGAGTTAACTGGAGCTGCCGCCGTACAAATTGTTGTTGTTGTATCCGGGCAAGCAGGGAAGCGAGATGCTCAATAGTTAGGGTGCAGAGTAGTCACTAAGCGGGTGTTACTCGGGGTAGCTCAATAAAGCAAGGCGATGACGACGCTCACAAGTGGATTTGAAGATTCTTGCAGGAGCCAAGGTAACTGGAGTTAAATGGCCCGGATCGGGGTTGATGATGCTAAGTCCATGTGTGTGATTACTTGGCTGCGAAATGAATCGTGCAGTGGGAAGTGGTTATAATCTCACCGAGGTGATGTACGATCGAGAATTTGAACGGGTGGAGGTCCAAGAGATGTTTTCGAGTACAAGAACTTAAGGTCTGAGCTTCATGGATGTGGCAGTGGAGTGGTTAATTCATTTGACAGAACTCTTGGTCTCGGTTCAGTAGCAAGGATGATCTTGGTTCAGTGATTCGAACTTGTTGTGGAGGTAATTGGTCGAGCTGCTAAAACCGATGGAAGAAAGTGCTGCTGTGATTGAATTTAATGAGGCATGAATGATGATCCAGTCTGTCTTGGGTTCATGTTTTGTGAGCTGTGCAAACGGAGAGGTTTAGCAAAGCAACATCAATGGAGAAGGTGAAACGAGCATGGCGATGTTGGCTGGAGTTTTAGGGGTTCTCGACATGGAATCAAAGGTCGGAATGGTGGCATTGTTTGTAGTGTGGGTTGAATTAGCTTCTGGCAACAATGGTTGATGTATGGAACTGCAGGTTAAGATGTTGAGTTGCTGTTGGCTCTTAAAACGGGAGAAGATGATGGGTTGTGCTCGAGTATCTGGCAGCTGTGAAGTGATTACAGATGAAGGTGTCTGGTGCTAATTACAGTGGACTTGTGGAGGTGGCTCTGAGGTGTCATTAACAATGCATTACAGGGAAGGAATGAACATGTGCTGATGGTTGTAGAAGGTCAACAATTAAGGGAGCTGGTAATTGTGAACCGGTGGTCAAGAACCGAATTGGAGAAGGTTGGGTGGCCGGAGCTATTAAACCGAGATGAGCAGTGGGTGTAGGTGTGCATCTCTGGAGGAATGATGTACGAGAGGGTTTGGATCTTTGTGTCGGAGCGAACAAGGAAGTGGAGCTATTGAGCTTGGGAAGATGCATTGTCTGTGTTGTTGAGCTGAGGCAGTGGTGCCAGAGATTGATTTGCAGGCTGAGAATATAGAGAAGAAAGGTGCCGCCGAGGTTGAGGCGGTGCAGCAGAGAAACAACAATGATCTTTGTGATGCCGATCACATAAAGCTTACTGGCCTGTGTCGTGGTGCTTGTGTGGCGTATGGCCAGAGGTTGTGTGCCGGTGGAATGAAAGGTGCAATTGCGTGCATTTGTGATAAAGATATGTGTAGGCGATTGCGAGAGTGGCAGAGGAGTCGTTAACTAAACTAGAAGCTACAGTTGGTGCAAATGAGACGGCTCCCTCTTGGCCAGAAGTCGCAGTAATCATACACACCATCTTGGTCCGTGATCGAATTGGTACGACTACATCCATCTTGGTGTCCGTTTATGGCCAAAGTGCAATTGGCTTGGCTCGGACTAATTCAACTCAACTAAATCAGTTGACCGAGCTGACTCACTGGGTTTGACCGAGCTGATCGAGTCAACTCAGTTTGACCGATTCAACCGGTGGCCGGTGGACTTTTGGTCACCCGAGATACCTTTCCGGCACAATTAGGCCAACTTCCGGCATTTATCCCAGTTTTCCGGCGACACGTTTTGGGGCATATTTTCACATGGGTTTCTCACACATGGTTCATGGGCTTGGTGGACTTTTTGGTGATGGACTTTGAAGACCTAATTTTGGAAAGTGGGAAGGCTATAAAAGAAAAGGTTTCTATTCTTTTGGAATATCACGTATTCTTCTTGGGAGATTTTATGAGATAGGAGCTAGGGTTTGCTTTCATTTAATATTTTCATCTTCTTTACTTTATTTCCATTATTATTTGATGATGAACTCCAATATTATGAATAACTAAAACTCTTCTTGATTAAGGGCGATTTCAAGCCCGAAATATGAATCTATAATTGATGAAATAACTTGTTCTCTTGCATTTATTTATGTTATTGATTGATTTCTACCATGCTATTATTGTTTATGGATTATTTGTTGATTGTTTAAGTTCGAAATTAAATAGTTGATTCATAATCCTATTGCTAGTTTAGATTTTCTTCACCCGTAATTGTCTAGAGAAGATAAACGCAAGTAGCAATATATAGGTATTGATGATGGGACTTTGTTAAGTACTTATATGTAGAAATCAACACTAGTAGGTGATTCATGCTTTTGAGTTCATCACTAGGAGCAGCCTTTTCTTTCAGAACTTAGAGCATTTGTTTAAGTCAAACCTAGTAAGCGTACCTCTAGGAAACTTGGCAAGTAGGAACCGGTAGTCGAGCGCTTCCGTATCCGGTGAGCTAGGAGATAATAACGGAATATTTGAGCGTACTAATTATCCCAGGTTGTTAGTAACATGATAATGGGAAGAACATAGCTATCTATCAATTTGGTTTGTATTCCGTGGTCTAGAATGAACCTTTAATCAATTACTTCTCATATTTGAATACGTTTACAATTTTCAAAGATTTCTACAACAAAATCATCTTTGCTAAGAGTATTTGCATAACAACTTGAACTTCATACCTCCCTTGGGACGATCCTACTTACATTATACTACTTGCTAGTTAAAGAGAAGTAGAGAAATTTATTTTTGCGAGATTGACACCTCACCAAAATTGAGCGCGCTGCCTGGGAGGTGGCAAGTCTAGTTGTTATTTTTATTCTTAGTTGTTACTTTTGCTTTTATTTTCAATTTTTATTTACTTATTCAACCTCTTAGAATCTGATTTTCGTGTACTAATTCTTTGGTGAATGCGTGGAGAGGGCGATCAAGTCCAATTGGTATACGTCTTCGTTCGTGCACTTTACTTAAGGATTTCATTCGAGCAAATCAACACTCCACTTCCTCAAAGTTCTACACCAAGTGAATTCTCGGAATCGGACGAAGAGGAAGACAACACAATGGGAGGTCGACCACCTGCTCCAAGAACACTCAAGGAGCTCACTTCTCCAAACCTAGATCAACAGCCTTTATGTATTCAGCTGAATGGAACCATTGAGTTGAAACCACAATTGATTAACTTGCTGCCCAAATTCGAGAGGTTTAGCGGGAGAAGATCCTAATCGTCACTTGCAACAATTCCATCATGTTTTGACTAGTATGAAGCAAGCAATCGCAGATGCGGATATGGCTATGATGACAGCTTTTCCTTTCTCTCTTTAGATATCTGCAGAGAGTGGTTCTTTGCTTACTCACTGAAGCATAACCACATGGAATGGGATGAAGAAATTGTTCCTTGAGAAGTATTTTCCAAGATCAAAAGCAGCTGTGATTCGCAAGGAGATTTGTGGTATTAGGCAAGTATCGGGAGAGACTCTCCATGAGTATTGGGAGCGCTACAAGAAGCTTTTAGCTAGCTGCCCACACCACCAAATCAGCGATCAACTTGTGATTCAATATTTCTACGAAGGGTTGCTTTCTAATGATAGAAATTTGATCGATGCCGCAAGTGGTGGTGCACTTACTAACAAGACCGTTGCGGAAGCTACAAGTTTGTTGGAGAATATGGCTGCGAACACTCAACAATTCTACACTCGAGATGAATCAGCAGTAAGGAAGGTGAATGAAGTTAGCAATTCTTCACACATGGAACAAAGGATGGGCAACATGGAGAGAATGATGACTCAAATAGCTGCAGTACTCATACCGTCATCATATACCGAAGATGTTGAGCAAGCAAGTGCTATGTACCAAAATCAGCAAAGGCCGAGGTACGATCCGTACTCCAACACATACAACCCAGTTGGCGTGATCATCCGATTTCAGCTATGCAAACAAGCAAGCTGCTGCAAATCCTACTCTCAATCAACAAGGAGGATATCAATTCATGCAAAGACCACCACAAGAAACTCAAGGCACGAGTATAGATGACAAGTTGAATCTCATTCTCAACACAATGGTGCAAGATAAGCAAAAAGTCAGCAATGGAGATGAAGGACATCCGAACACAAATGGGTCAATTAGCTAATGCCGTGAGCAAATTGGAGGCACAAGCGAGAGGAAAACTTCCTTCGCAACCAATAAATCACAAGGAGAATGCCAATGCTATTGAGTTACGAAGTGGGAAGCAAGTAGAGAAACCGGAAACATCACCGGTGTCCCATGAACTCGACTTGGAGAAAGAAGAGGGTGAAACAGTCCCTAAAAAGGCTAACCCTTAAGTAACAAATTCTAACTCTAAAACTCATGTTTCTACTTATGTTACTTCTCCGCCTTTTCCTAGCAGGTTTGCAAAGTCGAACAAGGAGACATTGTACCAAGAGCTTTGGAAATCTTTAAGAAGATTGAAGTGAACATTCCACTCATTGAGGCGATAAGGCAAGTTCCACGTTGGGCAAAATTTTGAAGGAATTGTGCACTAACAAGCACAAATTGACCGGTAACGAGGTAATGAGTGTGGGGGAGAATGCTTCGGCATATCTTCAAAAGAAACTCCCACCTAAGTTGAAAGACCCCGATAGTTTCACCATACCATGTACAATTGGTAAAATCAGGTTTGAACGTGCTATGTTAGATTTAGGAGCATCCATTAATGTTATGCCCGCCTCCGTTTATGAATCATTGAATCTTGGACCTCTTAAGAATACCGGTATTGTTATACAACTTCTTGATAGGTCTAATTCTTACCCGAAAGGGGTTATTGAAGATGTTTTGGTGCAGTTAATCAACTCATATTTCCAGCTGATTTCTATGTTCTTGACATGATGGATGAAGATTCACCATCGTCTACTCCCTTTGTTGTTGGGTAGACCATTCATGAGAACCGCTAGAACAAAGATTGATGTTTTCAAGGGCGCTTTAACTATGGAATTTGATGACGAAGTCATAAGTTTCAATATCTTTGAGGCTATGAGATATCCTAGTGATGTGCATTCTGTTTTTCAATTGATATTATTGATTCTCTAGCTCAATGATTTTTGAATTGAATGGTGAAGATGCTTTAGAAAACACCATAGTGGAAGGTTTAGGTTATGGAAAATACAAAGACATTGAAAGTGAATTGTCTATTTGTGATGAGCTTAAAGAGGCTGTTTTATCTCTTAACTCATTACAAGAAGTTCCACCAAAATATAATGTGTCTTATGTTTCTTTGCCGCTTACTAATGAGAAACTTTTACCGTCGATTGTGCAGCACCTATTCTTGAGTTGAAACCTCTTAGGATCACCTTAAATACGTGTATTTAGGTGACAAGGAAGAGTTACCGTGATCATTGCCAGCAACCTTACTAAGGTGCAAGAGGAGAAGCTTGTTCGAGTGCTAAGAGAGTACAAGTCTGCGCCATTGGGTGGACCATTGCCGATATCAAAGGAATCAGTCCTTCCACATGTATGCACCGAATACTTCTTGAGGAGGGGGCAAAACCAACAAGGAAGCTCAACGTCGCTTGAACCCTCCGATGATGGAAGTAGTCAAGAAAGAAATCCCCGAAGTTGTTGGATGTCGGGGTTATCTATCCCATATCCGATAGCAAATGGGTGAGCCCGGTTCAAGTCGTTCCAAAGAAGTCCGGAATTACGGTGGTGAAAAAAACGAAGATAATGACTTGGTTCCAACTAGAATTCAGACGGGTTGGAGAGTTTGCATTGACTACCCGGAAGCTCAACTCTACCACTCGAAAGGACCATTTTCCCTTACCATTTATTGATCAAATGCTTGAAAGATTACCGACATTCTTATTATTGCTTTCTTGACGGTTTTTCAGGTTATAACCAGATTGTGATAGCTCCGGAAGATCAAGAAAAGACAACGTTTACTTGCCCTTTGGCACTTTTGCGTATAGACGATGCCATTTGGCTTGTGCAATGCACCAGCCACTTTTCAACGTTGTATGGTAAGTATATTCTCAGATTATGTGGAAAGCATCATAGAAGTGTTTATGGATGATTTCGGGCGTGTATGGTGATTCTTTTGACAAATGCTTAGATAACCTTGCACTTATTCTTAAACGATGCGTAGAAACTAATCTTGTGCTTAATTGGGAAAATGTCACTTTATGGTCAATCATGGGATTGTGCTAGGTCATGTTGTATCCTCTAAGGGGTTAGAAGTTGACAAGGCTAAGATAGATTTGATTCGGAACTTACAATACCCCACAAATGTGAGGGAGGTTCGCTCTTTTCTTGGTCATGCAGGTTTTTATAGGAGATTCATCAAGGATTTCTCCAAGATTGCAATGCCCCTGTGTAGACTCTTGCAAAAAGATGTGGCCTTTGATTGTGACAAGGAATGCAAGGAAGCTTTCGACACCTTGAAAGAGTTGTTGACTACCGCACCAATCATCAAACCACCGGACCGGGAGCAAGCCATTTGAATTGATGTGCGATGCGAGTGATTATGCCGCTGGAGCCGTGTTGGGACAGCGAGATGGCAAAGTTCCATATGCCATTTATTATGCTTCTAGAACTCTCAATGGAGCACAAATCAACTACTCCACTACCGAAAAGGAGCTTTTGGCCATAGTGTTTGCACTCGAGAAGTTTAGATCTTATTTAGTGGGTACAAAGGTGGTTGTTTTCTCGACCATGCCGCACTTCGATACTTGCTAACAAAGAAGGATGCTAAGCCAAGGCTCATAAGGTGGATTCTTCTTCTTCAAGAGTTCAACTTGCAAATCAAGGACAAGAAGGGCAGTGAGAATACCGTAGCGGATCATTTAGCCCATTGGTTTGTGGTCCGAAGAAGCGATTCCTTTGCATGATAGCTTCCGGATGAGCAACTCTTTGCGGTTGGTGGCACAACTCCATGGTACGCTGATATCGTTAACTTCTTGTAACAGGACAAGTACCTAGTTCCATGTCTACATTCCAAAAACACAAGCTCAAGAAGATTGCTAAGCAATATATATGGGATGAACCTTATTTGTGGAAGCATTGCTCGATCAAATGATCCGCAGTGCGTACTTGAATCCGAGTTCCAATCAATTCTGAATTTTGTCACTCATATGCTTGTGGTGGCCATTTCGAGCCAAGAGGACAGCCCTCAAGGTTCTCAAAGTGGTTTTTATTGGCCTACATTGTTTAAGGATGCATATCTATGTTGTAAGGCTTGTGATAGGTGTCAAAGGACAGCAACCTTGGTGCTAGAAACCAAATGCCGCAAACACCAATTCTCGCTGTTGAGATTTTTGATGTTTGGGGTATCGATTTTATGGGGCCTTTTGTGAATTCCAATGGGAAATTTTTATACTTCTTCTTTGTAGATTATGTTTCTAAGTGGGTGGAAGCTAAAGCCACCCCTACCAATGATTCTCATATTGTTTGTGAGTTTGTGAAGGAACATATCTTTTCTAGGTTTGGAACACCCGAGTGGTGATTAGTGATGGAGGTTCGCACTTCAAGAGATCCTTTCACGCTCTTCTAAAGAAGTATAACATTTCTCATAAAGTTGGCACACCGTATCATCCACAAACGAGTGGACAAGCTGAAATTTCCAATCGGGAGATTAAGTCCATCTTAGAGAAGACGGTGAATGTTACAAAGAAAGATTGGAGTTATAGACTCAATGACGCTTTGTGGGCGTATAGGACAGCTTATAAGACACCCATGGTATGTCTCCTTTTAGGCTTGTCTATGGTAAACCTTGCCATCTTCCCGTGGAACTTGAACACAAAGCTTATTGGGCTATCAAGGTATGTAATATGGAATTAGATGCATTTGGTGAACATAGGAAACTTCACTCAATGAGTTAGAAGAGATACGAAATGATGCATATGAAAGTTCACGCATTTATAAAGAAAAGACCAAGGCTTTCCATGATAAAATGATTTCCGAAAGAGTTTTGAAGTAGGGCGAAAGTTCTTTTATTCCATTCTCGTCTTAAATTGTTTAGGGTAAACTTAGGTCCGGATGGGTTGGACCATTTGTTGTTACTAATGTGTTTGCGCATGGTGCAGTTGAGATAACTAGTCCCAAAACAGGCTGATTTCCAAGGTTAACGGCCATCGCTTGAAACCATACTATGAGCGCTTTGTGACGGAGAATCGAGGATATGATCACATTGAGTGATCCACTCCCTCTGGAGGAGTAATTGGAGCCGAACGTCGGGCGACGACGTTAAACCAAGCGCTAAGTGGGAGGCAACCCACCGGTTTTGTATCTTTCCCTTTATCTTTTTATTTTTAAGCATTTTATCTTTATTTTCTTGTTTTTGCATATCATTTTCATGAATTTCCCACCTTGAACCTTCTTTGGATGATTCAATTTTACATTGAGGACAATGTAAAGATTAAGTGTGGGGAGCATTTATATGTTTGTATAGTTTGTTTTATGCCTTTAAAAAATCGAAAAAAAAAAAAAAAAATCAGAAAAAAAAAAAAAAAAAAAAATTTGTGCTTTTGAACTCCAAAATCTAGAAACTTGTGCCTTTAGGATGACACTATTAGTGGATGGAATCATTTTGAATGCAGGAGTTGAGGAACCCATTAATTAACAAGAAACGAACATAGCTCAGGAATCACAAATAACATGATAGTCGTTACCATATCTCGGAATATCATCATATCGCATTCTATTTTTTTATTTTTCCATATTTATCTATTGTTCTCTAAGTGCTTTGGTGGGTCACTAAACATCGATGTGTTATTACTGCTAGGATGAAGTAGAGTGATTGAGTTGCTAGAAAAAGAAAAAAAAAAAAGAGAAAAAGAAAAAAAAAAAAAAAGAAGAGACCAACCAATTAGACCAAACGGAATAAGAATGACAATTGGGAATAGCAGTATGTGTGAAACGTAGTCCCTGTCTCCGTCGCCTAAACAAGCGTGGAATGCAGGATCCAAGGCAACTATCACGTACTTGCTGACAAGAAGCATGCGCTTGGATCCAAAAGATCGAATCATCTTGTCACAAAGAAAAAAAAAAAAAAAAAAGTGAAAAAGAAAGAAAAAGAAAAGAAAGTATTATATTTGGTGAATAAAGTCACTCCTGGTTCCCTTGTATATGCCGGTGAGTTGATGTAGAAATAAGTTTGTTGACCACTTTGGTTCCCTTGTATATGCCGAGTGTGTTAACACTAGAATCGACTGAAGAGCTCAATCCAATAGGATGCGTAGGTTCATCTTGGTAGTGACCTTTGAGCAGATATATGGGAAACATCGGACACTTGTGAACATTCGCCAACATCTACATCTATATCCATCTTCTTTATCTTTTCATTGTGATTGTGGTTTGTTAGTTTCCGAGTATTGTGGCTTGTTCGACTATCTAATTAGAGCTTTATTTACTTATATATGAACCGAATTTGTGCAAGGTACCTCCTCCCGTAGTCATTTTGGATTCGTTCATTGATTTGTCACAAATAGACGGAGTTGAAAATATAGGTTTTGTAGGCATACCTCTTGTAAACCTTCACGAGACTAAAACTCGTCCACTAGGGACACCTAGGGGCTCAAAGGCCTGTTATTCATGCTTAGAGTAACCGTAGCCTCGACGACATGGAGTTGTTGTATTTTATTGTTTTGTTTGATTTGCTCGAGGACTAGCAAAGTCTAAGTGTGGGGGAATTTGATAGGTGTCTAAAACACCTTGATATTTATCTATTGTTTATGCTTTCTCTGCTAGTTTTCTTGTAAATTATGTATCTTATGTTTGCCTTTGAATATTTAGGTACTTTGGAGTCATTTGGAACAAAAGGAGAAGAAGCAGTAGAAAAGTCTCATCTCATGTGCAACTTCTCTTGGAGGCAGATTATTTCTCACTATTAGCTTTTATTTCTTCATCTCTCGTCTAAAAGTATGTCACTTTAGTGATGCAAATTTTATCCGAAAAGCACGACTGACTTTAGTGATGAGGAGACATTGAAGAGAAGAAGTTAACTGAGAAGTAAAGAGACGGATGTTGGTGGAGGAACTCGAAAAGAAGAAGAGAGCGTTCAATTGGGAGCATAAGGGCGCAAGCGAGTGACACGGTATCGAAGCCGAGTCAACACAAGGGCTGCCATTTGGTTGGCCCTTGTCCTATTCACGGGGTGCCTAGAGTCATTCTGCGTACCCTTATCTACTTCACCTCAAGACTTCCCATTCCTACACTAAACCTAAAATTTAGTGTCTCATTATCTTTACTTCACTTTCTCCACCTGAAATCATGAGAGGAGAGTCGGCTGTTGTTGTAATGGAGAACTGATGAAGCTATTACAGAGAGATGGAGATTCAAAGATTTCACTGTTGCTGTTGATGCTCTGATGTAGCAGAAATTAAGAAGGAAATTAGGGTTTGAATTAATTCAACTGGGTTATGAGATGGTTTACCAAGGTTTGCCCGAAATCAGTGAAGATGGTTGATTTTAGATCGATTTGTGAGAAGATGGGAAATGGGTTTTCCGTGGGATTCGATTTTGAGGAAGAATCGGTGGTTGTTTGGTGAGAACATGAAGACTGAATGAGTAGTGATGAGCTGGATTGCAGGATTGATAGTTTGAGCAGTAACAGATGGTGTTGTTGTGTGTTGTTAGCAGCTGAGTTTACAGGGTTGGAGTTGTGTGTTTGAACTCAGTTGTAATTCACGGAGATTATGGAGTTGTGGATGATGGGGTTTGAATCTGTTTCATCAAGAAGAACATGGATCCGATGCTATAGTAGTTGTGGTATATTGCAGTGGTTTGTGTTTCGGGGCGGTGGTGTTAGAATATGGAGTTGCAATTTGGTGGAGTTCCTAAGCAAGGTGCGGTGTATGTCTTGTCTTCTTTGCCATCTGGTGTTGTATCTTGCGTTGATGCAATTGTTGCTCGGATGAAGTCGAGAGAAAGGAGATTGTTGGTGTTACGCAGACGTAAGAGATGTGGTTTGAGTGGTCTACAAGCCATGATCTTTGGTGGCGAGTAAATCAAAAGTGCAATATGCATGGACCGAGATGGTGCTAGTGGTTGATGCTTGAGATAAGCAATCAACCGGTGGCGCCGGTTGCGGTTAGTTACCTATGCTATAGGGTGATGGCTGGAGTAAATGGAGTGACTTTGGCAGACTAAAGCTGCAATTGGAGTTGGTGCAAGAGCTGAGAAGGCAGTGGACTGCAACAATAGCAGTTGAAGCTTAAATGTGCCAGGGAGACGATAGTTCGAATAGAAGAGAGTGGAGCTGAGATAGTGAACCTGAATATGAATGTTTTACAGGGTAGCTGCGAGTATCAAGGTGTTGAACTGAAATTGTAGGAGTTAACTGGTGCTGCCGCCGTACAAATTGTTGTTGTTGTATCCGGGACAGCAGGTGGAGCGAGATGCTCAATAGTTAGGGTGCAGAGCAGTTCAGTCAAGCTGGTGTTACTCTGGGGTAGCTCAATAGCAAGGCGATGACGACGCAAAAGGTGGATTTGAAGATTCTTGCAGGAGCCAAGGTACTGGAGTTAAATGGCCTGGACTGGGGTTGATGATGCTAAGTCCATGTGTGTGATTACTTGGCTGCGAAATGAATCAGGTGCAGGGAAGTGGTTATAATCTCAGCTGAGGTGATGTACGACTGAGAATTTGAACAGGTGGAGGTCCAAGAGATGTTTTCGAGTACAAGAACTTAAGGTCCGAGCTTCATGGATGTGGCGGTGGAGTGGTTAATTCATTTGATGAACTCTTGGTCTCGGTTCGAGAGCAAGGATGATCTTGGTTCGATGATTCGAACTTGTTGTGGAGGTAATTGGTCGAGCCGCTAAAAACCGATGGAAGAAAGTCTTTGCTTGTGATTGAATTTAATGAGGCATGAATGATGATCCAGTCGTCTTGGGTTCATGTTTTGTGAGCCTGCAAACGGAGAGGTTTAGTGACAACATCAATGGAGAAGGTGAAACGAGCATGGCGATGTTGGCTGGAGTTTTAGGGGTTCTCGACATGGAATCAAAGGTTGGAATGGTGGCATTGTTTGTAGTGTGGGTTGAATTAGCTTCTGCAACAATGGTTGATGTATGGAACTGAGGTTAAGATGTTGAGTTGTCATGGCTCTTAAAACGGGAGAAGATGATGGGTTGTGCTCGAGTATCCGGTTTGTGGAAGTGATTACGATGAAGGTGTCCGGTGCTAATTAAGTGGACTTGTGGAGGTGGCTCGAGGTGTCATTAACAATGCATTAAGGGGAAGGAATGAACATGTCTTGATGGTTGTAGAAGGTCAACAATTAAGGGGAGCTGGTAATTGTGAACCGGTGGTCAAGAATCGAATTGGAGAAGGTTGGGTGGCTGGAGCTATTAAACCGAGATGAGCATTTGGGTGTAGGTGTGCATCTCACTGGAGGAATGATGTACGGAGAGGGTTTGGATCTTTGTGTCGGGGAGCGAACAAGGAAGTGGAGCTATTGAGCTTGGGAAGATGCATTGTCTGTGTTGTTGAGCCGAGGCGGTGGTGCAGCGTAGATTGATTTGCAGGCTGAGAATATAGAGAAGAAAGGTCTTTTGAGGTTGAGTGCGGTGCGCAGAGAAACAACTTGATCTTTGTGATGTCAAGATGCTTATTGTACCTCCTGACCAGTCGTGGTGCTTGGCCATGGCGTATGGTCGAGGTTCTTCTTTGGTGGAATGAAAGCTGCAATTGCAAGCAGGTATGATAAAGATATGTGTAGGCGATTGCAAGAGTGGCAGAGGAGTCATTAACTAAACTAGAAGCTGGTTGGTGCAAACAGATGACCCTCTTGGCCGTAAGTTTAATCATACACACCATCTTGGTCGTGGATCGAATTGCATGCGACTACATCCATCTTGGTTGTCCGCTTATGGCCAGTGCAATTGGCTTGGCCTCGACTAATTCAACTCAACTAAATCGGTTGACCGAGCTGACTCCGGGTTTGACCGAGCTGATCGAGTCAACTCAGTTTGACCGATTCAACCGTGACCAAGGTGGACTTTGCGGTCACCCGAGATACCTTTCCGGCACAATTCCGGCCAACTTCCGGGATTTATCCCAGTTTTCCGGCGACACGTTTTGGGGCATATTTTCACATGGGTTTCTCACACATGGTTCATGGGCTTGGTGGACTTTTTGGTGATGGACTTTGAAGACCTAATTTTGGAAAGTGGAAAGGCTATAAAAAGAAAAGGTTTCTATTCTTTTGGAATATCACGTATTCTTCTTGGGAGATTTGCAGAGAGCCGGAGCTAGGGTTTGCTTTCATTTAATATTTTCATCTTCTTTACTTTATTTCCATTATTATTTGATGATGAACTCCAATATTATGAATAACTAAAACTCTTCTTGATTAAGGGCGATTTCGAAGCCCGAAATATGAATCTATAATTGATGAAATAACTTGTTCTCTTGCATTTATTTATGTTATTGATTGATTTCTACCATGCTATTATTGTTTATGGATTATTTGTTGATTGTTTAAGTTCGAAATTAAATAGTTGATTCATAATCCTATTGCTAGTTTAGATTTTCTTGACCGTAATTGTCTAGAGAAGATAAACGCAAGTAGCAATATATAGGTATTGATGATGGGACTTTGTTAAGTACTTATATGTAGAAATCAACACTAGTAGGTGATTCATGCTTTTGAGTTCATCACTAGGAGCAGCCTTTTCTCTCAGAACTTAGAGCATTTGTTTAAGTCAAACCTAGTAAGCGTACCTCTAGGAAACTTGGCAAGTAGGAACCGGTAGTCGAGCGCTTCCGTATCCGGTGAGCTAGGAGATAATAACGGAATAGTTGAGCGTACTAATTATTCCAGGGTTGTTAGTAACATGATAATGGGAAGAACATAGCTATCTATCAATTTGGTTTGTATTCCGTGGTCTAGAATGAACCTTTAATCAATTACTTCTCATATTTGAATACGTTTTACAATTTTCAGCATTTCTACAACAAAATCATCTTTGCTAAGAGTATTTGCATAACAACTTGAACTTCATACCTCCCTTGGGACGATCCTACTTACATTATACTACTTGCTAGTTAAAGAGAAGTAGAGAAATTTATTTTTGCGAGATTGACACCTCGTCACCGGTTATCGAACATTTTCTCTACCATTCATTGGTAAGTTGCACCTGCATTTTTTAATCCAAATGGCATCTTAGTATAACAGTATAGACCTCGGGGAGTGAAGAAGGCGGTGTTATCTTGATCTTCCTCGGCGATATGAATCTGGTTATAGCCCGAGTATCCGTCCATTAGGGATAGCAATCCATTTCCGGAGGTTGCTTCCACGAGTTGATCAATGTTTGAGAGTGGAAAGCTGTCTTTTGGACATGCTTTATTAAGATCACTGAAATCAATGCAGATTCGCAATCCTCGATTTTTCTTCGGTACTATCACCATGTTAGATATCCAGATTGGATACTGTACTTCTCGGATGACTCCCGATGCCTCCATTTTCTTTAATTCTTTTTGAATTGCTTCATGATATTCTGGTGCCACCTTTCGCACTTTTTGCCTTACGGCTTGTGCTTTGGGTTAATTTTCAAGTGATGACAACAGACTTCTGGATTTATCCCAGGCATACCTCCATACGCCATGCAAAGACGTCGGAATATTCTTTTAGCACTTGTACTAACTTTTCTTCCTCCTCTTTGTCGAGGAGAGTCCCAATCCTAACCATTCCCGGATTTTCGGGTGTTCTGATGTTTACTTCTTTGGTGGATTCCGAGGCCAAGAAGTTCGATTTAAGTTATCCAACATCGGAAAGATTTTGTATAGGCCTCATGGGTGAGTCCGAGATTGGAACATTATCTGAGGATGGCGCATAGTCCAAGCGCCTCGCTTCGTTTGTTACCGCTATGTAGGCGCCGATTTCTGCCCGGGTCTTAGCATTCTTGGCCCTTTTCTTCTTTGCTTTTGAAGCGTTTACCTTGTTTTCGCCGTTTTGTACGTCCATGTTGTAACAGTACCTAGCCTCGCCCGACTCTCCGATGATCTCTGCGATCCCATCGGGTGTTGGAAACCTTAGCCTCTGGTGGTAGGTCGAGGCGACTCCCTTGATCCCATGGACCCAGGATCGCCCGACAATGGCTGTGTAGGGTGAAAGTACATCCACTACACAAAAGGTGGTTAGAGTGAGGATTTTTCCCACACGGATTTCTAATGTAACTTCGCCTCTTGCGCGAGTTGATGAGCCATTGAAGCCAAATATGTTGTAGGTAGATGGTATTAGGCACTCATCTTTGAGACCCATCTGTTTGAATGTCTCGTAAAATTTCGACGGAACTTCCTCCATATATTATAATCTTAGGCATGGCCCATGGCAATACCTTAGGTTTTTCTTCCTCGCCCTCGTGTTCGGGGAGTGCAATAGCCATCGTGACCACTAGTGGGTCGTTGTGGTTTCGTCCTCCATCAGGTGCCTCCGAGGCTGAAAAGCTGATAGGCATTTTCATCCACTCCTCTATGGGAGGTTCTTTTGCTACACTGAAGACTTCGTCACCCTCGAAGTTTCGTTTGTGAATTCGCCATGTCATATTTCCTTCAGGTGTGGGAGAAGTGACAGCTGAGTGCGATATCGTATTGCATCCCAAATATTGTGCCTCACGAGGGATTTCCACACGATGTATGGGTGCCCCTGCGGCTAGTTGGATCGCTGGTTGCGCGATGTACTCTTGGAGCTTTCCTTCATCAATCATGTCTTGCACTACTTTCTTCAAATCTCTGCACGAGTCTGTTGTGTGACTATGAAATTGGTGGAACTCACAAAATCTAATCTATTTTTAGCCTGCTCGGGTTGCTGTCCTCTGTTCCACGGGTAGGTAATCTTGTATTTTCTCTAGATCTTATTGAAGATCTCGGATATAGGAGCGTTTAGCTTCGTATAAACTGGGTATGAGGTCTTAAACGTGTTTGCCTCCTCTGATACCAATTCAAAGCGTGGTCTAACAACGACACCTAATATTTCGTTTAGGCAATATGTATGGACAAACTCCAATATAATTCTAAGAGAATCAACTATCTAGACAGTCAGACTCAATCAATGAAAATACATCCAAGAGTTGTATCTGTGTTTCTCAATGTAATCATCAAATCAAACAGATAGAAATCCGCGAGCCTGATTATTATGAGAAACAACTTGAACGGTTCCAAAGGCCAATATTCAAGTGCCAATCAATTTATATCAACAACCAAAGGTTGGATTACGTAATTGATTGAACTATGCACAACCTGTGATATTTCAATTATATAGAAAATATAATGCGGAAAAGAAATAACATAGACACCAGAAGTTTTGTTAACGAGGAAACCGCATATGCAGAAAAACCCCGGGACCTAGTCCAGATTTGAACACCACACTATATTAAGCCGCTACAAACTCTATCCTACTATAAGTTAACTTCGGACTGGAATGTAGTTGAGCCCTAACCAATCTCACACTGATTAAGGTATAGTCGTGTTCCTTACGCCTCTGAATCCCAGCAGTAATCTACGCACTTGATTCCCTTAGTTGATCTCACCCACAACTAAGAGTTGCTACGACCCAAAGTCGAAGACTTGATAAACAAATATGTCTCACACAGAAAAGTCTATTGAAGTGATAAATCTATCTCCCACAGAAATACCTACGAGGTTTTGTTCCGTCTTTTGATAAATCAAGGTGAACATGAACCAATTGATACACCGGACTTATATTCCCGAAGAACAGCCTAGTAATATCAATCAACTCACAATGATCTTAACCGTATGGAAGCGGAACAAGATATTGTGGAATCACAAACGATGAGACGAATATGTTTGTGACTACTTTTTATCTTACCTATCGGAGATTAAATCTCGAGCAAATGTTAGAGAAGATAGTACGAGCACTGCTCGGTCGAACTCACATCCGTTTCTATCTCAAGCATGTTTGTAAATGTTAGTGATCAAAACTTTAAGTCTTGATTTCTAGTCTACTTATAGATGTCTCGGACTAGGACATTGATTGTGTAGTTGAGCCTTAGACTTCACGACGTTCATCATTTGGAAACGAACAACTACTAAGGAGAGCTTGTGGAACTTCATCAACAAAAGGTATGTGGAGACTGAAACTCATCTATCACTTGGAAAGTCTATTTTACTCTATCTCCTATATTGAGACATAAGTCGTGTTACGATATAGTTTTCTATTATACACATTTGAGATTTCGAAACAGTTTAACTCGCTTACATATTTCTCGGAATATGTATTGGCAAGTTTTAAGCTTCCGACCAAGTTCATCTTATATTCTTGACGCAAGTTAAAAGATGATCATGTGAAAAATACCGAGAAACATCTTACTTGGTTTGTGTGATACAATCATTTGATGTAAACTTGGAATGTTTCGTTATGATTATTTCAATAACTTGAAAATTGCTTTGATGCCAATAGTGTGTGAAAACGGCTATTGTCATCCTCTAAGAAAGTTTCAATGATTGAAATAAGAGTTTAAAACACTTAACCATTATTGGATATGTCATGTTGTGTACTCTTGCACATATGTAATCCATGTTCGGGAACCATAGTATGCGCATCCGTACGCGTACCTGTTGGCTTGAGTAATCCGGGATCCTAAGTATGCGCACCCATTCGCGTACTGGCGTAAGGTTCATGTCCGAATATTTCTGCTAGAATTGGAAGTTCGCGTACCCGTTTGCGTACTGGCGAAACCCAATTTTGGTCCGGGTATTTCAAGTATGCGTACCGTTTGCATACTTGAAGGTTAAAGTTATAAAAACGGTTATGTACATGAACATAAATATTTATATAATAAGGAATGCAATCTTTGCAAACCGTGGCTATAATGTTCATGAATTGATTCGAGTGAATCAAACCGATTTTGCTTCAATTGTGTTCTTGTATAATTCTATGAGGATATAGCAATTGAACAACTCTTTAACTAGTTTCATTTGATTCATTTGAACTAGTTATGGTTAAGATGAACAAGGTTGATATGAGATTATTCATATGGATAACCTCGGTTAACTATTATTAAACCAACATGGTGTACACGTTTAGGTACGGTTACATAAACCTAAATGAGGGTACATTTCATTTGTTTGTAACAAGCTAAGTTCGATCTAACAGTTGAGAGATATTAGCTTGGTTGAATCAGGTTTTTCATCTAACTGTGAATATTGAATGCTTTGTTGCCAAGGTAACTTAGATTGGAAACCCTGATTTGAAAACTATATAAAGGAGAACTCTAGCAACTGGGAAACCTAATCCCCACACTTCTGTGTATTATTAGTTGCATAACTAGAGTCGATTCTCCTTTAACATTAGGTTTCTCTCGAGACCCTGTAGGTTAACGACTTACAGACTTCAGTTGGATTGTGAAGCCAGACCCAACTATTTTCTATGTAGTTGCGTGATCTGATCTTGTTATTTCTATCGTGTTGAGTACAATTGAAATAAATGACTCGACATTAGTATCTCCGATAGGCAAGATAAAAGTAATCACATACATCTTGATCTCATCGTTTGTGATTCCACAATATCTTGTTTCGCTAGTCGATTAATATTATAATGAGGTGATTGATAATACTAGGCTGTTCTTCGGGAATATAAGACCGATTTATCAATTGGTTCCTGTTCACCTTGATTTATCAAAAGATGGAATAAAACTCATAGGTATTTCTGTGGGAGACAGATTTATCTATACTAATAGACTTTTCTGTGTGAGACAGATTTGTTTATCAAGTCTTCGACTTTGGGTCGTAGCAACTCTTGGTTGTGGGTGAGATCATCTAAGGGAATCAAGTGCGTAGTATCCTGCTGGAATCAGAGACGTAAGGAACGCAATTATACCTTGAATCAGTGTGAGATTGATTAGGGTTCAACTACAGTCCGAGTCCAAGTTTATTGGTAGTAGGCTAGTGTCGTAGCGGCTTAATATGGTGTGGTGTTCAAAGATGGACTAGGTCCGGGGTTTTTATGCATTTGCGATTTTCCTCGTTAACAAAATTCTGGTGTCTGTGTTATTTTTTTTTTCGCATTATATTTTGTTATATAATTGAAATATCACAGGTTGTGCGTTAAGATCAATCAAATAGATAATCCAACCTTTGGTTGTTGATTTAAATTGATTGACACTTGAGCATTGGTCTTTGGTACCGTTCAAGTTGTTTCACATAATAATCAGGCTCGCGGATTTCTATTTGTTTGATTTGCTAATTACATTGGGAAACATAGATATAAACTTTTGTATATACTTTTCTCTAGATTGAGTCTGACTGTCTAGTTGATTCTCTAGAAAGTATATTGGAGTAAGTCCTCTCAGATTTCCAAATGAATTGTTGGGTGTGGGTGTTGTACCCCTGCATTTTCAAGTACTCAATACGACAGAACAAAGTAAGATCTAAACACGCAACTACAAAGAAAATAGTTGGGACTGGCTTCAGAATCCCAATGAAGTCTTTAAGTCGTTAACCTATAATGGTTTTAGAAAAACCTAGGTTAAAGGAGAATCGACTCTAGTCGCGACTAGTATCACACAGGAGGTGTGGGGATTAGGTTTCCCAGTTTGTAGAGTTCTCCCTTATATAGTCTTCAAATCAGAGTTTGCAATCAATGTTACCTTGGTAACAAAACATTCAATATTCACCGTCAGATGAAAACCTGATTAGGTTCAAGCTAATATCTTTCAACAGTTAGATTGTCTTAGCTTGTTACACACAAATGAAATGTGCCCTCATTTTGATATGGGTAACCGTACCTAAACGTGTACACTTTTTTGGCTCAACAATAGTTAACCGAAGTTATCCATATGAACACTTTCATAATAACCTTGTTCATCTTAATCACAACTAGTTCAAATGACTCAAATAAAACCAGTTATAGTGTTGTTCAGTTGTTTATATTCTCATAGAAGTATACAAGACACAATTAAAGAAAAATTGATTTTGATTCGCTCGAATCAATTCATGAACATTATACCCACGGTTTGCAAAGATTACATTCCTTATAAAATAAATGTATTTGTTCATGAATAAACCGATTTTAGAACTTAACCTTTCGGGTATGCAAACGTGTACGCATACCTAGAGTTCCCAGACCTGGTCTGTTCGCCAGTATGCAAACGAGTACGCATACTGTCGTTCACGACCGAACTCAGTTGAAATCAGTACGCATACGAGTATGCATACTATGGTTCTCGGACTTCAACTGTTGAATCAGTACGCATACGGGTATGCATACTCAATTCCCGGACTTGGAATAACTTGCGATAGTTTAGCATACAAGTACACATAATTTTGTTATATCAAATCATGGTTAATTGTTCTAAACTCCCATTTTAATCATTGAAACATTCTTAGAAGACAGGAATAATTGTCTCACACAAACTATTAGCTTCAAAGCAATTTTCAAGTGATCAAACGATCAATACGAAACATCCCGAGTCTACATCAAATGACTGTCTCACAAAAATCATGTAAGATGTTGTTACCAGGCGATTTTCACATGATCATATTTTGACTTTCGTCAAGAATAAAAGATGACATTGGTTAAAGCGAAAGCTTACTAACACATATTTTGAGAAATATGTAAGCGAGTAAAACTCAGCTCTAAAATCAAATGTGTATAATGTAAAGTCTATATAGCTATACGACTTTTGTCTCAATAGGAGATAGAATAGAAATAGACTTTCTGAGTGATAGATGAGTTCAAGTCTTCACATACCTTTTGTTGATGAAGTTCCACAAGCTCGTCTTAGTAGTTCTTCGTCTTCAATCGATGAACACCGTGAAGTCTAAAGCTAAACTACACATTCTATCCTAATCCGAGACATAGCTATAAGTAGACTAGAAATCAAGACTTATAGTTTTGACAACTAAACTTGACAAACAAGCTTGAGATAGCAACGCTTGCGAGTTCGACCGAGCAGTGCTCTAAAAATTTGTTTAAAGAAAGTACATTCATGAACTTGTTTCGTGAATCGAATTGGAAAATAATAGGCTTATTGGTCCGGCTATTCATTGCATATCTTTGGATGACTAATATGTGTGAAATGGTAGAACCGATCATAACTCAATTTATGTATCTTGGTATAACTAATCACAATGCATAGACTTATGACTTAGTATGACCGGTCCTGTTAATTGGTGTAACCGATCTTAAGTAATCACCATGTGATGGTATGATCGATCCTTGTAATTGGTGTGACCAATCATAAGTGTTATGTGCCTGATCCTAGTAATTGGTGTATCCAGTCCTGGTAACTGGTGTGACCGATCACAAGTAGATACCATGTGTAGATGGAACCGATCCTTGTAACTGGTGAAACCGATCCTAGTGACTGGTGTGACCGATCACAAGTAGGTACCATATTTAGGTATAACCGACCCTAGTGATTGGTATAACCGATCCGAACCCATGTATGTAACTTGGTAAGACCGATCATAACTAACCATTGTGATTTGGTATGGCCAATCACATAGTAGTCTTGGAATACTAGAAAACCAACTCTAAACTTGTTTGGAAGTGTGGTATAACCGATTCCAATAAAGCAAATCCATGTAAATATGAAATAAGGATTTGCAGTGAAAAGATGTCAACATACTTTGAACACGAGAAGTAACTCTTATCATTTATTGTTCAAAGATATTCCTTGGTACTCAAGGTGATCCTGTCTTCAAATAAATTAAGAATATTTTGATTAAGGTTTTGGTTTTATATGTTTTAATTACCAGCAATTAATGCATATCTCTAGAAAATAAATATTAGTAATGTGCATTTACTAATTGGAGATTTTCCAATTGAGAGATTTCAGACATATTGGACAAGCATTTATTGGAATTAGGAAAACCGAATTCTGGCATTCATTGTATATCTTGAGAATATTTTTCGGTTTTGGAAATTCCTAGGTGTCCAAACATCCTTGGTTTATAAGTACCTAAGTTGGCATTTCTAGCAAACTATCCTAAGATCCATGCAAACTTCATTTCTTGTTGTTTCTGGTGGAGCCGTCTATTCAGAGAGGAAAGTATCCTAATTAGGTGAAATACCTTACGACCGCTCGTTTAAAAATTTCGGTGGGATCAAGAAGCTCTACGATTACCGTTGGTGGGAAACTAAATAATTGCAGTGTTATTAGTTTTCAATTTGATTTGATTGACTAACGGTTATTGAAAATTTGATTGCACCTAGTTTGTTTATGCTTGAGAATCTTCTCTTCTGATATAAGATTCACTCAAACTAAATCAGAGTATCGACGGGATCATTAGAGTTGTTGTTAGATCTAAAGATATTTTATGATAATCCATTGTTACCCCACTCCGTTCTGTGTGTGATTGATTACAAGAGATTCAAGTGTTGTTGTGTAGGTTTTGAAAATAAAAGACGATTTGAAGACGAATAAGAATTCTTATTAGTTTTCGTATCTTGTGAATTGTGTGTACAAACTTTGATCGGCTTGGATCCAACTAGAATCAGTTTATCTTTGATAGGTCTGGTTGATTAGTTGCGTGAGATCAACATTCTATATATTTATCTTTGAGATTTATATTGGTTGAGTGTGAATCTATACTTGACTATTTCGATAGTTATGGTTAGATTGATCTAACCAGACAAACGATTTAATTAGATTAAGAGCCTTTGTCAATGACTCATCTATATCTTTAGCAAGATTAATTAGAGTGGTTATGAAACAAATTCTTCCTTTACTGTTTGGAATACGATCCAAAGGATTTGCTATTCATGTGCGTGACTCTAGAAGTCGAAGGCGCATGGATACTGACGGAACTAAGTAGCTAGGGGTAGTCTTCTTGGTCTCAACTATACGAAGTTGGTATTAGATTTTGTATAACAGCTTAATTATGAGAGTATTCAAAACTGGACTTGGTCTCGGGGTTTTTTCTGCATTTTCAGTTTCCTTGTTAACAAAATCTTGTTGTGCCATTTACTTTACTTTTCCATACTATAATTGTTTATTATAATTAAAGTAAATTGCACTTTACGTTAACTCCGGAATACTTGATAGTGATCCTATAGAGTTTGGTTATTACCGAACCTATTATCAAGTAACACACTTTGTTTTAGTATTGTCTCGATCTTGTATCCATAGTCATCACACAAGTTATATTGTTGTTGTATTCTCTCGATCTCGTATCCATAGACAATCACACGAAGTGTGAACCGAATCGTCGTTTTGTCTCGACTTTGTCCATAGACGATCACGTTCGGTAGAGGACTTATAGGTTGAAATAAAAAGATTGTGGTGTATTTTGGTACCCTCGTCTTTTCAGAATTTTTCCCTTGTACCCGTATTTATTTGTCATTGTCATGGAGATTATGAGATTTTTTCTTCAACATCAAGTGGATATGGGTAGTAATGGTCTTCATCCTAGGTGTAAGATCACTAAACTTACTCATCTATACTTTGTTGTTGATGTTTTGGTTTTCTTCAAGGGTTCTTTATCCGTGTCTTCCTCTTCTTCTAAACTTTCTCTAGATACTCTTAGTAATATCTCTGGTTTAAAGGTGAAAAAACATAAGACTGCCATTTTCTCTTCTTCGATGCATCCGCAAATTATAATCATATTATGCTTTGTATGGATTGTAGTGTTCTAATTCTCTCTATGAAGCACCTTGGGGTACTCATGCTTTCTTCTAGATTGTCTTGCTCGATTTCGAGAGTGTCTAAAAGGGTAAAATCCTGGTGTTGATGAGGTTAAAATTGTAAAATCCAGAAAACTATGCGCTGACATCTTGTAAAATATAAGGCCATCAATAAGTGTTGGATACTCCCACACTTAATTCACCCAGAATGGAGCATGTGGCAACAATCCCATTCTGTGAATACATGAAATTCATCCAGGTTGGAGCATGTAGCAACAATCCCATATACCCTGTGAATTTCTAGCATTATTAATTAATGCGCAATCGGCCTTGTATTTCTGTACTCATTATCGGTGCAAAGATGACGACCGAGTGTTGCTCTTACAGAGCAACACGAACCTCCAAGCATTATAATGAAACCATGTACGAAATACCCGTACGGGATGATTCTCGTGTGTTATATACTAGCCCGATTGAGCCCCTCTCGGTGTGTTATACTAGCCGATTGAGCATCCGGGTGACCATATCGGTCGGATATGATGTGATCATCCAAATCCACAAGCATAATTGGATGACCCGGATCAATTCCATCACCCCAAGCGGGTATGGAATATCCACTGCCGAACCAACGCGGACCCCGCATGGTCGGCCTCCCTCCAACTGGCCTAGCTTGCCAAAAACGTCCAAACCATAGCAAAGATGGGCGGAAAACCCTAAAATTAGGGTTTGCGGCATATTACATGTGTCGCAAAACGGTCTCAACCATCCATCTTCGCAGTATAGATGGAGGGTGTAGATGAAGATTCAAAGGGCCCCAGTATGTCAACACAATCACCGTGGGCTCCGCCTACATACTCCGACCGGTCGGTCAGGACCAACCATGGTTGGTTATCCCAATTCGTACGCCGAATGAAGCATTGACACACGGCCTTGAAACCTAAAATTAGGGTTTTGAGCATCACGAGCGTCCATCTTCTCCGGCACGAATGGAGGGTCCAAGATTAGATTAAGCAGGTCCGGTCATACCAACATGACCACCGTGGACCCATTTATCCCCTCACCCGATCGGCCAAGGCATATCATGCCTGGTCATTCCAAGACGCGCGCTCAAACTAGCGTGGTCACACCTCCCAAACCGCAAACTAATCTCGACCGCTCAACTTCGCCGGACGATTTGGTAGTTCGAGATCACGTTTTCATGGATAGTCGTGTAGGCGTGAACACCAGCCTACCACTTACACGCCAAACCGGTCGGCCAAGACCGACCAAGTTAGGTCATCTTGGAACGCGCGCTGGAAGTGAGCATGGTGCGCGGCTTTTTGCGGTACCAAATTCTATTACAAAATCGATCTCCACCACTCCTCTTTGTTAGGTCAAATTGAGTGGCCTAGATTGCACCTTCATGAGACAGTGAGATATGGACGTGTACACCGGTATGTTGTATACACGCATGCCCGGTCGGTCCTTTCCAAAAACCTTCCCATGCTTGGTTTCGACCAAGCCGAAGAGTGATGCTTGCGCACCTCTTCAAAAACCTTAATTCATTAACGGTCGCAGATGAGTGTCTCAAAGATCATCTCGTCCGTCCAACTTCACCAGCTTGGTTATACAACCCTGGTGAGGAGTTAATTGGTCAGTGAGGCGTCACCACCCATCACTTTACTACACCATGATGCAAGACCGCATAAAATACACATGATACTTCACAAGTATCAACTTCTGAATAACGCAGTTATTCAATTCGTAATTACATGCTACCTTTCGTGGATCCATGATTCACACATTCTAGACATCAATCATGTCACAAACTAGGGGGATACATACTGGGGTATTGGTCTGGCGGTTTACAGCGTGCAACGCGCCATCACAAGAACGTGTTAGGAAGTTATGGACGGTTAGCGATGACGGAGAAGTGGGCAAGACTGATCGTGTAGCATCGACACACAACTCCACTACTCCATCACTCCACTTCCTCCACTTCCCACGAGAGACGTGAATAAGGCTCAATGACTTGTATAAATAGGTTCTCTTCCCTATTTCACCAACAAGAGCAAGTCCAGACAAGAAACAGAAATCAAGTGTTGATACAAGACACCGGAACTGATAGCTTGCATCCTGTAAGCCGGTCCAGCTTTCTGTTACAAGTCATAAGCAAGCCAACACCTTCACAATCTCAATACCTTCTTCGCTTCCCTCCCTAAGATCAACCCCATCTCCTTCACTTTGTGACCGAAACAAGTCCTGGAACGACCATTTCTTGGTTTAAACCGGACTTGCATGATTGATTTCCGAATCTACAAGCACTCACCACGCAGTGCATTTGTTTAGGGGTTTAGATTCATTCCTCATCCACACACCCCAAATTACCAAATCCAGCAGGAGTAGTTTTCACCCATAAACAATTGGCGACCACAGTGGGAGGTTAATCTCTCGGTTGTAAAGTCAATTTCTTCAAATTCGATTCAATTTTATCAATTTCAAAAAGGGTAGATCTTAGAATCAATTCAATCAACAATTCATTTCAAGATGGTGGAATTAAGGTCTGGGTCAGCAATCAATTCTGATGGAGCTGGTGTGGATAACAATCCTGGTGTCGAAGTGCCTATTAGTGGAGCTACCGTGGTCAATACATCTCGCGGAGCCGTCACTTCAACCATCAGCACCAGCGTGGTAGGAAATGTTCCAGTAAGCGTAACGCCTCCCATCACCAGAGCCAGAGCAGCCGCAAACCCCGGCATCTCCTCAAGTGTAACACCTCCGGTAGTTACCAGAGCAACAAATTTCACTCCTTCATCAGGACGAGGAGCCGGAGGCACAATAGGAGGAATACCGTCTATTACCATTGCAGACTTGATGGAGAAACATGAAGTTCTTGTTAAGACTCAAACGGATATGGCCGCAACTCAGAAAGAGGTACTCACTTTCCTTAAAACTTTGACCGAACGATTGCCGCAAGATTCACGGCAACCCTTGGAGTCGGCAAGAGATGCATTCAATACACCCGGAGCAGGCGTTTCCACTCGGACCCACATGAATGAAGAAAATCGTGTTGCTCCTGAGCGCCAAAGGGAGAGGGACCAGCCTTCCAACTTCATTACACGTGAGGATCTGGAACGACTTCTCCAAAATAGAGGAAAAGGGGACCGAACGGATGTACACCAACATCGCCCACCGTACCCTCAAGATGTACAACGAATTCCTCTTCCAAGAGGTTACACCTATCGATGCTCCCTCTACGACGGATCGGTAATGCTCGTGAACACGTCTCTCGATTCTTGGAATCCTTGTGGGAAGATGAATACAATCATGTTCTCGCGCCCGAAAGAATTCTCGAAATCACTTTCGGGAGGCGTACTTTGGTACAACAACATCGCGCCTAACAAACATATCCAATTGGAGCGAGATGGTCGGTGATTTCTACTGAAGAAAGTATTTCTTCGTGTCTGAACAAATCACCTTTTCAGATCTAGGAAGAATTCTTCAGCGGAACAACGAGCATCCTAACGACTTCGTCAAAAGGTTCAGAACCCAAGCACTGGATTGTCACGACCCGAATGTCACCGAACGACAATTGGTGGAGTTGTGCATCAACGGGATGATACCAATATACCGCGCTCGTTAGAGAATCTCGAAGCTTTCAAACGTTCTCTCGAACTCCATGAAGCTGCCAAGCGTTCAAAGAACAATCGCACCGGCGTTGCTAGAAAGAACCAGTCGTTCGAAGTGAAGATTCACGTGAAAGTCGAGGGAGCAGGAGCCTCACGAACAAGCAATATAACACCGGTCCTTCTGGAGTGTAGTGGGCGGAGGAGAAAAAGGAAAGCTCCGATTCACGGAACAACAAACCAAGCGGACATCCCTATGACACAAGACTTCGTCTCGGAAAGGAGCGGACAAAGCTCCCGCACAAGACACCGAAGATACAGGTGATGTTTGTCGTAAGCGACACAAATATAATTACACTTTCTTACTACTCAAAATATAAATATAGCAAGGGCAAGAAAGGATCGATCCCACAGAGAGGTCTAGGTTGTCAAATTGTTATGGTTTCCTATATAAAACACCCGGAAGAATTTCTGATTGTGTAAATAAAAATAAAAAAAAAGCAAATAAAGTACGCAAATCAAGGATGTGAGATATTGGGTAAAGGTTTCATCTTCAATTGCAAACAAGTTTATGAATGTATGAATAGAATTCGTATTTAATCTCGCTATCATCAAAAGCCTTAGAATACCTTATTGCAAGAATACTCCGTAATTTCCAAAGTTATCAACACACACATTAGGGCTGCGTATGTGAAATCTTCCTAAAGAATAACCTAACGCCTTGCGCTAATCAAGTTCAATTCCTAGGAGCATTAAGTTTTGAAATAGGCTAATCAATGCAATTGTAATACATTGCGCAAACAATTCGAACAAAGGTCAATTTCTACATATGACTACAAGGATGTATCACTACAACCTAGAATCATATCATGCTACTCGTATTCAAGGTTATCGCTCGATGAAAACCCTAAAATAGCTATAGATATGGATGTGAGTTCAATCAATTCTAGACTCGACTAAACAAACATTCAATCATATTGCAATACTTCAATCATGCAATTATTATAACCCGTAGAAATCAAACGATAATATTGAGAGAAAACTAATTCATAAAAATCATAACTTGGTTGCAAAATCCAACTACATCTTCAACCAATAATAAAAACTTAGTTACTCATGGCATAGGAGTTCATAGCAAGAAGAAAGAGAAAACCTATCATGTTTCTAAACCCTAGAACCAAAAGTAGAAGTCTCCCTCCTGGAGATATCCCTAGGTTTGAGAAAGACTTTTCTATTTATATGCTTCACTCCTTCCAAAATTAGGTTTTGTCTTCAAAGTCCATTAGTTGGAAATTCACCCGGCCCACAAGTGAGAGAAACCCGTGTAGAAATTTTTGTCTCAAAAACGCTCGCCGGAAAACTGGGATTATGGCCGGAATCCCGTCGGAATAGTCACCGGAAAGTGTCTCAGGTGACCGGCAAAGTCAAACCGGTCACCGGTCAACGGGTCAGAACGGCCGGGTCAACTGGGTTGGATCGGGTCAGGGATCACTGAGTTGGAACGAGTCAGCTCGGGTGAGTCAGGTAACCAAGTCAGCTTCTTAGTCTAGGCTGAGTGGTCTGAGTTGCCTTGACCAGGCTAACCTACTTTTGCACAGGCCTAAGCTCTTGCATGAGCCATAACCTATGTGATGCACCATCCTTGTGCTTCACAACAAGCATTTGCCCAAGCCATCTCCACAGCACAAACTAGTCTTCTCCTCCCTGTAACATCTCAATCTTCACCATCTGAATTGCAATCCCATCCACCACTGTCACAGGCCATTATCCAGAGTTGCAGCCTTATAATCCATTGCAGCTCCACCAAACCACACGCCAACAACTAGCTGCTCTAGACTGGTCATAGCCAACGCATCTGCCGCACAAATTATATCATCTCAGAAGAGATTTGCACACTACATCAAGCTGACCTCCCGTAAGTCGGGTTCAACACCATTTCCCCAAGAACCACACAACCAACATTACCACGATTATGACTTCAATTCAGCCCTTCAAACATTCTCGCTCGAAACCAAGCCATCTACGTAACTCCCTTGCCTCGCACTATCCCCTGGCACTTGCCTTTGTCATACTACGCTCAACAATCACACCTATAGCTCACAATTCCCTGCAATCTCCATTGCCAATTCTATCTCACCACCTGAGCCATCTCAGCCATCCACTTGCATTTTAATAACCTGTATTGCTTCCCTGTGATTCCAGCAACAAGCCATACGCAAGCCATCAACACAATCAAACATCCAGCACAAGTTCCCACCTGTAGTTTGAACTCACAAAGCCTGAGACCAGTGCCATCTCTTCCAATCCTGCACCAGCTATTACATTGCAGCCATCTTCACCAGCTTGCACTGTAACTTTCCCTTCAACTTGCTTAGCTCCACAACTCCATTGAGCTCAACCAAACATCACCGTAACCGACCTTCACTTTATCACCACCAGGTCTTTAGCTCCAGGTTTCTCAATGCTTCAACATCAAAAACCCATCTTAAGCACCTGCATTGCAGCCTCATCACAGCACCACTACCATCAGGCCAGCCATTTCCATTACCTGAACCATTCGGTCATAACCAACTTTACTAGCATCATTCCCAAACTCTTCTCAACAAAGAACCTCGGCTCTACACAACCCATTTTAACCTCCATCTTAGCAATCCACCGCAACCAACCAAAATCAAATCCATCTCTCATTTTGATTCTAACTCCTCACAATTTCAACCAAACCCATCGCAAATTCATTCTATCGATTCTGAGAGGTCGAAACCTAATTTTTCCAATTCCCATTTCTCTGAGCTTCAACAACAGCTCAGAACTTGAATCTGCTCTACACCCAAGCACCAATTCTTACTTCAGATCCAATTTCTCGATCTCAAAGCAGCAAATACATCCATCACAGATCGAACCCATCTGCTCTCTTCTCAACAGCGACCACCATCTTAGTGTTCTTCTTAATCTCTCGGACTCACAACGCAGCCGCTGTTTCATTCTTCTTTCTCAATTTCTGTCTTCTGTGCTTCATCAATTCTTTGAGAACCCTAATCCAGTTCGTTCTTCATCTCCCCGAGTCAATAACAGACTCTAATTTCTCGATTCGCAGCCAAAACTCACATCTCGATTGAGCAAAGATCCATCCTTCGTCACCACCATCGTCAGCTCTCATTGTTTCCATCTCTCGATTTCTTATCTCACAAATTCAAACCCTAACTTCTCAAAACTCAGAGTCATCTCCTCTCTCGATTCATCAAATGGGAAGAACTAAATGAGTATACACAGTCGACCCCAATTGAGTTTTATGTGGGAATGGCTATTCGCACCCACAGTGCTAATGATGTGAACCCCCAGAATAGCCCCATAACCTTAGCTGGTTGTCTTTAACACTCCTCCTAAAGAGAGTTGCCCCTTAACATGTGGATGGGCTCCCAGTAGTAGTCCCTTTGGAACAGTTCACCCCTTAACAGAATGGCTACCCCTTAACGTACAGTGGGGTTACCAATAGCACTTGTCCGACCATTTTGCTCTTTTAGCCTTCAAATTCTCGTTTTGCTTGTAACTTCTCCACACGAACTCAGAATGACTTCGTTCTTTCGCCATTGGCTTCATCTTTTCGTCGTCTCCAGGGTGATGAGAAGAAATCTTGAATTTGAGCGAGTTCCACTCCCTTTTACTCAAATGACTCCAAAACACCTATAAAACTCAAAAGCGAACATAAGATACATAATTCACACGAAAAATAGCAAAGAAAGCATAAACTCTAGATAGTAAATACGGTGTATTCTACACCTATCAAATTCCCCCACACTTAGACTTTGCTAGTCCTCGAGCAAATCAAACAAAATAATAAAATACAAAAACTCGTGTCGTCGAGGCTACGGTCACTTTTAGCATAAATAACAAGCCTTTAAACCCTAGGTGTCCCTAGTGGACGAGTTATAGTCTCGTGAAGGTTTACAAGAGGTCTACCTACAAAACCTATATTTCAAACTCCGTCTATTTGTGACAAATCAATGAATGAATCCAAAATGACTACAGGAGGAGGTACCTTGCAAATTCAATTCATATATTAGTAAATAAACTCTAATTAGATAGTCGAACAAGCCACAATACTCGGAAACTAACAAACCACAATCACAATGAAAAGATTAAGAAGATGGATATAGATGTAGATGTTGGCGAATATTCACAAGTGTTCGATGTTTCCCATATCTGTCTGAAGGTCACTGCTAAGATGAACCTAATCCTATTGGATTGAGCTACTTAGTCTGAATGCTACATCAAATCAATTAGCATATACAAGGGAACCAAGAGTGACTTTATTCAACACAATAATAATTTCTTCTCTTTTTTTTTTATATGATTGGATCAAACTGGATCCAATTTATCTTTTTTTTTTTTTAGACAGCATGATTAGATCTAATGGATCCAAGCGCATGCTTCTTGTCAGCAAGTACATGATAGTTGCCTTGGATCCTGCATTCCACGTTTGTTTAGGCGACGGAGACAGGGACTACGTTTCACACATACTGCTATTCCCAAGTGTCTTTTTATTCCGTTTTGGTCTAATTGGTCGGTCCTTTTTTTTTTTCTTTTCATATATTTTTTCATTTTTTTTTTCTTGATCAATTTTTTTCTCTTTTTCTAGTAACTCAATCACTCTATTTCATCCTAGCAGTAATAACACGTCGATGTTTAGTGACCCACCAAAGCACTTAGAGAACAATAGATAAATATGAAAAAATAAAAATAGAATGTGATATGGTGATATTCCGAGATATGGTAACAACTATCATGTTAATTTGTGATTTCTGAGCTATATTTGTCCCCTTTAGTTAATTGGTTCCTCAACTCCTGCATTCAAAATGGTTCCATCCACTAATGGTGTCATCCTCAAGGCACAAATTTCTAGATATCGGAGTTCAAAAAGCACAATATTTTTTTCTTGGTTTTTCAATTTTTCTGATTTTTTTTTTTTTTTTATACAAAAAACAAACTAAAACATATAAATGCTCCCCCACACTTAAACTTTACATTATCCTCAATGTAAAATTGAATCGTCCAAAGAAGGTTCAAGGTGGGAAATTCCGCAAATGATATGCAAAAACAAAGAAAATAAAGATAAAAGCAAATGCATAAAAGTAAAAATATAAGGATAAAGATACAAAACCGGTGGGTTGCCTCCCACTAAGCGCTTGGTTTAAAGTCGACGGCCCGACTTAGCTTCTTGTATGATTCATTCCCCATACACCAATAATCGGAAAAGTTGGGGATCCACCCATAGCACCTGTTTTGGAAACACTAACTTCACAAAAATATTAGTACAATAAAGCAAAAGTGAAGCTATGAACCGATAAAAGCTTCCCCCACACTTATTCTTGTCCACACTTGGAAGTGTATAAAGAATATATGAGTCGGGTACTTCCATGGTTTCTTGTTCCATAACCTGCATAGTATGAGAATCAAGTATCTCTAATGGAGGAAAACGAGAAACAAAGTCATCCAACAATATTCTCGAAGCACATACATTCAAACCAATAAGAGGTAAAGGATAAGAAATAATATGCACAGGGTTAGATAAACCTTGCACAATCTCTTGTATTATGGAATCCTCTTCATCCTTGAAAAACTCAAGTGAATTGTTCACCTCTTTCATATCATGGTCCTCTATCAAACCTTGCAACCATTCTTCGTCCGTTTCTGCCTTAACCAAAGTCTCGACATAAACATCATCATTACAATCCTTTGCAAGCTCAATTGGGTCGTCCACAATAGTGGTCATAACGGTCTCATTCTCAACATATTCCTCCTTTTTATTGTAAGGCACATACTCTTTTGCGGATGCAATATTATCCATAAGGAATTTCTTTAGAACACTCATTGCATCATCCTCAAGCTCTACCTTTTGAATAGGTTCTTGATCATTATAAAGATCAATGCTCGAGTAAACTACACTAGTGTCATCACATTCCTCTTCGTCTTCATCTTGATCCCAAAAAGACTCCATTGTACACTCCTCGGGGATGTCACCATGAATTGGTTTAGGCAATGTATTTTCATAATAATCATCATCACTATCATAGTCATCATAACATTGGTCCTCGCTGAATTTAGTGTTGCTAATCTCGAACTCATCCTTTTGAATAGGTGAATGATCATTATTACGATCAAGAGTTGAGTTAACTACACAAATATCAACGAAAGTCCCCGAAGGTTCGCCTTTTCAACATAATTATTCATTTCCTCCTTGTATTCTTCAATGCCTTGTCTTAAAGTGGAAACACCTTTTTGAAGCTCTTGGAGTGTTCCATCCAAATTCTGAATATAGTGTTCCATTTGTTTGTAAAGCTCATTCGACAAAGAAAAAGTAGAATTACTTACTTCAGTATTGTTAGGCCAATTATATTCCCTTTGAATGGGTGGATGATCATAACTACGATCAGAAATTGGGCCAAACATACTATGATTAGCACATTCGGTCGATGAAAGTTGTTCCATGCTTGGTTGTCCGCAAATTGACTCCATGCAGTCCATAAATTGTTGCATTTCATCTACCAAACTAGAGGAAAAATTAATAGGAAAACAACTATTCTCCCCTCCTTGTGGTTGCTCACTTACATAACCACCATAAGAAGGTTGATATGTATGAGAATAACTCATAGGGTACGTGGAGTATTGATCATAGCCAAAGGATTGGTTTTGATTATACTCCCCATAAGGGTGATAATTGTTATGTTGTTGAGGTTGAAAGCCGTATTGATTGCTCCAATATGCTCCGTCCATAGAAATCGGTACCTGAAACGAGATTCTCAAAACTCGAATAAGAACCAAAGAATAAGAAAAAGTAAAAACAAAACTAAATACAAAAATAAGAAACCAAAAACAATTAACAACCGTTGCCTCCTCAAGAACGGCGCCAAAATTTGACCGCGTAAGAAGCGACACAAATATAATTACACTTTCTTACTACTCAAAATATAAATATAGCAAGGGCAAGAAAGGATCGATCCCACAGAGAGGTCTAGGTTGTCAAATTTTTATGGTTTCCTATATAAAACACTAGGAAGAATTTCGATTGTGTAAATAAAAATAAACAAAAAGCAAATAAAGTACGCAAATCAAGGATGTGAGATATTGGGTAAAGGTTTCATCTTCAATTGCAAACAAGTTTATGAATGTATGAATAGAATTCGTATTTAATCTCGCTATCATCAAAAGCCTTAGAATACCTTATTGCAAGAATACTCCGTTGTTTCCAAAGTTATCAACACACACATTAGGGCTGCGTATGTGAAATCTACCTAAAGAATAACCTAACGCCTTGCGCTAATCAAGTTCAATTCCTAGGAGCATTAAGTTTCAGTAAATAGGCTAATCAATGCAATTGTAATACATTGCGCAAAACAATTCGAACAAAGGTCAATTTCTACATATGACTACAAGGATGTATCACTACAACCTAGAATCATATCATGCTACTCGTATTCAAGGTTATCGCTCGATGAAAACCCTAAAATATCTATAGATATGGATGTGAGTTCAATCAATTCTAGACTCGACTAAACAAACATTCAATCATATTGCAATACTTCAATCATGCAATTATTATAACCCGTAGAAATCAAACGATAATATTGAGAGAAAACTAATTCATAAAAATCATAACTTGGTTGCAAAATCCAACTACATCTTCAACCAATAATAAAAACTTAGTTACTCATGGCATAGGAGTTCATAGCAAGAAGAAAGAGAAAACCTATCATGTTTCTAAACCCTAGAACCAAAAGTAGAAGTCTCCCTCCTGGAGATATCCCTAGGTTTGAGAAAGACTTTTCTATTTATATGCTTCACTCCTTCCAAAATTAGGTTTTGTCTTCAAAGTCCATTAGTTGGAAATTCACCCGGGCCACAAGTGAGAGAAACCCGTGTAGAAAATTTTGTCCCAAAAACGCTCGCCGAAAAACTGGGATTATGACCGGAATCCCGCCGGAATAGTCGGAAAGTGTCTCAGGTGACCGGCAAAGTCAAACCGGTCACCGGTCAACGGGTCAGAACGATCGGGTCAACTGGGTTGGATCGGGTCAGGGATCACTGAGTTGGAACGAGTCAGCTCGGGTGAGTCAGGTAACCAAGTCAGCTTCTTAGTCAAGGCTGAGTGGTCTGAGTTGCCTTGACCAGGCTAACCTACTTTTGCACAGGCCTAAGCTCTTGCATGAGCCATAACCTATGTGATGCACCATCCTTGTGCTTCACAACAAGCATTTGCCCAAGCCATCTCCACAGCACAAACTAGTCTTCTTCTCCCTGTAACATCTCAATCTTCACCATCTGAATTGCAATCCCATCCACCACTGCCACAGGCCATTATCCAGAGTTGCAGCCTTATAATCCATTGCAGCTCCACCAAACCACACGCCAACAACTAGCTGCTCTAGACTGGTCATAGCCAACGCATCTGCCGCACAAATTACATCATCTCAGCAGCATCGCTTGCACACTATATCAAGCTGACCTCCTGTAAGTCAGGTTCAACACCATTTCCCCCAAGAACCACACAACCAACATTACCACAGTGTACAGCTTCAATTCAGCCCTTCAAACATTCTGCCGAAACCAAGCCATCGGTACAGAACTCCCTTGCCTGCACTATCCCCCAGGCACTTGCCACTGTCATACTCTGCTCAACAATCACACCTATAGCTCTGCCAATTCCCTGCAATCTCCATTGCCAATTCTATCTCACCACCTGAGCCATCTCAGCCATCCACTTGCATTTTAATAACCTGTATTGCTTCCCTGTGATTCCAGCAACAAGCCATACGCAAGCCATCAACACAATCAAACATCCAGCACAAGTTCCCACCTGTAGTTTGAACTCACAGCACAGACCCAGGCCATCTCTTCCAATCCTGCACCCGCCTATTACATTGCTGACCATCTTCACCAGCTTGCACCTGTGTAACTTTCCCTTCAACTTGCTTAGCTCCACAACTCCATTGAGCTCAGCAAACATCACCAGAACTGACCTTCACTTTATCACCACCAGTCTTTAGCTCCAGTTTCTCAACAGCTTCAACATCAAAAACCCATCTTAAGCACCTGCATTGCAGCCTCATCACAGCACCACTACCATCAGGCCAGCCATTTCCATTACCTGAACCATTCAGTCATAACCAACTTTACTAGCATCATTCCCAGCTCTTCTCAACAGTACCCTCAGCTCTACACAACCCATTTTAACCTCCATCTTAGCAGTCCGCTGCAACCAACCAAAATCAAATCCATCTCTCATTTTGATTCTAACTCCTCACAATTTCAGCCAAACCCATCGCAAATTCATTCTATCAGTTACAGAGGTCGAAACCTAATTTTTCCAATCCCATTTCTCTGAGCTTCAACAACAGCTCAGAACTTGAATCTGCTCTACACCCAAGCACCAATTCTTACTTCAGATCCAATTTCTCGATCTCAAAGCAGCAAATACATCCATCACAGATCGAACCCATCTGCTCTCTTCTCAACAAATGACCACCATCTTAGTGTTCTTCTTAATCTCTCGGACTCACAACGCAGCCGCTGTTTCATTCTTCTTTCTCAATTTCTGTCTTCTGTGCTTCATCAATTACTGTAGAACCCTAATCCAGTTCGTTCTTCATCTCCTGAGTCAATAACAGACTCTAATTTCTCGATTCGCAGCAAAACTCACATCTCAGATTGAGCATCATCCATCCTTCGTCACCACCATCGTCAGCTCTCATTGTTTCCATCTCTCGATTTCTTATCTCACAAATTCAAACCCTAACTTCTCAAAACTCAGAGTCATCTCCTCTCTCGATTCATCAAATGGGAAGAACTAAATGAGTATACACAGTCGACCCCAATTGAGTTTTATGTGGGAATGGCTATTCGCACCCACAGTGCTAATGATGTGAACCCCCAGAATAGCCCCATAACCTTAGCTGGTTGTCTTTAACACTCCTCCTAAAGAGAGTTGCCCCTTAACATGTGGATGGGCTCCCAGTAGTAGTCCCTTTGGAACAGTTCACCCCTTAACAGAATGGCTACCCCTTAACGTACAGTGGGGTTACCAATAGCACTTGTCCGACCATTTTGTTCTTTTAGCCTTCAAATTCTCGTTTTGCTTGTAACTTCTCCACACGAACTCAGGAATGACTTCGTTCTTTCGCCATTGGCTTCATCTTTTCGTCGTCTCCAGGGTGATGAGAAGAAATCTTGAATTTGAGCGAGTTCCACTCCCTTTTACTCAAATGACTCCAAAACACCTATAAAACTCAAAAGCGAACATAAGATACATAATTCACACGAAAAATAGCAAAGAAAGCATAAACTCTAGATAGTAAATACGGTGTATTCTACACCTATCAACAGGTTTTCATTTCCCCATGAATGAAGTTATAAAACTCTTGGAAGCATGGATCCAAGACGATGCCGTAAAACTGCCTCCTATCAGGCGTCCTCCAACTGAGAAAGACATGGCAGATCCCAAATACTATTGCTACCACAGATTTGTACATCATCCAACCAAAGATTGTAACAGGTTGAAACAAATATTCAGGGAAAAGATAGAGACAGGGGAACTCCAGCTTGGAAACGAAGGTGTTCGTAGAGACCCTCTCCCTATCAGGAACTGCATGATTTGTGGGGATTCCGTTCGCAAGACTGTACAATCTATGATGGAGCACTTGTGTGAAATCCTATACTTCTCCAAAAGGCGGCGTCAAGACATATTTACGGCCCTCAACCACGTTGTGTTAGGCAGGCGTTTGTATCCGTAAGCGATCAGAACCCCGGCCTTTCCGAAGGACGCGGGCAAGGGAGACTGGGGACTCCTAACTGTCACTCGTTTGAGAGACATTGAGTTCGATAGCGCGTTGATTGATACGGCTTCCGAATTTAACATCATTATTGTCAAGACATTGAGAGCGGCAAAGATTTCAAAGCAGGAATCTACTTGTCACCCAACTGTGATTAAATATTCAGAAGGAAAACTCAGAGATGCATATGGATATATCGATCTCGAAGTCAAATTGGGGGATGCCTCGACACAAGCAAAGTTCTACATAGTCAAAGATCATCCCAACTACATATGATCCTAGGACGCTCTTGGATGCATGGCAACAAAGCCATACTAGAATTTTGTCCTCTACTTAGGTTTCGATACCCGAAAGAATCTCCAACATGCCTCGGACGGACCTCCTGATGACTGTCTGTTGCCGCACCAGCAGCTTGCCAATGTGACACAACTTCCCGGAGAGAGCCTGTCAACGCACACTGAAAGGTTCCGATCTCAAGTAAGTCTCGTCACGCAACCCTCTTTACAACCTGCCGCCCCTCATTCTGACAAGTCCTGGGGATTGGCTCCAACCAACAAACCAACCCTTGCTAGGAGATGTGAATGGGAAGCCGGTCCTTTCAAACGTTTTATCAAGAGCGTAGAGGATGTCTTGGTCAAAGACGATAAGGCCAAGGTCCAAGTATCTGCACGCCCAAACCCATTTGGAATTAGAGACCTGGTGACGAGGACGACTACATTCAAGGTTGGGAGCATGACGGTGAAAATGATCACTCCACCTGACTCACCCACCGAAAGAGAATAGGAATCGTACTGGTAGCAGATGTTATCCTAGGCGGATACTGCAAGCTCATCAATGCTGATAAACTAGAAGGCATAACAATTCACTCACAATGGCTCAAACCCTACCGAACTTAAGACGTTTGTGCTACCACTTTCCAGCGTCCTCCGCCCTTTAAAACGCTGTGCTATTTTTTTTTCGTGTTTCCTTTTACAATTTCATGTCATACTTGTAATTCCCAGAAAATGATTGCAATACTTGCATTCATAGTTAGGACTTTCAATTTTCAATTTTCAATTTAATTGAAGCATTATTTCCACTCGAGAACCTCTCTACCCCTAAAAACAAAATGTCCTGAGTCAGCCTAAATCAACCCACTAGAGCAAGGAAGGAAACCTTAGGCAAACATCTCATGAGAAGAAGGAAACAGAATGTGTGCGCAAAAGGAAAATTATTTGAGCCATCTCGCCTAAACAAGGACGGGAAGATCTTGCATCGGGAACACAGTCCGTGGATATTTCATTATGGCATTATTTCTTTTATCACAAAGAGTTATGTGTAAAGGCGCACCCTTGCGCCCGAGAAGGATCGATTGCGATCTTGATAAAGGGTTATAAAAAAAAAAACCTTTATTCAAACAATCAAATGGAAGAAAACCTTGAACTCGGCTGCTTGCGAGTACAAGGAAGATGTTCAAATGTACGGAATATACTTGGAAAGCGGAAAAAGAAGAAAAGAGGTTTAGTCGTCAAGAGGATCGACATCGCTTTCGCACCACCGTCGGGTTACGCTTCGAGCGCCATCACCCGTTGATGCTCCTCCTTCGAATCTACCTCAACTTCTCGCATCGACATCTCCGCAACAAGACACTCCATCCCAACATCATCATCGGGAGCATTAAAGAGCGCATCAACATTAGGAGTCGTACGAATTGCTTTCGATGATGTTCGAGTTCCTCGTGTCGGAGTCAAGAATTATCACGCCGTCCCGGATTGGGTAATCACACTTATCTTCATTCAGAGGATGTTTATGCTCAACCCTCCGCCTCTTCAACCACGCTGCATATCTCTCTGCCCTTGTGCTTACCAGTACTTGCAACGCTTCCTCGCGCCTCCACCGCTCCTCCTTGTCAATCGCAGGTGAAAGCGCACAGATGCGTCCCATGGCAATACGCAGGTGCAGGATAGACATCCCCTGTATAGCACGACCGACTTCACGAAGTGGAAGATCAATCTTAGCCATTACTTCTTCATGCACATGGGTTTCGGGCTTGTCAACTTCGAAGCTTCTTTCTGGAGAAGCGACGGAATGATCGTCCACCGCTTCCATGATAAACTGCAAAGGAGAAGAGGTTATGAACACAAAAAAAAAAAAAAAAATCATCAATCAATCGATCAGTTAATCAGGAGATCAGATAAGTGCGGAGCAGTACCTGAGATATAGAATAAATAATCTGCGTGAGATGATTCTTTATAATCTCGCAAGTCGAAAGAATCCCGGGAGAAAAGAAGTCTTTACTTACCACCTATAAAGGCTACCAATTCGGGATAACAATCAACGATGCTTATCGATACATCCGAGGAAAGTCGTATGTGATGAAAGGAGTACACCTGACCCAAAGAAGGGACCAAGCTCGGATATACACAAGGGGAACCAAAGAGACTCACCGAGATCAAGTCCTACTTCCGTCAAAACTTCAATCGGGACCAACCAGTTCCGTGGCAACGCCCGACGATGTCTACTTTATCCTAGTAAATATACATTCACCTTAGCTTGGTCATTTCAATGTACAAAATTTGTCACCATCTCATGCCTACCCCACAATAGTGTAACCATTATGTGCTAGGCGGGGGACTTAATGTTGATGGTGGAATTTCGTTTAAGGTTAAAATTGTAAAAGCCAGAAAACTATGCGTTGACATCTTGTAAAAGATAAGGCCATCAATAAGTGTTGGATACTCCTCACTTAATTCACCGAGAATGGAGCATGTGGCAACAATCCCATTCTCAGGAATACATGAAATTCATCCAGGTTGGAGCATGTAGCAACAATCCCATATACCCAGTGAATTTCTAGCATTATTAATTAATGCGCAATCAGCCTTGTATTTCCTGTACTCATTATCAGTGCGGCATGACGACTAAGTGTTGCTCTTACAGAGCAACACGAACCTCCAAGCATTATAATGAAACCATGTACGAAATACCCGTCTGGCCGACTGGGTGTGTTATACTAGCCGGTTGAGCCCCTCTCGGTGTGTTATACTAGCCGATTGAGCATCCGGACTGACCAGTATCGGGTCAGGATATGATCACGATCATCCAACTCCACAAGCATGATTGGATGACCCGGATCAATTCCATCACCCCAAGCGGGTATGGAATATCCACTGCCGAACCAACGCGGACCCCGCATGGCCGGCCTCCCTCCCGTAATTGTCCTAGCTTGCCAAAACGTCCAAACCATACCAAGATGGGCGGAAAACCCTAAAATTAGGGTTTGCGGCATATTACATGTGTCGCAAAACGGTCTCAACCATCCATCTTCGCAGGTATAGATGGAGGGTGTAGATGAAGATTCAAAGGGCCCGAGAGCATGTCAACACAATCACCGTGGGCTCGCCTACATACCCGACAGTCGGTCGGGACCAACCATGGTTGGTTATCCCAATTCGTACGCCGAATGAAGCATTGACACACGGCCCGAAACCCAAAATTAGGGTTTTGAGCATCACGAGCGTCCATCTTCTCCGTGCACGAATGGAGGATCCAGATTAGATTAAGCAGGTCTGGTCATACCAGCATGACCACCGTGGACCCATCTATCCCCTCACCCGATCGACCAAGGCATATCACGCCTGGTCATTCCAAGACGCGCGCTCAAACTAGCGTGGTCACACCTCCCAAACCGCAAACTAATCTCGACCGCTCAACTTCGCCGGACGATTTGAGTGGTTCAGATCACGTTTTCATGGGATAGTCAGGTGTAGGCATGAACACCAGCCTACCACTTACACGCCAGACCGGTCGGCCAAGACCGACCAAGTTAGGTCATCTTGGAACGCACGCTGGAAGTGAGCATGGTGCGCGGCTTTTTGCGGTACCAAATTCCTATTACAAAATCGATCTCCACCACTCCTCTTTGCCGGTCAAATTGAGTGGCCTAGATTGCACCTTCATGGGACAAGTGAGATATGGACGTGTACACCGGTATGTTGTATACACGCATGCCCGTCGGTCCTTTCCAAAACCTTCCCATGCTTGGTTTCGACCAAGTCAAGAGTGATGCTTGCGCACCTCTTCAAAAACCTTAATTCATTAACGGCCGCAAATGAGTGTCTCAAAGATCATCTCGTCCGTCCAACTTCACTGACTTGGTTACACAACCCACGGTCGGGAGTTAATTGGTCGGTGAGGCGTCACCACCCATCACTTTACCACACCATGATGCAAAGACTGCATAAAATACACATGATACTTCACAAGTATCAACTTCCCGAATAACGCAGTTATTCAATTCAAAGATTACATGCTACCTTTCGTGGATCCACGATTCACACATTCCAGACATCAATCATGTCACAAACTGGGGGGGATACATACTGGGGTATTGGTCCGGCGGTTTACAGCGTGCAGCATGCAACGCGCCATCACAAGAACGTGTTAGGAAGTTATGGACGGTTAGCGATGACAGGAGAAGTGGGCAAGACTGATTGTGTAGCATCGACACACAACTCCACTACTCCATCACTCCACTTCCTCCACTTCCCACGAGAGACGTGAATAAGGCTCAATGACTTGTATAAATAGGTTCTCTTCCCTATTTCCACCAACAAGAGCAAGTCCAGACAAGAAACAGAAATCAAGTGTTGATACAAGACTCTGGAACTGATAGCTTGCATCCTGTAAGCGGTTCGACTTTACTTACAAGTCATAAGCAAGCCAACACCTTCACAATCTCAACACCTTCTTCGCTTCCCTCCCTAAGATCAACCCCATCTCCTTCACTTTGTGACCGAAACAAGTCTGGAACGACCATTTCTTGGTTTAGGCCGGACTTGCAAGATTGATTTCCAAATCTACAAGCACTCACCGCGCAGTGCATTTGTTTAGGGGTTTAGATTCATTCCTCATCCACACACCCCAAATTACCAAATCCAGCAGGAGTAGTTTTCACCCATAAACACCTGGAAATCTAAGAAGTTGGCTTATGTTGGTAGATTGATACTGATCAAAGCAGTTCTCAGTGACATGATTTTGTTTTATTTTCCTAAGAGAGTTATTAAAGAGCTCCACTCTACATTTTTAACATGTTTTTATGGTATGGGGATGATATGGGAATCATATAAGATGGAATATGGCGTGTAGACCTTATAATGAAGGGGGTTTGGGTGCAAGGGGTGTGGAGACCACCAACGTTGCTGCCAATCTCAAACACATGTGGCGGGATTTCGTGAGTGGGAAGAATGTCATTTGGACATCGTGGATAAGGAAAAATATGATAAAGCATAAAGATTTATGGACCCATAAGACTCCCTAAGATGCTTTTGGATGTTGGGGACATTTGTTAGAGCAAACATAGGTGGATAAAGACTTGATTTCGCATATTATTGGAGATGGAGAAAAGACCAATTTTCTTTCTGAGCTATGACATCCTGATGACTGATTGATTGATTGGATGAGTAATGATGCTATTAATGAAGTTTTTGATGTGACTAGCTGCAAGGTTGCTGACTTTTTAGATGAGGATGGTTGGTATTTCCATGATGTTATTGAGGACGATCTCAGGCATTCCATCATAAAGTTGGAGAATGTGGATTTTGATCAATTTGTTTCTGATTTAATTGTGTGGAAACCTAGTACTACTGGGAAGTACACTATGAAAGATATTTATAAAAACTTTGGGGGTAGGGGCGGGGGATGTTATTCACTAAAACAGTTTTGTTTGGTTCAAAAATCATGTGCCACGATATTATTTTATTACTTGGTTGAGTCTGCATGGAAGATTAAAAACCAATGAGAAGATACTAAAGTGCGGCTTAATGAAACTGCTAATTGTGTGTGATGAGGGTTCCTGTATCTTTTTTCTTCTGGTATTTAGATGGGTTTGCTTCTCAAAATGGTATATTATAAAATTATCTACAATAGCTGGAGAAAGGAGATAGATTGGTGCATTATTGCTTTTGCTGGGCATAGGCTTGTATGTAGAGTTGAAAAAATGATATTGAATTGTTTTGTTTATCATGTTTGGAGAGAAATAAATAACAAAATCTTCTCTAGTAAGTTCTCTTCTGCAGATCAAGTGTATTTTGCTATCATTAAGGATATTAAAATCAAAGTGTTATCCATACACCACAAAGTTGAGGATAATTTATATTCTAAAAGATTTATTCATAGCCTTAAAGTGAGCTATGAATTTTTTTCATCCTTTTTATAAGTTTTGTGCTCGGCTTGCACCTGATCCAGATGTTACTATGGTGAATTTTGATGGATCAGAGAAATTTTTGTTTGGTGGTTTGGGAGCTATTTGTAGTTGCAGAAAATACCACAATACACCCCTCACTATATTTTGTTTAGCTAATCCATTTAAAAGATAATAGATGAACAATTATAAATATTTATTAATAACTTTCTTCAATCTTTACACAGGAAAATGGAATTATCTTTAAGAACTTACAAATATTTTCTCTCTTTCTCTCTCCTAATGACTTACTCCCTAATCCAAAAAGATCTCTCCCTCACGACAGATCCACTCATCCCTTTATATAGGGTAGTACATAGTGAATGACAGCTAAGCTATCCTTTATTTTCGGAAATGTCTTGCGAAGTGTCGCAGACGTACAAATATTCGTACTCGCGACACTTCTTAACTTTCGCTAGGTTTCATATCCTCCTATCGTCATCCAATGCGTCATTTATATTTAACCTTCTGCGATCGACTCGCAATGTTGTTATCCGTTGTCTTCGCGAGTTGTTGTTGTGGCGATATTATGATCCTACATCTTGCCTCTTCTCATGTCTTCTCTCGCGAAGGAGAGAATGTCATGAGAATCGATATTTTTGAACCGCCGCAATCGCTTATTTGTACTTGTTTGATTCCTTCTTTCCATACGGACTTTATTACGATGTCTACTCCTCCATTCTATTCCCGACACGTTTCTTCCAATCGTTTATTCTTAACCATTCACGTCCCTTCTCACATTAAATGCTCTCGTTTCCCGAGGATGTTTCTCTCTATATATATTTTTCATATCTTTCTCTTCTCCTCTTTCGTCTTCTCTCTGCAATTTTTCTTTTATCTTCTTCTTCCGCAAGTTGCGTTTCTATTACTGCAAATCTTCAATCTTTTTTATCATATCTTAATCTTCGATTCTTTATCCATTCCCATAATGATAATGGCTTCACTTAGTCGTATGTACAAACCTCGCTTTATTGAGACTCAGAAAAAGTTGCAAGATCAAAGTTTCACTCTTTCTATCATTCCTAATCAAAAAGGTTCATCTATACTCACTGCCAAGCTTTTTTCTGATCATCAATGTGATGATCATAAGATTATTGTTTCGCTAGGTCAACTTCTCGCAGGACTTCCCATTCCTTTATATGATCCCGAGATGCCACTCTTTTATGAAATCCTTTCCCATCCGAACTTCTCGCGAGTCGTCTATCAACTATGCGGCGATTGTATCCGCCTAATGCTCGAGTTTGCCAGTCGTGGTCTTTGGCAAAGGATCTTTATACCCTAACAGTGCGAGAGATCCCGAATATGTAAATTTAGAAATAATCCCCGAGAAATACACTGTGGAAAACTTCTTTGAAAATTATGAAGTAATAGGCATGAGAAATAAGAAATCTCATTTGGGCGCTCGGTTGAAGAGAAAAGATAATATCCCTGAGGATAAATTACTTATGCAAGATATCGACTGGCATTCGGGTAAGAATACTACTCCTCGCCACTCTAAAGATGAGAGGTGGTGGGTTGTTCCTTTGCTCTTAAGTGGACCTTACATAGCGAGGTTCGCATGTACTCCCCGCAAATCTCGCAGGTATCATCCTTGGGAATTTAAGTGGCCCGAGGAGACGAAAGAGGTATGTCTCCATAGTTTGCTTTTGCAATCCCTCTTTCCTCTTGTATTCATTGAGTTTGTAAATTTTCCCGATTGCCAAACTGAGGAAAAGTTACAAGGCAAATCCACTGGCAATCACCTTGGCAATACTTCGATCGCTTACGGATGAAGTAAGAAATATCCTTTTTGTATTACTTAACAATATTGTTGCCTCTATTTCTTATCTTCATTTGTATGCGAAGGTTGACGCTGAGGAAAAGATAGCTGCGAAGGTTAAAGGCAAAACTAAAGCCAATGCACGCAAGGATAAGTCTTCTGCTCCACCATCTAAGAAGCGAAAAGCTCAGCCTTCCTCTCATCTTAGCTCAAGTTCTGAGTCTTCCGATGAAGATGATAATGATAATGTTTTGGATTCAACTTTCCAAAATGAAGCTCAATCACCAATTCTCCTATGGATCAATTGTTCAAGATCTTCTCGGATTCTCTTCAAGGAATTGGAGATACTCACCCGACTTCTATATGCGAGAGCCTCGCCACCTTGTATGCAATGCTACACTCTTTGGATGGCAATGACTCTTTCAAAGGAGTTTCTAGATCTCGTATCCCCTAGCTTCTTAAATGCACTTAATTCGTTGGTATGTTCGACCTCATGTTTCCCTTCCAACTTCATTTTTTAATTTATATCTTAATAGCCTTTTTATCTTTCTTTGCAAATTTGGAAAAACTTCTTTTGTGGTTGCCTCAGATCTTGAGAGGAGGTATAATATTCAATTGAAAAAGAATACCCAATCTTGCACAAGGATCAAAGAATTAGAAGTTGAGTCTGCGAGATATCGCGAAAAGATCCAACAATTGGAGACCGAGTTTTACGCCCGTAAAGACAAAGTTACCACTCTCCGAGAATGCTAATCAAGCAACTTTATGGTATAAAAATTTCTTCTCTCTTATTATTTTTATTTTATCAATTTCCTGTTGCTACCGACTTATCACTTTCGCAGATGTATATAACCTCTCCGAAGAAGCTATTCTTCTCCATTCATTTCCCGAGCCTATGGATAATGATACTCTCTCGCTCATCTCAACAACTTTTTAAGTAGTTCGTCAAGCAGAATTAATACTCTTTTATTAAATGAACTCCAAACCAAGTACCGCCTCTTAGAAATTGAGCACAGATCTAGTTTAAGTACAGCCAACCAGTTTAAACAAATGTACCTCGAGTCTCATGAGGAAACCAAAATTTTAAGGAAGAAAATTAGTGACCATATAGATGACAAAGATCGCATTGCTAATAATGGTGCCCAGGCATTAGCAACATTTCAAAAGTCCATTCTCAAAGTGCAAATGGAGCGAGATGACTTGCTTCGTCGTAATTCCTTACTTCTTGAGCGAGAAAACCAAATTCGTTCACTTCTTATTATAAATAATGATGATGAATTCGCTTGGGCGCGAAAATCTTAGATAATGCCAGGAATAATTTAGGTGTTGATGTTAGTCTTCATACCGAAAGCACACTTCCTTGGTTAAAGATATAATATCCGACAAAGAAAGTTACTTATTATACCTTACTATTTCTTACTTCCGTAATATTGTTTGTTGAGTTGTTAACTTATCGTTGTCTACTTGCGAGTCCGAAAAAAGATTTCAAGCAAGGATTGAAGAACTTGAATCGAGAAAGCACAGCTCGCAAAGAATCTCAACCTTCGCGAGAATAAATATTCCAAGTTGAAGAATCAGTTTCAAACTACGGTGGCGAATTTTAATAATGATGCCGTTCGTTTTCGCAATGAAGCCATGGAGTATGTTTGTAAAGATCATAAAATCCCTCTTTCTTCATATCCTTGGCTTTCCGAAGAAGTTCCCGAGAATTTGCCTGTCTCGGACATTTCGATAGTGAAGCCGCGAAGAAGAAAATTCAGCGGCGAGAATACTAGAATTGAAGGATCGAGATAGAGGAGAAGAATCGCCAAAGAGATAATTCTTTTTGTTTCTTTCGGCACGTGTAATATCTCGTGCATTTCGTGTCTTTTTTGTAAACTTCTTGGGTTTTTGTCCGTGAATTCCATCTTCATTCCCCTTTCTTGGCGAGTTTTTCCTTGTAATATAATTGGCTAACATTATTAATGTATAACTCTTTCATTGGAAGATGGATAACAATATTTCATCTTTTCCATCCCCATATTTGCTCTCGTTATGCATCTTCGGATGAAAGAATGAAATTTTCGAGATTTTGCACTTTCTTCTTCTGATCAGGAATGATGTTTAAATTTATAATTGCGATGAAATCGCAAGAACTTTTCATTAAAGAAGAGATTTTTTGGTCTCGCCTTATCATTTTTGGTGGACTTCTAAGCTTGACCTTCCTAAGTAAAGGTCTTACTCTGCCACCCTTTATTGCGACAAGATCGCAGGACGTCTTTACACTTGCATGTAAAAACCCATTGACCTTGTCTTATCATTATTCAAGTATTTTTGCCTCTGCAGGATATTTGGCTTGCGACAATATGACAGGCCTAAATTCTCTTGCGAAAGTAAAGTCCCATGACATTGTCGTCGTGCGACGAAATCGCAGGACGTCTTTACACTTGCATGTAAGGACCCATTGATCTCGTCTTACCCTCGCGTTAGTATTTTTGCCTCTGCAGGATCATTGCACAAATATGACAAGCCTAAGTTTCCTTGCGGAAACAAAGCCTCGTGACATTTGCGTCTTTGGCACTTATCAGCTCCCTAATGGAGGGTGCCGCCCTTATCACCTCCCGGTTGCCCCTTCAAGGAGGCGTACATCGGCCATACAAGGCTAGCTCCTCCCATCCGGTCTTAACAACAACCAGTTGTTTTCGCAGCCTCTTATCCCTTATACCTATAGAGTTTATGGTTACAAGGCTGCACCCTAAGTGGAGTTTTCTTCGGGCCGAAAAGATGCGCCAAGACTTGTCAAGAGTGGTAAGGAAGTTCCATGCTCCCCGCACTCTTGACTCAACCGTGTACCTCGGCGCCTTGATCATACGCTGACTCCTTGAAAGAGACCCTCGGTCGCCCAACCAGGGTATAACCTACATATATAGTTGGGAATCCAAGGTATCTCCTCCGGATAGGCTTTCATGGGCCCCAAATCTGCATGACCCAGGTTCCAGGGGCGGTGTAACCTTTTCCCTGAGCCATGTTAAGAGATACCCCCCTTATATGACGCACTTTAGGTCTTACATTTGCCTCTTACGAAATGTAATTCGCGAACTAGGGTGTACGCCATAAAGGTTCGTCCCATTCATTTATTCATTCATTGTTGTTAAATCATTCAATCATTCATATTTAATTGCTGTCTGATATTTAATTTGCGAAGACATCGCACAATGTTGTTCATTCATTTTTGCCTCAGATTCTTGTACAATCTTCTTGTCGAAATTCTCACGTATCATTTCTTCTTAGTCTTGCCTTTGATATACCTTTGTCGATTACTTATCACAGACCATTCGACTTACTTTTTATGACTTTTGTTCATTGTATTCTTTGCCTCGCGTTATCCCAATCCTTGAAGGACTCCTTCCCATCGTAACGTTCGCCTGCTCCCATGCATTCATCTGCAAGCACTTCTCGATGTTTCCACGGCACTTCGCGATGAACTACAACCAATTATCGTTGCAAAGATCGTAACATTCGCCTATTCTTGCGGCACTTCGCGATGCTTCTTCATTTCTTATCTCTATAGTATCCACCATCGCCTTCTCTTTTCTCTGTTCATCTTTGATATTCTGTTTCCAACCTTTCCTTTTAGCATTTCTCTCTTCATGACTCTCACGTCAACCTCATAACATTTCTGACCTTCCTTCCAATCTCCCTTTATAATTCCAATACCATTTGGATGGGGAAATTTTATGCATTGATGGTATGTTGATGCTACTCCCAAGATTTCGTGCAGCCATGGTCGCCCGATTAATGCGTTATAAGGAGATTCCACGTCAACCACGCAAAATAAAATGTCAGCTGACAACCCTTGTAAAGGTATCCTCATGTGAACCTCTCCTTTAGGTTTGTTCGCTGTGCCGTTAAAACCGTAGATTTTGTACGTTGAAGGAATCAAATTTTCATCCTCTCCACCCATGGTCTTATAAGTATGGTAAAACAGAATATTCACCGAACTACCAGTGTCGATTAGGATTCTATTGATTGCCCAACAATTTTCTGCTTCGTCATCTTCTCCATCAACTGGTCTTGGATTAATGTCTAGTCGCACCACCAACGGGCTATCATGTGCTTCTCTTCCTTTGGGTATCTCGTCAACAGAGAAAGAAATAATGTTTAGTTGCCAATCTTTCAATTGCGACTTTCTCGCGAGTTCATCACTTCTTTGTTATGAAAATCTCTTGCATATACTCTACTAAGCACATTATCGTAAAAATCTTCAATTGTACGATATGAATGAACTATAGAGTTGCAAAATAGATTTTTGGCCTTCGTTCCCACTTCTATTACGAATGCTTCTTTTCCTTCTTTGAAACCTGTTCTTTGCACTTCGATGGTGATGTTGTTAGTACTTGCTTCCCTTTCTCTTTATTTTTTAGAAAATGAGCCAATTTCCCTTGATCAATCATTCTGAGGATGATTCTCTTTATGTTTCTGCAATCATTTGTTAGATGTCCATGAAAGCGATGGTAAGAACAATATTCGTGACTTTCGTCACTTGGTGGTGGTTCACTCCCCGCATTCCATGGTGGTGGTACGTCCTCCATTACAAGTATAGCTTCCCAAATTTTCTCAACACTAGCATTTAGTGGTGGCATTCGATCTCTTCCCATACCACTCTGCGATTTCTTGGCCTTCCATGGTTATTCCGCCTTTGTCCTCCATAAGTTTCTTGCATATGATCTAATCTCTCGAATTTTATTATTGTTGCCGCGGTTGTAGTAGTTCCTTTCTCTATCAAACTCCTCCCCGATCTCGGCTTCCCATTGCCACTATTTTCTCATTGTCCATCGTCAACTCTGTTTCCGGTTGCCCTTGCGAAGTGGTCGCCACTGAATTTAAAAATTTTGGTAATAAACTTGCATTCGCAGCGTTCGAACTTGTATTCGCAACCGGGTATGATTCCATTTCATTTTGTCTTTCTTCCAAAGCAATGTATTCTTCTTGGAGTTCTCGCAGCTCAGCCATCGTAATCGTATTTTTAATTCTGAATATTTGAATGTATAACAAACTTGTTGCGAATAGAGCATTTACAAATGATAAAATGAGATATCTTTCCTCTACCCTTCCGGCCATTTCACTGCACATTGTCCTCCATCTCATTGTCAAATGTCTTAAACTCTCGCCAACTCTTTGTTTCAATCCGAATACATCTTCAATTCCTGGTCGCGTGGAATTGTTACTTATATACGCTCCCAAGAAAATAGTTTGTAAATGGTTGAATGACGAGATTGTGTTTCTCGGTAATCCTTCAAACCATTTCAATGCTTCTCCAATTAAGCTTGATGCGAAGTATTTGCACAATATGGCATCATTATTCTCCCACTGTAACATACATCTCATATAAGCCTTGATGTGTTGTATCGCACAGGTTGTTCCATCGAAAATGTTGGTTAATGCGGGCAGATTACATTTAGGTGGTATTCCTCCCATTTGTACTTCTATTGTGAAAGGAGTCTTCGCAGCTCTCGCGATTGCTTCATCCAACTTGTCTTCTTCCTCCTTCCTTCCTACTTTGTTTAACAATTTTCTCATTTCTCGCAGTTCTTTCAAGATTAGCTCATTTTCCTCAGGATTTGATTCTATTTGGTCTTTTTAGCTCGCCTCTCGCCTCCGCGTTCATGCCTGTTTTGACCTTCTTGTCCACTATTTTCTTCTCTCCTTTCTCTCGCGACTTTCTCCTTCGTCTCTCTTTCATCAATTCGCACACCATTATATCTATTGTTCTCTCTCCGGGTTCTCTATCAACTCTCCTCTGTATCCTTTCGTATTCTCCATTGGTATTTCTATTGACACGATCTTGTGCTCTCCTCCTCTCTCGGTTGTCGTGATTATTTTGCCGGATTGCTTCTTCCAATTCTTGGTTTTCCACTTCGCTCTTACTCTCTCTCTCTCTCGCGGGCTAAGCGTGCTTGTTCAAACATAATGTTTCTCAATGTCATCCACGATCTCTTTTTGCCTTCTCAATGCTTCTCTTCCATGCGGTATTGCTCTTCCTTCGCGGCTGGATCATTTGGCCCCTGAAATCGCCTAGTTCCCCGATTTTCTTCATTCTCGCTCATCTTGGAAATTCTCGGGATGGGGAATATAACGATCTTATGCGTCCTCTCTTCTTTCATGATGTTCGAAATGAGATTTTGTGCTTCCCGTTGGTTTTCTACCTCTGTAATTTCTGTTGGTAAAGCTCTCCTTCTTTCTTCCCTAGTCGATCTTGAACTCGATCTCGCAGTGCTTTTCGATCTTCTATTTTGCAATCTTATATTTTCCATTCTTAATTCATGATTCTATCTTGTCAAGTTTGCTCGTTCCTCTGCCTCTAGTCGCCTCTCTTCATGTATCGTTTGTCTCAATGTTTCCAATGCTGTGAGTTCTTCATTTCCTGGATTCATTTCTCCATTCATTCTTTGATCTTCTTCTCCTTGTCCATTGTTTAACAATTGTTGCTCTTCTTCCCTTTCATCCTCAGAATCCGTCCTCCAAGTGTGCACACTTACTCTATCGTAATCCACAGTTTCATTTGCTACCGGTGGAATTAAAGCTTGGACATGATTCTCTTCATCATTCCTCATATTCATCCTTGACGATTCTCCTCTTTCATTTCTCCTTTCTCCAAAGAAGTCTTCCACTTCTTCTCATAGGTTGTTCAAGTACATTTCTTCTTCTAGCCATTTCTCTTTTGGTAAATTCTTTGAAAATTATCTCAAATTTCTTTCTTGTTAATTCTCTTCTTTTAATGCTGTTCAAACCCTGTTTCTAGCGCCAATATGTAGTTGCAGGAAATCCCACAATACACCCCTCACTATATTTTGTTTAGCTAATCCATTTAAAAGATAATAGATGAACAATTATGAATATTTATTAATAACTTTCTTCAATCTTTACACAGGAAAATGGAATTATCTTTAAGAACTTACAAATATTTTCTCTCTTTCTCTCTCCTAATGACTTACTCCCTAATCCAAAAAGATCTCTCCCTCACGACAGATCCACTCATCCCTTTATATAGGGTAGTACATAGTGAATGACAGCTAAGCTATCCTTTTTTTTGGAAATGTCTTGCGAAGTGTCGCAGACGTACAAATATTCGTACTCGCGACACTTCTTAACTTTCGCCAGGTTTCATATCCTCCTATCGTCATCCAATGCGTCATTTATATTTAACCTTCTGCGACTGACTCGCAATGTTGTTATCCGTTGTCTTCGCGAGTTGTTGTTGTGGCGATATTATGATCCTACACTATTTTAAGAACTAGCTATGGAAATGTTGTCGATGTGGCTAAAGGAGGAGGTCCTCCCATTTCAGTGAATGCTCATGATGGCATGAACATCATGTAGTAAAATTGTGTTTAAACCTGGATATTGTCGGAGGTTTCAAGAAGGTACCATGGTTACTCATTTACTGCTTATGAATGAGGATTGGCGGCCTCTTTTAAGAAACTATGTTTTGAGGTGTTCAAAATTTCTCATGTATATAGAGAAACAAAAAGAGCTGCAGACATGTAAGGAAATTTCCATCCCCTGTTAAATGGGTTGATGTGGATATAAAATATTTTTCCTCTTGATTTGTGTGATATCGTTAGAGTGGATAAAAAAGGGGAATTATAGTCTCGTCGTTTTTTTTTTTAATGTAGGATGAGATCCCTTTCCCTCCAACTTTCTGATGATCATAGAAATAATATCGATTAATATTAAAAGATATAAGAATAATATTAAAAGATCAATAGTTAGCAAAAGTACAGGAAATAATCAAAGTTTATCATTAGATTTTTAGCTTTCACATGTCACTCGATCCAGGTTGTTGAACCGCTATTTAGCGGGCTGGTTGGATTAAGTCTTAATAAAAAAAGTAGCCAAACGGAGGATTTATTATCTTTCATTTATAAGAGTATTATCGTAATACAGTGGTAAATGAGTTATCCTCATGGAAATCCAAAGCATTGAGTCAAGCCTTATAGAAGGAAAAAGATTCAGTTAATCATTGTTGACGGACAAAATCGGCTGTCCTTTTAATTTTCTTAAGTTTCGTTTTTTCTTTCCAATTTTACCCCTCAACCATAGTTAATAAGGTAACCGTAGTTATTTCTCATATAGGTTTGGAATATGGATAGTTTTCAGGACCTGAATCCTTATAGTAATACACGTTAGATTAATGGATTTCTGTGGAACAAGAGAATGTTTACCCTAGGTATTTTCAAGTAAGTTCCTTTCATTCTGTTTTTTTTGTTCATTCAATCTTAAATAAGCGGGGTTTTATTCTGTTTATGTATCAATTGGTTTGGGTTTGTTTTGATATGATTAGGTTGAGGATTTTAAGTATGTGCTTGAGGCAAAAGAGATTTAACTGATGGAAAAAACAGTGTTCACTCAGTACAGTTAATTTAATGGAGTCTTCGGCTTCGGGTAATTTATTGGAGGGACATCTTCCTGTGGAGATTGGTAATGCAGAGGCACTTGAGAGATTGATCTTGAGTAACAATGGGTTACAAGTGAAGTTGCCTAAAAATATTGGTAACTGAAGTCTTTATCTGTTTTATCGTTGAATTCAAATTTTCTTACTGGGGTGATATTGCTGATTGCGTTTGGCTGACGACGCTGGACCTTGGGAAAAATATTTTACGGGGTCAATTCCGGAGAGTATTGTTGGTTTGGATCAGTTGCAATGTTTGGTTCTTTCACATTATGAGCTTATTGGATCAATACCGTCAATGTCGTCTGCTTATTTTCGGCAGATTAATATACCAGATTCGAGTTTTATTCAACACCATGGAGTTTATGATCTGTCGTATAATATGTTGTCAGGTTCAGTACCTGAAGAGCTTGGTAATTGCTTTGTCACTGAACAACAATAGGCTTTCGGGGAGTATCCCAAAATCGATATCTCGGCTGACTAATCTTACTTCACTTGATCTTTCTGGTAATGCGCTAACTGGGACGATTCTGGAGGAGTTAAGGTATTGTGTTAAGCTTCAAGGTATGTATCTTGGAAATAACCATCTAACGGGTATGATACCTGAAGCACTTGGTTATATTACTAGTCTTGTGAAGTAAAATTTAATTGGAAATATGCTTTCGGGATCTGTTCCTAAGAAATTTGGAGAATGGATGGACTTTCTCATTTGGATTCCTGTTGAACTTGGGGTACTTGAACAGTTTTGTACTTTCGATATTTCGGCAATTCGCTTTCTGGTACGATTCTTAATAGTTTGTGTGCTCTTTCAAATTTATATTACTTAAATTTGGCTGGAATTTGGAGGTTTGGTATCAAGACCTGAATTTTTCGTAATTTCTCGAAGATTTCTCTTTCGGGCAACAAAAATCTATGTGTGGGGGAATTCTTGGTTTGCATTGTGAGATGGGTGGGATTCATGGAGTACCACCATTTTTGAACTCATGGGGATTGGCAGGAGTAGTAATGGGTAGTGCATTTGTTGCTCAAGCGGTTGTTTACATATTGATGAGAAGGAAAATCAGTAGCAGCAAGGAAATTCATTCAATGAAGTTCGATGACAGAAAATTTAATAGCTCAACTGATCCAAATTTCTATTATCTCAGCAGCACTAGATCAAAAGAACCTCTAAGCATCAATATTTTCATGTTTGAGCAGCCTCTACTGAAGCTAACCTTCGTTGACATTCTTGGAGCAACTAATAATTTTCGCAAAACAAACATTATCGGAGATGGAGGGTTCGAATCTGTGTATAAAGCAATATTGGAGGAAGGAAAAATAGTTTCTATTAAGAAGTTAAGCCATGCAAAAGCACAATGTCACCGTGAATTTCTAGCCGAAATGGAAACATTGGGCAAGGTAATTACAGTTCATTGATTCTGACAATGATGTATTTAGTTTTAGTTCATTGATTGATTCTGACAATGATGTATATTGTAACTTCCCGTTTTCTGAGTATCAACCAACTCCCTTGCCCATTTTAATTTATATGACCGTAATTGTCAATTACCCATTTTAATTTATACTACCAATACACAAACTATACGAGCTTTTTACAAGGGTTTCCAATTTATTTTATACAACATTCTCAAAGGGATACCCAATTTATTTTATATAACCTTCACAAAGGGTTCCCAACAAACATTCGATGGAAATCCAAACATCATCATTTCAACTAACCCCGCACGACTTCCTTGATACAATTTATGCCTTATTTGATGATCCAACAGATCTCAACTTGGAAAAGAGAAAGACAAAATCTAAAACACTACTTTTATTCAAGAACTTAAAATCAACTCCTATAGCCAACATAGTCGCACCAATACACGCTTAACTTTTACAACTAAGATAAATAGTAACTGCAGCAGAACAGAATACAGGAAGAAGAAAAACTACCTAGTGTAAAACTCGCTATATATATTAGCGTGTACAAGCATTTCTCTCCAAATCTGCTCAATGCTTGCTATCGCTGCAATTTCCCCCCTCCAAAAACTGTATTGGTGGTTCTTCCACTCTCTTCACGTCCATGATATCTTGTCAAATGAAAGTGTCATCTTTTCCCCAGTCTCTATTAAAGATGGGGAATTCGTTGCCTTGTTCTCTGATGTGATTCTTGGTTATTAGTAAGCAAGTTGATAAAAACTTAATCTGACTACTACTACTACTACTATTACTACTACTAACAAAGAGATGAGTAAAAGAAAACCCAAAAATTCAGGTAAATTTGGGGTATTTCTATGCTTGAAGGTAAAGCTGAAGCATAACCCGAAGAGCAAAAAGTGCTTGTTATACCGAGACAAGATAACCTGATCGAGGCAAGAAAACTCCAATAGCTACATTATAGATAACGTGAAAATAATTGACAATAAAGATGACAGTTAATTACCATCTGTACTTCAAAATTCTCTGCTGGGTAGAAAAAAGAAAAAAAGAAACTCCAAAAAATGCCTGACTTAGAAGGTAAGATCTTTGGGATCCTCAATGATCTTTGCTAGGGTTTGCAAAAATGAAGCCAAATCAGCACCGTATATAAGTCGATGGTCCACTGTCACATTTACCTGCAAAAGTCCAAGATTCAAGAGGTGGGAAAAATGAATTCTAGCTTTTTCAAAATACAACAGTTTTTGTCTTTTTTTCCTTTGGCCACTAATGAAACTGATGCTAATTACCTGCATTTGGATTTTCACACCAATGCGTCCATCCTTGGTTCCAACTAGTGAAGGTTCGGATGCTCTGACTGCTAATGACATCATCAATCCAGCCCAAAACGAATGAAGGTGGTCAGATATAAATATCCACTAGATTGTCTTTCTTAAGGAGAGAACTTGGTTATGTTTTGTTCAAAAACAAGAGCTCTAAGATTGATAACTTACAGTTCTAGGAGGTAAAATTGTGTCAAATCGATCAACACCAAACATGACGAGATTTGAAAGCGTGAACGTACCTGAAAGAGTAGAGAAAAGGGAATAAAATGCATAAGAGAGACTTAGTGCCATTGACAAGAGCACATTATGGTACACGAATGATATGTAAACTGGCCCGATAAACAAGTTTAAAGGATCAAAGAACTGCCAACTGACAATGTGCTGTGACATATCTCTATTTACTATATAATATCCCAAGGACAAGTAGGCACCACATGGGCAAAGAGTACAAAGTTAGATTGAGAAGAGATGATGAAACATTGTCACATACACAACAAAGTGATATATGGCTAAGCTTTTAGCGCTACAAATATTAATATGAGTGTCGACTAGGCCAACACTATCTGGCAGACTGGCATAAGTATTTAACTAAGGTAAACAAATCGGCTTTAACAAAGTCACACCATTGTTGGAAGAAAGAATATAATTAATATGAAAGAAATCATTTCGAACAAAGCTACAATATGAAATGGTATAAGCAATTATAAAAAGAGATTACTCTTCTACTCCTCATGTGCATACTAGTAAACTACTTGAAACTCGTTGGTTTACTCGTCAATACTAGTAAACTATTATCAATATTTGAAACTGCTTGGTCAGGCATTAACTGTTCAGCCATGTCAGCTGAAATGAAGTGATTTAGCATTCGAGTAAACTTTTTCTCTTTTACAAGTATTGACGTCGGTAACAATAAGCCAGTGTTTCACAGGAAATGTAGCACAGGAAGTACAGTAGTTTTAAAGTACTAATATTTCTTGCTCTTGCATTTTTATCCATAAAATAGTATCACAATATACTCTGAAGCAATCACTATCAATAAGAAAATTAGAGTATAACTACAGTTTATTGGTTCTAAACATAATTGAAGGCAGCATATGGGTCAATATATTTCAACGATGGGATAATAGAGCCTAGCTAATGTCCATGTTGAGAAACTTTGCAAGTTAATGATAAATACATTAAGTTTACAAGTAAGAAACCGGCGAAAAATACATGTGCTCGTAAACTCAATGATTGATAACTCACTAAATTCCTGACTTTGTTAAATAGTTGCATCAGCATATCCAAACTTATTAACTTGCAAGGTCCAAAATCAATTCAGATGTAAAATATGATTATGAGTGTTTGAAATAGGACTTTCGTTCAGCCAACATGCCAAATTCCAAACAGAGTGTAAATGCCATGAAACAAATTCTTCAACGGCATAAATGATAACAAAATCACTAGTAACACAGAAGCAGATCCCATGTTCTGAAGTAGAGTACCTATAGTGGTTCTTCCACTCTCTTCATGTCCATGATATCTTGTGTGATCAGAAATATCGGTTGGTTTGTCGAAGCTAGTTGGGCAAATATTAACTTACATACCAGACTGAAGTTTAGCTATTAACTTAGCTATGATCAGAAATCTCAGTTGGTTCTGGAGTTTAGCTAGGACACAAACTGAAGTTGTAGCGCACTCAACCTACATATTAACTTCTTTGTTTCTTTTCATTACATCATATTGTCCAATGCAAATCAGAACAAGATGGGGGTCTCCAACTAGAAGTGAAACACATAAGTTTGGATAGAGTTTGGATACCTAAAACTCCATTTTCTAAAGATATATGAACACCCGTAGTAATGAAGTGCAAGGTTATGTGGTAACATACTTGGAAGAGTATGTAAGCGTGTCTGCCATTAACAGGTCTCGTTATACAACCAGAGTACCTTTCCATTTCACCGAGAATAGCACTGTGAGCAAGTAGCGTGCAACACACATTGACAGATGCATTTGAAGGAACATCAGGGATCATGTATGTTGGATCTGCAAAATAAAAGTGCACTGCCAAAGATTCAATATAATTAAAATGCTAAAGCAGGAAGAAAAAAGTCAAGTAGACATGAGAATAACATATATAGCTGAGAACTTTGTTTCCTGAAGCATCATATTCTTCTATTTAACAAGATCATGTCCTTCCCCTTAATCCATCGCAATACGATATGTCCCTTATCTTTTAGACATCTTTTAATATATTCAAAGAATCCCCCAGGGTCCTTCAACATAAAAAAAGGTGACTCTGCAATCAAGCAACACTCTACATCTCGGCTGGCAAGAGTAGTGTATTGAACCCGGCATCCGAGTCCAACTAAATTACTAAAAACACAAGACCAAGATATGGTACCAAAATTTAACTTGAACATTTATAGATGAAGTTCCACCCATTTCCGCACAGTTTTCACATTAATGGTTCATGCAATGAATTGCTTCAGTAAATTACTCGATTAAATCCAACTAAAATTATTTCTTTCCAACAAATTATCGAACACTTCATATGCACTTACACATTCAACATAAAACACAAAACTGAATCTTAATTTCAAATGAATATACTTCGATAAATTCAGATTATCCCAGCAAATCACTATTACAACAAACCCATCTCTTTACATAATGAAACAACTTATAGAAATGAAAGTAGAGAAAAAGAGATTATGAGAAAAAAGATCGAACATTATAAGAAATAATTAAGGATAATGTATCTTTACCATACCTTAATGTTGATAGCATCAGTGACATCGATATATGAACTGTAATAATCTCCTCAAATGGTGTTTCATAGCATGAATTAGTGAGCACGACAAAAATGAGTAGCAGAGCAGAAGAGTTTCATCAACCTGGTATGGCTTAGTTTGGTTAGGTTAACCACTTAAGGGATTAGAACGTAATTTCAAACCAATTCTCAACTACCCATTTGAATTTGTCCGTCAATTTACCTTGACTGAAACCTTGTCTTTCTCGTGAGGGAAACCGAAACCTTAGGATTTCAAAGACGATTGCTCGTGGTAAATCACCATCTCTTAATATCCCAATTTTCTCTCTCCTCTCCTTTCCTTTCCTCTCCTCTCTCCTCTCTTTGTTTTAACTTTTGCTCGAAAGAAAATGTTAACCCGAATCCTATCTTTTATTACCGTTATTAGTCCGTTACCTTCCTTTAACGGTAACTTCTGATCGGATTTTTACCGGAGTTCATAGAAAACAAAAATGATTTGAACCCATTTTATGTTCCCCTGTTACTAAAACACCATTGATTCCAAGAAACTCTAAGCTACCAAGATTCGAAGACACTAAGACAGTACCATTTGTTTTCTGAGACTTTAAAACACAAAGATCCTGAGCCACTAAGCCACCACTATTATTTGTTAAATCAGACCCAAGCTACAAAAGACACACAGAATCAAGTCTCAAGAAGCATTCAAAGACACCAGCGGATTATCAGCACATTCATCTTCATCGTTACCGGGTTTCATCTTCTCTAACCCTTTCTCTGCATTTTTCTTAATTTAATTATTTTGACCTCTCTGCTGTTAATTTGTTAGTCGTTTTAATCTATCACCAATCTTCAATTGCTTTATTCACTCTCAAAAGTCTCATTTGGTCTCTCCATTTCTTTAATTTGGTACCCTTTGATTCTTCCGCGGGGTTAATTTAGATCTAGAAAAAAACTCTAGCATCTAGAATCTAGATTGCAAATTTTATTTTCAAAAACTCTTATTACGTTTTCTACCATTCCAGGTTTGTAGATTCCATCGAACAATGTCTCGCCTTAGCAATTACTATATCTTATCCTGCTACGAGTGCACCAAAAGGATGAGACACGTGTTAAGGAAAAAACCAAAAAATTATTTGCGCTGTAAAAAAAGATTAGATCTCTATTTCTCTTTTCTCTACCCACCGATTCGCAACAAATATGAGAAAAATCATAACTTTCAAATTAATTAATACCCAATCAACAAATCACAGAAATTCTCTAGTATCCATGATAAACGATACAGAAATCAAACCCCTCTTTTTCTTGCTGGATTCAGTATGTTTGGAAATAACTGGGAATCAAGCCACTATGTAAAGAAGAAAATTTTGGAAAATAATTTTTACAGAAACCCTAATTTCCTCTTCAAGTTCTGGGAGAATATAAAGCCTTCTAATATAATGGGAAATACGATAACTGTTATGTTTGATGGGCATCTTACTTTCTCAATCAATTGCAATTCTACAAATTTGTCTCCTCCGGGTTCCATATTCTTTATTCTAATCAAGACCATTGTTTTGGTTGCAAATGAGGTACCCCTGAATCTCAAATCCTTTAATTTTGCATTTCAGGTTGAATTGATTACCAATGATGGGTTAAAACATGAGCACATGGATAAGAGTATCATTCTTATGAAATTTCTCTATTTTGTTGTGTATGATAACAATTTCCACCTTACTCATTGTTGATGGTGGATTTTCATTTAAGGTTAAAATTGTAAAAACCAGAAAATCATGCGCTAACATCTTGTAAAAGATAAAGCCATTAATAAGTGTTGGATACTCCTTCACTTTACTAATTCACCTAGGATGGAGCATGTGGCAACAATCCCATTCTCGTGAATTAAATACACGAAATTCATCCAGGTTGGAGCATGTAGCAACAATCCCATATACCCGTGAATTTATAGCATTATTAATTAATGCGTAAGCACCTTGTATTTCTTTTGTACTCATTATCGGTGTGGCATGACGATCGAAAGTGTTGCTCTCAGCAGAGCAACAAGAACCTCCAAGCATTATAATGAAAGCATGTACGAAATACCCATACAGGTTGCAACTCTCGGTGTGTTATACTATCCCGATTGAGAACTCTCGGTGTGTTATACTAGCCCGATTGAGCATCCGGACTGTCCGTATCAGTCTGGATATGATCTCGTTCATCCAACCTCACCAGCGTGATTGGATGGCCCAGATCAATTCCATAACCCCCAAGCAGGTATGGAATATTCACTGCCGAACCAACGCGGACCCCGCATGGTCGGCCTCCCAAAATATTGGCATAGCTTGCCAAAACGTCCAAACCAGAGCGTATGGACGGAAAACCCTAAATTAGGGTTTGCGGCATATTACATGTGTCGCAAAATAGCCTCAACCATCCATCTTCGCAGGTATAGATGGAGGGCGTAGATGCAGATTCAAAGGGCCCGAGCATGTCAACACAATCACCGCGGCCTCGCCTACATACTACGACCAATCGGTCGGGACTAACCATGGTTGGTCATCCCACCCGTGCGCCGAACAGAGGCATGATGCACGGCCGTGAAACCCAAAAATTAGGGTTTTGAGCATCACGAGCGTCCACGAATGGAGGGTCCCAGATTAGATTAAGCAGGTCCGGTCATACCAAAGCATGACTACCGTGGGCCCGCTCTATCCCCTCACCTCGATCGCCAAGGCATATCATGCATGGCTATCCCAAAACGCGCGTCCAAACTTGCGTGGTCACACTTCCCAAATTGCAAACTGATCTCGACCACTCAACTTCACCGGACGATTTGAGTGGCTTAGATCACGTTTTCATGGGACAGTCAGGTATAGGCGTGAACACCAGCCTACCACCTACACTCCAGACCGATCGACCAAGACCGAACAAGAATTGGTTGTCTTGGAACGCGTGCCTGAAGATGGCGTGATGTGCGGCTCTTGCGGCACTAGTTTTTGTCACATATTGATCTCGACCACTCAACTTCACCGGATTTAATTGAGTGGCCCAGATCATTCTTTCGTGAGGTAATGGGGTATGGGCGCCTGCACCGTCATGCCGTCTACACGCATGTACGATCGGCCTGGACAAAATCGTCTCCCAAGCTTGGATTCGACCAAGCTAAAGAATGATGCCTGCGCACCTCTTCAAAACCCTAATTCCATCAACGGTCGCAGATGAGTGTCTCAAAGATGATCTCGTCCGTCCAACTTCACCGGCTTGGTTATACAACCCTGGTCAGGAGTTAATTGGTCAGTGAGGCGTCATGGTGATCACCACCGTCACTTTACCACACCATGATGCAAGATTCGCATAAAATACACATGATACTTCACATGTATCAACTTCCTGAATAACGCAGTTATTCAATTTAGCATTACATGCTACCTTTTGTGGGTCCCACGATGCATACACTCGAGACATCAATCATGTCACAAACTGGGGGATACATACTTGGGTATTGGTCTGGCGGTTTGCAGCGTGCAACGCGCCATCACAAGAACGTGTCAGGAAGTCATAGACGGTTAGAGATGACAGGAGAAGTGGGCAAGACTGGTCGTGTAACACCAACACACACCTCCACTACTCCATCACTCCACTTCCTCCACCTCCCACAAGAGACGTGAATAAGGCTCAAATGACTTGTATAAATAGGTTCTCCTCCCTATTTTCCAAACAGGAGAAAAACAACACAAGTCCAGACGAAACAGAAACCAAGTGTTAATACAAAAACGTATTCAAACACCCAGAGCCTGCTTGCATCAATCGTAAGCCTGCTGACCTTTCTGTTACAAGTCAAAGCAAGCCAACACCTTCACAATCTCAACACCTTCTTCGCTTCCCTCCCTAAGATCAACCCCATCTCCTTCACTTTGTGACCGAAACAAGTCTCGGAACGGCCATTTCTTGGTTTAGGCAGACTTGCACAGATTGATTTCCGAATCTACAAGCACTCACCGCGCAGTGCATTTGTTTAGGGTTTAGATTCATTCCTCATCCACACACCCCAAATTACCAAATCCGGCAGGAATAGTTTTGACCCATAAACAATTGGCGACCACAGTGGGAGGTTAATCCCTCGGTTGTAAAGTCAATTTCTTCAAATTCTATTCAATTTTATCAATTTCAAAAAGGGTAGATATTAGGGCCAATTCAATCAACAATTCATTTCAAGATGGTGGAACTCAGGTCTGGATCAGCAATCAATTCTGATGGAGCTAATGTGGATAACACTCCCGATGTCGATGTACCTGTCAGTGGAGCTACCGTAGTCAATACATCTCGAGGAGCCGTCACTTCTATCACCAACGCTAGCGGAGCGGGAGACATTCTAGTGGTTGTAACGCCTCCCATCACTAGAGCCAGAGCAGCCGAAAATTCCGGCATATCCTCAAGTGTAATGCCTCCAGTGATCACCAGAGCAACAACTTTCACTCCCTCATCAGGACGAGGAGCCGGAGGAACGAGAGGAGGATCACCGTATATTACCATTACAGACTTGATGGAGAAACAAGAAATTCTTGCTAAGACTCAAACGGATATGGCCGAGACTCAGAAAGAGGTTGAAACAAATATTCAGGGAAAAGATAGAGACAGGAGAACTCCGAAGCTTGAAACGAAGGTGTTCAGTAGAGACCCTCTCCCTATCAGGAACTGCATGATTTCTGGGGATTCTGTCCGCAAGACTGTAAAATCTATGATGGAGCACTTGTGTGAAATCTTGTACTTCTCCAAAGGGCAGCGTCAAGACATATTTACGGCCCTCAACCACGTTGTGTCAGGCAGGCGTTTGTATCCATAAGCAGTCCAAGAACCCCAGTCTTTCCTGAAGGACGCGAGCAAGGGAAACTGGGGACTCCTAACTGTCACTCGTTTGAGAGACGTTGAGTTCGATAACGCGTTGATTGATACGGCTTTCGAATTTAACATCATTACTGTCAAGACCTTGAGAGCGGCAAAGATTTCAAAGCAGGAAGATACTCGTCACCCAATTGTGGTTAAAGATTTAGAAGGAGAGCTCAGAGATGCATAAGGATGTATTGATCTTGAAGTCAAATTGGGTGATGCCTCGACACAAGCAAAGTTATACATAGTCAAAGATCATACCAACTACGATATGATCCTAGGACGTTCTTGGATGCATGACAACAAAGCAATACTAGAAGTCTGTCCTCTACCGGTTTTGATACCTGAAAAAATCTCCAACACGCCTTCTGGACACGATGGTATGCATTTGCCGCACCAAAGAACTTGCCAATGTGACACAACTTCCCGGAGAGATCCTTCCAGCATACATTGAAAGGTTCCAATCTCAAGTAAGTCTCATCACGCAACCCTCTTTACAACTTACCGCCCTCCATTCTGACAAGTCCTGGGGACTGGCTCTAGCCAAAAAACCAACCTTGGCTAAGAGATGCGAATGGGAGGCCTGTCCCTTCAAACAGTTCATCAGGAGTCTAGAAGCTGTCTCGATCAAAGACGACAAAATCAAGACCCCAATATGTCTACACGACCTAACCCGTTTGGAATTGGGGACCTAGTAACGAAGACAACCATATTCAAGGTCGGAAGCATTATGGTGAGAATGGCTACCTCACCCGATTCAGCCACCGAGAAGGAAGATGAACCATACCTGATAGCAGATGTCATCCTGGGCGGCTACTGCAAACTCATCAATGCTGACAAGCTAGAAGGCGTAACAATTCACTCACGATGGCTCAAACCCTACCGTACTTAAGACGATGTGCTATCACTTTCCAAAGATCCTACACGCTTTAAGACGCTGTGCTACTTCCTCCGCGTATTTCCCTTTACAATTTCACATCATATTTGTAATTCCTCTAGAGAATGATTGCAATACTTGCATTCATAATTAGGTTTCAATTTTCGATTTTCAAATTAATTGAAGTGTTATTTCCACCTGAGAACCTCTTTACTCCTAAAGACACAAAGCCCATCCTAAATCAACCCACTAGAGCAGGTCAGGAAACAAACCCTAAACAAAAAAAAAAACATCCTGAAAAGAGTTGAGGGAAAAGATGTGCGCGGGAAGGGAAGAAGCTTTGAGCCACTCACCCCAGCAAGGCCAGGAAGATCTGGCATCAGGAACACAGTTGCAGTCTTGACAAAGGGTTATATATATATAAAAAAAACATTTATTCAAACAATCAAATAGAAGAAAACCTTGAAATCGGCTGCCACTGAGTACAAGGGAGATATTCAAATGTACGGAATATACTTGGAAAGAGGAAAAAGAAGAAAGGAGGTTTTAATCGCCAAGAGGGTCTCCTGCACCACCGTTAAGTTCTGCTTCAGCGCCATCACCTATTGATGCTCCCTCCTTCGGATCTACCTCAACTTCTGCATCAGACACCTCTACAGCAACGCACTCCATCCCAACATCATCAGCGGGAGCATCAAAGGGCACAACAACATCAGGAGTTGTGTCGATTGCTTTCAAATGATCAAGTTCGTCTGTGTCAGAATCAAGAATTATCACGCCGTCCTGAATCGGGTAATCACACTTATCTTCATTCAGAGGTCGTTCATGCTCAACCCTCCGCCTCTTCAACCGCGCTGCATATCTCTCTGCCCTTGCGCTTGCAATGCTTCCTCGTGCCTCCACCGCTCCTCCATGTCAATCGCAGCAGAAAGCGCACAGATGCGTCCCTTGGCAATACGCATGTGCAAAATAGACATCCCCTGTATAGCACGGCTGACTTCACGAAGTGGAAGATCGATCTTAGCCATTACTTCTTCGTGCGCATGGGTTTCGGGCTTGTCAACTTCGAAGCTTCTTTCTGCAGAAATGACAGAATGATCGTCCACATCTTCCATGATAAACTGCAAAGGAGGAGAGGTTATGAGCACACAAAAAATCAATCAATCAATCGATCGGTCAATCAGGAGATCAGCCAAGTGCGGAGCAATACCTGAGATATAGAATAAACGACTGCGTGAGATGATTCTTTATAACCTCGCAAGTCGACAGAATCCCAGGAGAAAAGAAGTCTTTACTTACCACCTATAAAGGCTACCAATTCGGGATAGCAATCAACGATGCTTATCAAATACATCTGAGGAAAGCTGTGCGTGACAAAAGGGAGTACACCTGACCCAAGGAAGGGACCAAGCTCGGATATATACAAGGGGAACCAAAGCGACTCACCAGATCAAGTCCTGCTTCCTTCACAACCTTGATCAGAACCAACCAGCTCCAGGGCAACGCCTGACGATGTCGGTCTATCCAGTAAATATATATTCACCTTAGCTTGGTCATTTCAATATACAAATTTGTCACCATCTCATGCCTACCCCACAATAGTATAACCATTATGTGCTAGGCAGGGGACTTAATGTTGATGGTGGATTTTCATTTAAGGTTAAAATTGTAAAAACCAGAAAATCATGCGCTAACATCTTGTAAAAGATAAAGCCATTAATAAGTGTTGGATACTCCTTCACTTTACTAATTCACCTAGGATGGAGCATGTGGAAACAATCCCATTCTGTGAATTAAATACACGAAATTCATCCAGGTTGGAGCATGTAGCAACAATCCCATATACCCTGTGAATTTATAGCATTATTAATTAATGCGTAAGCAGCCTTGTATTTCCTGTACTCATTATCAGTGCGGCATGACGAGTGTTGCTCTCAGCAGAGCAACACATTATAATGAAAGCATGTACAAAATACCCGTACAGGTTGCAACTCTCGGTGTGTTATACTAGCCCGATTGAGAACTCTCGGTGTGTTATACTAGCCCGATTGAGCATCCGGACTGTCCGTATCAGTCTGGATATGATCTCGTTCATCCAACCTCACCAGCATGATTGGATGGCCAGATCAATTCCATAACCCCCAAGCAGATATGGAATATTCACTGCCGAACCAACACGGACCCCGCATGGTCGGCCTCCCCAAATATTGGCATAGCTTTCCAAAACGTCCAAACCAGAGTGTATGGTCGGAAAACCCTAAATTAGGGTTTGCGGCATATTACATGTGTCGCAAAACAGCCTCAACCATCCATCTTCGCAGGTATAGATGGAGGGTGTAGATGTAGATTCAAAGAGCCCAGAGCATGTCAACACAATCACCGCGGGCCCGCCTACATACCTGACCAATCGGTCAGGACCAACCATGGTTGGTCATCCCAGTTCGTGCGCCCGAACAGAGCATGACGCACGGCCGTGAAACCCAAAATTAGGGTTTTGAGCATCACGAGCGTCTATCTTCTCCGGCACGAATGGAGGGTCCCAGATTAGATTAAGCAGGTCCGGTCATACCAACATGACCACCGTGGGCCCGTATATCCCCTCACCTGATCGGCCAAGGCATATCATGCTTGGCTATCCCAAAACGCGCGTCCAAACTTGCGTGGCCACACTTCCCAAATTGCAAACTGATCTCGACCACTCAACTTCACCGGACGATTTGAGTGTCTTAGATCACGTTTTCATGGGACAGTCTGGTATAGGCATGAACACCAGCCTACCACCTACACTCCAAACCGATCGACCAAGACCGACCAAGAATTGGTTGTCTTGGAACGCGTGCCTGAAGATGGCGTGATGTGCGGCTCTTACGGCACTAGTTTTCTGTCACAAATTGATCTCGACCACTCAACTTCAATAGGACAAATTGAGTGGCCCAGATCATTCTTTCGTGAGGTAATGGGGTATGGGCGCCTGCACCGTCATGCCGTCTACACGCATGTACGATCGGCCTGGACAAAATCGTCTCCCAAGCTTGGATTCGACCAAGTCGAAGAATGATGCTCTGCGCACCTCTTCAAAACCCTAATTCCATCAACGGTCGCAGATGAGTGTCTCAAAGATGATCTCGTCCGTCCAACTTCTCGTCCGTCCAACTTCACCTGCTTGCATCAATCGTAAGCCTACTCACCTTTCTGTTACAAGTCAAAGCAAGCCAACACCTTCACAATCTCAACACCTTCTTCGCTTCCCTCCCTAAGATCAACCCCATCTCCTTCACTTTGTGACCGAGACAAGTCTGGAACGGCCATTTCTTGGTTTAGGCCGGACTTGCACAGATTGATTTCCGAATCTACAAGCACTCACCTCGCAGTGCATTTGTTTAGGGTTTAGATTCATTCCTCATCCACACACCCCAAATTACCAAATCCGGCAGGAATAGTTTTCACCCATAAACACTCATTTATCATTACTTTTCAAAATTTCCATTGATATGCTTGTTGTTTGGTTAACAGAAAATTTAACACATCTTATATGCATAGAAATCAAAGTAAGCATACGTAGAAACAGATTTAAGTTCACATATTTACATAACAATTCTCTATACAGGTCACTAGAGTTATATGCTTACTGCATTGGGTATTTAGATCAAAGCATGTTAAACAAGCATAGAGATATTTGGGATAGTCAACATAATCTAGTTCTCTTTAACTTATTTGTTAGTGTGTATTATCAATATGCCTTGTTAGACCTTGAATACCCAGAAGTTTCGTACTTCTGGCAGTTTGTTATCACCATAGCATGGAATTGCCAGGGTTTAGGAAATGTAGAAACGATAAATAGCTTGAATGATCTTCTGGATAAAAACAACCCAGATATCCTTTTCCTCTCCGAAACTAAACAACAAAATACAAATGCATTGCATTATGAAAAAGTGAATGTCTATAACTACTAGCTGGTACCTCCTAGAGGTACTGCAGGGGGACTTTGCCTCCTGTGGAAAAATAACATGCAAATAACAATTTTAGATTATAATCATAATCATATAAATACTAAAGTTCAGACTAATAATAATAACAATTATTGGATACTAACATGTTTTTATGGTAGTCCATATAAGAATCTGAAACTGGATTCTTGGGATATAGTTAAGAATATGGCAAATTACATTGATAAACCTTGGGTAGTTATAGGTGATTGCAATGTAGTTCTCCATGAGGAGGAAAAAAAAAGGCCTATATCCTTTTAAACAAACATAAGATGATACTTTTAATGCGCTTATAGAGAACTGTGGTCTTATGGACATTGGGTTTAGTGGTTATACTTTCACATGGAACAATAGAAGAGTAGATTCAAATTTTTTGGAACAAAGATTGGACCGTGCTTTGGTCAATAATATTTGGAACATAAAATTTCCTAATTCAAACATAAAACACCTTGGTACTTTATCTTCGGACCATGTACCAATTTGTCTCAGCACCCATAATACTTGGAACGATGGTGCTACTCCTTTTAAGTATTTTGGGGAATGGATGAAGCATGATCAATGCGCGGGCCTCATCCAGGAATGTTGGGGTACTCATGTAAGAGGATCCCCAGCTTATTCTTTCTCAAAAAAACTGTCTAATGTAAAGTACACTTTAAGGCTGTGGAATAAAAATACTTTTGGCCATATAAAAACAAACATAGAAAGAATAAAGAGAGACTTGGAAAAAACAAACTGTAGGCCGATGGATCAAAATAAAGCTTCTAATCTAGCTACTTTAAATAAAGAACTAACTAAATGGTATGAAATAAAGGAAAATTCTGGAAAGATAAAAGTAGGGATAGAAACTTAACCTTGGGTGACAGAAATACAAAGTTTTTTCATAGTAAAGCACAACAGAGATTCAGAAGAAACAGAATAGAAATCCTAAAGAATAAGGAAGGAAACTGGTTAAATTCTAGGCAAGAAATATCTGCCTGTATAACTGAACGCTTCCATAATATTGCCATGACTGTAAACCCAAATATAGATAGGAAGATGATTGATCGGATCCCTACCTGTATAACTGAAAATGAAAACAGTGAGTTGTGTTCTATTCCCACTGAAGGGAAATTAAAAAGTGCTTTTCTCCATGGAACAGGACAAAATCCCGGACCAGATGGATTCCCGCCAATTTTTTTCCAACAAAACTGGGAAACAATTGGTAACGATTTGGTGTGTATGATACAGAATTTTTTCAAGACTGGTTTTTTGGCTAAAGAAATGAACACTTCTTTCATTTCCATGATACCAAAAACAATTAACCCTACCACCGCGGCAGAATTCATACCGATAGCTCTAAGTAACACTAGTTACAAAGTAATATCAAAACTGATGGCTAACAGGATGAAAGGCATATTACATAAAATGATAAGCCCTTTTCAATCTGCTTTCATCCCAAGCCGTCAAATATCTGATAACATAACAATAACGCATGAAATTATACACAAAATGAGGAGAACTAGATCAAACAAAGGTCTCATGGGACTCAAAATTGATATGTCAAAAGCATTTGATAGAGTCGAATGGGATTTTCTAATAGAAATAATGCCAAAATTTGATTTTTCTGACAAATGGTGTCAATTGGTCTATCAATGTATTTCTAGTACTTCTCTATCAAGGTGCTTCTAAATGGCTCTCCCACGGAGTTCTTTAAGCCAATGAGGGGTTTGAGACAGGGAGACCCTCTGTCTCCTTATTTGTTTCTCATATGTATTGAATCGCTGTCCCGAACTATTCTTAATGCTGAGAGTAAGGGACAATTAAAAGGTATAAAAATATCCAGACATGCTCCCTTGGTGAGTTATTTGCTTTTTGCAGATGACTGTATCATTTTTGGGAAGGCAAATGCGCAAACTTGTCACAATTTAGTTACACTGTTTCGAGAATTTGGTAACTCATCTGGACAGTTGATAAATCTTGACAAATCAGGGGTGTTTTTCAGCCCCAAAACTGATCCTACCATAATAAACGAAGTGAAAGAAATTTTAGGAGTAAATTCTATACCTTTAGATGACAGATATCTAGGTGCACCACTGTTTACAAACAGATCAAAAGTTAAAAGCTTTGAACCTCTTGTTCTAAAAATGAAAAGTAGGCTTCAAACTTTGAGAAGAATCCAAATGAACTGTGCGGGAAGAACGGTTATGGTAAAAAATGTAACCTCCTCTCTAGCAGTTTATCAAATGAATTGCTTTAAAATTCCGAAAAAGATTTGTAAAACTCTAAAAAACCTCCAACGGGATTTCTGGTGGGGGAAAGATGAAAATGGGAGAAATGAGAAAGGCAAGAAAGGCGTGTATCTAAAATCCTGGAAACTAGTTTGCAAACCCCTTGATGAAGGAGGTTTGGGAATTCAAAACATAGAGAATTTCAATATGGCTATGATAGCCAAGATAGGATGGAAACTAAAAGACAACCCTGATTCGCTTTCAGCAAAAATCCTAAAAGCGAAATACTATCCAAACTGTGACATTCTCCACATACAAGATAAACCAAAAGATGGGGACAATTGGGTCTGGAAAGGTATACGGAGTGGAGTACAATTAATAAAGAAACATTGTGATTAGAAATTAGAAAATGGAAAGCTAATTGATATATGGGATGACAAATGGATTCCTGATACCATTGTCCCCATATTAAAACCAAATATTGGTATTGAAAATTTGACCAAGGTTCATCATCTTTTCAAAGACAACAAAGAATGGGATGAACAAAAGCTTAATTATTGCTTTGACCAATAAACAGTAGAGAAGATAAAAAGAATTCAAATTCCCACTCGAGACATTGTTGATACATCTCATTGGAACCTAAATAGTAAAGGTATGTTCACTATGAAATCTCTTTATCAGTCTATTAATAGTAGTGAAAATAATGATGTGGACTGAAGTAGAGTAAAAAGCTTAAAGTAGCACCCTCCATAAAGATGTTTATTTGGAAAGCCGCACAATCAATTATTCCGACAGGTATGAGAATTGTTGCTATTCTCCCGAACATTGACACAAAATGTAGCCTCTGTAAGGGAGAAGGGAGAAGGGGAATCACTAACTCATCTTTTTATAAATTGCAACTTCGCAAAACATGTATGGATGCATTTAAATTTTGAAATGGATTATGTCACAGAAAATTGTGCTACTTTCCACGAATGGCTGAACACATGGTTCTATGATAAGGATAGAGGAGACTGTATCATACAATGGCCAGAATTTTGTAGTGTTATTATCTGGCGCATCTGGAAAGCCAGATGTGATTCTGTTTTCCAAAAGAAACAACAAATAGTGAAAGAACAGCCCAAACAATTGTAAGGTTTTTAAACAACATGATGTATGTAAACAGTCCTTATTATAGTGAAATGCAGTCTCTATACTATAATCCAATGAAAGATGAAACACTAAGAATCATAGAAAGGGAACCAGATAAGGAAATTGCTTGTATGAATATGAGAATTTCAATTGCATTATCTATGAACCTCCCTTTCAGTAGTGCAGGGGTTGGTCTGACTTTGATGGATTATGCAGGTAGAACAATTGAAGCAAGGGGATCTTATGCAACTTGCAACACAAGAGAACAACTTGAAGACAAAGGAGCTGATGCAGCCTTCCAATGGGCAACCGAATGGAGTGGTTATAATATAATCTTCCAAAGTGACTCAAGCCCAACTCTTCGGCTGCTGATAGAAAGATATGCAAAAGCAAGACAAAATAGATATAGTATTAGTGAAAACTTTGAAATTGAACCATGTACTTGTATAAATTTCAAAGTTTCAGCTTTCTTGTTAATTTCCAGATACAATATTGTTAAGGCAGCTAATATTGCTACTTTCTGTAATAGAAATGCCATCCAAAATACTTGGAAAAACGAGGGATTAGCGGCAATCCTCCACTAACTTTCTATCAGGAATTGTATTAATCTTGTAACTACAAATGATACTCAAATTACTGAGAATCAGTTGAATTATTTATATCAATCTACAATGTGAGGTGATATTCCTCTTTTTCGAAGAAAAAAAAAAGGTAATACAGTGGTAAATCATTTAATGGTGATACCATTGATATAGGATCCAACTGTATTTTACGCGGAGGAATGTTTACTCCGTAAACCCGGAGTCCCTGAATTATATCCCTATCTTGATCCATTTCTTTACCGATGGTCCTTGGAAACGTACATTTTATATTCCGAAATATAACGAATCACTCAATGTTGGACCGACCAGATTAGATTCTAGTTAATCAAGAACCTCCAACCAAGTATATGATTGTTTCAATCGAGGATTAGTGCCTTCCAGATTATGTTAATTCATTGTTTTACTCAAAACGTTTGATGACGACTCCATTGGAATCTTTGGTGTCTGTATTCAACATCCGACAAATATATTCTTTTAAATTCTTTTGTTTGTCAATCTGAAAAAGTGGTCAAACAACTAAAACTTTTTATGCTTCAAAAAAAAAAAAAAAAAACTAAAACTTTATATTGTTTTCTTTTTTGGGGCTTATATTGTATTGTTTTTTGGGCGATGCATTTTCTTAACCTTACAAGACGGACGCACTAAGAGCAAGTTTACCGGTGGCTGTTTATCCTTGTTCCGGTCTTTATTGACAAAGGTTTACATGTATATTAGATCCGTGTCCGTGATATGCACCGGGCATTCTTTAACTTGGTGTACGTGGGGCTTCGTCCCGTCCCATGATGATGCAATTATGATTTGGTATGCGCAGGGTAAATAGATTAAATAAGTGGAGAATACGTGTAAATTTTATTTATTTATTCATTTTATTTTCGCAAAAATATGTGTAAAATATGTGGATTTTTTTTTTCCTTTATATATTAATTTGAAGAAAAAAAATCCTAATATGATAAATACTCGATTTGTAAATTGAATTTGGACTTCCATAATATTCCAAACATGGTAAGTTAGGTTTTCATTTTGAGTTTGTAAATTTTTAGACCAATCATACATTGCCAAGTGTCCTCACCTAAATATTGTCACGTCATAAATTCCAAATTTAATTTAATTTTTTTTTTTTTAATCTTTTTCTTACTATTTTAAAACCAAATACATACGTTGCCAAGTGTCCTCACCAAAACGTTTGTTTCACAAAACTCAAAAAAAACTATATCGGCCAATAGGAAGCGAGGGTTTCCTCACCATTCAACGTGGGAGCTTTATTTGTCTAGGCCTTTAAGTCTTTAGATACGCCAAAAATACGTTTTTTAACTCATAAAACATCTCCGCTAGTGTGCATTAATAATTTTAGAATCATGTGAATAAAACTAATTAAAGAAAATGATTTTGTTTTTTAGAGTATGATTATATGCAGAGTCTAATAATTCTGCACACACATCTTAATCTTCACCACGATATAATTTTGGGAATTATGTAATGTATGTCGAAGTTTTAAATATGTAGATCATTCATTACTAATCAAACAATAACATATTTTGGGAATTATGTAATGCATGTCGAAGTTTTAAATTGTTGGAAATTTGGGTTAAAAACAAGAGGATGAAAAACACAGAAACAAAACAATGGTGTACCCCTGACTTCAAGGCTCTTTCGATTCTTTTAGACAATAATTCGACCTTTCCCAATTAACTTGGCGAGTACAACAGGTCTCTCGAATTATGCCTTCAGGATTCAATGAAGCCCTAACACCGTAATCGAATTCAAGGATTGTACTTCCTTGACTCGACCAAGAATCACACTTTGTATAAGATTCTCGACAATAGCACAGTTGAAAATATTCCAACATAAATATATAGAGTCAGATCATTCGTTGCTAATCAAACAATAGCATACAATGTTTAAAGGAGTCTGCACAAAAATTAGCTATGCCTTTTAGAATTTCAGTCTATTTAATTTTAAAAAATAACTAAAAATGTGAATATTCTTTCCTAGAGTCTTTCTCTTTTTAATTTTAAAAATATTTTAAATTAAGTAAATATTCTTTCCTAGAGTCTTTCTCTTTTTAATTTTAGAAGTATTTTAAATTAAGTAAAAATTGTGGTTTAGTCCCAGAACGAGAGCTCGTCCACATTTTAGGTCCTACCTGGTCCAGCTATTCTCTTGTCCCTTTAAAACAAATTGTCCCATAAAACAAGATATGGCATCATAATTAGTTTTTTTTTTTTTTTGAAGGTAACACTAGCATGTAACCCGTGCTACGCACCGGGGTCTATAAGAATTGTTGATTTGGTGTGGCGGGGCTTTGCCCCGCTCCCATGGCCTAGATGTATTGGAACCATTAAAAAGGTTTCATGATAGGAAAGTTTTATACTCATTGATAATCAATATATTGTTGGAAGTAAATCTTCTCAATCACGGCAAAAGAACAAAAAAAATACTAATTCTACCATATAACAGGAGTTTTAAATCACAATCACACGAAAATCACGCATATCGTCTATCTTGTTATGCAACTGAATATGCCATGCACCCGTCCCAAAAGGGAATCCGATTAGTAATTGCATTGTATAAATGATGCACCAATTACCATACAATTACCATCTACGACCCACTTTAAATACTGCTATGACCCAGCTTATCATCTAATAATTGATACTAGATTCTTGGAGAAAAAAAATGGCCTCGAAAATATACACTTCCTTCCATCTATAATCCATATTTAACGCCACTTTTATTCCGAACCTGCTATGTACTTAATTGTTACGTACTTTGACAAATTAACCTTTTTTGCATCCTTCCTCCAACATGATAGACACTCATACGTCTAATCTGGAGAAAGATTGTCAAGCTGAATAATAAAAAACCGATATGCAGTTTTACATACACAATACATTAGTTAGTAACAAACAAAAAACTTTTAAAAGAAAGAGAAGGCAGTTTTTTCAAGATGCCAACTCATAATAGATGCAAAGCTTAATATCCAGATCATTTGCATTAGAATAGGCCATCTTATAATGTTAAGATGTTGAAGCTTGATATGTAGACTGCAGTGGAAAATGAGAACAAACACATGACATTATTTCCTTTCTTCTCGTAGGCGAGTCCTCTCATCAAGCTATGCCATAGTGATAGATTTTCATGCACTATTGTTGCATAACTTTATTTAGTCCATGTCAATGACATGTTGTGAGATTTGTTATAAAGAATAATGAACCTGAACATTATCTGTTGTTATACCCATATCTCTAGGTAATAAAGTTGAGAACTATCAAAATAGGATATCCCACCCACAATGATTAGGGGAAATAGAGTCGGTGCAAGCTATTGGAAAGTAGCAGTACAATAGTAATTGCAGACTTTTTTAGTTTGTTAATGTTGTTATTGAGATTTCGAGACTTCTTCAGTTTGCTAATAAGGACAACTTTCGCATATTGAAACTCTGGTATATTTTTGTAAGAGGAGGGATCCATTGATAGAGGCAAATTTTACAATTGTAAATATCAAGATATAGCTAATTCTAATGGAGGAAGGATCCCTTCACACTTTTATATATTCTCACACTATCTTACACGTTCGACGTTATTTTTGTGAATGAAAACTAAACCGTAACGGATTTGAATATAATATTATGAGCATATTTTTCTCTTACCAAGTTATACATGCCTACCGAAAATGAGCACATTCTAAAATATAAAACCTCACAATCTATCGGTCTTAATTTTGACGGCCAGAAATCTGTTGATTTTCAACGGCTCATTTTCGTAGTAGTAGTAGTAGATGGTGGTGTTATACTTCTCTGAACACACTCATTTTTGGTATGAACATAGAGAGCTTTGTAATTTTAACATATCCCCAAAATATTAGCTTCAAGTCCATTACGGTTTGCTTTTTATGCACAAAAATAATGTCCAACGTATGAGATAGTGTGATAATAAAAGTGTGAGGGGATCCCTCCTCATTTTCATGTTGTTATACAACTATATTACCTTCTTAATACTGTTACTCAGGATAGAGTTTCTTTAACTTATATTTGTTCTCGATCTTATTTTCTTGTTTTATGATTTAAAAATCTGAATCTAGAATTGTTGTTTTATTATTAAGAGTTTTTCTCTTCTAATTCCGCACTTCTCATGTGCTAGATTGGTTGGCAAGCTGTCTATGGGCTTTTGTTGCTCTCTATGGGACTTACGACTAAAGAAAAAAATGATAGACACCACACATCGCAACCATCCAAACCAACCATAGGCGGACCATGGTATACTCCTCAGAAGCGTGGGTATAAGCATCCTCCGCATCATCCAACTTATTATTAGCCTTGACACTATCTTACTTAGAAGATGACGCATCAGCATAACATTTTGCGTGAGCAGGCTCCGAGATTTGGCAACTTATTCACCACATTCTTACTATTCTCATACATTAAAAAGTTCATATGTGGCAAAATGAAGAGTTTCTGAAGGATTTCACTTGTTAGTTAGAAGATCTCATGCTTCTTGCAATCGCAGGTACTTGTTAAAGATCTCTCACGAAAATATTTCCTATGCTAGTTGTTGTAAATATCAGCAGTAAAAAAAATTTCCATGACCCTATACGACACACCTATGGAGAGAATACTCTGGGACAATAACCAACAAACCCATGACATGCCAGACACTTTCTTCTACCACTGGAAAAAACAGAAAATAAATAAATAATCACATTATCCTTATAGTTGTGGAAAATGAATACAGTATTAAAGAACTCCAATAGAGATAAGATGCTACCTAAAGCCTCAACAACCTAACCACCTATCCTAAATATATATAAAAAAAATATTTGATGCTGAGATATGACATAGTGAAGCTATACAAAAGTCGTTCAAATGGTATCAAGTTTGAATAGAACTAAATTATCTGACCATTAATTAGACCGGCCGGAATCGAGGTATGTTTTCAGCTAGTTAGGATTTCAGAACTACATCCTTACTAACTAAAACTAATCTAAAATGGTCCAGAACTACATTCTTATTTTGAACTACACCATTATTTCTTGTTCAGATGTTTGCATATTTAGTCGATATATTCTCGTACCTTCTTTCCGAGCAAAAATAATTGCCTACTCTGATTGTCCAGTAATTCTATACAATGTTGCGTACATACCTTGTTTCTCCCATGTTGTAACATTTGTAACATCTTAGTCAGATCTAATACAGTCTCCATTCTTTCGTGTGGATCTCAGTCAGAACTTTATAGACCTCAGCAGTTTCCGAATCAATCCGGGATTTATTTTTTATGATGGGTTGGATGCGACATTGTAAAACATCCAGATCGATGAATACCCAGATGCCCTTGATGCAACAGCACAAAGGCGGCTAATTATACACATAATGTTAAACTGAATTATGTACAAAAGAAAAATATGTGACTACACTAAACCAATTTTTATGTACAAAAGAAACACGAAATTTTTTTATTGCCCGAAAGATCCTTCACATAGGTTCCGGTAACTATCACCGGTATAGGCACATTCCTAGAGTTCTCTAGCATTTTATCCTTGATTATATTTACCAATTAAATCTATATAGATATCTTCGATGATGTTCCACTAATACATAAATAACACCCATAAGAATAGTCTACAAATAATTCCAAGAGAAAGAAATTTAAAACATACAAAGTATTGTACTTTTCATTCTCAACTACAGTCTCTCACATCCTTCAACTGATTTCTACTACCATCTCTCGCATCCTTCAACCAAAATCTTTAAAATATCCGACACAAAACTAAGGTCCCGTCATTCTACGCATCCCAGTCCTCATTATAGTACTACCTCTGAAATGGAGGGAGTATTTTTTTTCTTTTCATGTAAATAACATGTATTAACTAAACAGACCGGGCAATTATGGCTGCCTCATTTGAGGTTGATCTGGACAGGGTTATTCCTCTAATGGGGGCATTAATCACTCGTCCCAAATGAAATGAAATACAGGAGAGGTAGAGTTATCTAATGGGACCTCAGTTCCATTAGATTTATCCTACTGCAATGCTGCTGGTAGTTAGGGACTCTGCTGCATCATTTCCTGTTCATTAATGAAACTACAGTGAAAAAACTTATTTGTTGTGATGAATGCACAGTGTCCCGTTCATATTACGAGAGGGAGTTGCATACGGTCGATTGGTGAAGACTCTTTGGTGCAATCGTAGCTTTCAAAGAAAACCAACGGTCTTACAATAGGCCTCAATGGACATGCTTTTAACTTTTGACTCTGGATTTACCTCATCTTCAATCCAAGTGTTGCAACAAATAATAAAAATCAATGAAAAAGTAATAAAAATTATTTAAAATATAAACCCTTGGAGTCACGCGATGAAGATACAAATTAATAAAATCATGTAGGGATAGAAAATAGAATACATTAGGGTATCCAAATTCCAAGCTCTCGGATTCAAACCCTAGGATTTCCTAGTTTGACATGGAGCACAAACTCTTTATCACTATTCATATGCAAGCCAAAGTGCAAAACTATATTTAAGACGTCGCTAGATGATCAATCATCATGCATGAGAATTACAAAAGCACTTAAGTTATTTAATTGTCTAAGTGTGGTCCAAATTGAAAAAAAAAAAACGCTTAAATACTAAGTGTTCAGGTTTCTACCGTATTTCTAGCTCAGTGAAATGGGATTTTCCCTACACCGGCCCCGTACTGTAGATACTTAATGCGATCATAGAAATTATACGAAAATGTGTGTCATGAATCATATGTACATCGCAAATGAGTGTATGCGTAGTTGTGTACTTGTGAGTCACCAAAATTCAATTCCTGTCCCGGGGGGAGTCGGCAGACAATAATGATAAAAAAATAATTCTGGACAGACAAATCGTGCAACTTATAAATCAAACAGTTGCAGCTTATGACCACCAAATAATAATGAGCACTCCCCTAAACAATGACCTAACTGTTGGTTTTATATGGATAAATTACAGGCATAAAATAAAATAAGCGGGAAATGGGAAAAGTATTACGTTAGTTGTGAGTACTATTCGTAATGTAAGCCACTAAAAGAGAATAATCATGTGAAGCACAGATTCACAGAACCAAAATACCAGAAGAATGCAAAATAGACCCAATTTTACGCGATTATTTCACTTATTCATCCTAATGTGTGCATTAACTATTAAATGAACAATGAAGAGATTAAGTCCTCACTAATGTCTTTCACCATATTAAGCCAGTGATTGCTTCAACTATACACTATTAATTGTGCCTGCCACAAATTAATTAGAGTCTGGAGACGGATAATCTTGGAGTCCATGTAATAACTCTGTAGATTGGTAAAAGAAGCAATAGTTAACGCATCCAGGTTCGATGAAATGACTTGAATTTTATTGGTTTGTTTTCAACTCCTTATCCATATACTTGATTTCTTTTCAGTTATTTGTTGTTTTGGCGATTACTATGGAACACATAATTGATCGCTTTCGGAATGATGAACAGTGCTGGCTCTTGCTACAACTATTGGTTAGTTTATACTAATTCTTTCAGTAATTTAGATTATTTTTTCATCATATTTGCCTTTGATAGAAATTATAAAGTTCAAATATTGCTGGTTGAAAGAGTCACCTGCTCTCAATATCTTCATACTAATAGGTCAGTTATCGCAATTATATCTTTTCCTTCCGCGAGATAAGAATTCGACAATACTGTATTTGCTCGCTTCCTCTGCACGTGATTTTTAAGAATAAGAAAAAAAAAATAATCAAAAGTAGACAAAATAAGAGAATGGTACCATTTGTACATGTAACATTCATAGGAACAAAAGGGCGAACTGATTCCATGTTCATATATTAGTGTGTACACCATACTTAAATCCAAGGTCAGCAACATGGACTTTCTTCCTCTCAACCACTTTCCCATCTGGTGTTATAACAACAACTGTTGAAAACATTCATAAGAAGAGATAAGAAGAGTTAAGACTCTAGATCAGAAAGTTTGAGTAAAAAACAATTAATGCAAATTAACTAAAACTTGAATCTGCACTTATATCGGACAACCATATTATTTGTCTGGTTATCAAGAGAAAGTGGCTAAGAAATTACGTATTATCTTCTTTGCATCTCTTCTTGAAAAAACTCAAGTGTTTCTCTGTGCTTCAATTACACATGTACTTCAACATTGTGCAGAGAGGGAACAATATTATGGCTTTGTGGCGCTCTTGTCGTTACATTGAAAGTTTGCATGATACTTTGTAATCAGAGTAAAGATTGTTCTTAAGAAATGTTTTGACTTGAATGTAGATGGGAAAAAAGGGGAAATTTCGGATGCACCGTTAATAAGCTCTTATATGATACTGTGAAAATAATTGCAAAAAAATCATCAAATATCATCTATTATTGTGCTAGCCTCGGCATATCTCTAAGTGCTCGATAACATTCAATACTACCTTAGATGGATGTATAAGAAACACCAAAAAATTCCATTAGAATCGAACACAATATTATATTCCATAATGGATAAAAAACGTAGTGCTGCCATTCAATCTACTGAAGAGGTATAGAGGATGGTCGTTTTGTTGCTTTCAAAACTCCATAGCTTTATAACCAATGCTTTGATTCGCCTGGACATTGTAAAGCTTGGTAAAAGATATACATAATTACTGAATGCAAATTAATATACATAATTACTGAATACAATTTCTATGTGATGCATGGTTCTCTGAAATTACTGAATCATTAGTTTTCAGCAGAAGAAGATCAGGGCAACGTACCTTTGGTTGCCATTTCCAACGAAGCCTAGAATTGTATTACACACAGTTGAATATGTACATGCAACAGTGAATCATTAAAATTTAAAAACAATATTAATTGGTAATACATTGGTAACTAAGTCAGGCATACAAACCTTGTTTATAGTCGCTTTCTGATTTTCCTTATCACCCATTGAACGCGCGAGTTTTCATAGCTTGGTATTCTATATGCGTCTTTAACTGAAGGTGCAATCCAGTAACCTTGCATTGTTTATATACACCTCCGCAGCTTGGTCACTACGAAATTCCTTTGATATTTCTCTAAAATTGGCATAATTAAGTTGCCAATGAGTAATTTTTCAATCTAAACATAAATGAATAATTTTTCCACCACTTCATAGATCTGCTACCTGAAATAATATTGAACAGGAAACCCAAATTTTTTAAAAATTTCATTTTTAGATTAATATTTTTGTATAAAAATAAAATATGGAAATTAGTAAGATTGTTTATTTGTTTCCAACATTTTTCCGTATAAAAATCAAAAAAACCTAAAAAAACAAATCCATGCCTGGCAAAAAAAGATTAAATTTTTTAAAAATTCCATGCCTGGCGAAAAAAGATCAAAATATAGAAATTAATTAGATTAAATATTTCCTGGTTATTTTTTGTAGATTAATGATCGGTATAAAAATCAAAAAATGGAAATCAATAAGATTTTCCCAAAGATTTCCAGTACATGGTAACTAACTATGGTAAAGAATTTATTAAGAAAAATAAGATAAGAAAAGGTTAAAACAATAATTAAGAAACATATTCACGTGAGATAATCATGGAATTTTTTTTTGGAAAATATATCAAAAAAGATATTTCCATAAGTAGCTTCGCGCAATTTGGATCATTAGATCGGGTCAATCTGATTTAAAATTAACGGCCACGAAATGTAAGGGGGCTAACTTGTTTTTCAGCCAATCAGGAGCGAGGGTTTCGTTTACCGACCAATGAGAGATGAGGTTAGTGCAACTTGCGACGTGGAGTGAGAGGTGTGATTGGGTGTTTAGGTTATTGATTATATTAAAACTAAACGGAAACATAGTACAAAGATTACAACATAGGAAGCAACTTATCCTTCTTAATACATACAGGGGGTGTGTTATCCCAAACACTAGATACATGGGATTTCCTAGCTAACTTAGCCAAAACATATGCTGCGCGCTTCATTCATTTTACGCGGCACATATTTACATAGTGAACTACCTAACGAAGTTAATCCGTTTTTATAGTCTTGAACATAAGAGAAAGGTGTCCAAGGGATGTTAGAAATATCACCATTGATAGCATGCATCATAATTAGTTTAAATAATATTAAAATGTCAAAAAACCTAGGAAAAAACAGTTTATAATAACATATCTCTCAATCAAATATATTCATATATTCGAAAAGCTTTTTGATATTATCTATATAACGAGTACAAAGAATCACTATAAAAATTTAATATTTTAAAACTTTAACTTGCGCATTATCGGTTTAGCTAACTTATAAAAACTTCAGTTCATTTTCCAAAATAAATTGCTAGCTAGTATAAACGAAATGTGAAATGATGTGTTATTCCGTTATATGCACTATTATTTTTGTTATATAAAGTATTAATTTAACATCTTATTTTGGAAAATAAATCGTGGGATGAAAATTATTTTTGCTAGATGAACATGTAATTTAATGGTTCAACCACAATTCATTAAAAATCTGTTATGAACTTTTTTTTCTCTCAATTGGGAAATTCTTCTTTATTGCAGCTCATTTATGGAGTGATATTTTTTAACTGAATGAGCTATGCACAATTTTTTTTGATTAGTCACTTACTTTTTCAAATTTGGATAATTTATCACGAATATATTAGATTTTTTTAAAATTGTCATATCAGTAAATGAAATAGAGTCCTAATTTAGCATAATTTTGCTAATACATGCAACAAAAACTTATATGCCTCCTTTCCACCATTACTAGCTACAACTCTTGATTTGAAAAGAAAAAGATGAAGTTGAGAAAAAAAAGTAATTTCAAGGAAATAATATGCATGAATAATTTGTTAGTGTGGATAACTTTTTAAAAAAGTTTTTCTTTAAAAAAAAAAAAGACGATAAAACATGGATGTAGAGAAAATAAGAAAATAAAACATTTTTAGAGATAATAAGATAGAGAATACGAAGGTTAGTTTGGTCTCTTAAAATTTTCAACCAATTATTGAAGGCTTAATTTGGGGATAGAAAAACTAATTGGGGGATATGTGCCGGCATAGTTTTCAATGAAAACCGGCATGGTCGATGGACTACCTGCATTGAAAAACCATGACGACAACTACAATAAAATATCCCCCAGTTAGTTTTTCTATCCCCCAATTAATCATTCTTTTTTTTGTTATTGGAAGAAACTGATATAAAACCTTTAGAAAAAAAGACCAGACAGTTAATTCCATAACAATACTTGATTAAATCGTCGGATGAACGGCTAACCGAAAATCTATCGAGAAAGAAAAAAACATTTTTCTTGGCATTTTTTTTTTGTCATATCATTTATTTATTTTTTGAAAGCTAAGTAGATTAAAGCAAATTACAGAAACAAAAGAGTGTCCAAAGTGTTGGTCACCCTTATCTCATTACAGTGGCCTGAGATATTGTTAGGGACCAACATATTGGTAACTCTACCAGTAGAAATTTGAAATGCAGTTTAAATTTAAAGTTGTCAGTTTAGAATAAGTGCAGAGTTGATATAGTCCGGCATCTTGATCCATAAGTGCAGAGTTGATATAGTCCGGCATCTTGATCCATTATTGTTTATCGATTCCTCTTTTGCGTGCTTCCTTGCCAATATATCAGCAACCGCACTACATCTTCGTTGTTTAAATTGAATACCCAAAAAATTTCACGTAAAAGTAGAATCTTCATAGCTTGGTTCCTCCAAAAAATGTTGCTTGATTCATCTTTCGCATAAAGAATTAACCTATGGCAATCCCCTTCCACCCAAAAGTTGCTTAGGTCCATACTGTTTACCCAAGTAGCAACTTCTAAAATGATCGGAGCTTCTGCTTCTTCTGCAGAGGATGCATTGAAAGTTTCAATTTTAGCATGGATAACAGTTTTTGTGTCAAAACGAAAAATTAGATCATAACCAGCAAGAGATGAAGAATCAATCCAATATGCATCAAAGTTAAATTTGGACTGGGTAGGTAGTAGTCCAACTTTGGACGGTGCAGTTCGGTTGCCTTGGAAGAACAGAGTCAGATCTTGTCCTATGATGTAAGGTTTCATTTTTTGTCATATCATTACTTTTACTTTGTAAGGGACAAACCATTGGATATGAATTTACATAACCCGAGTAACATTCAATGTGTGACCAAGAAAAGAAAAACATCTAATGCTCCAAATTTTTATTTAAATTTTCGTCTTTTATAAATATTTTTGTTAAGTAGGTTTTATAAGAATAATTTTGTTCAAAATACCACGTACAAATAAAATTGTTTCGATTAACCAATTTACTTTCACGCTTAAATCAAGAGGCAGTTCTTGTGTAGGTGGTGCAAGTTAATACCATTAATAATCATTTTTTTTTGAACAATTGTGATTAGTTTGGTTCGGGAGTCGACTCTCATCTTTAGGGTCAACAGATCGAGTCTCCATTTTAGAGTTTGGAGATGTCATAAAAATTCCTCGCATATTTCTAAAAAGATTACCTTTTGTGGCATGTACATAGTCAACGCACTTTCATGCCACTTATTCTAAATGTAATCCGCATGTTTAAACGATCTAGACTAGTTGACCTGGAATTAAGTATTTACAAATTGTTTGAAGTAACAAACTCATACCCGTCTGATCTGAACCATTGAATCAAGCTATTGGATTGGATTCACCATTCGACTCTTTTCACTGGAAACACTACTAGGATGGAGTATCACTAACATAAGACCAATTAGTTATCAGTATCGTTTCACATTTGATCTCATGTACGCAACATTGTTAATAAGGGCTACTAAATTATTAGAGAGGGTACCAAATTTCAAATATGACAAGAAAATATTTGTTTGTTTGTCTTATATTGATTCTTATCCTAAACTGATGTCCTATTAGCAGCTGCATTGTATATGGTTAACATTTGGGCTTCCTTCGAGGTTTTAAGTCTAGAAAAGAACCATTTTTTGGGGACCATGGTTTTTTTTTAGGGGACCATGGTCTTATTAGGCCACCTTTCCTATAGTTATAAGGGGTGTCCTAAAGTGTGGAAATGACTAACCTACCCTTAACCTAATTTAATTTAAAACTAACCTAATAACCATATATATATATATATATAACCACCACCTCCTCCCACCACCTCCGCCCACCACCATCACCTCCGACTACCACCACCACCAACCACCACCACCTCTATATATATAACTTAATTTAAATCATTAACATATTTACTCTTTTACCTAATTAAAATTATAACTAATGTACAACTTCTTCTTCCTCTATTCTATAATTTTTCTTCTTCTCTTCTTCATCAATTTATGATCATCTAACCCTGATCATATACAAATCTAATCAAAATCATCAAATTTTTAGCCTGATCGATTCATTGAATTTTCATCATCGATTAATCAATCTTTTATAAACAAACCTATCCATAAGTATTTTCCCACAAACCCATTACTTCTAATCGTTTTTTATTGAAATTTTGAGTAGTAGTCATCAAAATATGGTTTAAATGGAAGTTACAGTGGCATGTTCGGTTAGGAATAATTAAAACACAAAATTGGTTAAAAAGACCAAAATCAATAATTCCTAGGTGAAAAAGACATTTAGATTTTGATACTGTTTAAATGGACAAAAATATAAAAATAGCCAGGATGTAACCAGTTTCATCCTACCCATTTTCAAATTCTTTTTCTTATTTTTAATTTACATCAGGATGCATCCAATTTCATCCTCGCTAATTTTTAAGTTTAAGCCAGGATGAATCCAGTTTCATCCATAATAAAAAAAAATTGTCCATTTCACCCATAATAATTTTTACTCGTCCATTTGAACCATGTTTTAAATTTTTTTGGACAAATGACCCATTTTCCGTAATTAAAAAAAAAAACTAGTTTGCTAACCGAACATTCTGAAACCAAGAACACGAAGAACACTTCGGTTATCACGAATTAATTTTTTCTTGACTGAACTCAGAGTTTGGTTGGTTCGCAAAGAAGGCTAAAACTATTTTCTAACCGAACTTTACCAATATTACAAAAAAACAAACAAAAAACAATCAAATGTAACCGAACTGTGCTATTTTTCCCACTATGTTGATTTTTGATTTAACCGAACTTTGCCCACTATGTTCGGTTGGTTCGCGAAGAAGGCTAAACCTATTTTCTAACCGAACTTTACCAATATTAAAAAATAAAAAATAAAAAAAAATTCCAATGTGACCGAACCGTGCTATTTTTCCCACTATGTTGAGTTTCAATTTAACCGAACTTGTCCCACTATGTTCGGTTTGTACGCAAAAAACCTGGACAAACCGAACTCTTAACTAATTGTGTGTAGTTCGGTTAGATATTGGTTGGTATGAAGTTTGTGAAACAACCAAACTTTGTACACTTGGTAAAATCTTAACAACGTGAAGTTCGGTTACATATAGGTTTCGAACCAACCAAACTTTTAGACCTAAAGTTTAGAACATCATGGCAAACCGAACATTACTCAGTAAATCCTATAAACAAAGTTCGGTAACTGCGTGTGAACCGAACGACTAAAAACCTCCATTAAAAGCGAGTTCGGTAACTGCGTGTTTGGAAAAAGTAATGTAGAGCTACACTTTCGGATGTGTTCTTACACTGCTTCTTCACATAAGGTAACCGAACAAGCCTAAATCTACTTAAAAAATTTACATTTTTTTGAAATTTTGGATCAATTTAACCAACATTATATAAGTTTGAAGCATACACAGGTACCCAAATACTCTTCCTCCGGTTGTGGTTGGTAAAATCCATGTTTTACTTCTTCATCTTCTCTAACTTTACTCTCTCAATAATTCTACTTCTTTTTAAAAAAACCCATCTGATTTTTTAATCTCACTAATTATCTTTAACTTAATCATTTCACTATTCACTACACTAACTATTATTAACACTAACTAATCATTACCCAAAATTAATCAGGAGGGTAACCTAGGTATTAATAGAAATGTCTAGATAAGGGGTGACCTAGATTTACTTCTAAATGTCTTACTAAAAATAGAACCATGGTCCCAAAAAAAATACCATGATACCCAAAAAATGGTTCTTAGAAAACTGAACGATGTCCATGACTATGGTTTTTTTTTTCCTTGCAAGTGTGCCCGAATAGCTAAAGGAAGGCAACACAACCTAGGATGATTCCCAGTTCCCCACAACACCAAGATATATATCATCACGTACAATAACAACCGAACAACCATTGTTCCCAATATACTAGTATTAAAGAGTTTAGTGCAGAAACCGAGACGGTAAAATAAAATACTAGCTGGCATTCGGCAGTTAAACTTGAGCAAACAGTACCCACGGCACTGGAAATAGGATAGTTAACTCCTGGTCCTCCGGGTATCGTACAATCTCCCACTGCCAGTGCCAGCCAAATCCACTAACACACCCTCATTCGTATAGTCATTGTTATCAGTTTCCCCTCCATTACCGCTCTCCTAGCCAGCACAGCAGGTACGTAAGTACTCACCCCCTCGTCACAAGAAAGAGCTGCTAGCCTGGTCCTCCTGGCGTCGTACAATATCTCACTGCGGATACATATCCACAACACACACACACTGTTTTTCCTCCATTACCGCTCCTCCTAGCCACTGTATTTGTTTTCTTGGACATCTCCTGGCCACAATTTTATCCTCCACTACTTCACCTTAAATACTACTCCCTCCGTCCCACATATATAGGCGGAATTCTGGTTTTTATTTGTCCCACTAAATAGGCGGACTTTGCTTTCCAAGATGAATTTTTTCATATATACATGTTATTTATTGACAGGTAATTGTGTTGGAGATAAGGCGAAGGGTAAGACAAGAAAAAACATATAAAATTATGAATCCATGTAATTTTAATATAAGAGAATTATCTCTCTCACTTTATATATGTGGGACGGAGGAGTATATGATTATGGATACGCCCAGTCTTTCTCTCCGTCTCATCAAAAGATAGGCGAGGTTTGTGTGTAAATTACACACAAACCGCCTATCTTTTAGAGACGGAGAGAGTATATGTTTTATTATCCTCCACAGTTTTTTTTTTTTTTTTATCTTGTCTCCTTGTTTGCCGCAGCACCATCCGCAGATTTAAACCCTAATCACCGACAAGTGATCCCTCCGCCGACCCACACCACCTCGGCGCCTCTTAACCAAACTACACTAGTAGTAGTCGTATTCGATAGACTCTCCCCAAGAAAGAAGTCAATCTCATTGACCCTACCACACAGTGCTCCAAATATCTCTACCTTCGAATCATCTCTTGCCACGTCTTTTCTCGCTTCCCGATGAACTTTCTTTCCCTGCCCGCGTAGATGTTTGACTGACCAAATAAAACCACCCCCACTATGAAATGAATTATGAAATGAATGAGTTAGTGAGTGAGATTATTGATGTTTCTGATTGATTATTATCAAAGGGTACAGGAGCGGCAGTTGTCCCAAGTACGATGCTCGTGGTACGTGTGACTGACACGTTTACTTCTTTTTTGCATGTTAATCATCACATCAGTCCACGGTAATCACATAGATTATATCGAATCAACAAACGATAATAAGATAGACAGCGAATAAAAAAAAAGGGGTTTCTTTCTTCTTCTTCTTTTCTTCCTTCTGTCCTCTACATAAACCCTAATCGAAGAAGTCACTTCTTCTTCTTCTTCTTCTTCTTTCTTATACTGTCACACCTTTCTTTCTGTTCCTCTGAGTTTATTTCTCTAGTACTACTGGACTGGGTATTACCCAGGAAGAGAAGAAGAAGAATGAAGATTTGAATGGAGTACATGTATATATCTGGTGATTGTTTTTGTGGTACTAGTTTCAGATCTGACTAAATCTTCTTTATATGGAGATGGTTTCCTTTTCTATTTAAGGAAACCTTTTTTTTTCCCTTCAATTTTTTTTTTTTTTTGTTGAATTTTTTTTTCAGAGTTGACAGAAGAGAGTGAGCACACACTCGGGAAATTTGTATAATTTTATATTCGATTGCCGGTGCGTGCTTACTCCTCTTTCTGTCAGCTGGAAATTACTTATTTTCCTGAACTCTGCCTTTAAACCCTAGCTAGCTGCTTTAATTTCTCTCTGTCAGCTTTTATTATTAATTTCTTCTTGTAGGTTGGTCTTCTACAGCAACGCTGTGTCTTTAAAGTTGCCTTATCTTCTGCTCCTGCCTCTGTAATAATAACTATGAATGAATATACGTGTTTATTACCCTGACTGAAGTTATGTTGATATAGGTATATATCAAGAAGAATTCACAAGAGAAGAAGAGAAGTGGAGCATAAGTTTAGTTTAGTGTTTCTTATTATTATTTTATAGATTGCTATGATAAACAGTAACTACTAGTAGTACTATTTTCTTATAAATATATAAAAAATGGAGATTATACCGTCATTGGATTATATATATATCATCAACAATGAACTGTTTGAGCAAAAAAAAAAAAATTGTATATTAGAACACTATTTTATGTTTCTGCAACTCAAGATTATTCTTTCATTTACAGATTTATAACTTTAATTTCTTATTAACTGTGATTCTTGTTTCTGTTTATTTGTTATTTGATGTAGTCAGTCAGTCATGTTGATCATATTCTCTTCTGTAGGCTGAGATCTAATAAGTTTGTATTTAATGTGTGTTTTTGCAACTGGGTTGCTGTTCTTCTCTTCTGCAAACTTCAATCTGTTACTCTCTATTTGTTGATGCATCTGTTGCTGAGCTTTTTTTACAAACCTTGCTGTAGCTGCGGATGAGAACTTCCATAAAATATGTCTCCTCCTTTAAGCAGATGTAATGACTTCTCCCTGGCTCTCTATCTCTCTTTCAGCTTTTTACTACAGATACATTTGACCAAGCCATTTATCTTTTTAATGCATGTTGTGTAGCTATATATCTTTTGCTTCATTCCTTATCTTTAGGCATCTCTATTGAACTAGTAGTAGATTTTATTTCCTTCAACCAACTTTTCACTCAAGACCTTAATATTTCATCTTCCTTATCATCAAGTGCTCATTAATGCTGTTTTACTTCATTTTCATGTATCTATCTTCATTTATTTGAGATGTTCATAATGTATTCTAATATATTCTTTTATTGGATGAAGGAGAAGAAATGAAACGGACAACTCCGATGATTAATCACAAAATCTAGGTTATTATAGGTTATTGAGAATGGCTGCAAGTTCAGCTCCAAAGGTGAGAACTGCTAAGAAAAATTGTGTACTAGTTGAAACGACCAATTTTGGTTTTGCACTGACATGCAATTACATCTCAGTTTAGTTTATGTTGATGTTTGATTGGGTATGGCTGGTTTCCAGATACAAGAATATGTAGGTTAAATTTAAGATGCTCTGGGCAACTAGATATTCCACTCTTTTGTTAATTGATGATGAATTAGTTTGCTAGTAAATAGTATTAGTTGTCTGATAATTTGGTCAAAGAAAGCTTAATACCACATATAAACATGATCAATAGGAACAGCGATCAAGTATTGTTATCTGTTAAAAGATATAACAATGCTCAAATCTCAAATAAGAGAAGCCAGTTATAGTGTTCCATAAATAGTTTTAGTTGCTTGATGATTTGGTGAATGAAAGCTTCACACCACATACAAACATGAATAAGAACAACGATCAGGTATTCTAATTTGTCAAAAGATATAACAATGCTCGAATCTCAAAGAATAGCCAATTAGGAAGTGTTCCATAATATTGCATGTCCCAGATAGACTATCTTTGGTTAGTGATTTGTGGTCATTATTTTTTATTTGAAGTTTGATTCATAATCCATCATGTAATATGATGGATGGTAAAACCAATTTTTTTGTTTTGCAATATCATTGTTGATATTATTGTGAACTGAAAATCAAAACTCTTCAATCCACCTTGGTTATACGTCTTTCCTTCGATTGTTTTTATTGATAGGGCTTCCTCTCATTTCTTTAATCTTCCGAGTATTCTGGCTTCCCGAATTGTATTCTTGGTCTATGTTTTCTTGACCATTTACAATTTTGGTTTTCATTCGATATACTTCTTTTTACCGAACAAAAATTAATAAAAAATGATAGATGAGAAAGGTAACCCATCCTCATCATCCTTAGCCTTGATGTATAACACATGTATCACCATTAGATGTTTCTACTTCAGAATGTTAGTTTATACGATATACATGAGAAAGGTGACAAGCTTAGTTTGACTGTGTTTGTTTTCTTCTAGTTATTCTGCTCTCCTTTGTTAGTACACACTATTTACTATACTGTGGTATATAAGCATTCGAATGAAATACACATCTTAAGAGTTCAAGTTTGCTGCCCTCGTGAAAGACAGTTACACTTCACTACCGATTTCTTTATAAGTTGAGGCCTTGGATGTCCAACTCTTTATTGAGATGTTACTTGTAACGCGTATCTTTATTGAGATGTTACTTGTAACACGTATAATTCAACATATTCCGTGTCTCCTTTAAGCTATGTTTAAAGATACTATCTTTGATTAGTGACATTTTTCTTAATTTTCTTGAACTATCTGGGTGTCTGTGACTAATTAACATGATGGCCAATTTAATTATTTTTTTTCCGATATGATTGAGGATAATATTCTAACCTTGGAATACTGAACTCTTTGGTCTGTTTTTATTGGTAGCTTTTCCTCTTGTTAGTTTAATCTTTCCGAGTTTCCTGTTTTGGGTATGTATTCTTGGTTTATTCTTTCTTAAGCATTCGGAATTTTGGTTTGCATTCCAAGTGCGACACCAACGAATTTGAGGTAGTCATCAAACTTTGTTTCTTGCTTGTCTATGATCCTGATTTTTCATAGACATTTCTTCCTTTTTTTTATCATCTTTCCTTTAGCAAAATAGGACTCCAGATGGTGATGGCATGATATTCTTTCACTGAGGAGGCAACAATTTATTTTAAGTAACGCTTTCCTTGGGTTGTGACGTATTCTTAATGCCAGCTCCTACAATTGTTAGCATTCTCTTTAATGTAGCACAGATTGTTGGAGTTGTCTTGGGTTTTTGAGCTTTATATGTTTCTTTTCTTAGTAAAACCTAAAAAAAAAGCTTGTCCTCGTCTCTTTATTTGACGACATAAATTTTATGCTGCCTTCGCCTTCTACTTTCCAGACCTTCTACTTTCCAGACTTAAGTTCCATCTAGAAATAAAAGGTTGAAGGGTGTAATTTGGTATACCATTTTAGGTGATTCGTCATATACCTTGCTGATAACAGCAGTGGACAAACTTATTAAGCCTACTGGTGTCGAAGAAGTTATATATGTAAGTTCCGAATATATCTTGCTTATCAAATGGAGGAGAATTGCATAAACATTAAGTGTTCCAAAGCTGTATGGAAGAAGTAGCTTTATGTCTTCATTGGTCAGAGGCATTCCTTCCTAAACCAGCTAACAAATTCTTGGTACTCTTGCCAACGCAAGTCAGCAGTTTATTTACGATGAGAACTTGGGGAAGTTGCTTAGGATTATTAACATGACGCCAAAATGTGCTTTTCGATGTTATTTCAGATGCTGTAAGAAAAAGTTACTTTGGTTCCTAGATTTACTTGTGAACCGAGGTGGAATGACTGGAATTGATGATCATGATTTTGACTTTCTTTACTACTTTACGAGATAGTAGGATACGAACACGTTGTTTATGTACTTCTTCTTGCAGGCATTGTTACCACCCATTTAAGGAGACACTTGGAACACTTAAAAAAAAAAATAGCTCGACAGGCACCATAAAAATTGTAAGTCCTTCACTTCCACTGCTGGTTTAGGTCATAAGTAATTGTTTGGTCATTTTCCTTCTCTTTTACGTTTGAATATTAATGTTGTCTTTTTGTTGTTTTGCATCCAATAGTGATTACATTAAGTTATGATCTCTGATTGATTGATAATTTTAATCATGTATGCATTCTTGTTTGTGGCTAATGGTAAATTAAGTTAATCATTCTATGAGTTGTCTTATGTAGCCAAATGAGGTGTCACCAACTCATGATGGAAAAGTTAGAGATACATATGGCATGCATGACTAAGACTCTCTTCTAGCCTCATATATATATATATATATATATATATATATATGTGGATATAAAAGCAAATTATGTTATTATGTTCTCTTGTTATGACTTCTACATGATTCTCCAAGTGTCTAATATGTCGTATACTGTGATGTTCCTATTTAGCCAAGCTGAGTAATTACAACTACTTGCATACCGGAGTCCATGTGGAGTATTTGCGAGCATGTGGTTTCTTATTGAAGCGCTGGATGATGCTTTTTATAGTATACAAGCGTAATATCTCAACCTCTTCCACCTTTGCTAGTGATGCACAAGTGTGAAAATTTGAATCTCATTTTTATATTCCATATGCCAGCGTAAACAGAAAAGCTTGGTATCTGAAATATTATGTGCAATCCATAATCTAAATTCGGTTCACTGGCTAACACTGGCCTTCGAAATAATATGTGCAAGGATATTTGTAATTTTAGTCGTTTTGAATATGGTTTGGGTGGTTCTTTGTTATTCATTTCGAATACGTAATTGATGTCAATATTCTGGTGTGCAAGTGAGATAGATCTGATTAGAAGTACATGTGTATGTTTATGTATTCTAGGTGGTGTTTGAATGCTTACTAACTCTTTGACATTGTAACTGCAGAACTGATAGATGGAGCGCACCAAAACTTGAAAGATGATATATATAAAGATACAAGCTGGTGTCTAGAAGAGAACGTACAACACCGTGTCAGTAGATTATTGTAGATCTACTCAAATGTATTTGACTTGTGCAGTTTTCACTAACCTGAAATTTTCAGTATTTTGCATTGCATGCTCACTTGTGTATTGCTTGATTGCCTGTGGTTTTCAATGAAGCGTACTCCTATAATCGTGGATAAGCATGGGTTAATATGGGCTGTCTACTCCTTTTTCTTCTTCTTTCTTTTCCTGTTTATAAGATTGGAAATTCAAGATTTTCCTGTCATACTAGTGCATCTGTTGTGGAGGAATAGAGAAGACTATAAATGTACTTGGTTTTATTGTAATCTTGAAACTAAGTGGATGAAGTGGATGTTTCTCCTCAGTAATGGTCTCCATTGTTGGGTACGGTGGTGTCGGGCTTCAAACTGTTGAGTTGGAAAAGACGTCTTTAACTGCTCTTTAGGGTGCCCTGTCAGGGGCGATTTTTAAATCTAATTTGCTTGTAAAAAAATTTCAATTGTAAATTTTTGGGTTAATTTGCGTTACCTCCCCTGGCCAAGATCATAATTAGCGTTACCTCCCCTACAGAAATTAAATTAGTGAAACCTCCTCTCGTTACATTTTCCGTCCAAAGCTGGTTATCCCAGTCAGCAGCTTTGTACACGTGGACCAGTTTTTACACGTGGATTTTGACTTTCCCACGTGTAAAAACTGGTAGGGGAGGTAACGCTAATTATGATCTTGGCCAGGGGAGGTATTCTGGGAAAGTCAAAGTCCACGTGTAAAAAAATGGTCCACGTGTACAAAGTTTTTGACGAGGGATAACCTAGACTTTGGACGGAAAATGTAACGAGGGGAGGTTTCACTAATTTAATTTCTGTAGGGGGAGGTAACGCTAATTATGATCTTGGCCAGGGGAGGTAACGCAAATTAACCCTAAATTTTTTGATGAAAAATAGAATCATTATGTTCTATTTGGTCCGTCATCGTGTAGTAGTTGTAAAAAAAAAATACTCCCTCCGTCCCACTATTAAGTGACCTATTTACTTTTAGATTTTGTCTCACTATTAAGTGACCTATATCACTAAAAAAGGAGATATTTCTAAAGAGAAAATGGGTCATTTGTCCAAAAAAATTTAAAACACGGTTCAAATGGACGAGTAAAAAAAGTACGGGTGAAATAGCCAAAAAAAAGCAAGGATGAAATCGGATTTCATCTGGCTTATACTTAAAAAATAGCGAGGATGGCGGATGCATCTGTATAAAATAAAAATAAGAAAAAAATATTTGAAAATGGACGGGATGAAATTGGTTACATCTCGCCTATTTTTAAATTTTTGTCCATTTAAACAGTATCTTTTTAATTTTTGGCTATTTAAACAGTATCAAAACCTAAGTGTCTTTTTCACCCAGGAATTATTGATTTTGGTCTTTTTGACCAATTTTGTGATTTCTAAAATTATCCTTTTACTTAATTATAAGAAATATAAGATATATGCATAATTTGATAGGCATGTTTATATTCGTTACGTAGGTGTTTTAAAATGCTTTTCAGTGACATGAAGTTTACGAACATCCGTGGTGTAGTTTGGGAGACAAATCATTTCAAAATTTCACTAGTTATTATCAATAAGGGTATAATTATAAAAAATGCTTAAATATACTCTTTTCCCTTGCTTTCCTTAAAAATTATGCAAACTTGAACTGGGTCACTTAATAGTGGGACGGAGGGAGTATTTGATGAAAAGTAGAATAATATGGGCTCCTAGCTGATTTGGGTTTATATCCGAACCGTTTTTTTGGGGACCATGGTTTTTTGGGGGGGACCATGGTTTTATTTTGGGTAAAGACATTAGAAGTAATTCTAGGTCACCCCATATCTAGTTATTTATTTAATACCTAATCTACCCTCTTAATCAATTTTAAGTTATGATTAGTGAAATGATTTAGTTAAAAACAATTAGTGAGATTAAATTAAAAGATGGGTTTATTATTAGTTGAGTAGAATTATTGTGAGAGTAGAGTTAGAGAAGATGAAGGAGAAAAACATGGAAAATAATTTTTTTTTCCAATTCACCCCCTTTGAGTATTCAAGTGATGGATTTTATCCACCACAACTGGAGGAAGAGTATTTGGGTGAACATGTATGCTCCAAACTTAGATAATGTATGTTAAATTGGTAAAAACTTCCCCAAAAATGTAAAATTTTGAACTGGATTTTGAACAGTTCGTTTACTTTATATGAAGAACAAGTGTAGAACTCATGCGAAGGTGTAGTTCGGTTGCTTTGTGAGGATGAACAAGTAACCGAACTCATCTGAAGGTGTAGTTCGGTTGCCTTGTGAGATGAACAAGTAACCGAACTAGTTTGAAGGTGTAGTTCGGTTGCTTGATCCAAACACGCAGGTTACCGAACTCCATATTAATGGAAGTTCGACATGCGACGTTATGTTCGGTTGGTTCGCAACTAACAGAACTTTCGAACAAATAAATTTTAAAAAAAAGTGTATAAGGTTCGGTTGGTTCGCAACTGCATGCTTTTGCGATCCAACCAAACTAAGTTTAATAAGTTTGTTGTTTCGCAAACTTGAGATCAATTGCACAACCAACCAAGAACTTAACAAACAAAAATTTCTTATGTTTTTAACCCTAGAGTTCGGTTACATGGCGGTTTTAAAATTTTTTGAAACAACGAACAAAGTTGATAGAGTTCGGTTATAAGAGAAATAAAAATAATGGGAAAAATAGTAAGGTTCAGTTACATGGCAACTTTTTTTCTTATGTTTTTAACGCTAGAGTTCGGTTACATGGCAGTTTTATACATTTATGCGAAACAACCGAACTCGTCAGTTCGGTAACATAGTTATAAAGCATATAGAACCGAAGCTGTTCTTAGTGTTCTTGATTCGGGGAGTTCGGTTAAGAACCTAGGGCAACTATAAAACAAGTTCTAACAAGAACTCAACACTTTGTAACCTCCGTTAAACCTCTCCACAACTTCCATTTTGAACTCATTTTGATGATTACTTCTCATTTTTTCAACCAAAAACAAATGACAAGTAATGGGTTTGTGAGAATATCTTTGTTAAAGATTTAAATTAAGCTATAAATATATAGAGGTGGTGGTGGTTGGTGGTGGTGGTGGTAATCGGTGGTTGGTGGTGGTGATAATCGGAGGTGGTGGTGGTGGTAATCGGCGGTGGTGGGCGATGGTGATAGGAGGAGGTGGTGGTGGTAATCGGAGGCGGTGGTGGTAGTAATCGGCGGTGATGGGCGGTGGTGGTGGGAGGAGGTGGTGGTTATATATATATATAGAGATGGTTATTAGGTTGGTTTTAAATTAAATTAGGTTAAGGGTAGGTTAGTAATTTCAACGCATTAGGACACCCCTTATAACTAGAGGGAAGGTGGCATAATCCAACCATGGTCCCCTCAAAGAAACCATGGTCCCCAAAAAAATGGTTCTTATATCCTATGTAATCAATTGGCCACACCGGGCCTTACTTTATGTATACCTTATAATTTGAACGATTTTTTGGGGACTAATTAAAAAAGGTGGGGGATTACTCTTTCTTTTTTGGGTGGATATTTGGAGTAATTTTGGGTCACCCCTTATCTAAATTCTTTTTTAATACCAAACTTACCCTTGGTAATTAAATTAGTTAGTTTATTAATTAGTTAGTGTTAGTGTAATGATTAATTACTGATTAGATAGTGATTAGTGAGTTATTAATTGGATAATTTTGTTAGAATCAGAATTATTATTGAGAGAGAAGAAGAAGAAGAAAAAAAAGATGAAGAAAAAGAGTGAAGAACCCAAAAAATCTTATTTTGAGTTTGGTAAATATGATATGAGTGATTCTTGTGATGATACCTCCTCCTCAGAATCAGAACCCCCTTCATCTCCTAATATATTTGTCAATATTTCTAACGATCCGGATATGAGTTATTGTTAGATGATGAAGGATTTTTACCCCAAACTCAACCTAACGACCCAAATGATGAATTTTATCAGCCACAACCAGAAGATGAAGTTATGGGTACTCAGGTATTGCTCAAATTTAGTTAATGTAGCTTGAATTGTGCAAAAAATTGGCCAAATCGAAAATTTCAGGAAAAAAAATCGGCTAGGTCAAAGTAGTTCGGTTAGCTATTCTGCGGAAAAAGTAGCCAAACTCTCATGTATGTGCAGTTCGGTTACTTATTTTATGATTTGCAGGTAAGTAACTTAGAACTCCACTGTTTTAATGGAGGTTTTTTGGAGTTCAATTATCTTTTTCCAGAAAACGTTGCCGAACTATTTTTACAGAGTATACAATTTATAGTTCGGTTTAGTCGAGTGTAGTACCTTCGGTGCCGAACTTTTTGTTCGGCAAGATCGCAAATCATGTCATTGAATAGCTAACCGAACTTTGTAGTTCGGTTTAGTCGAGTGTACTAATTATGTTGCCGAACTATACCATAGGAAATCCATTTTAACAAGTTCGGCAAGATCGCATTTAAAAAAAAAAAACTTTCTAACCGAACTTTATGTTCAGCAGGGTCGCAGATTATTTTTACGTTGCCGAAAATGTATGTATCTTATTTTTGGTTGGTATTGACGTTGTGCTATTACTCGTAGGTTGCATCTGATCTAATAGAACCAATGGAAAATCAACCTTCCCCTGTTGATATTTTGTACGATGACACATCCCATCACTACATGAATGACTTGGTATTCAAAAGTCCTTTAGAGGCAAAGAGTTGGGCTAGACAACATGCACAAAAACACATGTGTGTATTAGTATTGAATGGGAGAGAAAGAAAACCCGCTTTGAAATGGTTTGTGAGAGAAGCGGTGATCCTGATAAAATACACAAGAGGAAGGGTTATGTTTATAAAGGAAAGACAAATATGAAGAACAAAACTTTCTCAAAGAAGATTAAATGCCCATTCAAGCTTGCATTTAATTACAACGAATATTTGGATGGATGAGTTCTCTACAAGGTTATGTAAGGTCGTCATAACCACCCTCGTCCGGAGCATCTTGAAGGACATTTCATGGCGGACAAGCTAACTCCTCAAGAGATGGACAAGGTAGCTAAAATAAGGAAAATGTGTCTTTCATCGATTCAAATGCTCTAAATACTAAAGGAGGATTACAAGGATAACCACTCATCTTTGTCCACCATTTACAATGCAATTGAGACAATTAGAAAGAAGGAATGGAGAGATAGACAAGTGATGCAACAATTATTTTTTTTTTGGCCAGAGAGAAAGACTACGCGGTTCAAAAGGATGTGGATTCGGACGGAGAGATAACACAACTCTTCATTGCGCATCCAACGAGTGTTCAATTGGCTCAATGCTTTCATGAAGTTCTAATAATGTTATGAGACGAACAAGTACGAGATGCCATTGTTGAATATTGTTGAGCGTACTTCGACGAAGTCACTGTTTACCGTGGCGTTTTGTTTCTTAAGGGACGAGCAAGAACCTAGTTATATTCGGGGTTATAGTGACCGACAATGAAGCGCATTGATGAATGCAATGGATGTAGTGTTTCCATTAGCACACAATATACTTTGTACGTTCCATATATGGTGTAATTTGATAAATAGGTGCAAGCCAATAATTTGTCCACCCAAGAAAAAGGGATATGAAGAGATTAAGATGCTACCAGAACATGAACGAGCGGATGCAAAAGAGGAAGTTGAAAAACAATACGATATAAATTACGCTAAATGGGTTGCTTTCAATGGTGAATGGGAATCATTGTGTTGGTCTCTTACCCAGGAATAGTATCATCTAAATCTTTCGGAGTTTATCGCACATTGAGATACTCCCGATTACCCCGGTGTTGTATCATATGTTCTTCTCTAATGGTTGGAACCACACAAAGAGAGGTTTGTTTATGCCTATACCAACCAATATAAACACTTGGTAAATCAAGCGACAAGTTTAGTAGAGTCGGCTCACCATCGGTTGAAGAAGGATCTCTTTGGATGTATTGATAATTTAGAGTTTTCCAGAGACTTTAGAGTTTTCCAGAGTTTTTTAGAGGTTTTCGGAGCTTTTTACAATACATTCAAAGATGATCTTCTATATTGGTAGGAAATTGTTAGTGTCCTTCTTTAACGAATCTCCTAGCTGGTAGATACCAGTGGTACGGAATATAATTAAATTAATTATTTTCAGAGCCTTTTATAGTTTTTCAGAGCTTTCTAGAGCTTTTCAGAGCCTTTTAGATATTTCAGGGCTCTTTAGTCTTTTCGGGGATTTTTAGGATACATTCAAACGATGATCTTCACTATTCTAAAGAATTAAGTTACTTTCTCTTGGTTTTAACAAATCCCCTAGTTGGTAGATACCCGTGTTACAAAATATAGTTTCAGAGGTTTTTAGAGTTTCCCAGAGTTTGTTTAGAGGTTTTTGGAGCTCTTTAGATTTTTCAGGTCTCTTTACGATACATTCAAAGTTGATCTTCAATATTGTTGGGAATTTGTTAGTGTCATTATTTAACGAATCTCCTAGCTGGTAGATACCAGTGCTACGTAATATAATTAAATTAAATCTTTTCAGAGCTTTTTGAGTTTTTCTGAGCTTTTTAGATATTTCAGGGCTCTTTAGTATTTTTAGGGCTTTTAAGGATACATTCAAAGATGATCTTCACTATTGTAAGGAATTTTTTAGTATCATTCTTTATGAAGAATTAAGTTACCTTCTCTTGGTTTTAACAAACCCCCTAGCTGTTACATACCAGTGCTACAAAATACGATATAATTAGAGGGTTTCAGAACTTTTAGTGTTTTCCAGAGTTTTTTAGAGGTTTCAGACCTCTTTAGATTTTTCAGGGCTCTTTAGTATACATTCAAAGATGATCTTCAATATTGCCGGGAATTTGTTATTGTCATTCTTTAACGAATCTCCTAGCTGGTAGATACCAGTGCTACAGAATATAATTAAATTTAAGCTTTTTAGAGTTTTTCAGAGCTCTTTAGATATTTCAGGGCTCTTTAGTGTTTTCAGGGCTTTTTAGGATACATTCAAAGACGATCTTCACTATTGTAAGGAATTTGTTAGTACCACTCTTTATAAAGAATTAAGTTACTTTCTTTTGGTTTTAACAAATCCCATAGTTGATAGATACCAGTGTTTCGAAATATAGTTTCAGAGGTTTTTAGAGTTTCCCAGAGTTTTTTTAGAGGTTTTGGAGCTCTTTAGATTTTTGAGGGCTCTTTACGATACATTCAAAGATGATCTTCAATATTGTTGGGAATTTTTTAGTGTCATTATTTAACGAATCTCCTAGCTGGTAGATACCAGTGCTACGGATTTAATTAAACAAAAGATTTTCAGAGCATTTTGGAGGTTTTCTGAGCTTTTTAGAGCTCTTTAGATATTTCAGGGCTATTTAATGTTTTCAAGGCTTTTTAGGATACATTCAAAGATGATCTTCACTATTGTAAGGAATTTGTTAATATCATTCTTTAATAAGAATTAAGTTACTTTCTATTGGTTTTAATGAATCCCCTAGCTGGTAGATACAAGGTTACAAAATATAATTAAATTTGAGGGTTTCAGATATTTTTAGAGTTTTCCAGAGTTTTTTAGAGGTTTTCGGAGCTCTTTAGATTTTTCAAGGCTCTTTACTATACATTCAAAGATGATCTTCAATATTGCTGGTAGATACCAGTGTTACAAAATATAATTAAATTAGAGGGTTTCAGAGATTTTTAGAGTTTTCCAGAGTTTTTTAGAGGTTTTCAGAGCTTTTTACGATACATTCAAAGATGATCTTCAATATTGTTGGAAAATTGTTAGTGTCCTTCTTTAACAAATCTCATAGCTGGTAGATACCAGTGCTACGGAATATAATTAAATTAAAGCTTTTCAGAGCTTTCTAGAGTTTTTCAGAGCTCTTTAGATAATTCAGGGCTCTTTAGTCTTTTCAGGGATTTTTATGATACGTTCAAAGATGATCTTCACTATTCTAAAGAATTAAGTTACTTTATCTTGGTTTTAACGAATCCCCTAGCTGGTAGATACTAGTGTTACAAAATATAATTAAATTAGGGTTTCAGAGGTTTTTAGAGTTTCCCAGAGGTTTTTAGGTTTTTGGAGCTCTTTAGATTTTTCAGGGCTCTTTATGATACATTCAAAGAGATTCTTCTTCAACCGGCTAAAGGTACACAATCACCTAAAGGTAAGTAGTGTTGGTTTAGTTGATTCCAATATCCTACCGTAGGAGTTGGCTCGTGTTTTGGGATAAAATAGTTTTCGGCGTTCTTTGTTCCTTGAACCATCAAAGTGAAATTTTCATTCCCCACGTCGGGCACCATTTGGACACAAGAAAGTTGTCGTAGTATTCTCCGTGGATTATACATTGAGTAGACGTTAGTATACCAAATTGGTCCATAGTAGCCCGAGGCCAAAGAGAAATCCCGCACATCAACTTCATCTACATTTATATTATCTGGTACGGTGTATGGGTGAAATACAACATCATCCACCGTTCGATTATCCAATTTCTCCCTCAACGAGGTCAACTGCTCTTCTTTAGACTTATTCTGGTTCTCCAAGAACACCCACTTTCCTGCTGTAGGATGGCCATAGGGATAAGGTGTCTTCTCCCTAGCCAATCTCAAAGAAGGGAAGTGGTCGTAGATCCAAACCTATGTGAAAAAACGAAAATATTAACCACATAGATGAAAAATTGAATTGGAAGCACAAAATCTTACTGAATAATTTGCTAATTAATAATGTAGAAGGTCACCTGAAAAAGAGTTAAGTAGCCTCCAATTTGAGTTGTCTTAATCCTCGACCCTCTGTTAAGCTCTGTTTGAAGAAATGCAACCACTCCAGTGGAACAAGAGTATTCGTTGACCTAATCGAGGTCCTACAAAAGCTGGAGATAATGTGCATCCACCCTATTTCCAGAAGTGTCAGGAAAAATACAGCTCCTAACTGATATAACCAACTTGAACTTCTTTACCTTATTTTTTGTCTTATGAAATGCTTCCCTTCAACTTTACCAACTTGAACTTCTTGTTCATCTTCTTCAAGGCTCCATTTTCTTCGTGGGGATTATACTCATCGCCAATTTTAGGATCCTTCACAGAACGTCTAAACTCACATCGAGTCTTTCTTGCATCCCATCCTAGACACTTTAGAGCCAATGCATCAAGAGCTTCATAACGCATCGAGGGGTCATAGCCTCGATGAAGAGATTTACCTTCCACTGGTAGCCCTGTGATTCTCATTCAATCATCGAGAGTAATTCCCATCTCGCCAAATGGAAGATTCATGGTGGATGTTTCAGGATAATGTCGCTCAAGAAATGCAGATGCGCTAACAACGTCAAATTTCTCATGTGCGTAACTGATGAGATTCCATAACACACATTCTTTCACCTTCGCAACAAACTCGTCACACTCATATTTAAGATCCCATGACTTTGCCTTTTGACGGCGAATTAGACGAATTGCATAATTATGATCTTACAAAAAGAACATCACACTATTAATACTTAACGAAAGAACTAACGAAACACATGTCCAAAAATCTTGTTTAATTTGTTAAGAATACCTTTGTCGCATAAATCTTCGCAGCCCATGAGTGTTTGTAGCCAAACAATGTTTCTCCTCCGTCTTTTGGAGTACCATAAGTTGGGCTCTTGGGTGACAAACACAAATTAGCAGGAGGAATGTGTGAATATCTAGGACCAGGCGGCTTGGGCTTCTTCTTCTCTTTAACAGGAATGATCTCTCGAATTTCTTGTTCTTCAGCCTCTTCCTCTTCTTCAGAGTCATCATCCTCTTCGTCGTCTTCATCCTCTTCATCTTGTCCTTCTTCGGACTCTTTCTCTCTTTCTTCTCCTTCTTTTCCTTGTTCATGTTGTTCTGCCTCTTCCTCTTCATCATCTTCTTCTTCCTCTTCATCCTTTTCTTCTTCCTCTTCACCCTCTACATCTTCATCCTCTTTATTGCCTTGATCTTCATCTACTTGCTCTTCTTCATCAACTTTTTCTTCTTCAACAACATGCTCAATTGTATCCATCACTTCTTCATTGACAGCTTGGATTACATTACCAACATTCTCTTGGTTGACTTACGGTAACGATCCACCTTCATGTTTAGCATTTTTGGCACCACGGTTTTGGAAATCTAAATGTATTCTACCACGAGGGGTGGGAGTTTTCAAGTCCTCATCTAGGTGTCAATTAAATCTTTTTCCTTTGTTACTAATGAACAAAAACCAAAGTATTAGCTAAACAGAATAGAATATTGTGTTATCAAATAAAATAGAACTAAAGAATGAAGTTAACACATCATTTGGTGTCAACAAACATAAGCTCGGTTACCTGGTATAAATTGCGAGGTAACCGAACAAACTATTTAGCTACAACCAGACTAAAGTTCGGTTACCATATAAAATTTGCGAGGAAACCGAACTACATATTGCCAAAGTTCGGTTAGCAATAAAATTTATCAACAAAATCGAACTCATTTTTTCCTTTGAAACAATGAGTTCGGTTGCGTGGGTTTTTTTTCGAGATCACCGAACTATGAAGTTCGGTTACTAGTTATCAGCTCCTTCACCGAACTATTCTTATTTCTAGAAGTTCGGTTACCAAAATCTAGGGTTTTCCTAGCCGAAATATCTACTGTAACTAACATTTTCAATGGGTTTTGATGATTGCTAATCGATTTCTTCAACAATAACGACTTAAAAGGAATGGGTATGAAGGAAATTACCCGCGGATTTGCATTTGACTCGAATCGAACTTCTTTTTTCATGTTGGATGCTTGATTTGGTCTCTCAACTTTGTTTCAAGTTGTTTATCAATTTGAATTTGGTTTGGGAGATTCGTTTTTTTTGCGAGTCCCGGACTGGAACCTGGAACTCTTGGAGTTTACTTGGTACGCATTGTTATAAACGATTGATTAATCGACGATGAATTTTTTTCGAATCAACGATTAACGACGATGTCTACGAAGAAGGAGAAAAGAAGAAGAAGAAGAAGAAGAAGAAGAGAAAGGAATAGGAACAAATTTGTTTTTGAAACTGATTAAAATCAGTTTTAATTAGGTGGGTTAGATTAGTGGGTAGTGGCAGATTAGTCTTCTCTAATCTTTTAGGACACCGCTTAAAATGTAGGGTAGATGTTCCTATCACTTAGTAGTCCCCCGCCTTTTTTGAGTAGTCCCCAAAAAAATCTTTCTATAATTTTGTTAAATTATTTGAAAATTTTGATACCAATTCCCACTTTAAAATTTGTAATAAAATGATATAGTATTGACGGAAACAGCGGCCACTCAACTTTGACAGTAATAAGACGAGCAGAAAACGACTATTTGCTTCTTTATTAACCAACTTGAACTAAGTAGGCTTGAGCTTCACTCTTGTAATAACAACAAAATAGTAACACGAAGAGAGCATAAATTCATGGCTGCTAATGGGGTACCATTTTGCTTGGGGGCATACCAATTTCTTAACAAAATATGTTTTGTCTTATATGCAATTTGGTACACCCAAGCAAAATGGTACCCATTAGCAGCATTACATAAATTGAGTTCCCAATTCCCATCCACTTGGGAAGCAGTCGTTGCCATCTCAAAAATAAATTTTAGTAAGCATTAAGGTCAGCGGCCCACTTTATGAATTGGAGTAACTTGATCATACTTGATCAATATTACAGGTAGCAGTAGCACCAGTTTAACATTCGAATAGGAAATCAATTATATGACCAAAAACATTTGCTCGTCAATTACTACTGAAAATAAATGACAGTGTCCAACACAGTAGAGACGTTAAGGATAGAATCTGAAGTAGCTAAACTCAGACTGCAAAATCATACTTGTACACTTACTGTTAACATTCCAGCGAAGTACAAAAACATAAAAATGTAGGAACTGGAAGTTACACTTGCCGAAAATAGGACAAGCTCAATTTTGAAACTTAGTAAGAAGCAAGCTCAAAAAGAGCTGACATAATCAGGGTGCTTGCAAATACTGACAAACAATAGGGTGATGAAGAGGTCTCAACTGTTGGCGTTTGTGCCACCATTTACAGCTTCTTTTTACCTTCAAAGTCTTACTCAATGGATAGCATTTTTGCGATAAACCCATGCTCCCATATTACTCAATCAACGATCCGGATTTCATCACTTCAAAAATGGTAAGAAACCTTCAAACATCATTAAACGGCAGCAATAAGTGGTCTTCCACTAAGTTAATGTATAGGTAAAAGAAGGAAATCGACAAACAAATTGAAACAGTAATTCACTAAAAATCCTAAAATTGAAACCTTATTCACATAAAATCCCTAAATTGAAAACCTAATTTTAAAGAAAATCTACAAATTGAAATCCTAATTCCATACATAATGAAACCCTACACAAAACGGTAACAGATTCAAGTTCTTTTTTTAGGAAAAAAAATTCAGACAAAAAGCCAAAACCCAAACTTGCAGCTTAATTTATATAAGTAACAAACCGATCAAAAATATAAAAACAAGAAGTTAGGGTTTCGCAAATCTAACCTGGAAACCAATTCATGGAAACCAATTTTTGTTCTTCATGTTTCACTGAATCCCCAAGTTTTGAAACAAAACTTAACTTCTCTATTAAAAAGAATCTTCGATCAACAAACCATAACCATCTTCTCCCATTCATTAGCACTAGTTTTCTTCTGAGGCTTTTTAGAGCGAGAGGCAAAGACGAGAAGAAGGAGAGAGACCAAATGAAAACCCAAGACTAGTTTTCTCCCGCAGATGGAAAGATAAGATTTCATAAACACGTGTAATAAGCTGGTCGACTTAATCTTCAGCCGTTGATTAATAAAATACGTGACGGTCAATGATGTTATTTTGGTATTCCAGTACCTTCTACTATATTCTGTAGTTGTCAAACTCTCGTGGCTGAAAACTACTAACAACGCCAACAATTCGATGGTTGGTTGAGGTGTCTACCGATAGGTAGTTTCGTGGGTAAGATGAGTGGCAAAAGATATGTACCTACTAGGATATGTTTTGGTTGCCCAAACATGATGGTTGGAGGTTAATAACAACAAAGACAATATCTCGGTGGTTAAGTTGTTCATGCTAAAGCCTTCCACCCACTATCGTTGCTGGAAAACCGGTGGTTAGACATTTTCTCCCACCAGAGTTTTTTTTAGTTACAAACGATTGTTGCGAAGAATTCCACCAACTGTAGTTGGTAAGAAATAGTCGTTAAAGCCAAGTTTTCTTGTAGTGTCTGCCAAAAGAAACAATGAAGGAGTTCCAATAATTTTTTCAGATAATCACACTGATGTGAATCATAAGGAAGTCCTTAGAATGAGAAAATCTTATGAAAATCTCATTGAAAGAATTAAGAGAGATCTATCAATCTCTGAGAATTCTCACATCGGTACAATTTCTCCACATGATCATATCTCTAGAGTTAGAAAAGATCATCGTCTTGGGAGAAAATATATTGTGCAGAAATTCCCTAATAGAAACATGAACTATGTTTCTGATATTCAATATAAGCTTGAAAAAGCTTATTCCGATGCAACTTAGTTGTATCAAAATTGTGCATTCTCATCCTCATCTGTGCTCGTATTTATGGATGGGAATGGCACAATAATTTGGAGCACATATGTTTGTGTATTTGATTATCAGAAAAGTTGTAGGTTTTTATGGATAGTTGTTAATCCAAAAAACGTTCATGTTTATCATGATTTTCTAGATAAGTTTTACTTGGAACTTTTGAATAAAACTAAAGAAGTTCGGACAAAAGGAAACGAAATATATTCTTTAATATTTTCGGATTCTACTGATATTTTTCAGTCCGAAGGTTGTCTCCTTTTAAAGGGAAATTATTTCTTCCAGTATATTGATACCCTGATCAATCATCTTATATATCTATATTATAAAAAGAAGTGGTGTTTGTGTAGACTGATATATCCGACCATCGATTTCGTCATCCGGCGGCGAGGATCGATAGTTAGGCGAGGTATATTTTTGGTCGTCGGATCCCCTTGGTTTCTTGATGTTGTCACGGTCCCAACAGTAATTTGGGACAAACTACTGGGTTTCCTCTTATAATCGGGTTTCCTAATTACAAACAAATTAACCTAATATAGATTTCGGTTCCTCATATATAATTGTGTTTTTCCACAGAAAGTCCACTGGAACCCATTCTCCACAGTTATGATTATAGCTGTATATGTGGGGAGATGACATGCATTGTTATATGTTAACCACGTTCACTAAAACTCGGTAGCATTATTTGAAAACTTCCAATAAAAAAACTGTATATCAGTATCAGATATTGAAAACGATGTTCCATGGTTAACCATTGCCACCCTCAGCTTGGCCCATTACATGTTGTGTGATTATTTATGTCTGAAGTGAATTGTGAGATGCGTAATATAAACGTATCATAAATTTTCCGGCGGGGATAAACTATTAAAATGGAACGAGAAACCTTAGATTAATTTTAATGCGGTGACTACGATTAACCTTAGATTTTCTAATCCACGGCCGGGGCCGTAGGCCCCGGACAAACCCCTAGATTTATAAATCACAAACTAGACCAATTTGACCCAACCAACAAGACATTTACGGCATAGCCCCGACTATTTTACAGGCTCAACTCCCGGGTCGTAGACTAACTAAACGCGACCCCAGTGATAACATGCCGACTAAAATTTTGTGGGAGGCTACTAATCGTCCGACCAAACAACAACAAAAATTCAAAAAAAAAAAGGTTGAGCCCCGGCCGTAGGCCGGGGTGATACCTAGTATATATATAACCAAACATGCCTCCTATAACTCGCAGTGTCTCAAAGACTAATAAGGAGGAGGCTCAAAGGGTTAAAGATTGTCAAGGAATCAATACTGAGAAGAAGAAAAGAAGCAGATCAAAAATCATGTCTGATTATGATTCTGAGAGTTCGGTTGGATCACAAGATGAGTCATGTCTGTTGGCCTATAACAACCAAGATCCAACCAAAGCTAAGTGGATTAGTTTAAACAGTATGAATCAATACATCCAAAGTTTTGAAAAACTGGAAACTGATATACTTATGACAGTCCGGCATCAGGATTGGTTAAAAAAACGAATCGAAGGAACAAAAGAAGCTCTTGCCGAACTCAAGGTTCTTGTTGAAGAGCTAGAGAAATAGGAAGTGGTTGCAGACAAGTCTCTTGAGACATGCTTTAACAGTATGAACACTGAAGAAACTTCGGTGAACAACAAGAGCACCACTAGAGATTAAGTTATATGTTGTAATACTTAATCTAGAAAAATAAACATCAATTTTTGATCTCTTTCATTGATTGTATAAGTCTATTGAATAAAAACTATTATGAATAAAGTTATTTGATTTATAATTTTTGATTTACATAACCGGTACTTTAATGCTTTATTTTATTTGCTATGTATGATTATGAGATGTTTGATTTCGGTTTTATTACCTTGATATTCGATCTCATAATATGTTGAGAACCCTTATGGTTTGGGTGACTTTTTGATTTAGCAGGATTAAGTTCTAGCCCAAGTTGGTAGGCTTTATCAAAGGATCATAAGGGGTTCCTGTAGAAACAATATGTGAAAAAGTCACAATATGTTGAATCGGTTTTGGTTTAGCATAAAAGCATATGTGTTTCGACAGACTTTTTCTTGCAATTGTTAAAACCGATTTTCAACCTTTCTCTGGTAAAGGTTGGTTGTTGTTATTCTTTTTTTTTTTGCATAAGGATAACAACATGATGGTATTTCGATATCAATTCTCCAAGAATAAGAAAACGATGCGATCATATTTGGAGAAGTTGGATGCGAAATTGAGGTAACAATCTTGTTAGTTAATTTTTTTCCTGTTTTAAGAAAAGCCTATTTTTATTTGATATATATATATGTTGCTTTTGCTTAAAAGAAATTGTCGGTACAATTGATGTGTTTATTCCATTATATGTGTGGATGTTTGTGTGATTCAATTGTTTCCGGTTAAGTAAAACTTTTGTTATCTTACTTTGTTGTGTGATATCAATAGTTTAGGCTTACAAAATTTGGTGGAATTGCGGTGCTTTAATGTCTATGTTAATTCAATTGCTTCCAGTTAAGTAAAATAATTGTTATTTTGCTTTATTGTGTAGTATCAATTGTTTAGGCTTACAAAATTTCGGTGCAATAGTGAAACTTTGATATATTTGTTGTTTCAAATGCTTTCCGGTTGAGGTGAATAATTATGCAAGTTGATTTATTGGTTTGTATGAATTATTTATGGCTTAACGAATGAATATTTTGATGGGATGAGTTGTTTAGTCCAATTCGATTCCATATAAGCTAAGCTAAATTAATTCTGATCTTAGTTAGACTTATCAAAGCGGAGGTTTCGGTTATTCAAGTCTAGCCGAATGCCTAAACAAGGAAATACTAGTTAACTAACCTAGTATTTGGCTTGTTTAAAATCTAAAGGTCTAAGTTATATGGATAATTAGAACCTGATGAGAAAAATGGAGTTTATCTTTGTTTTGGTCTTATCGAATGAAGCGGTTGTATTTATACAATCGGTTTAGCAAAAGAACTAAGTTTCTTAGTTGATTTTTGGTTTGCTAAACTAGTTGGGAAAATTGCTTCGGGCAATTATTTCCATGATAACATATCGAAACTTAATTACTTGTAGTTTTGGTTTTGATATTGGTTATCAAAAATGGTATGTAAAACCCTCGTGCTTGACTCAACAGGTTACAAGTCTATTTTGAGATTTGTAAGATCCTTTTCGTGTTGTCCTTTATTTTTTCGTTTCTTTGTCATTTTTGTGACAAAAAGGGGGAGAAATATATGGAGTAAACAGGTGATGCCGGTATCAATTTTATGGTTGATTGGTGTCACTAGGGAAGAGGACAATGGTGCTTGAACGTTTATCTAACGAATGAGGAAAAGCACAGACTAAGGAGGAGTAACATATCATATGATTAGGATAACAAAGACGTGCGGATTGAAAATCTACCCATCTCACCTTTAGGGGGAGTATAAGCTTTGTTATTATAGTGTAGCTGCTGCATTTTAAGGATTGAATGAATGCAGGTCTTGTGCTGTTGGATTCGGGAATCAAGCGTATGTGTAATGAATTCTTGTAATTTGTTTATCCATATGATTGTAAGAGTTTTGTCACTAAAATTGACAAAGGGGGAGATTGTTAGAGCATTGCTTGGTTGAACTACCAAGCGTTGGTATGTCAAGTTTGGTTGTCATATTTTAGTGAACCAAAACTCATTTAAGAGTCGCTTGATTTAAATGTACTAGAGTCAACTTCGTATAGGTTAGCTTGAAAGTATTAGGGTGAGACATTACAAGTATTGCGAAGACTTGAAGAAGTGAAGAAGAACGGAGCTACAACCACAACATCATCCTTCCACTTGAGGTTAGTGATATTTGACTTGAACTGTTTCATTCCCTAACGTATCTTTCAAGTAGTGCATATTGAAAACATAAAACTGCGAAGCATGAACACTCTAGATAGACATAGTATTAAGGAATACAATATGAAGTTTCTTGCTTAACCATTAAACTTTGTATATAAGACATCGACATAATCGTATGAATGCTATTGTGATTATGTATGGGTATGAGGTGAGGATTTCATCCTAGGGAACAATGTTTACATGTGTTCTAAGGAAGTAAGTTCATGATATGTGTTGTGAACTGAAAAGGAAATCTCCAGGCGTTATTGGGATTGTTCTTCATTGCATATCTTATGAACGACCAATATGTGTGATTAGTACAACCGCTCATGACTTGTTTGTGTTCTTGGTAAAAATATTCACATGAGGCCTGACTTATGTATTGGTATGACTTTTATTAGTAAAACCGATCTTAAGTAATCACCTGGGGTATGATCGGGTTTGTGAGTGTCTGACTAATTATTGGGAAAAGGGGAACCGATCCTAGTAAGAGGTGCAGTGCATCACAAGGGGAACCGATCCTTGTATGAGGTGCAGCAGGGTTTATGGAAGAAAGGGGAACCGATCCTATGAACATGTGCAACACGTTTTTGGGAAGGGGGAACCGATCCTATGGACATGTGCAGTGCATACAAGTTAGATACCAAATATATGTGGGAAACTGATCCTAGTACCTAGTCAGCGAATTATGGTAAGCTAGTGTGACTATGCACAGTACTCACATGGAGGTAGAACCGAAATTTGTTTTGGTAGAACCGTTAAACCCATGGTGTGTGATTGAGTGTTACTTGATCAATCACATAGTTCTTGAAAGTCAGATGAACCAATTTTAAACTTGTTTGGAAGTGTGGTAAATCGGTTTCAAGTGAGCAAGTATGAAAAAGGACTTGCAAGAGTAACATGTCGACACACTTTGAACACGGTGCACTAATGCTTATTCTATATTGTTCAAAGATATTCCTTAAAGGATAAGAAGGAAGTAAATCTCAAGATCGAATTTAAATAAGTTAAGAATCTTTTTAATTAAGGGTTTTTAATTATATAAGGATAATAAGAATTAGTAATGTGCATTTACTAGTTAAAGATTTTCCAAGGAGATTTCGATCGTATTTTTGGACAGTGCATTCACAGGAATTATGAAAACCGAATTTGGTGGAGTAATGAAAAATACCTTAAGAATATTTTCAGTTTTGGAAATTCCTTGGTGTCCAAACTTCCTTGTCTCTATAAATACTTTGAGTTTGCATTTCTAGCAAACTAATCCTTCGTAACAATAAACTTCCTCTTTTGTCTTTGTTACTGGTGAAGCCGCCTATCGGAGATGAGAGTAATCTTATTAGGTGAAGTCTCTTACGGTCGCTCAATTTAAAGTCTTCTTTGGGATTGAGAAGCTCTAGCGCGACCCGTTGGTGGGAACTAGATATTGCGGTTTATCTTTAGTTTTTGTATTGATTTGATTGACTAACGGTGGTTGAACTTTGATTGCACCTAGTTTGTTTATGCTTGAGAATCTGCTCTTCTGATATAAGATTCACTCAAACTAGTTCAAGGTTTCGACAGGGATCTTTAGACTGTTGTTAGATCTAAAGACGATCTTGTGATAATCCATTGTTAACAGACTCCGTTTTGTGTGTGATTGATCACAAGAGATTCAAGTAGTTGTGTGCAGGTGTTTATTGAAGATCTAAGAATATTTGAAGACGAAGAAGAGATAGAAGATTTCTGACTTGGTGTTTATAATCTTTGGTGTGCACAATACTTGTTTGGGAAAAAGAGGATCCAACTATAATTGATTTATCCTTTGGGTATTTTGATAGAATAGTTGAGGAAGATTGGTATCAATACATTTCCTTAGGATTAAAGGTATTGATTGGCTTAATCTTAAAAATTGCCTTTGGGTGATTGAACATAAGATAGATCTTGGAACCTGGCAAAGGAGTTTATGTTAAGATAAACAAGGGAACCTTTGCGCAACTCATATCACTTGGTTGAAGAGAGTTGATACCAAACAGATTTGTTGTTCCTTTACTGTTTGGAATACGAACCAAAGGAATTGGTCCAAGTACGTGACTTGTTTACAGATTGGAGGCGTGGGAATACAGACGGAACTAGGTGAACTATAGGTTTAGTTGCTTGGTCTCAACTATACGAAGTTGGTATTATTTTCTATAGCGGCTTAATCCTGAGAGTATTCAACTCTGGACTTGGTCCCGTGGTTTTTTTGCATTTGCGGTTTCCTCGTTAATAAAATCTTGCTGTGTCATTTACTTTATATTTCCGCATTATAATTGTTTTATTATAATTAAAGTAAATTGCACAAACGTTAATTCCTATTTACTTGATATGTGAATCCTATTGTGTTTGGTTAAGTCCGAACCTTTGTATCAAGTAAACACACTTTGTTGTTGTATTGTCTTGATCTCGTATCCATAGACGATCACACAAAGTGTGAAGCGATTTGTTGTATTGTCTCGACTCAGTCCATAGACAATCACTTTCGGGGAAAGGACTTATAGGAAGGAAAAGTAATAGCTTGAGGTATATTTGGATACCCTCGCCTTTTCACACTTTATTTTCATTATGATAAACTAGAAGTCCGCACGTGCCTATGCACGTGCATAAAGGTTGGGTGCATTCACGTGATGAATTGGGTTCCATTCTAATTTCTAAAGATAAAATGTTACTTGTAAACAACCTAAGTTACTAATATGCCCTCATTTTTATTTATAGGATCTTTATTGTTTATGTAAGATATGGGGGTAAAATGGTCACCCATAATTTGCAGCTTCAAAAATACTGTAGCAAGGGGAGTTCCCTTTATATATAGTAATATCCAAGTCTAAATCTCAATGATTGTACTAATTTTCCTGCATCATTGAGACTGTGACCCTTTAAAAATATTCTTATTAAATAACTTGAACTTCCACTTTAGTTTTCGTATTCAAGAAACACCAATGTAGTTGCAGGAAATCCTACACTACACCCCTCACTAGAATATACACAATTAAGTCATTTTAAGATGGACAATTACGATTCTTATTGATTGAATTCTTGAATGTTTACAATATGAAATAGACATGAGTTATAGAATTACAATCACTCTAAAACTTTCTCTCTCCTAATGACTTGCCTCACAATTCAAAAAGATCCCCCCTTACAACAGACTTGCTCAACTCTTTATATAGGGTAGTACACAATGGATGACAGCTAAGTTGTCCTTTATTTTCGGGAATGATTTGTGAAACATCGCAAGTGTACATGTATTAATTCTCGCGACACTCCTAAATTTCGCTAGATCTTCACGTCTTTCTCGTGTTTTGGCTGTCGTCATTCATTGCATCATTTATATTACTCATTTGCGACACTTTCGCAATGGTGTCGTTTATTGATTTCGCGAAGGATATACGTCGCGATATTCTGATCCTACATCTTGCCTCTTCTCATGTCTTCTCTGCGAAGAAGAAAATGTCATGAGAATTAGTATTTTAAAATGCCGCAACTGTTCATATTTATCCGTTATAATCCCGTACTTCTACACAAAATTGATTACACATGTTTCTTCTTCCACTCTTTTCTTGACACGTTTCTTTCAACATTTTTTTCTTGACCATTCACGTCCCCTCTCGCATTAAATGCATTTACCTTCTCGAGAATTCTTCTCTATATATAGTTTTCTCACCCTCCTCTTCTTCTTTTTTATTTTCTCTCTGCAACTTTTCTTCACTTCTCCTTCTCCGCAATTTGCGTTCCTGCTACTGTAAATCTTCTTTTCCTTCTTTCTCTTGATCTTCAATTCTTTAATCATTCCCATACCCTAAAAATGACTCCTCCTGGTCGTAGATATGAAACCCTTTTGAGTGAAACTCAAAAGAATTTACAAGAAAGGGGTTTTACCCTATCTACCATTCCCGATCACGAATCTTCATCTATCCTTTATGCAAAGTTGTTTACTGATCATCATTGTGATGATCAGAAAATCATAATCTCGCTAGGTCAACTCCTCGCAGGTCTTCCCATTCCTCTCTACAATCCCGAACTACCCTTATTTTATGAAATCCTTGCTCATGAGAAATTCTCGCGAGTTGTTTATCAACTAAGTGGTGATTGCATCCGTCTAATGCTTGAATTCACCAATCGTGGTGCCGGTAAGGGGTCTCTTTATCCTGATAAAGTCAAGGATCCTAAATTCGCAAACTTAGAGATAGTCACTGAAAAGTACACGGTAGAAAACTTTTTTGAAAATTATGAAGTGATAAATATGAAGAATGATAAATCTCGCTGGGGTGCTCGATTGAAAAGAAAAGAGAACATTCCCGACGATAAGATTCTCATGTTAGATATTGATTGGCACTCTGGCAAGAACAATGTTCCTCGCTACTCTAAGGATGAGAGGTGGTGTGCCTTTCCGCTCTTTTTGAACGGTCCTTACATTTTAGATTCCCATGTGCTTCCTGCGAATCTCGCAAATTATAAACCTTGGGTATTTAATTGGCCCGAGAAAGCAAAAGAGGTATATTTCCTAATTTTTATTTATTTTACAATCTTTACTTCCTCTTATATATAATCTTGCGAATTTTTCAGATCATCAAATTGAGAAGGAGCTACAAAAGAAATCCAAAGGCAAATACTCTAGCAATACTTCGTTCAATCACGGAAGAAGTAAGAAATAATTTTCCTTATCATTTTTAACAATATTGTTGCCTCTGTTTCTTATCTTCATTCGTGTGCGAAGGTTTGCGTTGAAGAGAATGATATTTCTGAAGCTGCGAAGACTAAAGGCAAGGATAAGACTACTCTTCGTAAGGATAAACCTTTTGCTCCTTCTTCTAAGAAGCGGAAAATATGTTCCTCTTCTCACTCTAATTCCCAAACCGACGAGAACTCTGATGAAGATAATAATGAGGTTGACACTTCTTTTGCGAAGGAGAATCATTCAGTCGAATCTGCTATGGCGCAACTGTCTAGTGTTTTCTCCGATTCTATGCAAGTTTTAGGAGATGATCATTTTTCTGCTACATGCGAAGCTCTCGCAAATATCTGCGATGCCCCCCTTTTAGCAGATAATGATTCTTTTCGTGGAGTTTCCCGGACAATGACTCCCAGTTTCTTAAATGCACTTAGTGCCTAGGTATGTTCATATTTCTTTATTCCTTTGTGATTTCAATTATAAACCTTATCTTAACAATTTCTTTATTTTCCTTTATAGTGCGGGAGAGCTTCCTTTGTTGTTGCCTCGGATCTCGAAAAAGGCGCAACAATCTTGAAAAGAAAACCTTCAACTCAAGGAGAAGAATAAAGAACTAGAAGTTGAAGTTGCGACATCTCGCAAGAAGAGTGAAAATGAGGCTACGCTGCTCTTCAACAAAGAATTCAACAATCGGAAACTCGAATCTTCTACTCAAGAATAAAATTTCTACCCTTCAAAGTGCTAATCAACAACTTTATGGTACAAAACTCTTCTCTTTTCCTCACTTTCATTTTGTCATTTATTTTTCTTTGCCTGACTTATCACTTTCGCAGACATTTATAATCTTTCTGAGGAAGCCATCCTTCTCCATTCATTTCCTGAGCCTATGGATAATGATGCACTTCTTGCTCATCTCAACGAATCTTTAAGTAGTTCATCGAGCAAAATTAACTCTCTTTAAATAAATGAACTTCGAACCAAATTTCATTTCTTAGAAATTGAACATAAATCTAGCTTAGGTTTAGCAAACCGATTTAAACGTTTATATCTTAGCTCCCACGAGAACAATAATATTCTAAGGAAGAAAATTAATAGCCTTATAGATGACAAGGATCGTATTGCTAATCAAGGTGCACAAGCATTAGCGAAATTCCAAAAAACTCTTCTTGAAGTCCAAATTGAACGAGATGAATCCCTTCGCCAAAATGCCATACTTAATGAACGAGAAAATCAAATTCGTTCACTTCTTGTCATAAATAGTGATGATGAATTCGCTTGGGCTGCGAAAGTTCTAGATAATGCCAGAAATAATTTAGGTGTTAACGTCAGTCTTCATCTTGAGCATTACGCCTTGGTTAAAGATATGATTTCTGACAGAGAAGGTTGTTAACTGTTCTTCTTTACTTTATCACTTCTTATTTGTGAAACTGCTTTTAAATTACTAATTCATTATCATATGTTCGCAGAGGCTGAGAAGAGATATCAAACAAGGATTGAAGAACTTGAATCCGAAAAGGAACAGCTCGCAAAGGACCTCTCTCTTCGCAACAACAAGTATTCCAGAGTTGAAGAAGCAATTGCAAACTCTGATGGCAATTTCAATAACTTATTTGTTCGTTTTCACAATCAAACTATTGAAACAGTTTGTAATGACCATCGCATTCCTCTTTCTTCATATCCTTGTCTTCTTGATGAAGTTCCTGAAAATGTGCCTTTCTCAGATGTCTCTGATAGTGAAGCTAGCGAAGAAGAGGAGTCTGATAAAGAGTCTGGTGACAAAGAAGAATGAACTGAGAGATAGCTCCCTTTTTCTTTTTCTCTTCTTCTAATATTTTTACATTTATCCTTTTAGTCTTCTATTTTTGTAATTTCTCACTGTAAATCTATCATATGGAAATAAATAACAAATTTTTACTCTAATCATTCCCATACTTGCCTCTGGTATTTATTTTCACATGAGAGATTAAATCAATATCCTTTAAGTAATAATACATCTTTGTTTCGCAACTGCAGTTGCTAACTCTTCAAATAAATTTAGAAGTATAGCCATTTTCGCAAGCTTATTTGTTAACTCAATTTCTTGTGTGATCTTATTTTCATTTATGTTGATATTCATCATTGCGACAAGATCGCAGGACGTCTTTACATTTTCATGTAATGACCCATTGATCTTGCCTTGTAATTGCCTTTGTGTGGTCTTATTTTGCCTTCCTAGTTAAAGGTCTTATTTTGCCACCCCTCATTGCGACAAAATCGCAGGACGTCGTTACACTTTCATGTATCGACCCATTGACCTTGTCTTATCATTTCTTTAGTATTTTTGCCTCTGCAGGATATTTTTATTGCGACAATATGACAGGCCTGCAAGTTTTTGCAAATTTACATCCCCATGACATTGCCGTCGTGCGACGAAATCGCAGGATGTCTATACACTTTCATGTAAAGACCCATTGATCTCGTCTTATCCTCACGTTAGTATTATTGCCTCTTCAGGATCATCGCACAAATATGACAAGCCTAAATTTTCTTGCGAAAATGGAGCCTCATGACATTTGCGTCTTAAGACACTTATCAGCTCCCTAATGGAGGGTGCCGCCCTTATCATCTCCCTGGTTGCCCCTTCAAGGAGGCGACATCGGCCATACAAGACTAGCTCCTCCCATCCGGTCTTAACGACAACCGAGTTGTTTTCGCAGCCTCTTATCCCTTATACCTATAGGGTTTATGGTTATGAGGCGCACACCCTAAGTGGAGTTTTCTTCGGGAGAGTGCGGCATGTGCCAAGACTTGCCAAGAATGGCCGAGACACTTCAAATTCCCCAGGCACTCTTGGCTCAACCGTGTACCTCGGCGCCTTGGTCATACCGACTCCTTGGAAGAGACCCTCGGGCGTACAACGGGGGTATAACCTTATATATATAGTTGGAAATCAAGGTATCTCTCCAGGATAGGCTTTCATGGGCCCCAAATCTCCATGAATCAGGTTCCAGGGGCGGTGTAACCTTTTCCCTGAGCCATGTCAAGAGATACCCCCTTATATGACATACTTTAGGTCTTACATTTTCCTCTTACGAAATATCATTCGCGAACTAGGGTGTACGCCATAAAGGTTCGTCCCATTCACTCACTTTTTTATTTCTGTTAATTCGTTCAATCATTTATTTTTGGTTATCTCTTGTTATTTTGTTTGCGAAATTATCGCACAATCTTGCTTTGTTTGTTGTAATCTCATTCCAATTCTCCAATCATACATTCTGGATAGCGAGATTCTCGCGCACTTCTTCTTCAATTATCATAATCTAAAACCAATTATTCATTTCTTATACCTCTTACTGTTGATGCTCTTTGCTTCTTCATTCATACTTTCTGACATTGCCTTCCCTTTTGCGAAACCGTCGCAATTTACAATTTTTTCCATGCATTGACTTTGTAATGTATCTTCATCTCTTATTTCTATAGTGTCGACCCATCAATCTCTCTCTTCTTTGTTCTTCTTTTATGTTCTTCTTCCAGTTTTTCTTTTGAGTTGTTCTTTCCTCGCAAGTCTCTACATCAACCTCATAGCATTTTTGTCCTTCCATCCAGTCTCCCTTTATAACTCCAACACCGCTAGGATGAGGAAACTTAATACCTTGGTGATAAGTCGATGCTACACCCAGAATTTCATGTAACCATGGTCGCTCGATCAATGCATTATAAGGGGATTCCACATCGACTACACAGAACAAAACTTCAGTTGATAATCCTTGTAAGGGTATTCTCATATGAACTTATCCTTTAGGCTTATTCGTTGTACCGTTGAAACCATATATCTTATATGTCGAAGGTATCAAATCTTCATCCTTCCCTCTCATAGTCTTGTAAGTATGGTAAAAAGGATGTTTTCGAGCTTCGATGTATCGATTAAGATTCTATTGATCGCCAGAATTTTCTCGCTTCATCATCTTCGCCATAAACAGGTTTTGGGTTAATTTCCAATTTCACGACCAATGGGCTAACATGCGTCTCCTCATGCTCCGGTACCTCTTCTGCGGTGAAAGAAATAATGCGCATCTGCCATTCTTTTAAGCTGCGATGTCTTCGCGATGTTCATTACTTATTTATTATCGGCATCTCTTGCAAAAACCCTACGAGAACATTATCATGAAAATCTTCAATTGTTTCGGTATGAATGTACAATGGAGTTGCAAAACAAATTTTTGGCTTTTGCTCCAACTTCTACTACAAATGTTTCTTTCCCTTTCGTTGTGTTTACTCTGTGAATCTCTGGTGGTGGTGGTAATGGTTGAGTCTTCTCTTCACCTTTTAAGAAATGATTCAGCTTCCCTTGGTCAATCATTCTGAGGATGATTCTTTTTATATTTCTGCAATCATTTGTTAAGTGCCCATGAAAACGGTGGTAAGAGCGAGAATTCATGACTTCTATCGCTTTGGTGGCGGTTCATTTCCCATGTTCCATGGTGTAGGTATGTTTTCCATCAAAATTATAGCTTCCCATATTTTCTCCACACTAGCAATCAGTGGGGGCATCTTGATTTCTTCCCATACTACCTTGTGATTTCACTGTCCTCCATGATAATTCTGCCTTCGACTTCCATAAGTTTCTTGCGGTTGATCAAGTCTTTGAAAACTATTATTTCTGCCACGGTTGTAGTAGTTCCTTTCTCTTTCAAATGATTCCTGATCACGACTTCCCATGGCCACTAACTTTTGCTGACCATCATCTACCATCCTTTCTTGTTGCCCTTGCGAGGTGCTCGCTACTGTATTTATCAATTTGGGTAATAAGCTTGCATTCGCAGTATTTGAACTTGTATTCGCAACTGGGTATGATTCCATCTCATTTTGCCTTTCCTCTAGAGCAATATATTCTTCCTGAGGTTCTCGCAACTCAGTCATTGTGATTGTATTTTTGACTTTAAAAATTTGAATATATAACAAATTGGTTGCGAACATAGCATTTATGAATGATAGAATGAGATATCTTTCATCCACCCGTCGACCATATCGTCGCACATTGTCTTCCATCTCACAGTTAAATGTTTCAAACTTTCGCCAACCCTTTGTTTTAACCCAAATACATCTTCAATACCCGGTCGCGAATAATTATTACTTATATATGCCCCTAAAAATATAGCTTGTAGATGGTTGAATGATGTGATTGTGTTTCTTGGTAAACCCTCAAACCATTTCAGTGATTCTCCTGTCAAACTCGATGCAAAGTATTTGCATAATATGGCATCATGATTTTCCCATTGTAACATACATCTCACATAAGCTTTTATGTGTTGTATTGCACAAGTTGTTCCATCAAAAACGCTAGTTAACGCCGGTAAATTACACTTCGGGGGTATTCCTCCTAGTTGCACCTCTAATGTAAATGGAGTTTTCGCAGCTTCTTCGATAGTCTCATCCAATTGTCTTCTTCCTCCTCCCCTTCTACTATTCAACATTCCTCTCATTTACGCAATTCTCTCAAGATTTGTTCATTTGCATCAAATTCGAATCTATTGGTCTTTTTAGTTACGCACTCTCTCCTTCTGCGTTCATGTCTGCTTTGATTTTCTTGTTCATCATTCTCTTCTCTTCTTTCTCTGCGACCTTCTCCTTCATCTCTTTCACGAATTCGCACACCGTTATATCTATCATTTTCTCTTCTTGGTTGTCTATCAGTTCTCCTTTGTATTCTTTCATATTCTTCATTGATATTTCCATTGTTGCGATTTTGTTCTCGCCTTCTTTCTCGATTGTCATGATTGTTCTGCCGAATTGCTTTTTCCAATTCCCGTTCTTCCATTTCTGCTCTTAATCTTTCCCTTTCGCAAGCTAGACGTGCTTGTTCAGCATAATGTTTTTCAATTTCATCTTCAATCTCCTTTTGTTTCCTCCGTGTTTCTCTAGCATGCAGTATTCTTCTTCCTTCTTCCCGATTTTCTTCACCAATTGGATTATTCTTCCTTTGATTTGCCCTATTTCCTTGATTTCCATCATTTTGGCCATTACGTAGAATTTGGGACGTGGGATATAACGATCTTCTATCACTTCTCTTCTTTTTGGCATTCTTCACCGAGATTTGGCTCTCTTTCTAGATTTTCTTCATTAACATTTTCTACAGGTAATGTTCTCCTTATTTCTTCTCTAACCGATCTTGATCTTGACCTTGTATTACTTCTCGACCTTCTATTTTGCAACCTCATATTTTCCATTCTTAACTCATGGTTTTGCCTTGTTAAATTTGCGCGTTCTTCCGCTTCTAACCGTCTTTCTTCATGTATTGTTTGCCTCAACGCCTCTAATGCTGCGATTTCTTCATTTCCATGAATTGTTTCTCCAGTCTCTTCTCGGTTTCTCTCTTCTTGTCCATTGTTTACCAATTGTTGCTCTTCTTCTCTTTTCTCCATAGAATCTGATCTCCATGTATGCACACTCACCCTATCATAATCTATAGCTCTATTCGGTACTGGTTGAATTGGTGGTTGAATTTGACCTTCTTCACTATTTCTTGCGTTTATTCTTGAGGGTTCACCTACTTCATTTCTCCTTTCTCGGCTAATCTCCTGCTTCTTCTAACAGTTGTTGGTTGTTCTGATGCATTCCTTCTTCTAGCCATTTCTCAATCTCAGTAAGTTGTTGAAAATTATATGAAATTCCTTTCTTGTTACTCCTGATTCTTTCAATTCACAAGGTTGATCTTTACTCAATCCCTGTTTCTAGCGCCATTATGTAGTTGCAGGAAATCCTACAATACACCCCTCACTAGAATATACACAATTAAGTCATTTTAAGATGGACAATTACGATTCTTATTGATTGAATTCTTGAATGTTTACAATATGAAATAGACATGAGTTATAGAATTACAATCACTCTAAAACTTTGTCTCTCCTAATGACTTGCCTCACAATTCAAAAGATCCCCCCTTACAACGAGACTTGCTCAACTCTTTATATAGGGTAGTACACGGTGGATGTGACTAAGGCTGTCCTTTATTTTCGGGAATGATTTGCGAAATATCGCAAGTGTACATGTATTAATTCTCGCGACACTCCTAAATTTCGCTAGATCTTCACGTCTTTCGTGTTTTTGTTTATGTCGTCATTCATTGCGTCATTTATATTACTCATTTGCGACACTTTCGCAATGCTGTTGTTTATTGATTTCGCGAAGGATATACGTCGCGATATTCTGATCCTACAACCAAATGGCAAATACCATCCTTCCTTGACTGACCCTTATTTAAATATGTTGACTCATGATGTATTATTAGCAACTTGAAGGCTTAGTTGCATATTTTGTCTTTAGCCTTCGTATTTTATTCTCCTTTCCTTCTTCTTTGTAATTCTCAACACTTGCAATTCTTTTTTAATTCTCTCTCCAACAAAGTTGTAACAATGGGATCTTCCAACTGATAGCCTTGAAAACATGTCAATATGCTCTCAAAATCCACTAGACCTAGATGAATTTAGAAGGCAAGGTCACATGATCATTGACTTCCTTGCTGATTACTACAAGAATGACGAGCAAGTACATGTCCCAAATATTTCAATAATCACTTGTAGGGTGTTCCAAATCCAAACCCAACTTGACAATATTTGTAGCCATTGTAAACAAAAATTCTGTGGAGTCAAAGCCATCCGGACAAATTACCACCTAGGATATTGAAAATGCAGTTCAAATTATTTAGGGTAAATTTCTTTTTGCAGGTGATATGTTATTAACATTTTTGAGTCCCGGCCTTTGCACCCTTTTAATCGTAGATATAGTTGGTTTCTTAAACCAGGTGCTTCAGAAGTCCGGTGCGAACTTTAGACGATTGTACGAGATCTCAATTGAAAATCTCAGGTGTCCACACTTTACGATTGACATCACTGAAATTCTCATGTTTGATTCTGTTAGTGAATACACGTAATCAAACTCATATTTCCTGCACCAGGGGCTCAACTATTAAGATAGTTTTATGGGGTTCTGCCAAAAATCAGTTTGGGAATGACCCAATTGATTGTGACTTCATCCCCTGTCCTGAATTGGTTGCCATTCGCTCCACTTTTGTGAAAAAATGTCAAGGTATCTAAGGGGACATTAAACTTTTTTCAATCCATATTGTGTAGCGTTATTTACCTATTACGTCTAAAAAAATATCCAACTTTTCTTCACGTTATTTCATGGAAAATCACCTTATCGTCGATAAATGCCACTAAGTTCTACACCAATACAGACATACCTGAAATATTTGAAATGCGAAAAAGGTTATTAGATACTTTTTTAATATTATCTACACCAATTCATAGTCTTAATTTTAAAAGGTTATCGTCGAGATGAAACAAAAGTATTAAAATTTCCAATCCTACTCAATTACTGGAGAAGCTTCTACAATCGGGGCAACAATTTCTTCAGTATTCTCTACTAGTGTTTCGGTTTCTTCTATCACTGAAGCAGCAACAATATGGGTTTCCATAACTTCAGTGACAACCTTCTCATGGCCTTGAAGTGCAGGGATGGTTGTCTCTTCATCAACAACTCCAGGGAAATTCGAGTTATCCTCATTGGTTTCAATATCCTCAACTTCAGTATTTGACACCTAATACGAAGATTACATGAGGTTAGAGTCGTTTAAGCATGAAACCAGGTGAGAATATAAAATACAGCATACAATCAATACCACATCATCAAAGTTAATCATTATACACTCAAGGCACGAGCAAATAACATGAAAGTCATGAAAATACGTTTTACCGTAACCTCGTCTGAAAAAACTGTACTCTACTCTGTACTAAAAGACAAACGAAGATCAACCTACAAGGAATCTGAGTATGGGTTATTTACCATTCTCTACGTATAGATGTCCTATACCACATGTCAAAATTTCATGACAATCCGACGAACGAGCAAAAATATGTGGTCAAAACATCGGGCAACATGCAATCTGAAAAAGTTACGGAAGTCTCCTGGAAGTTCTTGTTTCGCCTTTTCAGAGTCCTAAACGTGCTCAAAACTCAAAAAGATTCTTTGAAAAATCTTGGAAATTCTCTGGTCTTGAAGATACATATGCGGATCATGAAAATCCGACTTCAGATGAAGGTTTTACGGTGTTTTTGCTAAAAACTGAAATCTGAAATTTTCTGACGACGTATTTCGCCAAAATTACTTGTACGCTCACATGGATTCTCATTCATTCACTCACAAATCAGAAATTTCATATTTCTATGAAGAGGTTACAAGATATGTGCTTACTTGGGGGGTCTTCTAAGTGTTCAAAGAGTTTGGATTGCCCGTGTCAACATCAAGAGGTTCATCATTTTCATTCGGTTCCGAATATTTGGAACTTCCGTCGCCTCTATTCTCGGAGGATGACCGAGTATTAGCACTCTCAACCTCCATGACAACATCCTCCTGGACATATTCTCAAATAATTAGCATTTTCACATGATTCATTTATGTTTGGCTATGAGGGAGAGTACTCACAACATTTTCTTCTTCAACGCTCAAATCAGAGATTGTCTGCCCAACAACAGAGAATTGAAGACCATCGATACTAGACGGAGCAAAGTTCTGTAACCAAATAAAAAATATTGGTTTCATGATCCTAGTAATGCGGATAGAAGAAGTTACATCGGAAAAGTGTCGACAACTCACCAAAGAAATAACCGGGGACTTTATGGTATTAGGCAACAACTTACAATTCTTGTTTCTACCTTCTCCACCGTGAACAACTGTTTCTGCTTCTGAGAAATTCACTTCAAGACGAGGTCTCACAGCACGACCGCCATACAGGAAAGAAATTAAGGCGATAATCAAAGGCAATTATTTCAATTTTACGAAGAATGTGTAAAAGATACATACTGGTGAACATCCTGGAGATGTCTTTCGCTTATCACCACCGAGAGATGGATTTCAATGCGGGTCGAGAAGAAATCGTATCGACGAAGGAGGCTCTTTTACCAAGGGTTGAATGACCCCTACGAAATCATGTACACGTTCAAATTCTTTGGTTCCAAAAATCGGTATAACCGGAGTTACATACGTAATTCGGTCGCACAAAGGGAACCAATAAGAGCTTCCTTCGACATGGGTAAGGTCTAAACAAGTCTTAAGCTATTCCACTGATGGTTTGCTCCTCTGGAAAGTTGGAACGCATTGATCCATACCCATCTGACGGGCTGCTCTATCAATGTTGTATTCCTCCAGGAAAGTCTCCATATGTTCTTTGCTATCAAATGACACGGAGTACAGCTCAACATGAAGGATATTTCGTCATCGCTCAAGTCGAGGAACCAGATTTCAAAGTCATACTTTCTTGATATTGAAAGTTGTCAATTGGGAAATATGAGGAGGAATCAGTACCCAGGGACGGAAGTTGAACTCAGACTCATCGTCTAATACATCAATGAGGCGCGTCTTGGACTGAATTTGCTTCGTAGACCAACACATGATCCTGGCGTTATCCCTCTCAGAGAAAATACGTCGAGAATCACCAACAGTCAACCCTTGCAAAATACTACGAGGAATAGGCGCATACTTCTCGAAGCGCTCCCACATCAAGGTTTGGAGGAACATCGCATTGGCGTAGCATTCAATCTTCATAAAGCCATTTGAAACTCTTTGGAGTCTACGACCCGGGGAATCCCGAGTTAGTGTACAAAGAACCCAAGAATAAGCTACTTATGGAAAGTTGTTCACCCTGAGCCATCTTAATGGCGAAAGGGATTACAAATGTCTTTAACAAAGTCCTGGCGTCTTCAAGCACGTCCCTAAACAGCCATAAGCACAAGAAAGCAGCAATAGACAACATACCGTCTCGTGGCCACCAGTGTGTCAACCAGTGAGCATAACTGACCTTTGCCGAAGCCTTGTTAATTCTCTCCATCTCAGCTGTTAAGATGTTGGAAAGCGCTTTCTCCTCCGTGGAAATCTCTTAAGGAAAATTACTGTGATTGGAAGATGCAATAAAGCAACTACATCTTCTAAGGTAATGGTAAACTCTCCCCAACTACATATAAAGGTATGAGTCGGAATACACCAGCGAGCAAGAAGGGCCACAAGACCTCGCGTATCATGAAAGATGTACAAATCTCCAGATACTTGAATAGCCACGACAACTTGTGCTCTATCGACATAGCTCTAACACGAGGATATCCCAGCATGTGTCTTGCCCATCAGGAAAATTTCTCTAAAGGGCGTCGAGAGAGCTTGAATTCTATAATTGAAGCCTGGAAGAGTCCTCGTTCAAAACAAAACCGAACAGCTGCTCAAGGAGTCACCAATTTCTTTTGAGTAACCGTCTGGGGGTTTATCAAAAGACGATATGCTGGAGATCTGAGACGCTTTTCAGTTTCCTGAACCTCAAAAAATGGATCATCTATGGATGCGTTTGGTAATGCTTTTTTATTTTCAAAAGCACTTTCAAAACCTATATATGTCAATAAATTTTGAAGTTGGTGTTTGGTAAAAAAAAATCAAAGTGCTTTTTATCCAAAGCACTTCCCAAATTCCTCAATTTTTAAAAAGCTGGGGTGGAGGAGCTTTTAAAAGCTACAAAAGCATAAGCTTTGGTCCCACCCAAATTTAATGCTTCCTTTTTGCCCCTATTTTATTTTGTAAATGACAAAAATTACCCTTACATATATATACAATCAATTTTTTATTTCTGATATTTTATTCTTTAAATATTATTATATTTTATTTTCAAATTATTTTATAATACCATTTCATTTAATTTGTCAAAAATAAAAATAAAAAAAAACAAATATTAAATAATTACTTAATTTTAGTTTTATTTTTTGTTTGAAAAAAAATATATATATACATATATATTAAAAAAATATATAAAAACATATATAATTCTCAAACAAAAAATTAAACTAAAATTAAGTAATTATTTAATACTTATAATAATAATAATATATTAAAAATTGGTTAAGTAAAATAATTTTTTAACAATCATATAATAGTAACAACGAGTAAACTTAATATTTTTATATATTTATATTTAATAGTAAAAAAAATAATTATTTTTAAACCCAATAAAATTGAATAAAACTATTTTCGGAGATATGTCTGTTTTGGTCATTTGCCACAACAATAATGGTTGAATATGATATTTTACCAAATACATTTTGATTGCTTTCTTAATCAGCTTTAATTTTAATTAATATTTTACCAAACGTCTAACTACTTTTTTCTCACAGCACAGCACAACAACGCACAATAGAAAAGTGCTTTTATAAAAGCTGCAACAATACCAAACTAAGCCTTTATTCGGAACATTCTTGATTCCAGGTGTTCCGTCTTCCTCTTCGCCAACGGAAGTCTCATCCATGCATGCCTCTTCTCTAGAGATATCATTGTCTACACACATTTCATCTTTGGAAGCATCATTAGCTTGGGAATCAGACATTCTTGCAAAGTAGCTGTAAAATTCACACAACATTTTGCTTCAGTCGTCTAAATACAAGCTTCAACAAGATGATGGAATCATGCAAATGGGAATACGACATCAACAAAAATGGTAATTATTAACTCTTGCCTCTTTACAATTCCACTAACAATAGTGATTGTGCCACAAGAGTTAACACTCCAAAATTAGTTCGTTCCTTGAAACCTGTAATAACGAACGAGGCTTTATTAATCTTCAAAGCGATTTTTCATAAAATCATAGACACAATTTTCATAGTATGAACATCCACAACTGAACTATGAAATTTACACCAAGAAAATATTTCATCATAAATAAATTGTCAAAGTTTCGAGGTTACTCAGAACCCACGTTTTGATTTTACAAAGCAATAATTAATGTGAATTACTCACATAAATTTTCAAACTTTTATCTAATGAGAACAAACTCATGTGAATATAATATGTCATCATATTTTGCATAATATGTCACGGCTGCATATATTAAAATAAAATAAAAAATCTATTTTCCTTTGTATGAGCGTTTTCTTTAAAACGAAGGTTTATATTAGTTTTGTGAAAGCTCACACCTCTTATGATAAAATATTGGTTCTCATGAAAGCTCATAAACAAAATTTTATTACTGGACACAGGTCTATTTCCAAAGAAAAATCTCTCTCAAGTTAGGAATTGTTGCTAGTTTCTTAAACTAACGATCGAACGTACATACGTTTAATAAAATAAGGGTTTTTCTACAAAACTCATGCTAACATATACACATGTATAGAATTTCAATATGAACAACTCATGAAATCAGCAAAAGCAAAAAAAAATAAAAAAAAAATAAAAAAAATATTGCGTGCACAGTGGTCTTGCGGTGGGAAGTTGGCGGACGGTTCTAGCTCGGTCGGACGGACGGTGGTGCTCCGGCGAAAACCTTTCCTGCTCCTGCTAATCTCGGACGTGAAGGTGATGGATGGATGAAGAAGATGGTGGTCGTGTGGAAGGAATAAAAAAAAAAGGGAATTAATTCCTTTTATACCTAATTTTATTTCCAAAACCTAATTCCATAAGGATTTCCTCTTTGGGCCCGGCCCGTAAATCCTAGACCAATCAAGGTTCCACCATCGAATCAGCGGTTCTATACCAATTTTTGCTCATTGGATGATGCTCTATTATGCCACTGGGGTTTCCGCTCAAACCATGGTTCGCTCATTCAGTCGAAATCCGGTAATGTCTTATCTTATGACTAAGTTCAATTACTTATTTTGTTTGAACACGGGAAAATCACCATTCAATCTTGTTGAGGAACATATTTGTTCCTCATTAAGCGGGGACTTAATGTAGATGGTGGATTTTCGACAAAGGGTAAAATTGTAAAGCTATACTCAGGATCCGACAATCGGATGAGTATTGAGGCCCATGTCTCTCATTAAAGCATGAAAGCTCATGCCATAAATCTCGACGAGGGAAGGTTGTCTCTCGAATATATGTAGATATGTAGTCTCCCAGTGAGGCCACGGCACATCTCATGAATGCGAGCAATTTCGATAATTACTCAGGATCAGGACAATCGGATGAGTATTGAGACTCATGTCTCTAAGCGTGAAAGCTCATGCCATAAAACCTCGATCGAGAAAGTCTCTCGAGAAGATGTAGATGTGTAGTCTCCCAGTGAGACCACGTCACATCTCATCTTGTATAGAATCGCAAGATTGGACGGCTCCTAGACAGCATGTACGCTAGTATAGAGCAATAACGTCTTCAAGATGCAACCATGTTTTCCCTGACTATACAAGAGGAATATGACACTCCAGCAAGTTCATATTGCTCAAGCCTCAGATAATTAATGCTCCTAGATAGGAAGCCCTGCTAGTATAGAGCCATCAGTTAATTATCTCTAATCGCCTGAATATCTAGCAATATTCTACGATTCTTCGTTATATTTCGTCACTTCAATTCGTGGTTCTTCCCAGCAAAATTCCACGGGTTAGTGATAAATTTTCAACGAGACAGGCATCTGAGCATCGAATAAGCCACGACTAAAATGGTGCAAGTGTACTTAGCAATAATGCACGAGACCAACATTTGAATGCACAAACGAGCATTTCAAAAATATGAATGAACGATGAACCTATGCGGGATAGGAAGGAAAAATAATAATAATAAAATATTAGCAAAGGCGCCCATTTGGGCTCATCGGCTGGCTTCAGTCATGCGTGACCGGTCCGCGCCCAATTTTATATTTTGTCATATTTTATTATTTTTCCACGATCTCGTGAAAATTCTCTCGTTCGAGCAAATCTCCTTCGTTTCAAGGAAATTCTCTAATCTCATGATTTTATAAAGAAATAATAAAATTAGGGGAAGGTGTCACGGGACCGAGCACCAGCCGGCCGTCCATGCCCTAGCCGTGGCCGGTCCCACACCTCACGTCCCATTGTTTTATTATTTCTCTCAAATTATGAAAATTCCCTGATTTCATGAATTTTCCCTAAAACCATGAAAATTCCCTAATTTTATGAATTTTCTCTAAAATTAGGAAAACTCGTGGGGCCAGGGCTCTCTGGCCAGTAGGCCATGCCCTAATAGGTCCCACATGCCTATTATTTTATTATTGTTTGTTGTTTTAGTTTCCTGATTCCATGAAAACTCTCTGATTTCAACAAAATACCTTGGTTTTAACAAATCTCTCTGATTTTATGAAAATTTCCTAAAATCATGAAATTTACATAAAATCGGGAAGAGTGCTATGGGAGCGTGCCCATTGGCTAGCCGGCCATGTCTTAGCCATTGCCGGTCCCACACTCCACCATTCCCTATTTTATTATTATTTTATCTCTCTCATCTTATGGAAATTCCCTAATTTCAGCAAACTCTGTTTCATGGAATTTCCCTCAAATCAGAGAAAATACATAAAATCACATAAAACTGGGAAAGTGTGGGACCGTGCTTGTTAGCCGGCCGGCCATGCCCTAGCCATGGCCGGTCCCACACCTTGTAATTCCCTGTTTCATTTATTATTTTTCATCATCTCATGTATTTTTCCTAGTTTCAGCAAAAACCCTAGATTCTGCATATTTTCTCAGAATGTTGCTCAAATGCACATCGGAAAATACTGAAACTCTCAGGACTGAGACACAAACACTGTGGTGACATGAGCATATCCCCTTGACCGACCAAGGTGGCTCTAAGGCCTGCAAACAGCCGGTCCCACATGTTTTAATGATTTTAACCTAATTTGCTCAATTGCTCATATTAGGTTCAAACTTCTTCCAAACAATTAAGAGTTTGCTTGAACGACCATCCATTGGTCCCACGGCCACCAAGAGCCGGTCTCGTGACATCTTGGTCGGTTCCTCATCTCTTCATGGCTAGGTTTTATTATTTGTCGCTCACACGAGCATTATTTCAATAAATGATTAAACCAGCATTTAATCATTCTTTCACCAACTGGTCCTCTAAGAGACTTTGGTATTTTGCTCATTCGAGCATGCGGGCATACATGGTGGACTCTTCATCCATGTAGCCGGTCCCCTTTCACTCTGCAGATTGATTTGCAATACATCATCATTTCGATAAAATTAGGGTTTTGAATCCGAGCTCTGCGAAACATGATTACGAGCGATTCAAATACTACGATAATTTTATGTTGATTCCATGATCAACGTTTTTATTTATTTTACTCGACCCAGCAGTCAGTATCTTAAATTAATATTTATTTTTGTCCTGCTACCAATATTTGCTCAAACCGGCAATATTTGCTCAAACTAGCAATATTCTCTCAAACTAGCAATATTCGCTCGAACCAGTAATATTTGCTCGGATTCAATAATATTGGTTCAACTATCAATATTATTCGACAATTCAGCAACACAGTTTGCTCGTCTTAGGTAATCAACATAATAATACCTCATCTCAACAGACATATTTGATTCATGAGTTTCAGAACATTTGCAAAACATGTTCAATTCAACAATACATGGACCCATCGTCCCACAAAGTCAACAACTGACTCCACAATCACAAGATATCAATCGTGTCACATGGGGGGATATTAACTAGGGTTTTGGTATGGCGGTCTATGACACGTGTGTTCACCCACGTTGAGAATGTGAGCAAGTCGTTGATCGGTTGGAAGAGTCGGCAAAGTAGTGGGTGGAAAATTAACCAAGTCTCCGCACGATGAGCAAGCTGGTTTTAACTCGATTTCCCACTTCCCCACTCTCTGATTCCAGCAAACTGTCACACTTCATGGGATCATGGTGTTTTCAACTCCGGCATTATAAAATGTCTCTGAATCCTGATTAAAAGGACAAGATTCGAACACTCGAACATTCGCAAAAACGAGCAATTTCTCATCAAAGTTCATACAGACAATCTTTCGTCTACACGAACTCAGAGAAATCACTCTCAATTGAGCAAAATTCAATCATTCAAAGCGTTCTTACGCTGAATTCACAACACACCTACAATCTCAGATCGCCAATGATCTCACGCATTTTCTCGGCTTCCTCCTACATATCAACCCATCCTCTCTTGTGACCGAATTGACTCTGGAACGGCCATTGTTCTTGGTTTAGGCCGGAGTCTTACAGATTGATCTCTCAAACTTAAAGCACTCCCTTCTTGCAGTGCATCCGTGTGAGGTTCAATATTTCGCTCGGTTCAAGGAGTCTCCACACGGTCGACTCTTCAATTCCGTAAAAACCAGCAAATCGTTTTCCCCATCTACAACGGTATATGAAGAGATATCCAACTAGGTACGTATTAGCAACGACTCATATTTGTGATGCTATTCGATTTCCGAATTTAGCCAACTAAATATCGAGTTTTTTTTAGCATTTTTTTATTTTCCTCTTTATCCAACCAACGTAAGGTTTTTCCGCGTCCTTTTGGATAGCGTAGAAAATAAAAATACCTTTGTTGGTACAATAATAAGTTTTGTGATGTTAACGGTTGTAGGATCAGAATATCGCAACATTAATATCCTTGCAAAATCCTTGAACGACACACTGCGAAGATATCGCAGATTGGTAATAAATGTGACGCAACGGATGACGACAGCCTGAACACGAGAAAGATGTGAAGACCTAGAGAGATTTAGGAGTGTTGCGAGATTTAACATTTGAATACTTGCGAGAATGTCGCAAGTCGGATCCGAAAATAAAGGACAGCTTAGTTTTCATCCACTATGTAATGTCCTATATAAAGAGCCGAACAGGCTTGAGAGGAAGGAGAGATCTTTTTAGAGTGGAGAGAAAGTCTAGAGTAACAACTATATTCCTGATTTCATTTCCTTCTTGTAAAAATTCTAACTCAATTACTAAAAAGGTTGATTGTTGATCTTAAAAATGTGTTGAATATTATGAATTCTTGTGAGGGATGTATTGTAGGATTTCCTGCAACTACATAATGGCGCTAGAAACAGGGATTGAAGATTAAATATTAAATATTAGAGATTGTTATTAAGATTGTTCAAATCAAGAAGACGATGAAACAAATTGATAAATCAGTTAAAGTAGAGAAAATTAAAATCAAGGAATGTAATAGAAAGTTGGAGTGTAGCTTGATTACAAAAACAATGATTAATGAATTCCATGAAAATATCAGAGGGAGAATACATAAACAAGATTTTGAAGGAAAGAAAATCATGACAATGGAGAAGGCGTCACCCTTGAAAGATTGGGAAAAACAGAAGATTACATTCACAGCAGCACAGATACCAAGAGAAAATTTAAACCACACATCTCCTTTGGTAATCACGGTAACCACACGGAAAGAAAAGGAAAAATCAGCAAAAAACCATAGAAGAATGGGCGTTAAACAGAACTCTAGTTGATACGGGGAGTTCGGCGAATACAATATTTCACCATGCATACAAAGGAATGAGATACAAAGATGAAGAGATGTCTCCTTCAACTTATCATATTCATGGCTTTGGCAAATCTACAACAAAACCAAAAGGAGAAATAGAGGTGCGAATTTCGCTGGGAGAAATTGAAACACAAGTGGCACTATGCGTAGTGGATATGGAATCACCGTACAACATCTTTGTTGGGAAGGCCATGGATACATGCGATTAAAGCCGTAGCATCAACATTACATCAATGCATCAAATTTCCTATGCCAAGTGGGATTGGTGAAATTAGAGGGGAGGCTGATAAAGCGAGATTATGTTATCAAATTGAAGTGAAACAGTATGAAGGACGTGCAAAGAAGCGAAAAAATCGCAGGAAAATGGCGAAGAAGGCAAAGAAAGAAGAAGAATTTAGAGCTTATATGATAAGAGCAGAGGAAGGAAAAGGAATACCCAACGAAATTTCGGGAAAAGAAACTGAGCATGTGAAGGAGATAAAAGAACCCACACCTATGGTAGAACCAAAGACCAGTTACACTGCGGAGGAACCAACAAAGGAAGTGAATGTTGGAACCTAAGAAGAACCCAAAATACTAAAAATTGGGACTAAGATGGAGGCAGATGAAGAAGAAAGAACTATTGGTATGTTGCGAGAATTTAAAGATGTTTTCGCGTGGAACATGGACGAGATGCCTGGAATAGACCCGTTTGTGGCGTGTCATAGGTTGGAGATTGAAAAAAATGTGAGGCCATTCAAACAAAGAATCAAAAAAATCGCAACAACATATCATCCTCAAATAGAAGAAGAGTTGCAGAAGATGCTTGATGCAGGAATCATAAGACAAACAAAATATCCAGAGTGGATAGCAAACATGGTTGTGGTTAAAAAGAAGAAAAAGGGGATACGAATTTGTATAGATTTTACTGATCTAAATAAAGCATGTCCGAAGGATAGTTTTCCGTTGCCAGATATTCCACAAATGGTTGAATCAACAGCAGGAAATGATAGAATATCTTCTCTAGACGGATATAAAGGCTACAATTAAATCCCCCTCGATGAAGAAGATCAGGAGCATACTGCTTTTTTCGCTCCAAGAGGGTTATATTATTATACAAAAATGCCATTTGGTTTGCGAAATGCTGGAGCAACATACCAAAGGATGATAGAAAAGGTGTTTGCGAAATGGATACACAAAACATTGGAAGTGTATGTGGATGATATGTTAATAAAAAGTAAAGAAGCAAAAAATCATGTCCAAGATGCGAGGAAATTTTTGAACAAATGAGACATTTTAACATCAAAGTAAATCCGGAAAAGTGTATTTTTGGGGTTGCATCGGGAAATTTTTAGGTTACATCGTATCGAAAGAAGGAATACAAGTTGATCCGAGAGAAAGTGCAAGCGAGTTCATGACATGCCAACACCAGCGACGGTAAAAGATGTACAAAAAGTTAAATGGGCTCTTAGCTTATTTTGGGAAGGTTCATTTCGCGATCATCATATAAATGTAAACATTTTTTCAATATACTCAAAAAAGGGACGAAGTTTAGATGAACAGACGAATGCGAAAGATTTTCAAGGAATAAAAGAACATCGACGAATATATCTATTTCGCAAAAGCGAGAACCGGGAGAAGAATTATTAATCTATCTTGCGACAACTTCGCATGCGTTAAGTGCCGTGTTATTACGAGTAGACGCATGAGTTGAAAAACCAATCTATCACATCAGCAAAACCTTCAATGTTGCAGAGAGAAATTATTCAAAGATTGGAAAACTAATTTTGGCATTAGTTTATGCAGCATTTAAAATTCACATATATTTTCAGGCACATGAAATAAGGGTACTGACAAAAATACCAATCGAGTCGATAATGAAAAATTCAAAAAGATCGGGCGAGTTGAGAGATGGAATGCACAAATAGGACATTTCAAAATCAAATATGAAATATTATCTTCACCCAAATCGCAAGTTGTTGCAGACTTCTTAGCGAAATTTCCTTTAGAAGATGATGAAGGCGTGGAAGAAATGATGGATGTAGAAGAAGAACATGGAAATCAAGAGATCTATTAACATAGCCAAATAGATGGGAAATATTGGTGGATGGATCATCAAATGGGGAAGGTAACGGAGTTGGAATTGTTTTGATTTCGCCAGAGGCAACAAAATGGCTTTTTCCTTCAGATTGGAGTTTGCATCCACTAATAATGAGACGAGAATATGAGGTTGTGATACATGCTCACGAAGTTCGCAATAGAAATGAAGTTGGAAAATGTGAGAATCACCGGTGATTCGCAATTGGTCATTAAATCAAATAAAAGGAGAATACACTACAAATGAATCATCCATGAAGAAATACAAGAAACTTGTTGAGGAATTGTCGCGAGAATCCCAAAAATAAAATGGAGACACATATCAAGAAAAGATAATAGACTCGCGAGATGCTTTTGCTTTTATCTCAAGTATGATGGTGACCCAACTGCGAGATGCATAAAGATACGGACACTTTTGTCACCATCAATCAATAAAGAAGAGAAAAAAGAGGTAGATGTAATGATAATAGAAGATGGAGAACAAACACCTAATATCGAAGATTGGAAAGCAGAACTTCATGCATACCTGATGAGAGGAGAAACACCAAGAAATAGATTGGAGGCACACAGATTAAAAATAAGTGCGACAAATTATGAACTAAGGGATGGGATCTTGTCTGGGAGATCCTTTAACGGACCTTCACTCAGATGCTTAACACGAAAAGAAGAAGAAGAAGTGTTAAAGATGTTACATAGTGGGGATGCTGGCAATCACAGCGGCGGAAGATCTTTGGCATACAAAGCGAAAATGCAAAGTTATTACTGGCCATATTGATAGGTGTCATAAACACCTTTATTTTATATCTAGTATTTATGCTTTCTTTGCTATAATCCTTGAGAATTGCATCTCTTATGTTTAATTTTGAGTGTTTAGGTATAATGGAGTCATTCGGAACAAAAGAAGGAGAAATCATTCATTTAGAGTGTAAAAGGAAAAAACATCAATTCCAAGGCGAGCTATACTTGGAGTCGGATAGAATGTGCAAGAAGGAGGTGAAGAAGAAGTGTCGGTTCTCCATAGCGACAATTGAGTTGAACAAGGAATTGAAATTTTGTCGAATATTCGGAACCGACAAGCCATGCAAGAACTGGGAGGCCCTTTTCCTATTTCTGGGTGCCTAGAGTCATTTCTGGGTAACCCCTTATCCGCATCACCTGGGTGGTTGTATCATTTTCATTTCCTACAACTCTAAAATCGAGTTTCATTACATTCGACCTCAAATTGAGAGAAGTGTGGCTAATGTAAAAGAAAGTTTTGAGAAATTGAATTTGGGATCGATGGTTCGAGTTAGTGACAGAGATAGAGGCGGAGATACTGAAGAAGCAAGAGTTGGTGGTGGTGATTGTATAAATATTATGATGAAACTCTGGTGGAATTAGTCGTGGGTGTTTGAAGTGAAGAAAGGGGTTTTGAGATCGAGAAGAAGATGATGTTGGTGAGCCAACTAACTTCTTGAAATTGAGAGAGTCAGTGAGATGATACGATGAAGAAACCCGTCGATTAACTCAGGTTTTATCTGGTGAATGGGTAGAAGAGATGGTGGTGTATGAGATCGAGAAATTAGGGTTTTATGAGTATAATGGGTAATCTCATATTTGAGATTGAAAGAGTAGTTGAGAGTCTGCTGAAGTTTAGGAGAATGGGTTTTACTCGGTTTGAGTTTTGAACCCCAATATCTGTTAGAAAGCTGTTACAAGATTCACTGGAAGAAGATGATAATGGTGAAATTGAAATTAGGGATTTCCGCTAGTTGATATTGCTGGTAGGAGAAGGTAATGAAGTTCGGATGGAGGAATTGGTGAAGGGTGTGACTGAGATGGGGAATAGAATGAACAGTTATGAACTTAGGGAAGCAGTGGTGCTATATGTGTGACTCGAATGGGATTGTTTGCTAAATTGTTGCTGGCTGCAAGCTGTGATTGAGCTATTGAATTAGTACATTTCAAGCTGTTGGTGGATGCTTAGGTTCAGGTGGTATGACGTTGTTGCAATGGCCAGGCCTGAATTGACATGAAATGGGTGGAGCTGAATCTATTCTGCAAAACAAGATGTTGGTTTTGTGTTGTTCTTGACTTGGTGTGTGGGTTTGATGGAGTTTGCAGTGGCTGGTCTGAGATGGCAGCTGAGCTGCAAATGGTGACTGCAATTGAAGTTGGTGGTTAGGATGATACTGCAGTTGGAGATAGAGCAGCTAAAGTGGCTCAAGGGAAGGAGAATATTTGTGTTGTTGGTTCGATCGAGAAACCTGGGAAGAACAGCTGTTGCTGTTGTGAATGTGAGGCAGAAGTGGTTTTGCATTCAACAGTTCTGAGGTGCAGAATGGTAAGTTGGTGTTCTGCTTCTGCCATGTTGAGCTGCAGGAAGGTGCAGGCTTGAGATAATGGGTGTGACAATGGTGTTGAACTAATATGAGTTACAGGGAGAGATTGGAGTTGAAGATGGTCTGAGCTTGAGTCGATGGAAGCGGGACTATGGTTTACAAAACTGAGGCTGTGTACTGGTGGTGATTGGAGCTACAGAAGAAACATACATGTATGCTAGGACAGGTGTTGGTGAGATGCAGGTTTGCTCAGGTTGTGATGTTGCAGTATGGCAGTTGTGAATTGAAGCTATTGTGATGCTATGAGCTGTAGAATGAGGAAATTGGATGTACAAGGAATGTGTTGCATGAAGAATGAGTAACAACTAGGAGTTGGTGATGAATCTAAGCTCTAAGGAGGAACAAATGAAGAATGGATTGTAATCATTGTAAGATGTTGTCTGTGTGTGAATTGATGAAGTCCAGGTGAAGCAGCTGCAGTTGCAGTCATGTCCATGGTGATGTTTATGAGGCTGCAGTCGGGTTAGAGTTGTGATGATGGAGCTGTTGTTGTTTTGCAACTGCAGGAAATGGAACTGTGGGCTGGTGCTTGTTGTGGCTCAAATGGCACTAGATCTGCTGTCATATGCAATGGTAGCTAAGGTGCAGTTTGTATGTGAAGTTGCGCAGCTGCAGTAGGCTCTACAATTGGAATAAGGAAATGATGTTGTGTATGGAGTTGTTGGTGCAGGAACCAGCCATTATGGCCGGATGTGTAATGCTACAGCAAAAGGATTGTGCATCACAAACTGGCCGGTGCAAATGGCATATGCCAGAGTGAATCAGACTGAGCCAGACCTGACTCGTCTGATTAGCTACCTGACTCGGCTGAGATTTGACCCGGTTTGACTCATTGACTTGACTGAGTTGACCTGGCCAATTTGAATCGTTGACCGGTGACTGGGCGGACTTTTCCGGTCACCTGAGCTATTTTCCGGTGACTCTTCCGGCCAATTTCCGGCCATAATACCAGATTTCCGGCGATCACTTTTGGGGTATATTTTCTATATGGGTATTTGCACATACATGGGCTTGGTGGACCACATAGGCTTTGGGCTATGATGACCTAGTTTTGGAAGTTGGAGAAAAGCTACAAAAGGAGAAAGTTTCTACAACTTTGGGATATCACGTATTTTTTTTACTAGAGCTTTGGAGGAGAGCGGTGACTAGGGTTTGCTTTCGTATATTTTTCGTCTTCTTCATTATTTTATTGATTATGATTATGGTGAACCCAAAGGCTATGAGTAGCTAAACAAATATTATTGGTTGTGGGATAAAGTTGATTTCTCAACATGTTATTTGAATCTATGAATTAGTTTTGTCTCAGTAATTTATTGTTTGTGATTCACAATTAATAGTGTTTTATGATTTGAATACTTGTTAGGTTGAGTCCGGAATCAATCCGATTTGCATTCATCTCTAGAGCTATATTAGGGTTTTCAATACGAAAAAGTTATTTATCCCTGATTCTAAGTAGCATAATTGTGGGTAGTGCTTGTAGTGATATATCCTACTAGTCACATGTGAATCATAACTTTTGTTAAAACGGATTAGTGCTTTTACACGTTCGTTTGCATTGATTAGTCTTATTCCATAGAACTTATTGCTTTTAGGGAGTTAAACTTAATTGTGCTTTTACACTTTAGGTTGCTTTCTAGGAAGAACTCACATATACATCTTTTAATGTGGTTGTGATGAAATCAAGGAATTAACGGGATATACTTGCAATCAAGGTATCCTAGGACTTTTAGTAAATGAGAGATTAAAATACCAATTCTAATCATTGATGATAATACATGTTTGTGAATGATACTATCCCGTGACCAATATCTTCTCCTTATTGATTATTCAAATTATTTTATTACTTTCAGTTACTTTTATTGCTTTAGATAAAACAAAAATCCCCCCCTTGGTTACTAAGAAACTGAATTTCTATAACAACAAAAGCCTCTCTGTGGGAACGAACTCTTTCTTATCACATACTATATTTATATCTAGTTGAGTGAGAAAGTGAAATTATTTTTGACGCTTACGACAGCGATCACATATATGCATGATGATGCGAAACAAATATCAAGGCGTTGTGAAGATTGTCAAAGGCACGGAAAGAAAATACATGCACCTGGAGCACCATTAACATCTTCAACAAGTGTATGGCCTTTTGGAAAATGGGGTTTATATATTGTGGGACCATTTTTACCGGGGTTTGGGCAAAGAAGATATTTGATTGTCGCTACAGATTATTTCACAAAATGGGCAGAACTAAAGGCAGTACAACACATTCGCGACAAAGATATTTTTACATTCATATTTGAGAATATCATATGCAGATTTGGAATCCCTGCACAATTGGTATCTGATAATGGGAAACTTGATTCGAAGACGAGAATATAGAAGCTGTTACTTAATGCATTTAAGATAAAATATGGGAAGTCAACTCCTTTATACCCTCAGGCCAACGGACAGGCAGAAGCAACAAATAAAACAATCGCAGATATATTGAAGAAGAAATTAGAAGGGCATAATAGAGCATGGTGTGAACAGGTGCATAATGCAGTATGGGCTTACAACACAACAAGGCGAGAAGCTATGGGAATGTCACCTTTCTGTTTAACATATGGAGTTGAGGATGTGCTACCAACAGAAGTTATTATTCCAACAACGAAGAGAGAAGCTTGGGAGAAAAATCTTAGTGCGGGTATTATTTTATCCAAGTTAGATGAATTAGAAGAAAAAAGAGAAAGAGCTCTGCAGCATATGGAAAATTACCAGCGAAGATTATCCCGAGAATATAATAAGCGTGTTAAAACACGCGAATTTCAGCCAGGTGACTTGGTGCTGCGAGAAACACCAATATATCAGCGAGAAAGTGGAGGAAAACTTGCGAAAAAATGTGATGGACCTTATATCATTAAGGATATAGTTGGAGCAGGGGCATATAGATTGATGGACCACTGAGGGTAAAGATGTGGGCCACGGACTCGATAGGCAAGTGGAACAGGTTATACTTGAAGAGATATTACCCGTAAAAGATTGTGGACAAAGATTAGACTGCGAAATGATGTATGATTGAAGCAAAATGAATTTATATGAAAATCTTGTGAAAGAATTATTGCGATATTATACAAAACAAAGAAAGAACATGCGAAAATTTCGCACAGATAACGAAAAGAGATAATCAAAGATCAATGACATATCGAGAAAGGCGAACACCTTATGGCGTACACCCTAGTTCGCGAAATCAAAATTTCGCAAAGAGGCAAATGTAAGACCTAAAGTACGTTGTAAAAGGGGGTACCGGTTGCATGGCTCAGCGAAAAGGTTACACCGCCCCTGGAACCTAAGTCATGGAGATTTGGGGTCAATAAAGCCCATCCCGGAGAGGTACCTCGGATTTTCAACCTAAGCTTATGACTTAGGTTGGACGACCGAGGGTCTCTTATAAGAGTCAACATCGATCAAGGCGGCAGGGTACGGTTGAGCCAAGAGTGCACAGGCGTTTAAGCGTCTCGGACATTCTTGGCAAGTCTTGGCTTATCTGCACTCGGCCGAAGAAAACTCCACTTAGGCGCAGTCTCGTAACCATAAGCCCTATAGGCAAAAGGGATAAGAGGCTGCGAAAACAACTGGTTGTTGTTAATACCGGATGGGAGGAGCCAACCTTGTATGGTAGAGGTACGTCTCCTTGAAGGGGCAACCAGGGGGAGGATAAGGGCGGCACCCTCCATTAGGAAGCTGATAAGTGTCTTAAGACGCAAATGTCATGAGTCTTTATTTTCGCAAGAAAATTTAGGCTTGTCATATTTGTGCAACAATCCTGAAGAGGCAATAATACAAAAGACAAAGATAAGACGAGATCAATGGGTCAGTACATGAAAGTGTAAGGACGTCCTGCGATTTCGTCGCAAGACGGCAATGTTATGGGGCTTTATTTTTGCAAGAATTTTTAGGCCTGTTATATTGTCGCAACAAAAATATCAAAGAGAGAGTTAAGGCAAGATCAATGGGTTTTTGTATGCAAATGCAAAGACGTCCTGCGATTTTGTCGCAATGACAAGAGGTGGCACAATAAGAACTTTAACTAGGAAGGCAAAATAAGACCACATGATGCAATAAACGATTTATAAGAACTAACTATTACTTATGCAGGTCATCCATAGCAAAAAAGATAATGAGAGGCAGTATGGGAATTATTAAACAATGAACATTATCTTTCTCGCTAGTAAGCACAATAATAAAAGAGTAAATGCATCTCAAAGATGACTAAAGTGCACTATATGCAAGAAGTTATACGAGATGAAGTAGTCAAAGAAATAAAATTACAAAAAGAAGTTCAAGCCTCAACATCGACTTTTTTTGAGGAGAAGGAGATAATGGACGTCCTTCACTAATTTTATCACTCTCACTTTGACTTTCGCTTTCGTTGGCTTTTCGGTTTGCTTGAGTCCTTCCTTCATTCTAGTTTATTCTAACTTCTTCTTCATCACGGATTATTATCGACAATCTCATTATTAGGAGGAACCTCCTCTTCATTTGCGAAATCTTCGCCACTTTCATAATGATAATCACTATCGGGAGAACCGGGGAACTTCATCATCATCTACTTCCAAGGTTCGACAGATACAGGGGGAAGAGACTTGACCACTGAGATGAACTTGGCGAAAAAGTGCCTTCTGGTGATTCCTACTTTGGATATCTTTGGAGTAAGCGAGATAATCAAATCTTCTTTCTGCCCGATCGTGAGAACGAGCAAGAGTAGAGGCAAGTAATGCATTCTCTTTACGAACCTTGGCATAGCTAGATTCCAAAGTAGAAAGGGAGGAGAGAAGATCTTTCTCAGATTCTGCAAAAACAAAGAACAAAGAAAATCATTCAGGTGAATGATTCGCAAGGAAGACATAATAAAAAGACTTAACAAAGAAAAAATGGTTGCGGCAGTCAAATTTTATGACTACCTTCCTTTTGCGAGATAAGATGTTGAGTTAAAGCCAAGCAACTATTCTCCAAGTGGTCCATGGCATTATCAAATTTATCTCCAACCAAACCTTTCATTCGAGATCGCAAACTCTTTTCATTAGAAATGAGTAAGGCGTTTTCCTTCGCAAGAGAAGTGTAGGATTCTTCTAACTTGGAGTATTGATCTTTGAGTTGACTTGCCTTTATGCTTAAAGTTATTCTACCTTGAATAAGTTTATCTCTCTCGACGAGAAGATGATTACATTACTTCTTTGAGTTTATTTCTCAATGAGCAGAGGGATCGTTCTTGATCATTACATACTTTTTGGCAAATGTTAAGTTCTTGCGAAGAGATCGCCACCTTATTTAAAAGAATTCGATTCTCCTGATATATGGTTTCATTCTCATCTGATAAAGTTTCCAACTCCAGATTATCTTTAGTCAAAAAGTAAGAGAGGCGAGATAATTCTCTACTTAATAAGTTCTGCTTCTGGACTAATTGAGCATTCTCCTTGGTTAGATTATCTATTTGATCAACATAGTACGTATGAAGATTATCTAATTGGTTATATTGATCCATCCAAACATCTCTATCCATTCGGGCTTCTTCGGCGACAGTTCAAGGCGATATATCTCTATTTTTCGTTTTTTGGTTTAAAGCTTAAAAGAGGCGAACAAGGTTTTTTTTTTTTTTTTTTTTTTTTAAAGTTTGAAGTTATACCTTTTAATTCCTCATTCTTCTTGCGAAGATTGTCACGATCCAGTGAAACATTCTGAAGCTTTTGATTCTCAAGGTGAAGAGTGTCACATTTCAAGGTCATGGCTTGGAGGTTACTCTTCAAAGTATCAACTTCCTTTTCTAAGGATGTTTGCGAAACCATTCTGTGAGAGCCAAAGTATTTACTTAAAATTTCGCAGATACTAGATTTGATAGGATCAATATAAGCTTTCTTGACATCATCCAGAATATCTGATAAAACCTTGAAAGCAATATCCATCCCTTCCAGATTTTCTTTAGTAAAAGGGGAAGATTCGGATGAAGAAGTGATGATGGCAGAAGGTGGGAGAGTTGAATCATCTTTTGCCATAGATGTGTCATCCGAAGATGAAATTTGATGAAGGTTAATGATTTCGGCTGAGGCAGTGTCCAAAGAAGAGGCATTGACAGCAGAAGAGGAGAAGGGTTCATTCGCAACAGGATTAGCACGAGGAATTTCATTTATAGAGGTCAGTTACAGAGGAGAAATCTGCAGCGACATTTTCGCGAATAAGAAAAGGGGATTCAGCTTGCAAAGATATCGCAGGAGATGTTGAAAGCTTAAACATAGGAAATGGAACAGAAGTTTCAACATTTTTAAGGTGGCGAGATCTTTGGGGGGCCTATCGACATTTTCATCACCCTGCGAATCACAAGTCAAAAGAAACTTGAGGCAACAATATTGTTATTAAAAGAATAAGTGTTTCTTAATACCTTGCTATTCGCGAGGCTTTCTTTTGTTCACAACGATTTTTTGCTGCGAACTCTTGGGAACATTAGGGTTTTGGATTGTGAACTTGGTGCTAGAGGTGTTTTTGCTAAAACAGAAACAGTATGGGAATTATTCGAAGATGAATAATATCAAATAAAATAATTTCAATAGAAGAGATCAATCCTAAGAAGATCAGTTTCAGCAAAATCAACAAACCTTGATGGCTCCATAGGAACAATAGCAGAAAGATGGAGAAGATTTACAGAAAGATGAAAAGTAGTAAAAAGTTGCAGACGACAAAAAGATTCACAAAGAATGGAGAGATGAAGAAGACGAAGTAAAAGAAAGAAAATATTCTTATGATGGATTTCTTCTTAAATAGACAAGAAAATGATGACCGGTTAGCATTTAATGTGCCGGTGAATAGGGGAATATTCAACACGTGTAAACGGTTATGCTTAATTCATGAAATCTTGTCGGTAGAAAATTTATGGAAAGAAATGAACAGCTGCGGCAATTTAAAGCATTAATTCTCACATCATTATCTCCTTCGCATAGAAGACATGAGAAGAGGCAAGATGTAGGATCAGAATATCGCAACATCAATATCCTTGCGAAATCCTTGAACGACACACTGTGAAGATATCGCAGATTGGTAATAGATGTGACGCAACGGATGACGACAGCCTGAACACGAGAAAGATGTGAAGAGCTAGCGAGATTTAGGAGTGTTGCGAGATTTAACATTTGAATACTTGCGAGAATGTCGCAAGTCAGATCCGAAAATAAAGGACAGCTTAGCTATCATCCACTATGTAATGTCCTATATAAAGAGCCGAACAGGCTTGAGAGGAAGAAGAGATATTTTTAGAGCGGAGAGAAAGTTTTGAGGAGAGAGAAAGTCTAGAGTAACAACTATATTCCTGATTTCATTTCCTTCTTGTAAAAATTCTAACTCAATTAACAAAAAGGTTGATTGTTGATCTTAAAAATGTGTTGAATATTATGAATTCTTGTGAGGGATGTATTATAGGATTTCCTGCAACTACAACGGTTTTAATATCAGCAGAGCGAGGAATTGTTGCATCATGAGTGACAACAAAATTTTAATATTCCTTTGCTATAGTAATCTCTAGAATTCAAAGTCGTTGCACCTAAGGTCGGAATATACGATGAAAAATAGACACCGGGTTAACATGGTTAGCCAATCTATGTCAACGGTCCATGAAATGACATACAATTGATATCGAGATAATTTCCTTTAAGATATAAAGAATGTATTCATATTTCAACTTTGATAAATTAATATTTCGTCGACCCTAACTAACGAAGTTGGAGATTTGTCGGTGTTATGTTAGAACCGTATATATTATTGTTTGTACCCTAATATTTTAAACTAAAAATGGGCTTATTTGGGCCTAATATGCTCCTCTTATTAGCTAAGTATGGATAACCGGGCCTCTCAAGCACTATACGTAGAAGCTTATGTGCAGAAATCCAAGTCAAATGGCAAGGAGGTGCTCATCATCATTGCCACGTAAGCAGAAAGGACCAATCTGCAAGCTCCATGTCGCGTAACGAGCAACCAATCATTGTACAACAATGACGCCAGCTAGGGATGCACATGGTTCGGTTCGGCAAAAATAAAACTTAAACCGAAAGACTCGGTTTTCCAATATTGAAAACCGATGAAATCATTAAGCTTAATCGGTTTTACTCGGTTCGGTTAAAAACTAGTCGATTTTGGTTAACTGACATATAATTTTTTTTTACCTTTGTCCATTTTCTAGAACTGATAGACAATTTACAATTTTACTAAAGCTAAGTTACATGTCCCAACTGTTTCAATAATCAGTTGTAGGTTGTTCCAAATCCAAACCCAACTTGACAATATTTGTAGCCATTGTAAACAAAAGTTCTGTGGAGTTAAAGCCATCCAGAAAAATTACCATAGGATATTGAAAATGCAATTCAAATTATTTAGGGGTAAATTTATTTTTGCATGTGATATGTTATTAACATTTTTGATTCCCGACCTTTCCACCATTTTAATCGCAGATGTAGTTGGTTTTTTAAACCAAGTGCTTCAGAAGTTTGGTACGCAATTAAGCTGAATGTGCGAGATCTCAATTGAAAATCTTAGGTGTCCACACTTTACCATTGACATCTCTGAATTTCTCATGTTTGATTCCGTTAGTGAATACACGCAATCAAACTCATATTTCCTGCATCAGGGGCTCAGCTATGAAGATGGCTTTATGGGGTTCTGCCACAAATCAGGTTGTGAATGACCCAATTGATTGCGACTTCATCCTCTATCCTGAATTGGTTGCCATTCGCTCGACTTTTGTGAAAAAATGCCAAGGTATCTAAGGGGACATTAAACTTTTTTCAATCCATATATTGTGCAGCGTTGTTTACCTGCTACATCTAAAAAAATATCCAACTTTTCTTCACGCTATTTCAGGGAAAATCACCTTATCGTCGATAAATGCCACCAAGTTCTACACCAATGTAGACATACCTGAAATCTTTGAAATGCGAAAAAGGTTATTAGATACCTTTTTAATATTATCCACACCAATTCATAGTCTTAATTTTAAAAGGTTATCGTCGAGACGAAGCAAAAGTATTAAAAATGCCAATCCTACTCCGTTTTCAGTTTGCCATTAAGGATGATTGAGTCTCATTCAACGATCATTGTATCTTATGCAGGTACGTACCCTTATGCTATACCACCCTGCCATATTACAGTACCTATACATACCGATCCTGACAACAGGAAAACAATTATCTCAGTTCCTCCCTGCCAAATGGGATCCATCCTGCCAGGTAATTTTTCCATCCTCAGAATGGATAAGTTCAAATAATAAGCGATTTAATTGAACGTGGTGGGGACTCTTAGAAGTTTATAATGTCTACGAAGCTTTGATCATTCGTTTGTTGTGGGCTTTAGGTTAGTAAAAGGGAGTGAAAGGACACACCTTTGTTGTTTCAAACAACACTCTACTTTGTAATTTTGAACACTCCCTAAATAGATGAATTTTTGAGTCTCCCAAGTTAACAGGCAACAACACATACACATCGTATACTGAATAGTTACTCCAGTCACCTATCTCTTCAATGTTGTTCGGTTAAAATATTCTGAGGTATGTTTCAAAATATAAACAATTTATTCATTTTCAATGTTGACAGGTAGGAGGCCCAACAAGGAGTCAGAGACTATTATCTTTAAGGCACCGGACTATGAGGTCCAAAAGATTATGTGATGCACAGAGACGGACCAAAGAAACACATTTATGAAATACATTTCAATTTTTGCACCAAAATACAATCGTGCACAACGATCAAGGTTTTTCACTGATTATTATGATAATTATGAGAAACTGACTATTATGAGAAAGCAAATGAAAATTTTATGTATTACCTGACCTGCGGTGTTAAAGTTGAGTCCGACTTTGTGCACCTTCACTTTAACCGGGGTGCACGTTCCTCCTTCTCTTATTTGCTGAATTAATTCTACCGTCATCTAGCTTTTTAAAATCAATTTTTAAATTGTTTTAGGAAAAAATATATACATTGAAAACCACAAACATATAAAGCCTTCAATTAACACCATTCTCTCTCTTTGGTCTCTGTTTTTTTTTCTTTCTCTCTGCTTGGTTAAACGATGATGATCTTGATTATTGCTAATTAAACGTATCTTTAACCATCTTCATACTTCATCTGGACACCATACTTAGAGCTTTTAGTAAAAAAAAAAAAAACCATGTAAGCTACATCTGTGTATAAACAAAATGTTTGGTCTTTCACCCAATTACATTTGTTGTGTTTTGTACTTGATTAAGTTATTGTGTCTGCAGTTGTAAGTTAATTCCCAGATTGTTAGACTTGGATGAGAATCTTATGATTTTGTAAAAAATGGGTTGGATACTTGGATCATATGCATGTGAGTGATTCCCTTGATTATGCCTGTAGTCTGTTTGATGTTAGTTCGTAGATTCATGGACTACCATGGATTTTTTTTAAGCTTTTCTTTTTAATCAACTAGAAGTTTCAGAATGGGGCCACAACTGCCATGTTAATGGCAAGGTAAAGATAAGGGACTTGCTAAGTTGGAAACTACAAGGAAATTGTTTGATGAAATGCCTAAAAAGATTTGTTGATTTACTATTAATTATTGGAAATTTGATCGATTGATTACTCTTAAATTTATTATTTGGGTTTTGATAAATATGGTTGCTATGGATGATAAATTTGCAACAGGTGAGGGAAAGAGATAAGTTGATTTAAGCTTTAGAAACATAAAATCTTAACCAACTGGCAACAAAATCATAAGCTTATTAACAACATCAATACAACTGTTTCCAGAACTGAAGTATGGGTTTTAATTGTTGGTTAGTTTTGTGGTTTTGATTCATTTTTGACAATCTCTATTTTGATCAAAAATTCCATGATCTTCGATTTTTCATGGAGGATACACAAGATACGGAAGATGGAGAGGAACAGAGAAAGAGGAGAGGGATAGAATATACGTAATCTTTTGTTTTTCTATTTTTTAAATAAAATTAAACAAAAATATATAAATTTTAAACCGATTAAAATTTCCGTTAAATATTGGCTAATGAGAGGAGGAGGAATGTGCACCCGCGGGTGCACAAAGCTGGACTCGTTAAAGTTCTAGAATAACAAACATGTATTAGAGCAACTGCAGTCATACGACTATAACTAAAGACTAAAAACTAAAAAAAACTAAAAAAAATGGGTTTAGTCGGGGGTGAGACGTTACGGTGGTGGAGTAAATTTGGTGGAAGCGGATGTATAAGAGTTCGTCTCACATGGGGCGTAGGTATAAAATGCGTTTGGGTGGGACGTAACTTTAATTTACGCCTGATATCAAGCGTAGTTTAAAATTGCGTTTGGTGTGGGGCGTAATATATAAAACGCCGATGGAGAGACGTAACTTGAAACTACGCGACAGGCGCAAATAGAAAATACGCACAGTGGGACGCAAACTAGACACTACGCCGATGGGACGTAACAGGGGTTCGTGATGGGGTATTGGTTCTTCACCTCCTTCTAACATTCTAGCTAACCAGTATATCGCCGCATTGGCATCACTGCCTCTCATGGATTTGCACTTGTCATAAGCCTTGTCATAAGCAACGTGTACTTCACTGAAAAGCATCTTTAGCATCATCAACGCAGACAACAGCCTTGTCATAAGCAACGTGTTTAGTCGAGTAAAGAGTAAAAAGCATCTCATGGATTTGTGAAGTGCACTGGATTTGCACGTGTTCTTCCCCAGCCTTGTCATCAGCAACGTGTTTACACTGAAAAGCATCTTTAGCATCATCAACGCACACAACAGCTCCATCAGATTTTGACTTGGAACCAACCTTATCTTCCCCATGTATAACAACAAAATAAGTTTCGTTGCAACTTAAAATAAGGGATGGGGCGTAGTTTAAAATTACGCCCCGTATACTTACAGGTGGAAATAATATTTGCGCCCGTTCGGGCGGACTTTAAAGTTACGCACAGTCGGACGTAACTTGTAACTACGCTGGTTGAGGCGCAATTGAAAAATACCGTCTAGTATCAGGCGCAATTGTAAACTACGTCCCATCGGGCGTAGATTAAAGTTACGTTTCAAACAGGCGTAGATTAAAGTTACGCCTCACTACCAAACGTAACTCATAGTTGCGTCTCAATCAGGCGTAGCGTTAAATTACGCCCGACCAAAACTAAACCAAAGACCAAATATAGTTTGGTTTTTGGTTTTAGTATAGTATTTGCTCTTTACTCCTCTCCGTAGCGTCTGTATTTTCGACCAAATATTTGGTTTTAATCGATGATTGTGGATGCTCTTACCTGACTAATTGTTGTCTTCTGATGAAACCAGGAAATCGCGGTTGAGGAGGCATTGATGACTATCTTCGACATGGAAAATGATTATCAACTAACAATTTTTGAGTTCAATATGAATCAATGAAGGATACAAAATATACACCGTAACAAGGATGACTTACCCACATACCTCAACAGCTGTCTCAATATCACCCCGGAGTAATATGTTTTGTTATCAAGCCAACATGTGTGCATTGCATAGGAAATAACTAATATGAAGGGCATCTCTTAATTTACTGTGATCATTTAAGTAGTCTGGAGTTTAACAGGAAGGATGGATTAATAAGTCAGGGAGGTGTTTGTTTATGTTTTTAAGAGTCTAATCTGCAGAAGTTTGTTTGTTGGAATTTTATTTGTTGTTTTTAAGTACATATCCCAAGGCTATAAGTCATCTAATATTTATCATTATTGTCATTTTAATTAAATTTATTACTATTGTCATTTTAATTGAATCTCATCTTAGTTTGTGGATTGATTCGGGCGTCGGGTGTGTTTCATTTTGGTTTTACGAATTGTATGCCGACTGTCCACTATTTCTAATTACATTTTACGGAAATTCTAAATTGATAGAAGTATCTGAACTAAAATAGACGGGTCCAAGTCTGGGTAGCACATTTGATTCAAAATACACCTGATAGAGAATGGTTCTGTCATAAGAAGATTCTGCTAACCAGAGGGCTTACATGAACTCCATTGACGCTCAACTGCATTAAGCTTCCGGTTAGGCATTTCCATGGATGGTAGAGTGATATAGATTCTTAATTAACCCTTTACAATTAGTGGTGGTACAATCTAATTTTTTTTTTTTGCCACTTCCCGTAGAAACCGGCCTTACGAAGGGAGAAGAACAAATATAATTTTAATCTTTACATTTTCTAACCTATAAATTACGTAAAAGAAAAAGGGAATTTGATAAAGTACCCCGATATATGGATACCCACCGAAAAATGCCCCCGTTTTTCTAAACTTGTTAAACTGCCCTTATAGTCTATTTTCACGTTTTGGGCCCACATATTAAGTCCACCGTGGTTTACCTAGTCAAAAAAATGGGTGAAATTACAATAACCCCTACATTATATCAAAGAGTAAAAGAAAGTTCAGCTGACACTCTTCCTCTTCTCTTTGGTTTCTTCTTCTCCCCTGTTCTTTGCTTTGGTGATTCTGAGAGTGATTTTGAGTGTATAAGATGGAGAGAAGGGGTGGGGGAGGAAGTTTAGGGAATGACTGCTGATGGTGGTATTGATTCATTTAATGAATTCGAATTCAGAGAAAGTAAATCATGTAACAAAATTTTGGGTTTGTGGTTTATCTTTTGATTTAAGGTGAAATTAATCATGTTACTGAAGAATAAAAGACGGGTTTTCAGTGATGAAGATGATAAAGAGGGATTACTACTTGATTTTAAGTTTTAGTGAGAATTTGAAAGAGATTTAGGGTTCTTGGTGATTGAGTAATTTATAGGAAATTAGAGGATGGGTTTTTAAGATCGGTGGAGGTTTTGAATCGGTTGCAGTCAACAACACAAAATGAAGAAATAGATTGGGATGCTCATAACAATTTGAGTCTGTTGCTGTTATCAACGGTGAGGACGAGAAGTTGTGGGTTTGAGTCTGTCAGAGAAGTTGAAGAAGGCGATGAGTTAGGTCATAATTTGATTGAGGTCACATCCTGCGATCTGTTGCTGCAGAAATTGAAGCTAGGGTTCTTGGTCTGCAGATTAGATGGGTGTTTGCTGGTTTGATGTTTCTGAGATTGTAGTTAGTTGAATCTGAGTGAATGATGCTATATTTGGTATTGAGAGTCAGAAGAACAATGGTGATGGTTGTTGAGATCCATAGAAGATGTTGAGAGAAGGGTTCGAACCATGGAGTTGATGCTGTTGTTGTTCTGGTGATTACAGGTGGCCTGAGATGATATTGCATGTGGATGCTTAGATGTATGATTAGGTCATAGGAGGTGGATATGCTGGTGTCATTTGGTATGAGATGAATTGATTGTTCTCGAGTTGGTAATGCAGTTGCAGTTGGAGCTGTTGAATCTGTGACTGAGATGAAGTTGCAGTTATGAAAGATGAGATGGACTTACTGACTGTAGATAGGTATGGCATGAGGTAGATGGGAAATGGGTTGTTGCCGGAAATTGGTTGTGGTGCTGTTTCATGAAGTTGTAATGCCTAGAAGAGACTGACAAGGAAAGTAGTTGAATGCTAGGTTTTGGATGTTGTTGTTGCTGCTTGAAATGTTAGCTGAACTAAATGGGTTTGTGATGCAATGAGAGTCACAAAATGGATTTGAATACAAGAAGTTACATCGAGAGAAGTTAATGGATGAATTGTGTTTTGATAGGGTGCAATTGCAGGTATTATCCAATGGTGGTGTGTAAATGAGCACTTGTTGGTAGTAGTCAGGTTATGCTTTGCAGTACATTGTGTACAAGATGGCTTTGAATACGAGAAGTTACAATAAGAGAAGTTAAAGTTGCAGCTACATGTTGAGATGAGTTTCGGCAGTTGTGAGAAAGGAAGAAGTTAAAACCATTAACAATGGTAAGATCTAGGAGCTGCAGGTGAATGAATGTGTGTGTACATGGAATGGTAGTTGAATGGGGATTGATTTAGCGGTTGAGCTCAATCTGAGCTAGGTAATATAGCATGGTAATGGTATAAGCCTGTGGCTTGAATTTTATGAAGCTGCAAGTGGAGCTCGGAGGGAATTTATGCAGTGCAGAATTGCAGAATGAGGTTTTTGCATGGTCGTGTAAATGATCTTGACTCGAATCGGTGTTTCAAATCGGCGATTCAAGTGGATACAACTCTACTCAGTATGAAGGGATTTTTAGATATTTTGATGCTTCTACCTAAGCGTTAACAGCTGCTAACTTCCGTTTACCGTTTTTGAATAAAAGGGTCAAGGAAAGGGTACTTTAACAAATATCTGAAAACGGGGACATTTTTTTAGTGTAAAGTGAAATGCAGGGGTACTATATCAAAAATCCAAAAGGAAAAAGTTAAATGGTTTAAATTTTTTGTACATTCTGAAATGAATTTGGCATGATGAAAGTGATTGTAGGAAAAATGGTAACAAGTAAGAATTCCAGAAGCTGAAATGGCTGATATTTCGAGAAGAAAGAAAACAGAGTTTTACATTAGTGGACAGCGTGAAGCTTCAAAGAAAAATATTTTCGTGTTCGCACATTAACATCGAGAACAATGCATCACTCTTTCAATAATGACATGTCATGTATTCAAATTAATCTACACAGTTGCTCAATAACGACATGGACCACATGAGAAGTTTAGGGAATGACTGGTGATGGTGGTATTGATGCATATAATCAACTCGAATTCAGAGAAAGTAAATCAGGTAACAAAATTTAGAGTTTGTGGTTTATCTTTTGATTTTATGTGAAATTAATCATGTTACTGAAGAATAGAAAATGGGTTTTCAATGATGAAGATGATAAAGAGAGATTACTACTTGATTTTAAGCTTTAGTGAGGATTTGAAAGAGATTTAGGGTTCTTGGTGATTGAGTAATTTATACAAATTAGAGGATGGGTTTTAAGATCGGTGGAGGTTTTGAATCGGTTCCAGTCAATAACACAAAATGAAAAAATCAATTGGGTTTTTCACACCAATTTGAGTCTGTTGTTGTTATCAATAGTGAGGACGAGAAGTTGTGGGTTTGAATCTGTCAGAGAAGTTGAAGAAGGCGATGAGTTTGGTCAGAATTTGATTGAGGTCATATCCTGCGATATGTTGCTGCAGAAATTGAAGTTATGGTTCTTGGTGTTCAGATTAGATGGGTGTTTGCTGGTTTGATGTTTCTGAGATTGGAGGTAGTTGAATCTGAATCTGAGTGAATGATGATATACTTGATATTGATAGTCAATAGAACAATGGTGATGGTAGTTGAGATCCAGAGAATATGTTGAGAGAAGGGTTCGAACCATGGAGTTGATGATATTGTTGTTCTGTAGAGTGCAGGTGGCATGAGATGATATTGCAGGTGGCTACTTAGATGTATGATTAGGTCACAGGAGGTGGATATGATGGTGTCATTTGGTATGAGATGAATTGATTGTGCTCGAGTTGGTAATGCAGTTGCGGTTGGAGCTGTTGAATCTCAGAATGCGAGATGAAATTCTGATTATGAAAGATGAGATGGACTTACTGACTGTAGATAGGTATGGCATGAGGTAAAGGGGGAATGAGTTGTTTTCGGAAATTGGTTGTGGTGTTGTTTCATGAAGTTGTAATGTCTAGAAGAGACTGACAAGTAAAATAGCTGAATCTTTAGGTTGTGCATATGTTGTTATTCTTTGCTTGAAGTGTTATTGAACTAAATGGGTTTGTGATGCGGTGAGAGTCACAAAATGTCTTTGAATACAAGAAGTTACATCAAGAGAAGTTAATGGATAAATTGTGTGTTGAGAGGGTACAATTTCATGTAGTTTCCAATAGTGGTATGTAAATAAGCAGTTGTTAGTGGTAGTCAAGTTATTCTTTGCAGTACATGGAGTACAAGATGGCTTTGAATACAAGAAGTTACAGCAAGAGAAGTTAATTTTACAGCTAGATGTTGAGATGAGTTTCGGAAGTTGGTGAGAAAGGAAGAAGTTAAAACCATTAACAATGGTAAGAGCTAGGAGTTGCAGGTTGTAGATGGTGGATTTTCGACAAAGGCTAAAATTGTAAAACCATAATTATACATACTCCTGATCCAGCAATCAGATGAGTATTGAGGCTCATGTCTCTCATTGAAGCATGAAAGATCATGCCGCAAGGATCTCTGTTGAGAATACTTGTCTCTCGAGTATATGTAGATGTGTAGTCTCTCGGGTCGAGGCAACGGCATATCTCATGCATCTTGCGAGCAATTTAAGTAATTACTTTTATATAGAATCGAAAGATTGGACGGATCCTAGACGACTTGCTGCTAGTATAGAACATAACGTCTTTAGGATGTAACAATGTTTTCCCTGACTATATAAAGGGAATGTGACGTTTCAACAAGCTCATATTACTCAACTCTCAGATAATTAATGCTCCTAGACAACATGCTTGCTAGTATAGAGCCATCAATTAATTATTTCTAGTCATTAGATTCATCAACTGAATCCTAGAAAATATTATACGTTCTTCATAATATTTCGTTACTTCAATTCATGGTTCTTCCCAGCAGAATTCCATGGGTTAGTAATAAATATTCAACGTACGGGCATCTAAGCTGCTATCGAGTAAGCCTCGACCAAAATGGTGCAAGTGTACTTAGCAATAATACACTAACGAGGCACATGAATGCACGAACGAGCATTCCAAAATACGAAGGAATGATGAACCTATGCAAAATGGGAAGAAAAATAATAATAATAAAAAATATTAGCTAAGGCGCCGAGAGATGGGCCCACGCCCGGCCGGTCATGTCATGGCCATTCCCACGCCTAAATTTTTATTTTATCATATTTTATTATATTTCCTTGATCTCATGAAAATCCCTTCATTTGAAAGAATATCCTTTGTTTTAAGGAAACTCCTCACTTTTATGGTGTTTCCTCCGTCTCAAGGAAATAATAAAAATTAGGAAAGGTGCCACGGGACAGGGTTCACTGGCCGGCCGGTCATGCCCTAGTTGTGGCCGGTCCCACACCTTGCATTCCTTATTATTTTATTATTATTTCCTGAAAATACGGGGGTCTAACAACCACACCCAATATTTCGAATTAGCAATCTATATGGACAAACTCCGAGTTTCTTTTCTAGAGAATCAACTAGACAGATCAGGACTCAATCTAGATAGAAATATCTCAAGGAGTTATTATCTCTATCTTGTTTTGATTTACTCAAGCTAATAGAAATCGGTGGGTCTTTAATCAAATACAAGGAATAACTTGGATGGTACCAAAGATCAATATCCAAGTGTCAATCAATGTAAATCAACAACCAAAGTTTAGGGAATGACTGGTGATGGTGGTATTAATTCATATAATCAACTCTAATTCGAGAAAGTAAATCGAGGTAACAAAATTTAGGGTTTGTGGTTTATCTTTTGATTTTATGTGAAATTAATCATATTCTTTTGAAGAATAGAAGATGGGTTTTCAGTGATGAAGATGATAAAGAGAGATTACTACTTGATTTTAAGTTTTAGTGAGGATTTGAAAGAGATTTAGGGTTCTTGGTGATTGAGTAATTTATACAAATTAGAGGATGGGTTTTAAGATCGGTGGAGGTTTTGAATCGGTTCCAGTCAATAACACAAAATGAAAAAATCAATTGGGTTTTTCACACCAATTTGAGTATGTTGTTGTTATCAATAGTGAGGACGAGAAGTTGTGGGTTTGAATCTGTCAGAGAAGTTGAAGAAGGCGATGAGTTTGGTCAGAATTTGATTGAGGTCATATCCTGCGATATGTTGCTGCAGAAATCGAAGTTATGGTTCTTGGTGTTCAGATTAGATGGGTGTTTGCTGGTTTGATGTTTCTGAGATTGGAGGTAGTTGAATCTGAATCTGAGTGAATGATGATATACTTGATATTGAGAGTCATAAGAACAATGGTGATGGTAGTTGAGATCAGAGAATATATTGAGAGAAGGGTTCGAACCATGGAGTTGATGCTATTGTTGTTACCTTAGAGTGCTTGGTGGCATGAGATGATATTGCGGTGGTCGCTTAGATGTATGATTAGGTCACGGGAGGTGGATATGATGGTGTCATTTGGTATGAGATGAATTGATTGTGCTCGAGTTGGTAATGCGATTTGCGGTTGGAGTACATTGAATCATGGCGAGATGAAATTCTGATTATGAAAGATGAGATGGACTTCTTGTTGTAGATAGGTATGGCATGAGGTAAAGGGGGAATGAGTTGTTTTCGGAAATTGGTTGTGGTGTTGTTTCATGAAGTTGTAATGTCTAGAAGAGACTGACAAGTAAAATAGCTGAATGCTAGGTTGTGCATATGTTGTTGTTGCTGCTTGAAGTGTTAGCTGAACTAAATGGGTTTGTGATGCGGTGAGAGTCACAAAATGTCTTTGAATACAAGAAGTTACATCAAGAGAAGTTAATGGATAAATTGTGTGTTGAGAGGGTACAATTTCATGTAGTTTCCAATAGTGGTATGTAAATAAGCGATTGTTAGTGGTAGTCAAGTTATGCTTTTGCGGTACATGGAGTACAAGATGGCTTTGAATACAAGAGATTCTGACAAGAGAAGTTAATTTTACAGCTAGATGTTGAGATGAGTTTCGGAAGTTGGTGAGAAAGGAAGAAGTTAAAACCATTAACAATGGTAAGAGCTAGGAGTTGCGAGGTTGTAGATGGTGGATTTTTCGACAAAGGCTAAAATTGTAAAACCATAATTATACATACTCCTGATCCAGCAATCAGATGAGTATTGAGGCTCATGTCTCTCATTGAAGCATGAAAGATCATGCCGCAAGGATCTCTGACTGAGAATACTGTCTCTCAGAGTATATGTAGATGTGTAGTCTCTCAGCTGAGGCAACGGCATATCTCATGCATACTGAGCAATTTAAGTAATTACTTTTATATAGAATCGAAAGATTGGACGGCTCTAGCGAGCACTGCTAGTATAGAACATAACGTCTTTAGGATGTAACAATGTTTTCCACTGACTATATAAAGGGAATGTGACGTTTCAACAAGCTCATATTACTCAACTCTCGGATAATTAATGCTCTAGGCGGCATGCTTGCTAGTATAGAGCCATCAATTAATTATTTCTAGTCATTAGATTCATCAATTGAATCCTAGAAAATATTATACGTTCTTCATAATATTTCGTTACTTCAATTCATGGTTCTTCCCAGTGAGAATTCCATGGGTTAGTAATAAATATTCAACGTCACGGGCATCTAAGATGCTATCGAGTAAGCCTCGACCAAAATGGTGCAAGTATACTTAGCAATAATACACTAACGAGGCACATGAATGCACGAGCAGAGCATTCCAAAATACGAAGGAATGATGAACCTATGCAAAATGGGAAGAAAAATAATAATAATAAAAAAATATTAGCTAAGGCGGCGAGAGACTAGGCCTGGCCGGCCGGTCATGTCATGGCCATTCCACGCCTAAATTTTTATTTTATCATATTTTTATTATATTTCCTTGATCTCATGAAAATCCCTTCATTTGAAAGAATATCCTTTGTTTTAAGGAAACTCCTCACTTTTATGGTGTTTCCTCGTCTCAAGGAAATATAATAAAAATTAGGAAAGGTGCCACGGGGACGGGGTTCTTTGGCCGGCCCGGTCATGCCCTAGTTGTGGCCGGTCCCACACCTTGCATTCCTTATTATTTTATTATTATTTCCTGAAAATACGGGGGTCTAACAACCACACCCAATATTTCGAATTAGCAATCTATATGGACAAACTCCGAGTTTCTTTTCTAGAGAATCAACTAGACAGTCAGACTCAATCTAGATAGAAATATCTCAAGGAGTTATTATCTCTATCTTGTTTTGATTTACTCAAGCTAATAGAAATCAGTGAGTCTTTAATCAAATACAAGGAATAACTTGGATGGTACCAAAGATCAATATCCAAGTGTCAATCAATGTAAATCAACAACCAAAGTTTAGGGAATGACTGGTGATGGTGGTATTAATTCATATAATCAACTCTAATTCAGAGAAAGTAAATCAGGTAACAAAATTTAGGGTTTGTGGTTTATCTTTGGATTTTATGTGAAATTAATCATATTCTTGAAGAAGAATAGAAGATGGGTTTTGGTGATGAAGATGATAAAAGAGATTACTACTTGATTTTAAGTTTTAGTGAGGATTTGAAAGAGATTTAGGGTTCTTGGTGATTGAGTAATTTATACAAATTAGAGGATGGGTTTTAAGATCGGTGGAGGTTTTGAATCGGTTCCAGTCAATAACACAAAATGAAAAAATCAATTGGGTTTTTCACACCAATTTGAGTATGTTGTTGTTATCAATAGTGAGGACGAGAAGTTGTGGGTTTGAATCTGTCAGAGAAGTTGAAGAAGGCGATGAGTTTGGTCAGAATTTGATTGAGGTCATATCTGCGATATGTTCTTTGCGAAATCGAAGTTATGGTTCTTGGTGTTGATTAGATGGGTGTTTTTGGTTTGATGTTTACGAGATTGGAGGTAGTTGAATGCAGATCCGAGTGAATGATGATATACTTGATATTGAGAGTCATAAGAACAATGGTGATGGTAGTTGAGATCCAGAGAATATGTTGAGAGAAGGGTTCGAACCATGGAGTTGATGCTATTGTTGTTTTGTAGAGTGCAGGTGGCATGAGATGATATTGCGGTGTTTGCTTAGATGTATGATTAGGTCACGGGAGGTGGATATGATGGTGTCATTTGGTATGAGATGAATTGATTGTGCTCGAGTTGGTAATACGATTGCGGTTGGAGTTTATTGAATCATGAATCGAGATGAAATTCTGATTATGAAAGATGAGATGGACTTCTTGTTGTAGATAGGTATGGCATGAGGTAAAGGGGGAATGAGTTGTTTTCGGGAAATTGGTTGTGGTGTTGTTTCATGAAGTTGTAATGTCTAGAAGAGACTGACAAGTAAAATAGCTGAATGCTAGGTTGTGCATATGTTGTTGTTGCTGCTTGAAGTGTTAGCTGAACTAAATGGGTTTGTGATGCGGTGAGAGTCACAAAATGTCTTTGAATACAAGAAGTTACATCAAGAGAAGTTAATGGATAAATTGTGTGTTGAGAGGGTACAATTTCATGTAGTTTCCAATAGTGGTATGTAAATAAGCGAGTTGTTAGTGGTAGTCAAGTTATGCTTTACGGTACATGGAGTACAAGATGGCTTTGAATACAAGAAATTCTGACAAGAGAAGTTAATTTTCTGACTAGATGTTGAGATGAGTTTCGGAAGTTGGTGAGAAAGGAAGAAGTTAAAACCATTAACAATGGTAAGAGCTAGGAGTTGCAGGTTGTAGATGGTGGATTTTCGACAAAGGCTAAAATTGTAAAACCATAATTATACATACTCCTGATCCAGCAATCAGATGAGTATTGAGGCTCATGTCTCTCATTGAAGCATGAAAGATCATGCCGCAGGATCTCGGTGAGAATCTTGTCTCTCGAGTATATGTAGATGTGTAGTCTCTCGAGTGAGGCAACGGCATATCTCATGCATGCGAGCAATTTAAGTAATTACTTTTATATAGAATCGAAAGATTGGACGTCTCCTAGACAGCTTGCCTGCTAGTATAGAACATAACGTCTTTAGGATGTAACAATGTTTTCCCTGACTATATAAAGGGAATGTGACGTTTCAACAAGCTCATATTACTCAACTCTCAGATAATTAATGCTCCTAGACAGCATGCTTGCTAGTATAGAGCCATCAATTAATTATTTCTAGTCATTAGATTCATCAACTGAATCCTAGAAAATATTATACGTTCTTCATAATATTTCGTTACTTCAATTCATGGTTCTTCCCAGCAGAATTCCATGGGTTAGTAATAAATATTCAACGTACGGGCATCTAAGCTGCTATCGAGTAAGCCTCGACCAAAATGGTGCAAGTGTACTTAGCAATAATACACTAACGAGGCACATGAATGCACGAACGAGCATTCCAAAATACGAAGGAATGATGAACCTATGCAAAATGGGAAGAAAAATAATAATAATAAAAAAATATTAGCTAAGGCGCTGAGAGACTGGGCCCACCGGCCGGCCAGTCATGTCATGGCCATTCCCACGCCTAAATTTTTATTTTATCATATTTTTATTATATTTCCTTGATCTCATGAAAATCCCTTCATTTGAAAGAATATCCTTTGTTTTAAGGAAACTCCTCACTTTTATGGTGTTTCCTCCGTCTCAAGGAAATAATAAAAATTAGGAAAGGTGCCACGGGACAGGGTTCACTGGCCGGCCGGTCATGCCCTAGTTGTGGCCGGTCCCACACCTTGCATTCCTTATTATTTTATTATTATTTCCTGAAAATACGGGGGTCTAACAACCACACCCAATATTTCGAATTAGCAATCTATATGGACAAACTCCGAGTTTCTTTTCTAGAGAATCAACTAGACAGTCAGACTCAATCTAGATAGAAATATCTCAAGGAGTTATTATCTCTATCTTGTTTTGATTTACTCAAGCTAATAGAAATCAATGAGTCTTTAATCAAATACAAGGAATAACTTGGATGGTACCAAAGATCAATATCCAAGTGTCAATCAATGTAAATCAACAACCAAAGTTTAGGGAATGACTGGTGATGGTGGTATTAATTCATATAATCAACTCTAATTCAGAGAAAGTAAATCAGGTAACAAAATTTAGGGTTTGTGGTTTATCTTTGGATTTTATGTGAAATTAATCATGTTACTGAAGAATAGAAGATGGGTTTTCAGTGATGAAGATGATAAAGAGAGATTACTACTTGATTTTAAGCTTTAGTGAGGATTTGAAAGAGATTTAGGGTTCTTGGTGATTGAGTAATTTATACAAATTAGAGGATGGGTTTTAAGATCGGTGGAGGTTTTGAATCGGTTCCAGTCAATAACACAAAATGAAAAAATCAATTGGGTTTTTCACACCAATTTAGTCTACATTGTTGTTATCAATAGTGAGGACGAGAAGTTGTGGGTTTGAATCTGTCGAGAGAAGTTGAAGAAGGCGATGAGTTTGGTGAGAATTTGATTGAGGTCATATCTGCGATATGTTCTTTGCGTGAAATCGAAGTTATGGTTCTTGGTGTTCAGATTAGATGGGTGTTTGCTGGTTTGATGTTTCTGAGATTGGAGGTAGTTGAATCTGAATCTGAGTGAATGATGATATACTTGATATTGAGAGTCATAAGAACAATGGTGATGGTAGTTGAGATCCAGAGAATATGTTGAGAGAAGGGTTCGAACCATGGAGTTGATGCTATTGTTGTTCTGTAGAGTGCAGGTGGCATGAGATGATATTGCAGGTGGCTGCTTAGATGTATGATTAGGTCACAGGAGGTGGATATGATGGTGTCATTTGGTATGAGATGAATTGATTGTGCTCGAGTTGGTAATGCGGTTGCGGTTGGAAGTATTGAATGCATGCTGAGATGAAATTCTGATTATGAAAGATGAGATGGACTTCTTGTTGTAGATAGGTATGGCATGAGGTAAAGGGGAATGAGTTGTTTTCGGAAATTGGTTGTGGTGTTGTTTCATGAAGTTGTAATGTCTAGAAGAGACTGACAAGTAAAATAGCTGAATGCTAGGTTGTGCATATGTTGTTGTTGCTGCTTGAAGTGTTAGCTGAACTAAATGGGTTTGTGATGCGGTGAGAGTCACAAAATGTCTTTGAATACAAGAAGTTACATCAAGAGAAGTTAATGGATAAATTGTGTGTTGAGAGGGTACAATTTCATGTAGTTTCCAATAGTGGTATGTAAATAAGCAGTTGTTAGTGGTAGTCAAGTTATGCTTTGCAGTACATGGAGTACAAGATGGCTTTGAATACAAGAAGTTCTGACAAGAGAAGTTAATTTTCTGACTAGATGTTGAGATGAGTTTCGGAAGTTGGTGAGAAAGGAAGAAGTTAAAACCATTAACAATGGTAAGAGCTAGGAGTTGCAGGTTGTAGATGGTGGATTTTCGACAAAGGCTAAAATTGTAAAACCATAATTATACATACTCCTGATCCAGCAATCAGATGAGTATTGAGGCTCATGTCTCTCATTGAAGCATGAAAGATCATGCCGCAAGGATCTCTGACTGAGAATACTGTCTCTCAGAGTATATGTAGATGTGTAGTCTCTCAGCTGAGGCAACGGCATATCTCATGCATACTGAGCAATTTAAGTAATTACTTTTATATAGAATCGAAAGATTGGACGGCTCCTAGACAGCTTGCCTGCTAGTATAGAACATAACGTCTTTAGGATGTAACAATGTTTTCCCTGACTATATAAAGGGAATGTGACGCTTCAACAAGCTCATAATACTCAACTCTCGGATAATTAATGCTCTGAGCACATGCTTGCTAGTATAGAGCCATCAATTAATTATTTCTAGTCATTAGATTCATCAATGAATCTAGAAAATATTATACGTTCTTCATAATATTTCGTTACTTCAATTCATGGTTCTTCCCAGCAGAATTCCATGGGTTAGTAATAAATATTCAACGTGCGGGCATCTAAATTTTGCTATCGAGTAAGCCTCGACCAAAATGGTGCAAGTGTACTTAGCAATAATACACTAACGAGGCACATGAATGCACGAACGAACATTCCAAAATACGAAGGAATGATGAACCTATGCAAAATGGGAAGAAAAATAATAATAATAAAAAAATATTAGCTAAAGGTATTGAGAGAGTAGGCCACGGCCGGCGGTCATGTCATGGCCATTCCACGCCTAAATTTTATTTTATCATATTTTATTATATTTCCTTGATCTCATGAAAATCCCTTCATTTGAAAGAATATCCTTTGTTTTAAGGAAACTCCTCACTTTTATGGTGTTTCCTCCGTCTCAAGAAATAATAAAAATTAGGAAAGGTGCCACGGGACGGGGTTCTTGGCCGGTAGGTCATGCCCTAGTTGTGGCGGTCCCACCTTGCATTCCTTATTATTTTATTATTATTTCTGAAAATACGGGAGTCTAACAACCACACCCAATATTTCGAATTAGCAATCTATATGGACAAACTCAGAGTTTCTTTTCTAGAGAATCAACTAGGCAGATCGGACTCAATCTAGATAGAAATATCTCAAGGAGTTATTATCTCTATCTTGTTTTGATTTACTCAAGCTAATAGAAATCGGTGAGTCTTTAATCAAATACAAGGAATAACTTGGATGGTACCAAAGACCAATATCAAGTGTCAATCAATGTAAATCAACAACCAAAGTTTAGGGAATGGTGGTGATGGTGGTATTAATTCATATAATCAACTCTAATTGAGAGAAAGTAAATCGAGGTAACAAAATTTAGGGTTTGTGGTTTATCTTTGGATTTTATGTGAAATTAATCATGTTCTTTTGAAGAATAGAAGATGGGTTTTCAGTGATGAAGATGATAAGAGAGATTACTACTTGATTTTAAGCTTTAGTGAGGATTTGAAAGAGATTTAGGGTTCTTGGTGATTGAGTAATTTATACAAATTAGAGGATGGGTTTTAAGATCGGTGGAGGTTTTGAATCGGTTCCAGTCAATAACACAAAATGAAAAAATCAATTGGGTTTTTCACACCAATTTGAGTCTGTTGTTGTTATCAATAGTGAGGACGAGAAGTTGTGGGTTTGAATGCAGTCGAGAGAAGTTGAAGAAGGCGATGAGTTTGGTCAGAATTTGATTGAGGTCATATCCTGCGATATGTTGCTGCAGAAATCGAAGTTATGGTTCTTGGTGTTCAGATTAGATGGGTGTTTGCTGGTTTGATGTTTCTGAGATTGGAGGTAGTTGAATCTGAATCTGAGTGAATGATGATATACTTGATATTGAGAGTCATAAGAACAATGGTGATGGTAGTTGAGATCCAGAGAATATGTTGAGAGAAGGGTTCGAACCATGGAGTTGATGCTATTGTTGTTTTGTAGAGTGCAGGTGGCATGAGATGATATTGCAGGTGGCTGCTTAGATGTATGATTAGGTCACAGGAGGTGGATATGATGGTGTCATTTGGTATGAGATGAATTGATTGTGCTCGAGTTGGTAATGCAGTTGCGGTTGGAGCTGTTGAATCTGTAACTGAGATGAAGTTACAGTTATGAAAGATGAGATGGACTTACTGACTGTAGATAGGTATGGCATGAGGTAAAGGGGGAATGAGTTGTTTTCGGAAATTGGTTGTGGTGTTGTTTCATGAAGTTGTAATGTCTAGAAGAGACTGACAAGTAAAATAGTGAATGAATGCTAGGTTGTGCATATGTTGTTGTTCTTTTGCTTGAAGTGTTGTTTGAACTAAATGGGTTTGTGATGCGGTGAGAGTCACAAAATGTCTTTGAATACAAGAAGTTACATCAAGAGAAGTTAATGGATAAATTGTGTGTTGAGAGGGTACAATTTCATGTAGTTTCCAATAGTGGTATGTAAATAAGCAGTTGTTAGTGGTAGTCAAGTTATGCTTTGCAGTACATGGAGTACAAGATGGCTTTGAATACAAGAAGTTACAGCAAGAGAAGTTAATTTTACAGCTAGATGTTGAGATGAGTTTCGGAAGTTGGTGAGAAAGGAAGAAGTTAAAACCATTAACAATGGTAAGAGCTAGGAGTTGCAGGTTGTAGATGGTGGATTTTCGACAAAGGCTAAAATTGTAAAACCATAATTATACATACTCGATCCGGCAATCGAGATGAGTATTGAGGCTCATGTCTCTCATTGAAGCATGAAAGATCATGCCGCAAGGATCTCGGCCCGAGAATCTGTCTCTCGAGTATATGTAGATGTGTAGTCTCTCGGTGAGGCAACGGCATATCTCATGCATACTTGAGCAATTTAAGTAATTACTTTTTATATAGAATCGAAAGATTGGACGGCTCTAGACTGACTTACCTGCTAGTATAGAACATAACGTCTTTAGGATGTAACAATGTTTTCCCCGACTATATAAAGGGAATGTGGCCTTCAACAAGCTCATATTACTCAACTCTCGAGATAATTAATGCTCCTAGGCAGGCATGCTTGCTAGTATAGAGCCATCAATTAATTATTTCTAGTCATTAGATTCATGTTGAATCTAGAAAATATTATACGTTCTTCATAATATTTCGTTACTTCAATTCATGGTTCTTCCCGGCGAGAATTCCATGGGTTAGTAATAAATATTCAACGTACGGGCATCTAAGTGCTATCGAGTAAGCCTCGACCAAAATGGTGCAAGTGTACTTAGCAATAATACACTAACGAGGCACATGAATGCACGAACAGGCATTCCAAAATACGAAGGAATGATGAACCTATGCAAAATGGGAAGAAAAATAATAATAATAAAAAATATTAGCTAAGGCGCCGAGGACTCGGGCCCACCGGCCGGCCGGTCATGTCATGGTCATTCCCACGCCTAAATTTTTATTTTATCATATTTTTATTATATTTCCTTGATCTCATGAAAATCCCTTCATTTGAACAAATATCCTTTGTTTTAAGGAAACTCCTCACTTTCATGGTGTTTCCTCCGTCTCAAGGAAATAATAAAAATTAGGAAAGGTGCCTTGGAGACGGGGTTCAACTGGCCGGCCGGTCATGCCCTAGTTGTGGCCGGTCCCACACCTTGCATTCCTTATTATTTTATTATTATTTCCTGAAAATACGGGGGTCTAACAACCACACCCAATATTTCGAATTAGCAATCTATATGGACAAACTCCGAGTTTCTTTTAAGAGAATCAACTAGACAGTCAGACTCAATCTAGATAGAAATATCTCAAGGAGTTATTATCTCTATCTTGTTTTGATTTACTCAAGCTAATAGAAATCAGTGAGTCTTTAATCAAATACAAGGAATAACTTGGATGGTACCAAAGACCAATATCCAAGTGTCAATCAATGTAAATCAACAACCAAAGTTTGGATTTTCTAATTTATTGATCTTCAACGCACAACCTGTATTATTTCAATTATAAAGATAAATAATATAATGCGGAAAATGAAATAACACAGACACCAGAATTTTTTTAACGAGGAAACCGCAAATGCAGAAAAACCCGGGACCTAGTACAGATTAAACATACATTGTATTAAGTCGCTACGAGACACTAGCTTACTCCAAGCTAACCCGATCTGACCGTAGATTGAACCCCAATCAATCTCACACCGATCCAAGGTACGGTTATGCTCCTACGCCTCGGATCTCGGCGGGATACTACGTACTTGATTCCCTTAGATGATCTCACCCACAACTAAGAGTTGCTACGACCCAAAGTCGAAGACTTTAATAAACCAATCATATCACACATAAAAGTCTACGATAATAGATAAATTCATCTCAAACGAATATACCTACGAGTTTTGTTCCGTCTTTTGATAAATCAAGGTGAACAAGAACCAATTGATAAAAACCAGACTTATATTCAGAAGAACATTTCGACTTTATCAATCACCTCACAATAATCTTAATCGATGCAACGAAAAAATATATTGTGGAATCACAAAGCGATGAGGCGAAGATGTTTGTGACTACTTTTATATCTTGCCTATCGGAGATAGAAATCTCAAGCCAATTATTACAATTGTACTCAAATACGATAGAAACGACAAGATCGAGATCACACAACTACGATAAAAAGTAGTATCGAGTGCAGCTTCACAATCCATTGAAGTTTTAAGTCGTTAACCTGGTTTAGAAGAAGAAACCAAAGGTTAAAGGAGAATCGACTCTAGCTATGCAACTAGTATCACACATAAGGTGTGGGGATTAGGTTTCCCAGTTGCTAGAGTTCTACCTTATATAGTCTTTCAAATCAGGTTTTGCAATCAATGTTAGCTTAGTAACAAAGCATTCAATATTCACCGTTAGATGAAAACCTGATTAGATTCAAGCTAATACTTATCAACTGTTAGATTGAAAACCTATCTTGTTACAAACACATGAAATGCACGTTTGTAGGCTTGTGAAAACCGTACCCAAACTTGTACATTAGTTGGTTCAACAATAGTTAACCAAATGGTTAGCCATATGATAACTTTCATATCAACCATGTTCTTCTTCACCATAACTAGTTCAAATGGGTTCGCGGACTTAAGTTTCGGATGGAGTTCACAAACTCTAGCTGAAATTCTCGGGGTCCAGAACTTCCACAAGTTCGCGGTGGGTTCGCGGACTGAGTTCGCGGACTGAAGTTCACGTACTTCTCCGGTTCTCTTGATCAACAAAGTTCGCAAACTTTGGTTTAAGGAATAAGGACTTATACACATATGTGTTTCCACAACAATGCTTATATCCTACATTGGTTATATTGTCTAAACTCTCATTTCAATCATTGAAACATTCTCAGAGGACGTTATATAGTTGTTATTCACAAACCATTTTTCGTCAGCGCAATTTTCAAAGTGATTGAAACTTAACATGACTTTCGTCACTAGGTAAAGATGAACTTGGCTAAAGCGAAAGCTTTACCAACACATATTTCGATAAATAGATAGGCAAGGTATACTCGGCTCGAAATACCACATGTGTATAATCTTAGTCTATATAGTAAAACGACTTTTGTCTCAAGATAGGAGATAAAGTAGATAGACTTTTGAGTGATAGATAAGTTCAAGTCTCCACATACCTTTTAGTCGTTGAAGATCCACCACTTCCTTGAGTAGTCCTTCGTCTTGCATGATGATTGCAATGGAGTTCTTGAGCTCAACTACACTTTCTATCCTAGTCCGAGACCTTAGCTATAGTAGACTAGAAATCAAGACTTATAGTTTTGATCACTAACATTGACAAACATGCTTGAGATAGCAACGCATGCGAGTCCGACCGAGTAATGCTCTAACATTTCCTTCATCCCATGAAATTCCTTGATTTCATGATATTTCCTTCGTATCAAGGAAAAGACATAAAATTAGGGAAGACTCGCCGGGGACCAGGACCTAGCCGGCCGACCATGCCCTAGTTGTGGCCGGTCCCACACGCCCTTTATTATTATTATTATTATTATATTTGGCTTGGGAGAAAGAGAGAGGAGAGAGAGAGAGAGAGGGATTGGAAGATTTCGTTTTTCTGCTTGTGATTTGTCCGAGTTTGAAGATTTCTTATCTTCAAGAATCTAATCCGAGTTAGGGTTTCAGGAGTGGTGTGATTATCATGTTCAGATTTAACTTGGTGGGTAAAAAATTTGATTTGATTTGGGGGGTTTGTATTTGTTTGGCAAGAGGAACGGTTGAAGAAAATTAGGTTTCAAGATTGGGTTTGTCATTTGAGGAAATTAGGGTTTTAGTGGTGGATGGGTTAGTCAGTTGAAGGAACAATTTGGGTTTTGAGGATATTCTCGATTTGATTTAGGGTTCTTCTTCTTGTCGATTATTCTGGTTTTCTTCATCCCTGATTTAATTAGGGGATTCAAAGTCTTTTTTCTCTCAGGTTGCAGTCAGGTTTGCAGAAGGGTTGTTCTTTGATTGACTCAAGAGCTTTAGGGGTGTGGAGGTGTTGTTCTGGGTATTTGAGGAGTTTAATCATCACCTGGTCTTCTGTAAGTGGTTTCTTTACTCTGTGTATGTGTTTAGTGTCACAGATTTTTGTAGAGGGGTTGGAATTTTGATTTAGGAGTTTAATTTTAGGAGTTTAATTTTGGAATTTTTGAGCTTTGGGTTCTTGTGTGAGTGGTTGATGGTACAGATTTAGGGGTGTTTGCATTCAAAATCCAGGGTTACCAAAAAATTTGTAGTTGTGTTGGTTTTGTGCTCTGTGAATGGTTCAAAAATAATTAGTGATGTTTACAACTCCAATTGTTCACTTTTGTGCACTGAGTTACAAGCAGGGACTTTGAGCATTTAGTGTTGGGTGTTTCTTCGATTGGTGATTAAGGTGTTTCTGTTTGCGGATTCACACCACCAATTCTGGGTCGTATGCTGTTGAGGATTTGTACCACCAATCAGGTTTTTTCGATTTAAGGTTTTGTGAATTCGAATTTAGGAGGGTTTGTAGCTTCTGAATTTGGTGCTTTCTTTGTGCAATTGTGGAGCATCTGATTTAGTGTTTCTTCGATTGGTTTTAGCAAGAGCTTGTTGAGACAGTAACAGGGTGTTTGCTCATTATTGCTTTGAGCAATTTTTGTACACTCCGACTTGGAGTTGTAGCAGAAGAAGGATTTGAGTTTCTTTCTTATTGGATTAGGGTTTTCGACGAGAAGTGGGTTAGCGTTTTGTGTATCGTTGTTTTTCGAATTTTTCTTCATCTTTTCTTTGAGGTTTCTCTGAGAAGTAGTGATTTTTCTTACAGCATCAAGTTTATGGTTTTGGCCTGTTCCCCCTGTTTGTTTAATTAGTGGTTCAACGAGTGGTATTTTAGGTTTTCAATTAGGTGTGTTCCTAATTTGAACTCATAAATTCCCATTCCTTGATTTCTAATTGGTCCTTTGTGTTTGTTCACTATGCCTAGAGTTACTAGGTCTAATCAGGGGTTTGTTTGAGTCCCATGTCTCATTGTTTTGATTCACAGAGTGCTAGTAAGTTTCTCCAATGTCCTTTTAAGGGGTTTGATGGCTGCAAGAATGGGGTAAGAGGAAGGGGTTTAGTGAGAAGCTCCTTTTTCAAACATCTTAATGATATGCATCTAGTGAATGGGGAAGAAAATGATAGATGCAGGGACAGGGTTCAGAATAATGGTGTAGTCTATGCTCTATGGGACGAGACTCTTTCACAACTAAAGATGTGGTTGTGTACCAAGTGTATGCATCTCCAAGCTTGGAAGAAGTGTTGCAGGTCACACGACGGAGATGTAATTTCGGCTCCTTTCAATGGAGTGGATACTGATTTTCTTATTCACGGCGTAGCAAAACCTGAAGAGGCAAGTGCTTCTGTTCCTGTTTCTATTGTTGATAATGTTGTGCTTAATAATTCTGTTCAAGTCCTTGGTGTGGAGTTGTTAGATAAAGTTTTTCAAGCTCAGTTGCATACAGTTCGGCATATACCCACTAAATGTATACTTAGTTTCTCTAGAACATTCAAACACACATTGGACAAGGTTATACTTAGTCCCTTGGATATTTCGGCTTGGATTCAACTGCTCCTATTTCCTATATGTGTTTTGCGCAATTATACTCCCAAGAGTAGTGCAGAAAGTCGATCTGGTATGCGTAAGAAACTTCAAGTTTCTTCTATTAATCACGCTTTAGCAAAGTGGAGGGATTCTGATGGTTGTGTCTCTTTGATTGTGAGTTTGTTATCTGATAATGATCTTCTATCTAAACATAAGGTCTTGTCTATTAATACTAATCAAGATGATATTAATCTACGACTTTGTAGACGAAAGCTTAGTCAAGGTTCTTATACTGCAACCATTCGTGTTCTTACATCTAATGGTGTTGCTCCTTTTAACGAGGCCACTTTGTCTGACTTACAGCTCAAGCATCCTTCGGTATCACCGCTTGATTTTGCCTATTGCCACTTTTGAAGTAGATGCCGCTTCAGCTAGTACTGATATGGTTTTGAACAGAATTAAAAGTTTCTCTAAAGGTACAACATGTGGCAGGGATGGTCTTCATGCTCAACATTTGCTTGACGCCCTCAGTGGTCCGGCAGCAGCTGTGGCAGATGAGCTTCTTTCGTCTATTACGGCTATTGTTAATCTTCTTTTAGCCGGTAAGTGCCCTCCACAACTTGGTAAATTTATTGCTAGTGCACCGCTTACTCCTTTAATCAAACCTGGAGGGGTATTAGACCTATTGCGTAGGTACTATACGGAGAAGGTTAGTTTCTAAGGTTGCTACATCACTTGTAAGTAAGGATATGTCTAGTTATTTAAGTGATTTCCAATTCGGTGTTGGTGTACCATGTGGTGGAGAAGCTATTTTGCATTCTCAGTGAATCGTATTTTGGAGGAAAAATGTAGCTTTGAACTCTATGTCGATGCTTTTGGTAGATTTGGTAATGCTTTTAACCTAGTGGATAGGTCTTCTATGTTAAGAGAAGTGAGACTTAGGTGCCCAAGTATATATAAATGGGTTGAATTTTGTTATGCCTTTCCTGCCAATCTTTATTATGGTACTTCTACTCTTTCTTCTCGCACAAGGTGTACAGCAAGGGGACCCTTTAGGGCCTTTACTTTTCTCCGACTTTGTATCCTCTTGTTTTAAAAGTCTACTTGTGATGTCAACTTGATTTGCGGGCATGGTATTTAGACGATGGTACCATTATTGGTGATACCATGCAAGTTTCTAAGGCTTTTCATATTATTCAGGTTGAGGGTGCATCTGTTGGGCTTCATCTCAATGTGCGGAAAACCGAATTGTTTTGGCCTTCTACGGATATTAGGAGTTTGCAATTCGGTATTTTTCCTGCTGATATAGGTAGATCCTCTATAGGAGTTAAACTTCTTGGTGGTCCTGTGAGTTTGAATGCTGAATTTTGTAGTCAATTGGTTCTTGACAGAGAGAGAAGACCATACTGATTGATGGCGCAGTTCGCAGGCTTGCAGACCCTCAAAGTGAATTGCTTCTTCTTCGCAATTGCACAGGTGTTTCTAAACTCTATTTTGCTATGCGTACTACTGCGCCTAAATATGTGAAAGTAGGACAGGTTGTATTTGATAATCATCTTTCAAAGTATATGAGGGAACTAGTGATTGGTGATGGTCCAGGTTTTGGCATGTTACAACAGAGATTAGTATCTCTACCCATCAGAGATGGTGGTCTTGGTATTTATTCTATGTTTCACACCATGCAATATTTTTTTTTGGCTTCTTACTCTCAGACCTTACACCTACAGGGGAATATTTTACACAATGTTTCTTCTGCCTTTACATCTTCAAAAATTTTGGTTAAAGGTCCAGTTTATCAACAAGCTTTTGATCATTTTGTTCAAGTGTGTGGTATTGACTCTTCACAACTTAGCAATCTCATAACTGCCCCACATCCTATGCACTCACTGGCAGTTCAGTATTTTGCAGGTGTGACAAAAGACATGCCTTCCATTTTCAATATGTCAAGGAGGGACTCAGTGCTTTGGCAATGTAATAAAACCAAGCATGCTCAAGATTACTTACTTGCAATTCTGTTGATGGACTTGGACGAGAAGATGGGGCCACGTCAATTTTGTGCTTGTTCTTTGTTATAGACTTGGCATTCCACTTTTTGCGAGAAAATAGTGTTTGTACGTGTTGTAATAGAGATATGGATGTATATGGTGACCATGCATTGCATTGTGCTAAGGAAGTCGGAATCAAGTTTCGACATGATCTTGCTCGTGACACCTTTGCGGATATTTGTTATAGGGCAGGTGTGCACACTAAAGTTGAAGCACCTTTAGGTTTCTTATCTCGTGATGGCGGCGATTCCAGACCAGCAGACATTCTTGTATACAAATGGGAGGAAGGCCGAGATACTTGTATGGATGTGACGGGAGTTTCTCCTTTATTTGGAGGTGGTGTAGACACTTTTACACCGGGTCTTGCTTTGTCTGAAGTCGTAGAGCGTAAAAGATGTAAATACCTTGATGTATGTAGAGCGAATAGGTATAACTTTGGTACCTTAGCTTTTACTACCCTAGGTGAGCTTGGTATTGAAACTATAGAGTTTTTGTTAAGATTGAAAAATTACATAACTAGACATGATGCTAATATTAAAGTTCGCAATTTTCTTTTTATTAGATTAGGTTTAGCTATCCAAAAAGGGGTTGGAGCGCAACTTGTTGCAAGGCTACCAACAAGTTTCTTGTAAAAAAATGTAATTCTTCTTTTTGATAATAATAATAATAATAAATTATTATTATTATTATTATTATTATTATTATTATTATGGTTTCCTTCATCTCATGGAAACTCCTTCACTTCAAGGAAACTCCTTGGTTTCAACAAACTCCTTGATTTCATGATATTTCCCTAAAATCATGAAAATAATATAAAATTAGGAAAAGTACCATGGAACCGGGCTTATTGACCGTCATGCCATGCCTTGGCCATAACCGGTCCCACACTTCATGATTCCTTTATTTTATATTATTATTTCCTTCATCTTATGAAGTTTCCTTAGTTTGAGCAAAACCTTGATTTCTTCATATTTTCTCAAAATGTTGCTTAAACGCGCATCAGAAAATATCAAAATTCTCAGGACTGAGACATAGACACTTTGGAGACATGAGAATGTTACCTTGACCGACCAAGGTTGGCTCTTTGGCTTGCAAGGAGCCGGTCCTACGCATTTTCACAATTTGACCTAATTTGCGCAATTGCACGTATTAGGTCCAAAAGTCTTCCAAACGACTTGGAATTTCATAAAATGATCGTCGGTCGATCTCGTGACCAACCAAGGCCGGTTTAATGATCCCTTGGTCGGTCCCTCATCTCTTCATAATAAGGTTTTATTGCCTAATGCTCAGACGGGTATTATATTAATAAATGATTGAACCAGCATTTAATCATCTTTTCACCAACTGGTCTTCAACAGACTTTGGTATTTGCTCACTCGAGCATCTACGCACTACATGGTCGATCCATCATCCCATGTAGTCGGTCTTTCCTTCACTCCGTGGTTGATTTTCAATAAATCAGCAATTGATCGAAATTAGGGGTTTGAATCCAAGGTTCATAATTCCAGATTCGAACGTTAATAATTTTACATTGATCCCGTGATCAACATTTTAATTGATTATACTCGGTTCAGTTGCCAGTATTTTAAATTAATATTTTATTTGGTCCTGCTACCAACAATTCATTAAATGAGCAATATTTGTTCAGACGAGCAATATTTGCTCAGACTAAGGAATATTGGTTCAACTATCAATATTCAATAATTCATTGAGTGAGCAATATTTTCTCACCTTAGCTATCAACATTTATTCGAAAATTACACATGTGTCTCAGCAGACACGTTCAATTCATGAGTCTTGGAACATTTGCAAATCACGTTCGACTCAGCAATACAAGGACTCATCGTCCCATAAATTAAGTCATCAAATGACTAACTAAATACACGTATGCCCTGTAGACTCCACCATTACGAGACATCAATCGTGTCACATGGGCGGGATATTAACTAGGGTTTTGTTCTGGCGGTCTACGACACGTGTGTTCATACACACGATGAGAATGTGAGCAAGTCGTGCAATCAGTTGGAGGAGTTAGAAAAGTAGTGGATGGAAAATCAACCAAGTCTCCGCACGATGAGTAACTGGTTTTAACATGATTTCCACTTCCCCACTCTTTGAATCCAGCAACTGTCACACTTCATGGGATCAAGGTGTTTACAATTCTAGTAATATAAATAAGTCTTTGAATTATGATTGAAAAAAAAGGACAATCTTTCGTCGAACAGACACAACAAAACACAAACTCATCGTCGAACATTTACTCTCAACAAAGAAAATTCAATCAATCAGAACTTATCTTATTTCTTCACACATAATACACAACACACCTATAATTTCGATCACCATTGATCTCCCACATTTCTCGACTTCCCTCCTACAGATCGACCCATCCTCTCTTGTGGCCGAATTGATTCTGGAATGGCCATTGTCTTGTTTTAGGCCGGAGTCCTACAGATTGATCTCTCGAATTCAAAGTACTCCCTCTTGCAGTGTATCTGTGTGAGGTTAGACAATTCGCTCGGTTCAAGGAGTTTCCTCCGCACGATCGTCTCCTCAATTCCTTAAAAACCAGCAACTCGTTTTGCCCCATCTACATAGGTGAATGAATAAATGTGTACATGGAATGGTGGTTGAATGGGGATTGATTTAGCAATTGAACTCAATCTGAGCTAGGTAATACAACATGGTAATGGTATGAGCCTGTGGATTGAATTGGATGAAGATGTAAGTGGAGCTCGGCGAGGAAGTTATGCACCTAGCAGCGAGTGGGGATGGGGTTTGTGCATGGTCATGCAAATGGCCTTGACTCGAATCGGTATTTCAAATCGTAGATTCAAGTGGATTAAATTCAACTCAGTATTAAGGTATTTTTAGACATTTTGATGCTGCCACCTAAGCGTTAACAGCTGCTAACTTCCGTTTACCGTTTTTGAATAAAAGGGTCAAGGAAAGGGTACTTTAACAAATATCTGAAAACGGGGACATTTTTTTAGTGTAAAGTGAAATGCAGGGGTAGTATATCCAAAATCCAAAAGGAAAAAGTTAAATGGTTTAAATTTTGTGTACATACTGAAACGAATTTGGCATGATGAAAGTGATCGCAGGAAAAATGGTAACGAGTAAGAATTACAGAAGCTGAAGTGGTTGATATTTCAAGAAGAAAGAAAACGGAGTTTTACATTAATGGACAGCGTGAAGCTTCAAAGAAAAACATTTTCTTGTTCGCACATTAACATCGAGAACAATGCATCACTCTTTCAATAATGACATGTCATGTATTCAAATTAATCTACATCGTTACTCAATAACGACATGGACCACATGAGAAGTTTAGGGAACGAATGATGATGGTGGTATTGATTCATATAATCAACTCGAATTCAGAGAATGTAAATCAGGTAAGAAAATTTAGGGTTTGTGGTTTATCTTTTGATTTTATGTGAAATTAATCATGTTACTGAAGATTAGAAGATGGGTTTTCAGTGATGAAGATGATAAAGAGAGAAACTACTTGATTTTAAGCTTTAGTGAGGATTTGAAAGAGATTTAGGGTTCTTGGTGATTGAGTAATTTATAGGAAATTAGAGGATGGGTTTTTAAGATCGGTGGAGGTTTTGAATCGGTTGCAGTCAAGAATACAAAATAAAGAAATAGATTGGGATGTTCATAACAATTTAAGTATGTTGCTGTTATCAACAGTGAGGACGAGATTTTGTCGGTTTGAATCTGTCAGAGAAGTTGAAGAAGGCGATGAGTTAGGTCAGAATTTGATTGAGGTCATATCCTGTGATATGTTGTTGTAGAAATTGAAGCTAGGTTTCTTGGTCTTCATATTAGATGGGTGTTTGCTGGTTTGATGTTTCTAAGATTAGAGGTAGCTGAATCTGAGTGAATGATACTATATTTGGTATTGAGAATCAGAAGAACAATAGTGATGGTGGTTGAGATCCAGAGAATATGTTGAGTGAAGGGTTCGAACCATGGAGTTGATGATGTTGTTGTTCTGGTGATTACAGGTGGCCTGAGATGATATTGCAGGTGGATGCTTAGATGTATGATTAGGTCACAGGAGGTGGATATGCTGGTGTCATTTAGTATGAGATGAATTGATTGTGCTCGAGTTGGTAATGCATTTGCAGTTGGAGTTGTTGAATCTGTGACTGAGATGAAGTTGCAGTTATGAAAGATGAGATGGAGTTACTGACTGTAGATAGGTATGGCATGAGGTAGAGGGGGAATGGCTTGTTGCCGGAAATTGGTTGTGGTGCTATTTCATGAAGTTGTAATGTCTAGAAGAGACTGACAAGGAAAGTAGCTGAATGCTAGGTTGTGCAGATGTTGTTGTTGTTGCTTGAAGTGTTAGCTGAACTAAAAGGGTTTGTGGTGCAGTGAGAGTCACAAGATCGCTTTGAATATAAGAAGTTACATCAAGAGAAGTTAATGGATGAATTGTGTGTTGAGAGGGTGTAATTGCAGGTAGTTTCCAATGGTGGTGTGTAAATGAGCATTTGTTGGTGGTAGTCAGGTTATGTTTTGCATTACATGGAGTAGAAGATGGCTTTGAATACAATAAGTTACAATAAGAGAAGTTAATGTTGCAGCTGGATGTTGAGATGAGTTTCGGAAGTTGGTGAGAAAGGAGGAAGTTAAAACCATTAACAATGGTAAGAGCTAGGAGTTCCAGGTGAATGAATGTGTGTGTACATGGAATGGTGGTTGAATGGGGATTTATTTAGCAGTTGAGCTCAATCTGAGCTAGGTAATATAGCATGGTAATGGTATGAGCCTGTGGCTTGAATTGGATGAAGCTGCAAGTGGAGCTCGACGACGAATTTATGCACTGCAGAATTGTAGGATGGGGTTTGTGCATGGTCGTGCAAATGGCCTTGACTCGAATCGGCATTTCAAATCGGCGATTCAAGTGGATTCAGCACTAATCAGTAGAAAGGGATTTTTAGACATTTTGATGCTGCCACCTAAGGGTTAACAGCTGCTAACTGCCGTTTACCGTTTTTTGAATAAAAAGATCAAGGAAATGGTACTTTAACAAATTTTTAAAAAATGAGAACATTTTTTTAGTGTAAAGTGAAATGCAGGGGTACTATATCAAAAAGCCCAAAGGAAAAAGTGAAATGGTTTAAATTTTGTGTACATACTGAAATGAATTTGGCATGATGAAAGTGATCGCAGGAAAAATGGTAACGAGTAAGAATTACAGAAGCTGAAGTGGTTGATATTTTTGTGTTATATGGTATGTTAACCAGTTTTCATGTCAATAGCTATGAAAACCCTACCAAGCTCTTATTTCACCCTTGTAAAAAAAAGAAAAATCATTTTAGTCCACCAGGCTCTATCGATTTAATCCACCAAGCATAAAAATTTAGTCCACCAAGAATAAGAGAGGAAGAAAATGTAAAGAGAATCAACGATTTTAAGTATTAAGTAATGATCTTTCTTCTTAACTTGTTAGTATCATCCGCAAGAGTAATACCTAAATAGTTATTATTTTTGGTTTATGTTAGTTAGGTTTTACAAAACTTTAAGGAACGTGAACTGTTTTATAGGGATTGGTTCTTCTTTCGTTTCGATTCTGTCTTTCTCATCGAAGGTTAATACTTTCTAAGATGACGTTGTTGTGTGGAATGATGCTGATGTATGAAGGGTTGCTCTCGACACCCAGAGCCTTGGCAATAGTTAGGAGCTTGAATATTAGCAGATGCTTATAAAATTACAGGTCTGTGTTGTACTCATTGTTGGAGAATTGCTAAGGATAAAAGAAGGAAAAAAAAGCATATAGGTTCTTCCTTTAAAGGGTGAATCTCAATTTTATATATATACAAGACTTCTTATGTATCCAAGGAGATGGTGCATTTTTTGTTACAATTATTTGGTTACATTGCATACTGGTTCTCAAACAGTCTTTTAACCTTGATGAATGTACCAAAGGTAGGCGTCGATCATTACAATTGGATCATAATTGTCGGCGAAAGATCATAAGACACTAGCATCTGGTCAATTGTCTTCACCGACAACAGAAAATACTCCCCAAAACTCATAAAAGGTGCCGCTGCAATATTTTGAGTTTTGCAGGGATAAGGAAAAACGCGTCTGTTATAGCAGAGACAGTCAAGATAATGAACAATTTTACAATTCAAACGGATTGTGGGATGAGCACATGTGGTGCACGACTTGGATGTACTATGCAACGGGTGTTGCTTCATATCCATATGTATATCATATGAAGACAACAGGCGTACTTGGCTGGTATTGCCGTATTGGGGACCTGAATACATTATTGTTGACGTTCTATACAAGTATGCATTGGTGCTGATGTTCCATACAAGTTTTCCACCTCTCAGGTTCTACCTATGTCCGTGTGTTTTGTATATGTCCAAATATCATGATCACTTTTTTCCACTTTCAGTGATACTTCTTCACTTGGTCACTTTTTAGCGGATCATATATCTCTTAAATCACTTTGTAGCACCAACTAAGCATGAGTTTCTTAAGATTAGAATCTCAATAACGGCATATTCATGTATAAGGAAAAGTGCAGTTCGGTTCCTAGTTTCAATATTCTATGTTACTATCTTAAAAACAACTAGATACTGATCTAGGTGTGGCAAAAAAAAAAATTTAGCCCCCCATCTTGAAATCCTGGTTCCGCCACTGAATGACCATCTGTTGCTTCATTTACTCCTGCCCTTTACATGTAAATAGCTATTCCAATGACCATCTGTTGCTTCATTTACTCTGCCCTTTGCTTCATTTTAGACTTTGTGAAAACAAGTTCTAGTCATATTTTATGTTATGAGACTTTATGAAAATTTAGCATGAAACAGTAACCTTTATGGCATATGATATGTATTTCGGTGTCGTACATTTTCAAGTGCATTAGGCTAAGTCCTATGGGCTAGATTGGAGTGCTAGATTGGCCAAAAAGTGTTGCAAATCATGAAAAAAGTGTGGGAAAAAAGTTAACACTAAATCTGGCTACTTCTCTTGCCTAGCATTTGCTCGCAGTCTCACTATCGGCGAGATTGAAACGCTGAATGGTGCGGCGCTCAAAAAGTAATAAAAACGCCGAACCGTTCGGCGCTCACAAAATCTAACGGCTGAGATTGAAACGCCGAACCGTTCGGCGTTCAAAAAGTAATAAAAACGCCGCATGGAGCGGCGCTCAGAAAAACGCCGAATGGTTAGGCGCTCACAGATGACGTGGTGGCCAATCTAGCGGCTAGATATCTAGCCCATAGGACTTAGGAGGTTGCCCAGGCTGACGTGGATGGCCAATCTAGCGGCTAGATATCTAGCCCATAAGACTAAGCCTTATGTGCTTTTCTTTGACTTCATTTTGAAGTATTCATTGAACTGATCTTAGTATCAATATTTGTTGTTGTTGGATTTGTCTAACTTGTTATATGTTATGGCTTGAATGTAGTTGTTAGTTCATGGATTTGTGAGAAAATCTAGAATTGGTAAAGCAGTACTATTAATTGATAAAATGTTTATATTATACTGGGTCTCAGTTTAGACACGAAGCATTGTAGTGCGCCTACGAATGGGAGTGTTTGTGAAAATATTTTTGTATTATCACTTTACCATTTTTATAGTGTAAAGTGAAATGCGGGGGTAGTATATCAAAAATCCAAAAGAAAAAAGTTAAATGGTTTAAATTTTGTGTACATGCTGAAACGAATTTGGCATGATGAAAGTGATCGCAGGAAAAATGGTAACGAGTAAGAATTACAGAAGTAAAAGTGGTTGATATTTCGAGAAGAAAGAAAACGGAGTTTTACATTAGTGGACAGCGTGAAGCTTCAAGAAATTGACGTTTAGTCCCAAAGTTGTTGGGCTTTGTACTGGTTAGTCCTCCCCTCTCAAGACTGGTACATACTAGTCCAGATTTTTAAAAGCGGGGACAATTTAATCCTTTTTTGTACGATTTGGTCCAAAATTTCACCGATCCAATAATAACCGGTCTTTGTTATTACCCAAAATACTCCAATTATGTTTATGTTCATACCGAAAGTCAGAAGAGAGAAATAGTCTAAAATTTGTAGATATGAGATTTTGACAAGAGACAAACAAATTTTTGACGAGAGAGATGCGATTTTTGGTTTTGGTTCTTCGTCAGAGATTTCTAGGTAAGGTTTTTGATCTTCGATCATGTTTATTTCAGCAATATCTTCGTTATTTTCTTCGATTTATTTTTGTAGATTTGGTCTGATTGGATTTATTTTTCAAATGGAACCTGTTTCCATGTCTTCTTCACATGATAATTTTATTTTTGGTTAAAATCAAACGCCAATTAATTGTCGAAATTCAACCTAATTTTGCCCTGTTGGTTAACTTTTGTTGTTGCTTCGTACTCATACTGAATTAAATCGCAGAAACACATTTCACCCTTCCATAAATAGGGATGTATTCTCGATATTGACTAGTAGTCATGATAAATAGTTAACTGGACTATGTTGCTTTGGGTATAATCTTTCCAATTTTATTTACTAAGAAAGAATATATTGCTCAGTTTTATAATGACGGTGTTCTTAATAGACCTTATAGTTTATTTAGAACAATTAATTGGGGGATATAAAAAGTAATTGGGGGATATTTTACTGTTCATGCCGGCATGGAAAAACCCTGCCGGTTTTGATTTCCGGTATTGAAAAACCATGCCGGCATGAACAATAAAATATCCCCCAATTACTTTTTATATCCCCAATTAATTGTTCTTTATTTATGGTTAGTGGTGGAAAATTATTAGCAGAACATATCATTTAGATTTTAGTCACATCTCAAACAGTGTAATACTATTATTTCTCGTAGCCTAGTACAATACTAGTTAACTCATGATTTGACTACTACTGTTATTACTACTACATTGAAATGATTAATCTCGTCTTTCAAATACATCTTTAGTTACATATATGTATTTGGAACTAGCTATACGGGTGCTATAAATTTAGGAACTAATTTTAGTTGGTTGAGGCCTTTTATGTGTGGTGTGGGTAAGGAAGCAGGGCAACTCAAGAATCATGCACCAAACTTACGTGCACCATAAAATGGACCAGTCCAGTCCGCCTTGCGATAGAGACCGTGCAAGTTGCAAGCACCAAATTTGGGTACAACAATATATTGGAATTTATGAACCATACAATATCAATAGCAATTTTTGGCTTAGTTGAATTTAGCATATAATATCAGTTGCAGCTCCATTTGGGTAGAAAACGTAATACAATAATGGTATTTTTGGGGAGATCTTTATGGGTCTATTTGCACGCAAGATGGAGAGGTTTGCTGCTAAAGGAGGCAGCAAAGGAGAACTAGGCCTGCTGGATTATAACTATCGGATGGAAATTTAAATTTCCCTGCATCAGATGGAAATTTTAATATCCCTGGTGTGGATAGAATAGATGAAGATTTAAATGGAATTCTCTTGTATCTTCTAAAAATGGGATTGTCATCCCTGGAAGGCATTAAGCGTACGTTGTAGTCATAATTATCAAGTATGTATGTTGTTCCTGACATCCCTTTTGCCATCACAGGCTCGTTATTGTTGCGACTGGAGCATCTTCACGGAAGCTTTTGGAGTATGACGTAAGAAGGTCTCGTGTCTCTGTAAGTGAACATATTGCTTGGAGGTTGCGGTAAGATATTTTCCAAAGTTGTATTTGTTATCGGTTCATAAAGTTGTGCTTATTTCATTTTGCCAATACAGTTTGTATGCTAAATTGAGTTATTTTTCGATGCACCTTTGAGTTTTTTTTTTTTTCCACAAGAGTGGTATATATTCTAATTGATGATTCATCATTTAACACAAAGCGAAAGACTTGCATTTAGTGCTGAAGTGTGCATGGTGCATTTGGCCACAGGTGATAAAACAACAACTTCTCCCTTACTTGTTTTCTTTCAATAAGTATTTTATAGGCAACAAAGGGCTTAGTTAACGTATCTGACATATATTTCGTAAGGTTCCTAAAGAAAGTTTTACTAGCCCGAGTTAAATAATTAAATCTCTCGTTCTAAATATCATCTATATTTTAAAGAGCTCTTCTTAGCCAAGTGTAAAATCCTCTGTCATTTTTTCCTAACTGGAATCTGTAATATAGTCTTGGATGCTATAAAAATATATTTCGGTAATTAGAGGTGGATTAAATACTAAACAAGATAGGTGTATTTTCTTGTACACCAGTTATATGCGGTGCACATAAAGGTGCACTATTTTTTTATGGCACTTCATGGTTGTCATTCCTAATAGGAGGATTTGATGGGACTTCATGGTTGTCGGCTATGGATTGCTATTCACCTTCTAGTGGCATATGAGATTTCCTGGGCCAGTAAACTTAGTCAGTTCATATGCTGCAGCTTCAGTACTAAATGGTGAAATCTATGTATTCGGCGGTTGACATGGCACTTCGTGGTATGATACAAGTACTACTCATTCTTGTTCTTCTTTGCCTTTTGCCCCCTATTACATTATTAATTTCACCTTGCATGGAATTGACTGACATATATATGTTTATGTGAAGTTCAATCCTACAACCTACAAAAAAAAAATGAGTGGACCCCACGTCCTTCATTAACCCATAAAAAGGGATGCTTAGGTATAATTGCTTTTCATAATAAAATATTTACAATTTGGGGTGGAGGTGGAGTTAACTGTTACTCAGATGTAGAGATGTTTGACCCATTTGTTGGAACATGGATCTGTGCTCAATCAATGTTACATCAGGTGCTCTTTCCTTGTAAATTTTTGACTTCGGCACTAATATCATATTTCTAACAAGCATTTGAATTAAAATCATATTTCTAGAAAACCTAATTTATATTCAAATTGTTTTTAAAAGTGGTGATACTTGAATATATGTGATATATACTTTAAACACTTGCCTTACTAGTTTGTGCATAATTTTTTTATTGAATTGTTAATGTGTACATAGTTGTGCACATGTTGATTCTTAGTGTGTACATAATTGTACATATGTTGATTTGTAATGTGCACATAGTTGTACACCTGTTGATTGTTAATGTACACATAGTGTACACCAGTTGTTCGTTAATGTGCACGAAATTGTACACTTGTACACATGCTATTTATTTTTAACAAATTAGGGAAAGCACTAATGTGTACACGTTAGTGTACATAGCTGTACACATGCTATTCAGTTTGAAGTCTAAGAAATTAGGGAAATCACTAATGTCTACATAGTTGTACATGCATGTTACGTTATTTAGGTGTACATAGTTGTTTAGATGTTTGATTATTTAGGAGTAAATAGTTGTACACTTGTAGAACTATATTTTATGCATACAAACCGAAAATTAGGGAAAGCACTAATGCGTATAGGTGTTGGATTTTTTATAGATTTGTACATAATTGTACATCATTGTGCTATCTATATAATATATGCATGTTTTGTTGTTTAAATGTTGGATTTTTGTAGGTGTGTACATTTTTTTTTTAATTTTATCGCTTTGAAGTTTTATAGGTGTGTGTACATAGTATGTACACCACTGTCAAATTTCAATAATATGTATGACCTGTTTGGTGGGTATATATGTTGTATTTTTTAGATTTTTTAATAGGTGTGTACATAGTTGTACACCATTGTGTTATCTCAAATAATATATGCATGTTTTGGGATGTTGGATTTGTTAGATTTTTTAATAGGTGTGTACATAATTGTACACCATTGTGCTAATTAATAAGAAGATGAAACAATTGACCATCTATATTTTCATTTTCTTTGTAAAGTTATTGTCATGCAAATGCTATTAAAGTGAAGTATCGGTACGGGTAAGGAGGCGGAGGATGAAGGGATCAGTTCCTTGAAACCAAAAAAAAGGAAGAACATTTGAAATTTTTCCATAAACTTCTCTTGTTTGATTATTAATTTTGAAATTATTTGAAATCAAAAAAGGGAAAACATTTGAAATTGTCTATGAACTTCTATTGTTTGACTAATTAATTTAGTGCCCTTAAATATCTAAGCCACAATTAGCAGGTAAAAGAGATTTTATGATTGTACGGGATATATACATCAGATCTTATTAAAGATAAAAATATAAAACAATAGGAGTTAATTTCTTTATTTTGTTTCCAATGACGTTTTTCATTTCCTATAAATCTTGGTACGCTAACGTTTTCCTTAGTTTTTGCATCATATATTGTTAAATTGACGGATCTTTTTTCGTACATGTTAGGTTGCTTGCTGAGAACTCCAAATGAATATTAATTTATAGGGTAAGCAATCTAATGAATTGAGATGAATATCTACAATGGTCTCCGCAGAAGCTGCTCAAGGTATGCTTTTGGTGAATCGAACTCATATTGTGATTGCTCATAGTGACGAATATCACATGACATTCTAATCCTTGTTACCTAAGTTCTCTGTGAAGAACCCTATTCTCTCTTTGGGTTCGCAGTCGAAACCCACCTCACAACAGGAATCCATTTTGCAACCAAAGTCCTCTTCGCAAGCAAAATCTACTGTCTCTAAAAGAAAGTCTGTGAATGACAAGGTATTTAAGAAACATTTACTTTTTAATAACAATATTGTTGCCTCTGTTTCTTATATATCTTGTTATTCGCAGGATGACAGAAATATTGATAAAACTCCCAAAAGATCTCGCCAGTCTAAACCTGTTACTCCTAGCGTTTCTTTTCCCCCATCTTGTTCTTTTTTTATTTATTTATTTATTTTTTTTTTTTTTTTTTTTTTTTTTTTTTGCGACTCAAGTCCTTGTTCGCCCTTCAAGCTCTAAACTAGAAACGAAAAATGGAGATATATCAGTTGGAATCTATTGTTGAAGAAGTTCGAGTTGAAAGAGATGCTTGGATGGAGCAATATAGCCTCTTAGATAATCTTCATACATATGCTGCTGATCAAATAAATAATTTGTCTAAAGAAAATGTTGATTTAGTTCAGAATCAAGACTCATTAAGTAATGACTTATCTCGCCTCTCTTACTCTTTGACTAAAGCTAATTTGGAGTTGGAAACTTTATCAGATGAGAATGGAACTCTTTCTCAAGAAAAGCGTTCTCTGTTAAACAAGGTGGCGATTCATTCGCAGCAATATGATGTTTGTCAAAAATTGTGTGAAGAACAAGAACAATCTATTCGCACGTTGAGAAATCATCTTGAAGAAGTTACTGCCGAGAGAGACAAACTTATTCAGGGTAGAATAACCTTGAGTGTAAAAGCAAACCAATTCAAGGATCAATGTTCCAAGTTAGAAAAATCCAATTCTTCTCTTGCGACCGAGAATGCCATACTTATTTCCAACGAAAAAAGTTTGTGATCTCGATTGAAAGGTTTAGTTGGGGATACATTTGATGATGCCATGGACCGTTTGGGGAATAGTTGTTCGGCTTTAATTCAACATCTTACTTCTCAAAAGGAAGGTAGTCATATTATTTGACTACCTTAATTCATTTGTTTATTCCACAAATCTTTATTTATCCTGAAAATTCCAAAAATCTGAATGATCTTCTTTAATCTTTTGTTATGCAGATTCTGAGAAAAAGTTTCGCTCCGATATTTCTACCCTCAAATCTGATTATTCTAAAGTTCGCAAAGAAAATGGGATACTCGCCACTTCCCTTGCTCGCTCTCGCGAGCGTGCAGAAAGAAGATTCGATTATATGTTTGACTGTAAAGACATAGATAGTAAAAATCATCAGAAGGCGCTCCTCCGTCAATTTCATCTCAAAGCCGAAGTCCTTGTGAATGAAATTTTATTGTCTAAATCTCTTGATCCTATTCATGTTGATCCTTTGGAAGTAAGTGATGATGAAGTCCCTAACTCTCCTGACAGTGATTATGATTATGAAAGCTGCGAAGATCTCGCTAATATTGAAGTTGTCAACGAAGATCCAGATGAAAAAATTTCTGATGAAAATCCACCAACTGGCGAAGGTGAAGCTGACAAAGTTGTTGAAGAACCTCTACCATTTTCTGCAGTCGATAATGTTGATGTAGAGAATTAAACTATTTTTGTAACTTTTGTCGAAATTTTCTTTTGGATTGGAAAGACTGAATCTTTTTTTGAATAATTCCCTTATTTTATCCTTCTTCCTTATTTAAGAACTATGATTATAACTTCGCAAGCATGTTCGCTTACATTTTTGGTGGTCTTTTAAGTAAGACCTTCCTACTTAAAGGTCTTACTTTGCCACCCCTCATTGCGACAAGATCGCAGGACGTCTTTACACTTTCATGTAATGACCCATTGACCTTGTCTTATCATTTTACGAGTATTTTTGCCTCTGCAGGATATTTTTCTTGCGACAATATGACAGGTTTAAATACTCTTGCGAGAATATAATCCCATGACATTGTCGTCTTTGCGACGAGATCGCAGGACGTCTTTACACTTGCATGCAAAAACCCATTGATCTCGCCTTACCCTCATGTTAGTATTGTTGTCTCTTCAGGATCATCGCACAAATATGACAAGCCTAAATTTCCTTGCGAAAATAAAGCCTCATGACATTTGCGTCTTTTGACACTTATCAGCTCCCTAATGGAGGGTGCGACCCTTATCTTCTCCCTGGTTGCCCCTTCAAGGAGGCGTACATCGGCCATACAAGGCTAGCTCCTCCCATCCGTTCTTAACAACAACCTGTTGTTTTCGCAGCCTCTTATCCCTTATACCTATAGGGTTTATGGTTACGAGACTGCACCCTAAGTGGAGTTTTCTTCGGGCCGAAAAGCATGTGCCAAGACTTGCCAAGAATGGCCGAGACACTTCAAATGCCCCTGCTCTCTTGGCTCAACCGTGTACCTCGGCGCCTTGGTCATACACTGACTCCTTGGAAGAGACCCTCGGGCGTCCAACCAGGGTATAACCTTATATATATAGTTGGAAATCCAAGGTATCTCTCCCGGATAGGCTTTCATGGGCCCCAAATCTACATGGCTCAGGTTTCGGGAGCGGTGTAACCTTTTCCCTGAGCCATGTCAAGAGATACCCCCTTATATGACGCACTTTAGGTCTTACATTTGCCTCTTACGAAATATCATTCGCGAACTAGGGTGTACGCCATAAAGGTTCGTCCCATTCACTCATTCTTTCAATTATGTTTATTCATTCAATCATTCATTATCTCTTGTTATTCTTCTTGCGAAATATTCACAAATTTTCTCTGCATTTTATTGAATTTCGCAAATATCTTGTGTTAAAGTATTTCATCTTGATTCATTCCATTTCACCCATTTTTATGGGTAATATTTCTTTAGATATAATCTATTCCATGGCCTGCTCAATCTTTGTCCCATATCTTTACCTTCAGGATCCATCAATCTATATGCCCTTGTACCAACTACTTCCTTGATGATATAAGGTCCATCCCATTTTCTCGCCAGCTTTCCCCCACTTTCTCGCTGATATATTGGTGTTTCTCGCAGCACCAAGTCTCCTGGTTGAAATTCACGTATTTTGACACGGTTGTTATATTCTCTAGCCAATCTTCGCTGATAATTCTCCATATGTCGTAATGCTTTTTCTCTTTTTTCTTCTAATTCGTCCAACTTGATTAGAATGTTACCTGCACTAAGATTTTTCTCCCAAACCTCTTTCTTGGTTGTTGGGATCATAACTTCTGTTGGGAATACAGCTTCAACTCCATATGTTAAGCAAAAAGGTGACATTCCTGTAGCTTCTCTTCTGGTTGTATTATAGGCCCACACCGCATTGTGTACTTGTTCGCACCATCCTCTATTGTGTCCTTCTAATTTCTTCTTTAATATATCTGCAATTGTTTTGTTTGTTGCTTCTGCCTGACCATTAGCTTGCGGATATAAAGGAGTTGATTTTCCACATCTTATCTGAAATGCATTAAGTAAACAATTCTATATTTTGCCCTTCAAACTGTTTCCCATTATCAGATACCAATTGTGCGGGGATCCCAAATCTGCATATAATATTCTCAAATATGAAAGTAAAGACATCTTTATCGCGAATGTGTTGTACCGCTTTCACCTCTGCCCATTTTGTGAAATAATCCGTTGCGACAATTAAGTATCTTCTCTGTCCTGTCCCCGGTAAAAATGGTCCCACAATATCTAAACCCCACTTTCCAAAAGGCCACACACTTGTTGAAGAATTTAACGGTGCTCCTGGTGCATGTATTTTCTTCCCATGTCTTTGACAATCTTCGCAGCGCCTTGATATTGCTCTTGCGTCCTCATGCATATATGGCCAGTAATATCCTTGCGTTTTTGCTTTATATGCTAAAGATCTTCCGCCGCTATGATTTCCAGCATCTCCACTATGCAACATCTTCAATATGGTTTCTCCCTCTTTCCTTGTTAAACATCGAAGTGAAGGCCCATCAAAAGATCGCCGATAAAGCACGCCATCTCTTAATTCATAATTTGTTGCACGGCTTTTTAACTTATGTGCCTCTAATCTGTCTCTTGGTATTTCCCCTTTCATTAGGTACACGTGAAGTTCTATTCTCCAGTCTTCATCGCGACATTGCATTCCATCTTCTACCAACATTATATCTGTTTCTTGCTCTTCCTCTTTATTAATTGACGGTGCTAGAAGTGTTTGTATTTTGATATTCCTCGCAGTCGGGTCTGTCATCATACTTGATATAAAGGCAAAAGCGTCTGCGAGTCTATTATTTCTCTTTGATATGTGCCTCCATTTCATTCTCGGTATCTGTGCTGACAATTCTTCGACAAGCTTCTTGTCTTTTGCAAAGATGGCTCATTTGTAGTGTATTCCTCTGTTATTTGGCGAATAGCTAATTGCGAATCACTGGTAATCCTCACATTTTCCAATTTCATTTCTATTGCGAATCGCAGAGCATGTATTATAGCTTCATACTCCGTTTCGTTATTGGTGGATTCAAACTCCAATCTAAAAGAGAAAGCTAATTTATTGCCTTCTGGCGAAATCATAATAATTCCCACTCCATTACCTTCTCCATTTGATGATCCATCTACTAATATTTCCCACCTATTTGGCTCAGTTAACAGATCTTTTGGGTCTCCATGCTCTTCTTCTACATCCATCATTTCATCCACTGCTTCATCCTCTTCCAAGGGAAATTCTGCTAAAAAGTCTGCGACAACCTGTGACTTGGTTGAAGATAATATTTCATATTTGAGTTTACAATGGCTTATTTGAGCATTCCATCTTTCAACTCTTCCCGATCTTTTTGAATTTTTCATTACTGACTCAATTGGTATTTTCGTTACTACCTTAACAGTATGTGCTTGAAAATATATGCGAAGCTTAAACGTTGCATAAACTAACGCCAGGATTAGTTTTTCAATCTTTGAATAATTCCTTTCTGCGGCATTAAAAGTTTTACTGATGTAATAAATTGGTTTTTCTACTCCTGCATTCATTCGCAGTAATACTGCACTTAATGCGTGCGAAGTTGTCGCAAGATATATTAACAATTCCTCTCCTAGTTCTGCTTTTTGCATAATGGATATATCCATTAGATGTTCCTTGATTCCTTGTAAAGCCTTCTCACATTCGTCTGTCCATTTAAACTTCGATCCTTTTTTCAAGATGCTGAAAAAATGTTTACACTTATCAGATAACCGCGAGATGAATCTTCCTAGCGATGCTAACAACCCATTTAACTTTTGAACGTCTTTTACTGTCGCGGGTGTTGGCATATCGCGAATCGCTTTCACTTTCTCAGGTCGACTTGTATTCCTTCTTTTGATACGATGTAACCCAAAAATTTCCCGATGCAACTCAGAAGTACATTTTTCTTGGTTTACTTTGATGTTGAAATGTCTCATCTGTTCAAAGATTTCTTTAGGATCTTGTACGTGGTCTTAGCTTTTTTACTTTTTATGAGCATATCATCTACGTATACCTCTAGTGTTTTGTGTATCCATTTTGCGAACACCTCTTCTACCATTCTTTGATATGTTGCTCCAGCATTTCGCAGACCAAATGGCATTTTTGTATAGCAATATAATCCTCTTGGAGCGAAGAAAGAAAGTATGCTCTTGATCTTCCTCGGCGAGAGGAATCTGGTTGTAACCTTTATATCCGTCCAGGGATGATATCCTTTCATTCCCTGCTGCTGATTCAACCAATTGTGGAATATCTGGCAATGGAAAACTATCTTTAGGACAAGCTTTGTTTAGATCAGTGAAATCTATGCAAATTCTTATCCCCTTTTTCTTCTTTGGAACTATGACCATGTTCGCTATCCATTCAGGATATTTTGCTTGTCTAATAATTCCTGCATCTAGCATCTTATGCAGTTCTTCTTCTATTTGGGGGTGATATGCTGTTGCAATTTTTCTAATTCTTTGTTTGAATGGTTTCACATTTCTGTCAATTTCCAATTTATGGCACGCTACCGATGGATCTATACCAGGCATTTCATCCATATCCCATGCGAAGATATCTTTGTAATCTCGCACCAAATCGACAGTTCTTTTTTCTTCATTCGCTTCCATGTTAGTCCCAATTTTTAGCATCTTGGGCTCTTCTTTAGTTCCAACATTCACTTCTTTTGTTTGTTTCCGCGATATAACTAGCCTTAGGTTCTCCCATAGGGTCGGTCCTTTCATTTCTTTCGCGAGCTCATTTTCTTCTTCCGAGATCTCGCTAGGTATTCCTTTTCCTTCCTTTGCTCTTATCATGTAAATTCTAAATTCTTCTTTTTTTTAACCGCTTTTGTCATTTTTTTCGCGATACTTTCGCTTTTTTGCTTGCTCCTCATAATATTTTAGTTCAATTTGATAATATATTCTTCCTTTATCAACATCCCTCTAATCTCGCCAATTCCGGTTGGTGTAGGAAATTTGATACATTGATGAAATGTTGACGCTACAGCCTTTATTGCATGTACCCATGGTCTCCTAACAATATATTGTACGGCGATTCCATATCTACTACACACAATGTCACCTGTGTTTCGATTTCTCCTAACAAAATTCGTATTTTTACCTCTCCTTTAACTTTTGTTATGGATTTACCAAAACCATGGATATTATAATAGTGGAAATCATTTCTTCATCTTTATATCCCATTTTTTTGTAAGCATGATAAAACATGATGTTCACTAAACTTCCCGTATCGATTAAAATTCATTTTCAGTCCATATTTTCATTGCCTTTACTTAGGTTCTCCTCCTTCTTTGCACGCGTTTATCGTGATTACTAGTGGAGATGTGTGATTCAAATTTTCTTTAGAAATATCTGCTGCTGTGAATGTTATCTTTTGCTTTTCCCATTCTTTTAAAGGCGATGTCGTCTCTCTATCTGTAATTTACTTTCCTTCAAAATCTCGCTTATGTATTCTCCCTCTGATATTTTCATGAAATTCATTAATCATTGTTTTTGTGACTGAACTGTACTCCATATCTTTCTCCCCTGCCTCATCTGATTTAACATTTTCCTTTCTCATTTTCTTGATTTGAATGATTTTAATTGCAGTCTTCTATCTTCAACTTTCAATCAGTCCCTGTTTCTAGCGCCAATATGTAGTTGCAGGAAATCCCACAATACACCCCTTACTAAAATTCACACAACTAATCCATTGGAAGATGAATAACTATGAATATTTATTGATTATTTTCTTGAAATGTCTACACAGGAAAATAGAATAGCACTTAAAGAAATTACAAACACTCTTAAAGTTTCTCTCTCTTAATGACTTGCTTAACAATTCGAAAAAAAACCCCTTACAACAGACTTACTCATCCCTTTATATAGGGTAGTACAGATGGATGACTAATTTGTCCTTTATTTTCGGGAATGATTCGCGAAGTGTCGCAAGCGCACAAGTATTCATACTTGCGACACTTCTTAACCTTCGCCCGGTTTCACATCTTCCTCATGCTCTGACTGTCGTTATCCATTACGTCATTTATTTTAGTTCCCTGCGACTCCTTCGCAATGTTGTCGTTTATTAATCTCGCGAGTTTTGTATGTTGCGATATTATGATCCTACAGGTATGGCAAAAAAAAAAATTTAGCCCCCCATCTTGAAATCCTGGTTCCGCCACTGAATGACCATCTGTTGCTTCATTTACTCCTGCCCTTTACATGTCAATAGCTATTCCAATAACCATTTGTTGCTTCATTTACTCCTGCCCTTTGCTTCATTTTAGACTTTGTGAAAACAAGTTCTAGTCATATTTTATGTTATGAGACTTTATGAAAATTTAGCATGAAACAGTAACCTTTATGGCATATGATATGTATTTCGGTGTCGTACATTTTCAAGTGCATTATGTGCTTTTCTTTGACTTCATTTTGAAGTATTCATTGAACTGATCTTAGTATCAATATTTGTTGTTGTTGGATTTGTCTAACTTGTTATATGTTATGGCTTGAATGTAGTTGTTAGTTCATGGATTTGTGAGAAAATCTAGAATTGGTAAAGCAGTACTATTAATTGATAAAATGTTTATATTATACTGGGTCTCAGTTTAGACACGAAGTATTATAGTGCGCCTACGAATGGGAGTGTTTGTGAAAATATTTTTATATTATCACTTTACCATTTTTATAGTGTAAAGTGAAATGTGGGGGTAGTATATCAAAAATCCAAAAGAAAAAAGTTAAATGGTTTAAATTTTGTGTACATACTGAAATGAATTTGGCATGATGAAAGTGATCGCAGGAAAAATGGTAACGAGTAAGAATTACAGAAGCTGAAGTGGTTGATATTTCGATAAGAAAGAAAACGGAGTTTTACATTAGTGGTGTTGATGGTGGATTTTCGTTTAAGGTTATATTTGTAAAAACCAGAAAAAATTATGCGCTGACATCTTGTAAAAGATAAAGCCATTTATAAGTGTTGGATACTCCCTCACTTAATTCACCAAGAATGGAGCATGTAGCAACAATCCCATCCTGTGAATTTCATATCAGCCTTGTATTTCTAGTACTCATTATCAGTGTGGCATGACGGTCGAGTGTTACTCTTACAGAGTAAACACGAACCTCCAAGCACTATAATGAAACCATGTACGAAATACCCGTACAGGCTGACTCTCGGTGTGTTATACTAGCCCGATTGAGCCCCTCTCGGTGTGTTATACTAGCCCGATTGAGCATCCGGACCGACCGATCAATGGGATATGATCCGATCGCGCAGTCATCCAACTCCATAAGCATGATTGCATGACCCGCATCAATTCCATCACCCCCAAGCAGGTATGGAATACCCACGGCCGACCCCACATGGTCGGTCATTGGCCTAGCTTGCCAAGAAACCGTTCATACCAAGCATTATGGACGGAAAACCCTAAATTAGGGTTTGCGGCATATTACATGTGTTGCAAAGCAGTCTCAACCATCCATCTTTGCAGGTATAGATGGAGGGTGTAGATGTAGATTCAAAAGGCCCAGAGCATGTCAACACGATCACCGTGGGCCCGCCTACACACTTGACCAATCGGTCAAAACCAACCATGGTTGGTCGTGACAAAATTGTCACCCAAACAAAAGATGGCGCACGGCTTTGAAAGCCAAAATTAGGGTTTCAAGCCATCACGCGCGTCCATCTTCTCCGGCACGAATGGAGGGTCACAGATTAGAATTAAGCAGGTCCGGTCATACCAGCATGACCACCGTGGGCCCATCTACCTCCTCATGTGTTCGTCCAAGGCATATCATGCCTGGTTAATCCAAAACGTGCGCCCAAACTAGCGTGGCCACGCCTCCCAAACCACAAATTGATCTTGAACGCTCAACTTCGCCGGACGATTTGGGTGGCTCGGTTCATGTTTTAATGGGATATTCAGGTATAGGCATGAACACCAGCCTGCCATCTTCACGTCAAACCATCGCCAAGACCGACCAAGTTAGGTCGTCTTGGAACGCGCGGAAAAAGAGCATGATGCGCGGCCTTTTGCGGCATCAATTTCCTATTGCAAAATCGATCTCAACCACTCTCTTTGCCGGTCAAATTGAGTGGCCTAGATCGCACCTTCATGGGACAAAGTGAGACATGGACGTGTACACCAGGACATGCTATCTACATGCACGCCTGGCTTCGGTCCTCTCGAAATCCTTCCCATGCTTGGTTTCACCAAGTCAAGAGTGATGCTTGCGCACCTCTTCAAAACCCTAATTTCATTAACGGTCGCGAGATGAGTGTCTCAAAGATCATCTCATCCGTCCAACTTCACCAGCCTGGTTATACAACCTCGGTCGAGTTAATTGGTCGGTGAGGCGTCATTACCCATCACTTTACCACACCATGATGCGACAGATCGATAAAATACACACGATACTTAACAAGTATCGACTTCCCGAATAACACAGTTATTCAATTCAAACATTACATGCTATCTTTCGTGGATCCACGATCCACACATTCCGGACATCAATCATGTCACAAACTGGGATACATAGGGGTATTGGTGCGGCGGTTTACGGCGATGTAGCGTGCAACGCGCCATCACAAGAACGTGTTAGGAAGTCATGGACGGTTAGAGATGAACAAGAGAAGTGGGCAAGGCTAGTCGTGTGACACTAACACACAACTCCACTACTCCATCACTCCACTTCCTCCACTTCCCACGAGAGACGTAAATAAGGCTCAACGACTTGTATAAATAGGTTCTCCGCCATATTTCCAAAAACAGAGAAAAAACAACAAGAAAACACTCAGAGCCTGCTTACACCAATCGTAAGCTTGTTCACTTTCCTATTGCAAGTCAAAAGCAAGCCAACATCTTCACAATCTCAACACCTTCTTCGCTTCCCTCCCTAAGATCAACCCCATCTCCTTCACTTTGTGACCAAACAAGTCCTGGAACGGCCATTTCTTGGTTTAGGCCGGACTTGCACAGATTGATCTCTCGAATCTACAAGCACTCACCGCTTTGGTGCATTTGTTTAAGGTTTAGATTCATTCCTCATCCACACCCCAAATTACCAAATTCTACAGAATAGTTTTCACCCATAAACAAGTGGACAGCGTGAAGCTTCAAGAAATTGACGTTTAGTCCCAAAGTTGTTGGGCTTTGTACTGGTTAGTCCTCCCCTCTCAAGACTGGTACATACTAGTCCAGATTTTAAAAGCGGGGAAAATTTAATCCTTTTTTGTACGATTTGGTCCAAAATTTCACCGATCCAATAATAACCAGTCTTTGTTATTACCCAAAATACTCCAACTATGTTTATCTTCATACCGAAAGTCAGAAGAGAGAAATAGTCTAAAATTTGTAGATATGAGATTTTGACAAGAGACAAACAAATTTTTGACGAGAGAGATGCGATTTTTGGTTTTGGTTCTTCGTCAGAGATTTCTAGGTAAGGTTTTTGATCTTCGATCATGTTTATTTCAACAATATCTTCGTTATTTTCTTCGATTTATTTTTGTAGATTTGGTCTGATTGGATTTATTTTTCAAATGGAACCTGTTTCCATGTCTTCTTCAAATGATAATTTTATTTTTGGTTAAAATCAAACGCCCGATTAATTGTCGAAATTCAACCTAATTTTTCGTTGGTTAACTTTTGTTGTTGCTTCGTACTCATCTTTTGAATTAAATCGAGGAAAAACATTTCACCCTTCCATAAATATGATGTATTCTCGATATTGACTAGTAGTCATGATAAATAGTTAACTGGACTATGTTGCTTTGGGTATAATCTTTCCAATTTTATTTACTAAGAAAGAATATATTGCTCGATTTTATAATGACGGTGTTCTTAATAGACCTTATAGTTTATTTAGAACAATTAATTGGGGATATAAAAAGTAATTGGGGGATATTTCTGTTCATGCCGGCATGGAAAAACCCGCGGTTTGATTTGGTATTGAAAAACCATGCAGAGGTGATGAACAGTAAAATATCCCCAATTACACATATCCCCCAATTAATTGTTCTTTATTTATGGTTAGTGGTGGAAAATTATTAGCAGAACATATCATTTAGATTTTAGTCACATCTCAAACAGTGTAATACTATTATTTCTCGTAGTCTAGTACAATACTAGCTAACTCATGATTTGACTACTACTACTATTACTACTAAATTGAAATGATTAATCTCGTCTTTCAAATACATCTTTAGTTACATATATATATTTGGAACTAGCTATACGGGTGCTATAAATTTAGGAACTAATTTTAGTTGGTTGAGGCCTTTTATGTGTGGTGTGGGTAAGGAAGCAGGGCAGCTCAAGAATCATGCACCAAACTTAGGTGCACCATAAAATGGACCAGTCCAGTCCGCCTTGCGATAGAGACCGTGCAAGTTGCAAGCACCAAATTTGGGTACAACAATATATTGGAATTTATGAACCATACAATATCAATAGAAATATTTGGCTTAGTTGAATTTAGCATATAATATCGGTTCTTGACTCCATTTGGGTAGAAAACGTAATACAATAATGGTATTTTGGGGAGATCTTTATGGGTCCTTTTGCATGCAAGATGGAGAGGTTTGCTGCTAAAGGAGGCAGCAAAGGAGAACTAGGCCTGCTGGATTATAACTATCGGATGGAAATTTAAATTTCCCTGCATCAGATGGAAATTTTAATATCCCTGGTGTGGATAGAATAGATGAAGATTTGGATGGAATTCTCTTGTATCTTCTAAAAATGGGATTGTCATCCCTGGAAGGCATTAAGCGTACGTTGTAGTCATAATTATCAAGTATGTATGTTGTTCCTGACATCCCTTTTGCCATCACAGGCTCGTTATTGTTGCGTCTGGAGCATCTTCACGGAAGCTTTTGGAGTATGACGTAAGAAGGTCTCGTGTCTCTGTGCAGACATATTGCTTGGAGGTTGCGGTAAGATATTTTCCAAAGTTGTATTTGTTATCGGTTCATAAAGTTGTGCTTATTTCATTTTGCCAATACAGTTTGTATGCTAAATTGAGTTATTTTCTGATGCACTGGAGTTGTTTTTTTTTTTTCCACAAGAGTGGTATATATTCTAATTGATGATTCATCATTTAACACAAAGCGAAAGACTTGCATTTAGTGCTGAAGTGTGCATGGTGCATTTGGCCACAGGTGATAAAACAACAACTTCTCCCTTACTTGTTTTCTTTCAATAAGTATTTTATAGGAAACAAAGGGCTTAGTTAACGTATCTGGCATATATTTCGTAACGTTCCTAAAGAAAGTTTTACTAGCCCGAGTTAAATAATTAAATCTCTCTTCTAAATATCATCTATATTTTAAAGAGCTCTTCTTAGCCAAGTGTAAAATCCTCTGTCATTTTTTTCCTAATCGAATCTTGTAATATAGTTTTGGATGCTATAAAAATATATTTCGGTAATTAGAGGTGGATTAAACACTAAACAAGATAGGTGTATTTTCTTGTACACCAGTTATATGCGGTGCACATAAAGGTGCACTATTTTTTTTATGGCACTTCATGGTTGTCATTCCTAATAGGAGGATTTGATGGGACTTCATGGTTGTCGGCTATGGATTGCTATTCACCTTCTAGTGGCATATGAGATTTCCTGGGCCAATAAACTTAGCCAGTTCATATGCTGCAGCTTCAGCACTAAATGGTGAAATCTATGTATTCGGCGGTTGAGATGGCACTTCGTGGTATGATACAAGTACTACGCATTCTTGTTCTTCTTTGCCTTTTGCCCCCTATTACATTATTTATTTCACCTTGCATAATTTGACTGACATATATATGTTTATGTGAAGTTCAATCCTACATCATACAAAAAAAAAATGAGTGGACCCCGCGTCCTTCATTAACCCATAAAAAGGGATGCTTAGGTATAGTTGCTTTTCATAATAAAATATTTGCAATTTGGGGTGGAGGTGGAGTTAACTGTTACTCAGATGTAGAGATGTTTGACCCATTTGTTGGAACATGGATTTGCGCTCAATCAATGTTACATCAGGTGCTCTTTCCTTGTAAATTTTTGACTTCAGCACTAATATCATATTTCTAACAAGCATTTGAATTAAAATCATATTTCTAGAAAACCTAATTTATATTCAAATTGTTTTTAAAAGTGGTGATCCTTGAATATATGTGATATATACTTTAAACACTTGCCTTACCAGTTTGTGCATAATTTTTTTATTGAATTGTTAATGTGTACATAGTTGTGCACATGTTGATTCTTAGTGTGTACATAATTGTACATATGTTGATTTGTAATGTGCACATAGTTGTACACATGTTGATTGTTAATGTACACATAGTGTACACCGGTTGTTCGTTAATGTGCATTTAAATTGTACACTGTACACATGCTATTTATTTTTAACAAATTAGGGAAAGCACTAATGTGTACACGTTAGTGTACATAGCTGTACACATGCTATTCATTTTGAAGTCTAAGAAATTAGGGAAATCACTAATGTCTACATAGTTGTACATGCATGTTACGTTATTTAGGTGTACATAGTTGTTCAGATGTTTGATTATTTAGGAGTAAATAGTTTTACACTTGTAGAACTATATTTTATGCATACAAACCGAAAATTAGGGAAAGCACTAATGCGTATAGGTGTTGGATTTTTTATAGATTTGTACATAATTGTACACCATTGTGCTATCTATATAATATATGCATGTTTTGTTGTTTAAATGTTGGATTTTTTGTAGGTGTGTACATTGTTTTAATTTTATCGCTTTGAAGTTTTATAGGTGTGTACATAGTATGTACACCACTGTCAAATTTCAATAATATGTATGACCTGTTTGGTGGGTATATATGTTGTATTTTTTAGATTTTTTAATAGGTGTGTACATAGTTGTACACCATTGTGTTATCTCAAATAATATATGCATGTTTTGGGATGTTGGATTTGTTAGATTTTTTAATAGGTGTGTACATAATTTTACACCATTGTGCTAATTAATAAGAAGATGAAACAATTGATCATCTATATTTTCATTTTCTTTGTAAAGTTATTGTCATGCAAATGCTATTAAAGCAAAGTATCGGAATGGGTAAGGAGGCAGAGGATGAAGGGATCAGTTCCTTGAAACCAAAAAAAAAGGAAGAACATTTGAAATTTTTCCATAAACTTCTCTTGTTTGATTATTAATTTTGAAATGATTTGAAATCAAAAAAGGGAAAACATTTGAAATTCGTCTATGAACTTCTATTGTTTGACTAATTAATTTAGTGCCCTTAAATATCTAAGCCACAATTAGCGAGGTAAAAGAGATTTTATGATTATGCAGGGATATATACATCAGATCTTATTAAACATAAAAATATAAAACAATAGGAGTTAATTTCTTTATTTTGTTTTCAATGACGTTTTCATTTCCTATAAATCTTGCATGCTAACGTTTTCCTTAGGTTTTGCATCATATATTGTTAAATTGACGGATCTTTTTTCGTACATGCTAGGTTGCTTGCTGAGAACTCCAAATGAATATTAATTTACAGGGTAAGCAATCTAATGAATTGAGATGAATATCTACAATAGGCTCCGCAGAAGCTGCTCAAGGTATGCTTTTGGTGAATCGAACTCATATTGTGATTGCTCATAGTGACGAATATCACATGACATTCTAATCATGTACCTAAGCTTTGTATGTGTTAATGACAAAATAAAGGGACACTTAAATTGGTTAAGGAAATCATGTATACTGGATTAGTGCTCTCATTGTTATTGAAGAGTCACTGACTGTTTGTTGTGACAGAAATTACATGTGTACATATTGGTACACATATAATATAAGTTTACATTGTTGTACACATGTTAAAGAAATTACATGTGTACATAATAGCCCATTGAAGGACTCTTAATCAAATTTTACTGAACAATCTTTTTTCATTTCTTGGATGTCGAATAAGTGATGCTATGAGTCACTGGCTTCGTTTTTGAAATACGAAGCCCTTGACCTGACTTTTATGATTACGGTCAAAAATTGGACTTCAATCACATACATTGGGGGTGACTTATGGGAAGACTTAACCTGAATCTTGTTTTGTATATGTTTCTTTTTGATGGAATTTACCTAGAACATCTTGACGACGTGTATGTAACTGCAGTTTTTCTTTACTCTCTGGTTTTTTGTTATTTATACAAAGTGGTGCCTACTTTTTTCTTTAATATTCATATTTCTCTGCAGATGCCTAGGTGCTGATAAAATCTACAATGTTTTCAACAATCAACTTCCTGCAGCTATGAAAAAAATTGAAATTTGATAAGTGTTTGTACCCAAAATTACTTTTGGGCACGAAACACGATGAATGGATAGTTTTGGTGAGTATTAGGGTTTGGAGATGGATTGGAAAGCAAATAAAGAGACACAGAGGTTTAACGTGGTTCGACATGGTTTGCCTACATCCACGGGTGAATCCCCTTGGGGAGTAGTGTTTTATTGATAATGGAATTACAGTCTATTTTCTCTCTCTTTTTCCTCTATTGGCTGCTTTCTTCCTGATTTCTGCCCTCCCCTATTTATACAGTTTCACATCTAAATATAAACATAAATTACATTAACTGCTCATTCATGTCTCCATCATCAATTCTGTATGAAAAAGCTAGAGTTAATTATCGCATGTATGAAATCGGGCCGCAATTAGTACCGCATGGTCAAATCCGCCGCATTTAGCATCGCATTTGAAACGCCGCTTTTAGCACCGCATGGTCAAATCTTTGGACTTCATTCGCATGGTTGAAATCATTTTGAATTCAATTTCAGATGAAAGCGCACATTTATGCTTCCATGATAAATTTCGCATAAATGATGGCTGGCGAGATTAGTGGACATTTCTTCAGGGAAGCAGTGATTGCATGGGTAGGGCCCGGCTTGATGGTTGAGCATGATGGCCGAAGTGTGGGATGGAGGGTCGGGCCGTGACATGGTTGAGAGCGGGTTAAGCGCGTGGAAGAGTTTTTGGTCGAATTGGTTTGGCATTTCTTGGCTACAAGAAAGAAAATTGGCAGGGGTGCAGTGACTTTGATAGTTGACCCGACGGTTGACCTTGACTGTTGGACCGACCGTTGACCATGACCTTGACCAGAAGTTGACTTTGATAGTTGACCGACTTTGACCATCGACCTTGACCGGAAGTTGACTTTGATAGTTGACCGACTTTGACCATTGACCAGTCCGTGCATTGGTGGGGTTGCCTTGGTTGATCGGGTTAGTGGTTAATGAGCTTTGACCATTGACCGGTCAAATGTGCAGTTGGTGGGGCCTTGGTTGATCGTGGTTAGTGGGCTTGGATGAGGACCAAACATGATTCAAGTATCAATTTAGCCCATTAAGTGGTATTTTTACTTATGGTACAAACATCAGCCCCCTCTTAACCTCCAACTTGTTGGGGTTAAGAAAATTTCGTGTTCCTTAGTCAATGATAAAACTCGCCCCTACGTGAGGACTATTGATGTTGAGGTGATCGGCGAACTTCCCTTGTTGTTTGCGGAAATCAAGACGCCCCCATGAGTAAATTTTTGTTCTTTGAGCGTAAATAGAACCGGGCCTTCGTTGATTGTGATCAAGTCGCCCCAAGTGCGAGGCTATTGTGTTCGGCGGAAACAAATTGAGTATGAACCATTGTCGTATGCAAAATTGGGACCGAAGGTCAATCTGCTTTCAGAATGTCCGAGGCGTGATGCTCCCGATGTAAAATTGAACTTGTGGTAGTTGCGTTGGACTTGACCGCGATACAAAAAAATCTTTTACAAGAATGAGCAAAACTGGTAAAGAAAAGATTGAGCAAAAATGGTTTGCAAAGAGCTTCCATCGCCTCGCATAAACGAAGTAAAAACTGTATCGTATCCGGCTTTGACCGTTAGAATGCATCAGCCGATTTAGCAAGGGGTCGATCACACACTAGGGCCGGCCACCGGATCAGGAGTTGCAATGAGCTGACCCATCGCCCATCACCGGTCTACGTAGCATCGAGCATCTGCAGCACCGCGTATCGCCTGGACTCGGCAGAGCGACTGAGGCAAAACTGCTTGCAGCAGTTAGCTATCATCACCGATCGTAGTGTAGTTACGACATGTAGCTGGACCGTGACTCGCTTTCTTATCACCTGGATCAGAAGCACTCAACGAGTAAAATCAGCATTCACTAAAGAACATAGCAATACCGGACTGGCAGGAGCTGCGTAATGAGCTGAATGCACCGGCTTCGATCACCGGTCTCTGCAGCGATCATCGAGCATTGGCAGAGTAATGCGATCACCTGGACCGCTAGGCGGTCGACGAAATCTGCACCGCAAAGAACTGGAGATCACCGGATCGTGTATTAGGTAATGTAGCTCGACTCGCATCGACTTGATCAACCGACCGCAGTAAGAACGAAAGTAAATCAGACCGGCAGAAGCCAATGGATCACCGACTACGTGTTGCGAATCAGAGTTGACCGCATCACTTTGATCAACCAAATGCATCGTAGACGGAGCAAAGTGAACTGGGCAGCAGCCTTCGATCCGGATCAGAGTAACAACTAGAAACATCGCAAAGAAATGCAGGCATTGGATCATAGAAGCCTTCATCACCGACCAGAGTAACATTTAACACGACATAAAGAAATTTCAACATCACTGATCCAGGAATACAAACAGTAGCTCTGACCGCAAAGAGTTTCGATCACCGGATCGCAAGAATTGCCGAGGGACTTGATTTAAATAATGATAAACCTAGGTGTAATCACATAAATAAACTAGACAAAGACGGGCTAAGGCCCAACCGAGTGCTTCCCCAGATCGTACTGGGCCATGCCCAATCGAGCAGCTGCACTATAGGCAAACCGGGATCGTGACGGCCGCGTCAACCGAAAAAGTAGCTTGTTTTTGAACCGGAGTACAATAATTCAATCAACATAACTATAGAAGTTTAACATTACCGATTGTAAAATTGGCGCAAAAAATATTAGGTGTACATCGGCTTTCTTTTAATCCTCGCAAACGTCGCAGATTAAGAAGTTTGGGCTACCCAAGTTTTGCTTAAGCTTAATCCTTCGCATTGCATTAGGTGTTATGTAACTCGCCCCCAAGTGTATGAAGTGTTACATACCTTGCCCCAAAAAGTTATTTCATATCATGAGGTGTTACATATCTTGCCCCCAAGTGCTACTTGGTCACATTGAAGTGATATGCAACTTGCCCCTAAGATAGTAATTATCATGTCATTTTCAATGCTTGCACAAGGTGCACCGCCTTACGCATTTTGCTCGCGCATGGGATTTTGAATATGTCTCGCTATCCTCGAATTCGCGGGGGCCAATCTCACTATTCCAGATGCGCGCATAGATCAAAATGTGCATCCTCGTGAGAAGATGCTTGCCACATTAAAGGTGTCTTATTAATAAAAGTATGCATGAATATATGAAAAGATGCAAAAATATGTAAATTATATACTTACCTTATTAAAAATGTTACTTTGACTCGGGCCTTAAGTGATTAGGATGCCCACGGCTATGTCGGTGTTTTCAAATGCCGATTTACGATTAGTATAGTTGCCTTCAGCGTCTCGCCTTTCCCGACTTAGTAATTGATTTAACTATGGGATGGGAATGCACCAATTAAGTCCAAGTGGATCAAGACAGCCACACGGAATCAGATTTAAAGAAATTGTGATCACTGCAAACTTGCACACTGTGGCGTTTTGTGGGTAGAAACTCGATGCAAGAGCATTCCCTTAACATCGAATATGATTGTAATTTTCACTTGATAGTGGTTGATGTGCCGCTCGGAACCCCAAAAAATATTTTTTTTAAACTCAAGAGTTTTCTCCTCCATATTGTAGAAAATTGAATGGTGATTCCAACGAGCCAAAAATCATCCAATTCGGACGCGAGACGAAGAAGATATCAACGAAACAAATTTTTAAACCAAGCCCTAGTGGGGTGTACATATCCGCAAGGCAAGAGAAATCAAGTGAATAATCCGAGGGCTACGGGATTAAGTTACGCGCGCTCCATTGAAAAAGGGCTACGGAATTAAGATGTACCGTGACGCACCAAGCAATCCTCCAATTAATCGCGATTAATCGCGATCCTACCAATCGACGATTAAAATGGAGATTAACACCGCCGCGCCCGCCTCGTAATGGTGGCGCTTTTTTTTTTTTTTTTTTTTTTGATGTTTTATAGAGCATCGAAAGTGGATGTACCATGGAGCATCAACGGTTTGTTTGTCCATTACATCGATTATTGATGTACCAACTCTGCATCAAACTGTTGCTCAATTTGGAATTTTGATGTATCGTGGAGCATCGAAATTTGATGTACCGGGAGCATCAACGGTGGTCATTTGCTGCGCATCGAACTTTGATGTAATCGAAGCATCAAGAACTCGACGCGGTGATGGACACCTTTGACGTGGGTGAGTGAAAACAAAGGTAGGTGAACGAAACCCCTGACGAGGGTGAACAGATCTGAGGCTTCTCCCGCGCCGCGCTGCGTCTCCGCCGTCAGGACGCGCCGCGTCGCGATGGCCGCCCGGCTTTTTTTTTTTTTTTTTTTGGCGCCGACTTTTTTGGCCGCCGACCTTTTTTTTTTTTTTGAAACTTTTGGTGACAGTTGTTCTGAAACCGTGACCTTTACTCCAACATTTGGTGACAAACTTTGGGGAATCAGTTGTCTTTTCTTTCATGCCTCTTTGTAATCTGGATGGTCAAGTGTTATCCTTGCTGCTCTCTCCCTTTTAATGCTGATTTGAGTACCGTTGTCCTTTCTCCTGCAACATTTTTCTCCATGAACATGCCGCGGATCGAACATCCCCGGCAACAATCTTAGCGATGTTCGCAGTGAGTCCGCCTTGGTGGCTTCCATGTGATGTCGGGCTATAGTAATTGTGATTAATCAATCGCAAAGAAATTGCGATCACCGATTGGGCAGCCGATGATAGAAATCGAAATCGATTCCAGCCATGTTGTGGATCAATCTCCTACAACAGCTTTGATTGTATTTCACTACATCTTTGGCCGCGAATCGAGCGCCCAAAAGAACACTATCATCGATTTTTTTTGTAGTGACGCGATTTTCGGCAGTATCACAGTAATAGCTTGACAAAATCAAACGGCGAATCTTGATTGGCAAGTTCGTATCAATGAGGTAGTATTGCGATTATTTGGTCAGTAGAATGCGATCACCGACTGGATCAAGCAGGACAAATTGACCGGCATTAGCTGCGGCCATCGGGCAAAGTAGTTGATTTTTCAAAACGCTCGGGATCGCTTTTTCGGGACAAGATTTTGAAGCATTTTCATAACTTTTCTAAACGGGAAAACACGATTTCTTTCTCGTATTTCCTTAGTTTGGCCGCTAATGTTTGTACCCAAAATTACTTTTGGGCACGAAACACGATGAATGGATAGTTTTGGTGAGTATTAGGTTTGGAGATGGATTGGAAAGCAAATAAAGAGACACAAGAGGTTTAACGTGGTTCGGCATGGTTTGCCTACATCCACGGTGAATCCCCTTGGGGAGTAGTGTTTTATTGATAATGGAATTACATACTCATTTTCTCTCTCTTTCCCTCTATTGGTCGCTTTCTTCCCGATTTCCGCCTCCCCTATTTATACAAGCCACATCTAAATATAAACATAAATTACATTAATCGCTCATTCATGTCTCCATCATCAATTCTCGTATGAAAAAGTCGGAGTTAATTCTCGCATGTATGAAATCCATAATTAGTACCGTGATGGTCAAATCACGATTTAGCATCGCACGGGTCAAAATCACGTGATTTAGCATCGCATGGTGAAATCATTGGACTTCACCCGCATGGTCAAATCGGAATTCAATTTCGTGATGAAATCGCACATTTATGCTTCGCCATGATAAATTTCGTATAAATGATGGTGGCAAGATTGTGGGCATTTGTCGTGCTAAGCAGTGATTGCATGGGTAGGGATCGCTTGATGGGTTGGCAGCATGATGGATACGACAAAGTGTGGATGGAGGCCGGCCGTGACATGGTTCGAGATCGTTTGGCGCGATGGAAGAGTTTTTTTGGTTGGGAATTAGTTTTGCACTTCTTTGCTGCTACAAGACCGAAAATTGGCTAGGGTGCGACTACGACTTTGATAGTTGACCGACGGTTGACCTTGATTGTTGACCGACCGCTGACCATGACCTTGACCGGGAAGTTGACTTTGATAGTTGACCGACTTTGACCATCGACCTTGACCTAAGTTGACCTTGATAGTTGACCGACTTTGACCATTGACGGTCCGTGTGCATTGGTGGGCTGCCTTGGTTGACTGGTTAGTGGGCTTGGATGAGGACCAAAACATGATTCAAGTATCAATTTAGCCCATTAAGTGATATTTTTACTTATGGTACAAACAATAAGCAACTCGTGGTGGAGAAGGTATGAAAGATACTAACTGAAACGAATGGTTACCAATCACATCTTATCTCCCCTGCACAAGGATATTGTTGTCTCATTGAGTCTTTGTTAATTGTTATTAGAGGTCATGCAGAGGTACAAGTTGATGCAGTAGGCATCACTTTAACTCACTGCCTATATTCCCTATAAAACATAGTTGTATACACTAGTGTAAATTAACATTTTTAAAAAATGAAAATTATATAGTCAGATGGGTACTCTTTGTGTAGATCTCGGAAAAAACTTTCCGTATATATAAAGTTTGTGAATTTTGGATTAGCGGTTTGAAAGATAAATTGATTTTTAATTATTTTTATATTATTTAAAGTTGCTGACATCATCAAGAGTCATTTTTGGACTAAACTGTAAATATTTGGACTAAATTATAAATCAGGAAGGTTTTTTGTGTATTTTCCATATTTTAAATAATTTTTGGACTAATCTGTACTTAGTTGACTCGGCCTGGACTAAATTGTACTTTTTGATGTGTTTTTGGACTAACCCGTATTTTTAGTCAAAGAAAACATTTTGGTGTTCGCCCATTAACATCGAGAACAATGCATTACTCTTTCAATAACGACATGTCAGGTATTCAAATTAATTTATATCGTTTGCTCAATAACGACATGGACCACATACAGTTTAAGGGCCCATCTTAAAACAAGAAATATCACGTGCCGTTATGGCCCAGCTTAAAACACTCAGAAATATCACGTGCCGTTATACCGTTGGAGTAATTATATTCCTACACCACTTATATCTTCAAGCTAAAAGGCTAGTTTGGTATTGCCGTGAGTTTTAGAAAAGTATTTTTCTGGTTGTGTTGTGTTGTGTGTTGTGTGATGTGATGTGGAAATAAATCAGCATGACGTTTGGTAAACTATAATTTAAAAAGCATTGTGCAATTAACAAATTGTAAATTCTGTTTGGTAAACTGGTATTTTAAAGTGCTGGTGATGTAGTTAATGATGAAAATAGACATATTTCAAAAATTAGTTTTAAATACAATTTTATTATAATATTTTTTTTAATTTTAATATATTTAATAAAATATTAGTAATATTTATTTTATTATTTTATTTATTTTATTATTCGATAAAGAGTATTGCATTAACTAGTTGGAAGCCTAACAAGCTAAGATCCAACAACATACTACTACATTAATTGAACATGTTGTTGTGCTAGCCTACCAGCGAGCCTCATGTAACCTAGCCAAGGGAGCCGGGCGGATAAAATGAGATTGTGTCACAAGGGGGCAAACTAACTCTACCTTCCATGTTAATTTCATTGGGGGCTGGAACTCGGGACCTCCCTGGAACGCATGAAACTTTGGGGAACGAGGATGACTAGCTGAGCTAGGTACCCGTTTGCATGAACACATGAAACTACCTCTACCTTCCATGTTTATTTCTTATAATTATTTTTATTATTTAATAAAAAAAATTATGATTATGGTTTGCTTAAAAATATTATTATTTTAATTATTATTATGTTTATTATTTTAAAATTATTTTGTTTTAGTTCTTGAAATGAACTCATTTTTTTGTTCTTAGTTGGCATCCGAGCGACAAGCTGGGCGCCAACCCCTTTTTGAATAGCAACACCCAATTTATGGAAAATAAAACTACCTAGACCACTACCAAAGATCATCACTAACTAAACAATTTATCAAACGCTCAAAAAAACAAACAAGATCTTCACTGAGCTCCCTAGGTGGTGAACGCCAAAACTCCCAACCCATAACCATGCGAAACACATTCACTCAAATATTTAGAACGTTTGTGCAATTGCTTTAGAAATAGCCTGGCCTGGGATGAAAGAACGAACTCCATCACCAGTAAAAGGTGAAACACCTGTGACATCCATGCATACATCTTGGCCATTTTCCCAATTGAGAACAAGGATATCCGCAGGGCGTAAATCCTTGTCAGTGTCTGAAGAAAAACCCAAAGAGACCTCTTTGCGCGCGTGAACACCAGCTTTGTAGCAAATACTCGCAATTACATCTCGAACTAAATCATGACGGAACTTCAACCCCACGTCTTTAGCACAATGTAAGGCATGATCTCCAAAAATATCCATAGATCTATTACAACAAGAACACAAACCATCTTCAACAAACAAAGGGATGCCGACGCGGACTTGTTTTTAGGGTTTTAGATTTGTTTTTCTTTTTATTTTTTTATTTTTTTATTATTTTTGTTCTTTTTTACGTTTTTGGGTATTTGTCTTTGTCTACAGGTTCTGGATCATAAAGAAAATTTAGCTAAGGAGTTTGGTGATTTCGTAAAGACTTGGAGCGACAGATTAAAGCAAAAAGAACGGGAAAGAAGACGATTTTATTTTAGATATTTTGTTTTTAGGGTTTGTTTATTTTTAGAAAAAAAATTGTATTAGGGTTTATTATTTTTGTAATTTTTCTTTTCTTTTTGGACTTTGGACTTTTGGACTTTGGACTTTATTATTTTTACCCTAAAGAAGGGTAGTCTTAAATATAAACTGTTTGCAGAGAAGGAGGACAATTACGATATTGTCTCTGCACCTTGGGTTCGTACACTGACATAGGAGTCAGTGGCCCGAGTCGACTACAACCGATTCATCCCCCGTCTGGAACGGGAGGTAAGATTCTGAACACTCGCGAATCCCCTGTCAGCGAGTTACTGGACTCCTTCGTTTGCATATATGCTGAGGACTTGAATACGGCTGCTTTAATTTTCTAGTAAAGGGCAAGGCCTGGCCATACAAGATAAGGGTTCGGATTTCATCACCGTTCTCTTCTTGCCCGCCTTAGGAACACGTAACCTACACGAACCTAAGCCTTAAAATTTTGACTAGAACAAGACCGATAGGGTAACGATCTTAATAGGAAAGTCATTCGAAAAATATTGGTTACTCTTTTAAGCACACATTGAAGTTCATGAAGGTTTCTGTGAGTTGAATGCGTGACTGCGCCGCATTGTAATTCCGGTGAGGCTTTGGGTATCAAAGCTCCACCGAGCTTCCCTCGCCTCGATTCAACTCACTTTGACTCGGATTGATTCCAGAGGGGTTTGCTTAAATTGTAACGAATTCCCTTTCGAAAGTTTAGAAGTTGGTCTAGAAACAATCTAAGTGGAGCCATCATGCTTTTTGTTTGCTAGAAATCTCTAGGTTTTCTCTGGTTGAGTCGGCCTTGATTTGTGATTGCATAGAATCCCCTTCCTTATTCTTTTGCATGCCTGAACGTAAAAGAGACGCCCTAGGTAGATTTGTTAAAGAGAAACCTAGTAGTTCTAAGCGTCTCGATTACCTAAATTTAGAAAGTCTGATTTTTGAAAAGTCCATTTTTGAACGTCCGCTTAAGGAGACAATCCCTAATATTCCTATAGTGCCAGTAAATGGCAACTTTGAAAGCTTTGTTGAACCCGACTAGACTACTCGTCCCTCGTGTATCGGAGTTAGCTGAAACGGAAGCAACTTATGAACTTAAACCCGGGACTTTACAAATGCTCCCAATCTTCTTAGGAAAGAAAATGAAAACCCCTATTTCCATGTTAGGGACTTTGAGGAAATTTGTAGTACCCTAAAGATTAGAAACATTGATGATGATGCTTTGAAACTCAGGTTATTCCTTTTTCCTTGAAAGATAAAGCCAAATCGTGGCTATATAGTTTGGCTTCCGGTTCAATCGAAACATATGAACAACTTACATCCGCCTCTTTTGAACAAGTTTTTCCTAGGCACAAAACATCGTCTATTAGGACGCAAATCTGCAATTTTTCTCAACATGAGGAGAATCTTTGTATAGGTATTTGGAAAGGTTCAATGATTTATTAGCCCAATGTCCTCATCATGGTTTAGAAAAGGTTAGGTTAGTTCCGCATCCTTTATGAGGGTTTAGATTATTCCACTATGACCCAAGAGAGTCTATGTGTACAGTGGGTTTGAAAACCAAACAGCTTGATCGGCGATGACATATTTGCACGAAATCGCCGAAAAGACCCAACAATGGGAAAATAGTAGGGAACCCAAGAAACAATTCTTCTAGGAAGAGGAAACGTTAATAGGCTAGAAGGAGGCTTTGAATGATGCCAAGATTGGCAGAATAGCTAAAAGGTTAGAAGCTTTAGAATTGGGTCACACTAGTGGTAGAGTAGAGCCTTTTTGGGAAGGTAAAACTATTGAAGAGCAAGCCAATGCTCTTTATAATAATAACACTAGATTTGATAACCACAAAAGTTTGACCCATATTCTAAAACCTATAACCCGGTTGGAGAAACCATCCGAACCTCTCATGGTCTAAGGACCGTAATCAAGGTCAGTTTAGTAATTCGAATGCTCCCTGTGTTTTGGCTATACTAAGAATCCTTCAGAATAGCTCGGCTTTCAAAATCGGTCCGATAAGAAAATTTTGAGTCTAGAAGAAACTCTTGCCTCATTTATTCAAAACACCGAAAAGATGCACCAATTACTTTCACAAAGTGTAGGTTGGCTAGTAATGAGGATAGGGCAAGAAAATAGCTGCTTTGCCCGAGTTAAAAACGCAGGTTAGTCTGATAAATGAGTCCTTGAGAGAAAAAGGTAGGTTCCCTAGTCAAACACAACCCAACCCTAGAGGAGTTCATGAAGTAGGTGAAAAACCATCACATCAGTTGAATTCAATTAGAACCCTTAGGAGTGGCAGAGTAGTAGACAATCAGGTAACCATGCCCGAGATAGTGAGCATATTTGTAGTTCACCCTCAGACCATCTATAGTGAGGGAGACTGATAAAATCTCCGATGATGTCAATTCGGTTCTTGAGAGGCCCTATTTTATGCCCAGAGCCCCATTTCCACGCCTATTAGTACCAACAAAGAATGAATCCAACTTTAATGACATAATGGAGGTATTTAAGAAAGTTACCATAAACCTTCCGATTACTAGAAGCAATTAGGGCAACTTCCGCTTATGCCAAATTCCTTAAGGATATGTGTACGCAAAGCGCAAGCTTAGTGTCCCTAAAAAGCCTTTTAGCTAGTCATGTAAGTTCGATCATTCGAACAACACAACTCCTAAATATAAAGACCCAGTGCCCCTACCATTACTTGCACGATAGGAAAACATCGGGTAGATAAAGCTTTTACTTGACTTAGGAGCTAGTGTGAACTTACCGCCGTACTCATGTGTACTTACGACTAGGACTTGGTGAATTGAACCTACCAAGATAACACGCAGTTAGCCGACAGTGTCTTAAAATTCCTCGTGGTGTGATAGAAGATGTTCTTATTGAGGTCGACAAGTTTATTTATCCGCCGGATTTCGTGGTCTTAGATACCCAACCTCATCCCCGACCCAGAGAACTGTGATACTTGTGATTTTAGGTCGCCCATTTTTAGCTACGTCTAATGCGATCATAAATTGTCGAAATGGTATTATGAATCTATCTTTTGGTAACATGACTATTGAGTTTAATATTTTTAATGTCAATAAGCCGCATTCTGAGCTAGATGACACGTGCATTCAAGAGGTGAACATGATAGGGACCTTAATTCAGGAGTCATTACCAAACATCATATTGGAAGATCCATTAGAGAGTTGCCTAGCCCATTTTAGCATGGATTTTGACGATGATAGCAACATTGAACAAGTAAATGCTCTGTTGGATTCTATTCCTATGTTAGATACCGATAAATGGAAAGCTAGGTTCGAACCATTACTAGCTACCGAATCTACCTTAAGCCCTTGTTTTGAAGAGCCTAGAGATCCTCCTAAGTTAGACCCTAATTATGCATTTTTAGGCCCATCTGAGATTTTTCCTATAGCTTCCGATTTGGATAGTTATCATGAGAGCAGCCCAAGAATCGTACTTCAAGACAATAAGGAAACTTTAGGGTTGCCCATAGAGGATATGAAACATATAAGTCCTACTGTTTGTGTGCCTCAGATGCATTTAGAGGATGAACCACCCGATTATAAATTGAGAAAGCAATTGACCTTTTTCAGAACCTAATGGTCTAGAAATTAGGAATATTGTGACTAGTCTATCTAGAGACACCGAAAATTCTAAGTTTGGGGGGTAGTAATCATCAAGTATCCCTATCTGAAGTCCCTAACTTGGGACTCGAGCCTAGTGTGTCTGAGGTATTACCCGAGTCTCTTCCGACTCCACAACCCGATCCTCCCGATACTATCCAGGAGGAAATCCACTATTTGAGACTCGTTATTTGGGTAAATCCGTTTATCAAAATACTCATATGAAGCAAGTGGGCACCACGTAAAAAAAAAACCCGAGTTGTCTTGCAGGAAACCTTGGATGAGGATGCTCATGTCTGTTCATTTTTCTGATTTGGTGCATTGTCTCATAATTGTGGAAGTTTAAATTGATTTTGATGATCCACAATTGTTTCACTATTGATATACGATTTGAAAGGGTAATTAGCCATTTTATGGGTACGTAATGTCCTGGGTCAAGACGTTAAACTTAGCACTCTGGGAGGTAACCCAATAATCATGCGACACGGTAATATCTTTACTTAACTCTTTTACTTCAAATGGTAACGCTTTCTCCTTGTTCATGCTTTTAATTTTATCTTTAGAACATTGAGGACAATGTTAGATTTAAGTTTGGGGTATGGAAGAAACATTTTAGTTGCATTGTTAAACTCGAGCCTAGAAATTTATGCTTATTAAGGATGGCACTAACCAATCTAAGTGGATGGAAGCATTTTGGTTGTAGGAGTTGAGGAACTAATCCGATTAGATGGAAACATCTAAAGAGTCTATTCATAAAAGCACAGAGCTCGTGTGTTAGAAATAACATGATAGTTTCACCAATCTCGTTGAGTCCTTTTCACTTCTTTTTATTTTATTTTTATTTTTTTTTTTAAACTATGTTTCTCTAAGTGATTAGGTGGGGCCCACGAATCAAGTTGTTACCGATGCTAGGGTGAATTAGAGTGATTGGGATACAATTGAAAAAAAAAAAAAAAAAAAAGTGAAAAAAAAAAAAAGAAAAAAAAGAAAAGAAATTGAGACCAGACCACCAGACCAACCAGAATAAATTCAATAAAGTCGACCACTGGTACCCTTGTATATGCCAGCTGAGTTGACCTAGAGCTAGGATTATCGACCACTGGTTTCCTTGTATATGCCAAAGGTGTTGATATTAGTCGAATTTGTATCTCGAGTCCATTAGGATAGGTTCATTTTAGAGGCCTTCTAGATATATGGGAAACACTTGTTCACTTAGTAAACATCAAAACCATCTATGTTTTTCTCTATATCCATCTTCTTGATCTATCCATGTGATTAGTTTTGACTCCGGGTATTGATGTCCATAGTGCGACTATCTGAGTAGAGCTCTGTGACTTATATATGAATTTTAGTATGCTTGAGTGCAAACTCGTGTACAGCAATTGGAATTTCGCATCGGGGTACTTCCTCCTGTAGTCAATAAGTATGCCAACCAAGGAGATTTTTTTAGTACTTTCCAAGGTTCTGCGTAGATAGCTAGGGTCTGGAGTATAAAGGTTTTGTGGGTATATCTCTTGTAAACCCTCCCGAGACTATAACTCGGCCACTAGGGCCACCTAGGGGTTTAAAGGCTTGTTGCATACGCTAAATGCAATCGACGATGCCTGCGACGCTGTGAGTTAGGACTTTATTTTATTTTTTGCTCGAGGACTAGCAAATAAAAGGTTTGGGGGTATTTGATAGACACATTTTTGTGTCTAATTTGTCTCGATTCTATATATTGATAGTGCTCATTTTGTACTTATTATGGTGTTTTATGTGTGTTTGGTCAATAAACATTTTTGAAAAATCGGCTCAAAAAGTTGCGCCGGAGGACATCTACTATTCGACCCTCACTACGGATAAGGGTACCCAAATTACTACAGGGGCACCCTCGGAACACCCCAAGGCACCTTAGTGCACCCCTACTTACGGGATAGTGCTCATCTTCATCGTTTAAAAAATTTGTTTTTGGGAAAAACATGAGCAAGAAGCTTGATTTTTGAGTTGATTTTTCGGATTTAAGGAGATTCAATTGCACCTATTTGCTGTCAGCTCGACACTAAACAAAGTTTGGTATAGCTATATAATCGATCAAATTGGGATGGATAAGTCGAAAGCAATGTAGATGAATAAGGTTACGGTCTAGTGGAGTCATTTTTGAATCTGCGACTAAGGCAGACACTTTTCCAAAGATACGCATCTATCTGAGCGAAAGAGTTTTGGAGGATTTGGAGCCAAAACGCCGTAACTTCCAGCAGGAGTGAAGAAGAGAAAGTCTCGCGATTACGCGTAAGGATAAACAAGATCTGATCGATCTTTGGAGTCGCGGGTATATAGATGCCGAGGTCGGGCAGGGCCACGTGATGCTTTGGGAGCTTGACAAGACAGAGATCAACAGAGAGAGTCGCAGTGACGCTCGCCGCGGAATGAAGAACACGAAGAACAAAAGGTTATCATGACAAGTCATTATGGTGTCTAATAACGACAACACAATCAGCAGATAGGTCGCTTGTAATAATATCGTAATAAATGCTTGTAACTCGTCTAATCGCTACAAATCGGCCGTGTTATTATTTTCTCATCCTTTTAATCACTTTTGGGTTATAAACATGTATTCGGCAAGTGATTAATATGAGGAGCAAAGGGTTTAGCTCCTCATATTAATCACTTGCCTGTAATACATGTTTATAGCCCAAAAAGTTGATTAAAAGGATGAGAAAATAATAACACGGCCCGATTTGTAACCTGCAGACTTGAGTTACAAAGAAATTGTTATAATGAACTGTTACAAGGGCCGACTTATGCAATCGTTGAATTGTCGTTGTATTTAAGACCCTTAAACGACCGTCCTTGATAGCCTTTTTGTTCTTCGTGTTCTTCACCATTTACACCACAGTAACCCGATTGCTCGCAACGCTCGTTGATCTATGTCAGTTTCTAAAGCTCCCCAAAGTATCCGTAACCCTTACTTCGACCTCTCAAAGATCCTATATATAGCCAATAACTCTCCCAAAACTCGATCAAATCTTGTTTATCTCTTACGTAAAGTCACGGACTTTCCTTCTTTTCTCTTCTTCCCCGCCGACTTAGTTACTGCTTGAGCTTTCCAAATCCTCTAAAACTCTTCCTTAGATAGATACGTATCTTTGAAAGAGATCTCGCCTTTAGTCTCCCGAATTCCAAAAATAAACCTCCACAGACCCGTAACCTTTATTCACCTCTGCTTGCTTTTTCCGCTTTTATCCACCCCAATTTGATCGATTGTAATAACTATACCAAACCCGTTTAGTGTTAACAGCCCAACCAAGATAAACCGCAATTGAATCTCCTTAAATCCGCTTTTAAAATCCAACTCCAAAACTGTTTCGCCGCCATGTTTTTCCCGCCAAAACAAAATTTAAACGATGAAGATGAGGCGCCCTATCCAGAGTAGGGGTGCCGATAGCAGTGCCTTGGGGGTGTCCCGAGGGTGCCCTTTAGTAATTTGGGTACCCTTATCCGTAGTGAGGGTCCGAATAGTAGATGTCCTCCGGCGCAACTTTTCGAGCCGATTTTTCCAAAAATGTTTATTGACCAAAATACCTACACACACATAAAACACCATAATAAGTACAAAAATGAGCACTATCAATATATAGAATCGAGACAAATTAGACACAAAAATGTGTCTATCACTTTAGAAATAGCCCCGCCTCGGGATGAAAGAACGAACTCCATCACCAAAGAAAGGTGAAACACCGTGACATCCATGCATACATCTTGGCCATTTTCCCAATTGAGAACAAGGATATCCGCAGGGCGTAAATCCTTGTCAGTGTCTGAAGAAAAACCCAAAGAGACCTCTTTGCGCGCGTGAACACCAGCTTTGTAGCAAATACTCGCAATTACATCTCGAACTAAATCATGACGGAACTTCAACCCCATGTCTTTAGCACAATGTAAGGCATGATCTCCAAAAATATCCATAGATCTATTACAACAAGAACACAAACCATCTTCAACAAACAAAGGGATGCGAGGCGATAGCAAACAATCGCCTAAATTGTCCTGGGGCCAAGACACAGATCCAACCCACTGATAGGGAAAGCTAGGAGGTAGTCCTGAGCATGTTTGATCTGATTGCATTGCCACATAATGGAATCTCTTGAGATAAGGTAAATTGCACGGAATCTGCTTCTTAATCGCATCAAAATAAGTGACTGCCAGGGAATGCATGGAGGGGGGGGGGGGGGCAATGTCATCGACGCAGTAAGAAGAAGGCAAACCACATACCTGAATAAATTTCTGAAGAGCCAACTGATAAGCAGCCCTGTTATCCGCTGAGAAAGAGCTACCAAGTATTGTCTTCCGCACTGAAGTAGTCTGACTCTGGGATGCAAGATAACAAAGAGGGAACGAGTGTCACCATGTTGTAGATGCTAAGCCCCCCCATCTTTGATAAGCGAGTAGCGATCCTGTGCAACGGCCCAACACTACACCAAATTCTGGGATTAGAAACAGAACAGTGCCGTTACAAAACGGTTGTAACGGCCCTCGCCCATTTGTAAAAGTGGGTGTTACATTTTTTTTTGTAATCGACTTTGTATGTGCATATTAATTTTTTTGTAATGGCCTCGTAATGTGCTTGAGCCGTTTGGATTTGCCACGTGGTAACAGCTCAGTAATAAGATTCTTAATTTTTTTTGCAACAGGGCTGTTGTAACAGCTCAGAGCCGTATTTAACTTTTTTATCAAAGAAATATCAGCGGTCAGCTTTTGACACGGGTCAAAATTGACCAATTTTGACTGTGTCAAGGCCGACTGCACTTTTTTTTCTGCCGGAAATAAGCCGGAATTCTAAATTCAATACATTCATGACCACACTCAACAACAATTTCTTCAATCTATGCAAAAGAACATTCATTCAATTCATAATCACATTCATTCAATTCATCTCAGGTTCATATAACAAAGAAAATGAAATTTCTCCAAGTACCAAATTTCTCAAAGAAACTTTCTAAAGGAATACATACATTATTTATAGTGTGTAAAGGACTAGAGATATATCGGACAAAAATTCCAAGGAAGATATCTCAAGTATATGTTACCGAGATCCTCCAAATGGCGAGAAGCATTTCTCTCTGGAGACAACTCCCAATCTTCATCCTTCTCTCCATAATTCGGGTCCGGCATTCCAAAACTGCCATGTAACTATTGTTAAGATATAACAAATAATGAGAACTCAATATGAACAAGCTAGAAGTTTCGCAAGTGAAATGTCAGGTACAGACCTGCATCAAATCCTCCGGAGATAAGAATTATATCTGGGATCAAAATCCTTGTAATAGGAATCAATACATGATCCTGACAGCCAAAATAATCAGCGTCACCAACACCTCGCAGACTCCCATGGAACATTTACATTGTACCGGCCCCAAGCCCTTTTCCGGTTATAGAGTGGCCACCAGCTTTCCCCAGCTGGATAAAATTTTCCTTTGTCATACCTATGAAAACACATGACATCAAAAATATTATTACTTGTGGATATACATTACGAAAATACAAGAGCTTTTAACATTTTATATACCTATGGACAGAAAAAACCAACACGCGATTATCTTCCCAAAACACTTTTGGGTACCATTACCATGATGAATATCCCAATCGACAATTAGTATTTTGCGAATACCTAATTCTCGTCGCAAATAAAAAAAAAAAGAGAGGAAATGATAGTAATAGATTGTCGCGATTTGAGTCAATTGAAACATATAAATCACTTATTGCAACATTCCATACTCTTTCTTTCAAGATAGCTTGTTGTTGCTGTCACCACGTTTGTTGAATAGAAAAAGCCCTTTGTAAAGATCTGGTTCGGCATGATGTCCAGTGGGGTCTAACAATGGCAACAAGACTATCTAATTCTCATGTTGCAACCTTTTCAGTCGCCTAACTAATAACAATGATATTAACTAACACTAATATTAATATCTATTAATATTGAATCTAGTTAAAATACATCACAACAATCCATGAGGATATCTATGTTACAACTAACAACAATCCATGAGGATAACTCGGAACTACTAACGATATTGTGTGACTATAAAACCTTGAGGAATGCTAACATTGTTGTCTAATGTGTACAAGTACACATAATTAAAAACATATATATTGTCAACAATTGTAAACACGAATTGTGATCCCACGAAATTCTCAACAAGAAAATTCTTACCAACAAGACAACTATCCAAAGACTCGACTAGACAAAATTGAACCATGATGTAACTCTAGCATTCTTAATTTATGTATAGTCATTGAATCAAGTGTCAAACATAGCGAACCGAATTTATCAAAAAGTAAGAGGAGTTGGGTAAGTAACATGTGAACTTGTTGAAACTCAAATAATCATATTCCCCAAATTTGTTGCATCAAAAAGAGAACCATGTGCATTGTCTCTCTCACATCATTAGCTAGCATCAAAACTTCAGTCTTTTAAGTTAAATTCAGTAGAATGATGTAACATTTACTTACATCTTTTTTCGTAGAGGTCATGCCCCTGCTCATGATCTTTTCACAGCCTTCCTAGTATATTCCATCTTGCAAACCGAGGTTTGCATTTGCCTAGTTCGCCTTCATTTTTGCTGATCGAGTGTGTAACTTCAAAGAAACCAAAACTGAGAAAACAATAATATAACCAAAGTCACTTGTGAGTCATTATTTGGTTTCCCCTCATAAACATTCAACACAACAGATATTCAAAATCACTTACCAATATGTATACGATACAACCCTTAATCAATTATAGGGTTTATCGCCTTCTTTAAAGCTTCAAAGAAGAGTCTGGTGAGCAACAACATTAAATCTGTTGTTAGATAGAAAGCATGGATCAACATTAAATTTGCACAGGGGTTAATGCATATATACATACCCTAGCAGCAGAGTATATCAAGATGGTACTCTTACTTGCACAGGATACATAAAATGAACTATATAAGAACTTTCTGGATTTCTAAAAGCTTTTAAAACTTCTACTTTCATGTAGAGATAACAGAGCTAAAGTTGAGTACCTTCCCCCAATCACCTAGAGAAGGTCTAGCACTAGCATTCCAAGCTCAATCCTCCCTTCAATCATATGTGAACCCTAAAGAGATAGTCCCCTGCACTACCAAAAAAGTTCATATAATCAAGACCGAGAAAAAGAATTCACCACGTTCTACAACTTTACAAGTATTTGAGGTTCAAATATTCAAAATCGATACCAAGTCGTAAATTACCTTTGTTATACTTTCTTTCCTTACTAACCCATGTCTTAAAACTGCAACAAATTGTTGTGCAGGCATTTCTACCCCTTATTTGTGTTCCTAACAACCTCAAATCTGACTTAAAAACATTAAAAATCCACAATACATCATACAATTCTAACTTAACTACTAAAGAAATATTCAGAATCCAAAAGATAAGATAAAATTAATTTGTCAATCCAAAATATTCATGAGAACAAAACTAATTTGTCAATCCAAAATATTCATGAGAACAAAACTAATTTGTCAGTGTAGTCAAGAATCCAATTGGCAAACACCTGGCATGTACATGTTTTAAAGCTAGCAAAGAAGAAAAAGAGTTAACACCTACCGTGGTGGAGGCTTCCCATCTGCTGTGTTCTTTGTAGGATCCACTAAAACTTTATCTTTTGCATCCCTGGAGTCCGAGAGGATGAAGGAGATTGAATGATGGCTATGGGGGATTGAGTCTTGGGCACCTTGGTGTGGTTGCTGCTGCTGCCTTAACACCACCTTTGGCCTAGAACCTCCCCACTGCACTTACACTCATATTCCTCATTTATCCTGGGTCCAAAGCATAACATTAACGTAACGGAAAAACATATCGAACTAACCATTAAAGATTAAATATGTCTATTATAAATTTGACTAATAACACCACCAACAAAAAGCTTTTAAAGATTAAACATGTCTATTATAAATTTGACTAATAACCTCAATTCCACCAGGAAAACGAATCAAACCACAAGAATATCGACAGACACAATTTATAAAACACCACCACCAACAACAAAAAGACTAGTTCATAAAAATAAAATAAAAATAGTCGAACCAAAATCAACAAATCCAGTTCATAAACCATCACCAATAAATAAAAATACTACTACGCATCGATCTAATAATCATCACTCCCTAATTCCCCCGATAAAAAGAAAACCAAAACAAAATCGCAAATGCAGCTTCAAAGAACAAACCTCTCTACTAATCTCATCTTCCATCATCTTAATCATTCACTTTTCTGGTTTTGATTCGTCGATTCATCTTCATAGCCCCCGCTTCAGAATCTACTCAACTCCATACGTAACCACCTCCCCGAAGCTCGCTACAACTCCTACAATCAAAGAAAACCAAATTTTCAATAGATAACTAAAACCTAGAAAGATAAGATAACCAAAACCTTAAAGATAAAACAGAGACAAACTAAAATTAAACTAATCGCACCTAATTCGTTGGTTTAATTCCAATAGATTTCATGTTTTAAATAAAAACCTAATTCTCAAAACCCAAATCGTTTTACAAAAACCCTAAATTTCAATATTGCGATTAAACCAAAATTTGAAAACATAGATGTGAAATAAATCAAAATGATGTTTGGGTTTGAAGAACTTACCCATTTTGACGATCCATGGTTTTTATTGAAGCCTTTTTCTCTCGATTTGTATGGTGTAAAACCCAATTGGTCAATGAGTTATCTTCTTCCTTCAATGATACCAAATCATCTTCAATTCAAAGATACATGACAAATCGAAAAAACTAAAACCCTATGTATTTATGAAAGACTTGTATAGATCTATGAAATCAAAACCTAAACTAGATTAATGCATTTATGAAAAACCCTAAAATCGAAAAACCTGGTGATAAAAGAGAGAAATGAAATGAAAAACGAGAAGCAAAGTCGATGATCAAGATGATTGAGAGCTTTGATGTTTCTTGGTCACGATTATTGAAGATGAAGTATTTGAAGTTTCACTAGGGTTCAGAGAGGCAGAGTAAATGGAGAAAAGAGAAATGGAAATGAAAAACCGATCGGTCGATTCTCACTAAGGCATGGGATGAAAAGAATCACCCATGTGGAATGGCACATGCATAGTGGAAATATACTCTAGTGTTACTCATCTTGGGTGGAAACACAAGAATACGCTGTGTGAATGACACACCCACTAATTGCAAGTGTGACGACCCTGTGTGACCAAACGTATCGGGCACGCCTATAAAAATTTTCGTAACGTCTGTCCTCCTGTTATTTAATTTTTAAGATATTAGTAATTTTCCACCTGTTACAAATTTTTTGTAACGGCCATTTGTAACGGGAAATTTGTAACAGCCCATAAACCGTTACGAATTCATGTTACTAATCCGGGAATTTGGTGTAGTGCAAAACCAGCCCCATCTCCCGTGATTAAAAGCCTCAAATATTGGAATAAGTGTTCATCAAAGAGGTCTGAGGCTTGTTGCAGCTTCAAAGGTTTGTGGTGCGCATCGCAGTATAACCTGGATACACCAACACAGCTTGCGGAGTAAACAAACATCTCACTTTGGAGGGTCCCTTGAGCTTTTTGATAGCGGTTATAAGTCAATAGTCTTGTTCACCCTATTAAACACCATGTCGCTCATGAAGTCCAAACCAAACTCACAGACCACCTGTACAGCCTAACACTGCTAGGCCGACCAACACGGGGAAAACACCTACCTCAATGCTACGTGGATCAAGCGTAGGCCAAAACCTCTCTTTCTTGATGTTGAGATGTAGACCCCGGCTGGTCCTTCGATTCTATAATACTCAGAGCTCGGAAACTCCATCGTGTCAACAATGATAGTGCCATCATCTAGGTACCAAGCGCAAATCAAGTTGACAAATGAAAAGCAATGGATTTTACAAGGGGTGAAGTACAGTTAGAGCAAACAAAAGGACCAAGGATTACCTTGTTGAACACCGAGCCAGAGGACAAGATGTGTTGGTCATAATAAAGTTTAGCAGTTTGTATAACAAAATTCTACCCATCGAAATACCCGGACAAGGAAGCCCGACCTACCGAATAAGACAAGACTCGTCACCATGTTGAACGCATTCGAAAAGTCAATAAGCAACATTGACATCTTGTTCGATTGCCCTTTCAACTCCAACAAACCATTGACAAGATGAAGAATGCTTTTCCTCCCACCGGCACACCAACACCAAATTGAAAAATCCCCAAATAAGATAACATTTCCTTGCCAACTAAAAGCAACACCTTAGAGACCAAGCGCGCCAAATAGTACCTACCTTAATAGTAAGGCCACCCCTGTGTTTGAGAAGTGGGTAAGGGTGCGCTAGCAATTAGCTCACCCAAAGCCCTCGGGACACTTCCTCGCCAACAAAAGGTTTCGACCACCCCGAAATCGAAACCACCAGCTCATGATTCAATCAGGGCTGGTTAGACCACTTAACGCGTCAACTAGATGTTGTGCTCGAAGACCATCGCGCCCACAAGACGTACTCTTAGGAAAACTCTTGATGGCACCCAAAACAGCCCTTGGCTCAACCGTAACAGGGTCACAAACAACAACATCGTCTGGAATGGAAGGTGAAGGGGCCGCGGGGTGTTTAGATTGAAGTTCACCAAGGTTTGCTCACCGCGAGAGCAACCCCATTCGAGACAGAACTCAACCGTCGCAAAGATAATGTGTCCGTGCTCTATCTTTCTCCGGCAAGCACTTAAATTAGACGCTTCAGGTCTCTTCTTCTTGCTGTCCGGGTTGGCTGAGTGCTGTTGGCATGGATGACGCAGTAACTTTGAAATCAAAGTGTAACATCCTGATGGTTCCTTCCAAGTCGTAAGTGCCCGTTGATGGCAACACTTGCAAGCGCTTCTCGTTGGATGATTTCTCTTCAACAGATCGCTTAGGCCTATACATCGCAACGTGCATACGGGAAACAACAGCAAGCTTTATCCAACCAGAAGAATGTCACAGGTTTGCAAATCACACACCAAGGCAAGCCTTCAAGGCGCGAGAAAAGCTTAGCCTCGCACCGATGGGGTATGCTAGAGACCGTGGTAAATTGTCTTGAAAACAACATTAAGTAACCGGGCCGAAAGAAAGAACGACTCATCTCAGTGCAAAGAACTCAAACGCACTGGGGAGAGACCACATTAAAAAGGTAAACAAAAGCACTGAAACAAAGGAACAAAGAAGCCTGTCCATGTCTTCATGAAAGAAGAAGAGACTTCACTAGCAACTGCAGCAGGTCTATCAATCCCATAAATAAGAAAATCAGCTGTTTCCCCATTGAAAGGACCAAGAACAACACCGTGAAGGACTCCACCTTGCCTTTGGGGGTTCTCCACTGTGAGTGATCATGCAATGGCCGCAAAGCCACATACACGCCCGTTGGAAGAAACTTTTCCCATGCACAGAGCACCGCAACTCGCTCGGAGATGATCGTCCGACGGGACCTCGCTCCTCGCTTGAAGATGCTTTCCTTGTAGATGACATACAATGGAGCCCCTAGATAACCTCCGCCATTCACGCCATTACGACACCGTCGAAATCTTCAAGGGACAATGGTCCGATTCTCTCGTGAAGCAACATCTTCGTGAGAGTTTGGCTCGGCTTGGGAAGAAGAAGGTAGTTGAGATGCAGTATCTCGAGAGCAAAGATGAACTAAGAAAAAGAAGATGCGTATATGATAGAAGAAAACACAAACCCTAAGAACGATTGTGAAAAGCCCTAAAACCAAAAAAAGAAAGAAGAAACCTAACAAAATCGTAGGAAGACAAACACAAAAAGGAAATCAAGGGGAAAGGTTAGAAAAATCAAAAAGAAAAAACCATTGGCATGAGACCAATCCATTGGAAAATCCAGGCTTTCAGTCGCCGGAGTTTTCCCCTAGAGCTCATCGCCGGAGTTTTCCCCTGCTCTCAAGGGTTAAAGTTTGTTTTTCAAAGAAATAATAGAGAAATAAAATAAAAGTTAGAAATATAATGTTAAGTGTACAATATTCTAGGGTAAAACTTGTTTTTATAAAAAAATAACAAGGTTAAAATAGAGAATCAATTAAATCGAATTATGTGGGTCCACGCTTTTTTTTTCAGTTTTAAAAGCTAATGTCGAAGAATTTTTTTAAAAGCAGCCTAAATGAAGTGCTTCTCTCCAAAAGCACTTTGAATTTTTTTTAACAAACACAAGTTTTGGTAAAAATTTGTTACAAGTTTGTTACAAAGTGCTTTTGGTTTAAAAAAAAACAATCCCAAACGGGGCTAAATTCTTCCTGGAATACAACTTTTTTTTTTTTTGAAGGAATTTGAGCTGCACTGCCGCAAATTAGTGTGATTGCGAGAACACTGATACGAATACACAGCCTAGATAAAAATGGCTCTGACTTGCTTCTCAAAAGGAATTATCTGATTGTGTTAGCCTGACATTAGCAAATTTAGGACCTTGAAGGTTTACTCAATTAAACCTTGCAGTTAAATGTGAACAATGAAATAAAACCCACAGTGCATTCAACATTGCGAAAGAAAATCAACATTTTCAGTGCACGTTAACCGCATATATTAATTTGGAATTTTGCATTTTACTTCATGATACCACAAAAATGCTCGACTCACTTCTCAAAAGGGAATTCTCTGATTGGTAACAGCCTTACCTTAACTCAGCACCATATAAACATCCACAGTAGTATTTGATCTAATGATTGTCTCCAACTCGCCCCTCCAGAAATTGAGCAATACACCCATCTCTGCTCCATCCCCGCATAAAGTAACTCCCAAACGGCGAAACCAATAGTATACTACCAGAATGAATAGTCAAATATTTCGTATAACGAAAACTAACTGCCAACAGTTTGGAACTTGACCAAGACCAGAAGGTTAAACACATCAAAAAAAAAAGTTAAAGAGCCAGTATAAGTAATAGGTGATTGCATCTCAAAGAAAAGAGATTGAATATTCACATTTCCAAACTCTAGACAGTGTGCTCTGTAATACTTGCCCACATATCACCACAAAACCGGCCTAGCAAAAGTACAGAGAGTAGACACATATACTTCGAGTACATAATAGTCTGTTCTTCAAATATTTGTTGTCACCAAGACCAACCAAATCTTCCGAATCGTCTTTCTTTGCACCCCCCCACATAAGTTTCTGAATCACGAAATACTAGGCTCTCCCAAAAAACAGAACTACAGACATAGTATGCCTGTAACTCCTTAGACTCAAGAATTCTACTAGTATCACGCTCTGGGTCATGCAAAACATCGAAAATCACACACTAAATCTCGGAATGACAACACTAAACAAATATAATCTGAGAACTAAGAATCAAATAGATTTCCTAGAAGGCTAGGAGCATACGACCGCTGGGAAAGCTCTCAATTTCCCACGATATTCTGTGCATATACTTTTCAGTCTCTGTTTTTAATTCTTGTAAAGGAAATAAGTTTAATAAAGTTTGCATCGCATTCTCCATTAAGTCTAACAAAAGTAAATCACAAAATGAGCAATAAACATAAAATAAAAAGTTACAAGAGTACTTCATACAGGACATAATATCACCACATATTGTCAACTACTTAGATTCAGGAGAGACCCCTAGTTATCTAATCTCAAAATGCATAAAATTTCAATAAAGGCTGCTTAACGAGAGAGGACCGTCAGAAAATATATGTGATGCGGATTGTACATTCATTAGACTATGAGAGCTCGAAACACTAATACAAAATACTTAAAGAAAGCAGGCCAAACTCAAGTTGATGAAGACATATATATATATATATATATATATATATATATATGATGCTTGGTTTCTGCATTCAGTTGCATAAGAAAATAACAAATACTAAAAAAGCAAAGTGCGTAGAAATTACTTTGTCCGGAATTTACCCAAAATGCCGTCATTAGGTTCTTGGATAATCCACTGCAACATATAACAAATCATTTCCCACAATGAACCATTTCTGCTTCCATTTCTTTAGCGCAAAAACATAACAAATTTTGACACCATCCCTTTCTACCAAATCTTCCTCTCCTCTTATCTACTCCCTTTCTTAATTTATAATCCCAGACCCATATCAGTCATTATTATTTGTTCTTCACTTTTTTGTTTTATTTCTTTGTTACTATCTTTGTTATTGACCAACATAAGTACCGGAGTTTAGTGCTACTAAGGTCTCAATATAAGTATCCATTTCAATGTCTTGAAACAAATCAGGGAAACCATGTATCTTTAGAGCTCTAGCTCTGTCAAGCTTAGGGTCATATGATATCAAATGAAAGTAGCTAAACCTATTTGCTCGTTAATTACTGAGGAAAATAAATGACACTGTCTTACACAGTAGACATGTTATGGGTAGAATCTGAAGTAGCTAAAGTGCTAAACTCAAGACTGCAAAGTACTACTTGTACATTTACTGTTAACATTCCAGCAAGTAAGATACAAGCCGGACAGCTTACCTGAGTATATTGCCAACCCTACACTCTCATTTAAATTCTTCTAGAGTACAAAAACATAAAAATATAGGAACTGGAAGTTGTGCATGCCGAAAATAGGACAAGCTCAATGTTAAAACTTAGTAAAAAGCAAGCTCAAGAAGAGCTGACATAATTAGGGAGTTCGCAAATACTGACAAACTGTATAGCGAATACACTGCTTAAATAGAAATGGCTCGACTCACTTCTCAAAAGGGAATTCTCTGATCGTTAACAGCCTTACCTTAACTCAAACGAATTCTCTGATCGCTAACAGCCTTACCTTAACTTAATTCAGCACCATATAAACATCCACAGTAGTATTTGATCTGATGATTGTCTCCAATGTCCCTCCAGAAATTGAGCAATACTAACCCATCACCGTTCCATCCCCACAGAGGGTCAACTAATGCCGAAACCAATAGTAGACAACTAGAAAGATCAGTCAAACATTTCATATAACGAACTGCGAACAATTTGAAACTTAAAACACATCAAAAAGCAAAAATAAGCAGTCTGACATCTGACTGAAACCTTAATAGATAAAGCATAGATTCCACCTTTGACAATTCATAGGGTCTCCGTACAAAAGAGAAAAAATTTCATACTTTCATTCCCTATCTGCATTCAGGCCAATAAAAAAGTAATTCACTCAGATTTTCTGCCCTGATGATTTGATAGAAATTTGTGGCCGTCAACAAATAATGCTCAACTCTATTTCCAAATGATCAAGTAGATCTATCTCTGACTCAATCTCAAGCTTCTGCCATAAAGTGCATAGATGGTACGAAATCAGCCAATTGAACAAATCCAAGAGATAAAGAATATCATTAGAAAAACCGCCGAGTTTTCGACAATCAAGCATATGAGATAAAATGGAGAGCATAAACAACAGCCATATTCACAGATCCGCAGCAACTAAGACAGCTCTCACCACCAGAAGAACAAATATCTCAAACAAACAAAAAAAAACAATATAAGAGCCAGTATAAGTAATAAGTTATTGCATCTCAAAGAAATTAGATTGAATATTCACAATTCCGAGCTCTAGCCAGAGTGCTCTATACATACTTGGCCACAAATCACTAAGAAACCAGCCTAGCAAAAATAAAGAGAGTAGAAACATATATTTTGAGTACACAATAGTCTGTTTTGGAAATATTTATTGTCAAGAAGACCAACCACATCTTCTAAATCTTCTTTCTCTGCACGCCCCACATAAGTTTCTGAGTCATGAGATCAAGAATTCAACTAGTTACACGCTCTGGATCATGCAAAATATTGAAAATTACACACTAAATCTTGAAATGACAACACTAAACAAATATAATCTGAGAACTAAGAATCAAATAGATTTACTAGAAGGCTAGAAGCATCAACCACTGGGAAAGCTCACAATTTCGCATGATATTCTCTGCATATACTTTTCAGTCACTGTTTTTTATTTCTTGTAAAGGAAATAGGTTTACTACAGTTTGCATCGCATTCCCCATTAAGTCTAACAAAAGTAAATCACAAAATGAGCAGTAAACATAAAATAAATAGCTACAAGAGTACTTCATACATGACATAATATCACCACATATGATCAACTACTTAGATTCGGGAAAGACCCCTAGTTATCTACTTTCAAAATGCATAAAATTTCCATAAAGGCTGCTTAATGAGAGAGGACCGTACTCAAGTTGCAACAAGAAAATATATGTGAAGCTTGGATTGTACATTCATTAGCATATGAAAGCTCGAAACTCTAATACAAAATACTCGAGTTGATGAAGACATGTATATCTGATGCTTGGTTCTACACTCAGTTGCATAAGAAAATAACAAATACTAAGGAAGCAAAGTGCGGAGAAATTAATTCGACTGGAGTTCACCCAAATGCCGTCATTAGGTTCTTGGATAATCCACTGCAACATACAACAAATCATTTCCCGCAATGAACCATTTCCACTTCCATTTCTTTAGTGCAAAAACATATCAAAGATTGACACCATACCTTTCTACCATATCTTCCTCCCGTCTTATATACTCCCTTTCTTAATTTATAATTCCAGATCCGCATCAGTCATTATTATTTGTTCTTCACCTTTTTGTTTTACTTCTTTGTTATTGACCAAAGTAAGTACCAGAGTTTTTTTTTTTTTTTTTTTGAACGAAAAAGGTTAAAACTTTATTGAAAAGAGAAAAAGAAAACAAGAGGAGACGCCTAGGCGATACAAGAAGTGAGTCTAAAAAGACTGCGCTAAACAAACAAAACCGGCCGACTGGCAGCAAACCAAACGAACAAGGAAAAAGGAGCCAAAACAGGCACATGTCATCCCCAAAACAGTCACACAGAAACAAGCTGACTTGCAGCACACAAAGCAACATGAACACGCCTAAAGAGATTAAACTTCTTCTTATGTGATCGATGACCTCTTCCCAAACTCTCCGCACCATCCTGGAGCTTATTCCAAACCTTTCCATTCCAATTCAATTTTTCTAACAAAAGTACCAGAGTTAAGTGCTACTAAGGTCTCAATATAGATCTCCACTTCAGGGTCTGGAGATTCAAGGAAACCATGTTGTATGTTTAGAGCTCTAGCTCTTTCAAGCTTAGGGTCATATGATATCAAATGAAAGCCGGCTTCCACCCTTGATTCGCCTTCAAATAGGATCTCACCATTCGGTAAAGTTTGAATTGGTCTGATATATTCCATCTCCGTCACAAGTGCAGTAATCTTGGAATGCTTACTCCACTTGTTATTCATCATTGTCCACACATCAATGTGATCGTTTTGATCCCTACATGATTTATATGGATCCTCCTCCGTATGATTCTGCTGAAGTATGCAAAGTTTCCCTTCCCATACGCCCAAATATGGCAGACAATCGTGGTCAAAGTCGTAAGGTGGTAACGGAAAATCATAGAATGTCTCATCAGAAATATCAAAACAAACAATAACAGCAGATTCAGGATCAGCATGAAGATCAGTAGCAATCCAATGAAGAACACCATTAAGAAGAAACCCCTTAGTTACAGAAAAAGGGAAACAATAAGGAACGAAACCAAGATTCTTCCATGAATTTGAAGCTAATGAGTAAATTCTAGCTTCCAAAACCATGACTTCTTTTTTATAAAATGTCGCAAGTCTTAATAACTTATAATCATTATTCTTGCAATCAAAACCAAACCCATGTGCACCAAAATATTTTTTTTTGGGGTCGGCTAAAGGTTCTGGTAGTAGTTTATATTCTCGGGTAGCCGGGTTCCAAATGTACAAAATTTTATGATCTCTTACCATTTTTTTTTGACACACATCTGTTACCATTTCTATGCAAACCAAACCGTGTGAAGAACCTTTAATTAGAGGCACCCTTTTTGAGCCCGTGTATGGATAATCAATACGACTTAAAGATGGTGATGATGTCACCGATAGAACATTACCGTAATAGAGGTCGGTAAGCAAGACGTTGAATTTGTTGATTCGAATTGCATGGTTGAGATGATTTTTGATGAAATTAGGGTTTTGAAATTGATGAAGCCAAAATTTGGAGATGCACCTGAATCTTGCAATCGACTTAACAGGTAGCCTTGTAAATATATTCTCCATGATTTCCTCCGGTAGTAATCTAGACAATTTGCTTCTTCTTACTCTCCTTCTTCTTCTCCTTGCTGTAAAAGCGAGAGGGAGTGTGAGTAGGCATCAGGTAAGATTGACATTTTCATTCTTCCTCTTCTTCTTCTTCTTCTTACAGTGAGTGAGAGTGACAGTGGATGCAAAAAGCTCAACATTTTTCCCTTCTTCTTCCTTTTCACTTCTCCTTGCTAGAGTAACAGTGAGCGTGAGACTGATGAGGGTGTAAAAATTCTTCTAGGTCATTTATGATATTTTGGACTGCCCAAAATAACCTTACAATATGATGAGAGCAGCGCATCCGGCTTGGACCGTAACTCAATTGAGCGATTTGGAACTTTCATCTATATGATTGATAACAACAAACACAACACTATGATTTATATGGGCTGATACCGGTCCATATAGGATAAAAAGATCCTGATTAATGGATCGATGGACTGGTATCAGCTCCTAGTAGGGAAATGAGCCCATATAAATCATGGGCAGAGTTTATAAATCATGCAACACAGTATTCGGTATTCCTAGCTATATCAAGTGGCAACAATTTGCTATCCCCCGTATTTCCACCTTCATAAAGATCATGTCATACTAGTACAGGCAGAGTTTCTGATGGTGCGCAACATCAGCGAATAACGTTTAAGCACCTCTCGGCCATGATTTCATTAAGAATAAAATGGAACTGTACTTCTATGGAGGTTCCTTCTTCGTACAGCAGCTAGCTACCTTCTTAGAATTTAGGAGTTTTTCCACAAGTAAGGCGACTTCAATTGATCATTTATCCAAGTTAACATCAATAAATGTCAGGGTCACAGAGAATTGATTGGTTATAACTTAACCTCGTACAAGACATGGGAAATGAGACAGGACTCCATCCCAAAGATGGCAAATGACAACCGGATATAATTCTGCTAAGTAGCAAATTGGTGCATGACATCAGAATATTTCAACAACTTCAACAATACTAATTCAAAACTAGGCAGCATAAAAATGATGCTTTTTGTTTTCCTTGGGAATCCCTCATCCACGACCAGAACTGACAATATCCAATTTCATGCGAACAAAACTCGATCTAGCAAGGCCGACACCAACATTCTTTTTCCTGGCCTCCTCATGGTCCCATGATTCCAGCAGGTGTTGTCAGCACACAGTATATCAAACTGCATAAAGTTACAACAAACTCAAAATCCAAATCACATTGATTTTCATTAGAACTTGTCAACTAGATTTCAATATTTGTAATCCTAGCACTACAAAGAACTATGCGGATGCTATAAGATGTACCTTACGTATGGATGAACAGACCAAACTCAACATGGCACACGATGAGTCGTGTATTTTAGCTGGCTGAATAGGAGTTAAGATTTATTATATAGGAAATTAATTATAACAAAAAAATATTTGCTCGTGAATTACCAAGGAAAATAATAACAGTGTCTTACATAGTAGAGATTTTATGCGTAGAATCTGGCGTAGCTAAACTCAGACTGCAAAGTCCTACTTGTACATTTACTGCTAACTTTCCAGCAAGTAAGATGCAAGCCAGACAACTTTGCCGAGTATATTGTCATTACACCATGGACAACAAAATCATTGGACTATATAACTCAATTTCACATACTGATGACTGAATATGGACATACTGAACCAGTACTCCAAACTTTCATAACACAAGGACATCCAGATATTTTGTTCTTACGTTCCAACCCCACACCAGCTACATCTCAGTTAAATTCTTCTAGAGTACAAAATAAAAATAAAAATATAGGAACTGGAAGTTGTGCATGCCGACAATAGAACAAGCTTGATGGCGAACCAACTAGAAGAATGCAATATGGAGATTGCAGGTGTTGAGAAGGGAAGAAAAGGTTGAGAAACAGATGAAAATATTAAGGTTGGGTCGAGAAATTAAGAGATTGGATGCTCTGTAACAGAGTTGTTTAATAACTTCAATAATTGCACTACAAAAAACCTGAGCATTGGCAATTAAACTAGTTTAGTTGCCTAAGATAAGATTTTAGTTGCCAAACAAAAAGGCAACTTATGGTAGTTGCGGAGGTTAAGTTGTTGTATGGGGTGTTTCCAAATGTAAAGGCAACTACTAAAACTTCCTTATTGCTATTCGCACTTATGGCAACTTGAGTCATAGTTGCCAAATAAATTATTTGTTAAATGCAATAAATTAGACCCACTAATTTTTGTAGTTGCCAAGTACTTGCCAAACATTTTAATGTACCAAAATTTATAGTTGTCAGGTGGTTGCCAAACATTATAACAACTAATTAGTAGTTGGCACAAGGTTTCCGAATCATTTAACAATCAAAACTTGTAGTTTCCATATGGTCTCTAAACCATTCAACAACTAATACCATGGGTGTTGCCAAACGTTTACCTCGTTGAGCTAACTATATGCAATTAAAGTCACCATATTTAGACCAATCAATGTTTAGCTGTTCAAACGTTTGGAAATTGAAATTTCATCATTTGCAGCGCTTTAAATTAAGTCTATAAACCAAAGCATTAATTACAAAATTAATTGGTCAAACGCTTACCGTGCAAATTCAAAAGCATTAATTACCAAATTAATTGGTCAAACGTTTACCAAAGGCAGATTCCAAAGATTAATTACAAAATTAATTGGTCAAACGTTTACCAAAGCAGATTTTGTGTATTGACGTGCAGGACGTTGGGAATACGAACCAGCATTTATACAAAGTACTTTAAATTAGGTAAATGCAAGAAATAAAGCTAAACAATAAAATACTTCCGAAAATAACTTTTATTATTTATAATTAGTAATAATACATTTATTATTTCAATTAAGCATTTCATAAAAGATAATAAAAATAGAGCGACTGACCGATGATCATGATCACAATATGATGGTACAATGTCGCTTGCTCATTTCGAACAAATTATCCTTCCGAGAGATGTCAACTATCATCTCGATAGGTAGCTTTCTATTACACCCGACGTATTACATCATCACCATAATCACCATTGCATTTTACTAAACTAAACTGCAATGATGTGATATCCAAGGGCAGAGTAGCCTTTTGAGAACGGAAAGTGCTACACAGACCCCGGATTTTGCCCCACTTTTTTATACCACTATGTGGCACCTGGATTCACCATTGATTAATCTCCACCCTGCCCCACCAGGAAAAATAGGGGGTCATTTATAAGGAATGAGCCAATACAGTTTTGACACATAAGCGGTGTCAAAACTTGGTGTAAAGAACCGGGGTCTTTATAGCATTTTCGTTCTAGAACTTGGTGGCCTGTAAGCGAGTGTCATACAAGATCCAAATCAACAAACTTAGAGTAAGATTAATCAACTTGCACAAAGCTTAATGGGAAATGAATAGAAGGAGAAAATAGCTCCCTAGTAAGTTAAAAGATAGGTGAACTGTACATAGAGTGAATTACATGTCCATACACAGATTGAAACAAAGTTTTCAAAATGCAACTTACTTACGCAATTAGAATGAGTTAGGGGAAAACAAATAATTCATCACGACTGAATTATTAAATCCTAAAGAAACCCAAGCATTTTCTCTCTAAATATCTGCAAATATAGGTGCTTTAGATTTTCACTCCCACCATAGTATACATTCATGATGGAATAATATGAAAGTTCTTTAAGTCCCTTCCAGGGCCAGGGAATCATGTGCACCATCTTTATACTTAAGAAAAAAATTCAACCTTAGGTGCAAACACTAGCACGACAAGTTAGCTACATTATACCACAATACACCGAGCAAATTAACCTCTACAATATACTTCTTAATTAGGGATCCATCAAAAAAAAATAAAAATAGAAAACATCTTGAAACAAGTACGAACAAACTAACAAAGATATGTGAACGAACAAACTCATGTACATTCACAGCAAAAATTAGAAACTAGAAACCCCTGGAGTCATATGCAAAACAAATAAGATGTTAAACAAAATTATAGCAATTTCACTACTTCAAATATGAACCTAAATAAAGAACTTCAAAATTTACCAAAGACCACTTCAATTAACTCTATTATCAACCAAGTCTCGTGAACTAGCTAAAGAATCCGAGTCTAAAAGTGAGAACGGTCTAAATCTTCTGTAAATAGTTGATAAATGAGACAAGCATCGGAGCTAAACAATCAAATCAAAATTGATTAAATCTTCAGGTTAAGAGACAAACATCAAAGCCAGAGAATAAAAAAAATCAAAATCAAAGTAAAAATAAAATTAAATTTTGAGTACCAATAATCTGGGCAACCAATAATGTTGGTGCAAACGATATTTGGTTTTTCGGATTTTCTTTTTCTTTTTCTTCATCTCGATTTGGGGATAGATGATGAGTTTAGAAAGAGGGATATTTTGATTTTGGGTTCCTATATTGTTAGTTTTCTCTAAGTGAGGAAGAGGGAGAGGAGGCGGAGAGACAGGGGCGAGACCGGGGAGTGGAGGCAGAGATAGAAATTAGGTTAGGGTTTTAGCGTTTTAGGTTTTGGCTATCTTCTTCCATTTTATACTCTTTTGAGTTCTCGGTTACCTAAACATAAAGATGTACGGTTGTGATTTGTAACACGTATGAAATCACGTGCACATCTCTTAGTTATAGTGTAGCTAGGTTGGGCGATTTTTATTTCGACACCATTTTCATTGGTCTACAATGATATAAGGGTCAGCTTAGCGCCAAGTGTCCAAAGTAGATCTAATCTAACGGTTCTCATAGTTTTAATAATAACACACATTTTTTATGACTTAGGGAAATATTGTGACACTATTGTGTAGGGATCCAAACATTTTAGGATTTCTTTTTAATTTTAAAAGATTTTTCCGAAGTTATACTACACAATCGAGTGAATTTTTGAGTGAATTTGTTTATAAATCGAAAATTGTAGATCTCTAAGCATATCAATTCGATCGAATGAAATTTAAAGATGAAAAAAATTATATGGAATCAGACTTATATAATTTATTAAGTATTTTCGATGTGAGCATACGAACTACGAAGATAGGAAATTATGTATTATATGCAATCATCTTAAGTAAATCTCTAAGCATTTGTATCCAATAAAATCTAATGAGAAAAGACTCTAATTATAGTAAATGCATTCCAAGGTCGGTAAACTTGTTAGGAACAGAGCTTCAATAAACCGTAAGCATGTCCCATAAGAAAGAATAAGTTACAGATTGATATAAATCTTTCTTGGACTCAACTTATGTAAATCTCTAAAATATTCCAAAAAGATTTAACGAATTCCAGTATCAGTTGATTATTTTTTTGAATATCGGTTTATATAAATATATATCTAAGCAATCAGATAAAATTGAACAAACTACAGATTCAAATGAATCTTCCATGAGATTAACTGGTTCTAAGCCCTCGTTTAGGCTTTAATTCATGTTATGCCTATTGACATTTTTTTATTTTTGTTACTTTTTATTAGCATGCTAAATAAGGATTGAACCGAAGAAAAAATCAGAAATAAAAAATGAGGAAAATTAAAAATTAAAACAAGACAAATATATTTGATCTAAAAATTCATTAACCAGTGAGGCATCGTTAGATTTCCAGTCTAAATAGGATACAACGGTCGGGTATCTAGATTGCTAGTGGGCCCAATTTTATTATGACCCATAACCGGACACAAATCAATTGATCTTGTTTCGGTTTCAAGTAATATGGCGCCCACTGACAACCCTAATTGAGTTAGATGGACTTAATTCACAAGTGATTTTGAAGGAGGAAAAATTCTCTCTCCCTCTCTCTCTCTCTCCTAAAAGACGCTCTGCAAGTAGGCAATTATTTTCATCTTCCTTCCTAAAATCTCTTTACCTTTTCTACCCTGATCTTGTTTTTGTTAAGATTCGGGTAGAGTAGTTTAGGTTTTTTTTTAATGTTTGAATAAATAAAATTGCATTATAGCAATGATTGATATGTATTTACCGTGTCTTTTAATTCTCATACGTATGGCAAGTGTATGCCATTACGGTTTCTCATACCTCCTGGAGGGCCTTCGATTTAGTTCAATCTTTCAATCAGCCATTTATGGACGTGATGATCAGAGATTACAGAATTCGATGTGGAATTTTGGCATATTACTTCTTTTATGGAAGCATCGTATCTTCTCGGAGAGTATCCTACAAAATGGTGATAAACCATTAGAAGATTTCAATTCCCCGTTCGATTTACATATATTTGGTACAGAATTTTGTTTTCGATTTCTTTCGGTTCAAGATTATTGTATTAATCATATATTTCGATTTATGGATGTAATTGAATATTATGTAATTATTTTCAAATATCAATAAATTCTGGGGCGTTCATGCTCCTTATTCCTTAAAAAAAAAAACAAGTGATTTTGAATGTGGTATGAAAATCCAAATCCGCTACTATATCTAATAGCATCGCAACCTGAATCATATACTTTTTTGGCTAATATAACGACTTTCCAATCCTAAATTAAATCTTATTTGTGATTGTACCTCGATGATCCTCAAAACGACCTTGAGGGTCGCCAAATTTATCGAGAGGATATATATGTATGTATACTTTGGTGGTCTAATTAAGCATTAAATTGAATTCATCTTTCTTCAGGATCTAAGTTTCCTTATTAGTTCTATGAGTTTATACGGGAAAAAAAAAAGACAAATTAGGGTTTTTTGTTACTCATTTTTAGTTTTCTCTAAGTGAGGTTAAGGGAGAAACATATACCAGGATGAGGTTAAGAATATCCAATGAGACGAACGAATTCTTGAGTCGGGTGAATATTTCGAAGAATCATAGAGAAGAATTACACTCGCATTTCATTGATTTCTAGTAATTTACCAATTTCACTGAATGTCCAATGACCACATTCATTTTACCTGTTATCCATCACGCTTACGCAATATTGCTTGACCTTACTTATTTTCATCGGTATTCCATCCATTTCGTCAACTATCTGACAATTTTCTTGATCAATTTCACCGACTTCACCTGGATTTCATCAATTTGTTTGGTTACTCATCAATCTCATCCAAAGTGTTGCTCTAATTTTGCTTAACTTCACCTCAGATTCCTTCGATTTTTCCTGTTATCCATCAATTTCACCTAACATCCACTTGCTTCACTTAATTACTATATCAATTTTATCTAGTAGCGTAACAACCCGACTTTACAATTTTTTTCTGAGCAACCAAATTTTATTGATTAAAAATGATGCGATTCTCTTAACAAACCCATCAACAGGAAACCCGGGGCACAAATATAATTGAATTGTGTATGTACGGTAAATTTGAATTTATTATTGTTTATTTTATTTTTCACATTTTTGTTTGAAGCATGATGTTTTCTTACTTTTTTTTCACGAAAAGGGGAAAAAATACATATCCCTATATCACGTTAAATTTGGCGCTCTGAAATCCCACCAAATTTTTTCACGAAAAATTAAATCCCCACCACAAATTTTTACATCTGGTCCATTCTCTTTTAAATCTAACGACATCAAAATATGACAACTCATTGATCCGTATGCACTCGTCAACGATTGAAATATTAATTGGCGGGAATAACCAACTTTTGGCGCTCTAAATTCCCGGAATTTCAAACAAAAATTTCATTAAAATCCTTCTCGCTCCCCTGGAACCCTAACCGCATCTTTTCTTCTTCGTTTTTTCCGACTTCTTCTTCGTTTTTTCCGACTTTAGCTTGTAACAAAACCCTCATCAGAACTTTATTCCATTCACCACCAAAAAATAATTAAACAAGAATATAATTTTCTCTTACCAAAATCAAAAACCCAAAACTTCTGTGTTTAATCAACCCTAAACCAAATCTTCGAATCATTCATTTGAATGATTTTTGTTCTACAAAACAAAAATCATCGACACGACAACAACAAGTTTCTTCCCATTAACAAACCCACAAAAGACATTGATTTTCCAGTCAAATCTTTAGCCCGATTTGGAATCTGGCTTCAGATTATTGCTCAGTATGTTGTAATCTGCATCACAGATAAAAGGTTTTTGTAGTCAAATCATTTGCAAATTACAACTTTTCGATCTAATGGAGGAAATCAGAGTTTATCCGATAGTAACTGTTAAGTTCCATTAATCCGGTAAGTAATTTTGATATGTCCATCTTTTCACTTCAAATAGGTTTTATATGGATTCAATCTTTTGATTTTCAAATTTCTTATGATTCCCATCAGTTACTCAGGAATCTATTCAAAGAAATTGATTTGTTAATTGGAGATTAATTTTGTTGAAATTAGGCGAGGGGTCTGGTTCATTTGATGGAATTGGACCTTTGGGTATTCATCAGCAGCTGAAATTAATCACCATTATCGGGTAATTTTTCTCTTGTCTTCCCTAATGTTAGTCATCATTTTGGTATGCGTTACCTGTTTGAGATAATGTCTCATTGCAAATGTTTAAGAGTTGAGTGCAAAAACATACATAGCTGCGTTTTGTATAATTTATCTGATTCGTATAGTTCAAATGTTATCTGATCAGTTTTGCAATTTATAAATCTATGACTGTAGCTACATGGTTCCGGTGCCCATGATTCTACCCACCTTGAATAGATTTGGAACATATTTGTTAAGAGATCGAGATCCTACTGCCTCTCAATATCTAGAGTTTTTTTTAAAAATGCCTAAGCAAAGGCTAGTCCTATTTGAAGAGTTTCAGTGGTCAGGGTTGATATTTGTGGCTGTACCATTTACTGAAATCGGGGAGTAGACTAGTGCAGTAATAGCATCACTATTCAATATGCCATTCTGGTCTTCCGTGTGAAAGAATTTCAATTTTTATTTTTATTTAACTAATTTTATAGTATCGGGTGTTCCGTGAATCTGTCAATTTGCTAATGGGAAGTCATTCATTTTCAATTTCAGGATCATGGTGCCTAATTTGATTTGTTGATTTGGGTCTGGTGGTTTAACTTATATTCTTCATTGCTATAACTTCCGTGGCATATTACCAAAGAGTACCAAAGTAAAATGTCTCGTATATGCTGGATATTTTATCAATGAGTAAGTTCAAACTTTGGATACAATAATGAACTCACCATTGTTGTTTTTCTGGTCAGGCAATGACTAATTAATCACTGCTGCAATTAGACAACTAACATCAATTACTGTAACCTTGTGTTACAGGAGCAATGCACATATAACAGTTCTATGCCGACGTTGTGAGAACCCATGTAAGTTTTATGTTTAATCCTATAAGGTGTCAAGTATGCACGATCACCTCTGAACTGAAACTTAATTTGTTCATTTAATTCTATTTATTGTGGAAATCCATCAATATGATATATTGTGCCTCACGCTATTATGTGTTTAGGGCGCAAAGAATTTTCCTGTATCATGCACTAAACCCGAGTTTGGTGACTGCACTTCGTTCTGAAATTTGGTGATTCAATCACGTGTTTAGTTTTTATCAATCATTTCTTTCTCAGCCTAATAATAAGCATCATTGCAGTGTTTTCCCCAGTATGGCGGACAACAGATCCGCACACCACTTTTTATATAAAATGCGGCCTGTGATTCGTGGCAGGTTAGCATATGACCCTACTGCTAAATACCCATCTAATGCTTGTTTTGCAAGACACTAATACATGATTGTGTTTTATTTTGCTTAATTCAACTTTCAGATAAAGAACATTTTGGCACCCGGTGTTTCTAATCCGCTTGAAAAGTGGCATTCCTGCAAGCTTGATATAAAGAAATGTTCTCCAGCTCAAATCCAAACTATGCAAGGTAATATCTGATTTTTCTTCATTGTACACATATACATACAGTTGGTATACATAGCAAAAATGTTTTTTCGTATGTCCGTAATTGAATCTTCTCCTGGTAATGGCGGAAAAAGGTTTCAGGATGGAGTTTCTAAGTGCGTTGGCAAAACTATGGAAATCTACAGTTAATGGAACATTCATAAGCTCATGCTACGCTCATTGCCAATCAGAATTGCAGGAAACATGCTTAAGAGATGATTCTCCTTTATTGAAAATTAGCGGTCCTGCTCTGTAAGTGATTGGCAAGGGTTCCTTGCAAGGCTATGGTCATGCGTCCACTTGAGGTTGTAGACAAAGATTCCCAAGATGATGAAGCTCATGCATTTGAAACCGTAGTGGCAAACATGAAATACATTGAAATGAGATCATCTCAAACTGTAAGTAGTTGGACGAATTGTAAACAAAGGCAGTGGTTGTGATATGGATAATTGCTAGTATTATTCAGGCTCTAATTTTTATGGATTGGGATTTTGTCATCGCTGGAATTGTAGATAACGACGATTCAAGTTCATATGTTGAACAAAGACCGGAAGAACTTGAAATCATTGCTACTCTTGTTTCTACTAGTAGTCTACTTAGTATATTACCACTAGTTATTCCGAGTTCGCACTTCTTTTCTTGCTCAAACGGATGTATTTTCAGTAAAGAATGACTATATAAAAGTTGCTTCTTCTCAACCTCCCTCTTTCATTTTGCATTTTGTTGTTAATTCGTCAAGGAAATTTGAAAGTTGGGGGTTTATATACAACCAATGTAGGATATAGATCCAATCTTCATAATGGTATTCTAGTCCTATGTGTTCTCTTCCTCCTATGCAAACAATTACCTAGCTGAAAAATAATGCACCCATACAAACGACATTTTTTTTTTATTGCATAGCCATTCGAGCATGTGATATTTCGCCAACTACTCATCCAAACCATATGATCTAAGTAACAATTAACATTATCTAATTGGTGTGTTTAGTTGCTCGACTTTTGGCAATTGTAGTTGTCATATAGTTTCGCAATGTTTAAGCAACTAATGCATTTATGTAGTTGGCCTGTATTTGTTGCTAAAGACTTTGGAAACTAATGAAAATAACAGTTCCGGTTAACATGTTGCCAAAGTATATAGGAACTAACAGTTGCCTTTGCCTAGTTCCGGAATCATTAGGCTATTAACGTATTTCATGAAGTTGCCATACGTTTGTTGCTGAAGAGTTCAGAAACTAATAAAAATTATAGTTGCGGCCAACTTGTTGTTGAAGAATATCGTAACTACTAGTTGCCTTTGATTAGTTCCGAAAGCATTTGGCAACTAGTAGTTGCCGGATTTTAGTGGCCTTTGCTAGGATTTTTTGTAGTGTTGTATCTCCACTTAAACGAGACTAGCCTGTATATATAGGCAGTGACAAGAGTTCTAAAAATAGCAAAACACCTAAAGAAAGAAATAATAAAACTCTAAAAACAGGAAAGAACTAAACTTGGCTAGCAAACAAGAAAGATCTAGAATGATCTAGAAAACGTGTAGAGATGTTCTACATCAGTCCCTCCTTCTTGAAAAACAACTTGTCCTCAAGTTGAACCCAAAACATCCTCAGTTTCGTCATAAAAAGTGAAAATCTCTTGTACGTTGAAGATGTTAGAAATATTCCAACTAGATGGAAGATCTATAACATATGCATTGTCACTTATCTTCTTTAAAACTTTGAACGGCCCATACTTCTTCATTTTAGTTTTGTTGTAAGTGCCAACTGGAAATCTCTCTTTTCTAAGATATATCATCACTAAATCGCCTTCGTTAAAAGTTTTAAGACGTCTGTGTTGATCAGCATTTGTCTTGTACTTAGTATTGGAGTCTTCTAACTTTGCTTTGACGTCCTGATGAAGTTGAGATGCTTGATCGACCAACCGATCGCCTTTAGCATGAGACTTTCCTGGTTTTGTAACACAACCAAATCGAGAATATGATTGGGTACCTTAGAATATACGATAGCAAAAGGAGATTTACCCAGAACGGTTTCACGATGTATTGAATGCAAATTCCATGTGAGGAAGAAACGTTTCCCATTGCTTTTGTGCGATTCAAGACAATTTTGGCACGAATTAAATTGCCTAATGATCTGTTGACGACTGATCTCGTCCATCGAGTTTGGGGATGCTTGTGAGAGTACCGGCATTGTAATTTAGTTCCTAGCCTCATCCATAGGACTTCCAGAAGTAACTAAGGAACTTAGTATCACGATCGAAGTGATAGATTTTGGTACTCCATGCAGAATTAACTATCTCCTTGAAAAATAAGAAAGCTACATTTGAAGCATCGTTGGTTTTCTTGCAAGCTACAAAATGTGCCATCTTAGAATATCTATCAACTACCACCATGACAGAATCATTGCCTTTAGAAGTACGAGGTAAACCCGGGAATGAAATCCATACTTATGTCCACCCATGGAGCATCATCGGGACCGGCAAAGGAGTATATAAAAAGGTGTTTTGAATAGTACCTTTAGAACGCTCGACAAATCATACACTTTTGAACGAATTTTTGTACGTCTCTTTTTTAAAGAAGGCCAATAATATCGTTCTTCAAGTAATGTAATTGTTTTGTCACGACCAAAATGACCGCCAAGGCCACTACCATGCAGTTCATGGATAAGATATTGCCTCAAAGAACCTTTCGGAATACAAAGACGAATACCTTTAAAAAGAAATCCTTCTTGAATAAGATAATCATCAATCCCAGCAGACTTTTCCCCACATTGCTCCCATATTGTCTTGAAATCTTCATCATCTACGTATAAATCTTTGATGTAATCAAAAGCCACACTTTCATCGAAGAGTAACAAGAAAATGAGCACGTCTACTCAAAGCATCGCCCACTTGATTCAATTTTCCACTCTTATGTTTAATAGAGAAAGTATATCGATTTATGGTGGAAAGCCACCTATCATGCATTCGATTCACTTTAGAAGAAGTTTGCAGAACTTCAAGGCTTGATTGTCGGTGTTGACAACAAACTCATTATGTACCAAATAAGGATGCCAATGCTTCAATGCTTGAACAAGAGCATATAGTTCAAGCTCATAAGTGGACCATTTTTCAGCTAGCTTCGAATTTTTTCACTGTGGAAAGCAATAGGATGATCATTCGAGACAAAACGGCTCCAATTCCAACTACAAAGATGCATCACAATCAACTTCAAATGGTTTGGAAAAGTCTGGCATTGCAAGTCTTGTGCGCTGCACAATTTTTCTTTAAGAAGATTAAAACTCCTATCGGCTTCTTCAGTCCATTGGAATTTCTCATGCTTTAAACAATCAGTTACTCCAGCAGCTATAGAGCTAAAATTGCTAATAAAACGTCGATAAAAAGATGCCAACCCATGAAAATCGCGGACATCTTTAATGCATGTTGAGTAGGCGATCGAGAGATAGCTTTAATTTTAGAATCGTCAACAGAAATCCCTTGATCAGATATAATATATCCTAGAAAGGTTACTGATTTTGATAAAAAGCTACACTTCTTTAAATTCACATAGAGTGCATTATCTTGAAGAGCTTGAAATACCTGATTTAAATGATCGAGATGCTCTTCTTCGTCATGGCTGTATATTAGGATATCATCGAAGTAGACAATGATAAACTTTCCAAGAAAAGGTTGTAAGACTTGGTTCATCAATCTCATGAAGGTACTCGGTGCATTTGAAAGTCCAAACGGCATCACTAACCACTCATATAGTCCTTCTCGAGTTTTAAAAGTTGTTTTCCACTCGTCTCCTATGCGTATACGAATCTGGTGATAACCACTTCGAAGATCAATTTTGGAAAATACTTTAGAACCTACAAGCATATCTATCAGATCATCAAGTCTTGGGATGGGAAATCAGAAGAATAGTAATCTTGTTGAGAGCTCGGCAATCAATACACATTCTCGATCCTCCATCTTTTTATCAACCAAAAGCTTGGACTAGCACAAGGGCTTTTACTCAACCTGATTAAACCCTTTTCCAGTAAATCGTTTACCTGTCCTTGCAAAATCTCGTGTTCCTTTGGACTTAGTCTATAATGAGCACAATTTGGAAGAGAAGCACCAGGAATGAAGTCAATCTGATGTTGTAAATCTCTTAAAGGAGGTAAAGAGTTTGGCAGTTCTTCAGGAAACAAACCATGAAACTGAGTGACCAAAGGTTGTACTCTTTCTGGAATGATTATCATTGGTTTAGATTCTTCATGAGAACTAAGAGTATGCCCCTGCATTTGTTTCACAATACTAGCTACTAATGCACTTGTCTTGCCATCACTATGTTCTTTATAAATGGCTGCAGATCGAGAAGGAACTAATACCTTCTTCTTACCATCTTTGTAGAAAGTATATGTGTTTTCAAAGCAATTGTGAACTGAACACATATCATACTGCCAAGGTCTTCCAAGTAATAAATGTGCAGCAGACATATTAATAACATCACACAAAACGGTAATCTTCATAACCCTTGAGAGAAAATTTCACCAGGCATTGGTCAAAAGAATCTTTTGAGAAGAAGAACTAGTGACCCATCCTGAGAATATGGTTGAGGATGTGGAGTGATAGGTAATCCTAACTTTTGAACCACCTCACCAAATATAGTTATTCATGCTGCCACTATCCATAATGAGATCACATGTAACCCCATTAATTAAACACCTTGTTCCAAAATACTGTTTCTTTGTGAAAAAGATGGTTGTGTAAGTAACAAGGGTCGAATCATACCCATGAAATGTTCACTGTATAATTCTTCAACGAATTCTGCATCCTCTTCCTCCTCAGATTTTGCTAACTCATCATTAATTAAACCGTTGTACTTATGCGTTTCTTCTGATTCCTCTTGTACAAGTCCATGAATTCTACGACATTCTCGAAGAAGTATGACCAGGCATCCGACATTTGTTACACTTTTCGCCCGAATTTAGCATAGGGATTCCGATTTTTTCCGGTGGAGGAAAAGTTGTCCTGGTTTCTACTTGCAAAACGAGTATTGGAAACATTACTTGGTTGAGAAGTATTAGATTGAGCTCATTTACGGACCTGAAATTCCGTTGGAGTAGGGAGAATAGGTGATTGATTCTTTGGCACAGGAGAATTAGTGAAATTGGTAGTTCGAAATTGCTTAGAGGTTTCATCTTGATAAGAAGAATTTTCATTGTAACTACTATATGAAGGAGATGTTTTAAAGTTACCTTGAAATTTGGAATTCTGTCTAGAAGAAAATCTTTGAGGACGGAAAACGTCGTTCTACCTTGACCGCTTTCTTTGAATAGCTTAGTCATAGTATAAACCGATTGATTCATCCCTTTCTTGAATAAATCGATTCAAACCATCGATAAATCTAGCAACTTGTTGTTCTTCAGTTTCCTTGAGTTCATTACGAGCAACTAAGTTGTAAAACTCAGATACATATTCCTCTACTAACCTTGCGCCCTGTCGACAATTCTGAAGTTTGATAAAAAGTTGTTGCCTATAATCTTGTGGTAAAAATTTTTCCTTAATGAGTTCTTTCATCTTTTTCCAAGATCGCACTGGATTCTTACCAAAATTTCTTCGATTTTCGACTAACTTTAGCCACCAAGCTGCTGCACCTCCTTTGAGTTTATAAGCTACGAGCTTAACTTGGGTACGTTCTGGAATATGCCAAAAACTTGGTAGGCCCGAAGATGTGTCTAATTTATGGCCTACGGTGATACCGCAAGTGCACGGTGTCTTGGTTGTAGGACTGAGCAAGTGCGGGTCGAACCACAGAGACTTGTGGTGCTCTAATTGATCTAAGGCTTTGCTAAACTGAGTTCTAAGTGATAACAAATGACAACAGATGGTTTTGCAGATATTTTTGTGCCGATACGGCAGTTTTGTAGTGAAATAAACCTAAACTAAGGTAAAAACAGTGACAAAAAGGTTGCTAAGGTATTCAAATTCACCTCTAACTCCTCTTGTGTGCTCACTGAGTTGAGGCATTCTTGCCCTGTGACTGATAAGGGCAGGGTGTCAAACCCACCACCTATCTAAGGGGTTTCTCCATGTAAAACTTCAATTACCAGCTAAGGGTACTAACCCAGAGCATTAGTTATCTAATCAAGTATAACTAATCAAAGGAATTAGCATTTATATCTAAGGTTGAGCTGCAATACACTCAACACATTTATGATTCGACTACGGTGTATCCATGGCGTTGGTATACTTTCGTGAAAGAAAAGCATTGGGTATTTGTAATTGAAGGCAATTGATAACATTAAGCATACAAGATCAATCCAACAGAGTTTAAGCACAAATTGGAATCAGGGTTTCATTGAAACCCTAACACTAAATTAAAACATCAAATTAAAATAACAAAGACAAAATTAAACCTAATTGACACTGCACAACCCAGCGTGTAACTCGAAAACATGTTCTTCACTCTATTTATACATGCATCGATCCAAAATTCCCAAACCCTAATATAATATTAAAATAGAAATTTAATGAAAATAAATTGAACCCATACTCGATTCGCGTGTGAATCGAGCTTTCCTCCGCTTCCTCTAGCTCGAGACATCCTACCCTTGATTTGTTGTAACCCTAGTTTCGATTGTCTTAACCCTAGCTTCTAAGGAAGAAGCTACCATGGAGACAAGTCAAAACGAGGGTGGCGGAGTAGGTGGTTGTGTTGTGTCGGGGAGATGATGAAGTTGGTGGTGTATAGGTGGTCTGCGGCAGAGACGGTGGCGAGGAGATGGTCTGGGAGAGGGGATGGTAAGGTTGCGAGGTAGGGGAGAAGAAGAGAGAGATGGAGAGAAATGGGTTGGTTCGATTAGGGTATAGGGTGGGTCTCTTTGGGGACGGTGTGCATCGTTGTTTGATGAGAACGCATTGCACCGAGCGTTGGATGAAGAGCAGTGAAATCGAACGGCTCGGAAAGGTAAGCGGTTTTGGCTTGATCTAGTGTTGCACGGGAGCAGCGATCTTTGATGCACGTGGAAGCAGCGACCGTTGGATGAGGGAGAAAGGAATCTCAACGTCTCAGAAGAGACGGGCTCGGATCCGGGTCGTGGGTAGCTTTAGCCCATGTCTTCCTTGTTGGGTTGCAACTGATTCGCGCGCGGGCTTTGGCTATCTGCTCCATAGATGCTTGACTCCAATTCTTCGCTCTTTTGGCTCCTCAGATTCTCCAAGCTTTATTTATTACCTAAAAACACAAAATTAATTAATACAAATATTTATTCTTGAAAACAAAGAAAACATGTAACTGGAATAATATCTCGATTTATAAGCGCAAAAGATGAGTAAAATGCCAATAAAAGGTGTATAAATATGCACTATTTGGCACTCATCAAATACCCCAAACCCGAATTTTACTTGTCCTCAAGTGAAACAAAAATTAAGAAATCCTAACTATACCACCGTCGTAGGTCTCTCGAATGCATTTAGCGTATGCACTAAGCCTTTAAACCCCTAGGTGTCCCTAGTGACGAGTTGTAGTCTCGTGAGGGTTTACCAGGAGGTGTATCCACAAAACCTTCTCCAACTTCAAAGTGTAAAAGAGTCTCAAGCCTCCAAGAAGCTATGAGGACATAGAGTTTCTTGCATGCTAGTAATGAGAAGTTAGAACTATCGAAGAACGCATTCTCATCCTTAAGTGCCGAGCGAGAAGTAACCATACCATATGAAAGAATTCGGATTCGATTGTGATCATAAGTCTCAACTTCGCCTCACCATTAGGGTTTTATGATAATTGCACTCAAAAAGATCGCTTTTTAGTCTCTCATGTGTGCAGGCAGGAGTAAAGAGAGAAATCCCGCACACGTTGTAGGTAAGAAGGATAACCTTCCGAAATAAAACTGGAGACTCCGAGGTGTGGAGAGGTGTGGACAAAAGAATCTTTTCTCGATGATCTCTAAGAAAGGAAATCAACCATTAGCAAGGGTGGGAGTACTCACTCACTTCTCACCCGATCGGCAACTAACATCAATCTCTCATAGGAACCATAGAAACGTCTTCAATCTTCGGTCTTCGGTCTTCAAATGTTGATGATGAACTTCTAAACTTCACAAAACTTGACAATTTTTAACTTTTCTACTCAAATTCCTTGTTGTTTGGATTTTTCTTTTTAAACTCTTCTTTACCATGGTGGTAGCAAAAATAAGAAAATAAACTACAATATTTTTTTGATTTTTGAATTTTTTTTTTTTTTTTTTTTTTTTTTTTTTTATATATTAAAATAAGTGAAAATAAAAATAAAAATAATGAAACAACTACTCCATGGACAAAGGACTTTATCACTCAATTTTTCCACAACTTGTATTGTCTTAATTTTATAAATTTATTAATTCTCATCCTATTTTCTTTTCTTTTCTTTGTTGCACATAAACCTTGGACTATATCAATTTTTCTTTCAATATTCTGATTCTGCTCCGGTTGCTGACGATGATGTGTTTCTATGGGTCTTGCTGATTGAGAGAGAGAGAGTGATGCTAACTGCAAATCGATATTTAGAAGGAGTTTTCATCTTTAGACGTCACCCTCATGATTGACAAAAACTAGCACTCAAGAGATCAAAAGTAGTGCTGAAATTGGTGCTAAGTTGGGTAGCTCACCATTCCTACCCGGAATTTACGTACGGTGACACACACTCTAATGACTTTTCTAGAAAGTTGCAAAAAATTGAAGGTTGGTGCCTCACTTGATGTAAAATGGGTAGTCTCCACTATGGGTGATCACAATTCTACTACCGAATATCTAAACAAAGACCTAGTTCGCCCTCCCAGTATGGTTAAATCCAACTTTAACGCTCTAATCAACTAAGAAACCCGATTGTGTTCTCCTAAGTACTTCTAAGTTTTGTTATTTCATTTCAGAATCTCTATGTAAACATAGCTAGAAGCATGCTAGTGACTCTAAAATCTCTAAGAGTTGGAGGTTTTTACAAAAAGAGTTTTTGAATATATTTTTTTTTTTTTTTTTTTTTTTTTTTGAAAAAAAAATGTAAAATAAAAGACTAAAAACTCTAAATGCAAAATAAAAACTAAAAACTCTAAATGCAAATGCACCCCAAACCTAAATCAAACATTGTCCTCAATGTGTCTTCATATAGAAAAATTTAAACAAACACATACCGAGAGAACTATCTTTGATAAGAGAAAAGGGAAGAGATTAGGATGTCGGCGGGAGCAAGGTTGAGCTTCATTCGTCAAGGCAAAATCCAACATTCTCAGTGGTGATTATATCGGATTAGCACAAAAAAATGCACAAGAAGACTCAACCGATTCAAGAAAGAAAGAAAATAACAAGTCCTACAAAAATTTACTAACATTCTAAAGAGTTGAGGGTCAACCCAATAGAAAATATGTACAAACATTAACAAATATAACATGAAAATGGGCTTTGGTTTATGTGGGAATTTGTTTTATTGGGATTTTGGTTTGTTGGGAAAATATGACCCAGTGGAACCGTGGGCTCTGTTTGGTTTATGTGGGTTTGTTGTCTGGTTTTGTAGGAAGCCCAGGTTGTGTGCAAAGCCTAGGTTGTGTTTGAAAAAGTATAGCCCAGAATGAATTGAGTTGGGCTGAGTTTTGGTGTAAGCCCAAGTTAGGTTAACATGTGCAGCCCAGTGAGAAAGCTCAGCCCAATAGATTGGGCTTTCGATTGAAAGTGTGACCCCTGACTTGGTTTAAGTGGGCTGATTTATTTTTACAGCCCATGTTTGGGTTCCGCCTAGATGGTCCGGCCCGGTTTGTACACTCCCCCATTAGGTCGAAAAATGTATAGCCCAACTGGTGTGGTCAGTCAGCCCAGCAGTATGGCTTGGTGGTTGTGGGCTTCAGCTTATGAAGCCCAGTAGCTCAGTGAGTTAACAGCCCAGTTTCAGTTAGCCCAGTTTGAGTTTTTGTGGGCTCAGTTGTTTTGCAGCTTAGGTTGATGGCCCAGTGTGTGTGGGTTTATGTTTGGTTTTTCAAAACCCAGTTCTCAGTTTAGGTTTTTGCAGCTCAGTTGTGTGAGCTTCAGCTGTGTGCACTGGTTATGTGCTGAGACACAGCTTGGTAAGCTATGTGCAGGTTGGTCAGGCCAAGCACATGACCCAATTTCCCAAACTTTAACACAAAGACAAGAAACTCATTCACAAAGACGGACAATTTAGAGCAACTCACAGCACAGCTCTAAGTGCAGCTCAGCACAGAGCAATCACAGGTCACAGATTTAACAAGTTTGCACAGTGAATGATTACTCAGGTTAGCTTACAGGTTTCGCTCAACAGCTTCAGAGGGCTGGAGCTCAGGTATCAATGGGCTTGCAAGCTTAACAGATCAAGATGGGCAAAGGTTCAGTGCAACTTGTCCAGTTGATGTCACTATGGCTAAAGGCTAACTTGTTTAGCTAGGTTGCAGCTGAGGCTCGACAGCTGCAGGGGCTGGAGCTCAGGGCAAATTGAAGTTATGGGCACAGAGAAAAGATAACAGTTCAGCCAATTAACACACAGAGAAAAGACAAGAAGTATGGGCACACCAGCAAATTGAAGTACTGAGCTCAGGGTTTGCACACTTGTTTGCAGGCTAACCTGACTATCCACGCCCTAACTCACAGCTGCAGGGGCTGGAAGTTAGGTGCTACAGCACAGGGCTAATGCAACCAGCTCAGCCACAGGTTTAATGCACAGATTACACACAGGATAGGTTTAACAGCACAAGATGGCAGATCTGGTTGATGTCACAGGCTAAATTCAGGGTGTGTCAACTCAAGGTGACTGTCTCGGCAAATGACCAAATGACAGGAGAGGTGCATAGGTTTATGCTCAGGTTCAGTGCAACCTTCTCAGCTACAGGGGGCTTGAGGTCACTACTTCACAGGTTATGCTCAGGGTTTAATAACACTTGGTTCAACAAATTGATGGCTCACAAGCAACAAATCTCAGCAATTTCATGCAATGATACACAAAGACAAAGACACCGAGCAAGACAAACAAGACCTGGGTTGTTGCTCAAGCTCACACTTCAGGGGATGGAGCTGAGGATGGCTACAAGTCACAAGACACAAGAATGGAGGCGAGGATGGTGATCACCGGGTTACCTACAAGTCACGAGACTCAAGAACAAAAAGTTTCAGGTGGTTACAGGGTTGAGCAATGTTGGGCAGATAGCTAGGTTTCATGCATTGAAGCCAAGGTATGCAAAATAGGTTGTCACAGGGTCATGCACAGGTTGCACACAATCACAGGTCATGCTCAGGTTGGCTCAACATGTTACACAAATTCACAGGTCTATCACCAGGCTCAACAGGTTACATTAGGGTGCGCAAACAAACTCATATAACTCATGTGAATGATTACCTCAGGTCAAGCTCATACAATTTGTTATATTCATACAACTCAGGTGTAGATGCTAGCCTAACATGGGTTATCAGCTACCAAATATGTTTAGCATGCATTCATGGATTGTCGCCCATACATTCATCAATCACAGAGCATAGTTAGAGAATGATACTAACTTGTTTTAGCACAGTGGCAGTGCTCAGCTCCTTGTCTCACCCTGGGGTTGGCTCAGGTGCTCACAGGCACAGCAGCAGTACCTGTTTACTCAGCAAATAAATATCAGTCCCAGAAGGTGCAAGTTATAGCAGAGAAGATGCATATCACTAATGACTAGCTTTTCCTTGCAAGTTATAGCTCAGTGCAAGGTTCAAGCTTTTCCTTGCACTGGCAGATGACCAATTGAGATGAACTTGGACCGACACAGGGAACAAAAGTCACTAATGACACTAAGATGCAAGATGTATAGTTAGAATGCTACAAAATGCGGGAAGAGAAGTATGGATTAACTATGCAATGGATTAAACAAACTAAGTTACACTAACACTAAGCTACAAATGATATCCGAGATGCAAATTAACAATCTTGAAGTTATACCAATGCTAAGTTATATCAATGCTGATGATATCTTTGAGATGATATCTTTGAGATGATATCTTCGAGATGATAGATGCAAAGTTATAATATTCAAAGAGTTACAAGAAACAAAACAAAACATGTATATACAGGGGATGATTGAAAAACAGTGAAGCGAGCCAATGAATCGACAAGGCACGCGCCAAGTCCCGAGCAAGCGCGCCAAAACTTGGTAGGCCTCGAAGATGTGTCTAATTTATGGCCTACGGTGATACCGCAAGTGCACGGTGTCTTGGTTGTAGGATCGAGCAAGTGGGTCGAACCACGAGACTTGTGGTGCTCTAATTGATCTAAGGCTTTGCTAAACCGAGTTCTAAGTGATAACAAATGACAACAGATGGTTTTGCAGATATTTTTGTGCCGATACTGTTAGCTTTGTAGTGAAATAAACCTAAACTAAGGTAAAAAAAGTGACAAAAGGGTTGCTAAGGTATTCAAATTCACCTCTAACTCCTCTTGTGTGATCACCGAGTTGAGGCATTCTTGCCCCGTGTGATCGATAAGGGCAGGGTGTCAAACCCACCACCTATCTAAGGGGTTTCTCCATGTAAAACTTCAATTACCAGCTAAGGGTACTAACCCAGAGCATTAGTTATCTAATCAAGTATAACTAATCAAAGGAATTAGCATTTATATCTAAGGTTGAGCTGCAATACACTCAACACATTTATGACCTGACTACAGTGTATCCATGGCGTTGGTATACACTGTGAAAGAAAAGCATTGGGTATTTGTAATTGAAGGCAATTGATAACATTAAGCATACAAGATCAATCCAACAGAGTTTAAGCACAAATTGGAATCAGGGTTTCATTGAAACCCTAACACTAAATTAAAACATCAAATTAAAATAACAAAGACAAAATTAAACCTAATTGACACTCTGGCTAACCCAGGCGTGTCTGAAAACATGTTCTTCACTCTCTATTTATACATGCACTGATCCAAAATTCCCAAACCCTAATATAATATTAAAATAGAAATTTAATGAAAATAAATTGAACCCATACTCTGATTCGCGTGTGAATCGAGCTTTCCGCTCCTCTAGCTCGAGACATCCTACCCTTGATTTGTTGTAACCCTAGTTTCGATTGTCTTAACCCTAGCTTCTAAGGAAGAAGCTACCGATGGAGACAAGTCAAAACGAGGGTGGCGGAGTAGGTGGTTGTGTTGTGTCGGAGATGATGGAGTTGGTGGTGTAGGTGGCTGGCAGAGACGGTGGCGGGGAGATGGCGGGGGAGGGGATGGTAAGGTTGCACAGAGGTAGGGGAGAAGAAAGAGAGAGATGGAGAGAAATGGGTTGGTTCGATTAGGGTATAGGGTGTGGGTCTTTGTTTGTGAAGCGGGTGCATCGTTGTTTGATGAGAACGCCGCACCGAGCGTTGGATGAAGAGCAATGAAATCGAACGGCTCGGAAAGGTAAGCTGTTTGGCTTGATCTAGTGTTGCACGGGAGCAGCGATCTTTGATGCACGTGGAAGCAGCGACCGTTGGATGAGGGAGAAAGGAATCTCAACGTCTCAGAAGAGACGGGCTCGGATCCGGGTCGTGGGTAGCTTTAGCCCATGTCTTCCTTGTTGGGTTGCAATCGACAAGGCTTTGGCTATCCGCTCCATAGATGCTTGACTCCAGTTCTTCGCTCTTTTGGCTCCTCAGATTCTCCAAGCTTTATTTATTACCTAAAAACACAAAATTAATTAATACAAATATTTATTCTTGAAAACAAAGAAAACACGAGAACTGAATAATATCTGATTTATAAGCGCAAAAGATGAGTAAAATGCCAATAAAAAGGTGTATAAATATGCACTATTTGGCACTCATCAAATATCCATGTAATCAAAAAAAGATTCAACTTCATAAAACCAGTCTAGCAATTCTTCAATCTGGAATCGTCCACTGAAAGTTGGAATGTCAGCTTTTAACTTATACTCTGATGAGTTAAGACTTGTTCTAAAACGTCTCCCTTCAGCTCCTTTTTCTTCTGGATAATCTTCAATATCATCATCACTACTGTATTGAGGTTTATCAAACTTTTTGTGATGTTGATATACGTTTCTTTCATATTGTTTGTTTTTCTTAGCTCCTTCTGCATAGAAAACATTATGTTTCTTTCCGTCTCTGGAAGTATACCTTGAACTTGAATTTTTCCCTTCTTCTTGTGATTTATCTTCAAAGATCGATTTTTCTTGATTTCTCACCTTCAGATTTACCTTCTTTTTCAAGTTTTTCTATTCCAAAGAACTTCTAGTCTAATGTTTAACTTCTTAATATCTTTTTGAATATCTTTCAAAATACTCGGTAATATTTGTGAAAGTTGTATCATGACTCTCCAACTTGTCCGTAATTTTTGTAACTTCATCTCTAGTAACTTGATCTCCCATTGAAGATAGAAAAAGAAACGAAAACTAGTTTTTTTTTTTTTTTTTTTTTAGGGTTTGAGTGCGGAAGCGTTGAAAAGGATCGGATTTAAAGGATAGGACCTAAAAATCTAAGGCTGTGGTACCAAATGATGGCGAACCAACTAGAAGAATGCAATATGGAGATTGCAGGTGTTGAGAAGGGAAGAAAAGGTTGAGAAACAGATGAAAATATTAAGGTTGGGTCTAGAAATTAAGAGATTGGATGCTCAGAACAGAGTTGTTTAATAACTTCAATAATTGTATCTCCACTTAAACGAGACTAGCTCTGTATATATAGGCAGTGACAAAGAGTTCTAAAAATAGCTAAACACCTAAAGAAAGAAATAATAAAACTCTAAAAACAGAAAGAACTAAACGTGGCTAGCAAACAAGAAAGATCTAGAATGATCTAGAAAACGTGTAGAGATGTTCTACATCAAAGCTGAAGGTTGAAACTTAGTAAGAAGCAAGCTCAAGAAGAGCTGATATGATTAGTGTGTTTGTAAATACTGACGAGTGTCGAACTATATAACGAATACACTGCCTACATAGAAATGGCTCAACTCGCTTCTCAAAAGGGAATTCTATAATCCAGCAGCCTTACCCTAACTTAATTCAGCACCGTAAAAACATCCCTAGTAGTAAATGATCTTATAATTGTCTTCAATTCGCCCCTCCAGAAATTGAGCAATACTAACCCATCACCGCTCCATCACCACCTAGGGTCAACTAATGCCGAAACCAATAGTAGACAACTAAAAAGATTAGTCAAACATTTCATATAACGAAAAGGAACTGTGAAACAATTTGAAACTTTAAACACATCAAAAAGCAAAAATAAGCAGTCTGACATCTGACTGTAACCTTAATAGATAAGGGAAAAATATCGTTTGGTCCTTTTATAGGTGGGCCCATGTCTGTTTAGTCCTTTGGTCAAACGCCTTTTACTGTTTGGTCCATAATTATTTAAAAATACAGAATGGACAAAAGTACCCTTCCATGTTAATTTTTACTCATTTTTTGTATCGATTCATTTAAAATGAATTTCATATAACAACATATACAAATAGGACTTCATTCCGAAATGAAGTCCATATAAAACCTTGTTTTCCTTCATATCAAAACCTATACAAACCGGATTTCATTCGGAAATGAAGTCCATATAAAACCTATACAAACCGGACTTCATTCCATAAATGAAGTCCATATAAAACATATACAAACCGGACTTCATTTCGAATGAAGTCCATATAAAAACCTAAAATACAGACCTCATTTATGGAATGAAGTCTATATAAAAACCTAAGAAAAACAAGACTTCATTCCAGAATGAAGTCCATATAAAACCTAAGAAAAACGACTTCATTTCCGAATGAAGTCCATATAAAAACTTAAGAAAAAATGACTTCATTCCAGAATGAAATCCATATAAAACCTAAGAAAAAGGACTTCATTCGGAATGAAGTCCATATAAAAAATAGACTTCATTACGGAATGAAGTCCATATAAAACATCAAGAACATCATCTTCATCTTCTTGGCGTCTTTCAACAAGAAGAACAACATCGTTATTCATCATATTCATCTCATTTTCTTGATGTCTTCAACACCATCAAGAACATCTTCATCTTCAACATCTTCATCTTCTTCGCCGTAGTCTTCTTGGCAGATAGCAAAGCAGCGTGAAGCAACAACATATCACAGATCTAGATTTGAAAAATGAGATCAAGAAATTATAGAGAATAGAGAAAAATAAACATATCAACAATAGCAACAATGATCATATTCATCGTCTACAGATCAAGAAACATATGTATTAATCATCACCAACATCGATTTGTCTTCATCTTCATCCCACACCATTGTTCTGAAGATCGTCGGAAGAACAAAAAAGAAAAAAGAAAAAAAAGAGAGAGAATGTGAATCGAAAATAAAGATATTTTCTAGGATTTTTCTATATATATGGTCCCAAAGGATAGTTTTGTCCTTACAAGGTGAAATTTACATCATCCATGACATCATCCTAGGACCAAATGATAATTTTTAGGACCAAACTATAATTTATTTTACCAAAAAGGACCAAACAGATAGTTGACTGGGTCAATAGGACTAGACTCTCCCTAATATATTATTCTTAGGACCTAATGGTATTTCCTACAATAGATAAAGCATAGGGTTTTTTTTTTTTTTTTTTTTTTTTTTTTTTGAAAAAGATAAAGCATAGGTTACACCTTCAACAATTCACAGGCTCTGTACAAAAGAGAAAAAAATTTCATACTTTCATTCCCTATTTGCATTCAGGCCAATGAAAAAGTATGTCACTCAGATTTTCTGCCCTGATAATTTGATAGAAGTTTGTGGCCGTCAACGGATAATTCTCAACTCTATTTGCAAATGACCAAGTAGATCTGTTTCTGACTCAATCTCAAGCTTCAGCAATCAAGTGCATAGTTGATACGATATCAGCCGATTGAACAAATCCAAAAGATAAAAAAACATCACTAGAAAAATAGCCGAGTTTCCGACAACCAAGCATATGCGATAAAATGGAGAGCATCAACAATAGCCACATTCATGGGTCGGCAACAACTAAGATGACTCTAGAAAAAGATTGAATATTTCTAGACAACCAGAAGAGCAAATATTTCAAAAAAAAGTTAAGAGCCAGTATAAGTAATAGGTGATTGCATCTCAAAGAAAATAGATTGTTTCCAAGCTCTAGACAGTGTACTCTGTACATACTTGCCCACATGTCACTAAGAAACCGCCTAGCAAAAGTACAGAGAGTAGACACATATTTCGAGTACATAATAGTCTGTTCTTTTAATATTTGTTGCCACCAAGACCAACCACATCTTCCGAATCTTCTTTCTCTACAGGCCCCACATAAGTTTCTGAGTCAAGCGATACTGGCTCTCCCAAAAAATAGAACTACTGACGGAGTAAGCCTCTAACTCCTTGAACTCAAGAATTCTACAAGTATCATGCTCTGGGTCATGCAAAACATCAAAAATCACACACTAAATCTCCAATTGCAACACTAAACAAATATAATCTGAGAACTAAGAATCAAATAAATTTCCTATAAGTTTTAATTTATAGATACATAATTTAGGATCTTGAACAACATGATAATCACTAGTATGCATGGTGATGGTGGTATTAGAGATGTACCTTTGCCATTGCTGTTGATTGCAAGTAATCCTCCAAGAACACCCGTATCGCAGAATACCTTGTGGAACTTCTTAGTTTCTCCTTCTTTACCTTTTGTGTAATGAATAATAAAATTCTTAAACCAATACTGATGGTTATTGAGTTCCTTTTATAGGTAGAAGGAGGACCAAGGTTCATAGGATTTAGAATTAACATTCAATCTCGACCGTCCATCAAGGAAGAGGGAATATGAAAGGATCCCAAAATTGTAACCAACATATTTAGCAATATTCATAATTAACCAAGTTATTACATGGCCCAAGGGGATATTTCTATGTGTAGAAATATTCTTACATTCTCCCACTGGTCCATGTGATAATTTGTATAATGGTTAATTGTAGAAAACATAAGGCGCGCATAATTGCTAAACAAAATTTAATGGTTAACATAATACCTTGATCAAGAAAACTACTCATGCGAGTCATAGCGGTGGCACATTGTCCTGTTATCAACATGTTCCCTTCCATGTACCACAACACAAACAACTTACTTAATCAGGCCTTAAATTGGGATATCTTAATGGTCCAGTGATGTCTTCAAAAGAAAGACAATTTCTGTTAACATTCATCCATTCACATAAGTGTATACTAAACATGGATACAGAAATTATTCAGAACGACAATAATAAGAGCTCAATGAGTGTTCATAAATAGGCATATAAATTAGCTGAATTCAATAATCAATTACTCCCATAGGCCTAAGATTTTAATCTTTTCTTAAGAGGTCTTAAAAGGTAAGTGTTCAATAAGTGCATCTCCGATGCAATTTTGCTTAAGTGATATATGAACAACTATTGCTTCTGAATTGCTTGATTCACGCGTATATACTCAAGGTTCATGTGTCTTGTTCCTTTTGTATCATATCGTGCTTTAATGCTGCGAAGCTAAGACGATAAATTTCAGCAATGTAGAGACAAACCTTAACTCTCTAAGTTTCGCAGTCATAAATATTCAAACTCAATTATGGGACTAGTATTAATGGATTCTTCCTTTATAGAATCCGCACATCCACCAAAATTGAAGATTGCAAACCCAATCAACTCTAGTTGGGTTGGCCAACTAATTGTAAGACATAATTCAAGATAAGTATCTCAAGATTCTTGATATCTTTCCCATAATTTGTACTTCGTTTCTGGCATGTAGTTAATATATCAACATCTTCATATATGTTCCATATCAAAATTATAAGACATAATGAAGATTTAAATTTATATCTTATATCCAACATGAAACAAAATTTGTTAAATATGTTATTATCTTTAAATTCTTTGAATATACGATATATGCTTTATACGAGAGCTTTAGTAACCCATATGATATGTACTATCACATGGTAATCTCCATCAATATCTTTTATTTCAAAAAAATATAGAGATATGCATAAAGTCAAGATCACTACTCGTAAGTAGTATATCTTAACATACAATACTAAGAGTATGAATTTCTCCCACTGATCTTGAGGTATATGCATAGATATGTAATAATTTCATCCAAAACTAGATACATTTATAGTTTTGTTGAATTTCATATACCATTAACGGAAGTTGCTTAAATTTCATACTTTGATTTCACGAAAATTTGTAGACTAAAATTTATCATTAATAAAGACTATTTTCACATTTAGTTAATACAACTCTTAGGTACTGAGCTACAAATAACACTATGATAATTCTGAATAAGTCTTTCTTTGACACGAGAGAAAAACTTATTTATAATCAATGCCTCATTTCTGCATAAAATCTTTGGATACAAGTCTAGCTTTATATCGTTTATCATTGCCATTATAGTCGTACAAGGTCTGAAAGACCCACTTACACACAACTGATTTGTGTCTCAAGCAATTAAACAATATCCAAGACTTGATCTTGAACCATCAATTTTAGCTATCATAGCATCAATTCATTAATCAAAATTATTATACATATAATAGCTTGAGAACCTGAAACCGAATCTTTACCATCCCATATGAAAATAAAAATGGGATAAGAAAATCAATGAAACAACATGAATAACTTTCTTTCGATATCTTTGAGATCTTCTTAATGTTGATTCATGTGGTTTTAAACAATTTCCTTATTGGCGGTAATGTATTATGGAATATAGGACCGGTAGAAGTCTTAGATAAAGGGATCATTAATTATCCCGACTACTCGAACATAGGTATCCATGTACTCCCACAAATTATGCCATCACTAATGAATTTACATTTCGGTTTCAATTAATCTTATCATACTATGGTTAAAACGTTAAAATATATCCTTTGGATTGTTTAGGAAAACTAATGAACAATTAATAGTTTTCAAATCCAAGTCTATTCTTTGGGAATGTAAGCCCTCGCCTCCAACCGATCAACCATAACTTGGTGGTTTAAAATAGCTTTCCAGCCTTTCTGCAGCCCAAAGTGTGTCTTTGAAGCTGCTGCTCGAAATCTATTTACATTACACAGTTGTAGGAAGAAGATACACTCAAAAAAGTACGACCATTATGCATGACTCATCATGCTTCTAACCATTTTCATAATAGTATGATTTTGCCTTATGTTATACACCATTATTCCAAGGATAAGTTGGCCTTGTGTATTGAGCAACAATGTCAAACTTTTGGAGATACTACATAAAAGATTCAGGATATTATCCTGTTTTGTCATACCTTTCACAATATTCGCCACCTTTACCAGACTTTATGATTTCACTTTCTCTATAATTGCCTCTCAATTTCAACAATGAGTGTTCGAGAAAACATCCAAAAATTGAGATTCATAATGCAATTGGTAGATGTACTCAATAATGCGAAAAATCATCAGGTGATAAATAATTTTATGCACCAAAAATTGGACCATAAAAAAGTCTACATAATAATCATAATCAATAATTAATAAGAACAAAAGCTAAAAAATTTTATAGAGACAAATGATAATTAAGCTTACAATAGTTTCATACCTTCAATAAGATTCTCCTGTGGGTAAAACCTTACCAAGGAACAATGTGAGAAATGAAAAACATCTGTAGATATTTTATTTTCTCATGAACACAACATTATGTTTGTTTAATACCACAACTAGAGTCGCCTGTGGGCGAATCTCGTCCCAAAATGTATTAACAAACTTTAAATAATTCTAATGTTCAACCTAATACATCATAATAATAGTCACCTGTGGGTAGATATTATTTCACATGTATATGAAACATTTAGATAACCTTAATGCTTGTTTAAAAGTGTGAACCAAAACTACTTGTGAGTAGCATGGTTCTAATCATTAAATCAAACTAAAAGGACTCGAAATATACAACACTTACAAGATATGAGTTTAGTATCACTGTGATGATAACCAAACAATCTAGCAAACATGTACAATTGCAAATATCACACTAACTTTTCTTGTGACATTTCATGGTCCCATTCAATGATATGGACATACTTGATCTAATCATAAATTTATTCAAATAACATATCATATAAAATGTGTAAAAATATCAACGCCCCTTAATTGAGAAATACCCAAACATGGCGAACCTTTATTAACCCAATATTAAGAATTAAGCAAGTCTATAAATATGATTCAATAGTAAAAATTTCACCGAAGAAAAAAAAATCTTTGATGCATCACTAATTCAAATTTGATACAAGTTTAGTAATCATGATGAATAAGGGTTATAGGGTGAATTAAAATAAATGGTGTTAGATTAGGCAATGAACATCATTTTCACAAATATAAGAAAATTTAACCAAAAATAAAACCTCAATTTCTATAGAAGATGCAATAAGTTTTGGGTATAAAATAACATAATAAAAATTCATGAAAATCTGAAAATCCATAGTGGGTTACTCAACTCGATAATGACTTAATGTAAGTAGATTTTCTTTTATGCATTTTTATAAGAAACAATTTTAAATTATGCGGCAGATCATTGTCTTTATGTCTAGTAAATATAGTCAAAATTGGTACTCAAATAAGAAAAAATGAAGAGAGATGACACTAGACACTCATTAAGACATAAAGTGATTCAGATCTATTATGTATGATCAAATAAAGATCATACCCGTCAATAGTTTTCTTAAATATGTGAACTCAAATCACCTGTGGGTAATTGTTGTTTTCATATATTTAAGCAAAATAATATTATAAGCACTTGAAAATATAATGATTATGGCTCAATAATTATTTGAAATCACTGTGGTGATTGCTAAACAACTTATTAATAATTCCATTATCATAATAATTCGATAATCGCTATACCTTACTTTTACGGTTTCGCGAATTCGCGCTTACAATAACATTATGATTATTGGTAAGATAAAAAATACTCTAGCTCACTGTGGTGATAGCTAAAGAATCCCAACATAATATTCTTAAGAACAATAATCTCATAAAATTAAAACAAAAATCAATATTGGGAGAAAAAATCATACCATAAAGCCGATACACACAAACCATGTCGTAATGCACATATAAATTTATTAATGTCAAAAATGATTTTGATCGTAAAATCTATTATAAATCGGTTAAGAAATCATTTTAATAGTTTTCATAAAGCGGAAGCATAATAGTATTTGGGTGACATTTCTGTAGGTAAGAATATCTTTGTAAATCCTCAACGCGCGTTAGAAATTTTTTTTAGTTATCTACCAATTTTATTTATGAATTAGCTATAGCATAAACATGTACCCATCAGATTACATTTGAACCAAAATCAAAGTCCGACAGTCAAATACAACACAAAAGTCAACAATCAAAAGTCAATAAAAGTCTAAGTCAACAGTTTTGCCAATGTCAAATGGTCAAAGTCAAACGACCAAAAAGCCAACATAAAAATCAACCGAACATAATGGTCAACAAATTTTCGTTTGATTCATGGCAAAACGTTTGACGAAAAGAAAAGAAAATGGGACAACGGTACTAATGTTATAATCTTAATAAACCATAGAGTGTTGGGCTTGATATAAGCCAAGCCCAAGATTCCTTGTTAAATTAACCAAACAGTAAGGGTGAGCCCATACACACATTTTTCTCAGAATCAGAAACTTTTCATTTTCTTTGTCTCTTAACCCTAGCCGCACAAGATACTCATACAGAATTACAGACGTTTTGAGTACTTAAGCATGAATCAAATAAAACAGGATGTTGATCATGAACTAACCGCATCATCAATTATATCATGTTAAGGAACAATCACACCAAACCATGTTATTATCAAACATGGTCAATCTCTCCACGTGTTGCTTTAATAAACTTAGCGCACAAATGGATTTCCAAATCAGAGATATCATGATCCATAAATACGATTATTGATAATCAAACAAATAAGATGATAGATTCATATCAACACAAGAATTACATACAACATCATGGACAATCATGGAGTTCTAAACCTTGCTCTAGATGCCAACTATAAGTTTTAATTTATAGATACATAATTTAGGATCTTGAACAACATGATAATCACTAGTATGCATGGTGATGGTGGTATTAGAGATGTACCTTTGCCATTGTTGTTGATTGCAAGTAATCCTCCAAGAACACCCGTATCGCTGAATACCTTGTGGAACTTCTTAGTTTCTCCTTCTTTACCTTTTGTGTAATGAATAATAAAATTCTTAAACCAATACTGATGGTTATTGAGTTCCTTTTATAGGTAGAAGGAGGACCAAGGTTCATAGGATTTAAAATTAACATTCAATCTCGACCGTCCATCAAGGAAGAGGGAATATGAAAGGATCCCAAAATTGTAACCAACATATTTAGCAATATTCATAATTAATCAAGTTATTACATGGCCCAAGGGGATATTTCTATGTGTAGAAATATTCTTACATTTCCTAGAAGGCTAGGAGCATACGACCGCTGGGAAAGCTCTCAATTTCCCACGATACTCTCTACATATACTTTACAATCTCTGTTTTTTATTTCTTGTAAAGAAAATAAGTTCACTAAAGTTTGCATCGCATTCTCCATTAAGTCTAACAAAAGTAAATCACAAAATGAGCAGTAAACATAAAATAAAAAGCTATAAGAGTACTTCATACAGGACATAATATCACCACACACTGTCAACTACTTAGATTCAGGAACATCCCTAGTTATCTAATATCACCACACACTGTCAACTACTTAGATTCAGTAAACATAAAATAAAATAAAAAGCTATAAGAGTACTTCATACAGGACTACTCTCTCAATGAGCAGTAAACATAAAATAAAAAGCTATAAGAGTACTTCATACAGGACATAATATCACCACACACTGTCAACTACTTAGATTCAGGAACATCCCTAGTTATCTAATCTCAAAATGCTTAAAAATTTCAACAAAGGCTGCTTAATGAGAGAGGACCGTACTCGAGTTACAACAAGAAAATATATGTGCTGCTTGGATTGTACATTCATTAGCATATGAAAGCTCGAAACATCAATACAAAATACTTAAAGAAAGCAGGCCTAAGTCAAGTTGATGAAGACATATATATCTCATGCTTGGTTTCTGCATTCAGTCACATAAGAAAATAACAAATACTAAAAAAAGCAAAGTGCGTAGAAATTACTGCGTCTGGAATTTACCCAAAATGCCGTCATTAGGTTCTTGGATATTCCAATGCAACATATATATAACAAATCACTTCCCGCAATGAACCATTTTCCCTACCATTTCTTTAGTGCAAGAACATAACAAAGATTGGCACCATCCGTTTCTACCATATCTTCCTCCCCTTTTATATACTCCCTTTACTATCTAAGTTATTGACCAACATAAGTACTGGAGTTTAGTGCTACTAAGGTCTCAATATAAGTCTCCATTTCAGTGTCCTCACATGATTCGGGGAAACCTTGTATGTTTAGAGCTCTAGCTCTTTCAAGCTTAGGGTAATATGATATCAAAGTAATGCGGCGTCCTCGTGCTCCATCGATTCGCCTTCAAATAGGATCTCACCATTCTGTAAAGTTTCAACTGGTCTGTAATATATTATATTTGTCAGATTTGATGTAATCTTCCAATGCTTGCTCCACTTGTTATTCATCATTGTCCACACATCAGTGTGATCGTTTTGATGCGCACATAATATATTAGGATCCTCCTCCATATGATTCTGATGAAGTAGACAAATTTTCCCTTCCCATACACCCAAATATAACACGTAACATTTGTCAATGTCAATGTTGTAAAGTGGTGGTAATGACACATCACATAATGTCTCATCAGAAATATCAAAACAAACAATAACAGCAGATTTAGGTTCAGTACGAAGATCAGTAGCAACCCAATGAAGAACACCATTAAGAAGAAACCCCTTATCTACACAAAAACAGAAATCATAAGGAATGAAACCAAGACTCTTCCATGAATTTGAAGCTAATGAGTAAAGTCTAGCTTCCGAAACCGCATCATCACCTTCAAATCTTACAATTTTCAAAAACTTATGATCATCATTCTTGCAGTCAAAACCAAACCCAAGTGCAATAGTATCATCTTCTGGGTCGGCTAAAGTTTCTGGTACTAGTTTATATTCTCGGGTAGCCGGGTTCCAAATACAAGAGTTTACCCTATCATGTACCGTTTGTATGCAAACCAAACCTTGTGAAGAACTTAGAATTCGAGGCACCTCCACTGGGACCGTGCATGGATAATCAATTTTAAGAGCATGACTTAAAAATGGTGATGATGTTGATAATAAAACACTAAAGTTATTGACGTTGGTAAGCAAGATGTAAAATTTGTTGATTCCAATTGCATGGTTGAGATGATTTTTGATGAAATTAGGGTTTTGGAATCGATGACGCCAAAATTTAGAAACACACCTGAATTTTATAATTGACTTGACAGGTAACCTTGTAAATATATTCTCCATGATTTCCTCCGGTAAGAATCTAGAGAATTTCCTTCTTGTGCTTTTTCTTACTCTCCTCCTTCTTCCCCTTCCTGTAAAAGCGAGTGAGTGTGAGTAGGCATCAGGTAAGATTTGTTGGAAAATTTGGGTAAAAAACAGAGGATGAAATTAAACACAAAGAAATTTTTGTACTAAAAAACTTTCAAGGCTCGAATAGATTTCTTTTAGACGATTATTTCTACCCTCCCAATATCAATTGGTGATTGCAACTTGGTATGCGAAATAATGCCTTCGAGGATACAATGAAAGCCTACAACGAGAAATTGGATTCAAGGTTTGCACCCTTGACCCAATCAAGAACACACTAGAAAGAATTCTGATGATGCTTTAGAAAGAGAGAAAACAGGTTGAATTGATTGTTAAGAATGAGAGAATGCCTTCACTATTTATAGGGATATTCATGCCTATTGGAGATGCCTCTTCACTTCCAAAAGACACATAAGGTGTCTATTGGGAATGGTTGTCCTTTATGAACCATCACACCTATTAAAGGTGTCTCTTCATCTCCAACTAACATCCATTGTGTTTATCCTACGCAGAATACTTCCCCGCCAAAGCGGCAAACCAAAACATAAAACCATTTTATTTTCTAAGATATTGAAAATATCCAACAATCTCCCCCTATTTTCAATAACCAAAAACATGAAAATAAAAATAAAACAAACCTTTTAAATCGAGTGGCCGCATCACTCAAGTGATCGCCACGTACTCCAGTGGGATCAAGCCAACGTAGTTCAAGCTAAATTGAGACTAAGCATCAACGTTGAAATCAACACATAAATGATAGGTATCTTTTGGATTTGAACCTTCACTTAGTGTAAGAAACTCAAAGCCTTATCGAGATTCTATGGTGAAACCAGTCTTGAACCAAGTATCCCTTATGATAAAACCCAGGAGTCTCCACACATATTGATTTCATAAATCATGTGTTCTGTAGCCAAGCACGTTAATGGCTATGTGCTTATATCCTTGATTCATGAGTCTTCTTTAGAGAACGGTGTTCTTCTCTTAGGAAACGGTCTGATTTCCATACTCATATAGGTAAGTCTCGAAGGTGTTTCTGCGAGACACCTTTTACTAATCACGGACTCATTAAGGATTTACATCCATCCTATTTTCTTAGGAGAACCCAAGACTAATTAGAAATGGGAAGTTTTATATTAGTGCTCCATAATCTACATCCATAACTTGTTGGTACCACAATGAACCTTGTTTATCTTTTTCAAAACATAGGTTGGGTTTACGCTATGGGAGATCAACCTTCCTTCATGGAGACCTTAGTCCCATTTCTTTATACTTCATTGAAAACATTTCCTTTGGGAAACTTTCCATAAATATGTCCGCCAAGTTTTCTCGTTTCAATGGCTAACGCAATTACTCCTTTCTTGAGTAATTGACTTACCGTTCAATGTACAAGACTTGTATGTCTTGACCTTTCATTATAAGTCTTGTTTAGAGACGTTATAGATCATCTTTGATTCACAATTAATCAAGACCGCTTGAGATGGCTTCTTCCAAAAATGAGATCTCTACAAGTTAGGTTCTAAGCCATTCATCCACATTAATTGCATCTACTCATGCAATCAATTGAAAACATTATTAAAAATGTTCCTATTTGATTTTACAAAATAATTGTAACTTCACTAGTGATCCTAATTAACATTTACCGTTAATTCACAAGGAGTCATTATAGACTTGCATACACTAGAGGCATAGAAAATTTGTAGGCAACTTACTTGCTATTTCAACAAGCACATTATTACGATGAGTAACTCCTCTACTCATGCCCAATCTTCTACAAATTTATACCCAAAAACATAGACAATGTCTATTTAACATTTTACATTATGTAATGCAAATGTTCATTATTTATGCATCGGTAATATCGTAACACCTCATCGTTGGATATTTGGTCGCGCTCCCAATTTTCCAATATGTTACATATTCACCGGTATTCCATTTTCCTTTCGATGTCATTTAAGACATGCCAATTTCCAAATTTTGGAACCATATAATTCTTAATGAAAGAATTATGATTTCAGACTTTTAAATTTATAATTCCTACCGCAAGAATTATACCCGTACCAAAATTGTAGTCTCAACAATCATTGGTGATCTCCATTTTGGTTCTCTAATCTTAGAGCATTCATGGCAATACTTTTCTAATGTCACGCGACCAAAATTATGTATCATAATAAGTAAGGGCCATTTCAGAATCTCTTCGGTACTTATTTTCTTATGACACTAGACTCCTTAAACTTGATACACAGACCACTTTGCACTTGATAAGAGCATATACAAAATCATATAATCATTTCATATAAATTATATTCCTATTGGTCATATCCAACTCTACTACTAGCAGTCATAAGACACAAATAAAAAATTAACATGCATGATCTGTGATAGTGGAGCTTGGTCATCCAATCATTCAATCTTGGAAGTTGGACTACTCGAATCACATTTTTAGAACGTGATTCCACGAATCCAGTAATCAATATTCCCAAGATGAAGGTATCCAACAACTAAAGGACGTGCCCATTTATCTGGTCTCAAACAGATGCTACCGGCTGCATTATTTCATGTCTTTTAACATCCAATCACAACTTCACAAGAGAAGGTTTTGCATACTTATATACCTTTTAAAGAGCAAAAATTAACTTTTCAATCGGTGCATCATTTGGAAACAAACACAATTTCCAATAGAAAACATAGTTACTATATCATCAAGTCTCGCATATAAGCAAATAAATTGAATGCATGAAATTTGGGTGGACTTCAAATATCGTAAGTTCTTGGGAAACACACAAATGGCTACAATCATGTGCATGTTCTTAGCCTTAATAATGATCAGAATTTTAATCCTCAAATCATTAGTCTTTTGCTATGTGCATGGATCACAGCATCATCATAAAAACTGAAAACACATATTAAAACTCAATGTATAAGATTAGGAATCAGATACTTATCTTAAACTTGATGAGAGATTCATGTTCCACCGACCATCGTTTTCATCTCTTCATAGGATTGAACCGGTTCATCAATCATCCTTGTTTTCCTTTCCCAAAGACTAAACATCCCCCAAATAAACCCGCAGATGTAAATATTTGTTTTAAAATGTGACCATCATTGATTCTTACGAAATTTATCACTACGAGAGAGTCAGTTTCATCCCCTTCTGGTTCTTCTAGGTTTGGCTTCCCCTTCTGAAAGTGTTCCGTCCATAAAGAAGATAAATGATAAACCCCACTTAAAAAACACCAGAGTTTCACCCTCCATTGTCGAGAAAATAATCGTCTAAAACTGTTGGAAAATTTTGGGTAAAAATAGAGGATGATAACACTAAAACAAATTGTACTCAAAAACTTTCAAGGCTCATAAAGATTTCTTTTAGACAATTATTTCTACCCTCCCAATATCAATTGGCGATTGCAACAGGTATGCGAAATAATGCCTTCAGGATACAATGAGCCCTACAATAGAGAAATTGGATTCAAGGTTTGCACCCCTTGACCCAATCAAGAACACACTAGAAAGAATTCTGATGATGCTTTAGAAAGAGAGAAAACAGGTTGAATTGATTGTTAAGAATGGGAGAATGCCTTCACTATTTATAGGGATATTCATGCCTATTGGAGATGCCTCTTCACTTACAAAAGACACATAAGGTGTCTATTGGGAATGGTTGTCCTTTATGAACCATCACACCTATTAAAGATGTCTCTTCATCTCCAACTAACATCCATTGTGTTTATCCTACACATAATACTTCCCCGTCAAAGCGGCAAACCAAAACATAAAACCATTTTATTTTCTAAGATATTGAAAATATCCAACAAGATTGACATTTTCATTCTTCTTCTTCTTCTTACAGTGAGTGACAGTGAGAGTGGGTGCAAAAAGCTTAACATTTTCTCTTCTTCTCCTTGAGTGTGAGACTGGATTTTTTTTTTTTTTTTTTTTTTTTTGCTTGGCTGAGCCTAGTTAGTAATTCTCCGAATCATTCGAATGATTCGCGAACATATCCGAACTGACCGAATCCGAATGATACTTCTGAACTATTTGAACTCCGAACTTAGTTCCCGGATTATATGGACCTCACGAATGATTCGCGAACGTATCCGAACTAGCCGAATCCGAATGATATTTCCGAACTAGAACTTCCATAGGTAACTCTCTGACCAGAGTTCTGTTGATTGGTTTTTGTTTGATTTTGTATATACTTTACTAGGATATGACCCGTGCCGTAACGGCACAGGGCTATGAGTTATTTTTGTGTTGGTTAGATATGTTTTTTCTTGTGAGATTACCAAGAGCTGAGCATGGGAAACTTGGGGGAACTGTAATCTTTCTCAAATTGAATTTGAAGCGTTGATTGATATTATTAACATCAACCGGATCGGTTTCTTGTGAAATGGCGATTAGGATGTCCACATGGATGTACACTGACATATATACAACAGAAAAGTATTTTTTTGGTGATTAAGAAATTCAATGTAAGTGTGTACACTCAGATCTGCACCCGTTTTCATTTATGGTAATTGAGATAACCATCCATTCATAGTTATTGCAAATAACACTAACAAACTTGAAAACGTAATGTCCCAAGAGGGAACACGTAGAAATTCCAGTTTGAATAAAAGTAACTTGTCGATTGCATTCCAAATTACAAATACAATTCAGTCATCATTCAAATAGATTGTCATTTTGTGTTATTAATAAAAAAAAAATCGAAATTCAAAAAGTTGAATCTGAATTGGGAAGCTTTCTTTCATATCCTTAAAAAGTGTTATATCTACATTAATTTTTGGAACCACTGACAGTTTTAAAATACGAATATTGACTTTGTGCTTGTATCAATGTATAATTGGCATGGTTACACATTAGTAATACTCGAACACATGGTAAAAAAAAATTAATCCGTTGGGTTAATATAATTTACGATCAGTCATTTTACGGCCATTAAACATCATCATTCCCTACAATATTCTAGGTTTGAGAGAAAAACTAACAAAAATTATCTCAATCAACCAAAACAACAGAGAACCATACCTTGAGAATAGAGTTGTGCAAATGATGAATAGAGTTGTTAATTTTGAATAAAAAGAAACCGTTTGACATTAAATGGGAGGAATAACTCCCAAATAAATGAAATTAAAAATCTAAATTCATTGTCATAAGTAAAATTAATTTAGAATAAAGAAACAGATTTGACATTAAATGAGAGGAATAACTCCCAAATAAATGACATTAAAAATCTAAATTCATTGTCTTAAGTAAAATTAATTTAGAATAAAAGAAACGGTTTGACATTAAATGGGATGAATAACAATGACATTAAAAAACTAAATTCATTGTCTTATGCTTGAGGAATTTAAGATAAACAAATACTACTTTGTAAACCATCAAAAGGTTATATGAAGAAATGAAATTTCAAGTTTCACATGATACAAAAAATTTGAAGAATAACATATATACATGCATAATCAAGAAACTATAATCCATTTGATATGAACATGTACACGGCTCTAATCCTACAAAGAGTATGAGCTCTTTAACAGCAGTAGCAATACAATTAAAAAATGCTATTTACCGACCCAAGTTAAGTGCATAACAATGGAACCATCGTTTTCTTCGTCATTTATTTTCACTCCACGTAAATCATTTGATTTTGGCCCGAAGAATAGAGTTGTGCAAATGATGAAAAGCTAACAAAAATTAACAAAAACTAAAGAGAAAAGGTAACAAAAATTATCCCAATCAACCAACAATAGAGAATTATACCTTGAGAATAGAGTTGTGCAAAGGATGAATAGAGTTGTTAATTTAGAATAAAAGAAAAGGTTTGACATTAAATGGGAGGAATAACTCCCAAATAAATGATATTAAAAATCTAAATTCATTGTCTTTGGTAAAATTAATACGTGAATTAACTGGACCCTTCTTTATATGCCTAAAATGTGGATTGAAAATCTTAAATATGTAGCTCAATCTGGACCATTCTTTATATGTCAGAAATGTAATTGAATAACTTAAATATTTATCTCAATCCGGGCCATCCTTTATGTATCCAAACTGTAGATCTCCGTCCAGAGGAAAAACATCATTGTCGAATAACAATGACATTAAAAAACTAAATTCATTGTCTTATGCATGAGGAATTTAAGATAAACAAATACTACTTTGTAAACCATCAAAAGGTTATATGAAGAAATGTAATTTCAAGTTTCACATAATACAAAAAATTTGAAGAATAACATATATACATACATAATCAAGAAACTCTAATCCATTTGATATGAACATGTACACGGCTCTAATCCTACAAAGAGTATGAACTCTTTAACAGCAGTAGCAATACAGTTAAAAAATGCTATTTACCGACCCAAGTTAAGTGCATAACAATGGAACCATCGTTTTCTTCGTCATTTATTTTCACTCCACGTAAATCATTTGATTTTGGCCCGAAGAATAGAGTTGTGCAAATGATGAAAAGCTAACAAAAATTAACAAAAAAACTAAAGAAAAAAAAGTAACAAAAATTATCTCAATCAACCAACAATAAAGAATTATACCTTGAGAATAGAGTTGTGCAAAGGATGAATAGAGTTGTTAATTTAGAATAAAAGAAAAGGTTTGACAATAAATGGGAGGAATAACTCCCAAATAAATGATATTAAAAGTCTAAATTCATTGTCTTTAGTAAAATTAATACGTGAATTAATCTGGACCCTTCTTTATATGCCTAAAATATGGATTGAAAATCTTAAATATGTAGCTCAACTGACCATTCTTTATATGTCAGAAATGTAATTGAATAACTTAAATATTTATCTCAATCCGGGCCATCCTTTATGTATCCAAACTGTAGATCTCCGTCCAAAGGAAAAACACCATTGTCGAATAACAATGACATTAAAAAACTAAATTCATTGTCTTATGCATGAGGAATTTAAGATAAACAAATACTGCTTTGTAAACCATCAAAAGGTTATATGAAGAAATGTAATTTCGAGTTTCACATGATACAAAAAATTTGAAGAATAACATATATACATACATAATCAAGAAACTCTAATCCATTTGATATGAACATGTACACAGCTCTAATCCTACAAAGAGTATGAACTCTTTAACAGCAATAGCAATACAGTTAAAAAATGTTATTTACCGACCCAAGTTAAGTGCATAACAATGGAACCATCGTTTTCTTCGTCATTTATTTTCACTCCACGTAAATCATTTGATTTTGGCCCGAAGAATAGAGTTGTGCAAATGATGAAAAGCTAACAAAAATTAACAAAAACTAAAGAAAAAAGGTAACAAAAATTATCCCAATCAACCAACAATAGAGAATTATACCTTGAGAATAGAGTTGTGCAAAGGATGAATAGAGTTGTTAATTTAGAATAAAAGAAAAGGTTTGACATTAAATGGGAGGAATAACTCCCAAATAAATGATATTAAAAATCTAAATTCATTGTCTTTAGTAAAATTAATACGTGAATTAATCTGGACCCTTCTTTATATGCCTAAAATGTGGATTGAAAATCTTAAATATGTAGCTCAATCTGGACCATTCTTTATATGTCAGAAATGTAATTGAATAACTTAAATATTTATCTCAATCTGGGCCATCCTTTATGTATCCAAACTGTAGATCTCCGTCTAGAGGAAAAACATCATTGTCGAATAACAATGACATTAAAAAACTAAATTCATTGTCTTATGCATGAGGAATTTAAGATAAACAAATACTACTTTGTAAACCATCAAAAGGTTATATGAAGAAATGTAATTTCAAGTTTAACATAATACAAAAAATTTGAAGAATAACATAGATACATACATAATCAAGAAACTCTAATCCATTTGATATGAACATGTACACAGCTCTAATCCTACAAAGAGTATGAACTCTTTAACAAAGCAGTGAGTAATATCTGTTAAAAAATGCTATTCCGACCCAAGTTAAGTGCATAACAATGGAACCATCGTTTTCTTCGTCATTTATTTTCACTCCACGTAAATCATTTGATTTTGGCCCGAAGAATAGAGTTGTGCAAATGATGAAAAGCTAACAAAAATTAACAAAAACTAAAGAAAAAAGGTAACAAAAATTATCCCAATCAACCAACAATAGAGAATTATACCTTGAGAATAGAGTTGTGCAAAGGATGAATAGAGTTGTTAATTTAGAATAAAAGAAAAGGTTTGACATTAAATGGGAGGAATAACTCCCAAATAAATGATATTAAAAATCTAAATTCATTGTCTTTGGTAAAATTAATACGTGAATTAATCTGGACCCTTCTTTATATGCCTAAAATGTGGATTGAAAATCTTAAATATGTAGCTCAATCTGGACCATTCTTTATATGTCAGAAATGTAATTGAATAACTTAAATATTTATCTCAATCCGGGCCATCCTTTATATATCCAAACTGTAGATCTCCGTCCAGAGGAAAAACATCATTGTCGAATAACAATGACATTAAAAAACTAAATTCATTGTCTTATGCATGAGGAATTTAAGATAAACAAATACTACTTTGTAAACCATCAACAGGTTATATGAAGAAATGTAATTTCAAGTTTCACATAATACAAAAAATTTGAAGAATAACATATATACATACATAATCAAGAAACTCTAATCCATTTGATATGAACATGTACACGGCTCTAATCCTACAAAGAGTATGAACTCTTTAACAGCAGTAGCAATACAGTTAAAAAATGCTATTTACCGACCCAAGTTAAGTGCATAACAATGGAACCATCGTTTTCTTCGTCATTTATTTTCACTCCACGTAAATCATTTGATTTTGGCCCGAAGAATAGAGTTGTGCAAATGATGAAAAGCTAACAAAAATTAACAAAAACTAAAGAAAAAAGGTAACAAAAATTATCTCAATCAACCAACAATAGAGAATTATACCTTGAGAATAGAGTTGTGCAAAGGATGAATAGAGTTGTTAATTTAGAATAAAAGAAAAGGTTTGACATTAAATGGGAGGAATAACTCCCAAATAAATGATATTAAAAGTCTAAATTCATTGTCTTTAGTAAAATTAATACGTGAATTAATCTAGACCCTTCTTTATATGCCTAAAATGTGGATTGAAAATCTTAAATATGTAGCTCAATCTGGACCATTCTTTATATGTCAGAAATGTAATTGAATAACTTAAATATTTATCTCAATCCGGGCCATCCTTTATGTATCCAAACTGTAGATCTCCGTCCAAAGGAAAAACACCATTGTCGAATAACAATGACATTAAAAAACTAAATTCATTGTCTTATGCATGAGGAATTTAAGATAAACAAATACTACTTTGTAAACCATCAAAAGGTTATATGAAGAAATGTAATTTCGAGTTTCACATGATACAAAAAATTTGAAGAATAACATATATACATACATAATCAAGAAACTCTAATCCATTTGATATGAACATGTACACGAGCTCTAATCCTACAAAGAGTATGAACTCTTTAACAGCAATAGCAATACAGTTAAAAAATGTTATTTACCGACCCAAGTTAAGTGCATAACAATGGAACCATCGTTTTCTTTGTCATTTATTTTCACTCCACGTAAATCATTTGATTTTGGTAGAAGAATAGAGTTGTGCAAATGATGAAAAGCTAACAAAAATTAACAAAAACTAAAGAGAAAAGGTAACAAAAATTATCCCAATCAACCAACAATAGAGAATTATACCTTGAGAATAGAGTTGTGCAAAGGATGAATAGAGTTGTTAATTTAGAATAAAAGAAAAGGTTTGACATTAAATGGGAGGAATAACTCCCAAATAAATGATATTAAAAATCTAAATTCATTGTCTTTAGTAAAATTAATACGTGAATTAATCTGGACCCTTCTTTGTATGCCTAAAATGTGGATTGAAAATCTTAAATATGTAGCTCAATCGGACCATTCTTTATATGTCGAAATGTAATTGAATAACTTAAATATTTATCTCAATCTGGGCCATCCTTTATGTATCCAAACTGTAGATCTCCGTCCAGAGGAAAAACATCATTGTCGAATAACAATGACATTAAAAAACTAAATTCATTGTCTTATGCATGAGGAATTTAAGATAAACAAATACTACTTTGTAAACCATCAAAAGGTTATATGAAGAAATGTAATTTCAAGTTTCACATAATACAAAAAATTTGAAGAATAACATATATACATACATAATCAAGAAACTCTAATCCATTTGATATGAACATGTACACGGCTCTAATCCTACAAAGAGTATGAAATCTTTAACAGCAGTAGTAATACAGTTAAAAAAATGCTATTTACCGACCCAAGTTAAGTGCATAACAATGGAACCATCGTTTTCTTCGTCATTTATTTTCACTCCACGTAAATCATTTGATTTTGGCCCGAAGAATAGAGTTGTGCAAATGATGAAAAGCTAACAAAATTAACAAAAACTAAAGAAAAAAGGTAACAAAAATTATCCCAATCAACCAACAATAGAGAATTATACCTTGAGAATAGAGTTGTGCAAAGGATGAATAGAGTTGTTAATTTAGAATAAAAGAAAAGATTTGACATTAAATGAGAGGAATAACTCCCAAATAAATGATATTAAAAATTTAAATTCATTGTCTTTAGTAAAATTAATACGTGAATTAATCTGGACCCTTCTTTATATGCCTAAAATGTGGATTTAAAATCTTAAATATGTAGCTCAATCTGGACCATTCTTTAGATGTTAGAAATTTAATTGAATAACTTAAATATTTATCTCAATCTGGGCCATCCTTTATGTATCCAAACTGTAGATCTCCGTCCAAAGGAAAAACACCATTGTCCCTTATAATATAGATATTTAAATACAATTATTCAGTTAAAATTTCCTATTGGTAGTTGTTTAACCTGTGTTTTATATGTTGATTTTTGTTTAAAAGTCTATAAACTCGTTTTATAATACATTTATGCGATTAAATTGTTTACTTCTTGTTAAATAATCACGCTAAAATATTTTTTTCCATCTTATAAATCATATACAAATAAAATTAGTCTCGCAATAAGGTCATAATACTTATCAATTTATCATATATGTAAGCCGAATTTTAAGTGCCGGACTCACATTTATAAAACGAATATGCACGTACGTATGCCGTTCCGAACTCTTTCGTCAGAACAACGAACCGTTGACCGGATTTTTGACCGAATCCGACCTATCTGAATCCGTATAATTCCCGTACGTATGCCGTCCCGAACTACTACCCGTACCCCGAATTGCTAACTAGGCGGCTGAGTGGGATGAGGGGTAAAAATTCTTCTAGGTCATTTATGATGTTTCAGATTGCCCAAAATAACCTTCAAATGGAAACGGTGCATCCGACTTGGAGACTCAGACCGCTTGGTATCCCCCGGTTCCAAGGACGCGCCTTTTTATATACAAAAGAAAGAAAATCCATCATTTGTCTCTGTCCAACTGGAGAGTTTCTCTAACAAAAACTCTTTATGTCTTAAGGTGCCACCCACACTTTTCCTCTTAAAGAATTTTCAGAAAAAATATAGTACTTTGTAATTTTACTTTTTTCTATTTGGGCCTATTCCTATGGGTATGGTAAAAAGATATTGTTTGACATCTCAGGTGGCATGGCAAATGAGTTGCGCCACTATGGGAAAATTAGGGATGGGATTTGGGTTGGTTGGGCGGGTTAGAAAGGCTGGACCGAGGCAGACCCGAGTTAGGAATTCTTTGTCCAGATTGCTCATCGAACCCGTGGAACCCATGGAAGTATTGCCCAAATCCGCCCAAGTTTCTTCGGGTTCCTCGGGTCTGCTCAAGTTTCGCTAGACATACGAGTTTGTTAATATGATAATAACAAATTTTAGATAGGATCATAGGAAAGAACCAACGGAGAGAAAGAGTGAGCGGGGATAGGCGATTTTTTGACTTTTTCTTGCTATTTTGACTTTTCTAGGGCTTTGATTTTTTTTCATCCGTAATTGAATCAGATGGAAGGAACATGATAAATCCCGATCTTTTAGTTTTGGGTCGATGTTTGATCGCGATTTCGCTCGCTGTTATGGTTTTGTTCAACTTTAACATGGTGTTCTTCGTAGTTTGTTATCCCTGGTAAGTGTTTTTCTTTAAAATTGTTTTGATTGATTCAAGCTTTCCCATTTCTAGTTCTTGTGTGCTGCTTGATCCCCCTTTTGTATAACAATCGCCTCTCTAGTTTCTGGTTTGTTTTAGGTTTTGATTTATTTATAACTTCGCAAGTATTTATCTGCTGCTCCTTTAGTTTCTCTAACTGCCTTCTTTATGTTTGTGGAATTACTTAATTTTCCTTCACTGGAGTTTGTTCATTCTTGATGGTTTTCCTATGTCGACTATTTTGAGCAACGTTCTAATGGAAAAATCCTATAAAAATTCAGCAGTCTCTGGTGCTGCTGCTCCGAGTGGTGGTGGTAATAGAGTTTTGGATGAGAAATTTAACACTAGATTAAATTTTCAATTTTGTTCTGTTGATTTATCCTCTTTACCTATTGTGGGGAAGAAAGGTGATGATCCTTCTATATCTCTTCCGGATGAATTAATTGATAAATATATAGATGTTTGGAACTTCAACCTCAATGGGAGACTAGATTTTCAGAAATTAAGCTATGAAGCTGCGATGAAAATGCTGAAAGATCAATGGAATCTAAAGGGGTAGTGTCAACTGGTGCCTCTAGGGAAGGGGTTCTTTGTTATGAAGCTGGAAAATCAAGAAGATAAGATGCATATTTGTAGTAAAGGTCCATGGAAGGTGGAGGAGTAATATCTAAAAATTAGGGATTGGGAGCCTAATTTCAAACCTGAGAATCAAAGAATCTCGACTGCTTTTGTTTGGCTTAGGTTTCCTGGTTTATGCTTGGAATTTTGGGATGAGAGGATAGTGATGGCTATTGCAAAGGGAGTTGGAAGGCATGTGCAAGTAGATGATGCTACTTTGAAGAAAATTTTTGACTTTTATGCAAACGTGCTAGTGGAGGTGGACTTTGCAAAGCCTGTACCTGAAAAAAATTGGGTTGAATCAAAACTAGGAAGTTTCTTTCAGAAAGTGGAGATTCCTAAACCTCCAAAGTTCTGTAACCATTGCAAAATCATTGGGCATTTAGTTGCGGAGTGCCGAACTAAGAGGGAGGTGATTCAAGTTCATCAACAAGCAACTGATAAGGAGACCAATGAAAATTCGCAGATTGGCAATGTTAAGAGAAGAAGAAGAAGAAGAAGAAATAACAAAGTAGATGTTGGAGAGAAAATTCTAGAAGAAGGTGAAAATTGTGATGTCTTAGAAAATGAAGTGAATGTTGAGATGGGTCAGGTGTCTGTCGTGAAAGGGGTGAGCAGCTCCTCTACCGATCCATCTGTTCCTCCTGGTTTTGAAAACCACAATAGATTCCAGGCTCTCGAAGAAGAGGAGGAGGTTGCCACTTCTCAATTGGTTTTGGAAGACGCAGAGACAAGCATCACAAAGCCGTCCATGTCCGAGCCAATTCTTGAATGTAGCAAGAAACTGCCGTTAAAAGCTAAAATAACAGGTATGTTTCCGCATGGTACTTTAAGCAAAAAGAAGAAAAAAACCCCAAAATCTAGTATTCCCGATAACGCTTCAGCAACTACACTTATGGAATTTGGTTCTCTTTTGGGTCTAGACTTTCCCCCTTTGAAGAAAGATCGGCAAGACATGTTTAGCGATCTTGCTAAAAATCATGATGGTCTAATTGATGAGTGCCAAATAGTGCATATTTATACACCTCTTTATTGGCATTTTACTCATCTTTTGCGCTTAGAAATCAGATATTATCCCATATTCTGTGTTTTCTTTGTTTTCAAGAATAAATATTTGTATTAATTAATTTTGTGTTTTTAGGTACTAAATAAAGTCCGGAGAAATTGAGGAGCCAAAAGAGCGAAGAATTGGAGTCAAACATCTATGGAGCAGATAGCCAAAGCCCGCGCGCGAATCAGTTGCAACCCAACAAGGAAGACATGGGCTAGAGCTACCCACGACCCGGATCCGAATCCGTCCACTCCAAGCCGTTGAGATCTCGCCCAGCTGCATCCTACGGTCGCTCCATCACTCATATCATTTCTCGATGCCTCCGCTCAACACCAAATCACCCCAATCCTCCCTAGACCGTCCAGATCTCACTCGCCAAATCCGACGCTCGCTCCTCTATCCTCATCAAACAATGATGCACCCGCCTCACACTAAAGACCCCTATATAACCTCCCATCTACCGACACTCTCTTCTCTTCTCTTCTTTCTTCTCTCGTTCTCCCCGACAGAGCAAAGCTCTGCTCCTCTCCTTCACCTCCCGACCAAACTCTGCAGCGCCGTCTCCTGCAGACTAGGGATGGTCATGGGGGCGGGTATGGGGCGGGTATGCCAATCCCAGTCACTGCCCCGTTCGTAAAAAAAATACCCATACCCTCCCCGTTACCCACATGAATTGGGGCGGGGCGGGTATGGGGAATACCCGTTTGGGGCGGGTTTTTCATGGGTTACCCGTAACACAGAGTTAATACATAAATTTATTTATAATCAAAACTTAAATATGAAGCAAACAAAAATAATAACATAAGAATGATGCATTCTAAAATTTTAAATTCAGAAATTCATCTTAAGGTGAACAAAAGAATCTTTAAATGACTTTTTGGTTTTTCTACTTTGTCCTTTCGATACAAGAACGATCAAAGAATGTATCTGATCACAACAAAGAAACGAAAGTGATGAATATACAAGAACGATCAAGAATATAATAAATATAAGAAAGCTCGACTAAGTGGTAGAAGTATAAAATTCGATACAAATTCGCATAAAAGTGAAACCCTTATAATATGGAAGCAACGGGCGGGTATGGGCGGGGACCTTGAATCCCATCCCCGCCCCATCCCCGTAGCTTAGGTTTGGGTATTACCCATCCCGACCCCATCCCCATTTGTACGGGTAAAACCTTACCCAAACGGGCGGGTACCCACGGGGATGGGTTTGGGTGGGGAAAATTGCCATCCCTACTGCAAGAGCCCACGATTCCGCCACCACCCTCTCTTCCTCCGTACCAACACAGTAGCCCCTAGTTCTAGTTGTCTCTCGCAGAGCCTCTCTCATAACCCTAGAGGCTATGTGAGAGATAAATGGAACTAGGGTTTCACCCAATCAAAGCAAGAAGAGTCAGAGCCGATTAATCAGAAGGAACAAGCATGATTCAGAGAGTATGGTGAGAGTGTCTGTTATTTAATTTTCGAATTGATGAAAAATTAGGGTTTGGGGGGTAGTATTTCTTTGCATGTATAAATTGAAGTGTGGGGGTGTGTAGAAAGGATGCCTGGGCTAGCCAGAGCACCACTTTAGACTGTTATTTGTGTTGTATTTGTTAATTATGTTTTAATTCAAATTACCAGGGTATTGATGAAACCCCTGATTTCATGTTAAACATGTTTAGCTTAGGTTTTGTTCTTGTTGTGTATAATATGCTAGGATTAGTAGTTAATTGATGGAGCTAAGAAGTCTGTGATGAGCTGTACTGTAAGAAGACAACTCATACTAGGGGTTGATTAGCAAAATCACTTTACAAACATCAATTTTAGACTTTCATGGAAAGCTCAAGAACATAGCTTAGGTTGCATTAACTTAGCATAAGAGCAATTGGTGGAAACAATCACCCTGGTAGCTTCCATTTGGTTACACTTATTTCTTACCTTAGTTTAGAATCACATCTTCAACCTCAGTCGCTTCGACAAAACCAATATTGTGTTACATATCATCTTAGGAATTCAGTAAGTAAGCTTTTGATCAACCTTAGAGCACCAAAAGTCCTTGTGGGATCGACCCGTACTTGCCGCGTCTCCGATAGACGCCGTGCACTTGCGGTTATCACTGTAGGCTAAATTAGAAACACCTTTCGAGGCCTACCAAGTTTTTAGCGCCATTTGTAGGGACTTGGCGTGTGCCCTGTGATCAATTGGCGCCTTTACCTGATTTCATTTCCCCCTGTAGATACTCGCCTTGCTTTGTTATTTTAACCTTTATTAGTGTAACTTAGTTAATTTGTATTGCTTCTTATCTCTGCATTGTAGTTAATTTAGCTGTATTCATAGCTCAACTGTTTGCATTTCACCATCCTGCATCTTAGTTAATTTTCATTGTAGTATAACTTAATCTGTTATCTGCATCTTATTTTTTTTTTAATCTGAGCTTTAAGCATCATTGCTCTTGCATCTGAGCTTTAAGCATCATTCCCTGTCAGTCCAAATATTCTTCATCTTTGTCATTCCTTTCTCGCACTTCAACTTGACATTTCAAGTGTGGCACTACTCATTAGCTGGCAGTGTAAAGTTTCTCAGTATTTTGGCCCATAATCTCTAAGCTGTAAGGTAATAGTGCATTGCACTCAGCATCTGGCATAGGTTGAGCTCAAAGCTTACCTGACTTGGCCTGACACTTCTGTTTCAAGGCAACTTTGCAACATTTTCAGTAGTTGTAGCTTAGTAGAATATTTTAAGCTCAGTTTGTAGTAGCAGATTCATACCTCTTGAGTATTTAAAATTTTCTGAATTTCGACCCCTTTCAATTGAGTGCAGGTGCATGCTACCTGCTGCAGAAGGTTTGAGCAAAACCAAGAAAGGAGAAGGTGCAGAACTTGAGCTCACAAAGCTCTGAGCAGACTGCAATTCAGGTAAGTGGCTCCATGAGTGAATACACCTGAGTTGTATGAGCATGACTTGTAACCCATGTTAGGCTAGCATCTATACCAGAGCTGTATGAATATGAACAAGTTATATGAGCATGACCTGAGGTAACCACCTACATGAGTTGTATGAGTTGTATGTCTTTGTTTGCGCACCTGTGTGCCTGTGTGAGACCCTGTTGAACCTCTTCAACCAGCCCTGTGCATATAATCTCAGCTCGTCTGAGCCCTGTGCTGTAGCACCTAACTTCCAGCCCCTGCAGCTGTGAGTTAGGGCTTGGATAGTCAGGCTAGCTGCAAACCAAGTAGCTGAAGCCGCAAACCCAGAGTTGATAGCAACTGAACTTGTTGACTGCTAAAGCCTGCCAGACCCAGCCTGAGAATTTGTGTGAACCCTGAGCATAATGTATTGTTCATGTCTTTGATTCAACCATTTTGCATAATGAGACCCTGTCACCAATTTGCATAATCTTTATTGCAACTGTGAACAAGTTGATAACCTGTGCTTCTTTGGTAATTTGTGTGTGAACTTTGTTGCCCTGTGATGTTCTGAGCACATAGACTTGTGCTAAGTTTAAAACCCGCCTGCACACATTACATTGTCAAATGCACCCACATAAGTTTGTGTTCGGTTAAGTTTGTGCATGCTCAACCACATCAAACCTGTTGCATCCGGGAAGTCAGTAAATCTGCATTTGAGATGCCCTGTTAATGTGAGTTGCACTTAGAATTGTCTCAGTGCAAACTAGCCAAGGCTGTGCTTGGGCCGCCAACTAGCATATAGCGACACGCATACCAAGCTGGAGCATCAATGGGCTGGTTGATATCAACTACCCTGATTGACTCCACAACCCCGAGCATAACTCGGCCCACGATCTTTGCCTTGCTTTGGGCGATTGCCGGTAAGTGCTCAACGACGACCTGTCTTTGTATGTTCTATGTGCTCTGCCCATATAAACTGAGCTGTGCTATGTACAGCTTTTGCTTGACCTTGCCAAACTCAGCATACACCCTGTGCTGTGCAATCTTTGAGCTGCACACAACCAAGGCTGCATAAGATGAACCCCACACAGCTGGGGTGTAAGCCTGACCAAACTGTGCAGCTGCAACAATTTGGTTTTACACAACCACTAGGCATACCACAATCTGAGCTCTGTGAGTCAACCAAGCCCACATAAACCACACAGCTGGGCTGCATAAGCTGAAGCCCACTTACTGGGCTAACCATTCTGAATTTTCAGCCCACATCAACCCACATGCAGAAATTTGAACCCTAAACAGCTAAGCCCACATCAACTGAACTCATCTGTTGGGCTGTCTGCACAAATTAAGCCCACATCTCTTGGGCTGAAATACACCTATTCAGTTGGGCTTTACAACTTCAAAAAGCAACCTTTTGGGCTTACACTTAGAATCAGGTGTCATTTTCTTTTGTGGGTTGTATCTTCCTGGGCTGCAAACAACTAATCCCCAATAAACCAAACTGAAGCCCAATCAACCAAATCAAATCCCAATAAACCAAAACCCACATAAACCAAACTTTCCCAACAAAACCAAACAGAAGCCCACAAAAAACCAAAATGAATCCCATTTAAACCAAATCAAAGCCCACATAAACCAAACTAGATTTTGAGTTCAATTTGAGTGCTAAATCATGTCAGGATTTTGGTCTGCAACTGGGGATACAAACAAATCCCTTAGAGAGCTTGCTTACGGGCACGCTTCACAGAATGAACTCCCCACATACCATAGTGATTTTAGGGATTATTATGAGCCTTCTCAGGGCCCTGACTTCACATACCCTAATCACTATGAGCACATGTATCATCCATCACAGGTTGAGAATGAACACTCTCCTCATACCCAGTCATCACTTTTAGATCAATTAGAAGCTCGACTATACGCCTTAGAAAGGCAATCACATGAGCGATCTGTCCAAATCTAATTCCCCTAGGCAATATGAAATGCATGCTTGCACCTTATGTGGTGGCTTAGACCACCTGCTTGAGTAATCTTATTATATTTTGCATGATTTTAGGCGATCTAGGGAAAACCATGATAATCCAATGTACGAATTATCTAGAAGTGAATATCTTTGGCAATCATTGGGACCATAATCAACCTGCACACATGCATCATTCACCACAGTGGGGAGATGAACAATTTTATACTCCCCCAACTCCTAGTTTGCAATCAATAATGGAAACACTCATGGAGCAAAATGCTAGGATTGAAATGAATGCAATGCATGACCATCCATATAGCAACATGTTTGAATTTCCCTTCTCTAGTGAACCTCATGCACAACCATACAGTGATTATCCATATGAGGAATGCATACCCACTAGTGAAGACTCTCCTTCAATAGAACAACTCAAGATGATTATTCAAAGGAACCTGATTGAGTTACAAAATGATAGGATTGAAAATAGTGTTTCTAGTCTTACTCATGCAACTAACATTGAATATGAACCTAATCCAGAGGTAGATGAGTACACTAAAAAATACTACAATTTTGAATGGAGAGATGAATTCTTGCTATGATGATGATGATGATGAATATGAAGAGCATGTGTATTTTGAAAATGTAATAGAATCTTTAGGTTCAGAGACATCAAGTGTCTCTTCTGTGAACCCTATGAATGGTGCTTCTTCTGATATTCATACATGTGCTGTTGATGTGGAACCTGTGGATTTGTTTTGTGGAAATGAACATGATTTACCCCCTTCTGACTTTAGGAAAGTGCGTGATGGTGCAAATGATTTTAAACATGAAAACAACTTAGATGTACCTAATCTCTCTCCTGAGTCACAAATTGATACTCCTCCACCAAACCTAGGTGTAGTTTGTAACAAAATTGCAAAACCAACTTTTCTAAAAATGCCTAACTTAGGCCTAGAGCTTTGTGCTTCCCAAGTCCTCTTGGACTATTTTGCATCAAAGTATAACACCTTTAGGGAACCACAGTTGGTATGTGTATGTCTACCTGTTCTTAGCAATACTCATTTTGAGTTAGACCTTTTGCATGATGTACCTTTAAAATTGCAAGATTTTGTGCTCTCAAACACACCTGTTCACAAGTTTAGGTTTGGGGGAAAATCATTCCCATTTGCAGTCTTACTTGCACTCTCATGTTATATTTGTGTAAGGCTGTTGATGTTTGTATATATTTTCTATTGGGTTGATCCTCAACTCTTTAGACTGTTAGTGTATGGTGAATTTTCATTGTATATAATCCAGTAGGACTTGTTAAATTTTTCTTTCTTGAAACGGTTGAGTCTTCTTGTGCATATATTGTGCTAATCCGATATGATCTCCTTTGAGAATGTTGGATTCTAGCCTTGACTAATGAAGCTCAACCTTGCTCCTGCCGACATCCGGTAATCTCTTCCCTTTTCTCTTATCAGCATAGTTCTCATGGTATGTGACTGTGTAAAATTTTTCCTATCTGTTGACACATTGAGGACAATGTTCGATTTAGGTTTGGGGGTGCATTTGCATATTTTTGCATATAGAGTTTTTAGTCTTTTTAATCTTTTATTTTCAAAAAAAAAAAAAAAAAACTCTTTTTGCAAATAAAAACCTCCAACTTTTAGAGATTTTAGAGTCACTAGCATGCTTCTAGCTATGTTTACATAGAGAATTTTTTCTGACCGAAATAACAGAAGTTAGAAGTACCGGAGAACACAATCGGGTTTCTTAGTTGATTAGAGCGTTAAAGTTGGATTTAACCATACCGGAGAGGGCTTAATTAGGTCTTTGTTTAGATATTCGGTAGTAGAATTGTGATCACCCATAGTGGAGACTACCCATTTTACATCAAGTGAGGCACCAACCTTCAATTTTTGCAACTTTCTAGAAAAGCTGTTAGAGTGTGTGTCACCGTACGTCAATTCCGGGTAGGAATGGTGAGCTACCCAACTTCGCACCAATTTCAGCACTACTTTTGATCTCTTGAGTGCTAGTTTTTGTCAATCATGAGGGTGACGTCTAAAGATGAAAACTCCTTCTAAATATCGATTTGCAGTTAGCATCACTCTCTCTCTCAATCAACAGACCCATAGAAACACATCATCGTCAGCAAACAGAGCATCATCAGAATATTGAAAGAAAAATTGATATAGTCCAAGGTTTACGTGCAACAAAGAAAAAGAAAAGAAAATAGGATGAGAATTAATAAAATTTATAAAATCAAGACAATACAAGTTGTGGAAAAATTGAGTGATAAAGTCCTTTGTCCATGGAGTTAGTTGTTTCATTATTTGTATTTTTATTTTCACTTAATGTTAAAAAAAAATAAAAAAATAAAAAAATTGTAGTTTATTTTCTTAGTTATACCCAAAGTAGTCGAAATCGTTCCTCGGTCCTACTCGGTTGGGGAGCTTGGAGCGAGGAGTAGTAAGTTCGGACTTGGAAATCGCTAAAACTTGGCCTAATACTCGGAGCATATTTATTAGATACTTATAGAATTCTACTCAGGAGTCAAAATTTGTACCTAATTAAAATTAAAATTTTAACACTATCATATAAATAAGTGTAATATTATTGCATTAACCTATTTATAATGTTTTTAGAGGTTTTTCCATTTAATAACTCTCATCCGAGGGGTTACTAATTTTTTTTCTTTAATGATTTCGGTACATGCAAGGCCAACTCGGAAAAATCGCCAACTCGTTTTCCCCAAAAATCGGTCCAAATCGCCCAAATCGGCCGACTTAATCGCTAAAAATCGGAGATGGCTTGGAATCGGAAATCACTTCGGTCATATAGCTTGTAGCGATTACTCGGCGAGTAATCGGCCTTGGAGAGCGATTTTAACTACACTGGTTATACCACCATGGTAAAGAAGAGTTCAAGAAGAAAAATCCAAACAACAAGGAATTTGAGTAGAGAAGTTAAAAATTGTCAAGTTTTTGTGAAGTTTAGAAGTTCGTCATCAACATTTGAAGACCGAAGACCGAAGATTGAAGACGTTTCTATGGTTCTTATGAGAGAGTGATATTAATTGCCGATCGGGTGAGAAGTGAGTGAGTACTCCCACCCCTTGCTAATGGTTGATTTCCTTTCTTAGAGATCATCGAGAAAAAGATTCTTTTTAGTCCACACTTCGTGGTGTCTCCGAAATTATTTCGGAAGGTTATCCTTCTTACCTACAACGTGTGCGGGATTTCTCTCTTTACTCCTGCTGCACACATGAGAGACTAAAAAAGCGATCTTTTTGAGTGCAATTATCATAAAACCCTAATGGTGAGGCGAGAAGTTGAGACTTATGATCACAATCGAATCCGAATTCTTTCATATGGTATGGTTACTTCTCGCTCATCACTTAAGGATGAGAATGCGTTCTTTGGTAGTTCTAACTTCGTGTTACTAGCACGCGAGAAACTCTATGTCCTCATAGCTTCTTGGATGCTTGAGACTCTTTTACACTCGAAGTTGGAGAAGGTTTTGTGGGTACACCTCTTGTAAACCCTCACGAGACTACAACTCGTCCACTAGGGACACCTAGGGGTTTAAAGGCTTAGTGCATACGCTAAATGCATTCGAGAGACTGCGACAGGGGTATAGTTAGGATTTCTTCATTTTGTTTCACTTGAGGACAAGTAAAATTCAGGTTTGGGGGTATTTGATGAGTGCCAAATAGTGCATATTTATACACCTCTTTATTGGCATTTTACTCATCTTTTGCGCTTAGAAATCAGATATTATCCCATATTCTGTGTTTTCTTTGTTTTCAAGAATAAATATTTGTATTAATTAATTTTGTGTTTTTAGGTACTAAATAAAGTCAGGAGAAATTGAGGAGCCAAAAGAGCGAAGAATTGGAGTCAAACATCTATGGAGCAGAGATAGCCAAAGCCGCGCGCGAATCAGTTGCAACCCAACAAGGAAGACATGGGCTAGAGCTACCCACGACCCGGATCCGAATCCGTCCACTCCAAGCCGTTGAGATCTCGCCCAGCTGCATCCTACGGTCGCTCCATCACTCATATCATTTCTCGATGCCTCCGCTCAACACCAAATCACCCCAATCCTCCCTAGACCGTCCAGATCTCACTCGCCAAATCCGACGCTCGCTCCTCTATCCTCATCAAACAATGATGCACCCGCCTCACACTAAAGACCCCTATATAACCTCCCATCTACCGACACTCTCTTCTCTTCTCTTCTTTCTTCTCTCGTTCTCCCCGACAGAGCAAAGCTCTGCTCCTCTCCTTCACCTCCCGACCAAACTCTGCAGCGCCGTCTCCTGCAGCAGCCGATTCCGCCACCACCCTCTCTTCCTCCGTACCAACACAACAGCCCCTAGTTCTAGTTGTCTCTCGTAGAGCCTCTCTCATAATGCTAGAGGCTATGTGAGAGATAAATGGAACTAGGGTTTCACCCAATCAAAGCAAGAAGAGTCAGAGCCGATTAATCAGAAGGAACAAGCACGATTCAGAGAGTATGGTGAGAGTGTCTGTTATTTAATTTTCGAATTGATGAAAAATTAGGGTTTGGGGGGTAGTATTTCTTTGCATGTATAAATTGAAGTGTGGGGGTGTGTAGAAAGGATGCCTGGGCTAGCCAGAGCACCACTTTAGACTGTTATTTGTGTTGTATTTGTTAATTATGTTTTAATTCAAATTACCAAGGTATTGATGAAACCCCTGATTTCATGTTAAACATGTTTAGCTTAGGTTTTGTTCTTGTTGTGTATAATATGCTAGGATTAGTAGTTAATTGATGGAGCTAAGAAGCCTGTGATGAGCTGTACTGTAAGAAGACAGCTCATACTATACTAGGGGTTGATTAGCAAAATCACTTTACAAACATCAATTTTAGACTTTCATGGAAAGCTCAAGAACATAGCTTAGGTTGCATTAACTTAGCATAGGAACAGGTGGTGGAAACAATCACCCTGGTAGCTTCCATTTGGTTACACTTATTTCTTACCTTAGTTTAGAATCACATCTTCAACCTCAGTCGCTTCGACAAAACCAATATTGTGTTACATATCATCTTAGGAATTCAGTAAGTAAGCTTTTGATCAACCTTAGAGCACCACAAGTCCTTGTGGGATCGACCCGTACTTGCCGCGTCTCCGATAGACGCCGTGCACTTGCGGTTATCACTGTAGGCTAAATTAGAAACACCTTTCGAGGACTACCACTAATCATAAGGGATGTTAAAGAATCTTCTACTTGATAGTAGAAAATTCTCTTTATTCTAATTTGCAAGTTGTTTCTCAAATTATTATAGGTTCCACAAGATGTATCTTTGATCTTCTTTGTGTCCTTTGAAGTTACTTTTTTTTAGTTCAAATTTTGCTCTTTTTCTTTTCTTTTGGGCTCCTTGCTCATATTTAGATGTAAACGCCCGCACACGGCTTGTGTGCCTTTTATTCTATTCTCTTTGATCGATCAAAAAAAAATAACAAATTTTAGATGTTATAAGATTTAATTGCTACATTTATCTTAAATTTCCAATTAACCGAAGATTATTTACAACAATATTTTTTTTTCATATTGAAAGATTTTTTTAGTAAGATATAATTTGTATTTTCATTTATTAGATTTGAGGATAATATCTAAACTTATTCTAAATAGATAATAATATCAATTATAAAAATATATTTATATAACTATATCTGTAGGATCATAATATCGCAACGTATAAGGTTCGCGAGATTAATAAACGATGGCACCGCGAGGGAGTCGCAGGAAACTAAATTAAACGACGCGATGGGAAATAACGACACACGGAATAGCTAAAAGACATGGAATCTGGCGAGGGTTAAGAAGTGTCGCGAGATTGAACAGTTGTACACTGGCGACACTTCGCGAGACATTCCCGAAAATAAAGGATAGCTTAGCTGTCATCCACTATGTATTACCCTATATAAAGGGTCGAGTGAGTCTGTAAAAGGGGGGGATCTTTTGGAATTGTTGGGCAAGTCATTAGGAGAGAGAAAGTTTAAACATGCTTTAATTTCTAAGTGTAATTCTATTTTCCTGTGTAAACATTTCATGAATTCAATCAATAAATCTTCTTGATCTTATATCTTTCAATGGATTAATTAACCAAAATCGAGTAAGGGGTGTAGTGTGGGAAAACCTGCTACTACATATGCGCTAGAAACAGGGAGATCGCTGAAAAAGGAGAGAAGATTGCAATTAAGATTGTTGGAATCAGAAAAATGAGAAAGAAAAACCTTAGATCGAATGAAAAAGATATGGCATACGGCACAAGTATGAGAGTAATGGTTCACGAATTTCATGAAAATATCAGAGGAAGGATACACAAACGAGATTTTGAAGGAAAGAAGATTACGGATCGAGAAATAACGTCATCTTTGAGAGATTGGGAAAAGCAAGAGATAACATTCACAGCGGAGGAAATATCAAAAGAAAACTTGGATCACATGTCTCCACTGGTGATTGCAATAAACGTGTATAAGGAAGAAGAGAAATCGGAGAATACGATGAAAACATGGGTAATGAATGGAGTTTTAATCGATACAGGGAGTCTGGTAAACATCATGTTCTATCACGCTTACAAAAAGATGGGATATAAAGACGAAGATATGATTTTCGCGGCATACAATATTCAAGGTTTTGGTAAATCCATAACAAAAGTTAAAGGGGAGATAAAAATATGTATTCCGTTAGGAGGAATTGAAACACAGGTGACATTGAGTGTGGTGGACATGGAATCACCATACAACATGTTACTAGGAAGACCATGGGTACATGCAATAAAAGCTGTGACGTCGACGCTTCATCAACGTATCAAATTTCCTACACCAACTGGAGTCGGCGAGATCAAAGGAGATGCCGCTAAAGGAAAAACATACTATCAAAATGAAGTAAAGTGTTGCGAAGAACAAGTAAGCAATCGAAGGAGTATATCAAAGTATCGCAGAAAGCTAGCAAAGGTGGCTAAGAAAGAAGAAGAATTCAGAGTTTACATGATAAGAGCGAAGGAAGGAAAAGGCATACCTAGCGAGATCTCGGGAGAAGAAGATGATCTGGCGAAAGAACCAAAAGGACCGACTCCTATGGGAGAACCGAAGGCCGATTACGTCATGCCAGAACAAACCAAAGAAGTGAATATTGGAACTAAGGAAAATCCCAAGATACTAAAGATTGGAACTAGCATGGAAGCAGATGAAGAGAAAAGAACTGTCGATCTGTTGCGAGATTATAAAGACATCTTCGCGTGGGATATGGATGAAATGCCAGTATAGATCCATCGATCGCTTTGTCACAAGTTAGAAATCGATAAAAATGTGAAACCGTTCAAACAAAGAATTAGAAAAATAGCAACAAAGACATATCACTCGAGATAGAAGAAGAACGCAAAAAGATGTTGGACGCAGGAATTATTAGACAAGCAAAGTACCCTGAGTGGATAGCGAATATGGTTATAGTTCCAAAGAAAAACAAAGGAATAAGGATTTGCATTGATTTCACTGATCTAAATAAAGCTTGCCCTAAAGACGAGTTTTCCATTACCGGACATTCCACAAGCCCTAGTCGAATCTGCGGTAGGGAATGAAAGAGTATCATCGCTAGATGGATATAAAGGTTACAATCAAATTCCTCTCATTGAAGAAGACCAAGAGCACACTTGCTTTCTTCGCTCCAAGAGGATTATCTTGCTATACTAAAATGCCCTTTGGTTTGCGAAACGCTGGAGCAACATATCAAAGGATGGTAGAAAAAGTATTCATGAGAATGGATACATAAAACACTAGAGGTATACGTAGATGACATCTTTGGTAAAAAGTAAAAGGCGAGAAGATCACGTGCGAGACTTGAAAGAAATTTTTGAACAAATGAGGCGTTTCAACATCAAGGTCAATCCGGAGAAATGTACCTTCGGAGTTGCGTCGGGAAATTCTTGGGTTACATTATATCAAAGGAAGGAATACATGTTGATCCGGAGAAAGTAAAAGCGATTCGCGATATGCCGACACTGCGACGGTAAAGGATGTTCAAAAGCTGAATGGGCTATTAGCATCATTAGGAAGATTCATCTCGCGGTCATCGATAAGTGTAAACACTTTTTCGGTGTTTTGAAAAAGGATCGAAATTTAAGTGGACAGACGAATGTGAAAAGGCTTTACAAGGGATCAAAGAGCATTTAATGGATATATCCATTATGCGAAGGCGAGAACCGGAGAGGAATTATTAATATATCTCGCGACAACATCGCATGCTTTAAGTGCGGTTTTCTGCGAATGGACGCGGAGTAGAAAAACCAATCTACTATATCAGCAAAACTTTTAATGCTGCAGAAAGAAATTATTCGAAGATTGAAAAATTAATCCTGGCGTTAGTCTATGCGTCATTTAAACTTCGCATATATTTTCAGGCACATACTATTAAAGTGGTGACAAAGGTACCAATTGAGTCAGTAATGAAAAATTCGAAAAGATCAGGAAGAGTCGAAAGGTGGAATGCTCAAATAAGCCATTACAAACTGAAATATGAAATATTATCTTCAACAAAGTCACAGGTTGTCGCAGACTTTAAAGCGAGTTTCCTTTGGAAGAAGATGAAGCGGTGGATGAAATGATGGATGTAGAAGAAGAGCATGGAGATCCAAAAGATTTGTTAACTGAGCCAAATAGGTGGGAAATATTAGTGGATGGATCATCCAATGGAGAAGGCAAAGGAGTGGGAATTGTTGTGATTTCGCGAGGAAGGCAATAAGTTAGCTTTCGCCTTTAGATTGGAATTTGAATCTACCAATAATGAAACGGAGTATGAAGCTATAATACATGCCCTCCGATTCGCAATAGAAATGAAACTGGAGAATGTGAGGATTACCGGTGACTCGCAATTATTAGCGATTTGTCGATAACGGAGAAGTATGCTACAAATGATCCATCTCTACGAAATACGGGAAGCTTGTAGAAGTGTTGTCAGCACGGATACCAAAAATAAAATGGAGGCACATATCAAGGAGAGATAATAGACTCGCGAGACGCTTTTGCCTTTATATCAAGTATGATGTGAGACCCAATTGCGAGGAATATCAAAATACGACGCGCACCGGCGCCATCAATTAGTAAAGAGGAGGGACAAGAAGCGAGATATAATGATGGTGGTAGATGAAATGCAAAGTCGCGAGGAAGATTGGAGAGTGGAACTTCACGCGTACTTAATGAAAGGCGAGGTACCAAGAAATAGATTGGAAGCACACAAGTTAAAAAGCCGGGCAACAAATTATGAATTACGAGATGGCGTACTTTATCGACGTTCTTTTGAGGGACCCTCGCTTCGATGTCTATCAAGGAAAGAAGGAGAAACTATATTGAAGATCTTTGCATAGTGGGGATCTAGGAAATCACAGCGGCGGGAGATCTTTGGCATATAAGGCAAAAACGCAAGGATATTACTGGCCATATATGCATGACGACGCGAGAGCAATATCCGAGCGCTGCGAAGATCTGTCAAAGACATGGGAAGAAGGTACATGCACAAGAACCTTTGTTAAATTCTTCAAGAAGTGTGTGGCCTTTTGGAAAATGGGGTTTAGACATTGTGGGACCATTCTTACCGGGAACAGGACAGAGAAGATACTTAATTGTCGCAACAGATTACTTCACAAAATGGTCAGAGGTGAAAGCGGTCCAACACATTCGCGATAAGGATATTTTTACTTTCATATTTGAAAATATTATATGCAGATTTGGGATTCTGCCTGATTGGTATCTGATAATGGGAAGCAGTTTGAAGGGCAAAATATAGAGTTGCTACTTAATGCATTTCAGATAAGATGTGGGAAATCAACTCCATTATATCCACAAGCTAATGGTCAAGCGGAGGCAACAAACAAAACAATCGCCGATATATTGAAGAAAAAGTTGGAAGGACACAACAGGGGATGGTGCGAACAAGTACCCAATGCGGTATGGGCCTATAATACAACTAGAAGAGAAGCTACAGGAATGTCCCCTTTTTGCTTAACTTACGGAGTGGAAGCAGTGCTCCCAACAGAGGTCGTGATTCGAGACAACAAAAAAGAGGTCTGGGAGAAAAATTTAAGCGCAGGCAACATTCTAATCAAATTGGATGAATTGGAAGAAAAACGAGAAAAGGCCTTGCGACACATGGAGAATTATCAGCGAAGACTGGCTAGAGAATATAACAAGCGTGTCAAAATACGTGAATTCCAACCAGGAGAATTGGTGTTGCGAGAAACCCCAATATATCAACGTGAAAGCGGGGGCAAGCTGGCGAGAAAATGGGATGGACCATATATAATCAAAGAAGTAGTTGGTACAGGGGCATATAGATTGATGGATCCTGAAGGAAGAGATGTGGGACAAAAGTTAGATAGGCCTTGGAATAGGTTATATCTAAAGAAATATTACCCGTAAAAATGAGAAAGGAAAAAGGAATCAAGATGAAGTACTTCTTCGCAAGATATTTGCGACGCTAACGGAGAGAAAATATCACGAAGACCTCGCGACAAGAATAACAAAAAAGTCATGAGTGGCTTAACAAAATAACAAGAGATACTGAATGATTAATGAATTGGCGAGTATCACGCAAACAAAACAGCAAATGAAAGAATGAATGAACGAATGAATGAAAGAATGAAGACATGCGATAATTTCGCAAAGATAATGAGAAGAAAAAATCAAAAATGAATGATTGAATGAATTGACAAAAATGATTGAGTGAGTGAATGGGACGAACCTTTATGGCGTACACCTAGTTCGCGAATAACATTTCGTAAGAGGCAAATGTAAGACCTAAAGTGCGTCATATAAGGGGTATCTCTCGACATGGCTCGGGGAAGGTTACACCGCTCCCGAAGCCCGAGTCATGAAAATTTGGGGCCCATGAAAGCCTATCAGGAAGAGGTACCTTGGATTCCCAACTATATATGTAGGTTATACCCTGGTTGGGCGACCGAGGGTCTCTTCTTAGGAGTCGAGTGTGTGCTCAAGGCGCCGAGGTACACGGTTGAGCGAGTGCCGGGATGGATGAACCTACCTGGCCATTCTTGGCAAGTCTTGGCACATGTTGCACTCGTGAAGAAAACTCCACTTAGGGTGCAGTCTCGTAACCATAAACCCTATAGGTATAAGGGATAAGAGGCTGCGAAAACAACTGGTTGTTGTTAAGACCGGATGGGAGGAGCTAGTCTTGTATGGCCGATGTTTCGCCTCCTTGAGGGGCAACCGGGGAGATGATAAGGGCGACGCTCTCCATTAGGGGGGGTGTCAAAACAGACGCAAATGTCATGAGGCTTTGTTTCGCAAGGAGACTTAGGCTTGTCATATTTGTGCAATGATCCTGAAGAGGCAATAATACTAACGCGAGGGTAAGGCGAGATCAATGGGTCTTTACACGACAGTGTACGGACGTCCTGCGATTTCGTCGCACGACGGCAATGTCATGGGGCTATGTGTTCGCAAGGATATTTAGGCCTGTCATATTGTCGCAACTAAAATATCCTGCAGAGGCAAAAATACTTGGAAAATGATAAGGCAAGATCAATGGGTCTTTACATGCAAGTGTAAAGACGTCCTGCGATTTTGTCGCAATGAAAGGTGGCAGGGGAAGACCTCTAATTAGGGAGGTCTGACTTGGAAGACCACACAAAAATGATAAGGCAAGGTCAATGGGCCATTACATGAAAATGTTAAGGCGGCCTGCGACCTTGTCGCCACAAGAAAAGTTAACATAAAGATTACCAAAATGATAAGGCGAGAAAAGCAGATTTCTCCATTCATGGAGACGCCTGCGACCTCGTCGCAATATAAAAATCGACATCAGTGAAGAATACATTTCAAAATGATGATGATGGAGTAAAAATCATATCGTAAAATTGATGGCGAATAAACTCGCGAGATTCCAGTCATAATTAAGAAGAAGAAAATAAGAGAATTATCCAACAAGAGGTTTATACTTCAAAACAAAAAGACAGTTATAAAGCAGTTAATTCTCTACATCAATTTTATCATCTTCACCAATAATTTTCTCAGCTTCACCTTCACCGGCCAATGGATGTTCATCAGAAATATTTTTTGCACCTTCATTCCCGCCAGCTGGTAGACTTTCATCAGCAAATTTTTCAGTCGGATCTTCGTTGATAACTTCAACATTAGCGATATCTTCGCCACTTACATAGTCATAATCACTATCAGGAGAATTCATGACTTCATCATCACTTACTTCCAAAGGGTCGACATGAACAGGATCAAGAGACCTCGACAGCAAAATATCATTTACAAGGACTTCGGCTTTCAGATGGAATTGGCGAAGCAGTGCCTTTTGACGATTTTTACTATCAATATCCTTATAATCAGACATATAATTAAACCTTCGCTCTGCACGATCACGAGAACGAGCGAGAGACGCAGCGAGCAGCCCGTTTTCCTTGCGAATCTTCGAATAATCAGACTTCAGGGTGGAGATAGTGGAGCGAAGCTTTTTCTCAGAATCTGCGTAACAAATACATAACATTCAAGAAATTTTTTATCAGCACTCTCAGAATAATCAAGCACTCATGGAATAAATAAAGAATTAAGGTAGTCAAATAATTTGACTACCTTCCTTTTGAGAAGTAAGATGCTGAATTAAAGCTTGTGAAGTTATTCCCCAAACAGTCCATAGCATCATCAAATGAATCTCCGACTAAGCCTTTCAATCGTGATCGCAAGTTCTTTTCATTGGAAACAAGTATGGAATTTTCAGTCGTGAGTAGAGTTGGATTTTTCTAAGTTGACACATCGTTCTGGAATTGCTTCGCTTTTACACTCAAAGTTATTCTACCTTGAATAAGTTTATCTCTCTCGCGGTAATTTCTTCAAGTTGGTCTTTCAAAGTATGCATAGCTTGTTCTTGTTCTTCACATAATTTTTGACAAGCATCATACTGCTGCGAATAGTTCGCCACCTTATTTATCAAAGAACGTTTCTCTTGCGAAAGAGTTCGGTTCTCATCGATAAAGTTTGCAACTCCAAATCAGATTTAGTCAAAGCATAAGAGGCGATATAAATCTTTACTTAACAAATCTTGCTTTTGCGATAAATCAAAATTCTCTTTCGACAAGTTATTTATTTGATCAGTTTGAATAAGTATGAAGATTATCTAAGACATTATCTTGCTCCATCCAAGCATCTCTCTCAACTCGAACTTCTTCAACAATGGACTCCGTCGATATATCTCCATTATTCGTTTCTGGTTTAATACTTGGAGGGCGAACAAGAATTTGAGTTGATCTTGAAAAAAAAAAAAAAAAAAAAAAAAAAAAAAAAAAAAAAAAAATGAGGGGGATGGTGAGAGCATACCTTTTAATTCTTCATTCTTCTTGCGAAGATTATCACGATCTAGCGAGATGTTGTGAAATTTTTGATTTTCAAGGTGGAGACTATTACACTTCGTGGTCATAACTTGGAGATCATCCCTTAACTTATTAATCTCTTGAATCAAAGATGCTTGCGAGACCTTATCGAGTCAAGGTGCTTACTTAAAATCTCGCAGACGTTGGATTTGTGAGGATCGGCGAAGTCTTTTGGCATCATTCACGAGATCTAATAGAACCCTGAAGGCTACATCTATCCCCTCTAAATTTTCTGCCGTTAAAGGAATTTGATCAATCAAAGAAGATGAGTGATCCTGTATCAAAGGAGCCTTAGAAGAAGAAGAGGTTCCAGGAAGAGAAGTGATTGGAGAAATGGAGGAGGCATTGATAATAGGAGGAGGAGTAGGATTGTTTGTAGTAGGGTCATTATGAGGAACTTGGTCTATGAGAAGCTGAGGTATGGGAATATTGCCGCGGATAACATTACCACGGGAAGGAGGAATAGAACTATCCTGCGAAGACTTCGCAACAGGTGAAGAAGGTTTGAAAGAAGGAAAGGGAACATCGGGAGTAGTAGGCTTGGGTTGGCGAAGCCTTTTGGGAGAATTACCAGTGGTTTTATCATCCTGCGAACGACAAACTAAATAAGAAACAGAGGCAACAATGCATTGTCAATAAGAAAGAAATGTTTCTCAAATACCTTGTCACTTTCTCTTGTTGTCTTTTTAAAGTCGTAGATTTTGCTCGTGAAGAAGGCTTTTGTTGTGCGAAGGATTCTTGTTGTGAAATAAGCTCCGGGGGCGAGTTCAAAGAGCGAAGAGGATCCTTCACGATAAATCTAGTTTTGGGTTGGTTCTTGCTAAACAACAATGGAAGAAAAAGAGCTACAAAGTTAATCATACCAGTGTGATTTCAATAAAGAAAGTTAATCTCGAATATGATCAACAACAAAACCAGCCAGATATGGCAAAATTAACAAACCTGGACGTCATGGGAATAACAACTGGTAGAGGATGGCTAAAGTGATGAAGAAGACGGTAAGAGACAGTAATAAGCAAACACTTGCAGAACGATGAAGAAGAAGAACACTTGCAGAACGATGAAGAAGAAGAACACTTGCAGACGATGAAGAAGATGAAAAGGAAAATTCTTCACAGGGGAGGTTCCTATAAATAGATGAGAAAAATATTATGACCGGATAACATTAAATGCACCGGTAAAAGAGGTAGATATAGACACGTGTAAACGGTCACTACCTAAATCCAAGGAAGCCTGATGAAAAGAACTTTAGCAGAATTCAAATATAAGGCATATTTCCTAATAGGCGAGAAGAGATTGCGAACTCGATTATTCTCTGTAACACGTGAGGCAAGAAATGACACTTCAAATATAGGAGCTTCGGCACTTCGCAAAAGAATAGAGGCAAGTACGTACTTTTCAAGTCCAGTATTCTTCTGCTCGTTCCTTCATCAACAAAAATCAAAGATTGCTACCACGACAGATTTTTCCTTAAAGATCACTCTTCAAGCAATATTTAAGGAAAAAGAGGCAAGATGTAGGATCATAATATCGCAACGTATAAGGTTCGCGAGATTAATAAACGATGGCACCGCGAGGGAGTCGCAGGAAACTAAAATAAACGACGCGATGGGAAATAACGACACACGGAATAGCTAAAAGACATGGAATCTGGCGAGGGTTAAGAAGTGTCGCGAGATTGAACAGTTGTACATTGGCGACACTTCGCGAGACATTCCCGAAAATAAAGGATAGCTTAGCTGTCATCCACTATGTATTACCCTATATAAAGGGTCGAGTGAGTCTGTAAAAAGGGGGGATCTTTTGGAATTGTTGGGCAAGTCATTAGGAGAGAGAAAGTTTAAACATGCTTTAATTTCTAAGTGTAATTCTATTTTCCTGTGTAAACATTTCATGAATTCAATCAATAAATCTTCTTGATCTTATATCTTTCAATGGATTAATTAAGCAAAATCGAGTAAGGGGTGTAGTGTGGGAAAACCTGCTACTACAATATCATAATTCTTCGAGTTGGGCGGGTTTTTCGGGTTAGAAATATTTGTGCCCATGCTTGCCCAAATTTAACTCGGGTTTGTAAAACTTATGCCAATCTTACCTAAAGTTTTGAAATATGTTTCCCATGTCCGCCCAACGTTCGGGTTGGGTAACCCAACCCAAGTCACACCCATACGGAACCACTGAGCGACAGAGTACCTAGGGAACGTTATTGAAAATATTGTCAGCGCTTCAAAGAGAATTGCTCGATATTGACTTCAGCGCTAGCGTTATATTCAATATCGCCAGCGTTCGACTTTCTAACTCCTATAAATACCGTACCTTGTCATTTATTCTTCACACTTTATCTCCTCTTCCTTTCTCAACTTTTCTCTGCTCTTTTGTTTTCTTCGCTAAAATTATCTTTCGTTTTACTTCCTAAACAAATATGGTGAGCGAGAAAAGAAAAAGAAACAGAAAACTAAAAGGATCTACTAGTACCCCAGCCAATGGATTAAGTTTTGTTGTGGATAAAGAATATGAGCTTTAAAATGTTATACAAGTAGCCGATGATGGCGTGTTCTCTAATCACATATCTGACCATCCGGAGCGAGTTAATTCAGTTAATCTAAGAGGTGAATGGTCAGAGTTCCGTACGATTTTCCAGTTCCTTCCCCCTGTTTTTCAAGAGAGAGTCTGAGATATCCTTGGCGATATCTATATCATATACAACCTAGAAACAACAGGACTCAAGGAATTCAAGTTATATTAGAACGATGGTGGAAGACTAAAAACATGTTCTTTTTCAAAGATTTTGATTGCGGTAAGTCCGTTTTTTCTAGCAATTAAATTTTTAGATTATGTATTTTGTTTTATAAAATTCATCAAACTCTAATTATGAATAAATGTTGTTAATAGGAGTTACATCAATAGATTTGTACATGTTAACGGGAATTTCATGTGCTGGAAACTTACTTCCATTTAACAGACTAAATTGGTTATCAGAAGATAGATGGAAACAAAGACTCCCTTTATACCAAGGTTTGAAAAACGCCCGTTTTTTCCAAAAAAACACCCGATAAAACGGTCACACCCATATACCGTGGCCGTGAGGGTCCCCGAACCCTGTGCCGATATAATGGCGATAAATAGGAAATAACGACAGTTTTTTAGGACCGTTTTTTCGTTTTCACACACGTTATAACCGTTTTTCTAAAATTGAATTTTACGTTTTTTCATCTAAATAACATTTTAACGTAAGTTTTTTAGACCATTTTTCCTGTTTTCACATCAGTTATAACCGTTTTTTAATAAAAATGAATATAAAAATATTTTCTTACAATTTTTATATTTTAAATTAAAGATTTAAAAATTACAATTAATATTTTAAAAATAAAAGAATAAAATAATAATACATACAAAACGTTATAACAACGTTATTAGATTCGTTATAATTGTTTTCACGCACGTTGTAACCGTTAGATAGGAATTTCAAACCATAATTATTTTTCATTTTCTATTTAACCGTTATAACGCCCGTTATTTTAGTATAACGTATAAAAAACGCGTATTTTTTCTAAATAACGCGATTTTTTCCCTAAACGTGCTCACACCCGTCAAACGCGTTATAACGGTCACGCCCGGTGGTCGTCACCTGAGCCGTGACCTATTTTTCAAACCTTGCTTTATACTCAAATGATGTATAAGGAAATTCTGTATATAGACTAATAAATGCAAATGTGATATGTATTGGTCTTTGTACCTTGATGACTATTATTATAGAGGCGGAATTCAGAATAATAATAGACGAAAACTAGAAAACAGAATACACAAGAAACCAGATTCGAAGAAAAATATCTTCTCTAGATTATGAACAAGAAAACTATTACAATTATCTTTTTGCTATACTCACAGTCTCTCTAGATAATGGATAACCTTAAACTGTTATCTAAGCTTGCTTTTACGATAATTAATATTGCCTCACAAACTTCTCTCTCTAGTTTAGGTGTGTTTGTATCACAAACCACACTATCTAGATCTAAGTGTGTCTGTATTACAAACTACACTCCAGATGTCTTAGCTATGAGCTAAACATCTCCGTTAGAGCACTGCTCGGTCGAACTCGCAAGAGTTTCTATCCCAAGCTTGTTTGTCAAGTTTAGTTGTCAAAATTATAAGTCTTGATTTGTAGTCTACTTATAGCTATGTTTCGGACTAGGATAGAATCTATAGTTCAACTTTAGACTTCACGGCGTTCATCAATTGAAGATGGAGAACTACTAAGGGAGCTTGTGGAACATCATCAACAAAAGTTATGTGGAGATTGAAACTCATCTATCACTCAGAAGTATATTTCTACTCAATCTCATATTGAGACAAAAGTCGTATAGCTATATAGACTTTAATTTATACACATTTGATATTTCGAGCTGAGTTTATCTAGCTTAAATATTTCTCGAAATATGTGTTGTTAAGCTTTCGCTTTAACCAATTTCATCTTATATTCTTGACGAAAGTCAAAAGATGATCATGTGAAATCGCCTAGTAACATCTTACATGATTTGTGTGAGACAGTCATTTGATGTAGACTCGGAATGTTTCGTATTGATCATTCGATCACTTGAAAATTGCTTTGAAGCTAATAGTTTGTGTGAGATGACTATTGTCGTCTTCTAAGAATGTTTCAATGATTGAAATGGGATTTTAGAACGATTAACCATAATTGGATATAAGAACAGTATGCGTACTTGCATATGTGTTTTCCAAGACTGGGAATCTAGCATGCATACCCGTATGCGTACTTGCGAGGTCAGTTGAAGTCTGGGAGCTATAGTATGCATACCCATATGCGTAATGGCGAAGTCGGTTGGAGTCTCGGAACCTTGGTATGCGTACCCGTATGCACACCATATTCAATTGAGTTAGGATGTGAACGACAGTATGCGTACACATTTACATACTGGCGAACACTGTCCAAGTCCGGCTACTTAGGTATGCGTACCCATTTTGATACTTGAGTGGGTTATATTCTAGAATCGTTTGTTCCATGAAGTAACACATTTATATAATAAGGAATGCAATCTTTTGATAACCGTGGCTATAATGTTCATGAATTAATTCGAGTGAATCAAATCGATTTTGCTTCAATTGTGTCTTGTATTCTTCTATGAGAATATAAACAACTGAACAACTCTATAACTAGTTTTATTTAAGTCATTTGAACTAGTAATGTTAAGATGAATAAGGTTGATATGAAAGTGTTCATATGGCTAAGTTCGGTTAACCATTGTTGAGCCAACTAATTGTACATGTTTAGGTACAGTTATCCAAATCTAAATGAAGGTACATTTCATTTGTGTGAAACAATCTAAGTCAATATAACAGTTAAAAGATATTATCTTGAATCTAATCAGGTGTTCATCTAACGTTGAATATTGATTTCTTTGTTCCAAAGCTATCAAACCCTGATTTGAAGACTATATAAGGGAGAACTCTAGCAACTGGGAAACCTAATCCCCACACCTCCTATGTGATACTAGTTGCGACTAGAGTCGATTCTCCTTTAACCTAGGTTTTTCCTGAAACCCTAATAGGTTGATGACTTGAAGACTTTATTAGGATTGTGAAGCCAGACCCAACTATTTTCTCTATAGTTTTGTGTTCTGATCTTACTGTATAATATCGTATTGAGTACTATCTTCTCTAAGATTTGCTCGAGATTTATCTCCGATAGGTAAGTGTTGATGGTGGTTTTTAAACAAGGGGTAAAATCGTAAAACCCCGTGACCTAGTGTTACCCGCAACACATTAACTAAGAGCATTTAACTCAGGTGTAAATAATTAATAGGGGTATTTTTTCAAAATACCAGATTAGGGTTTTCAACACAGAACCCTAATTCCAAAACCAAGCCGCATACTGCGCACCATGGCAACCATGCCAAACCAAGCCGCATATCTGCGCACCATTGCAACCATGCCAAACCAAGCCGCACTCTGCGCACCATGGCAACCATGCCAAACCAAGCCGCACTCTGCGCACCATGGCAGCAATGCCAAACCAAGCCGCACTCTGCGCACCATGGCAACCATGCCAAACCAAGCCGCACTCTGCGCACCATGGCAACCATGCCAAACCAAGCCGCACTCTGCGCACCATGGCAACCATGCCAAACCAAGCCGCACTCTGCGCACCATGGCAACCATGCCAAACCAAGTCGCACTCTGCGCACCATGGCAACCATGCCAAACCAAGCCGCACTTTGCGCACCATGGCAACCATGCCAACATGCTCGCTAGCTAGCTTCCCTATCAAGGTCACGGCCCTAATGGCCACGCATGCCATTGGCACATGCCAACATGCTCGCTAGCTAGCTTCCCTATTAAGGTCACGGCCCTAATGGCCACGCATGCCATTGGCACATGCCAACATGCTCGCCGGCTAGTTTCCTATCACGGCCCTAATGAACAACGCATGCCATTGGCACATGCCGGATGCTCGCTAGCTAGTTTCCCTATCAAGGTCACGGCCCTAATGGCCACGCATGCCATTGGCACATGCCAACATGCTCGCTAGCTAGTTTCCCTATCAAGGTCACGGCCCTAATGGCCACGCATGCCATTGGCACATGCCAAACGCACACACTGGTAGCCTAACTTGCAAACCGTGCAACCTACCACCAAGGCATTCCGCACGTGCCATTGGCACATGCCAACATGTGTCGCAAGCCATATTTCCAAGCCGCTATGCCTTTGGCCCACGCCCAAATATAGCGCCCTAGGTTTGCAAGACTTGCAACTAGGTCAACATGGCCGCACGTGCCATTGGCACATGCCAACACGTGTCGCAAGCCATATTTCCAAGCCGCTATGCCTTTGGCCCACGCCCAAATATAGCGCCCTAGGTTTGAAAGACTTGCAACTAGGTCAACATGGCCGCACGTGCCATTGGCACATGCCAACACGTGTCGCAAGCCATATTTCCAAGCCGCTATGCCTTTGGCCCACGCCCAAATATATCGCCCTAGGTTTGCAAGACTTGCAACTAGGTCAACATGGCCGCACGTGCCATTGGCACATGCCAACACGTGTCGCAAGCCATATTTCCAAGCCGCTATGCCTTTGGCCCACGCCCAAATATAGCGCCCTAGGTTTGCAAGACTTGCAACTAGTCAACATGGCCGCACATGCCAAAACACACACGCTGGTAGCCTAACTTGCAAACCGTGCAACCTACCACCAAGGCATTCCGCACATGCCGTTGGCACATGCCAAACACACACCTTGGTAGCCTAACTTGCAAAACCGTGCAACCTACCACCAAGGCATTCCGCACATGCCATTGGCACATGCCACACGCGCCACTAGCAGCGCCACTTGCACTCAAGATGCAACCAACACTCGAGACATCAACAAAAACTGGGGATGCTTCTTTAGGGTTTTGGTTTGGCGGTCCAAAGATACGGCGCACACTACGCTCACATTAAGAAAGCGTGAAAAGGAATAAAGCGGTCAAATAAAAGAGGAAATAATGGTGAAAAACGTTTTCACCCATTAAACCATGCGGTTACCACCTCCTCCCATTATTTCACCCTTTACTCTCTTCCTTCATGAGGCGGGGAGTACGTTTCAATCTCGACTTGTATAAATAGGTCTTACCTATTTCCACCAGACAACAAGTCTCGGTCGGGGAGAAATATACTACACTTACACTCTCAGAAAGGCAACTTTGCAAGCTCTCCCAAAAGCTTCCATCTCTTGCAAGCTTCCTAAGCTTTCACTTACGATACAAGTCGAGATACTACTCTCTCAACACCTTTCTTTGCTTCCCTCCCCAAATCAACCCTTCTCCTCCACTTTGTGACCGAAGCAAGTCCTGAACGGCCATTTCTTGGTTTAGGCCGGACTTGTACAGATCGATCTCTCGAATCTATAAAGTGCTCACGTGCAAAGCACATTTGTTTAGGGTTTGAATCAATTTCTCACTCACCCACCAAAATTACCGAAATCAGCGAAACGATTTTCACTCATAAACAATTGGCGACCACGGTGGGAGGATTGATCTATCGGCTACAATGTCGATCGTCGATCTCGTTCTTCGACCCAGATGTCAAGATGGTAGGGAAGGCGACTCAATCCGACTCAACCGCAGACGACCGGTTACGGTTTAAAACTACACCGAAAATCGGGGACTCGTTGAAGATGCTACCGGCGATTGGGGACTTGCGACTCGGTCAGACTCAATCGCTGAGACAACCCGGTTATCGGTTGTTAAAACTACACCAGAAAACTGGGGACTCGCCAAGACGCTCCAAAGAATTGGGGACTAATCAAGTGATGCTACTAAGCCAAAGCCGCCTTTACTTGGAGAGAGGCGTGTTTGCAAGTGAGTAAATTTAGATTGGGCAAGATATACGATCTGTTTTTAGGCTCTTAGTAAAACCGTCATACTACTGAGTCTTGTGCCTATTGCTAGCACACACTTTCATAAAAGCAATATTCCTTTCCCAAAACATAATCAGAGTCATATTATCAAAACCATTCATCCCGAAATAATCCAATATCCTCAAAAGCTACCGGTACATCTATCAAAACCAGTCGAACTTTGAACAAGAAACCCAGTAAAAAAAAAAAAAACATAAACCAGGAGTTTTGTTTGCCTTTCAAAAAAAAAAAAAGTCACCTACCTGTACGTACCTACTTTGCACAATAATAATTACCTGTCACTATTAGAAGACGTTACTACAGTGACATTTGAAGAATTATTTATGATGAAGTATTTTCATAAGTTTATGAAAGGCATACCTATGGCTATATATGGTTCGCACCAAAGACAAGAATAAAACAAATTGAAAGAGAAACACTGGAGTACATAGCTGGAATATGCTTGCCCACTTTATCACTACCGCGCTACCGCTAACACCGTGACGTGATGACAAAGATACGAGGTAAATAGGGGAGCCAATCCGTTTCATAAGCATAACACTTTTTGGAATTTGAATAAGGAAAGGATTCTGTTTGAGCTACGTATGGGAAGGGGCAGCTGGGCCCGCAGGAACAAGTCCGAGCCACACCAAGCCGCACGTGCCAAGCCAATGGTCCACACCATACCGAAATCCAAGCCAGCGTCCATGCATAACCAGCGTCCGCACCAAGTCGATGCCCATTCCAAGACGATCCGGCGCCACCAAAGCGCGCTTCCCGAATGCACTTACGATGCGCTTGCCAAGCGCACATGCCGCACGCGCATGCCAGCCGCAATACCACACTCTGTGCTAACAGTTTGCATCCTTCCAGCGCTAACATCTTGCGCCCTTCCAGCACCATCCTTGCCCTTCGAAACATCGCCTTGGCTCCAGCGACCCGTGATCAAAACCGTGCCATCTCCGCACGATACACTTACGATCACGTAACTGCAGCCGCTTCCCGCAACCCAACGGTCCTTCAAGCATGGCAGCTTTAACCGTCACGAGAGACGCTAATCCACCATCGGGGCAAGATCTTTGGAAGATGCGGGATAAGCCGACCTTCTTTTAGCACTTGTTGATTTGATGAAAAAACAAAAGATACTTGACGGGACGTGCATTTATAGATGAAGAGGCTCGCGTTGCTCTTGGGCCTTGATAAAGGGGATAAGCAATCCAATTTCGTCACACATGAAGATCGGGAAAGACTTCTCAAAATCGAAAGCAAGGGAAATCAACAACTCTCCCGAGTTCATGGAGACCCTTCTCCCGTCAGGACCGCACAATAAGAACTTCGCCCACAAAGTCGTACAGTCTATGATGAAACAGTTATGTGAGATTCTATGTTCCTCCAAGGCGTAGCGTCAAGAAATATTTGCACCCCTCAACCGCACTGCATCAGGAAAGCAGGCGCCTCCAGCCATGGAAGCCGTTCCAAAACCCCAACCTCTCTAGAAAGCACGATCGATAGATGAAACCGGGACTCTAACCTCTGTTCTCTTGAGGGATGTCGAGTTTGATGAACGTGACGCGGCCTCCGACTTCAAAATGGTAACCGTCAAGGCTGCGAAAGTTGCAAGACGTCGTTCCAACATTCTCTCCAGTAGCTCGCATCAACGTTCTCTCCGGAAATATCTACGCATCGGGCGTTCTCCAGCAGCCGGCTTCGCTTCAACGTTCGCTTCAACGCCACTCCTTCCCGCAAAGTTTGCTCACTTACGCATCCGGTCAATCCTGCCTCACCGAAGCAGCACAGATGGACAAATTCTCTATCTCAACAATCATTGGCAAAAGACAGTTCACTACGGAAACCAAGGCGGACGAACAACACTACACTACGCTCCTGGTAGCGATATGGCCGTATGTCTTCCATATCCTCGTATAAAAGACCATGAATTTTTTTCGCACCAGAAACCGCCAACATTCCGATAATTGGAAGAGAGACACCTCATACGAGTCTCAAACAACGAACCCAAGCATAGGGGTATTCATGACAAGAGATCCCTAAATCGGTGTTCTCCAAGTCTCCAACTTGATCAACAAGGTTGGATTTGAATGGAGGGAAACGACTAGGTCATCCTCGTCGATAACGAGAACGCATGCTCCAACGGGATATCTCGGCACAAAGGAAAATTTTTCATTCACCAAACAAGTCAGTAAAGCTATCGGACCTGCGCCTTCACTGGAGAACCTCGGCTGGTTAGAAGATGGTTCGTCTCTCAGCGCGACATGACAAAGAGATAAACTCAACAAGAAGAACCCTTTCTCAAACGAGGGAGATGATGCAATTACGTTGGGTATGAACATGGAACCTTAAAAAAGGAAAGGAAGCAATGAGGGACATAACGCTTCCAGATTTTAGCATGGATAATGCCCCGATTGAAGCCGCGCGCGTGAAGGAAGGCAAAATAAGGAAACTTTGCTATCTGTAGAAACACCTACTCCCTCCTTGTCCGCACCGATCCCATCAAGTCACGCCAGATAGCACCCTCAGCTTCCCTACCTTGCGCCGGTCCCACCAGCTAGCACGCTCAGTTTCCCAACTCACGCCAACTTCCCAGCAAGTTGCACCGGCCCCACCAATTGCGCCGACTTCCCAATGACCGCCCAAGTCACGCCTGCAAGCACGCAAAGCTTCCACACCTTGCGCCGGTCCCACCAGCTAGCACGCTCAGTTTCCCAACTCACGCCAACTTCCCAACGTCGCCCAAGCTGCACCGGCCCCACCAATTATGCCAGCCTCTCGATGTGTGCAAAACTACCAGAGGCAAGGATTCCAAAGTCCTATTTATAAAAGGTCAGACAAGCCTCCTCAATTCTCTTTACGGTTTGCTGTTGATAGTTTGTCACCATCTTATGCTTACCTCGCAACAAAGCTCATGTTCCGAGCTAAGCGGGGGACTTAATGTTGATGGTGGTTTTTAAACAAGGGGTAAAATCGTAAAACCCCATGACCTAGTGTTACCCGCAACACATTAACTAAGAGCATTTAACTCGGTGTAAATAATTAATAGGGGTATTTTTTCAAAATACCGCATTAGGTTTTCAACACGTAACCCTAATTCCAAAACCAAGCCGCATATCGCGCACCATGGCAACCATGCCAAACCAAGCCGCATCTTGCGCACCATGGCAACCATGCCAAACCAAGCCGCACTCTGCGCACCATGGCAACCATGCCAAACCAAGCCGCACTCTGCGCACCATGGCAAAGAATGCCAAACCAAGCCGCACTCTGCGCGACCATGGCAACCATGCCAAACCAAGCCGCTCTGCGCACCATGGCAACCATGCCAAACCAAGACGCACTCTGCGCACCATGGCAACCATGCCAAACCAAGCCGCACTCTGCGCACCATGGCAACCATGCCAAACCAAGCCGCACTCTGCGCACCATGGCAACCATGCCAACATGCTCGCTAGCTAGCTTCCCTATCAAGGTCACGGCCCTAATGGCCACGCATGCCATTGGCACATGCCAACATGCTCGCTAGCTAGCTTCCCTATCAAGGTCACGGCCTAATGGCCACGCATGCCATTGGCACATGCCAGCATGCTCGCCTGGCTAGTTTCCTATCACGGCCCTAACGGCAACGCATGCCATTGGCACATGCCAGCATGCTCGCTAGCTAGTTTCCCTATCAAGGTCACGGACCTAATGGCCACGCATGCCATTGGCACATGCCAACATGCTCGCTAGCTAGTTTCCCTATCAAGGTCACGGCCCTAATGGCCACGCATGCCATTGGCACATGCCAAACGCACACACTGGTAGCCTAACTTGCAAACCGTGCAACCTACCACCAAGGCATTCCGCACGTGCCATTGGCACATGCCAACATGTGTCGCAAGCCATATTTCCAAGCCGCTATGCCTTTGGCCCACGCCCAAATATACCGCCCTAGGTTTGCAAGACTTGCAACTAGGTCAACATGGCCGCACGTGCCATTGGCACATGCCAACACGTGTCGCAAGCCATATTTCCAAGCCGCTATGCCTTTGGCCCGCGCCCAAATATAGCGCCCTAGGTATGCAAGACTTGCAACTAGGTCAACATGGCCGCACGTGCCATTGGCACATGCCAACACGTGTCGCAAGCCATATTTCCAAGCCGCTATGCCTTTGGCCCACGCCCAAATATAGCGCCCTAGGTTTGCAAGACTTGCAACTAGGTCAACATGGCCGCACGTGCCATTGGCACATGCCAACACGTGTCGCAAGCCATATTTCCAAGCCGCTATGCCTTTGGCCCACGCCCAAATATAGCGCCCTAGGTTTGCAAGACTTGCAACTAGGTCAACATGGCCGCACATGCCAAACACACACGCTGGTAGCCTAACTTGCAAACCGTGCAACCTACCACCAAGGCATTCCGCACATGCCGTTGGCACATGCCAAACACACACCTTGGTAGCCTAACTTGCAAAACCGTGCAACCTACCACCAAGGCATTCCGCACATGCCATTGGCACATGCCACACGCGCCACTAGCAGCGCCACTTGCACTCAAGATGCAACCAACACTCGAGACATCAACACAAACTGGGGATGCTTCTTTAGGGTTTTGGTTTGGCGGTCACAAAGATGCGGCGTACACTACGCTCACATTAAGAAAGCGTGAAAAGGAATAAAGCGGTCAAATAAAAGAGGAGATAATGGTGAAAAATGTTTTCACCCATTAAACCATCTGATTACCACCTCCTCCCATTATTTCACCCTTTACTCTCTTCCTACATGAGGCCAGGGTACGTTTCAATCTCGACTTGTATAAATAGGTCTTACCTATTTCCACCAGACAACAAGTCTCGGTCGGGAGAAATATACTACACTTACACTCTCAGAATGGAAACTTTGCAAGCTCTCCCAAAAGCTTCCATCTCTTGCAAGCTTCCTAAGCTTTCTCTGATACAAGTCGAGATACTACTCTCCTCAACACCTTTCTTTGCTTCCCTCCCCAAATCAACCCTTCTCCTCCACTTTGTGACCGAAGCAAGTTTGGAAAGCCATTTCTTGGTTTAGGCCGGACTTATGCAGATCGATCTCTCGAATCTATAAAGTGCTCACGTGCAGCATATTTGTTTAGGGTTTGAATCAATTTCTCACTCACCCACCGAAATTACCGAAATCAGCAGAAACGATTTTCACCCATAAACAGTAAGATAAAAAAAAAGTCACAAATATCTTCGTCTCATCGTTTGTCATTCCACAATATCTTGTTTCGCTTCCATACAATTAAGATTATTGTGAGGTGATTGATATTTGTAGGTTGTTCTTCGGGAATATAAGTCTGGTATATCAATTGGTTTTTGTGCACCTTCATCTATCAAAAGACATAACAAAACTCATAGGTATTTCTGTGGGATACAGATTTATCTATTTCAATAGACTTTTCTGCGTGAAACAGATTTGTTTATCAAGTCTTCGACTTTGGGTCGTAGCAACTCTTAGTTGTGGGTGAGATCAGCTAAGGGAATCAAGTGTGTAGAGTCCTGATGGGATTCAGAGATGTAAGGAGCGCAATTGTACCTTATTTAGTGTAGATTGGTTAGGGCTTAACTATATTCCAATCCGAAGTTTACTTGTAGCGACCTAATACAGTGTGGTGTTCAAAGCTGGACTAGGTCCCGGGGTTTTTCTGCATTTGCGGTTTCCTCTTTAACAAAATTATGTGTCTGTGTTATTTCTTTTTCGTATTATATTTTCTATATAATTGAAATATCACAGGTTGTGCGTAAGTTCAATCAGTTCTTAAATCCGGCCTTTGGGTTATTGATTGAGTTGATCGCCACTTGGATATTGATTTTTGATACCGTCTAAGTTGTTTCTTATATTAATCACGCTCACAAATTTCTATCTGTTCGATTTGCTGATTACATTAAGAAACGGAGATATAACTCTTTGATATACTTTTCTAAAGATTGATTCTGACTATCTAGTTGATTCTCTTGAAAGTATATTGGAGTTTGTCTATACAGATTGCCGAAGCGAAATATTGGGTGAGGTTATTAGGCCCCCGCTTTTTCAATTGGTATCAGAGCAGGCAAACACATTTAAGACCTCATAAGTCTGTGTTTGTAGCAATCTGAATCTATGGACAGAAGTGCTATCTCTATAAACGCACATCCAGATCCAAGGATTTCTGAATTCTCTTCGATGACTGATTTAATAAAATCTGTAGAAGAAATTCTATCTAAACCTCCACTTGGTTTAAAATCCCTTGATGTGTTTTCAGGTCTTGAAAAGAAACTGGAAAGATTATCTCTTGATGTTGAGTTATACCTAACAAGAATCTCTTGATAAGATAAATCTAGTTATGATGAATAATATTAATGTTGAGGTTGAGGTTGACATTGATTTACTAATCAGTGAGAGCAATGTTCCTCCCGTGTAATCCAATTGTTTGTAGCAAACTAAACGAATTACAAGAAGAGGCTAAGTGTAAGTCATCTGACTGCGTCACCTCTAAGCATGAATCAATTCATTGGTCAATTCCTAATACATCTTACCAAGATAATAGTATTGTTTTTTATTATGAAAAAATTTGGACGTCTCTTTTTATCAAAAGAGTTTCCCTACGCAATACTAAAAATTATCCGCAAAACCCATTTCTTATAATTAGTAAAATAAGAAATCGAAACACAAAGTTATTTGTGCTCTCGGAAGTTCTTGAAAAACTTATAAAAACAAGTCCCTTGGGTGTTTTTCAATATTGTACACTACACCAAATTAAGGATCCGTAACAGATCCGAGCCAGATTACTAAACGGGTTGTAACGGCTCTTACATTTGCAAAAGTGGGTGTTACATTTTTTTTTGTAACGGCAATGGGGCCGTTCTGAATTTTGGTTGTAACGGCTCGTGAGATGTGAGTCGTTACTATTTTGCCACGTGGTAACATTTCGGAGCCGTTACGAATTTTTTGTAACAACGCTTATTCGTCGTAACGTCCTCGAGCCGTTACAAACTTTTTGTAACATCAAAAAAATTCTTGCCAAATCAACCTTGACCTGGTCAAAATTGGTCAATAGTGACCAATTTTGACTAGTTCAAGGCCGCCGTGAGTTCATTTCTCAGAAATAAGCCGGAATTCTAAATTCAATACCCCGCATACACCTTTCAATACATTCATAACCACACTCAACAACAATTTCTTCAATCTATGCATATCACATTCATTCAATTCATCTCAATTCATATAACAAAAAGAATCGAAATTTCTCTAAGCACCAAACTTTTTTTTTTTTTTTTTCGTTAAGTATCAAATTTCTAAAGGAATACATGGAAGGTTCCAAATTTCTAAGGAAACACATACAAACTTACTAACTGCCTACAAAACTTGAATACATGGAACTTACAAATCTTGAAGCTCCTTAGTTCTCCATCCTTTCTGATGAAATAGAGCATCATTCAAATAACCGCAACTAGTGCAATATCTCCAACTTGTGCATCTTTGATTGTACAAAAATGAAGATTCTGTGTCACATGATCTTCTTCTAAGCATTGGAGTATGTTATGTAACAGCATGACTCGATCCAGTTAGATATAAGAAAACCCAAGAGGCAAGGAAATTAAACCCTTCCTTAATTAATGAAGCGAAAGACTTGTTGTTAATAAGTCCAATTTGTTATTGTTTAGTGCTCTTCATGACTTTCTTGGCCTGCCTCTCTTTCCACCAGTTCCTCACTAACAGCTGAGTGCTTTCCTTTTCTGCGGAAGGAAGTCGTCCTCTCATCCGTCCGATGCCTTTTCCAGCCGCACCACTAAATTTTTCCTGCACTACCACCACCACGATATTTTTCTTCTACATGACCATTCTCATCATCATCGATCCATTTTATTTGGCACCATGTCACTCTCATCCTCTTCATTTTCGGACTACGACGGATCTTTAGACTTCTTCCTTTTATTGGATGAAGCTTTAGCACCATCTTCCTTTGGTGCAGGACCTTTGGCCTTGGGTTCAGCAGACTCTGACAAATCTTTAGACTTCTTCCTTTTATTGGATGAAGTTTCAACACCACCTTTCTTTGGTACATGACTTTTAGCCTTGGCGTCAGCAGTCCCTGCTGGGGGGAGAATGAATTTTAATGAAAAACTTGATAAAAACAGCAGAAACACGACTCAATAGAATGTAAAGATTACAATAAGCCCAACCAAAACTTACCTTCTTCAAAAGGTTTTCCCTCATAAACATCAAGCTGCAATCAGGACAGAAAACTAGATTACTTGCATCTGTTGTATTTTTATTTTTTTCATTATGAGGATTGTGTTACAGCAATGCTTACCTGATCAAGCTTATCACCAGCATTTGTTCTATCAACCACCGCCATTGAATAAAAACCGAACCACAGCGACACTATAAAAGTAATTTCTGACCAAATCCGGGATTAGTCATTTTTATTTTATTGGTTAAAATTTACTTTGATGATGCTAGATAGAGCTTAAAATTTATGCAACACATAACATGATCGACGAACAAAGAGTTGTCAAATTCATACCTCATTACATGCATACCCTCAAGGATATCAACTTTTTTGGGATTCATTGTAGATCTATGGTACAATGAGCAAACACATCAAAATAAAGTTAAACCGGGACATCAAGAAAAGTGGGATCTTATGATATCTCCACCAACAAGAACATACAGATTGTAAGGGAAAAGCAACACTTACTTTGGTCCCTCGGGATCATATCCAAGCTGTCCATTCGAGCATGACCCCAACTTATACACGATTATTCGGCACCAACAAAGTTGTATGAGGCGCTGAATCCATGCAACGAATATTCCAGCCATTGATGATGAGGAGACATGAAAATACAACTAATTATACAATTGGTGAATATGTATACACATAATGTATGTTGCGGTTATTTAACATCATACGAAAACAACCTATTTAGTAGCCCAAAGATTAGAGAAACCAATTAGAAGGAAAAATCAGTTGGAAGGGTCAATAGCCCAACCAAACAAGGTGTGTATACATATGAATATACACGAAATTTTTAAAACCAAAGTTACAAGTAACAATCATACAACAACTAGAGTTTAGAGTTTAAAAACTCTAAGAGGAAAAAGATGCAAGGCCTGTCACAAAACCTTAAGTCGAGAAGAGGCTTGGATACATCCAATCATCACTTGTAGTAACCTTCATTTTTTCCCCACATGTATAATTGCCCTCCAGTGGAAAACACTTAATTTATCAATAATACCTATACCAAAAATATGCACTTTTTCTAATGAGATCACGGTGAATAAGAGTGTAGGGACTGCGGAGTGATAGACAAAGTAACTACTAGTACATTACAAATCGAGAAAACTTAAGAATCACTGCAACGGTTCGTCTCTCAACACAGTTCGACTATGACGAGGATAGATAGATATGGTAGATATGATCTATGCCGTGCTTCTTTGGGTATCTTGGCATTCTGTCTCTCATTTGAAACCTTGTCAACTTGAGTAGAAACTATGTCTCGAGTATCTTGTTCCTATATGGAAGATATGATCTATGCCCCGCTTAGCTAGGTCTAGAGTTGTAAAATGAATATATCCCAACGTACTATCTACAAGCAAATGATACAAGGATAAACAAATAATAGAAGGCTGCTCCATAAACATCCAAAATTTAGGTGAATTTTTTTTATTTACCGGCGATGTGAGAATTATGAGCACCAAGCCACAATTGCATTGGGAGGTAGAATTTTCCTTAGGAAAAAATTTCTGACACGAGGAGTACATTCGTCTTTCGCTCATAATGCCCCTACCTGAGCATCACGAACTCAAACAATTTAAACTAAGAAATTTAGAAGAGATTATAAGTAAGAGGAGAAAAGCTTCTTTAGTATGGGACAAGTGAAACCTTCCATAGCCACCATAACCCCACCTGAATATAGAGAGAGAGTTAGAGAGGGAGATAAATATGTAATGCCGAACAACATATGAAAACTATAGTTGCCCTCTAAAGCACGAGTAAAGTAGAGCATTTGTGGACTACTAACGTGTAAACAAGACCCTTAGAATCCACAAAAGAATTGGAAGCACACAAAAAGAAGGAAAAAAAAACATGCTTTAGTACTACACCCAACTTTAACAATAGTTATGAAAAACTTTGAAGGGTTGAAGTTAAGAAAAACCCGTATGGTTTGTTCCACATGAAACTTTGACAACAATTGACCCGCAAAAGCGGTTATTGCTTTTGGACAAGGTTGGGCTTCATAAGCAAGTCGCACAGAGGCACTTTTGGTATTGTACTGCAAGTAACACAAACAATCTATTAGAATTCCTAAAGAGAACACAACTGAAAAGAAGGAGGTGTGAAATATTTCTTAGACATACCACATTATCTGTCCCATTCCCTAGTTGACCGTACTGTGGAAGACCTGCAGTTCTGAGAAGCAGAAACAATTATTTATATCCACATGTAAACAACGAAATCTATAAACATGGAATTAATCTAAACAGAAACATGGTAAGAAGCGCTCAAATGATGGTTATGAGTGCTTGAGAATCAAGTAAAGTACAACTAAGTAAACCTACAATATGGACGATCCCTCCACAGATGACAACCACACAATAAAATTACCTCAACAAATAACATTGGTGACTTTAAACTTGACTAGGCTGGTGACTGCAGGGAACTCTACGAAATTAAGAAGAGTTATGTGAGTAATCGGCATCAAAACTGTTCAAAAGAATGTTAAAGAAAAATCTCATGCGAGTAAAATTGGTTAACCAACAAATTATTCTAAAAACCACGAACCAACAAGACCTACGAGCAAAAGCTCGATGATAAACTCAAAATAAAGAAACAACTCGGAACTAAATTTGAAAGTACGAGAGATAACGTGATTGACGATAATGCGCAAGATAACAATTTGGAGTGCCAATTCCAGGGAGTTCTACTTATAATAATTATCCTTAATTTTGGTGTGCGAAGAATATTTTTTTTTCGTAGTCCTTACAATGATCTTAACATTTTAGATGTAAAACTTAGTGACTAGTTACACAACGAACTTAATGTTTTAGATGTTAAAACTCGGTCACTACTTACACAATTTCCTTGCTAGTGAAATTTAGAGAAATGACTCAAACTCACAATCAATTTACGACTCAAGAAATAGAATCAATATATGCGGGTGCTAGCAATTGTTACCCCATAGCTACTAACTCTGCGTATCTATCTTACACAGTTCCAACTATGACAAATTCTTCAAAGTTAATTTTGATGAGCAACACAACCTAAAATCATAAAACAAACCTAAAATCATTTCATATTTCCAAACCCTAAAATAAAAATTAACATAAAACCCTAAAATCCGTTCGTATGTTGAAACTTAAACCTTCTAAGTTGGCAGAAATTCTTCAATGTTCTTCAGTTCTTCAAACCCTAACATGAAATCAAAAAAAAAAAAAATTGAATTAGATTTAATTGAAGAAGTTTAACCAATCGAAACTAAGATGAAACATATTGTATTAGATTCATGGATTTACAAAATCGTATTAGAAACAAATTGAAACCCTAAAAACCAGACGATTGAAAACTTAGAAACCCTAAAAATCGAAAAACTTATTGAAAAGATCGAAGAACACTTACACAGATCGATGATTGAAGAGATTTATGTGAGATTTATGTGATTTATGTGAGATTTATGTGAGATTGATAGGAAAAGAAGAGAGACAGGAGCAGCAGAGAAAAAAAAAATAAACGAAAATGAAGATTCAATCTGGTTTCACTAGCGTATATCCTCAAAAGAACGCATGTGAATCGCACACGCATGGGAGGAAATATCCCTGCAGTATAACTCATCGTGGGTGGAAACATAATGCCACGCATGTGAATCGCACACGCACATTCTAAAGGTGTTACCACCTGGTGTGACCAAGCGTGTGGACTGGCACGCCTAAAAAAATTTCGTAACGGCTTATCCCTGTTACGAATTTTTAAAAAAATTAGTAACGGCTTCTGCATGTTACGAATTTTTTGTAACGGCTTTTTGTAACGGGAAATTCGTAACGGCCCATAAGCTGTTACGAATCCGGGAATTTGGTGTAGTGGTAAGATATAAGAGTTGTTGGAAAGAAACTCTCTCTTGGTGTCATGGTGTGCAAGATCACTTATATATTGTGTTTTCCTGACCATACAAAATTACTCAAGAGAATATTTGTTGAGCTTTGCTCCAAATATCTTGTTGTTCCATAAAACAAAAGAGCCCCTGCATTTATACGTACGGTTCACGTACTCTGAACTTGTAACCAGTACGTGTTTGAACCTTGTTTCAGAACGTGTTCAGCCGGTTCTTGTACCACCGTTCGACACACATAAAAGAGGAAGCTTTCAAATTGTTCTCATCACCTCTTCCTTCTACAGTTCGAGTACGAAAAAGAAACCCAAGAGTTCGTAAACTCTCAATCACCATAACCTCAATTCTCAATCTTGTTGAGTTTCCTTGGTACCGTTGAAATCACAATGAAAAGTTACTTCACGGGTGTGTATTTGTTTCTCTTTTGGTTCCAGTTCCTGATATCTATCATTATCAACAGTTCATGTACATGGTAAGTGCTACCTTGTTTCTCAACTTATCTCTAATTTCAATGGCATCTAGGAAGAGATTTAGTCATGGTGGGAGTTCGGGTACTCCTGTTAGGGAAGAAACATATTTTGATCCCAAATTTGCGTGTAAGGTTTGTGAACAAACAAGCTCGTGATATATTTTTGGAATATAGTAAGAAAATACCCATTGTATAAAGGTACTATGATGCTTCTCAAATTATTGAAGAACATCTCTCTAAGGTTTTAAAGGTTTTGATTGGGGTATAATTCATCAACCGATGTGAACTGCTCATGTTGAAATGACTGCCCAGTTTTATGCAAACATACATGAACCAGACCCTGTCAACTGCACTTTTAAAACCATTATGGGGAATATAATTATTGTGGTGAATCGTCAAGTTGTTTCTGAACTTCTGAACTTGAGCCGGGTTGGTAATCTCTAATTTCCACCTCTTGAGCATGAAAGGTTGTCACCTAATGTGCTGTCGAATCATCTTATTAATCGAAATGTATCCTGAAGAGATGGTAAGATTTATGTTCATGGTGTTGAGTTGTTTCTTAAAGTTGTTGGTAAATTGGTTGTTGCGAATATGATGCCAAGTACAATTGACAATATGGTATGGACCAGATCTCTTGATGAATTGGTTTGTTACATTGTTGAAGGGAGGGACATTGATTTCTGCAACCTTATTATTTGTCAGATGATAAGTGTAAAATAGACTTCAAAGAAGACTCTTGGCTTTCCTTGTCTCGTTTCAAGGATTTGCAGTCATTTCGGCATCGTTGCTTTGGAACTAATCTTGGAGGGCCAAAAGTCATAACCATGGCAAGCATCAAAAAGATGAAAACCTAAACTAGAACCTCAGCAAGGGCTTCAACGGTCTCAAACACTGAAATTACCCGTCTTAGAGAAGAGGTTAAATGCTTGCAAGAGCAATTGGAGTATGCTACTGAAGCTCATCCCGAACTAATTGAGAAGTTTGATGAAATTTCTACTGCTTAGTATGACATGATTGGTTAATTGTTGTTTATTTGCTTTGGTTGTGTTGACTGTGCTTATGATCTTATTTGTTGAACTTATTTTAACTGTTATCTTTTAATGGTTGTAATAACTTTAATGGTATTTCAGCTTTGAATGATTCTATCTTTCAATTAAATTGTTAAATGTGTTAAATCCATAAGAAGTTCAGCTGCATATAGGCTCAAAAGTTAAGTTTATGATATCATTATGCAAATATTGATGAAAGATAGAATGAACTTTTGAAAACAAATACTAAGTCAATTATATGTCATTATGCAAATATTGATGAAAAATAGAATGAATCTTTGTATATTCCGCAGTATTGGTCTTTCCCTGATCCACATCTTTGTGAAAGTACTGTGTGGCTCCGTAAGTTTTTTTATGTTGAGAACTTTCGATTAAATTAATAATTTCCTTTGTGATTAATTTAATTGAGATTTTTGGATACAAATTCATGTTTCATGTGATTTGTTAATGTCCAAAGAAATCCTTCTTTTCTTATAAAAGTAAGGTCGCTCTTGTTTTATGGGGGAGAGTTCTTAATTAAACTTGTGCTTAATTGCCAAATCTTTGTGGGGAGTGCGGCTGTGGAATATTGTAGGAGTTTTCTTGTATCTTTACAGATCCTTGATGAATACACTAAGTTGGACTATGTGAAATCATCGAAACAAAGTTGATATGTTCTCTTTTAGTCATGAAGTATCTCTATGATAATTTCATTATGATCCCTATAGTTTTCGTACCTTTGCCAATTTATATTGACAAAAGGGGGAGAATTATTTTGTAGTTCACACTACATATATATATGGTTTACGGGATCATTATGTAAGGGGGAGTAGTTTTCATTGTGATATGAAGTGTTGACTAAGGGGGAGTGATACATATCACCAAAGTATTGTTGTCAAAGTTGTGATACAATTGAACTTTGATGTTGTGTAATAATATTATGACAATGTATAACAATGATCGAGAGCATATGTTTTCTCATTGTTATGGATACGGATCTTCAACAACTATGATGCTGAGTTGAACACGTTCAGAATCACTAGAGTACTTGGAAGTGACGAAGATTTCGAGTAATGTTGAAGAACCAAGGAAATCAAGCATTTGGATGAGAAGCTACAAAGTTTTTATTTTTTTTGTAATCCATATGTATTGATAGTTTTTTCACTAAAATTGACAAAAGGGGAGATTGTTAGAGCACTGCTCGGTCGAACTCGCAAGCGTTGCTATCTCAAGCTTGTTTGTCAAGTTTAGTTGTCAAAATTATAAGTCTTGATTTCTAGTCTACTTATAGCTATGTCTCAGACTAGGATAAAATCTGTAGTTCAACTTTAGACTTCACGGTGTTCATCGATTAAAGACGTAAAACTACTAAGGGGAGCTTGTGGAACTTCATCAACAAAAGGTATGTGGATACTGAAACTCATCTATCACTCAGAAGTCGATTTCTACTCCATCTCCTATTGAGACAAAATTCGTATAGCTACATAGACTTTAATTTATACACATTTGATATTTCGAGCTGAGTTTAAATCGCTTACATATTTCTCAAAATATGTGTTGGTAAGATTTTGTTTTAACCAAGTTCATCTTATATTCTTCACGAAAGTCAAAAGATGATCATGTGAAAATATCCTGGTAACATCTTACATGATTTGTCTGAGACGGTCAATTGATGTAGACTCGGAATATTTCGTATTGATCATTCGATCACTTCAAAATTGCTTTGAAGCTAATAGTTTGTATGAGACAGCTATTGTCGTCTTCTAAGAATGTTTCGATGATTGAAATGAGAGTTTAGAACGATTAACCATGATTGGATATAAGCACAGTCTGCGTACTTGCATATGTGTTGTCCAAGGCCGGGAATCTAGTATGCATACCCGTATGCGTATTTGCGAGGTCAGTTGAAGTCCGAGAGTTGTAGTATGCATACCCGTATGCATACTGGAGAAGTCAGTTGAAGTTAGAGAACCTTGGTATGCATACCCGTACGCGCACCATATTCAATTGAGTTAGGCTGTGAACGACGGTATGCGTACACGTTTGCATACTGGCGAACACAGTCCAAGTCCGGCTACTTAGGTATGCGTACCCGTTTGCATACTTGAGTGGGTTATGTTCAAGAATCGGTTATGCCAGGAACTAATAAATTTATATAATAAGGAATGCAATCGTTTACAAACCGTGGCTATAATGTTCATGAATTGATTCGAGTGAATCAAACCGATTTTGCTTCAATCGTGTCTTGTATTCTTTTATGAGAATATAAACATTTGAAAAACTCTATAACTAGTTTCATTTGAGTCATTTGAACTAGTTATGGTTAAGATGAATAAGGTTGATATGAAATTGTTCATATGGCTAACTTCGGTTAACTATTGTTGAGCCAACTAAATGTACACATTTAGGTACGATTATCCAAATCTTAACGAAGGTACATTTCATTTGTGTGTAACAAGCTAAGTCAATATAACGGTTGAAAGATATTATCTTGAATATAATCAAGTGTTCATCTAACAATAAATATTGATTGCTTTGTTCCAAAGCTATCAAACCCCGATTTGAAGACTATATAAGGGATAACTCTAGCAACTGGGAAACTTAATCCCCACACCTCTTGTGTAATACTAGTTGCGACTAGAGTCGATTCTCCTTTAACCTAGGTTTTTCCTAAAACCCTAATAGGTTAACGACTTGAAGACTTCATTGGGATTGTGAAGCCGGACCCAACTATTTTCTCGGCAGTTACGTGTTGTTCGATCTTACCGTATACCGTCGTATTGAGTACTATCTTCTCTAAGATTTGCTCGAGATTTATCTACGATAGGTAAGATAAAAAGAAGTCACAAACATCTTCGTCTCATCGTTTGTGATTCCACAATAACTTGTTTCGCTTCCATACGACTAGGATTATTTTGAGGTGATTGATATTTCTAGTTTGTTCTTCGAGAATATAAGTTCGGTATATCAATTGGTTCATGTGCACCTTGATTTATCAAAAGACGGAACAAAGCTCATAGGTATTTCTGTGGGAGAAAGATTTATCTATTTCAATAGACTTTTTTGTGTGAGACAGATTTGTTTATCAAGTCTTCGACTTTTGGTCGTAGAAACTCTTAGGTGTGGGTGAGATCAGATAAGGGAATCAAGTGCGTAGAGTCCTACTGGGATTCAGAGACGTAAGGAGCGCAATTGTACCTTGATCAGTGTGAGATTGGTTAGGGCTTAATACGGTGTGGTGTTCAAAATTGGACTAGGTCCAGGTTTTTTCTGCATTTGCGGTTTCCTCGTTAACAAAATTCTAGTGTTTGTGTTATTTCTTTTCAGCATTATATTTTCTATATAATTGAAATATCACAGGTTGTGCGTAAGTTCAATCAGTTCTTGAATCTGGTCTTTGGGTTGTTGATTGAATTGATTGGCACTTGGATACTGGTTTTTGATACCGTCGAAGTTGCTTCTTATATTAATCAGGCTCACGGATTTCTATCTGTTCAATTTGTTGATTACATTATGAAACATAGATATAAATCTTTGATATACTTTTCTAAAGATTGAGTCTGACTGTCTAGTTGATTCTCTTGAAAGTATATTGGAGTTTGTCCATACAGATTGCCGAAACGAAAATATTGGGTGAGGTTGTTAGACCCCCGCTTTTTCAATCTCTATTTATAGCTTTAACGGTTTCCCAAACCTTATAGGAGTTTATTTCCTTATCTATGAATAATTCCTTTTCTAGGAATTACCTTGTCTAGGAAGTATTTCCTTATCTAGGTATACTTCCTTACTTTGGTTTGGTTCCCAAACCTTTTAGGAATCTATTTTCCTTCTATAGAAATACTTCCTTAAATCAAAATCACTCCTAAATTACAATTATATCCTCAAATCGTTTTGAGGATCATTAGTTCCCGGGGACAGGAAGATACTGATGTATAAAAATGGGTTAAAAGTGGCTAGGTTGAAAAGTTTTTTACAACGTTATGCTAAAAAATTAATGAGAACGGGTTAGCAAATAATCAATGTTTGTTCCTTGAACATTATGAGGAGCTCGATCGTCTGTTTATGTTGTGGACATGGAAGTAATTAGGCAATCCACTCTATATACCTCAATTTCCTCAACCCCCCCCCACACACACACACACAATTCCTTAAGCTCATCAGCATTTCAACCATTGCAGCAAACTCCTCCATCATAACAACACACATTTTCAAGATTTGTAGCATTTTCTCATGCGCCATGAACCCATTATTTATCAAGGTTATGGTGACTCTGATGAGACTCATGCACCAAGTGAATCTCAAATCGGCTCGCTAACTGATATGTTAAACAACACTCTTGATCCAGAAAACGCGGGCAATTGGGTCTTTGGTCAGGGATGAAATGGCCAAGGAAATTAGTAGTTTATGGAAGCAATTTAGTTTAAATGTAATATTTTTATTTTTTAATTAATGGAAACTATCTTTTAGATTAATATTAAAATAGAAATTGGTTTTACATTTCATTAAAAATTAACCTTGATTGCATAACACAATACTTAAAATTTGTATCCCTGCACATGAACATTATAGAGTTCATAACATTCGTCGTGACTAAACCATCTTCCGTTGTCTTCGGCAAATTTGGTACGATCTCTAATTTTTAGTTCTTTATTGAACAACCCAGGATTATCCCCTTTTATCAACCACATAATTTGCTGATACTTTCTAACATCGTTATTGATGGAACAATAACGATTTTGAAGACACTCATTTGTTCTTCTTAAATTTACGTGACTTAACGTCATAAACCTGTGAAACACAGTGTCCTATAAGTTAAAAGTCTCTAAATTGAAATCTATATCGCTTGCAACTGAAACCCAACATCGAATTAGAGAAACATCTTCTTTTGGAGTGAAATCCACTTCGGTTATGCGAGCACTAGGCATGTTGTAATGAATTTAAAGTTGGGTTGGTATGAGTTGAAATTAGGTATTTATAGAAGGGGGAAATGGTAGCCGTTTGATGAGGATCTGATAAGCGATGATCAGGTTGGCAGCGACAACTTGACTATCTCTAGCGCTAGAATGACCAGCAAGCGCTGATTTGATCATCGAGCGATGGACTCTCTTTCGTTCAGTGGAAAGTCTGTCGTGTATGCTTATATGTTATAAATGGCATATAGGCATATGAGTTTGGAACTTTGGCATACCCATAGTGAGTGTATATATGGCAAATATATGAGTTTGGCATGTGCATAGGAATAAGCCTTAGGCTGGTTCCTATAGGGCGTGGCTAACCCACCCATTTGCCATGCCAGCTGGCCTGGCAAACTGGCCGCGCCACTATGGGAACATTGTTAAGAGATCGAGTCTCTATCGAGCGATCAAGACTACACCTCTAGCGATCGAGGTTCGACCGCCTAGTCTAGTTTGCACCGTTAGCGATCTAAACACGATCTTCTTCGGCCGGTGCTCTACCATGTATAAATACCACCGTTCTATTAAGTTTTCATTCACAAAAAAAAAAAAAAATTATTTCCTTCTCTAGTTTGCACCGTTAGCGATCTAAGCTCGACCTTATTAATTTTTGTTGTTTTGCAGCTTTGGTTCGCTGAACACTCCAATTTTAAAAAGGGTGTTAAATTGTTTCCTGATGCTACACCAAGGGCTGAAAAGTGGAGATTAGGAGCAATGAAAACATTAATGAAAAAATGAGACTATTACACCGGGCTTAGAGGTATTTTATTTATAAATACCCTACCGTTATGTGTGCATAACAGGTTATGCAGACCCCCAAAAGTATGCGTGTTAGAGCATTGCTCGGTCAAACTCGCATGCGTTGCTATCTCAAGCATGTTTGTCAATGTTAGTGATCAAAACTATAAGTCTTGATTTCTAGCATATTTGTAGATGTCTCGGACTAGGACATAGATAGTGTAGTTGAGCTTAAATCTCTCGACGTTCATCTCTTGAAGAGGAAGAACTACTAAGGGGAGCCTGTGGAACTTCTTCGACAAAAGATATGTGGAGACTTGAACTTATCTATCACTTGGAAAGTCTATTTCTACTATCTCCTATATGGAGACATAAGTCGTGTTATGATATAGTTTTCTTTATACACATTTGAGATTTCGAGTTGAGTATATCTCGCTTACATATTTCTCGAAATATGTGTTGGTAAGCTTTCGCTTCGACCAAGTTCATCTTATATCATGAGAAAATTACCGAGTAACATCTTACATGGTTTGTGTGATACAATCATTTGGTGTAAGACTTGGAAGGTTTCAATAATGATTATTTCAATATCTTGAAAATTTATTTGATGCTAATAGTGTGTGAAAAACGACTATTAACATTATAGAAGAATGTTTCAATGATTGAAATATAGAGTTGATGATGTAACCATATTTGGATATAAGCATATATAATGTGTTCGCACATTAGTGTATAAGTCCATAAACCAGGAGCCAAGAGTATGCATATGTGTGTATACGAAATTGGTGAAGGAGACATGCTAAGTATGTGTACAAGTACGCATACTGGCAGAAGTTCTCAAACCGAGAATTTCTGCTGAGTTTGGGTTTTGTAAAACTCACAAACCAGTCAACTTAAGTATGCGTACTGATCGATTGTCAGCCGACACAAAAATAAATTACACTTTCTTATACTCAAAATATAAATATAGCAAGGGCAAGAACGGATCGTTCCCACGGAGAGGACTAAGGTTGTCAAATTGTTTCGGTTTCCTATAAATAACACCGGGAGGTTTTCTGATTTTTATATACTAAAATAAAAATAAAAGCAAATCAAGAAACGTAAACAAATAAATTCAAAGATGTGAAAGCATTGGTTAAGGATTTCGTTTTCATTCACAAACATATTCTTATCTTAATAACTAGAATTGACATTTTAATCTCTATTTTATCAAAGGCCCTAGAATACCTTGATCGCAAGTATATCCCGCAAATCTCCTCTTGTCATCAACAAACACATTAAAAGATGCGAATATGAATCCTATCTAAGAGAACAACCTAACGTGTAAAAGCACTAATCAAGTTTAATGCGTTAAGTTCTATGAAATCAGGCCAATCAAAGCAATCGAACGTGTAAAAGCACTAATCCGATTTAACAAAGGTTATGGTTCACATAAGATCATAAGAATATATCACTACAAACTATAATCATATTTATGCTACTTGCAATCAGGAATTATCACTTTTGCGTATAATAACCCTAATCTAGCAATAAAGATGAAAGCAAACTCAATCGATACAATATTGACGGTGAATCATAAACGATAATACTGAGACAAAACTAATATATCAAACAAGGATTCATGTTATGTGAAATCAACTTTATCCATAACCAATAGAAAACTCTAGCTCATGTTCATGGAGTTCATAACAAGAAGAAAAATCAGGGTTTCCATCTTTTCTAAACCCTAGAACAAAAGTAGAGGCAAAAGATCTCTCCTCACTATTTTGTGTATTTTTCTGTCTACAAAGTTCTCCTTCTCTTTTCTGCTATTTGGCCTTTATATAGGCTTCAACGTGTGTGACAATTCCTTATTTGATAAGGATGCATATTCGGTTCACATAGAGTTTCAGAACTTTAGGTAACTTATGTCTTTGATTCGACGTTTCACAAAGTACTCGAACACAATGTCTACGGCTTCTGGTTGGAAAAAAACTTTAGTGAGACCCTATAATGGACGGGTGCGGCTTCTTGTAATGATCCAATTCTATATTCTCTGATGTACCAAATCCCCACATTTCCATTCCGCGTCGAATCTTTCCACTGCTCGGAAATCTTCTCCGTATTTATCCCCAACAGCATCTTCTCGACTAGTTTGTCGGTCAAGAGACTCATCCTCACTAGTTTCGTGTCTTGTTCAACTTCCAAAACCCATTCCCAGTTGTAACTGAAGTCAACAGCATCACTACATCCTCTCCGTTGATCAACTCTTCAATCCATGGCAGTAAGCCCATCTTCTCCATACCGTCGTTGTTTTTCAAGCAATAGAACTCCGTCGAGAATCAACAATGACAGCAATCCATAACCCTCATTCACCCTTCTCTGCCAACTTCATCGATACACTCGAGCAGCATCTTCACTGCTCAAAACATCAGTAGGAGACCCATCTCAGACTCGAACTCCATCGTGAATAGCTCCATCATCTCTACCAACAGCTTCATCAATCGAACACAGCAGAATCATCGTCCAAAGGCTAGCACCGACAACACCTCCTGAATCCCAGTTCTTTAATGACATCAGCCATCTCATCGTCCTTCACGCATGCAGTCTTCTTTGTCACTTCATGGATGAATCCATCAAACTCCACCGCTGCTAACTCCTTACTCATCTATCATGATAATTCCCTGCTTCTCGTATGCTCGGACAGCTCCACTGCAAATCATTAGCAGCAACAGTTCATGTACATTCTCTGTAAATCATCGTCATGATGATGATCCATCAAAGAAAGCAGGGATCATTCGATGCTCGTATTCAAGATCTTTTCCTCTCCATGAACCATCCTTCTCATCACTGCCAATGGCAACTAATCCTCTCCTTTAGTCTCTGTTTCGTTACTGCCAAGATCAAACACAAGCTTCTTTCATTCGTGCCAGCATCGCCATCGTCGATTCCTTCTCAGTTGAATGCCATCACTAGTCCACGATCAACAACACCTATATCTTCATCGTTAACGGAAGCAGTTCTCATTAATCATCTCTACCCCTTTTCTCGTCTGAAACTCATGCTTCACCATATCGTCTTTGTTACCATGTTTCTCATCTTAAATCTCAGCAGCTACCACTGAGCCATGATCATCGTGATCATCATCACAGCAATACCAAGACCTTCAGCACCATTCTCAAGCTCCCTGAATCACTATGGCATCACCGATTGCAGCAGCCCTAGCTCTGAGCTCCGTCCATCTCTATTGACAACATCATCATCATCGAGTTCTTCATTGTCCAGCTCCATCATCACAGTAATGGCATCAAGCCAAAACCTTCCCCATTCATCACAGCTTCATATCGGCAACTCGAGATACCCATGCAGATGTCTGAAGAAATACACGCGTGTTTGAATTTGAGAACGGCAGTCCCTTAGTAATTGACTTGACTGCCTTTAGCAGTTCCTTTGAAACAGCCCACCCCTTAACAGGATGACTTCCCCTTAACGTACAGTGGGGTGCCAATAGCGCCTGGCCTAGAAAATGACCATTTTGCCCATTTGGTCTTCTAAGTTCTTATTTGGCTCATAACTTCTTTGTACGAACTCAGAATGACTCCATTCTTTCGTCGTCGTATTTGTCTTCTCGTCCTCTACCAAATGATGACTAGAAATTCTCAATTTGAACGAGTTCCAATTGGTCTTTGGCCCTTCTTCACTTGTGACTTCACTTTTGTAGCTATTTCCACTTCTTTTGGATGATTCATCTAATAAAACACAAATAAAAGAAAACAAGCGTAATATACAATAATTTGCAAGAAGATCAACAATTACTAGCATGGAATTGGCACCATGGTAGGCCTCGAAAGGTGTTTAAATTTAAGCCTACTTGTGATACCGCAAGTGCACGGTGTCTAGTTTATAGATAGTGGCAAATACGGGTCATTCCCACAGAGACTTGTGGTGCTTAAGTGATCTAAGGTTTGCTTAATCGAATTCAAGGAGATTGTGACAGAAGTATTGGTGTTTTGTCGGCGGCGAGTTGAGTGAATGAGTCTAAACTAAGGTAAGAAATAAGTGTAACCAAATGGAAGGAGCACGGGTGGCAGAGAATCCACCACTTGATCTTATGCTAAAGCAATTCCTAATCTAATTATACTCTTGATTCATTCCAGGGAAGAATACCATGATAATGTCTTCACTAATTTCACACACTCCCCCCTAGTATAGAGTGTCTTCTTACAGTACACTCTATCACAGGGTCATGTGTTCAATTAACTAATTCAATCTTTCTAATGAAGCATACAAGAACAATAAGAAGAAAATGAACAACTTAGCATGCAATCCAGGGTTTCATCCCAACCCCAGTTACTTAATTAAAGCATTAACAAAGTAAAGCACAAATTAACCCTAAAGTGGTGCACTGGCTAGCCCAGGCATCCCCTCTCACACACACAACCCACTGCTATTTATACATGCCACACTTTCTCCAAACCCTAATTTATTTTAAAAACAGAAATTAAACAAAAACAAACACGCACTCTCACCCATACTCTCTAAATCGTGCTTGTTCCCTCTGCTCCTGCGGCTCTGAGTCGATGTTTGCTCTGATTTTCCTCTCACTGTGTCGAGACCATAACCCTAATTTTCTCTATCTCGACCTTAGCTTCTAGGGTAGAAGCTACGAAAGAGGTAGAAAAGCAATGGGGGGGTGGTACATCGTTTGCTGGCGTTGTTGCAGTGGTTGTTGTGGTGTCAGGGAAGAAGATGAAGGTGGTGATGTGGTGTTTCTGCAACTGGTCGGTTGAGAAGAGAGGAGAAGAGCAGAGCTCTGAGGTGTTGTCGGGTGAAGAGGAGGAGAAATGAATTAGGTTTTGGTGAAGGGAGTTTATAGAGGGGCTATGCTGTGAAGCGGGTACATCAAAGCTCGATGAGGAAGGTGCAGCGATCGTTGGATCTCGGAAGTGGAAGATCTCACGGCCCAAGACATAGGTGGTTGTGGTGTGGAGCGAGAGCAGCGACGAACGATGTGCGAGGATGCAGCGACCGTTGGATCAAGGGGAGATCGAATCTAACGGCTCGGAAGGGACGGGCTTGGATCCGGGATATGGGCCGGGTCTTGGATAGCTCAAACCCATGTCTTGTAAATGGCTTGCTCCTTGTTGAGTTGCAATGGACGTGCGCGCGGGCTTTGGCTTTCTGCTCCATAGACGCTCGACTCCAATTCTTCGCTCTTTTGGCTCCTCGAGATTCTCCGAGCTTTATTTATTACCTAAAAACACAAAATTAATTAATACAAATATTTATTCTTGAAAACAAAGAAAACACGAGAACTGGGATAATATCCGATTTATAAGCGCAAAAGATGAGTAAAATGCCAATAAAAAGGTGTATAAATATGCACTATTTGGCACTCATCAAATACCCCCAAACCCGAATTTTACTTGTCCTCAAGTGAAACAGAAATGAAGAAATCCTAACTATACCCCTGTCGCAGTCTCTCGAATGCATTTAGCGTATGCACTAAGCCTTTAAACCCCTAGGTGTCCCTAGTGGACGAGTTATAGTCTCGTGAGGGTTTACCAGAGGTGTACCCACAAAACCTTCTCCAACTTCGAGTGTAAAAGAGTCTCAAGCCTCCAAGAAGCTATGAGGACATAGAGTTTCGCGTGCTAGTAACATGAAGTTAGAACTACCAAAGAACGCACTCTCATCCTTAAGTGCCGAGCGAGAAGTAACCATACCATATGAAAGAATTCGGATTCGATTGTGATCATAAGTATCAACTGCCGCCTCACCATTAAGGTTTTATGATAATTGCACTCAAAAAGATCGCTTTTTTAGTCTCTCATGTGTGCAGCAGAATAAAGAGAGAAATCCCGCACACGTTGTAGGTGAGAAGGATAACCTTCCGAAGTAAAACTGGAGACTCCACAAAAGTGTGGACAAAAAGAATCTTTTTCTCGATGATCTCTAAGAAAGGAAATCAATCATTAGCAAGGGGTGGGAGTACTCACTCACTTCTCACCCGATCGGCAATTAATATCACTCTCTCGTAAGAACCATAGAAACGTCTTCACTCTTCGGTCTTCAATTTGTTGATGACGAACTTCTAAACTTCACAAAACTTGACAATTTTTAACTTTTCTAATCAATTTCCTTGTTGTTTGGATTTTTCTTCTTAAACTCTCTTTACCATGGTGGTAGCAAAAATAAACTACAATTTTTTTTTGATTTTTTTGATTTTTTTGATTTTTGAATTTTTTTTTTTTTTTTTTTTTTTAAATTACAAAAAGTGGAAATAAAAATACAAATAGTGAAACAACTAACTCCATGGACAAAGGACTTTAACACTCAATTTTTTTCCACAACTTGTATTGTCTTGATTTTATAAATTTTATTAATTCTCATCCTATTTTCTTTTCTTTTTCTTTGTTGCACAAAAACCTTGGACTATATCAATTTTTCTTTCAATATTCTGATGATTGACGATGATGTGTTTCTATGGGTCTGTTGATTGAGAGAGAGAGTGTGATGCTAACTACAAATCGGTATTTAGAAGGAGTTTTCATCTTTAGACGTCACCCTCATGATTGAAAAAAACTAGCACTCAAGAGATCAAAAGTAGTGCTTGAAAGTGGTGCGAAGTTGGGTAGCTCACCATTCCTACCCGGAATTGACGTACGGTGACACACACTCTAACAGCTTTTCTAGAAAGTTGCAAAAAATGAAGGTTGGTGCCTCACTTGATGTAAAATGGGTAGTCTCCACTATGGTTGATCACAATTCTACTACCGAATATCTAAACAGCACCTAATTCGCTCTCCGGTATGGTTAAATCCAACTTTAACGCTCTAATCAACTAAGAAACCCGATTGTGTTCTCCGGTACTTCTAACTTCTGTTATTTCGGTCAAAACTCTCTATGTAAACATAGCTAGAAGCATGCTAGTGACTCTAAAATCTCTAAAAGTTGGAGGTTTTTACAAAAAGAGTTTTTTTTTTTTTTTTTTTTTTTAAATTAAGTAAAATAAAAAGACTAAAAACTCTATATGCAAATGCAAATGTACCCCCAAACCTAAATCAAACATTGTCCTCAATGTGTCGACAGATAGAAAAAAATTTAAACAGTCACATAGCATGAGAACTAAGTTGAGTAGAGAAAAGGGTAGAGATTACCGGATGTCGGCAGAGCACGGTTAGAGCTTCATTAATCAAGGCTAGAATCCAACAGATCATATCGGATTAGCACAATATATGCACAAGAAGACTTAACCGATTCAAGAAAAGAAAAATTAACAAGTCCTACTGGATATATACAATGAAAATTCACCATACACTAACAATCTAAAGAGTTGAGGATCAACCCAATAGAAAATATATACAAACATCAACAGCCTTACACAATTATAATATGAGAGTGCAAGTAAGGCTGCATATGAGAAGGATTTTCCCCCAAACCTAAACTTGGCAACAGGTGTGTTTGAAAGTACAAAATCTTGCAATTTTAAAGGTACATCATGCAAAAGGTCTAACTCAAAATGAGTTTTGCTAATAACAGGCAGACATACACATTCCAATTGTGGCTCCTTAAGAGTGTTATACTTTGATGCAAAATAGTCCAAGAGGACTTGGGAAGCACAAAGCTCTAGGCCTAAGTTAGGCATTTTCAGAAAAGTTGGTTTTGCAATTTTTTTACAAACTACACCTAGGTTTGGTGGAGGAGTTTCAATTTGTGACTTAGGAGAGAGGTTAGGTACATCTAGGTTGTTTTTATTTTTAAAATCATTTGTACCATCACACACTTTCCTAAAGTCAGAAGAGGGTAAATCATGCTCACTTTCACAGGACAATTCATCAATTTCCATGTCATATTCATCAGAGGAGGCAATATATTGTGACATGGGCAGGGAATCAGACACAACAATAATATCATGATCCAAAAGAACATTAGTGTCAACAGAAGATTCATCCTTTCCTAAGTCACAAACAAGTTGTGTAGCATGCTCACATTCACTGAAGAATTTCACAAATCCAAGCTCAAAGTTAACATCACATCTATGAATGTTAGAAGAAGTATCATTCATAGGGTTTACAGAAGAGACGCCTAACGTCTCTGAACCAAAAGATTCTACTACATTTTCAAAATACACATGCTCTTCATATTCATCATCATCATCATAGCAAAAATTCATCTCTCCATTCAAAATGGTAGTATTTTTAGTGTACTCAACTACCTCTAGATTAGGTTCATATTCAGTGTTAGTTGCATGAGTAAGACTAGAAACACTATTTTCAACATTATTTTGTAACTCAATCAGGTTCCTTTGAAGAATCATAGTGAGTTGTTCTATTGAAGGAGAGTCTTCACTAGTGGGTATGCATTCCTCATATGGATATTCACTGTAAGGTTGTGCATATGGTTCACTAGAGAAGGGATGATCATGCATTGCTTTATATTCGAGTATATCATTGTTTTGTTCTATGAGCTCTTCCATTAGTGATTGTAGACAAGGAGTCGGGGGAGTATAAAATTGTTCAAGCTGTTCATTGTAACAATAAAGCACTAAAAAGAAGATGTGAATAAGTTATAAGTAAAATTCTTTGAAAGGTAAATAAGCACTCAATGGATGACAAACGAGAAGACGAGTCACGTGTTCAACACGCTGTCCTTAACACAATAGTTGACCTAAGACGCCTCAAGAATGAGTGATGCCTATACCCCGTGGTCAAGTTGTATCCAGGATAAAATCATCATTGCAAGTATTGTTAGCACTACAATACTTGCCCACTCATACGAACTCAACAGCAAAGCACGGAAGAAAAGAAAGACCACAGAGGGAGAGAGACGAAAAGAAGAGGATAGTAGCTCTTCTGGACACGAATTGAAATGAGGAAGTCGGGTGGTTTATATAGGGGAGAAGAGAGAGGTCGAATTGATGTGCATTAAGAGTGAATTAAAGAGAGAATAAAGAGAATTAATGACAAAATAAATTCGAATTAATTTTCAAGATTTTCCATAACAGCAATAAAACGGCCATGCACATAATGTCGACATTGAGAAAAACGGAAAGAAATAATTCTCTCCAGGTCAAACGCCCCCCCACAATTAATGACAAAATTTAATTTAATTTAAATTCTTTTAGTAATAAAATCAAAGGAATTTTTGCCAAAAAAGGAATGTCTTGGTTGACCTGTCCACGATGGTGGCACGAGCCCGAGCCCTAATCCCAAGCCTTAGTGGAATCAAAAATATTTCGCCCCACCCGTTCCACCCACATTGTTTTACTAACTATCCATAAAGGAATAGCTATATAGTGGATATCATCTTTAGTTATACCCAATGTGGGACTAAAGGTCATATTTCATTCACTCATATGAAAATGAGTAAGAGCTCTTAGAGACCCAAAGGTTCTAAGTTCCATTCCCACCAAAACCATAAAATCAAAACATTAAAGACTCATTTTCTCCAACAATCCCCCACATTAATGAAATACCGATAAAATCAGAAAACGGAAAGCGAGAAATACCACTTAGGCAAGAGGTGTCCATGAGGTCTTGAACCTTTGTTTAGTGAGAAATTGTCTGGGACTACTTGATGGACGAGTGAACGCGATGTCTTGAACTGCCATCGTTTGGTGTAATCCGCGATAATAACCACGCGTGATATCTCTCTAGGTGCCTGTCAAGTTCGTGCCGTTGTGTCCTTTTTGGCCCTGGACAAATCCCGTTTCTTAGAATGCTTTAGAGAATCAGCTCTATTCTCAGGGAAGCGACCCACTTCCACATTCGTAAAGGTGAGTTCCATCAAGAGTGTTTCTTGCTACACCCCACTTCAATCTTAAATTGAAACTATAGAACTCATTAAGACTTAGTTAAAAGTCATCCTTCACATGCGATCACACTATCACGTCTACACCATAGGGAAGGGGGGAGAATAAAATTCTCTCGATAGTGTTTACCTTGACATACAAATTAGTTGTCTCATTCAAAACCTTGATCTTGGTATCTCCAAATAAAGCAAGGTTGAGTATCCTTCATGGCAAGTTTATTTAATGAGCCTAAGCCCCATCCCCTCGATGCATTATTAACTATCTCCTTGGACAAACCTTTCGTCAAAGGGTCCGCGATATTCTCCTTAGACTTTACCCAATCAATTGAAATATCGCCTTTTGAGATTAGTTTTTCGTGGTATTATGTCTTCTTTTAATGTGTATAGACTTACCATTATAGTACACTGTTTTTAGCCTTAGCTATAGCATCTTGATTATCACAATGTATAGATATAGCGGGGCATGTGCCTATGCTTGAGAGAGGAATGTCTTCTAAAAATCATCTTAGCCAAGCGGCTTCCTCTCCTGCTTTATCTAACGCAATAAACTCGGATTCCATAGTGGATCGAGCTATGCAGGTCTGTTTGGAACTCTTCCAAGAAACAGCCCCACCTGCTAGAGTGAAAACATATCCACTCGTAGACTTAGTCTCCTCTGAGTCTGATATCCGTTTGCATCACAAAATCCCTCAAGGATGGCGGGGTACCCTTCATAATTTAAACAAAAGGTCAAAGTGTATTTCAAATACCTCAACACTCTAAAAAGTGCATCCCGGTGTTCCCGCCCTGGATTACAAGTATACCTACTTAACCTACTCACAAAGATAAGCTATGTCCGGCCTAGTATGGTTCATCAAATACATCGGACTTCCTATAACTCGTGAGTATTCAAGTTGTGACACTCCATTACCCTTATTCTTTTTGAGGTTACAACAAGGATCATACGGAGTAAAAGCAGGTTTACAATCAAAATGATTGAATTTTCTAAGTACAGATTCAACATAATGAGATTGACTAAGACTATAACCGTTAGAATTTCTTCTAATTTTCATCCCTAAGATTACATCTGCAGGGCCTAAGTCTTTCATGTCAAAGTTCTCATTTAGCATGCTCTTAGTGGAATTAATTACATCCACGTTTGTACCAAGTATAAGCATATCATCAACATACAAGCATACAATCACACAGGCATCATTCACAAGTTTAGTATAGACACACTTGTCGATTCATTGATTTTAAAACCACTAGAAAACATTACATGATCAAATTTTTCATGCCATTGTTTAGGTGCTTGTTTCAATCCATACAAAGATTTTTCAGTTTACAAACTTTGTTTTCACAACCTTTCACTACAAAGCCCTCAGGTTGTTCCATGTAAATTTCTTCATCTAATTCACCATTTAGAAAAGCTGTTTTTACATCCATTTGATGTATCTCTAGGTTATGAACCGCAGCTATAGCGATTAACATCCTAATGGAAGTAATTCTCGTAACGGGTGAATAAGTATCAAAGAAATCTACACCTTCCTGTTGTTTATAGCCTTTAGCTACTAACCTAGCCTTGTATTTTTGAACAGTTCCATTTATGTTACGTTTCCTCCCGAAGATCCATCTACATCCTATGGCCTTACACACTGGAGGTAAATCTACCAGCTCCCACGTATCATTTTCTTTGATGGATTCCATCTCACTAACAGATGACTCTTTCCACCATGGAGCTTCAGAAGAAGTCATGGCTTCTCTATAAGTCTGAGGATCAGACTCTGCTAGTGTTACGAAGTCAGGTCCAAAGGAGGTTTTGGTTCTAGCCCTTTTACTTCTCCTAGGCTCAATTTCTACTTCGTCTTCCTCTAAAGGTAAAGTCTGACTGGTTGAAGGGACATCTAGGGGATCAAGACCTCTCTTACGAGATTCAGTTTTCAAAGGAAAAACATTTTCAAAAAACATCCTCTAAACATTTTCAGAAATATTAGAACTCACAACCATAAATCTATATGCAGTAGTGTGTTCAGGATACCCTATGAAGACACAGTCAACAGTTTTGGGTCCTATCTTGGTTGCCTTAGGTTTAGGGATGGCAACCTTAGCCAAACACCCCCACACTTTGAAGTATGCAAAAGAAGGTTGTCTACCTTTCCACAATTCATATGGAGTTTTATCTGATCCTTTAAAGGGTACTCTATTCAGGATATAGCAGCCGAGAGGATAGCTTCCCCCCACAAGTTCGAAGGTAATCCTGAACTAATTAACATGGCATTCATCATATCCTTAAGGGTACGGTTCTTACGTTCAGCTACACCATTAGACTGAGGTGAATAAGGAGGGGTAACCTCGTATATTATGCCATGTTCTACACAGAAATCTCCCTATCGGAACTCTGTACTCACCACCACGGTCGAGACCTAACTGTTTTAATGGTAGTATTTAATTGGTTTTCAACTTCTAGTTTATACATCTTAAAGGCTTCTAAGGCATCATCCTTACCTCTAAGCAAATATATATGACAAGACCTAGTATAGTGTCTATAAAAGTAACAAACCATTTCTTACCACCTCTAGTTTGAACCGATTTCATGTCAACTAGGTCTCGAGTGAATTAATTCTAAGGGTCTAGAATTTCTATGAACTTTTTTGTTAAAAGGTTTTCTAGCATACTTTGATTCTATGCATATTTCACATTTGTGTTCCTTTTCCAAACTAAATTTGGGTATGCAGCCTACATTAGCCAGTGCATTGACTTATAATTTACATGTCCAAGTCTACCATGCCAAACATTCAAAGACTCACAAACATAAGCGAGAAGAATCATTCTCATTCATTACAAAGCAGAGTTTACATTAAGCTTATGCAGACCCTCGCCTTATAACCCCGCCCCACATAATCCTTACCCTTAGTTACAACACATTTCCCGTGATTCTATTACAATTTTAAATCCCTTATCATCTAAAACACCACAAGAAACAAGATTTTTGCAGATGTCCTGGAACATGAAGAACTTCATTCAAAGTGAGAGTCTTGCCGAAAGTGAGCTTGAGCCCAACTTTGCCTTTTCCTACAACCGAAGCTGCGGATGAGTTACCCATATAGAGTTTTTCTCCTTCCCTACCTTATTATAGGAGGTGAACATGTCTCTGTTTTCCACGAGACATGTTTGGTAGCACTGAGTCTACCCACCAGTCTCTCACATTTGTTACCAAATTAACCAGGCACAACCGTACTTAAAATTCATCTTTGTTGTTTTCAACCAAATTAGCATTATTTTTCTTTTTAAGGTCCTTACGGTTTCTACAGTGAACCGCCATATGGCCAGGATTTCCACACGCATAACAATCACCCTTAATTTTATTAATGCTAGATTTTGGTTTTTGAAACATACCTTTCTTGCCAGGGGGTTTCTTGGAGTTGTTTCGGTTCTTGTCACCTTTTTCAGCATTGGAGCCTTTGTGTTCAGTCACATGAGCTTTGTTAGACATGTCCCTTGCAGAAGATACATTTTTGTCCTTGGAGCACAACAATTCTTCAACTTGAATCTTCTTACCCAAATCAACCATAGTGACTTCACCAGTTTCATGTCTCGCTTTCTTCTTGTACTCGGACCGGGGAAGAAGGCAATTTCTCAATGACAAACAGACACTTGAAAAGTTTCATCAATCACCATACCTTCCGCAAGAATTAGATTGATAATTTCTGGAATTCAAGGAATTGATCAACCACAGATTTGTCATTTGACATTTTATATTCCATGAACCTAGCTACCAAGAATTTCTTGCTTCCGTAGATTCACTTGGTATTTTGCCTCCAAAGCAGCCCATAAATCAAAAAGAGAAAATTTCTCCTTAGCATTGTAAAAGTCATACGAGCATCTTCTAAACAATTAGGAATATGATTTTTAGCCATGTAGTTATTCCTCTTCCATTCTTCTAAAACAGACTCACGACCAAAGCATCATTCAAGGATTCATCAAAAGGTTTCGTAACATAAGAATCCAGTTCATGGTAACTTTAGAAAAAACAACATTTTTGGTGCCACCTCTTAAAGTCTTTCCTTAAAATTTTGCGGGCCTTTCAACATCGTTCTTACCCATTGTTACAGACAGAGAGAAGAACTATTGTGTTAAGATTGTTGCATCAGTAACAATAAAGCACTAAAAAGAAGATGTGAATAAGTTATAAGTAAAATTGCTTGAAAGGTAAATAAGCACTCAATGGACAGCAAATGAAGACAGAGTCACGTGTTCAACACGCCGTCCTTAACACAATAGTTGACCAAGACGCCTCAAGAATGAGTGATGCCTATACCCCGTGGTCAAGTTGTATCCAGGATAAATCATCTGTTGCAAGTATTGTTAGCACTACAATACTTGCCCACTCATACGAACTCAACAGCAAAGCACGGAAGAAAAGAAAGACCACACAGAGGGAGAGAGACGAAAAGAAGAGGATAGTAGCTCTTCTGGACACGAATTGAAATGAGGAAGTCGAGTGGTTTATATAGGGGAGAAGAGAGAGGTCGAATTGATGTGCATTAAGAGTGAATTAAAGAGAGAATAAAGAGAATTAATGACAAAATAAATTCGAATTAATTTTCAAGATTTTCCATAACAGCAATAAAACGGCCATGCACATAATGTCGACATTGAGAAAAACGGAAAGAAATAATTCTCTCCAGGTCAAACGCCCCCCCACAATTAATGACAAAATTTAATTTAATTTAAATTCTTTTAGTAATAAAATCAAAGGAATTTTTGCCAAAAAAGGAATGTCTTGGTTGACCTGTCCACGATGGTGGCACGAGCCCGAGCCCTAATCCCAAGCCTTAGTGGAATCAAAAATATTTCGCCCCACCCGTTCCACCCACATTGTTTTACTAACTATCCATAAAGGAATAGCTATATAGTGGATATCATCTTTAGTTATACCCAATGTGGGACTAAAGGTCATATTTCATTCACTCATATGAAAATGAGTAAGAGCTCTTAGAGACCCAAAGGTTCTAAGTTCCATTCCCACCAAAACCATAAAATCAAAACATTAAAGACTCATTTTCTCCAACATCAACTCCCCACTGTGGTGATTGATACATGTGCTCATGATGGTTAGGGTATGAGTATTCAAGGTCAGGGCCCTGAGAAGGCTCATAATACTCCCTAAAATCATTATGGTCTGTGGGGGTTTCATATGGTGAAGCATGCCCGTAAGCAAGCTCTCTAATGGATTTGTTTTCACCCCCAGTTGCAGACCAAAATCCTGACATGATTTAGCACTCAAATTGAACTCAAAACCCAATTGTAGTGGGCCTAGTTTGGTTTTGATGGGTTTTGTTTGGTTTAAATGGGCTGATTTGGTTTATGGGGTTTCATTTGGTTTATGGGGATTTAAAGTTTGGTTTATTGTGGGCTTCTTTGGTTTATTATGGGCTGGCTTGGGTGCAGAGCCCAGGTTGTGTTTAAACAGCCCAGCAGATTATGGGCTCAGTTTGGTTTAAGCCCAGGTTAATGTACAGCCCAGGTTATGCTGGAAAAAAAATATAGCCCAGAAGTGGATTGATTGCGAGCAGCCCAGCAGCAGAGCCCAGCTTAGGTAGAAGCGGCCCAGCACAGTGAACTGCACAGCCCAGTATTTGGTTTTGTGGGCTTAGTTTGGTTGCAGCCCAGGTGCACAGGCTTATGTGGGCTTCAGAGATTAGCAGAGATTAGCACAGCTTAGTGCTACCTTTGCTATCAACACAGCACAGTTTGGTTTGTTGTGGGTAGAGTGTTTCACCCAGTGCACAGCTTGAAATGATGCACTGGTTTGAGTGCAGCTCACAACCCAGCTCAAGATGGCAGGCTTACATCCCAGGTATTGGTTATTAAGCACAAGCTACGAGTCGTGCACAAAGACAAGAAAACAACAATGTGCACAAAGTTGGCACATGAATCATCGACACAAAGAAGAAAATTACAAAGAATGACACCTACTTTGCAACACCAAGCACAGCTCAGATAGCTTATGCACAGGTTGCAAATGGATACTCACAGCTTGTGCAGGTTAGGTTTAAGCTTAGCACAGGCTGGCAAGATTACAGCTCAATTGTGTGAGCTTCAGCTGTGTGCACTGGTTATGTGCAGAGACACAGCTTGGTAGGCTATGTGCAGCCCTGGTCAGGCCAAGCACAAGAAAAATAACAACTCACAAAAGAAATGACCCAATTTCCCAAACTTGAACACAGCACAAGAAAACATTCATAACACAAGACGGTTTATGCAGAGGTTGGCATTTCACACAAGACAAAGCCAAACTTGTGCAGGGCAAGCTTAGCAGGCTTACACAAGCTATGCAAGGGGGTCAGATGGGGTTAAGCTTAGGGCTTGTTAAAGCTAAGGTTGCTCAGGTTGACAGAGCAAGGCTTGCAATCAGCCAAGCAACTCATGCACAGCACAGGTAGATAGCTCAAAGGGGATTAGCACAGGCCTGTTGAGCTCCAAACTCAGAAATCATGCATAAGTTGGTTACCAGTTGCAACTCAGTCTCTATGGCTGCAGGGGCTGGACTGAGCACACAGGGCAAATGTAAGCATGGATTTCAGGTTTTCAATGGGATTTCAAACAAATATGCAATGCACAACTCAGAGCATGCACAGGGTAAGCTCAAATAAGATTTAGCACAAGGTCAACAAGCAAGCATACATATCATTCATTCATTCATCACAGGTCTAGCATGCTTATCTTAACAATTTTAACATTTAACGAGTGAAAATGCTTTTAACAGAGAAGGAAATGCTAAGTGCACAGAGCAACTTAGCTTAACAGGTTCTGTGGTGTCAACTTACTCAGTTGACTTCCACTGAAGTTGCTGCTAACCTGTTTGGGCTGCTTTGTTAACAACTGATCTTCTTTGCCTCAGCTTTCCCAGCAACTTTGTAGGTACCTGTGTGCTCAAGAAAAGGGTTTAGTTTTCACAATATGCAACTCAAGGCAAAGAGAATGATGCAGCACAGCAGCTGAGTTATTGACAGCTCAAGCCACAGAGAGAAAGATGCACAATGCAAAGATGTTTATGCAAGCCAAGATGTACTAAATGAATGCAAGCTAACTGAAGATGCAATGACAGATGCAGAAATGGAAACCTACATGTTAAGTTACACTACTACAGGGTTATGATGCTACAAACTACACTACAAGTTACGCTAAGTTCAACAAAAGGAAAATTACAGATGCATTGATGTAATAACAAATAGAATAACAAGTGCAAAAATGCAAAATAAAGACAGTGGTTAAGCTAAGTTATACTAAGAAGAGACCAAAAACAATATTGCAAAATGAATATGTACAGGGTGAAAAAGCAGTAAAGAAAAACCAGCAATCACAGGGCACACGCCAAGTCCCCGGCAACGGCGCCAAAAACTTGGTAGGCCTCGAAAGGTGTTTAAATTTAAGCCTACTTGTGATACCGCAAGTGCACGGTGTCTAGTTTATAGATAGTGGCAAATACGGGTCATTCCCACAGAGACTTGTGGTGCTTAAGTGATCTAAGGTTTGCTTAACTGAATTCAAGGAGATTGTGACAGAAGTATTGGTGTTTTGTCGAAGCGACTGAGTTGAGTGAATGAGTCTAAACTAAGGTAAGAAATAAGTGTAACCAAATGGAAGGAGCACTGGTGGCAGAGAATCCACCACTTGATCTTATGCTAAAGCAATTCCTAATCTAATTATACTCTTGATTCATTCCAGGGAAGAATACCATGATAATGTCTTCACTAATTTCACACACTCCCCCCTAGTATAGAGTGTCTTCTTACAGTACACTCTATCACAGGGTCATGTGTTCAATTAACTAATTCAATCTTTCTAATGAAGCATACAAGAACAATAAGAAGAAAATGAACAACTTAGCATGCAATCCAGGGTTTCATCCCAACCCCAGTTACTTAATTAAAGCATTAACAAAGTAAAGCACAAAATAACCCTAAAGTGGTGCACTGGCTAGCCCAGGCATCCCCTCTCACACACACAACTCACTGCTATTTATACATGCCACACTTTCTCCAAACCCTAATTTATTTTAAAAACAGAAATTAAACAAAAACAAACACGCACTCTCACCCATACTCTCCGAATCGTGCTTGTTCCCTCCGCTCTCCGCGCTCCGAGTCGATGTTTGCTCCGATTTTCCTCTCACTGTGTCGAGACCATAACCCTAATTTTCTCTATCTCGACCTTAGCTTCTAGGGTAGAAGCTACGAAAGAGGTAGAAAAGCAATGGGGGGGTGGTACATGATAGGTGTTTAAAACACCTTGATATTTATCTATTGTTTATGCTTTCTTCGCTAAGTTTTCTTGTAAAATATGTATCTTATGTGTGAATTTGAGTTTTTAGGTGCTTTGGAGTCGCGCTGAGCAAAAGAAGAAGAAATCATTCATTTTGAGCAAGGAACGGAATTTGGTCATTTCACATGCGGGTGATACTCGGAGTCGGCCAAGAATATGCACAACAAGGAAGTAAATAGGTCGCCTGGTTCGCGAAACCGACAAGCCAAGTATCACTATGGTGGCTTTTATCTAAAGAATGGGTGCCTAAAACCATTTCTGGGTGTCCCCCTAATCTATTTTATCTGGGTGGCTATATCCATTGCATCTCTTACAATACCATGAAAATCAGAGAAGTTTATCTTCTCTCTTATCATTTGTTTCACCTGAAATTAAGAAATCCAAAGTGAGGATGGCTGCTGCTGTTATATTTGAACAACACAAAGAGAAGAAAATTCAAGAATATTTCTCTGTTGCTGTGGGTTTAGTGAATAATAGATCCCAGTCTAGATCAATTCTAGGTTCTTGACTGAAGAATTCAAGAGAGTGAAAATAAAATCCAGAATAAGAAGAGCAGCTAGAAGAGATGATTGAGCTGTTGAATAATCAGAAGAATGGGTAATCGAGTTGAGTGATTCTGTGATGTTCTGTGTTGATTGAAAAAGCTGGGAATTGATTTGAGCCTGAGATTGACATAAATTAGGGTTTCAGCTAATAGAAGGGTGTGTTATGAAATTGTTGATGCAATGGCTTGGTAATCGAAATTAGTGAGAATCGGTGATCCGAAATAGAAGAACAGTGGGAGTGTTGCCCGAGATGGGTTCCCGTTGTTTATGAAGAATGAATGAGAAAGTGGAAATTCAGGCGAAGTTGGAAGCATTGCAAAGTGAGAGCTAGTGATGTTGCAGGATTTGCAAGAGGAAATGGTTGCTCCCCAGAGGTTGTGAGAAGAACATAGGGTTCAGTTCAGGCATGGGTTTGCCATGGAATTGAGTCTGTGCTGCTGCAAGACAACAACAGGGGATATGTATGAGACACAGGTCAGAGCTGGTGCTTGTGGTGGTAATGCCTGTGGAATTGGAGGAAGATCTGACCGCACCGAGGCCATGGAAGCCGAGTTGCGCAGTGAATATTTAGATGTATGCTAGGTTTGCGTGTCCGATGCGGTGGTGAAGTGCTGTGTATGTGGAGCTTTAGGGGCTGGTAAGAATTGGCAGGAACTGATGGCAGGTTGAGCTGGTGCTGGCCTGATATTGTGAATGGTTTTGCAGTTGCAGGGTAAGCTAGTTTGTGCAGCTCCAAGTGGTGTTGGTGGATACGAATGCAAAGTTACTATGGGTCAAGATGTTTGAGGAGCTGCTGCAGTTGCAGCTGGTAAAACCCAGAACTGAAGATGCCATGAAATGGAGGAGAAACTGTTACTGGTAGAATGGTTTACAGGGAATTACTTTGCAGCGAACTGGTGCAGCTACAGATGATGCAAGACTGTAAGCTGGGTGTGTGGAATTGAACTACTTCAATGAGCTGGTGAGTCTGTTGTGGCTGCTGTGTCATGACAGTATTATTTGTAGTTCAAGAAGGGATGCCAGTGGTGTTGGTGATCAGTTCTTGTTGCAGATGGAGCTGAAGTAATGCTAATGTGCAGTGAAAGAGCAACTGCCAGACGCTGGGTATAATAGCCTGTGTTAATTGTTTTGCAGGGCAGTGTGCAGGTGTGGGTTGCGGCAGTGTCTGGAATGCAGTGAAGTGGGCTGGCTGGTAACTGGTGAGGCAAATGGAAGCTCTCAGCTGAGAAATAAGCACAGAAAAGCTGGATGTGAAAGTGCGAAGAAGTAAAGATGCTTGCAGTGGCTGAACTAAGTCAAGGCAGAATGGGTTTTAGTGTCTGCGGATCTTGGACGAGAATGGAGATTGAAATCAGTGCAAGTGTTTACGGGTACCTACAATGGGTGATTGCTGATGGTCGAAACTCGTTAACAGGTCTGCAGACGTATTGGGATGGTCGTTGGCTGGCTTATGAAGAAAGGATCCGCAGCAGACAAAATGTCTCGTGCTTGCTGAATTTGCATGGAGAGCTTGGATATGATTCAGATGATGGCCAGAGTTGAAAGAATGGAATAAGGTCCAAACCGGGAGATTTGGTGCGATTAGGGCAGTGAAGAAGATACCAGAGTTATGTGCTATTCTGTGCTGCTCGGTACAAGAGTTCGGGCAGAGATGGTTTGAACATGCAATGATAAGGGTATGTCTTTGAAAGAAAATGTGTCGAGTCCGCAATTTGGGTTTGAAGTAGCGATGGCTAGGAGGTTCAATGGAGTGGAGTTGCAGAATAGCCATCTTGGCTGGAAGCAACTGGGAATGAATTTTGAAGCTGCAAAAACAGTGCGAAAAGCGAGCTAGATTGGTGAGCCGGTGAGCATAGTTCCGGTAGCCGGATTTCGGAACTTGAAGCATGAATCGCAATATTTCAAGTGAATCGCGAGGGGGTATGAGTCGGATACAAGAGTTGGCCATGGGACATATGAGCTATGGGTCACGCTTTTGGGTGCGTTTTCGCAAGATAAGAAATTGGGTTAGTTGGTTTTTGTGAATGTTTGAACCGGGCAGAGAAGCAAAGTTGAGCTACTCGGAAGTGTAAAACTGCCCGGTGATGTCGATGACAAATCCGGCCCGAGATGTTTTTCCGACGCCTGATTCGGCCATGTATTCCGCCGGAAACCCGCTTTTCCATGAGCATATTTTTGAGACATATTTTCACATGGGTTTCTCACACATGGTTCATGGGCTTGGTGGACTTTTTGGTGATGGACTTTGAAGACCTAATTTTGGGAAAGTGGGAAGGCTATAAAAAGAAAAGGTTTCTATTCTTTTGGGGATACGTATTCTTTTGGGAGTTTCGCAGAGAGGAGCTAGGGTTTGCTTTCATTTAATATTTTCATCTTCTTTACTTTATGATTCCATTATTATTTTGATGATGAACTCCAATATCATGATTAACTAAAACTCTCTTTGATTAAGGGCGATTTCGAAGCCCGAAATATGAATCTATAATTGATGAAATAACTTGTTCTCTTGCATTTATTTATGTTATTGATTGATTTCTACCATGCTAATATTGTCTATGGATTATTTGTTAAGGGTTTAAGTTCGAAATTGAATCATTAATTCTTAATCTATTTGCTAGTTTAGATTTTCTTCGAATTCGTAATTGTCTAGAGAAGATAAACACAAGTAGTAATATGTGGGTATTGATGATGGGACTTTGTTAAGTACCCATATGTAGAAATCAACACTAGTAGGTGATTCATGCTTTTGAGTTCATCACTAGGAGCAACCTTATCTCGCAGAACTTAGAGCACTTGTTCAAGTCAAACCTAGTAAGCGTACCTCTAGGAAACTTGGCAAGTAGGAACCGGTAGTCGAGCGCTCCGTATCCAGGTGAGCTAGGAGATAGTAACGGAATAGTTGAGCGTACTAATTATTCTAGGGTTGTTAGTAACATGATAATGTGAAGAATATAGCTATCTATCAATTTGGTTTGTATTCCGTGGTCTAGAATGAACCTTTAATCAATTACTTCTCATATTTGAATACGTTTTACAATTTTCAGCGTTTCTACAACAAAATCATCTTTGCTAAGAGTATTTGCATAACAACTTGAACTTCATACCTCCCTTGGGACGATCCTACTTACGTTATACTACTTGCTAGTTAAAGAGAAGTAGAGAAATTTATTTTTGCGAGATTGACACCTCGTCAAAATTGGCGCCGCCGCTAGGGGAGGCAAGTGGCAAGGTTAGTTGTTATTTTTATTCTTAGTTGTTACTTTTGCTTTTATTTTCAATTTCTATCTACTTATTCAACCTCTTAGAATCTGATTTTCAGGTACTAATTCTTTGGTGAATGCGTGGAGAGGGCAGACCAAGTCCAATTGGTATACGTCTTCGTTCGGGCACTCTACTTAAGGATTTCATTCGAGCAAAGTCAACACTCCACTTCCTCAAAGTTCTACGCCAAGTGAATTCTCGGACTCGGACGAAGAGGAAGACAACACAATGGGAGGTCGACCACCGCTCCAAGAACACTCAAGGAGCTCACTTCTCCAAACCTAGATCAAAGAGACCTTTATGTATTCAATTTAATGGAACCATTGAGTTGAAACCACAATTGATTAACTTGCTGCCCAAATTCAGAGGTTTAGCGGGAGAAGATCCTAATCGTCACTTGCAACAATTCCATCATGTTGTGACTAGTATGAAGCAAGCAACTGCAGATGCGGATATGGCTATGATGACAAACTTTTCCTTTCTCTCTTTTAGATATCGCAGGAGAGTGGTTCTTTGCTTATTCGCCGGGAGCATAACCACATGGAATGGGATGAAGAAATTGTTCCTTGAGAAGTATTTTCCAAAGCATCAAAAGCAGCTGTGATTCGCAAGGAGATTTGTGGTATTAGGCAAGTATCGGGAGAGACTCTCCATGAGTATTGGGAGCGCTACAAGAAGCTTTTAGCTAGCTGCCCACACCACCAAATCAGCCCGATCAACTTGTGATTCAATATTTCTACGAGGGGTGCTTTCTAATGATAGAAATTTGATCGATGCCGCAAGTGGTGGTGCACTTACCAACAAGACCATTGCGGAAGCTACAAGTTTGTGTGAGAATATGGTCTTAACACTCAACAATTCTACACTCGAGATGAATCGGCAGAAGGAAGGTGAATGAAGTTGGCAATTCTTCACATATGGAACAAAGGATGGGCAACATGGAGAGAATGATGACTCAAATATTCAAATTGTCATACCATCATCATATACCGAAGATGTTGAACAAGCAAGTGCTATGTACCAAAATCAAAGCAAAGGCCGAGGTACGATCCGTACTCCAACACATACAACCCAAAGTTGGCGTGATCATCCGAATTTCGGCTATGCAAACAAGCAAGCTGCTGCAAATCCTACTTTCAATCAACAAGGAGGATATCAATTCATGCAAAGACCACCACAAGAACCTCAAGGCACGAGTATAGATGACAAGTTGAATCTCATTCTCAACACAATGGTGCAAGATAAGCAAAAGTCAAGAATGGAGATGAAGGACATCCGAACACAAATGGGTCAATTAGCTAATGCCGTGAGCAAATTGGAAGCACAAGCAGAGGGAAAACTTCCTTCGCAATCAATAAATCACAAGGAGAATGCCAATGCTATTGAGTTACGAAGTGGGAAGCAAGTAGAGAAACCGGAAACTTCACCTGTCCCATGAACCTCCGAGTTGAGAAAGAAGAGGGTGAAACAGTCCCAAAAAGGCTGACCCAGAACAAATTCTACCTCTAAAACTCATGTTTCTACTTATGTTACTTCTCCGCCTTTTCCTAGCAGGTTTGCAAAGTCGAACAAGGAGACATTGTACCAAGAGCCGTTGGAAATCTTTAAGAAGATTGAAGTGAACATTCCACTCATTGAGGCGATAAGGCAAGTTCCACGTTGGGCAAAGTTCTTGAAGGAATTGTGCACTAACAAGCACAAATTGACCCAGTAACGAGGTAATGAGTGTGGGGAGAATGCTTCTAAGATATCTTCAAAAGAAACTCCCACCTAAGTTGAAAGACCCTGTAGTTTCACCATACCATGTACTATTGGTAAAATCAGGTTTGAACGTGCTATGTTAGATTTAGGAGCATCCATTAATGTTATGCCCGCCTCCGTTTATGAATCATTGAATCTTGGACCTCTTAAGAATACCGGTATTGTTATACAACTTGCTTGATAGATCTAATTCTTACCCGAAAGGGGTTATTGAAGATGTTTTGGTGCAAGGTTAATCAACTCATATTTCCAGCTGATTTCTATGTTCTTGACATGATGGATGAAGATTCACCATCGTCTACTCCCTTCTTTGTTGGGTAGACCGTTCATGAGAACCGCTAGAACAAAGATTGATGTTTTCAAGGGCGCTTTAACTATGGAATTTGATGACGAAGTCATAAGTTTCAATATCTTTGAGGCTATGAGATATCCTAGTGATGTGCATTCCTCGTTTTTCAATTGATATTATTGATTCTCTAGCTCAATGATTTTTGAATTGAATGGTGAAGATGCTTTAGAAAACACCATAGTGGAAGGTTTAGGTTATGGGAAATATAAAGACCTTGAAAGTGAATTGTCTATTTGTGATGAGCTTAAAGAGGCTGTTTTAGCTCTTAACTCATTAAAAGAAGTTCCACAAAAATATAATGTGTCTTATGTTTCTTTGCCGCTTACTAATGAGAAACTTTTACCGTCGATTGTGCAGGCACCTATTCTTGAGTTGAAACCTCTTAGGATCACCTTAAATACGTGTATTTAGGTGACAAGGAAGAGTTACCTAATGATCATTGCCAACAACCTTACCAAGGTGCAAGAGGAGAAGCTTATTCGAGTGCTAAGAGAGTACAAGTCTGCCATTGGGTGGACCATTGCCGATATCAAAGGAATCAGTCCTTCCACATGTATGCACCGAATACTTCTTGAGGAGGGGGCAAAACCAACAAGAGAAGCTCAACGTCGCTTGAACCCTCCGATGATGGAAGTAGTCAAGAAAGAAATTCTGAAGTTGTTGGAAGTAGGGGTGATCTATCCCATATCCGATAGCAAATGGGTGAGCCCGATTCAAGTCGTTCCAAAGAAGTCCGAATTACGGTGGTGAAAAACGAAGATAATGACTTGGTTCCAACTAGAATCCAAACCGGTTGGAGAGTGTGCATTGACTAACGAAAGCTCAACTCTACCACCCGAAAGGACCATTTTCCCTTACCATTCATTGATCAAATGCTTGAAAGGTTGGCTAGACATGCTTATTACTTGTTTCCTTGATGGTTTTTCGTGTTATAACCAGATTGTGATAGCCGGAAGATCAAGAAAAGACGACGTTTACTTGCCCTTTTGGCACTTTTGCGTATAGACGTATGCCATTTGGCTTGTGCAATGCTCCAGCCACTTTTCAACGTTGTATGGTAAGTATATTTTCGGATTATGTGGAAAGCATCATAGAAGTGTTTATGGATGATTTCAGCGTGTATGGTGATTCTTTTGACAAATGCTTAGATAACCTTGCACTTATTCTTAAACGATGCGTAGAAACTAATCTTGTGCTTAATTGGGAAAAATGTCACTTTATGGTCAACCATGGGATTGTGCTAGGTCATGTTGTATCCTCTAAGGGGTTAGAAGTTGACAAGGCTAAGATAGATTTGATTCGAACTTACAATACCCCACAAATGTGAGGGAGGTTCGCTCTTTTCTTGGTCATGCGAGGTTTTTATAGGAGATTCATCAAGGATTTCTCCAAGATTGCAATGCCCTGTGTAGACTCTTGCAAAAAGATGTGGCCTTTGATTGTGACAAGGAATGCAAGGAAGCTTTCGACACCTTGAAAGAGTTGTTGACTACCGCACCAATCATCAAACCACCGGACCGGAGCAAGCCATTTGAGTTGATGTGCGATGCAAGTGATTATGCCGTTGGAGCCGTGTTGGGACAGCGAGATGGCAAAGTTCCATATGCCATTTATTATGCTTCTAGAACTCTCAACGGAGCACAAATCAACTACTCCACTACCGAAAAGGAGCTTTTGGCCATAGTGTTTGCACTCGAGAAGTTTAGATCTTATTTAGTGGGTACAAAGGTGGTTGTCTTCTCGACCATGCTGCACTTCGATACTTGCTAACAAAGAAGGATGCTAAGCCAAGGCTCATAAGGTGGATTCTTCTTCTTCAAGAGTTCACTTGCAAATCAAGGACAAGAAGGGCAGTGAGAAATCTTGTAGCGGATCATTTAAGCAGATTGGTTGTGTCCGAAGAAGCGATTCCTTTGCATGATAGCTTCCCGGATGAGCAACTCTTTGCGGTTGGTGGCACAACTCCATGGTACGCCCGATATCGTTAACTTCTTGGTGACGGGACAAGTACCTAGTTCCATGTCTACATTCCAAAAACACAAGCTTAAGAAGATTGCTAAGCAATATATATGGGATGAACCTTATTTGTGGAAGCATTGCTCCGATCAAATGATCCGCAGCAGTGCGTACTTGAATCCGAGTTCCAATCAATTCTGAATTTTTGTCACTCATATGCTTGTGGTGGCCATTTCTGAGCCAAGAGGACAGCCCTCAAGGTTCTCGAAAGTGGTTTTTATTGGCCTACATTGTTTAAGGATGCATATCTATGTTGTAAGGCTTGTGATAGGTGTCAAAGGACAGAAACCTTGGTGCTAGAAACCAAATGCCGCAAACACCAATTCTCATTGTTGAGATTTTTGATGTTTGGGGTATCGATTTTATGGGGCCTTTTGTGAATTCCAATGGGAAATTTTTTATACTTCTTTCTTGTAGATTATGTTTCTAAGTGGGTGGAAGCTAAAGCCACCCCTACCAATGATTCTCATATTGTTTGTGAGTTTGTGAAGGAACATATCTTTTCTAGGTTTGGAACACCTCGAGTGGTGATTAGTGATGGAGGTTCGCACTTCAAGAGATCCTTTCACGCTCTTCTAAAGAAGTATAACATTTCTCATAAAGTTGGCACACCGTATCATCCACAAACGAGCGGTCAAGCTGAAATTTCCAACCGGGAGATTAAGTCCATCTTAGAGAAGACGGTGAATGTTACAAGGAAAGATTGGAGTTATAGACTCAATGACGCTTTGTGGGCGTATAGGACAGCTTATAAGACACCCATCGGTATGTCTCCTTTTAGGCTTGTCTATGGTAAACCTTGCCATCTTCCCGTCGAACTTGAGCACAAAGCTTATTGGGCTATCAAGGTATGTAATATGGAATTAGATGCAGCTGGTGAACATAGGAAACTTCAGCTCAATGAGTTAGAAGAGATACGAAATGATGCATATGAAAGTTCACGCATTTATAAAGAAAAGACCAAGGCTTTCCATGATAAAATGATTTCCGAAAGAGTTTTGAAGTAGGGAGAAAGTTCTTTTATTCCATTCTCGTCTTAAATTGTTTAGGGTAAACTTAGGTCCGAGATGGGTTGGACCATTTGTTGTTACTAATGTGTTTGCGCATGGTGCAGTTGAGATAACTAGTCCCAAAACAGGGCTGATTTCCAAGGTTAACGGCCATCGCTTGAAACCATACTATGAGCAGTTTGTGACGGAGAATCAGGATATGATCACATTGAGTGATCCACTCCCTCTGGAGGAGTAATTGGAGCCGAACGTCGGCTGTGACGTTAAACCAAGCGCTAAGTGGGAGGCAACCCACCGGTTTTGTATCTTTCCCTTTATCTTTTTATTTTTAAGCATTTTATCTTTATTTTCTTGTTTTTGCATATCATTTGCGGAATTTCCCACCTTGAACCTTCTTTGGATGATTCAATTTTACATTGAGGACAATGTAAAGTTTAAGTGTGGGGGAGCATTTATGTGTTTGTATAGTTTGTTTTAGTTAGTTTTATGCCATAAAAAAAAAAAAAAAAAAAAAACAATTTGTGCTTTTTGAACTCCGAAATCTAGAAACTTGTGCCTTTAAGATGACACTATTAGTGGATGGAATCATTTTGATTGCAGGAGTTGAGGAACTCATTAATTAACAAGAACGAACATAGCTCAGGAATCACAAATAACATGATAGTCGTTACCATATCTCGGAATATCACCATATCGCATTCTATTTTATTTTATTTTCCATATTTATCTATTGTTCTCTAAGTGCTTTGGTGGGTCACTAAACATCGACGTGTTATTACTGCTAGGATGAAATAGAGTGATTGAGTTGCTAGAAAAAGAAAAAAAAGAGAAAAAGAAAAAAAAGAGACCGACCAATTAGACCAAACGGAATAAAGAATGACACTTGGGAATAAAGATGTGTGAAACGTAGTCCCTGTCTCCGTCGCCTAAACAAGCGTGGAATGCAGGATCCAAGGCAACTATCACGTACTTTGTCGACAAGAAGCATGCGCTTGGATCTAAAAGATCGAATCATCTTTGTCACAAAAAAAAAAAAAAAAAAAAAAGTGAAAAGGAAAGAAAAAGAAAAGAAAGTATTATATTTGGTGAATAAAGTCACTCCCGGTTCCCTTGTATATGCCGGTGAGTTGATGTATAAATAAGTTTGTTGACCCTTGGGTTCCCTTGTATATGCCAGTGTGTTAACACTAGAATTGACCAAGTAGCTCAATCCAATAGGATGCATAGGTTCATCTTGGCGGTGACCTTCAGACAGATATGGGAAACATCGATCACTTGTGAACATTCGCCAACATCTACATCTATATCCATCTTCTTAATCTTTTCATTGTGATTGTGGTTTGTTAGTTTCCGAGTATTGTGGTTTGTTCGACTATCTAATTAGAGCTTTATTTACTTATATATGAACTGAATTTGTGCAAGGTACCTCCTCCTGTAGTCATTTTGGATTCATTCATTGATTTGTCACAAATAGACGGAGTTTGAAATATAGGTTTTGTAGGCAGACCTCTTGTAAACCTTCACGAGACTAAAACTCGTCCACTAGGGACACCTAGGGGTTTAAAGGCTTGTTATTTATGCTAAAAGTAACCGTAGCCTCGACGAGACGGAGTTGTATGTATCTTTTAGAATTATTTTGTTTGATTTGCTCGAGGACTAGCAAAGTCTAAGTGTGGGGGAATTTGATAGGTGTTTAAAACACCTTGATATTTATCTATTGTTTATGCTTTCTTCGCTAAGTTTTCTTGTAAAATATGTATCTTATGTGTGAATTTGAGTTTTTAGGTGCTTTGGAGTCGCGTGGAGCAAAAGAAGAAGAAATCATTCATTTTGAGCAAGGAACGGAATTTGGTCATTTCATGCGGGTGATACTCTGAGTCGGCCAAGAATATGCACAACAAGGAAGTAAACAGGCCGCTTGTTCCGCTGAAACCGACAAGCCAAGTATCACTATGGTGGCTTTTATCTAAAGAATGGGTGCCTAAAACCATTTCTGGGTGTCCCCCTAATCTATTTTACCTGGGTGGCTATATCCATTGCATCTCTTACAATACCATGAAAATCAGAGAAGTTTATCTTCTCTCTTATCATTTGTTTCACCTGAAATTAAGAAATCCAAAGTGAGGATGGCTGCTGCTGTTATATTTGAACAACACAGAGAGAAGAAAATTCAAGAATATTTCTCTGTTGCTGTGGGTTTAGTGAATAATAGATCCCAGTCTAGATCAATTCTAGGTTCTTGACTGAAGAATTCAAGAGAGTGAAAATAAAATCCAGAATAAGAAGAGCGGCTAGAAGAGATGATTGAGCTGTTGAATAATCAGAAGAATGGGTAATCGAGTTGAGTGATTCTGTGATGTTCTGTGTTGATTGAAGAAGCTGGGAATTGATTTGAGCCTGAGATTGACATAAATTAGGGTTTCAGCTAATAGAAGGGTGTGTTCTGAAATTGTTGATGCAATGGCTTGGTACTGAAATTAGTGAGAATCAGTGATCTGAAATAGAAGAACAGGTGGGAGTGTTGCCTGAGATGGGTTCCTGTTGTTTATGAAGAATGAATGAGAAAGTGGAAATTCAGGCGAAGTTGGAAGCATTGCAGTGAGAGCTAGTGATGTTGCAGGGATTTGCAAGAGGAAATGGTTGCTCCCAGAGGTTGTGAGAAGAACATAGGGTTCAGTTCAGGCATGGGTTTGCCATGGAATTGAGTCTGTGCTGCTGCAAGACAACAACAGGGGATATGTATGAGACACAGGTCAGAGCTGGGGCTTGTGGTGGTAATGCCTGTGGAATTGGAGGAAGATACAAAGACCGCACCGAGGCCATGGAAGCCGAAAGTGCAGGTGAATATTTAGATGTATGCTAGGTTTGCGGTGTCCGATGAAGTGGTGAAGTGCTGTGTATGTGGAGCTTAGGGGCTGGTAAGAAGTGGCAGGAACCGATGGCGAGTTGAGTCAGGCCGGCTCGATATTGTGAATGGTTTTTGCAAATGCAGGTAAGCTAGTTTGTGCGGCTCAAGTGGTGTTGGTGGATACGAATGCAAAGTTACTATGGGTCAAGATGTTTGAGGAGCTGCTGCAGTTGCAGCTGGTAAAACCCAGAACTGAAGATGCCATGAAATGGAGGAGAAACTGGTACTGGTAGAATGGTTTACAGGGAATTACTTTGCAATGAATCGGTGCAGCTCTATGATGATGCAAGATCTGTAAGTCGGGGTGTGGAATTGAACTACTTCAATGAGTGGTGAGTCTCGTTGTGGCTCGCTGTGTCATGATGTATTATTTGTAGTTCAAGAAGGGATGCCAGTGGTGTTGGTGATCGATTCTTGTTGCGAGATGGAGTCGAAGTAATGCTAATGTGCGGTGAAAGAGCAACTGCGACGCTCGGGTATAATAGCCTGTGTTAATTGTTTTGCAGGCGGTGTGCAGGTGTGGGTTGCGGCGATGAAGGTGGAATGCGGCTGGAAGTGGGCTGGCTGGTAACTGGTGAGGCAAATGGAAGCTCTCAGCTGAGAAATAAACACAGAAAAGCTGGATGTGAAAGTGCGAAGAAGTAAAGATGCTTGCAGTGGCTGAACTAAGTCAAGGCAGAGCTGGGTTTTAGTGTCTGCGGATCTTGGACGAGAATGGAGATTGAAATCAGTGCAAGTGTTTTGGTACCTACAATGGGTGATTTTGATGGTCGAAACTCGTTAACGTGTGCAGAGCGTATTGGGATGGTCGTTGGCTGGCTTATGAAGAAAGGATCCGCAGCAGACAAAATGTCTCGTGCTTGCTGAATTTGCATGGAGAGCTTGGATATGATTCAGATGATGGCCAGAGTTGAAAGAATGGAATAAGGTCTGAAACTGGGGAGATTTGGTGCAGTTAGGCAGTGAAGAAGACACCGAGTTATGTGCTATTCAGTGTCTTTTTGTACAAGAGTTTCGCAGAGATGGTTTGAACATGCAATGATAAGGGTATGTCTTTGAGCAGCTGGTGTCGAGTCCGCACTGGGTTTGAACCGGCGATGGCTAGGAGGTTGAAATTGGAGTGGAGTTGCGGAATAGCCATCTTGGCCGGGAAGCAACGGGAATGAATTTTAAGTCGCAAAAACAGTGATGAAAAGCGAGCTAGATTGGTGAGCCGGTGAGCATAGTTCCGGTAGCCGGATTTTGAACTTGAAGCATGAATCGCAATATTTCAGGTGAATCGCGAGGGGGTATGAGTCGGATACAAGAGTTGGCCACGGACATATGAGCTATGGGTCACGCTTTTGGGTGTTTCGCAAGATAAGAAATTGGGTTAGTTGGTTTTTGTGAATGTTTGAACTGCAGAGAAGCAAAGTTGAGCTCTTTGGAAGTGTAAAACTGCCCGGTGATGTGGTGTCGATGACAAATCCGGCCCGAGATGTTTTTCCGACGTCGGATTAGGCCATATTCCGGCGGAAACCCGCTTTTCCGTGAGCATATTTTTGAGACATATTTTCACATGGGTTTCTCACACATGGTTCATGGGCTTGGTGGACTTTTTGGTGATGGACTTTGAAGACCTAATTTTGGGAAAGTGGGAAGGCTATAAAAAGAAAAGGTTTCTATTCTTTTGGGGATACGTATTCTTTTGGGAGTTTCGCAGAGAGCCGGAGCTAGGGTTTGCTTTCATTTAATATTTTCATCTTCTTTACTTTATGATTCCATTATTATTTTGATGATGAACTCCAATATCATGATTAACTAAAACTCTCTTTGATTAAGGGCGATTTCGAAGCCCGAAATATGAATCTATAATTGATGAAATAACTTGTTCTCTTGCATTTATTTATGTTATTGATTGATTTCTACCATGCTAATATTGTCTATGGATTATTTGTTAAGGGTTTAAGTTCGAAATTGAATCATTAATTCTTAATCTATTTGCTAGTTTAGATTTTCTTCGACCCGTAATTGTCTAGAGAAGATAAACACAAGTAGTAATATGTGGGTATTGATGATGGGACTTTGTTAAGTACCCATATGTAGAAATCAACACTAGTAGGTGATTCATGCTTTTGAGTTCATCACTAGGAGCAACCTTATCTCGCAGAGAACTTAGAGCACTTGTTCAAGTCAAACCTAGTAAGCGTACCTCTAGGAAACTTGGCAAGTAGGAACCGGTAGTCGAGCGCTTCCGTATCCGGTGAGCTAGGAGATAGTAACGGAATAGTTGAGCGTACTAATTATTCTAGGGTTGTTAGTAACATGATAATGTGAAGAATATAGCTATCTATCAATTTGGTTTGTATTCCGTGGTCTAGAATGAACCTTTAATCAATTACTTCTCATATTTGAATACGTTTTACAATTTTCAGCGTTTCTACAACAAAATCATCTTTGCTAAGAGTATTTGCATAACAACTTGAACTTCATACCTCCCTTGGGACGATCCTACTTACGTTATACTACTTGCTAGTTAAAGAGAAGTAGAGAAATTTATTTTTGCGAGATTGACACCTCGTCAGTACATCGTTTGCTGGCGTTGTTGCAGTGGTTGTTGTGGTGTCAGGGAAGAAGATGAAGGTGGTGATGTGGTGTTTCTGCAACTGGTCGGTTGAGAAGAGAGGAGAAGAGCAGAGCTCTGAGGTGTTGTCGGGTGAAGAGGAGGAGAAATGAATTAGGTTTTGGTGAAGGGAGTTTATATAGGGGCTATGCTGTGAAGCGGGTACATCAAAGCTCGATGAGGAAGGTGCAGCGATCGTTGGATCTCGGAAGTGGAAGATCTCACGGCCCAAGACATAGGTGGTTGTGGTGTGGAGCGAGAGCAGCGACGAACGATGTGCGAGGATGCAGCGACCGTTGGATCAAGGGGAGATCGAATCTAACGGCTCGGAAGGTACGGGCTTGGATCCGGGATATGGGCCGGGTCTTGGATAGCTCAAACCCATGTCTTGTAAATGGCTTGCTCCTTGTTGAGTTGCAATGGACGTGCGCGCGGGCTTTGGCTTTCTGCTCCATAGACGCTCGACTCCAATTCTTCGCTCTTTTGGCTCCTCAGATTCTCCGAGCTTTATTTATTACCTAAAAACACAAAATTAATTAATACAAATATTTATTCTTGAAAACAAAGAAAACACAGAATCTGGGATAATATCTGATTTATAAGCGCAAAAGATGAGTAAAATGCCAATAAAAAGGTGTATAAATATGCACTATTTGGCACTCATCACACCAAATATATGTAAATAAACCACTTATCACGTACCTGTACGCATACTGGCAGAAGTTTTTGAACCGAAAATTTCTGCTGAGTTTGGAAACTTTACAAACTCAAAAACCGGTTACTTAAGTACGCATGCCCGTACGCATACTTAAGTTGGTTACTTTGTCAAATCGGTCAAGTCCATGAACTTAAACATTTAAATCATAAGGAATGCAATCTTTGCAAACCTTGGCCATAATGTTCATGATTGATTCAAGTGAATCAAACCGATTTGATTTCAATTGTGTTTTCTAAATAATTGAACAACTCTTAACTAGTTTCATTTGAGTCATTTGAACTAGTTATGGTTAATATGAATAAGGTTGATATGAGAGTAATCATATGGCTAACCTCGGTTAACTATTTGTGAACCAACCAGGTGTACACGTTTAGTTACGGCTACATAAACCTAAATGAGGGTACATTTCATCTGTGTGTAACAAACTAAGTTCGATCTAACAGTTGAAAGATATTATCTTGGTTGAATCAGGTTTTTCATCTAACGGTGAATATTGGATGCTTTGTTACCAAGGTAACTTGGATTGCAAACCATGATTTGAAACTATATAAAAGAGAACTCTAGCAACTGGGAAACCTAATACCCACACCTCATGTGTGTTACTAGTTGCATAACTAGAGTCGATTCTCCTTTAACCTTAGGTTTCTTCTCGAGACCCTGTAGGTTAACGACTTGAAGACTTCATTGGGATTATGAAGCCAGACCCAACTATTATCTTTGTAGTTGCGTGATCTGATCTTGTTGTTTCTATCATGTTGAGTGCAATTGAAATAATTGGCTCTAGATTTTATATCTCCGATAGGCAAGATAGAAACGTAATCACAAACAAACTTCGTCTCATCGTTTGTGATTCCACAATAACTTGTTTCGCTAGTCGATTAAGTTTATTGTGAGGTGATTAATAATACTAGGTTGTTCTTCGGGAATATAAGTCCGGTTTATCAATTGGTTCTTGTTCACCTTGATTTATCAAAAGATGGGACAAAAACTCTTGGGTATTTCTGTGGGAGACAGGTTTATTCAATCCTATATACTTTTCTGTGTGAGCCAAATTTGTCTATCCGGTCTTCGACTTTGGGTCGTAGCAACTCTTAGTTGTGGGTGAGATCATCTAAGGTAATCAAGTGCGTAGTATCATGGTGGGATCAGATACGTAAGGAGCGCAACTGTACCTTGAATCAGTGTGAGATTGATTAGGGTTCAACTACAGTCTAGTCCAAAGTTAATTGGTAGTAGGCTAGTGTCTATAGCGGCTTAATACAGTATGGTGTTCAATTTGGACTAGGTCCCTGGGTTTTTCTGCATTTGCGGTTTCCTCATTAACAAAATTCTGGTGTCTGTGTTATTTCTTTCCGCATTATATTTTGTTATATAATTGAAATATCACAGGTTGTGCGTTAAGATCAATCAATTAGAATATCCAACCTTTAGTTGTTGATTTACATTGATTGACACTTGAACATTGGTCTTTGGTACCGTTCAAGTAACTCCTATTATATTCAATCGGGCTCGCAGATTTCTATTTGCTGATTGCGGATTGAATTAAGAGTTAGAGATAATAAACTCTTTGATATACTTTAATCTAGATTGAATCTGACTGTCTAGTTGATTCTCTAGAAAGTGTATTGGAGTAAGTCCCCTCAGATTGCCAAAGTTGGGTGTGGTTGTTAGACCCCCGCATTTTCAATTGGTATCAGAGCACGCAAACACATTAAAGACCTCATAAGTATGTGTTTGTAGCGACCTAATATGGAAAAAGGTGTTATCTCTATAAACGTACCACTAGTCTTCGATGGCTCTAATTACTTATGGTGCAAAATTGCTATGCATGCCTTTCTTCAAGCGCGTGATTTTCAATCATGGGTTTATGTAGTTAATGGCTATGATGCTCCCGTTGTGGCAGTAGGGAATGTAAACGTTCCTAAGAACATTGGTGAATACAATCCTACTGAAATCCTTGCTACAAAGCAAAACTCCGACGGTTTGAATGCCATCATACATGCCATTACCCCAGATCTTCAGCACCATGTGACTACGTGCACTAGGTCTAAAGATGCTTGGTATATCTTAGAAACCGTATTCGAAGGTAATACCAGTGAAAAGGAAGCTAGGCTTCAAAACCTTAATTCCGATTGGGAAAACCTTCGTATGGCAGATGAAGATTCATTTGACGAGTTTAATCAGAAAGTTTCTGAAATTGTTGATGCATCTTTTGCATTGGGTGACTATTCCTGAAAAGGACATTGTGATGAAAATTCTCGGATCGCTGCCATCTAGATACGATTCTAAGAAGCATGCCATCGTTGAAGGAAATAACCTTGATGCTCTTTCCAGAAACACGTTGGTTGGAAATTTAAAGATCTTTGATCATGAGCACACATCCAAAATTGGAAAGGTTGTTGCCTTCAAAGCACAAAAGAACACTAAATTACTTGACAAAAGTAAAAGTGTTTATGTCTCTGAGGATAATATTTCTGAGACTGATTCATCATATGAAGATCTTGACAAATCAGTTTCTATGATCACAAGACAGTTTAGGGACCTTCTATTGAAGAGAAGTAAACAGTTTTCAAGAGACAAACGTAGGTCGTCAGTTAAACCTCACAATCGCGTTCCTCCTAAAAACAGGGATGCTGACGAGGATATGCCACGTAGTGCTTTAAGTGTAAAGGTTTGGTCATTTTTCAAATGAGTGTCCAAATCGTAGAAAATACTCGGAAACAAAGGTCTTCTGCGCAACTCTTGATGAAATGTCTGATCACTATGATTCCAATGAAGACGAAAAATCAAGTGTTACACTTCTTTGTGAAGATATCGATTTTGATAATTGTAGCAATACATACATCAATCTTGATATTCTTCCAAAAAGAAACCCAACCAGTCTGGAAGAAGAAATTAACCTTGTTGTTGGAAACCCTTTATCTGATTTTTCAGGTTCCACTCTGTGCCTAGCAGCTTGCACTTCTCATGAGGCTAAATCAGTGTATAAATTGACATGTTCTTATTGTTCACTCAAAGGTCATGAACTTTCAAATTGTTTCAAGTATAAACACAAGATGAGACATGTCAAGAGACTTCAACGAAGAGCAAATCGCCTAGCAAACAAGCTCAAACTTGTTCAAAAAACCGCTGAGGTATGTAAGATTTTATCCTCTTCAAAGAAGTTGGTTTCCAAAAATAGGTCAAGTCTACTAGAGAAAAGAGTATGGTCTAAACACTTTGATATACAGGGATCTATGAATTCCTTTCAAAAGGGTCATGGTGGACAAATTGTTGTTCACCACAGCGCAACTTATTTGTGTTATTTTTTGTGCATCTTGTCTCATGTGCCTAATTAAAAGAGACAAGAACTTGCACACCTCAGGCTTAAAAAGAAAAAAAATAAAACTTGTTTTGTTTTACTTTTCTTAGATTTGTTGTATGATTAGGAATTCTTTCATATCTAATTGATATTGGAAGGAACCTCCCTCTTTATCAAAAGAGGGTTATTCTCGACTATTCCACTCTCTTTAGGGTCGTGAATCGTGCGTACGTGAACCTGTGTGATTAAAAGGTTCCATAACCCTACATTCCTTTTTCCTTCTCTGAAACTCTTTTCACCTTAAGACTGCATGTTGAGTTTATATTGTGATTTCCTCTCACAAACCCATACACGTATGGAGACTCCAAGCATCATGTGTTCTGATGGAAAAGATGTTAATATGATTGTTAATCCATCAATCATAAAGGAAAAAGAAAAATCTTCGTTGCCTCCGACTTTGAAAAAAAAAAAAAAGGAATGTAAGGAAGCCAAGAGTTGTTCCTTCAAATTGATGTTCTTAAAGAGTTGAAGAAAGCAAGAAAGGAGATTAAGCAAATAAAGGCTTTTGTTATGAGAACTCTCGAAATTCAGAAGGCCCTGGTTCGACATCATCATCCTAGAAGGTTCGTTGGAATCGACTCCTTTCTCCATGAACCCTATGTACCTATGGTTGTTGACGACAAGGAGTTCGGGGACGATAAATAATTCTTTAGAGATCTCAATGTCTAGTAAATCTTCTTTGTTATGTTTTTAGAAGAATAATTAGGGTTTGGAATAGCCATTATTGTGAGTACACATAGCTATGTCCAGCGATTTTCATCTTCAGTGTTTTTAGATTTATTTATTTAAATTCTAAAGTATTTTTTGGAAGATGATTTTTGCAATTTTAATCTTTATGATTTTATATATTGCAAATGGTTATGGGATATGATGTTTACGTCCGTGAACCTGTGACTGTCCCATACTTGTTCAAAAGTTATCTCTATTATGTCGATATGAATGTATTGATGGAAGATAGAATGAACTTTTGACATTACAAAAGTTGAAGCCTTTTATGTCATGTTTTGATAAAAAGAAAGGATAAAACTTTTGTTTAAGGAGTAAGTCTATTATATGTCATTGTGCAAATAGTGATGGAAAATAGAATGGATCATTGTCTATTCCGCAGTATTTGGTCGATCTCCGATCCACAATCTTTTGTGCATATATTGTGTTGTTCCATATGGTTTCTTATGTTGAGCACAATCGACTGAGGTGATTATTATCTTATGATTAACTTAGTTGTTTCTCCGTGAGGTTCCCTATGTCGAACATGATCAACTAAATTAATCATTCTCTTTTGGTTATTTTAGTTGTTGCTCCGTAAGTTCGCTTATGTCGAGCATGACCAATAAAATTGATCGCTTTTTGTGGTTAATTTGGTTGTGTATTCCAATTGAATTAATCATGGGTTCTCTTGTGATTAATTTGGTTGTATTTTTTTCAATTGAACTAACTATGGGATCTCTTATGGTTATTTCAATTGAATATTTTTGAATACAAATTCATGTTTTCATGTGATTTGTTTGTCCGAAAGAAATCTTTATTTTCTTGTGAAAGTAAGGTCGCCTTTGTTGTTCCTTCGGGGATGACATTTTATGGGGGAGAGTTCTTTTGAACTTGTGCTAAATTGCCATATCTTTGTGGGGAGTGCGGATGTGGAATTTTTAGGGGTTATCTTGTATCTTCATAACTCCTTGATGAATGCATTTAGCTTCGGCTTTATGATTGCATCTAAATTTGTTGGTATGTTAATACACCTTTTGGTCATGATGTATCTCCGTGGAAATTTCATTAGGATCCCACTAATTTTCGTACCTTTGCCAATTTTTTTGACAAAAGGGTGAGAATTAATGTGTAGTTCACACTACAAATACATATGGTTTACGGATAATTATGTAAGGGGGATTGGTTTTCATGTTGAGATATGTATTGACTAAGGGGGAGTAATGCATATCACCATAGTGTTATTGTCAAAGTTGTGATACAATTGAACTTTGATGTTGTGTAATAATACTATGACATTGTATAACAATGATCGAGAGCATTTTGTTTTCTCATTGTTATAGCTACAGATCTTCAATAACTGTGATGCTGAACTTACAACCTTTAGAATCATGGAGTACTTGGAAGTGACAAAGATTTCGAGTCGCGTTGAAGATGCCATGGAGATCAAGCATGTGGATAAGAAGCTTATTTTTTTTATCTTTTTTTTAATCCATATGTATTGATAGTTTTGTTACTAAAATTGACAAAGGGGGAGATTGTTAGAGCATTGCTCGGTCAAACTCGCATGCGTTGCTATCTCAAGCATGTTTGTCAATGTTAGTGATCAAAACTATAAGTCTTGATTTCTATCCTATTTGTAGATATCTCGGACTAGGACATAGATAGTGTAGTTGAGCTTAAATCACTCGACGTTCATCTCTTGAAGACGAAGAACTACTAAGGGGAGCTTGTGGAACTTCTTCGACAAAAGGTATGTGGAGACTTGAACTTATCTATCACTTGGAAAGTCTATTTCTACTATCTCTTATATTGAGACATAAGTCGTGTTACAATATAGTTTTCTTTATACACATTTGAGATTTCGAGCTGAGTATATCTCGCTTACAAATTTCTCGAAATATGTGTTGGTTAGCTTTCTCTTCAACCAAGTTCATCTTATATCATGAGAAAATTATCGAGTAACATCTTACATGGTTTGTGTGATATAATCATTTGGTGTAAGACTTGGAAGGTTTCAATAATGATTATTTCAATATCTTGAAAATTGCTTTGATGTTAATAGTGTGTGAAAAACGGCTATTGACATTATAGAAGAATATTTCAATGATTGAAATATAGAGTTGATGATGTAACCATCTTTGGATACAAGCATATATAGTGTGTTCGCACATTAGTGTATAAGTCCATAAACCAGGAGCCAAGAGTATGCATATGTGTGTATACGAAATTGGTGAAGGACACAAGTTAAGTGCGGAAGTTCTCAAACCGAGAATTTCTGCTGAGTTTGGGTTTTGTGAAACTCACAAACCAGTCACCTTAAGTATGCATACCCGTACGCATACTGGCGGAAGTTTTTGAACCGAAAATTTCTACGGAGTTTGGAAACTTTACAAACTCATAAACCGGTTGCTTAAGTACGCATACTTAAGCTGGTTACTTTGTCAAATCGGTCAAGTCCATGAACTTAAACATTTAAATCATAAGGAATGCAATCTTTGCAAACCTTGGCCATAATGTTCATGATTGATTCAAGTGAATCAAACCGATTTGATTTCAATTGTGTTTTCTAAATAATTGAACAACTCTTAACTAGTTTCATTTGAGTCATTTGAACTAGTTATGGTTAATATGAATAAGGTTGATATGAGAGTAATCATATGGCTAACCTCGGTTAACTATTTGTGAACCAACCAGGTGTACACGTTTAGTTACGGCTACATAAACCTAAATGAGGGTACATTTCATCTGTGTGTAACAAACTAAGTTCGATCTAACGGTTGAAAGATATTATCTTGGTTGAATCGGAGTTTTTCATCTAACGGTGAATATTGGATGCTTTGTTACCAAGGTAGCTTGGATTGCAAACCATGATTTGAAAACTATATAAAGGAGAACTCTAGCAACTGGGAAACCTAATCCCCACACCTCATGTGTGTTACTAGTTGCATAACTAGAGTCGATTCTCCTTTAACCTTAGGTTTCTTCTCGAGACCCCGTAGGTTAACGACTTGAAGACTTCATTGGGATTGTAAAGCCAGACCCAACTATTATCTTTGTAGTTGCGTGATCTGATCTTGTTGTTTCTATCATGTTGAGTGCAATTGAAATAATTGGCTCGAGATTTTATATCTCCGATAGGCAAGATAGAAAAGTAATCACAAACAAACTTCGTCTAATCGTTTGTGATTCCACAATAACTTGTTTCGCTAGTCGATTAAGTTTATTGTGAGGTGATTAATAATACTAGGCTGTTCTACGGGAATATAAGTCTGGTTTATCAATTGGTTCTTGTTCACCTTGATTTATCAAAAGACGGAACAAAAACTCTTGGGTATTTTTGTGGGAGACATATTTATTCAATCCTATAGACTTTTCTCGTGTGAGCCAAATTTATCTATCACGTCTTCGACTTTGGTTCGTAGCAACTCTTAGTTGTGGGTTAGATCAGCTAAGGGAATCAAGTGCGTAGTATCATGGTGGGATCAGATACGTAAGGAGCGCAACTATACCTTGAATCAGTGTGAGATTGATTAGGGTTCAACTACAGTCTAGTCCAAAGTTAATTGGTAGTAGGCTAGTGTCTGTAGCGGCTTAATACAGTGTGGTGTTCAATTTGGACTAGGTCCCTGGGTTTTTCTGCATTTGCGGTTTCCTCATTAACAAAATTCTGGTGTCTGTGTTATTTCTTTCCGCATTATATTTTGTTATATAATTGAAATATCATAGGTTGTGCGTTAAGATCAATCAATTAGAATATCCAACCTTTAGTTGTTGATTTACATTGATTGACACTTGAACATTGGTCTTTGGTACCGTTCAAGTAACTCCTATTATATTCAATCGGGCTCGCAGATTTCTATTTGCTGATTGCGGATTGAATTAAGAGTTAGAGATAATAAACTCTTTGATATACTTTAATCTAGATTGAGTCTGAATGTCTAGTTGATTCTCTAGAAAGTGTGTTGGAGTAAGTCCCCTTAGATTGCCAAACGAATTGTTGGGTGTGGTTGTTAGACCCCCGCATTTTCAATGCACATAACAGTTTCTACATAAAATTAACTTCCGAACTTGTCATCCGACTATTTTGACTGCAAAAACCGTGTCATTTTATTACCTCCACCACCATAATGCGAGTTATTTTGTTGTTTCTAGTAATATTTGTTCATGTTTGTTAGTGTCATTTTGTAGCGTTCATTTCTTAATGTTACAAATAATCTTGCAATTTCATGATAAATTCAAGGGTAAATACTCTGAAATGTAGTTAAGCTTTCGTGAGCTAAGAGCAGTAAGAACAAAGCGTCGGTTATTCAATGAAGTTGCAATGCATATTGAAGATAACAAGGATGAGTCCGAAGAAGCGCTTCATGAAATGTTGCAAGTTACCGAAGATATGTTTTCAAAAATTAGTTCGGCGGCGAGAAAGTGGAAGATAGTAGATATTATACCGAAAGAAGAGAGCAAAGTTTGGAAACTCATATAGAGAATAAAAAAGAAGTAAACTCAGAACTATATGCATTTATGAAAAAGTTTCTCCATGATTTAGGGTTATAGGTGCAGGTGTTAACATCATATGAACCTAGTATTACACTTAGTGTAAACCTTCCAAGTAATGAACTAAGTGTTATATTCACTGGAACATACCAAAAAATTTATTCAAGAAGTGATAATAAGGCTTATGGATGGAGTTCAAACCTCTAGTCGAGGACAACAATCGTCTTCTTATAAATTCATTGAGTTTGAAAAGTTTGTGAATCTATTTGACGACAGAGAAATCTAAGCAAAGAGGAAATGCAACCAACCCTAATATTAGCTATATATAGATGAAAAAGAGTTCTTGGTTGGTGATGAATTAATAAGACCAGACTCAAGTTGAAACTCAAAACAAAACATCAACAGTTGATGAGACAGTAGTGTCACCATAAATATAACTTCTTATTTGAGGTGATTCTTCTCTTTTTAAGTGTTCAGATTTTTCTGCCTAATGTTTTCCTGACATAGTTCTACAAAGAGAAGAGTTATGACAATCGACGTCATTCCATAAGCTAAAAAATCGTCTTTCTTCTCCGACCAGTTTTTTCCATGACGAACTTTTCTGGCAAGGTTTTGACAAAGCAATAAGTTTCTAATGGTATTCATCCGAGGTGGAGTGTTGTAAGAATATATGGGGAAGGTAACTGACCACATGTGGCAATATGCATGTTTTACTTCCATCTCCTACTTGGCACATGTAGTATTTATTATTTTCTACTAAGCACATTTCTCTTAATATAATGTATTTACTAGAGACATTTACCCTGTGTACTTAACGAACATAAGAAATAATGAATGTGATATTGATACTCCCTCTTCCCTACTTTTGGTTCTTCTCCATTAAAGCTTTCTCACTTATTTATAATAAACTTAAACATATGTGTGGTTTATTAGGTACATATTTTTTTTTTGTTTTAGGAGAAATTTTAGCCCAAAAGGTGTACAAGAAATTAAAGGTCTACTCAAAAAGTATAGTGCTACTACAGTCAAGTAAAACGGCTCTCAATAAAGTTGTTCTAACTAGTATTCCAACTTTTCAGATGAGATGTTTTCTCATGCCTAAAAAAATAGCTAACAAGACTAATGCTATCAAAGAGACTTCTGGTGGAGAGGCGAACCCAAAGCTAAAGGCTTTTTCGAAAAGCTTGGCGTAGTATTTGTAAACCATTAGAGAAAGGGGTATTGGGATTCCGAGATGCCCATAAATTCAACCCAGCATTTCTAGCTAAAGTTGCTTGGAGGTTAGTTAAAGAACCTAACTCTTTTTGGACAAAGATAATGGGTTCTCAGAAATAAATCTCCTTTAAGAGCTAAATCGCCAGATAAATTCTCATGGATTTGGAAATTTATTTACAAATGATTTGAAATAGAACAATATAGTATTTGGGAATTGGGAGACCATTTAAGTATAAACATCTGGAACTACAATTGGGTACTTGTCATAGGCAATAAACTTTCAGAATATCGTAATTATTCTAATAACTCTTTAACACTTGTGGCTGATCTTATTCATCCAGTCACAAAAAAAAATGAAATATCTCTCTTATATATGGCATATTTCCTGCATCAGTATCCAATACGATTACTAGGATCAACGTTTTCCTAGACATTCCTAACCATCATAAGAAAAATAACCTTAGTTGAACCTTCACAAACTCAGGTGAACTTTCACTAAAATCAATGTATGATAATTCTTCTAGGTCATTTATAGATTTTTTATGTAGATAGCCCAAAATAACCTTTCTATTTGATAAGTTGAAATTAAAATTTAATCTCATATTAGTTGGGCTTTAGACAATTTAGTCATGTACCTCGAACCTAGTTTTGGTTAGTCGAAAATTCCCCCGTCTAGATAGTTAATCCAAAATTTAGACGAGTTTAAGGCTGCACAAGAACCGAACCGGAACCGTTGAACCGCACCAGGACCGGAAAAAAAAAACCAGAACCGGCGAAGGAGGTACAGGGAACGGTTCCAATTTTAAGAAACGGTGTCTATTGAGTACAATGGCCGAGTTCTACTAGATTCCCGGTGTGTACCGGACCAAAATTCCCAAATAATGTTGTCCCTTAGATTTTCGTGAATCTAGACGTTTATGCTAGGTATATACAAATTAGTTCTTCTTATTTCCTTGTTTTTCTTCTGTTCTTCTAAACCAAATTAGTTCTTCTTCTTCATCGTTCTTAATCGTTCTTAATCTTGTGCATGCTTGACAAACCAGCTAGTAATTTCAATTTGTTTTCTTAATGGTTCTTTGTAAAATATGAGGTATTGAATAATTGTATGAATATATGATTCATGTTCGCGTTTATCTTGGATTCCGAGATCTTAGATCTACCTATTTGGAATCTGACCGTGGATTGGTTATTATAGTCTAATGAAGTTTGTGATTGTGAATTTAGATTAATATTTGAGTTTAAAGTTGGTGGAATTTAGCTGGTTGGCATTTTGTTGAATGTAGGAGATATTGTACAACACGATTGAGGAGATTGTATAAATCGTAAAAGTTTACCCATGGGGAAGGGAAATACAGTAAGAGGGCTATAATTGAGACTACTGTTACTGAAGTTAGGTATGTATTAATCTGAACTTTTTTGCAAATTTGTGGCTAAGAAATAGTTGAGTTTGATTGACATTAAAACTTAAATTTAGTTGCAGTAGATAACAAATGAGTTCGATTGACAGTAGACAGTATATTGGTGAATGCCAGAGCTGGCTACCTTTGTCATATATGTTTACAATTCTTAAATTTGGTGGAGAAAGTAAGACAAATTTCGGCAATCCTTTTACCTTTCGTATTTTCAACGGTTCGTGTTTATTTTTGTATGAATCTAGTGGCTCTAAATTGATTTCGTCATTAATGGTGCTCTCTATATGATTTTAAAAATGAGAGAATTAACCTTTTAATGATAATCTGAATTGTATATTCAGATAATGCGAGGTCTTGTTTATTAAAATGGTCTAAAAGACGCTTCTTTGCTCTTGATGATGACATGACGTGTCTTAGATTATTTGTTCCTCTAGTATTGGCATGTGCATCAAAAGGGGCTTGCATTCTATATGGTTGGTTAATTTTGGGTGTGTTTTGGATTATGAAGTTAAACTGTTTCATGCATGTATTGCAGGTTAATGGTACAAGTGAACTTATTTTCATGGGTTCTTCATGGGACAACATTTTGTGACTGCTTTTGTGGATCATATGAGAGAAAAATTGGATGAAGTTGTATTGGTTTCATATGAAGATTGTTTATAAAGATGGATTTTGATGGGTATTCTTTGGAGTTAATCTTGTTACAGTTATTATCAGTGGATAAAGATTTTTGAGAAAAAAAATGTTAATCGTGGCAATGCACTTAACATGTTTTTTGTTATTATCCAGACAATTGGTGAGCTTAAAAAGAAAGAGAGTTTGATGTTAAAAGAAAGGTTTCATTTAAAGAAGGTACAACAACTCTCTCATACCTTTTGTTTTTGGTTATTTATACTTACCTATTTTCTCCCTGGATTTAGCTATTGTTTGGATCATAACTAACCATTTTGGCTTTCAATTTGTACGTTTAATATGAACTGGCAACATTAAGAACGAGTTGGGTGGAAGAAAAGGCTACGAACAATCAATCCAAGAGAATTAAGGTGATTGACTAACCATATTATTTGAGTAGAACGAAAATCTACTTACATCTAGGTAGAGCTGCAAGTGAAAACTAAGGAGGTAATGTGTTCCATTTGGTGTGTAAGTAGATATGTACATAATTATACTTATACACTTATTGATTGTTAATATGTACATAATTATGCACCTATTGATTTTTAAGTGCACATAATTATACACATGTTGATAGTTAGGAGTGGGTTCGATATGTGGCGCAGCCTATGATATATGGCATAAGACCAGCGCTAGCAAGAATATGGTTGAGTTGGATGTGGTTTGTAATTTATCTTCAGTACTTGAAATAGTGAAAAGTTCTCATTGCCATAAATTTTCTTATTTTTGTATTGATTACTTTTCACGGTGCAGTTGGTACCTATAATATCCTCGTGCACAGCCTCCTGCACCCCTACCGTGTCGGAGATAAAGGCAGTGGCTCTGGTAGATCATAAGGAAGAGGGGGATATAGTGATGGCGATGAGGATCGTAGGTCACAAGGAAGAGGGAGAGGGGCATATCAAGTTTTATTAGGATCCGGAAGGTATGTTTGAGATTGGAGTTGTGTAAGTAGATTAACTGAATTGTGATGTTTATATACTTAGATGACGCAAATTTTATGATTTCGTACTATGGTCGACGGTTGCTTGTTGTGCATTAAGATGTTTCTTGGTCTGGTGGGAGTTATAATAGAGTTGTGCAGTCTAGTTTCAATTGACATGAACATTTATTTTTCTTTTTATTGTGAATATTAAATTAATAATTGGGTTAATCTATCTTCGTAAGGATATGTTTCCCAAGATTGTAACACTTTTTTTTATCGTAAGTATGATTTTGAGCCACTTTAGGTAGATAAGTTGAAGTGTTTCCAAGTATAGCTTTGGAAATTTCACCGCAGTTTGGTGTAGGTGTGGATGGAAGAGTTGTTTGTTGAATGTGCACAGCTGCATGAAACTATCATCTTTTTTCCCAATACCTATTATTTTATTCTGTGTTAAATTACTCTATTTAGCAAGTTGGTAAGTTGTTTCTAATAGTAAGAATTAACCGATGAATTTCTTGTACACTAGTTATACGGGTGCACATAAAAGTGCACCTTATTTTGTGCTTGCTTATGAGGTATGATTATAGAAAGTGGTAGTAGTTATGTTTTCACTGAGTTCCGACTTGGAGCACCTGGCTCGATTAGCAGTGGTAATATTAGATTGTTCAGTTCAGGTTTTTATATGGGTGGTAACGAAAGCCTGAAGAGGTCAAGGTTCAGGTTCATACAACAGCATGGTTATGGAATGTGCATACTTCAACCTCTGAATATTATTTCTCCCTATAATATGATAGTGATGGGAAGACAAATCGACAGAGATGTTGAAGTTGGAACTTGTTATACTATACGAAGCATCTTAGTTCTTGTTGGAACCAAGTGGACAAGGTCTCTTTTAAGGGGGGGAATTTAAGCTACATGTTTATGGAGGGTGGAAAGAGTTGGTTGGATTATGGGTTTTACCTCAGCTATTTACTTTTACACCAACTGTTATGATGGAACCAAGCAGTTGACAACAATTCTCATTTCTCAGGGTAAATCAAAGTTGGAACTGGTGTAATTCAATTGTAGATTTTAGTCGAGGTTTGCTTTTCTTAACTCCGTCTGTTAGAAATAGAACTTCACTATCAAGGTCTTCAAACAACTTTGCCAAATTTGTTCAAATGTGTTTGATAGAGAGAGATTCATTTTAAGTATAAGACGAGGTTTATGGTACCAACCTCAAAGGGACTACTGTTGGATAGAGTTTATATTGGTGATGTGGGTGCAAGTTCCTCTCACAAGTACTGCAACTCATTTATCTGATCAGGCCGGAAGTTCGAATGTAACTGCACCAAGCCCATTTCGGGCAGAGGATTCTACAGTCGTGTATTTCTTGGTACTCACAGATAGTGGTGAGAATGTGCCGGTATGGACCGGTTTTTACCTCATCCACATCTAATCCAATTCACTACGGATTTTAAATTTGGCATCCGCACCCAATCCAACATCCAACGGGATGAACGGATTGGATACGGATAATCCAATGGATTTGTGTAAGTTAAATTTATAATGAAAAAATAAAGCATATATGGATGACTTCTTATAGAACCTACACATTTTATATATAAATATAGAAGTGTCATGGAAAACACTCCAAGCAAACACCTTAAAAATTCCAAAATTATCTATATGTTTTCTAGAAGCTATATAAATGCCCTTAACGGATTTTGAAGGTCCTATCCTAGCCCAATCCGTAATCCGTTTGATTTCAAAAATTTCATCCACGTCCAACACATTAGCGAACGGTCCGGGCATCCATCCGCAAATATACGGTTGGTCCCGGTTAAATCCACGGATTACGGGTAAAATGCTCACCCCTGAGTCACAGATGTGGTGGGTTGATCTTCAATACAGTTCTTGTACATCTAAAGGAGGCAATGGAAGTTGGGTAATTACGGAAGTTTTGGGAGGTGTTGGTGTTGCTAGGAGTGCATACCAAGCTGGTCAGTGGTTTACTAGGCTTGGCGTTAGGATGTTTATGGGCCTTACAAATAAATTTAGTGGTCATCGTGACACATTGTCTGCGCATCACACAACAAACAAACAAATGATAACGTCATGCACCTGCATTGGTTAACGATCTTGCAACTAAGCTCTTAGCCTTTAGGACAAGGATATTTTGAAGGAGTGAGGAATGTCATGTACCTGCACTGGAGAGGAGTGCCCCTATCGTGTGGAGTGTCAATGTGTACTATTAGGTAGTATTTAACATACATTTGGGTGTCTTTATCAGTTATTAAGGAGAGTTAAGATGTAGCCAGATGGCTTAGGATCGTTAGATTTGGTAGACAAGCCTAGCTATATAAGGCGTCTCTTGTATTTGAAGAAACCAATCAATGAATGAATGAATCTCTAACTCTTGGGCTGCGTTCTCCTGAACCATATCTTTCTTCCTTCTTTTTCTCTAATTAGTCTATTCTCTTCTCTTCTTTATCATCTAATATTCCCTGCCTATCTGATTTATTTTTAGGGTCATCCACCTTCAACTTGCTTAGGATTTTAATCGGAGGCATACGTGCTTTATACATCTTACCTATTTCCAAGTATTCATGGTATTTGATCCTTGCGACTCTTGCATGTCCATGAAGATCAAGTGCACGTGGGTGGTTATGACGATAATCCATCTTTTTATTCATAGACTAATATTTTCCATCTTCGTTCTCTTCTATATAGTTGAAAACGATCTTGAAGGGGCATTCTATTTTCTTCGTGTTGGTCTTGTTCTTTCTCCCCGTCTTCCCAACATACACGGAACCCTTTTTATGCTTATCAACGTCTTTATCGCTTCTCTCACAAACCATCTCAACCCGGTTCCGTCGGCTTTGTTGCCCGGTCACTAGCACGCAATTTATTAACAATACATGTGCATAAGCCCAAGCCTATGCTTCCGCTTTACTTCCCCATCTCTACAGGAATACAAGGTCATATATACACTTAGTAAACGTTTGGGATATATACTTTTAACATATAAAGTAAGGCATCACTCGCCTACAAGTCATTTTGGAAGTGATCTCGATTATCTTCATAAATAGTGTTAACAACCGAAGGTTGATTGTGCATTGGTTGAGGTTCAACAATCACGATCTACAAGAATACTGTGTGGTTAGATAACTCAAACAAAGAAACTAACTAAAGGTTCGGATAATTCAAAAATTTAGAACCATAGCCGAACCTGGGAAATTCTCAGAGTAAAGTTAGGTTCGGCTAATTCAAAAATTTGGAACCAGAGTCGAACCTTAAGCTTTTAGAAGTTCGGCCAATAATCTGGATGTACACATAGAGCCGAACTTATGACTTGGGTAAAAATTGAAGTTACACCACAATTTTCGGCTAACATAATGTGAGCCGAACATTACACTATAACTCGAAGAAAAAAAACACAAGAAAACAATAGGTTCGGCTATCCATTGAAAGAGATCGAACAAAAAGAACCGTTCTTCCCGCGCAAATTTCAGCTCTCATATTATAGCCGAACCAAGCATTGAACTCCGAATAAGTTTGGAAAATTCCAATTTTTTAGAGAATTGAAGCTAAAAAGATAGATTAGACGTCGTATACGAGTATACCTGTGTATTATTAGCAGAAGGTTCTTCATTAATGTATCCGTCCTCTGGATTTGGCTCATAAACACCATCATCTTGAGTTTTAGGTTGAGATTGAGTTAAAGTTTGAGCAAAATCATTCTCATAATCCAAAAATTTGGCCAGATTCGGATCATTGTTGTAATTGATGTGTATTATATCGTCTTTACGAGATAAAGATTCTCACGGATCATCCATTTTGAATCACAAATATCCCCTAAATCTCAAAAACCCTTTCTTCTTTTTTTCACTTCTTCTTCCTCTCTCAAAACCCCACTCTCTCACTCAAAAATCATTTTTTTTCAACTAATATAACACTAACAACTTAACTTAGTCAATCATTAACATTATCATTAAAATTAATCATAATCATTAACACTAATTAAATAAGGATAGTTATGCCATTATCAAAAAAGGATAGGTAAGGGGTGATGGTAAAAAAAATTTAGTAACCCTATTTTGGCATTATTCAATATCCCCTTAAAAAATTCAGTATGCCTCAAAATAGGTTTATTTTGGTACAACAACAATCTTCCGAAATGGGTTTTTATGTAGTGGGATTTTGTGAAGAAAAAGGTTTGAAAGTACATTTTGCGTACTTTACTTCCACTTTAATTTTATTTTATTTTTGATCAGACTTCCACTTAACTTGAGAGCAACTCGATATGATTTTTTTCTTTCATTTCGATGAAAAAGCAATTTAATGAGATAAATCCCGCAACATCGATCACGAGAAATATGTCTTCATAAATTCCTATAAAGAACAAATAAAATTTGAATCGAAGTTGACTACGTTTCCATTGGCTTTAAGTCTATTGTCTAATACCCAAAGTTTAAAAGCGGTGGTCCTTGGACACATATTTATGGTGGAAGAATTTCATCTTCCAAATTATATGTCACCTCAGCAGTTGGAGGAGATCATGGAAGTTCATGTCTAACAGTGGAATCAAAAAAAAAAAAGCCATTCTGATTGGCGTTTGATTTGTCAACTGTCACATTAATTAATTTATTTGTCCACCTGTCAATATGCAAAAGGGAAACCAAAAAACCGGACACCTAACAATTACCGTGTTCTCAACATTTGGTAAAAGCGTCCATTTAATAAACTTACCCATCTGATTCGTTATTTAATTAAGTGGGCCTCTTTATATTATTCCTGGAAACACGATTTTGATACGCGTTTGACGCTGTACTTTATAGCATTTATTGACATTTTGCGGTGTCAAAAAGGCCAGCCCAATCTGGGTCTGATCTGGCCCGGCCAGATAAACAAAGCAAGCCTCGGCCTGGCCAAGCATTTAAACAGCTCGACTCGAGGAGCGTGCTAGTAATGTGCCCGGCTAGGATGTAATTTTTGGCCTTGTAGCCTGTAAGGCCTGGCCTGCTTAAGCATGAGACTGTATTGGGCCTGCTCAGTCCGGCCTGCCTTGGCGGGTATATGTTTAATTGGTTGAGCGGAGGCCTGTATACATTTAGTTCATTGAGCTAAAAGTAAAACAAGAACCATCATTTGGGGCATACAATAAAATTTGGGGGCATACGAGATATTATGGCACCCAATGCCAAATTATAAGGGCTGCCATAATGATGCTTAAGTTACTATAATACCCCTGCCTAGTTTAAATTACATTACTACCCTTTCACTTAATCCCTCCCACTAATTAACTACCCTCCCACTAATTAACTACCCTCCCACTAATTAACCATTACCCACTAATATAACAATTTTTTAAAAGTTTTAAAACCAAAAACCCTTCTCTCTCCCTCTTCTTCTTATCTTCTTCTCCAAAATTTTCGAAAATTTCTAAAACTTTGTTGGTTTGATTTGTCGATTAAACACATACATGGCACCTCGTGTTAAGCGATGCCCTAGAAATACCGGTCTCGAATCCCGGTGTTGAATCAAGCATTTCAATCTAGGGCATTTGGAAAAGATGGAGATGAAGTGGTTAGTGGATCGATTGGTGTTGGAGAGGGAGAAATAGAGGCTGATTCTTTAAAATTGCACATAGAAAGGTATTTCCCACAAACCCATTGTTTATTTTTTCGTATTTCGTTGATTTATGACATGTAATCGGAGATTCGTCTAGGTTGTTGTTAGTTTAGGGTAGTGTTGGCTGAAATAACGCAGCCGAACTTATTTTTTTTATACAGACGAAGAACAGGTCGGCTTAACATTTGTGATATTTTGAATATCGTATGAGCCGAACCAATTAGTTCGGCACATAAAATTTTGTATGATAACCAAGTAGAACTTAAATACCATTGTTTAATAACCGATCTATTACTTTGTTGGGTTCATTGTTCGGCTCATTGTGATTAATATCGAATGTGCCGAACCTTTCTCTCGACCATGGCTAAAACATTTGGGCACCTTGTTCGGCTCATATTGATAAATATCGAATGTGCCGAACAGACACTGCGTATGGCCAATAGCTTCCTCTAAACTTGTCCGTTTGTGGTGAGTTATCAAATTGTGTAGTAGAATCATATTTATTTAATTTGGAAAACTAATTAAGGTTTGTCATTTGTTTTAGCACCCATCCTGGAAAATTCAAAGAGAAACTTAAAAGGAGAACAATGGAAGTGACTCCTTCTAACTCAAAACTCCCAAACCTCGAGGTGGTGGCACAAAGAACTTACATGCAGGCAAAAGGGGAATTGACACGACTTGCTCTTTGCCACGTAGAACAAGAGGATCACAATGATGAAGATGTTGGTGAGGAAGGTCAAGAAGAAGAAGAACTAGAACAAGAACAAGAGAAAGTTGTTACATCAAGGGAGACAGTAAGCACATTCCACATCCGGATAATGTGATACCTCCTCGCATGAGGATGGTTTGCCCCATGGTCTCCCGAAGATGGTGGAAGAGTGTTGATTGGCTACAAGGAGTCATGGGCGAAGAGAATTTACGAGACTCAGGATCACGGGGATGCGATCCGCGTACTTAGACACCAAACCGCCGCATATTGGGATATTTTCAAAGAGGCTCCCGAGGTGGTGGCTTTAGTACAAGGCTCAGGTTTATGGCCCGCTATTTTCTATGCACAAGAGGAATTTGATCAAGTTACAAACTCAGCCTTTTGTGAGAGATTTTGTCAGGAGACTTACACATTTCATCTCCCCTTTGGCGAGATGTCAATTACTCCAGAGATGATGCATGAGAAGATTAGTGGTCTTAGAACACATGGGAAAAATGTGTACTCGGTTTATGAAATGACTTGGGATGAGTTGTATGTACTTGCTTTGAGGAAACTCTTGGTTGGCAAAAGACAAAAACAGAATTGGAGTTTGCCTGCTTGTTGCTAAAAAGGTGAATTTTGTGGATTCTAGCACTAAGAAGTTGAAGAAAATCAAGTTCACTTTGCTTTGAAAAAGTGCTTTGGAGACACAAAGGAGAAAATTTCAAAGGGGAGTTGGTTATGGACGAGGTCACGCCTAATCGCATCTATCACAGCGTATTTGTTGTATACTTTAGGAAGTGTTATATTTCCCGATAAAGTGGGAACAAGGTTAACGCTCAATACCTCCAATTGTTAAGGGATTTGAAAAGCCGCCACAAGTACTCTTGGGGAACCGCGACCCTTTCTTTCCTATTCGAGCAACTTGGAACCGCGTCTAGGTTAACAAGTAGAAACATTGGAGGTTATTTCACAATGCTTCGGGTATGTTTACACATTGTAGTTCCATTTTCAAGAAAACAATTCGGCTTTCAATTTTGGTTTTGTGTATGCCGAACCTACCTTTCCAAAGGTTCGGCTTGTTATATTTTTTATTTACTAAGCCGAACTTATTAGGTTCGGCGTTAGGATGTTTTTGAGTATAAGCCGAACCTGATTCTGTTTCCCAAAGTTCACAACCTCCATGATCCAATCCAATTCTACTGATCCTAATACTTAAGTTTTTTTTTTTTTGTTTTTTATATTGTTGGTGTAGGTATGGATATATGACCATTTTCCGGATTTGAATTTAGCCAAGGAAGATGACAAATGGGTAGACACATTCCCTACCTCGGCCAAATGGAGTTTCAAGGTAAATAAGAAGAGGAATAAAGAGGAAATGTTGATAGCTTTGAGAGAAAAGTTAGACTCTTTGACTGTTGAACAAGTTGTATTTCAACCATACAAAAAGGATGAAGAAGATGATGAAGTTGTTGAGGATGAAGATATGCCATTGGGGATGTACTATGGGCCATTGTTTTATCCCGAAGGCTTTACAGTGTTTGATCCCCGTCGAGTACTCCGTCAATATGGATTTATCCAAACGATTCCTGGTGCTAGAGGAATCAAAGTTCAAGTTGTTGCCCAAAGGGTTCTAAGGGAACAAAGAGTACGGAAAGTTCATGGAATGCCGAATATGATCCCGATCCTACCATTGATTGTTGGGATAAATTGGAAGATAACAAATTAAGTTGGGTTGACTTAGAAGAGTTGCGTGACGATCCTTCTGAATGTGACCCGTCTTATATAGATTGGTATAACCAAATTTCACATCCTTTAATCATTAATAGGGAAAGTCAAGCTTTGGTAGATGGTAAGATGGGAGAACGAACACAAAAGGAAGTCGAGCCGAAGACGAGGAAGAACACAAAGGGCATGGTTGAAGATTTTTCGAAGTCTTACCGAACTATGGTATATTGAGTGCATACTTTTAAACTTGTTTTCAATATTTTTGACTATTGTTGCTTATATGTTTTAACTAAATTTTATCAGAGTAATTTTTTTCAAAAACAGGCCAAAAGGCTAACGGACACAATGGAGGTATTGGGCAACCGGGTCTAAGCTTAAGACCGATATAATGGCAGCCTTGAACAAATGCAATAACAAGTCTTCTATCCTTCACACTCTCATGGAAAGGTTTTGATGGCGGCGCGTAGGTGTAACTACTTCCAGCCCTCGCAAAAGAATGAACAACGCAATTGAAGGTCTCCGCGATTAAAAACCCACATATCGGCATTTGCATCCAATGGTCACTTGTGATGACGACATCCCCATGTAAACGCCGTTCAAAACTAATGAACTCTTGTGCGACCCCATGGTCTCCGCCACCTCGCATCATTGACTTGTAGAAGTCCTTGTTTCGCGTAGAGTTTGTAACAATCTTTGACGAATATAATTTACTTCATCCCCTTGGGAAACTTAGGTTGGTTACCATCTTTAAAAGGTCCTAGTTGTTCCCCAGTGACATGGAAACCACAATTTCCATCCCCTTCAACATCATCCATGGATATAATAAACTCATGAACAGCTTCGGGTAGATTCTCCAAGTAGTTTTTGTAAATCATATTAGAAGGTCTCAAATACTTCCCCAAACTATCTCTTTTAGGACCCTTCATTTTCCCTTCCGCATATATGGTTTTCTTCTCCTTTTGCTTGGGCACCGGAGTGGTCTTTGTTGTTTCCATTTGTTGAGATGGAAACATCTTACCCTTAAGCTTTACGTCTCCTTCCAATGGTTGAGGAAATAGAGGACCACTATTCTTAACTTCTTTGTTACTTGTTTCACCTTTAACCTTGCTCGATCGACCACGTTTCTTTGATAGCTTCACTTCATCCATCTTGTCTAACTTCTCTATTGCCTTCTTCTCTTCTTCGTACTTTGCATCATGGTATTCGACCCCGCATGGATCCCTTGTGGTAGGTGTGGGTTTTTGGTAAGAGCATACGCTCTTGCTCTCTGCTCTTTTCGGTTTTCTTTCGTGGGTGGCCTACCTTTTTGTGGCCCCTTTTCCGGTTCTAATATACCTTGTTGGGTGTGAGGATACAGGATTGGCATCATGTTGTCCCATAAGATTTGTTTTTCAGGTCGCAACATCCCACGATACATTTCGGCCAACCTTTTGCCATAAGGTGTGTCCCAAATCTCTACATTATCGTCCTCGTCGGGCATAGGATCACTACTCAATTGTTTCCAATGAGGATCAATATCCTCAAAAGGTATAAGACAATCCTTGTACCGAAGTAGTTCATGCCGACACGGAAGTCCCATGCTTTCCCTCATTTTACAAACACACTCTTCTTGGGAGTTAGCATCCATTTTGTCCATCAAATCCACTTCCTTCATTATAAGTTCAATGCACAAATGAGAGACCCTATGGGTTAGTCCCCGAGCCACTTATCATCCGGAAATCATCATGCTTCATCATTAGACTTTTTCGAATAACGTTCTAATTCTTATAACGTCACTCATGAAATAGTCTTCCATTTGCGTCAAACACGGTGACGAACGTGTCCACGCACCCAAATAGATTCCTCTTCAAACGATAGTGAGCCGACTCTACCATACTTGTAGCTTGGTTGTGAAGTGCTTGTGGTAGTTTTTAAATGCACTAACAAATCTATGTGCGTTGGTATCCAAGAATTGCTTGCGTAAATATATAATTATCTCCGGGTATTTGACGCCCAATTCGCAATGAGCTTTGCAACATTTTCTTCAAACACTTCTTCGGTGATGGACCAAGTCAAAGCTTCCCAATCATTGTGGAAACATGCCCACATCCTTTCATTAGCCTCATATGCTTGCTTGAATTCTTTCTTCTTCACTTCTCGTTCTCCATCCGGTAATGTAGCAATCTTCTCTAGCTCTTTAAACTTAAGCGGTTGGATTATCCCTTGGCATTTCTTCCGAACATTATTCCATACATGAAAGGTACAAAGAAAGTTTTGCGCGTTGGAAATACATTCCTTATAGCAAACATCAATGCCGCCTCTTGGGGTTACCATGACCTTTGGAAGAGCATCCTCCGGAAGATTAACTTCACTTGTTCCAATGCCCACACATAGCTTTCTTTCAACTCATCATGCAAAAAACAAAAAGCAACGGTGAAAGGTGACTTGGTTGACGTATGACCAACAACGTTCATCAAGGGCATCTCATACTTATTGGTCTTGTAAGTGCAATCCAATATGAGAACTTGTGGGAAGCATAACGCCAACTTTACGCATTCGGATGGGCAATAAAAGGTGCGTCACATGGCCGAATTCATCCAATTTCTTTTGGCAAGCATATTTCTTCTTTTGCGCCAACCACAATAATTGTTGCATTACCAACCTACCTTGCAAATCCTTTCTTCTTAAAGTACTACGGGCGTTATAGATTTGTTGCAACGTAGTCTTATTATTCTTATCATCCGCCTTCAACTTGCTAAGAATTTTAGAGGGTGCCATACGTGCTCGTGTCATTTTATCTACCTCGCATATTCATGAGCTTTGAGTCTTCCGGCTCTATAATGTCCATGAAGATCCTTTGGACGTGGGTGGTTATGGCGGCAATCCATATCTTTATTCATTGTGAAAACTCTTTCATTTATGTTCCAACTTAAGACGATCTTGAAAGGACAATTTATCTTCCTTGTTTTAGTCTTATATTTTTTCCCAGGTCTTCCCAACATATGGCTTACCTTTTTCTTCTTGCTTACTTTCTTCCCACCCCTCTCACAAACCATCTCAACCCGCTCCTTTCGGCTTTGTCTACCTTTAACTAGGACGCAATTGATTTTCCAAGCATGTTCCTCAACCCATTTTATGACTTCTTCTTTGGTTTTCCACGTCTACATATCCACAAGTACAAAACTTAAGTTTTATTAATGATTTTGCATACAACATACTAGAAAATTAATAAAAACATAAACTACGTTAGTTACCTACCAAGTCAGTTTGGAAGTGATCTCTAGTATCTTCATGAATGACATCAACAGCGGTGGTTGATCCTCCATAGTTTCCATTTGAGGAACAATCTACAAGAATATCATACGAGTTTTGGGTAAGGTTCGGCTCACAATATGTACTCTATGTAAGCCGATCTCGGTGGTTGGCTTTGTTCGTATTTGGAAGATAAAGCCGAACTACTTGTCGAACATGGAATCGGCCGATTGGGAACTAATATTATAAGCCGAACAGAAGACTTGGAAATTTATGAAAACAAAAATATTGTTCGGCTCGATAACGTGTAAGTTTTTAACATTACATTGTAACTCTTATTTTTTTCTACGGTTGTTTGTTATTTTCACATCATGGTTGAGTAGAACCATGAATATTATTTGGCGCGAAAATAATTGGTGACAGTTCGGCGTATATATTTCTCAATCGAAGAAACCGAATTCTTATTTATTATGGTTCGGCATATATATTATCTGTGGGAACCTTACTCATTGCGCAAGAACTAGCAGAAATCCTAACTTTGGTGAAATCAAGCTACAAAACGGAAATTAAACAACTTATGCACCATACATGTATTATTAGCATTGGGTTCCTCATCCATGTACTCATCTTCTGGATTTGGCTCCATAAAGGAATCATCTTGAGCTTGAGAAAAAAGTTGAGTTTGGGTAAAATCATTTTCATAATCCAACAAATAAGCAATGTCTGGATCTCCATCGTAATTGATATGTATTTTCTTAGCTTTATGTGATGAAGATTCACCTTCCTCACTCGAATTTGTATCACACATCTCTCAATAATCACAAACAAAAAAAAAAAAAAAAATTTCCTCCTCTCCTTCTTCTTTCCTCCTTCTTTTTCAAAATTAACTCACTAACTATCTTTAAAAAGAAAATTATTATCCTAAATTAACACTAAACTAACAACAATCATTAACAACTAATTAATCCGATTAATACTAATTTAACACTAATCTCGAAGGGTATTTTTGCATTTTAGAAAAGAGGCGGATAAGGGCAACCCTAAAAATACTATGAGCACCCTTTTTTGTCTTATCTCGTATGCCCCCAAATTTTATTGTATGCCCCAAATTAGGGTTCATATGAGAACAGCGTGGTTCGAACTCCTGAACAAGAGAGTATGATAAGAGAGAGTGGACTACTGTCGCACAAAGATATTTTGTGTGTTAACAGTTGACACAAAAGATTATAAACAATGGGCCTCATAGATAATATGCCGTCATCTATATGCTTACGGCTTACCTAAAAATTCTAACGACATATATATCAACTGCATATAAACCAAGATATATTATTTCCCCTAAATATTCTAAGTTCTAACGGCAAATAAACATGCCATATGTATCAACTGATTATTGAACTACGGGTGAGTTATCAAGGACGCACAATAGAGCAAGATCATTATTTTCTTATCGTGATTGTCATCTTTACAGTGTTAATGGTGCCGCAATTATCCCATGATTATTCACTTTAAAAACAATTACATTAGATTGATGTTCCATTGTTATTACTTACCATCATATCCTTATTCACATTTCACCAAAAGTATCAAACTATTTTCAATTGAGTAATTACAAAAGATAAATGATAATACTAGATGACCGCTGCCACGGTGGAAGGGCCGACCGAAAAAAAAAAAATAAACGAAATATAATTACTCTAATTTTCTTTTTGTAAACTTAATTGCTCCACACCGGCAACAACCTTATACATGTGGATCTAGATGACCGTTGGAACAGTGTGGGGGGCGACAAAAAAACCCAAAAGATACCCGCTTTTGCATCCTTCTAAACCTCCGTCAAAACCGAACGGAAATCAAAATCTTTTATGAAATTGAAATTTTATGTTAGGTTTCATTTAACAAAAAAATGGTCATAGAAGGGTCTCCCTCCCTACGGGCCCTCCGGTCGGCCCAATAATACAAGGTAGTCAAAGTCAAACTTCAGCATGACCTAGTCATACACGTGGGTAGCTTTTGATTTAGAATGCAAGGTTCTTCGAACACGTGGAAATGAAACTTTAACTTCTAATTACACAGCTGCCTCTTTATGCTCTAAGAAAAAGCTGCTTCTTTTCCCTCGGTTCCTTTCTTGTTTATCCAATCACCGCCACCAGTTTCACCTCCACTATACATACTCCCTATCTCAGTGTTGCTCCTAAAAGCGAAAATTCCAGGTTTGGGTTCCCATATAACTTGAAATCAGATGTTTTTAGTGAAAGAAACCAAATATTAAAGCTGAAGTAGAAACATATACAGTGATTGCGTTGGGTGATCCAAAGATCTGAATTTGAGCCATGGGCTGCTGAAATTGTAAGTTTTCTCATGTTGACAATTACGGTTTTGTATGAATCAGAAAATTTTCTTTGTATAATCACCGAGTCAGACCGAGGTAGCTTGTTGTTCTTCACCAATGTCCGATGTTGTCTTTGCGAGTTTGGATTATGAAATTGATTTTCGATTTTGATGTAATTTGATGGTAGAGGTAGCAATTAATCATTAAAAGGAAGAAATCTTAAGGAATTTGAAAAACCATGGTCCGAATTTTACGAATTGACAAAAACTTGAAGACCAAATTGGAACATATTTGGTTCTTGTGATTAGATTCCTCCCATCATATAGAGCTGGTGGTGGTGGAGGTGGAGACTTTTAATTTGTGATTTTTCTTTGCCTTCGATGCATTTAATCTCGAATTTCTTATAAAATTAATTTTCATGAAATTTGGTCGTGGCGGTGGTGGTTGTCTTGATGAAAAAAAACGAAGGAAGAGATGGGCGGTTTTAAAATTTGGTGGTGATGGTATTGGTTACGGTTTCTAATGGTGTTCTTTGGAATTCATGGAGGTGGAGGAAGAAGCCGGTGGTGGTGATAATTGAAGAAGATGAACCTGAATGTGCGGATGTAATGTGTTCGAGGTGATGGTGTTCGAGGCGACGGTGTAGAAAAACTGAGAAACAAAAGAGATGAAGGAGGGGTATTTCCGTCAAGTGACGAAAAAAATAGCCGGACGGAAATCAATTTTTTTTTTATGAAATTGGAATTTTTTGTTAGGTTTCATTTGACAAAAAAGTGGTCATATAAGGATCTCCCTCCCTACGGGCCCTTCGACCCTCCGATCGATCGGCCCAATTAATGCATCTATATTCTAAACTAAAAATATCTCGGCGGTAAGATGGTCAGCCATATTACATCTAACCTAGAGGTCTTGATATTATACCCCGTTGCTGATGCTTATTTTTGCAAAATATGTTAAGCAGTCTTTGACAGGCTAGCCTGGCCCGACCAGGTCAGGCCCAACGAAAACCACGCCAGGCTCAGGCCCCGTCCGGGCTGTCTTAATTTCTTATCAGTCCGGGCTGGCCTGGCCAGTTTAATGGACAGGCTTCTTCAGGCCGGGCCAGCCTGTTTGACACCTCTAGTTTTCACATTCCACGGAATAATGGAAGGGAAAAATACCGTTTGGTCATTTTTTATTTTTTAGGTGGGTCCATGTCTGTTTAGTCCTTTGGTCAAACGCCTTCACTGTTTGGTCCATAATTATTTAAAAATATTTAAATAGACAAAAATACTCTTCCGTGTTAAATTTTTATTTTTGTAGCAGTTTTTCCGTGCTAAAAAAACAGACTTCATTCCCAGGAATGAAGTCCATACCCAGGAATGAAGTCCATACAAAAAGCTAAAAAAAACAGACTTCATTCTCAGGAATGAAGTCCATACAAAAGCTAAAAAAAAAAAAAACTTCATCATCTTCATATACTTCAACATCATCAGCAGCAACATCAACACCAGCAGAGAAGAAAAAACCCTAAAAACTCCATCGTTCATCATCTTCTTCGTCGTCTTTATCATATTCATCGTTTTTCAATAACAACAAACACCATCTTCAAGCAGCAGATCTCGAGAAGTTTTTATCATTTTTCTAGTCTTCAAACAAGAAAGATCAAATCTACACATCAAGATTCATCGTCTGCAAACATAAACACAAGCAGAAAGAAAGAAAGAAAAACAAATGGAGAGAGAAAGAAAACTAGATCTGAAATTGAGAAGAGAGAATGTGAATATGAAAATAAGATATTTTGTTATTGATTTTTGTATATATGTGTCCCCTAGAATCAAACAATAATATAAGGGTATTTCGCCACTTCAGGGTGACATTTTCATCATCCATGACATCGCGTAGACCAAACAATAATTTTAGGACCAAACTATAATTTATATTACCAAATAGGACCAAAATGAGATATTTGATTGGGTCAAATGGACTAGACTCATCCTAATATATTATTCCTTGGACCTAATGGTATGTCCTACATAATGGAACAGACTTTGGAAAAAGTGTGAAAACCTCCTATTCTTAAGCCATTAGACTTACATTCCACATTTTTTCCAAACTTGGAATGGCTTGGATTCCACCGGAAGACTTGCTCTTATGCCTCAAAACAACCACCGTTACATCAGGCAATATTTTTGTTGGACATATCTACGCCTAAAAAATTATGCACCAGGCGAGTATTATAATGTCGCAGATTCCATCGGAGACGAGCTAATATCAGACACGTATTATAACGCAGCATCTACAGATTCTATCGGAGACAAGGAAAGTATACTGTATTCCGTCAGAGGTAGTATGATTCATGAAACACGAAACTTGATCAGATTTTAACCAGTATTACAGGTAACAGTAATAACACTGATCAATTATAACCAAAAATATTTGCTCGTCAATTACTGAGGAAAATAAATGACAGTGTCTTACACAGTTAACATGTAATGGGTAGAATCCGAAAATGCTAGACTCAAGACTGCAAAGTACTACTTGTGCATTTACTGTTAACATACCAGCAAGTAAGCTAGAAGCCAGACAACTTACCTGAGTATATTGCCAACCCTACACTAGCTGCATCCCAGTTAAATTCTTCTAGAGTACAAAAACATAAAAATATAGGAACTGGAAGTTGTACATGCCAAAAATAAGACAAGCTCAATGTTGAAACTTAGCAAGAAGCAAGCTCAAGAAGAGCCGACATAATTAGTGAGTTTGCAAATACTGACAAACTGTATAACTAATACACTGCCTAGATAGAAATGGCTCGACTCACTTCTCAAAAGGGAATTCTCTGATCGTTAACAGCATTACCTTAACTCAAAAGGAAATTCTTTGATCACTAACAGCCCTACTTTAACTTAATTCAGCACCATATAAACTTCCACAGTAGTAAATGTTCTGATGATTGTCTCCAATTCGCCCCTTCAGAATTGAGCAATACTAACCCATCACCGCTCCATCCCCACAGAGGGTCAACTAATGCTGAAACCAATAGTAGACAACTAGAAAGATCAGACAAACATTTCATAATAACGAACTGCAAAATATTTTAAAATTTAAACACATCAAAAAGCAAAAATAAGCAGTCTGACATCTGACTGAAACCTTAATAGATAGAGCATAAATTCCACCTTTGACAATTCATATGGTCTCCGTACAAAAGAGAAAAAATTTCATACTTCCATTCCCTATCTGCATTCAGGCCAATGAAAAAGTAATTCACTCAGATTTTCTGCCCTGATAATTTGATAGAAATTTGTGGCCGTCAACGAATAATGCTCAACTCTATTTCCAAATGACTAAGGCTTAGTTTGGTAATGCTTTTTTTTTTCCAAAAGCACTTTCAAAAAATATATATAGTAATAATTTTCCATATTGGTGTTTGGTAAAAAAATTAAAAGTCTTTTTGTCCAAAGACTTCCAAAATTCCCCAATTTTCATAAGTTGGGGGAGGAGCTTTTAAAAGCTCCAAAAGCATGCTTCTGGTCCACCTAATTTTAAGACTTGATTTTTCTTTTATATCCCTACTTTATTTTATAAATGACTAAAATTGCCCTTAAATTTTTTACAATCAATATCTTATTCTCCATATCATATTTCTTAAAGATTGTTATTTTCAATCCATATCATGCTCTTTAAAGATTATTATTTTCAATTTCAAATTATATTTTCTATACCATTTCAATACAAAATTCTAATTTATCTTCATAAATGATTTGCATATATTCTTGATATTCGTTCTACACTTTCATGTGTATATACCTATTTGTAGTGATTGCTAGGCCTTCATCTCTTTCACCAACGACTATTGAGGTATGCTTTTCTTTGTCCAATTGAAATTTACGTTTATGCTTTATCCATTTCTTCTTCCTTAAGAGTTTGTTTTTTAATATACAGAATGGCATCACATAAAATATATATGTGGTGAAATTTATAAAAAAAATAATCCAAAATAAAAATAAGAGCCAATATAAATAATTGTTTGATCTTAGTTTGATTTTTGTTATCCCATAAAGTGGATTCACATTAAAATGTTATGTCTATTTTAGTCATTTGCTACAAATACAATAACTGAACTAATATTTTACCAAACACAACTTGATAACTTTTTTAATCAGCTTTAGCTTTTAATATATAGTTTACCAAACACCTAATCGTTTTTTACTGACAAAGACAAAGACAAAGACAATAGAAAAGCGCTTCTGCAAAAGCCACAGCATTACCAAACTAAGCCTAAGTAGATCTATCTCTGACTCAATCTCAAGCTTCGGCTACAAAGTGCATAGATGATACGATGTCAGCCAATGGAACAAATCCAAAAGATAAAGAATATCATTAGAATAACCACCGAGTTTTCGACAATCAAGCATATGAGATAAAATGGAGAGCATAAACAAGAGCCATATTCACGGATCTGCAGCAAATATCTCAAACAAAAAAACAATATAAGAGCCAGTATAAGTAATAAGTTATTGCATCTCATTGAAAAGAGATTGAATATTCACAATTCCGAGCTCTAGCCAGAGTGCTCTATACATACTTGGCCACAAATCACTAAGAAACCAGCCTAGAAAAAATAGAGTGGACACATATATTTCGAGTACAAAATAGTCTGTTTTTGAAATATTTGTTGTTACCAAGACCAACCACATCTTCTGAATCTTCTTTCTTTGCATGCCCCACATAAGATTCTGAGTCAAGCGATTCTAGGCTCTCCCTAGAAACAGAAATACTGACGGACTAAGCCTCTAACTTCTTGAAATCAAGAATTCAACTAGTTACACGTTCTGGATCAGGCAAAATATTTAAAATTACACACTAAATCTTGAAATGACAACACTAAGCAAATATAATCTGAGAACTAAGAATCAGCTAGATTTCCTAGAAGGCTAGAAGCATCGACCACTGGGAAAGCTCTCAATTTCGCACGATATTCTCTGCATATACTTTTCAGTCACTGTTTTTTATTTCTTGTAAAGGAAATAGGTTTACTACAGTTTGCATGACAAAAGTAAATCACAAAATGAGCAGTAAACATAAAATAAAAAGCTACAAGAATACTTCATACATGACATAATATCACCAATATGGTCAACTACTTAGATTCAGGAAATACCCCTAGTTATCTAATCTCAAAATGCATACAATTTCCATAAAGGCTGCTTAATGAGAGAGGACCGTACTCAAGTTGCAACAAGAAAATATATGTGATGCTTGGATTGTACATTGATTAGGATATGAAAGCTCGAAACACTAATACAAAATACTTAAAAAAACAGGCCTAACTCAAGTTGATGAATACATGTATATCTGATGCTTGGTTCTACACTCAGTTGCATAGGAAAATAACAAATACTACAGAAGCAAAGTGCGGAGAAATTACTTCGACTGGAGTTCACCCAAAATGCCGTCATTAGGTTCTTGGATAATCCACTGCAACATACAACAAATCATTTCCCGAAATGAACCATTTCCACTTCCATTTTCTTAGTGCAAAAACATAACAAAGATTAACACCATACCTTTCTACCATATCTTCCTCCCGTCTTATATACTCCCTTTTGTTTTACTTCTTTGTTACTGACCAACATAAGTACCAGAGGTTTTTTTTTTTTTTTTTTTTTTTTTTTTTTTTTGAACGAAAAAGGTTAAAACTTTATTGAAAAGAGAAAAGAAAACAAGAGGAGACGCCTAGGCGATACAAGAAGTGAGTCTAAAAAGACTGCACTAAACAAACAAACAAAACCGGCTGACTGGCAGCAAACCAAACAAACAAAGAAAAAGGAGCCAAAACAGGCACAACGAGAAGGAACAACATGTCATCCCCAAAACAGTCACACAGAAACAAGCTGACTTGCAGCACACAAAGCAACATGAACACACCTAAAGAGATTAAAACTTCTTCTTATGTGATCGATGACCTCTTCCCAAACTCTCCGCACCATCCTGGAACTTCTTCCAAACCTTTCCATTCCATTTCAATTTTTCTAACATAAGTACCAGAGTTAAGTGCTACTAAGGTCTCAATATAAATCTCCACTTCAGGGTCTGGAGATTCAAGGAAACCATGTTGTATGTTTAGAGCTCTAGCTCTTTCAAGCTTAGGGTCGTATGATATCAAATGAAAGTCGGATTCCAACCTTGAAAAGCCTTGAAATAGGATCTTACCATTCGGTAAAGTTTGAATTGGTCTGATATATTCCATCTCCGTCACAAGTGCAGTAATCTTGGAATGCTTACTCCACTTGTTATTCATCATTGTCCACACATCAATGTGATCGTTTTGATGCCTACATGATTTATACGTATGATTCTGATGAAGTAGGCAAAGTTTCCCTTCCCATACGCCCAAATATGGCAGACAATGGTGGTCAAAGTCGTAAGGCGGTAATGGCAAATCATAGAATGTCTCATCAGAAATATCAAAACAAACGATAACAGCAGAATCAGGATCAGCATGAAGATCAGTAGCAATCCAATGAAGAACACCATTAAGAAGCAACCCCTTAGTTACAGAAAAAGGGAAATAATAAGGAACGAAACCAAGATTCTTCCATGAATTTGAAGCTAATGAGTAAATTCTAGCTTCCCAAACCATAACCTTTTTTTTATAAAATCTCGCAAGTCTTAATAACTTATAATCATTATTCTTGCAATCAAAACCAAACCCATGTTCACCAAAATAAATTTTTTTTGGGTCGGCTAAAGGTTCTGGTAGTAGTTTATATTCTCGGGTAGCCGGGTTCCAAATGTACAAAATTTTATGATCTACTGTTATCGTTTCTGTTTGATACGAATCTGTTACCATTTCTTTTTGACACAGATCTGTTACCATTTCTATGCAAACCAAACCGTGTGAAGAACCTATAATTAGAGGCGCCCTTGTTGAGCCCGTGAATGGATAATCAATACGACTTAAAGATGGTGATGATGTCACCGATAGAACATTACCGTAATAGAGGTCGGTAAGCAAGACGTTGAATTTGTTGATTCGAATTGCATGGTTGAGATGATTTTTGATGAAATTAGGGTTTTGAAATTGATGAAGCCAAAATTTGGAGATGCACCTGAATCTTGCAATCGACTTAACAGGTAACCTTGTAAATATATTCTCCATGATTTTCTCCGGTAAGACTCTAGAGAATTTCCTTCTTCTTCTTCTTTCTCTCCTCCTTCTTCTTCCTGTAAAAGCGAGGGAGTGTGAGTAGGCATCAGGTAAGATTGACATTTCCATCCTTCTTCTTCTTCTTACAGTGACTGAGAGTGAAAGTGGGTGCAAAGAACTTGACATTTTTCTCATCTTCTTCCTCTTCACCTCTCCTTGCTGTGACAGTGAGTGTGAGACTGATACGGGGGTGAAAATTCTTCTAGGTCATTTAAGATTTTTAGATTGCCCGAAATAACCTTAGGCTAAGTCCCATGGGTGCTAATCTAGTATTTAGATTAAGAATCCACGCGCCCAGCAAGAACCTCCCAAGTTACATCGAAGACTAATGTAGAAATTGACGTTTAGTCCCAAAGTTACTGGGCTTAAGACGCTTTAGTCCATCCATCTGAAGCCCAAGATGTTTAATCCAAAAAACCGCCTGTAACAATTTAGTCCGAACTTGGACGATTTAGTCCAAAACCGCGTACGAGTCCCGAGTTTCCGATTTTTCAATATACCATAATTAACCTCGAACGATTCCTTCTGCATAAACTGTGATTTTGAAATCGAAACTTTTGGATCTGAAACTTCAATTCAAAACAGATGCACGGCAGAGATGATTTGGGAGTCGATTTAACAGTTTCAGAGAGATTTTGATCGTTTCTTCATCATACTTCAACTCAGTTTACGTTCTTAGTCCAGTAATTTAAAAGTTTCAGAGAGATTTGTTTGTTCTATAGTCCAAAATTCTTAATCTCAGGTTTGAAGAAACCACTGAGTGAGAGATAGATCGATCCAGGATTAGATTGGATTTTGATTTCTAATGGAGCAGAATTCAACTTCAAAGTTAGTTTTCTTTTGGTTGTATTTCATCTAATTTTCAGGTTTTGTTTCGATTTTTAGTTTTTCCGAGTTTCGAGTTTATGAGTTGATGATATCAATTTGTATAATCTTGAGTTGATATTTTGTTATATACTAGCTTTTTGATTCTCTTGATGATGATGATTTCTTGTAATTACTAGATAAATTCGATTTTTGTTACTTGATGTTGATTTTTTTAGTTTTATGATGCATGATAAGAAATCGACGGTGATACTATATCCTAGTCTTCTATTTTTTGTTCCATTAAGATTCTCGGGAGCTTAATTGATGGAGTATTTTTATCTAGGTTTAACGTTAGTTGATGTTTTTGGCATTTTTTAAATGTGTACTTTCATGTACGATTTGGCATGAATTTTGGCACTTTTTAGGTTTTATGAATTTTGAAGCTTGAGATGTTTTATTATCATTTCTTTTGTAATATGTAGGGGTTCCAAATAAGCTCGACAAGTTCATTAATGATGTTTTGAATCATGGTGAGCATTCGTTGATTTTCGTGTTAATACTAAAATAACCGTAGAAGAATGAAGCATTTAACATGCAAGCACCGGAGGTCTTTGTCTCCCGGGAGTATATGTTTCGATTATATGGACAATGCTCAAGTAGTTTATGTGACAGGTGATATACAACTTCAAAGCTTAATTGGTTTCATGATTCTTATCGATAACGAAGATGTGTATTTGCGTGTGGGAATAATTTCGAATCATACTTCTCGTTCTAAGTATGGTAGTAGTGAAGTGATGTAGTTATGGTTCTAAGTCCGGTTTGCAGCAGAGTTCCGCTTCTTGTTCTAAGTCCGCTTGTGTAACTGAAAGTCCTAAGATGGTAAGGGTCTTAGATCATGATGCGGACAAGGGTAAGCCTCTTATTATCGATGAATGGAATTATATATTTGTGAGATTGGTAGAGAATTCGTGGGTGGTGTTAAAGTTGTTAGGATTGCTCTTGATGAATACAAGATGGCTAATGGGTCACAAGCCTATTATTCTTAAAAATGATGGAACTCGTTTTACCGCAAAATGCGAAGAAGATGGTTGTGCTTGGAGGATTCATTTTGGGCCCGTAAATGGTGATACTTCTCGGTTCGTGGCCGAAAGATTCTAACGCTCTCGAGGTTAGTGGTTTTCATACTAGTCCACATTGCTGAAATAGTTAGTTTACTTGCTCTGGTTAGTTTTTATGTTGATTTGTTTTAGGTGTACATTGTGGTGCACTGCTACGAGTAGAGTGCTGAAGTACCAACACATGTAGATCTTGTTGGTACTTGTAACAAGTATATGTGGTGCACTGCTACGAGTCTTAGATCTTGCTCTGGTTAGTTTTTATGTTGATTTGTTTTAGGTGTACTCTTCTCGTCCATACCAGCTTTTCAACAATTTATCCATTTGATCTTGGAGCTGTAGTGCTGAAGTACCAACACATGAAACTGCTACGAGTCACCCACTCCTTAGTCCTGTGGTGTACATTGTGGTGTACCTTATTAGTTTTTATGTTGATTTGTTTTAGGTATACATTGTGGTGCACTGTACTTGTTGTACTCTTAAAATACATGTTCTTGCTTGGTTTTTGAGATCTTATTAGGTGTGAATTGTGGTGCACATTACTTATTCCATTTTATTTATTTTTTTGTAGTTGTGGTGTTGGTTTGAGGTTGAAGAGTCCTGCGGTGAAAACCAAGTTAATCAAGCATTTGATCGCTGACAATTTATTGTGGTGATCCTAGCTTAAAACCCAATCAGATCATATCACTTTTCAAGAAAACTTATGGGTCCAATATTAAGTATCACCATGCCCGTAGAGGGAAATAAGCTGTATTTGAAGAACAATATGGCGATGATGAGAAGTCGTATAGTGATTTTACTTGGTATGTCAAAGCAATTGAGGAAACTAATCCCGATAGTTATGTGAAGTTTGAAGTTGAGGATGGAACAAATAGATTTCAGAGGATATTCGTTTGTTACGGTGCTTGCAAGCATAGCTATAAGTATCTCAGGCCCATGATTTACTTGGACGCTACTTTTCTTACTGGTAGATACAGGGGTACTCTTATGGCTGCAACATGTATCAACGGAAACAATGAGTTTTACCCATTTGCTTTTGCCATTGTACAGTCTGAAAACAAAGATAATTGGTTTTGGTTTTTGGATAATCTTCAAAAACTATTGTCGATGGTCGATGATCGTCCGATTGTTTTCCTTAGTGATCGTGGAGAAGGACTCTTGCAGGGAATTCCAAAATATTTTCCTAATTCACATCACAGTTATTGCTTTTATCACATCAAATGCAATCTCCCCATTGGATCAGGTGATGCGAATTCGAAGCCCGTTCTTGATTTGTTTTACAAAGCTGCGTACTCTTACACACCAGCAAACTTTGAAGAAGCTTTGAAGGGAATGCATGCAATTAGAGCTGGGCATGTTGCTAATTATATCAGGACTATTCCAAAGGAGAAATGGGCAAATGCGTTTTTCCTCGTATGCAGATATGGTGCTCACTCTTCAACTCTTTGCCGAGCCCTTCAACAACGGGTTCTTCCTTTTAAAAAGTTACTCGCATTTGTTCTTCTCGATGCGATACGGTGAGTTTTATGTTTAGTTTTTATTTATGCAATTATGTCTACATTTGTTTTGCATACATGTGTTTGCTTTGATCCGTAGATACATGTATCAATCGTGTGTACATTGTTGTACACATTGATTTCCTTGATGTGTACATTGTTGAACACATGTTTTATCTCGTATTCCTTTTTGTTGTACACATGTTTTTGATTTTATGGTTTGTGTTTTTATCATGTCAGTTTGAAGATTATGGACAAAATGTCCGAGAGAAGGATACTAGGTCCTGAAACATTCAACACTAGGCTCACTCCCGAATATGAGGCTTTACTAAAGGAAAACATCGACATTGGTCGTACTTGGACCGTTGTTCAGTCCATGGAAAGATTGTATGAAGTCGGGTCTCCCCGGACTCATTCTCAGAGATCTATTGCGAAGAAAACTTGTACATGTCAGGTGGCGAGTTAATGGTTTTCCTTGTGCACATGCTTGTGCTGCAATTCAAGCTACTAGAGAAGACATCTATGATTTTGTTGAGCCATACTTCACCACCGAGTGGTATAACAGACATACCAGAGATCATCTTGCCAATCCCCAATTATGACAAGCCGCAGACTTATGATCCTAGTGATAGGGTTATTGTTCCTATTCTGTTCCTCCACGGTGTAGGCGAAGAACACAACGAATCGTGCATCCTTATAAGAAGCAAAAGAGGAAAATGATGTGCACAAAGTGCTTCACACTTGGTCACCACAAACAGCTACCCGCCCCATGATTTGATGACTTTTTCTATGTTTCATTTTTCAAAAGATTCTATGTGTTTGGTCTTTACTTTTGGTAATGTCTTTTCAATTTTTTTGGCGTGGATAATAAGTGCCGGGACATGTGTACCATTCGTACACCTTCCCCGTGAACTTCGTTTTTATTTCTGTCTTTTTACATGTGTACCACTATGTACACCTTGGTGTACAATGGATGCTACTAGTCTATTTTGTTTAGTAATTACTTATTACTTTTGTTATGTTCAATTTTTCAGATTCGCATGATATAAAATTTTTAGTAATATACTTATGTCTTTCATTTTCATACTTTTGATAAAGTATGAAAATCTTTTAACATGTGTACCTTTATGTACACCTTATGAAAGATTTCATATGTTAGTACTGTGTACAATCAAGTACACCTTAAGAGATCAAAACCTTATGAACATTTTCTCGCTATGTCGTACCTATGTACAATCAAGTACAAATTTCCAACTAATAAAAATATTAATTCAAGGTCTTGATAAGTCATAAACAAAGTTATACAAACTGAAATTTGATTCTCGTTGTCCGCAAAGATAGAAAATGTTTAGAAGCAAGCAATTCACAAATTGATCTTGTATAATGAATTAGGAAAATAAACTCTTCTTCCTCCTCAATGGATTCTTTTCCATACTCAGCGCCCTTTGCTTGTGTGCTTCATCGAGTTGCTACATCCCACACCTGTTCATAGATTCCGACTTTTTCAAAGATCTTTGCCACCAATGTCGCTCTTATATCCCGACAGATTTTTCGGCCTCTCTACTTTGATCTCTTTCCATACTCTTTTCTCTTATTGATACCTCGTTTTATAAAGTAGCAAGTATACAACAGGTAACTGGATTGGTACCTTGAGAAGGACACTACATGATGTTTATTTCATGTGGTTATATAGGCGCATCACCCTTTAGCACTCTCTTTTTGTTGAGTTCCAACTGCACCACATTTGCCGGTTGTTGTGCATCATTTTTGTAGTGCTCATTTGAGTGCAATGAGTTGTACCACTTCCACTCCTGGCCTATGAAATCAAACTTCAAAAGCGACCAGTGAAGCCCCACCGCATTTTGTATTGTAGAGTGATTGAGGGGGATTAAAAGAACTTCCAAATCGTCTGTGCATGTCCCGTATGAAATCTACCACAAGCCTTTGTGTCTCACCGATGTTGTTGTTCTTCACATAGTATCGCAATCAATAATTTGTTGGAAAATAAGATACACCTAAATCATACATATATAAAATCTATCAATCAAACATTCATGCAAACACTTAATATAGCATTCGTCAATCATATGGCATACTGGGTGTATATCTATGTCCACTCCTAAATAAATATACAAAGGCATCTTGGTGTATATCTATGTCAATCATGTGTACTAGTATGTACACATCATTAAATTATCTATATATGACATTTTTTATTTGTTTTTTTGAGAAACTTACACATGCGGTAGGACTCATAATTTCGCATCTCATGTACTTGGTCATCGGATGACGGATGATGTCTCCGACCATTGCATTGCAACGTCGATGGATGTAAAACTACGGAGTACCGCTTGATCCAAATACTTTTGAACATCATTCACAAAGTACTTTCCCTATAATCATAACATCTTCTCGATCGTTGGATCTTGGAGCCTTGTTAGTTCCCAAGCTACGAGAGTGATAATCATAAAGGAAATGTTAACATGGTGTACATAGTGGTGCACATAAGCTTTTTTCAATAAGATTCAATCATTCATATAGTACGAGGTATTGCTTTGTGAACTTACGTCGGTCTTGCATAATCGAAGAATTTTTGTACCCTTCTCTTGTCCTGGCCCGTGTCCATGGCATGGTAAAGTGGTGATTGACGGATATCTCTGGCGGTGGGCGATAAGGATGATACTCATTGTCCTTTCTCTTTTCGGAGCAGGATAGAGTGTTTGTTCTTCGTCCTCAATTTGGATCCTCTTGCCCTTTTCAACTCCCTTTGTCATCCATTTTCGGCCTAACTTGTCCTTTTTTGCCTCAATAAATGAAATCAAGCATCAAGTTTTTCTTTGCAACTCTCTTTGGTGGTGTCTTGGACACCCTGCCAGCAGCTCTTGTCTTCAACATTTCTGCTTCCTTCATCCTCCCGGCTCTTGTCTTTGCTTGGTGGTGTCTTCGCATTTCTTCTTGGATCGCTAAAAATTCATCTCCATGTTGTTGGATGAATCTGACCGCTTCAAAGAACAATCCTTTTCGTAAGTCTTCATTATATAATGATCTTTGAGACGACTCTTCTTTTGGATCTTCTTGGCTCAACAATTGAAAGCTTGGACATTCACGGTTGATCACGGTTGCCATCTTTTCCTTCACGTCGATTTGCCATTCAGAACAACCTTTTTCAAGCTTTATGAAGACACTTTCGGACAAGTTGTCTAGAAGTTCCTCAATTGTTGAATAAGGATCATCCAGGTTGATCTTCTCCTTGAGTGAGTAAAAGCACATCTCCTTCAACCGGCAACATGCCTTTAGGGTCCGGTGAGCTAAGGCTTCAACTGCGATGATTGAAGCCTCATCAATTTCAAATTTTGAGTTGCAACCTGGTCTTCTTTATATGCAGATGTCTCTGGGCAGAGAAGTCTTGAAAAAAAATGAAATTTTTGTTAGGTTCTACAAAAAGTGTACATCTTTGTACACACACATATACAGAAGAAATCACTAAGGTGTACAGATTGGTACACATATAAAAAGGAAAACAAAAATGAAATTACTAAGGTGTACAGCTTGGTACACAGAAGAAATCACTAAGGTGTACAACTTGGTACACATATAAAAATGAAATTTTTGTTAGGTTCTACAAAAGTGTACATCTTTGTACACACATATCTGAAGAAATCACTAAGGTGTCTTTGTACACATATAAAAGGAAAACAAAAATGAAATTACTAAGGTGTACAACTTGGTACACGAAGAAATCACTAAGGTGTACTGACTTGGTACACATAAAAAAATGAAATTTTTGTTAGGTTCTACAAAAGTGTACATCTTTGTACACACACATATGAAGAAATCACTAAGGTGTAACTTGGTACACATCTAAAAAGAAAACAAGCTCGAGCCTAACAAAAAAATATTTTTTATACCTCGGGTTGTTAGCGATTTCGAGACTCAACTTCAAGCCTTGTTCCATCCTCTTCTTCATTTGACTTTGACAGAGGCCTCGCTGAAAAAAATATAATTTTTATTGAATTATATCGGTGGTGTACAACAATGATATGTACATCATACAACATACATGATACAAGTATTTTGATACCATACATTATATCAAGGTGAAGGGGAGCTAAAAGATGCAAGTTTAGAGAAAAGGTATGAGTTATAACATACTGGTGTACAACTATCTACACACATAAAAACAAATGACTGCCACATTTAGTAAGAGTGATTTTATACCTTCGCTTTTCAGAATTGGCACCCTCGTCATCACCACCCTGCATATCACCACCTTTGCCACCTTGGTTATCATGATCATGCATATCACCACCTTTGCCAGCACCACCCTGCATATCACCACCTTTGACACCATCATTGTCATCGTCATCGTCATCACTATTATCACCTTTGCCACCATCATCGTCCTCCTTCTTCTCATTTTCCTGTTTCTCCTCAACCTCTTCCTCCTCCTCCTCATCCTCTTCCTCAACCTCCAACTCCTCCTCCTCATCATCCTCTTTCTCACGTTGTAACTTTTTGTTCAATGAAATGATTTCTTGCAAGGTCTCAGCAATTAAATCAACAACATCCCGATCTTTTTCCACGTCTTCGATTAGTCAATAAAGTATCTTAGCTTTTTCTTCAATGAAGCTAACAAGCTTTTGATGTTTAAGCTGCAACTCGTAAAGCTCTTCCAATGCTTCATCTCTTTTCTTTGTCGCTATGTATGTATAGCTTTTCTTTCACTACATCTCTGCTATTTTCTCCCCGCTCTTTCGTACTCTTCCAACTGTTGCTGTTCATCACTCCAAGCTTTTACCCATCCGGTTGCATCCGAAAACATGCCAAAGTGTCAATATGTATAACATGTGTACATCTTTTACACCTGTGTTACAGTGTATATTGTTGTGCACATGACAAAATTTTCTCACCATTTTCAAGGTGTATATTGTTGTACACATATAGGAAGAAATCACTATCATAAAGAAAGTTATGAAGTTACCTTTTTCATGGCTTCATTAATATCTTTCTATTGTATTGCTGATGTCACTTATTACCCACCTTAGAAATCTAGGGAAACCTTGTTCATTGTTTGGCGTCATGTTGTTGTTATGTTCAAGAAACCAATACCGCATTGACAAAAAGTTAAAGAGTTAGAAATCTTAGGACCGAACAAATACAAAGTGAACAAAAGCATGTAAATTGGTACAACTTAATACTTGTGTAAAACAATGTACACATACTATCTCGTAATAAGGTGTACTCACCAAATGTGTACACCGTACAACCATTAACTTTAAGTGGATCACCAATATTTTTCCTTATGCTATCCATCAAATATTTATGTATATGCACTTTGCCAGTTGGTTTTCTTCATTCTTTCAAATGATTCAAAGTAGGGAGCAAATTTGCTCTTCGTAATCCCGCTTCCATTTGTTGTGGTAAAAAAAACAGTGATGCACAGATACATCGCAAACAACACTACCAAGTCCTCAGCATTTCTCTCAATCTCCTTATCCAACTTTGATTTTAGCTTCATTATACGCAAGATTTCACTCTCCACATAAAGTTTCCCCAACTTAGATTTTGCTTCGATTTATTCGGTTTATTAGTGGACCGTATGTTTGCTCATTTCTAGTTTTGCACATTCTCCTTCATCGTGTTCCGATCCCACCATTTCTAATTCAAAAATGAAGAACAAATCTTCGGCATAGTCTCTACTTCCACAAAGTTTTTCTCCTCAGCGGTATTGAACATAAAGACATTTCTTTTCAATGATGATGGCGGAAATTTTGCATAATCTTCAAGATTGATTAAAGGACTCTTGAACCAAACATCATCTCTCTTCTTCTCATTTTTCTTTTCGAAGTTTTCCTCTTCCCTTTTGCCTTTCTTGTTAATAAAGGCATCTACTACAAAGCCAAAAAGGGCTCTCTTTTTGCTTCTCTAATCAAATTTCAGTGAACAGGACTTTGTCACGATCCTTTTACGTACTTCTCCATCCTTTTCAAAGTGCTTGTTCACAAACTCACCGATTGCATTAAAACCTCGCTCTATATGGTTTGTTTGTATCTACGAAAATAGACGAATGAGAATAAGAAAATGAAAAGCATAGCACATGATAATCGATACAAAAATGTCGGTGTACAAACAAGTACACACATTACGAGATAGTGAGAAAATAGACAGAGCATAGGCAAAATGCTGGTGTACAAACCAGTACATTGGTACAGGATATGTGCATACAACATGCTGGTGTACCATTATTTACACACATACAAGAAATATCATAAAAATTGGTCTAAAACAGCAGAATGGACACGAAGCATTTGCAACAACATGCCGGTGTATGCATAACAAGTCACAAAAATTTACACATAGACAACAATTCTCACAAAAATTGCTACAAAACATACATACCATGAAATGAAGCCTTTGCAACAACATGCTGGTGTACCAAAGATTTACACACAAATCAAGAAATATCATAAAAATTGCTACAAAACATACATACCATGAAATGAAGCACCAGAACAACATGCTGGTGTACCAAGTATTTACACACAAATCAAGAAATATCATAAAAATTGCTACAAAAAGCAGAATCGGGACATGAAGCACCGCAACAACATGGCGGTGTAAAGATGTGTACACACCAACAACAAAACAAGTATAAAATTGCTCGAGGAAAATATAAAACTGCACATGAAACACAAGAAAGGTAGCATGGTGGTGTCTGATTGGTACACATACAAGAAATATCATAAAATTGCTCAAAAATATACAGAATGGACTTGAATTGTTACCTTTTTCTGTCATAATTTGTTGAAGCCTTTGAATGCTTTGATTTCTTATTAGCTGCCGATGTTTCTGGTACAGAAGGCTTTGATGTTGAAGGCTTTGTTGTCTTTGTTTTCTTCTTAATTGGTGATGTTCTTGAGGTTTCTCGTTTACGATTTTGATGTTGGTACTTCTAAACTTCTCTTAGATCTCGTTTTTGGACCCTCTGATTTTGGCGTTGGTGTTGAAATTGGTGTTGAATCTTTTGATGCCGACTTCGATCTCGTCGTTGGTGACGTTGATTTTGCGAATTCGTCTCAAGCTAGTGATGGATTTTTGTTCTTCAGTTGATGATGAATCTTCAACTCGATGGTGTGTTATTCTTAGAAACTACTTTGTTTCTTTTCAACATTATGCTAATGATGCTTCATAGAATCGAAGTTTTCTTGATGAATTTAGGGTTTTAGTCTCGTGAGTTTTTAGGGTTTGATTTTCTCTTTGATTTTTTCTTCAAGTTTCTCGTGTTTATAAAGCGTAAATGGTGCAGTTAAAGAAATTGTCCGATTCGCCGCTTAAATTAGTTTTTAATTATGGGCTAACATGTCGCAATCACAAAGACCGTGTCAATTACAAAATCGATCCATTTGATTGCACGTGTGCTTAAATAAAAGCGTCGCGAAGGTTAGTAGCGTCTTTGTACATTATTTGGATTAAATTGTACCTAGTCAACTAGGTCTGGACTAAATTGTCGTTTTTTGAGCGGTTTTGGACTGAAAATGGTGATAAGAACAAAATTCATGACTCCTGTCACCTGGAGGTGGTTCATTTCCCATATTCCATGGTGCAGGTATGTTTTCCATCAGGATTATAGCTTCCCATATCTTCTCCACACTAGCATTTAGTGGGGCATCTTTGATTTCTTCCCATACTACCTATGACTTCACGCTTCTATGATAATTCTGTCTCGGCCTCCATAAGTTTCTTGTATGGGGTCAAGTCTTTGAATTTTGTTATTTCATACGGTTATAGAAGTTTCTCTCTCTTTCAAATTACTCTTGATCACGACTCCCCATAGCTACTAACTTTTGCTGACCATCACCTGTTATCATTTCTTGTTGACTCTGCGAGGTGCTCGCCACTGTGTTTATCAATTTTGGTAACAAACTTGCATTCGCCGCTCTTGAACTTGTATTCACAACAGGGTATGATTCCATCTCATTTTGCTTTTCTTCTAGAGCAATGTATTCCTCTTGAAGTTTTCGCAACTCAGTCATTGTGATTGTATTCTTGATTCTAAAAACTTGAATATATAACAAATTGGTTATGAACATAGCGTTAATGAATGACAGGATGAGATATCTCTCATCCACATGACCAGCCATGTCGCTGCACATTGTCTTCCATCTCACCGTTAAATGCTTCAAGCTTTCACCAACCCTTTGTTTTAACCCAAATACATCTTCAATACCAGGTCGCGAGGAATTATTACTTATGTATGCTCCTAAAAATATGGCCTGCAAATGATTGAAAGATGTTATTGTGTTCCTCGGTAATCCTTCAAACCATTTCAAAGCTTCTCCTGTCAAGCTTGATGCAAAATACTTGCAAAATATAGCATTATGGTTCTCCCACTGCAGCATACATCTAACATAAGCCTTAATGTGTTGTATTGCACAAGTTGTTCCATCAAAAATGCTGGTTAACGCAGTAAATTACACTTTGGGGTATTCCTCCTAATTGCACATCTTGTGTAAATGGAGTTTTCGCAGCTTCTTCTATAGCTTCATCCAATTGTCTCTTGCCTCCTCCCCTTTCATTATTTAACATTCCTCTCATTTCCGCGATTCTCGCAAAAATTTGTTCGTTTATCCTTAATTTGGATCCATTGGTCCGTTTGACTCCACCTCTCTTCTTGCGTTCATGTCTATTTTGACTTTCTTGCTCATCATTCTCTTCTCGCCTTTCTCTGCGATCTTCCCTTTCATTCCTATCATGGATTCGCACACCGTTATATCTATTATTTTCTCTTCTTTGTTGCCTTTCGGCTCTCCTTTGTACTCTTTCATATTCTTCATCGATATCATCATTGTTACGATTTTGTTCTCGCCTTCTCTCCCGATTATCATGATTATTCTGGCGAATCGCCTCTTGTAGTTCCTGTTCTTCCACTTCTGCTCTCAATCTTTCCCTCTCGCAAGCTAATCGTGCTTGTTCAACATAATGTTTTTCAATTTCATCTTCAATTTCTCTTTGCTTTCTCCGTGCTTCTCTCCCATGCAATATTCTTCTTCCTTCTTCCTGATTTGCTTCATCGCCTAGATTATTTCGTCTTTGAAGTTGCCTATTTCCTTGATTTCTATTATTTTACCCATTTTGAAGAGTCTCTGGTTGTGGGATATAAAGATTTTCCATTATTTCTCTTCTTTCGCAGCGTTCTTCGTTTGGATTTGGCACTTCCTCTCAGTTTTCTTCATTAGCGTTTTCTACAGGTAATGTTCTCCTTATTTCTTCTCTAACTGATCTTGAACTTGACTTTGTAATGCTTCTTGACCTTCTATTATGCAATCTCGTATTTTCCATCCTCAACTCGTGATTTTTCCTTGTTAAATTTGCACGTTCTTCCGCTTCTAATCGCCTTTATTCATGTATTGTTTGTCTTAACGCCTCTAATGCTGCGATTTCTTCACTTCCATGAATTATTTCTCTAGTCACTTCTTGATCTCTCTCTTCTCGTCCATTGTTTACCAATTGTTGCTCTTCTCCCTGTTCATCCATAGAATCTGATCTCCAAGTATGCACGCTTACTCTATCATAATCCACAGTTCTATTCGGTATTGGTTGTGTTGGCGGTTGAATTTTATTTTCTTCATTATTTCTTGTGTTTATTTTTGAGGATTCGCCTATTTCATTTCTCTCTTCTCCAGCAAGTCTCCTACTCCTTCTAACAGTTGTTGGTTGTTCTGATGCATTTCTTCTTCTAGCCATTTCTCAATCTGAGTAAATTGTTGAAGATTATATGAAATTCCTTCCTTATTACTTTAAATTCTTTCAAATCACTGTGTCAATCTTTTCTCACTCCCTGTTTCTAGCGCCAATATGTAGTTGCAGGAAATCCTACACTACACCCTTCACAAGAATCCACTCAATAAAACCATTTTAAGATGAACAATTATAATTTTTATTGATTAACTTCTTGAATGTTTACAAGACCAAATGGAAAAGAGCTAAAGAAATTACAATCACTACAAACTTTCTCTCTCCTAATGACTTGCTCCACACTTCATAAAAAAGATCCTCCTCCAATAGGCCTGCTCGGTTCTTTATATAGGGTATTACATAATGGATGATTGACTAAATTTTGTCCCTTTATTTTCTAAATGACTTACTTAAATATCGCAAGTGTACAAGTACATAATCTCGCAACCATCCTAGATCTCGCTAGGTCTTCACATCTTTCTCATGTTTTGGCTGTCGTCATTCATTGCGTCATTTATATTACTCTTCTACGACGCTATCGCAATGCTATTGTTTGAGAGAGAACTAGTGTTAACAAATAGGCCACACTTTTTTTTTGAACTGCAACACTTTTCTGCTAATCTAGCAGCTCAATCTAGCCCATAGGACTTAGCCTTACAATGAGAGGACCGTTTGGTATGCCCCGATTCCAAGGAGGCGCCTTATATACAGGAAAAAAAATCCATCATTGTCCAACTTGAGAGTTCTTCCTCTAGTAAAGGACTTATGGTCCATTTGGTTTGGACAAATTGCTATCCCGCACGACTTTGCGGGAAGCCTCCCGCTCTAGTGGACTTTAAACCGTTGGATGATCAAATAAACGGTTAGATTCGCATTCGGGTTAGGACCCACCATTTTCAGTTCAGGACCCACCACTTTTCCTAAAAGGTTCAAGGCTTCTAGATATGGGTTTTAGATGTGGGACATAGTAATCTAACGGTTTAGAGTCTGCTATAGCGGGAAGGCTTCCCGCAAAGTCGTGCGGGATATTTTTGTCCAACGAATTTTTGATTTTAAATGCCAAGACATTAGTATGGTTTTGGGCCAATTGCAGAACGGTCATATTTTTGTAATTCGTTTATAAAATGGTCACACTTCCATCCATTTTAACACTTTTGAATAAAGCGGTGTTAATTTTTCCTGAAATACCCTCCTCATTTAACTAATTGATTAAGGTGGTGGTGATGAAGCGGTGGTAGTGGTGGTGAAGCTTAAGAATCTTCGCTAAACCTTGGAGGGGAAGCATTGAACCCTTTGGGTGAATGCGGTGTATCGATCCTAAATGCGTTCTAACGATCCTGAATGCGATGTAACGATATGTAAGTGGCGGCACCACCACCTACAAATAGCACCACCGTCAAATAAAATTATAATGAAGACAAAATTTAAAATTATGTATGGATGGATAAATAGGAAGGATACATAGGTAATTTCATTAACATATTTAACTGTGAGTCACCACTTAACTCTCTTCTAAACGGAAGTATGAAAATTTTGTTAATAGTTTGTAACAGTATAACTATTTTGTAAATCGGTTCTTAATAGTGGGACTATTTTGTAGATTTTCTTATGGTTTTTGATGGCATAAAAGGTCAAAACAACAACAATTCAGAAACGACCAAACTCAATTTTTTTTTTTGAAAATTAAGTAGATTACTGGAAGCAGAATCTGTTAATCTTTAAATTCACATCATTTGAAACTAACTCAGGGTGATTTTTTCTTCCGATGACTGAACCTATTGGATTAACTTCTTTCGTAGCTGATACATGATTGTTATTAATATTACATTTTTCATAAGATTTGACAGTGTCATAAGCTATTGAGGGAATTAAAAAAAAAAAAAAAGAGGAGCTTAGTCCATCTAGGAAGCTGTTGTATTTTCCTTTCTTCCTTTCTTTGCCAATAAGTCTGCAACTTTGTTTGCCCTTCTGTGTACATACTGAAAACCTCAAAAAGATACTAATTTTCCTGCTAATGACCAAACTCAATTGATACTAATTTTCCTGCTAATGACCAAACTCAAATGAATTGAGCCATTTATAATTCTCATCTTTATGATTGATAACAACAAACAAAAGAAGAATTTGAGCATCCCAAAACACTAGTCCTTTATCAAGTGGCAACAATTTGCTATGGTGCGCAACATCACCGGAGAACAACGTTCACCCACCTCTCCCATGAGTTCGTTAAGAATTAAATGGAACTGTACTTCTATGGAGGTTCCTTCTTCGTACAACAACTCCCTTCTGAGCATTTAGGAGATTTTTCACAAGCGAAGGGACTTCAATCGATCATTTATCCAAGTTTACATCAATAAATATCAGGGTTATAGAGAAATATTCCCGATTGGTCATAACTTAACTTCTTACAAGACATGAGAAATGAGACGACTCCATCCAAAAATGGCAAATGACGAGAACAAGATATTGACTCGATATAATTTTGCTAAGTAACAAATTGGTGTATGACATCAGAATATTTCAACAACTTCAACAATACTAATTCGAAACTAGGTAGCATAAAAATGATGCTTTTTTGTTTTCTTGGGAATCCTTCATCCTCAACCAGAACTGACAATGATCCAATTTCATGCGAACAAAACTCGATCTACCAAGGCACCGACACAGGCATTTTATTAAAAAGAAACCGAGCACTTAACTACCAATTTTTTTTTCTCTTGGCCTCCTCATGGTCCATGATTCCAACAGATGTTGTCAGAACAATATATCCAAACTGCATAAAGTTACAACAAAGTCGAAATCCAAATCACATTGATTTTTATTAAAACTTTTCAGCTAGATTTCAATATTTGTAATCCTAGTACCACCTATTACAAAGAACTATGCGGATGCTATAAGATGTACCTTACGTATGGATGAACAAACCAAACTCAACATGGCACACAATGAGTCGTGTATGTTAGCTGGTTGCAGTCAGAAAAAAGTTGATTTAACTTTGTAATTTCAACCATGATGTGCATACAGTTGAAATAGAAAGTTTCTGCAGTACAAAACCTTAAATGTGGACTTCAAAAACAAATGTGGCCTGTGGTGCTGCTATGAGTTCAAAACATTAAGGTCGAGGTTGAATTTAACACATTCAATTTCAAAATAAGATTATTATGAATTCTGAAACACAATATCTAACAACTCAGTCTAAAATAGTAAGTGCACCTCAAGCCGACCTTGATCCTCGTGATTATCACTATCACCAAATTGAAACCTTATGAAGTTAGGTTCTGTCGATGCAGTTTCTCCATGAAAAGATCCACTCTTGACCTATGAGACAACATAGTACAATAAATAACTGGAATCAACAAAATCTATCCTTGAATCTCCAATAGTATAAGCAAATGCAATCAAAGGTAAGCAAACCGGCCGGGTTATATCAAAATCCAGGAAATGATTTATGAAACTAGCAACAACAAATTCCAAAGATTAGATAACACTTATCGGTGTACCATGTTGACAAAAGAGGGGTTTATGTAAGGAGTATGCTAAGACTTGATATAACTTGACATAACTTTAGTCCTACTAAGAGAAATAGATAAACGAGATAAACTCGGCTCGAAATATCAAATGTGTATAATGTAAAAGTGAAAAAGCGGGGGTCTAACAACCACACCCAATATTTCGCTCGGCAATCTGTATGGACTGACTCCAATATAATTCCAAGAGAATCAACTAGAAAGTCAGACTCAATCAAGGAAATATATCCAAGAGTTATATCTCTGTTTCTCAATGTAATCAACAAATCAAAAAAGATAGAACTGTAATGATTATTATGAGTAACAACTTGAACGGTACCAAAGACCAATTTTCAACCAAAGGTTAGATTTACCAATTGATTGAACTATTTAACAACCTGTGATATTTCAATTATATAAACAAATATAAAAGAAATAACACAAACACCATAAGTTTTGTTAACGAGGAAATCGCAAATGTAGAAAAACCCCGGGACCTAGTCCATATTTGAACACCACACTGTATTAAGCCGCTACAGACACTAGCCTACTACAAGTTAACTTTGGACTAGAATGTAGTTGAGCCTAACCAATCTCACATTGATCAAGGTACAATCGCATTCCTTACGTCTCTGAATCCCAGCATGACTCTACACACTTGATTCCCTTAGAAAATCTCACCCACAACTAAGAGTTGCTACGACCCAAAGTCGAAGACGTTATAAACAAATCTGTCTCCCACAGAAAAGTCTATTCTGATAGATTAATCTGTCTCCCACAGAAATAACTACGAAGTTTTTGTTTTGTATTTTGATACATCAAGGTGAACAGGAACTAATTGATAATCCGGTCTTATATTCCCGAAGAAGATCCTAAAAATATCAATCACCTCACAATAACTTAACTATATGGTAGTAGAACAAGTTATTGTGGAATCACAAAATATGAGAGGAAGATCTTTGTGATTACTTTTTATATCTTACCTATCAGAGATAAATCTTGAGCAAATATTAGAAAGATATTACTCAATACGATAGAAATAAGTAAGATCAGAACACACAACCACAGGGAAAATAGTTGGGTCTGGCTTCAGAATCCCAATGAAATCTTTAAGTCGTTAACCTATAATGGTTTTAGGAAAACCTAGGTTAAAGGAGAATATTTGACTCTAGTCGCAACTAGTATAACACAAGAGGTGTGGAGATTAGGTTTCCCAGTTGCTAGAGTTCTCCCTTATATAGTCTTCCAATCAGGGTTTGATAGCTTTGAAACAAAGAAATCAATATTCGTCGTTGGATGAAATCCTAATTTAAGATTCAAGCTAAGTTTGCCTAAAACCAAAGTAATAACTCTCCACCATTAGATGGTCTTAGCTTGTTAAACACAAATGAAATATACCTTCATTTAGATATGGGTAACCGTACCTAAACATGTATATTGAGTTGGCTCAATAACAGTTAACCACAGTTAGACATATGAACACTTTTGTGTTAACCACATTCATCTTAACACATCTAGATCAAATGATAATCAAATGAATCTAATAGTGTTACTCATAGAGTTTTTCAATTGTTTATATTCTCATAGAAGTATACAAGACATAATTGAAGCAATATCGGAATGATTCAAAAGAATCAGTTCATGAACACTTTAGCCACGGTTTGCAAAGATTTCATTCCTTAATATACAAATGTATTTGTTCATGAGTATGAAATCATACTTAACCAATTTTAGAACTTAACCACATAAGTTTTCAAACGGGTACGCAAACTTAAGTTCCGGACATGATCTTTTCTGAAAGTTCGCAAATGGGTACGCATACTGTCGTTAGGATCAACTCAGTGAAAAGCTTTGCAAACGGTACACAAAATTGGTTCCCGCACTTTTAACTTGAAAAAACCGCTCACATATGGGTATGCATTCTTGGTTCTCGGACCTGAATTATTCTTACAAAGCTTTTGCATACGGTATGCATACTATGTTATATCCGCATAATGATTAATTATTCTAAACTCCCATTTCAATCATAAAACATTCATAGAAGATGACAATAGCTATCTCACGCAAACTATTAGCTTATAAGCAATTTTCAAGTGATCAAATGATCAATACGAAACATTTCGAGTCTACATCAAATGACTGTCTCTAACAAATCATGTAAGATGTTACAAGGCAATTTTCACATGATCATCTTTTGACTTTCGTCAAGAATAATGATGAACATAGCTAAAGCAAAAATCTTTCCAACACATATTTTGAGAAAGTCATAAGCGAGTTAAACTCAGCTCGAAATAACAAATGTGTATAATGTTGTTGATGGTGGATTTTCGTTTAAGGTTAAATTTGTAAAAACGGAGAAAAATTATGTTGCCGACATCTTGTAAAAGATAAAGCCATTTATAAGTGTTGATACTCCTCACTTAATTCACCAAGAATGGAGCATGTGGCAACAATCCCATTCGTGAATACATGAAATTCCTCCGGTTGGAGCATGTGGCAACAATCCCTTCCGTGAATTTCATATCGCCTTGTATTTCCAAGATGACTCATTATCGGTGTGGCATGATGACCGAGTGTTACTCTTACAGTAACACGAACCTCCAAGCACTATAATGAAACCATGTACGAAATACCCGCATGTGCCGACTCTCGGTGTGTTATACTAGCCCGATTGAGCCCTCTCTCGTGTGTTATACTAGCCCGATTGAGCATCCGACTGACAGATCGGTCCGGATATGATTCGATCGCAGTCATCCAACTCCATAAGCATGATTGATGACCCCGCATCAATTCCATCACCCTCAGGTGTATGGAATACCCACGGCCGACTCCGCATGGTCGGTCATTGGCCTAGCTTGCCAAGAAACCGCTTCATACCAAGCATTATGGACGGAAAACCCTAAATTAGGTTTGCGGCATATTACATGTGTTGCAAAACAATCTCAACCATCCATCTTCGCAGTATAGATGGAGGGTGTATATGTAGATTCAAAGGGGCCGAGAGCATGTCAACACGATCACCGTGGCCCGCCTACACACTTGACCAATCGGTCAAAACCAACCATGCTTGGTTGCAACAAATTCGTACGCCCAAAGGGAGCATGGTCACACGGCTATGAAAGCAAAATTAGGGTTTCAAGCCATCACGAGCGCCCATCTTCTCCGCCAAAAGACGAATGGAGGGTCACAGACAGATTAAGCAGTCCGGCCATACCAAAGATGACCACCGTGGGCCCGTCTATCTCCTCACTTGATCGCCAAGGCATATCATGCCCGGCCATCCCAAAACGTGCGCCCAAAATAAAGATGGCCACGCCTCCCAAACCACAACCGATCTCGACCACTCAACTTCGCTGCACGATTTTGATGGCCCTGATCACGTTTTAATGGGATATTCGTGCACAAGCGTGAACACCAGCCTACCACCTTCACGCCAGCCAACCGACCAAGTCCGACCAAGATTGGTCGCCTTGGAACGCTACCGAAGAGGGCGTGACGAGCGGCCCTTGCGGCATTGGTTTTCTATCGCAAATTGATCCCACCACTCGATTTCACCGGATGAATTGAGTGACCTGCATCATACTTTCGTGAGGGAATGGAATACGGCGCCTACACCGTCATGCCGTCTACACGCATGTATGGTCGACCTGGCCAAAATTGTATCCCATGCTTGGTTTCGACCAAGTCAAGAGTGATGCCTGCACACCTCTTCAAAACCCTAATTTCATTAACGGTCGCAGATGAGTGTCTCAAAGATCATCTCATCCGTCCGACTTCACCAACTTGGTTATACAACCCACAGTCGGAGTTAATTGGTCGGTGAGGCGTCATTACCCATCACTTTACCACACCATGATGCAATACCCGCATAAAATACACACGGTACTTCACAAGTATCGACTTCGAATAACGCAGCATTTATTCAATTCAAAGCATTACATGCTATCTTTCGTGGATCCACGATCCACACATTCAGAACATCAATCATGTCACAAATCTGGGGATACATATCGGGGTATTGGTTGGCGGTTTACAGCGTGCAGCGTGCAACGCGCCATCACAAGAACGTGTCAGGAAGTCATGGACGGTTAGAGATGAACATGAAAAGTGGGCAAGACTGGTCGTGTGGCACCGACGCACAACTCCACTACTCCATCATTCCACTTCCTCCACTTCCCACGAGAGACGTGAATAAGGCTCAATGACTTGTATAAATAGGTTCTCCGCCCTATTTTCAAACAACAACACAAGTCCAGACGAGACAGAAAACCAAGTGTTGATACCATCGTATTCAAACACCCAGAGTTTGCTTACATCAATCACAAGCCTGCTCACCTTTCTATTACAAGTCATAAGCAAGCCAATACCTTCACAATCTCAACACCTTCTTCGCTTCCCTCCCTAAGATTAACCCCATCTCCTTCACTTTGTGACCGAAACAAGTCTGGAACGGCCATTTCTTGGTTTAGGCCGGACTTGCACAGATTGATCTCTCGAATCTAAAAGCACTCACCGCGCAGTTGTATTTGTTTAAGGTTTAGATTCATTCTCATCCACACCCCAAATTACCAAATTCTACAGAATAGTTTTCACCCATAAACAATTGGCGACCACAAAGGGGAGATTAATCTCTCGGTTGTGAAATCAATTCCTTCAATACCCAATCTCGTTTGGCTAAGTTCCGAGATGGTTGGTCTTAGGACTTCCCCAACAAATTCAAATCCCGGTCGAAGTTCCTCCAACGAAGATACCCCTCTTCCCAACGGTGTATCTGCTGGTGCAACAGGAAGAATCCCAACGATGATCGAGTTAGCTCGGGTACTTGAGATTCACACGAAGAACATGGAGCGAATCAAAGAAGCGGTAAACGACATACTTGATCTCCTCATCAAGATGACGTCGGAAATGACTGTACCAGAGACCTTTACACTGGGATCGATTCCCCTCGGGTCAACAGCTTTTCTGTGAACCGAGACCAGCTGACCAGAAGCGGCATCTCTAGTGGAAAGTTTGTGCGAACTCCCGCACTCTCCAGAATCAACGGGCGAGACGTTCAGCCGTAATTAATAAAATAGCTTTGGATGTACACTGGCTCCTTCTCGTCCAGTAAATTCTAATCATACTAAGCATCCGTAAACAATATTACATTTACGTAAGACGACATGATGGCGAGAGGAAGGTCACAACCGGGCCCTACATGTTACCGCGGGCATCAAGGGTTCAGAGTTCAGGAGAGCCCTCGTCGACACAGGAGCATCTTCGAACGTAATCACTCTCAAGACTCTCAGGACAGCCAAGGTTAACCCATGCAAGATTGTACGACAGCCTACCACGATGACGGACTTGAAGGAAACAGGACAACACATACGGGTATGTCAATCAATTTATCAGTAGGACTTGTCCGATCAAAAGCAAGGTTTGAAGTCATAGAAAGAGAGCCGGACTACCATATGATACTAGGGAGACCATGGCTTCATGACAATAAGGTTATCCCTTCAACATATCACCAGTGTCTGAAAACCATGCTAAATAAGGAAGTCATCCGTATTCCCGCATCATTGTCTCCGTACGCACCGATATGGAGTAGAACTGTTCGAAAGAAAAGAAACTCCGCGGGGGAAGGCAGACAAAGTCCTGTGCACCCCACAACCTACGTGGGCTTCAATCCAGGAGGAAGACCGACTTGCATCACTGGAGGCTAAGTGATGAGTGCCAAATAGTGCATATTTATACACCTTTTTATTGGCATTTTACTCATCTTTTGCGCTTAGAAATCAGATATTATCCCAAATTCTGTGTTTTCTTTGTTTTCAAGAATAAATATTTGTATTAATTAATTTTGTATTTTTAGGTACTAAATAAAGTCCGGAGAAACTGAGGAGCCGAAAGAGCAAAGAATTGGAGACAAGCATCTATGGAGCAGAAAGCCAAAGCCCACGCGCGCAACAGTTGCAACCCAACAAGGAGCAACCCATCTACAAGACATGGGCTCGAGCTATCCATTCCAAGACCCGTGACCCGGATCCGAGCCCATCCAACCCGAGCCGTTGAGATCACACCTAGCTACATCCTACGGTCGCTGCCTCCACGCGCATCGAAGTTCGCTCGCTCCGTGCAACACGCATCACCCGAGTCTTCCTCGGCCTGTTCGGATCTCGCCCTATGCATCCTACGCCGCTCCTACGTGCGCATCAACTCGATGTACCCGCTTCACACCGCAACTACCTATATCAGCCCTTATCCATCGACCCATCTTCTTCTTTTCTTTCTTTTCTCTTTCTTCTTCCCTCTTCACCTCTGCAAAACCCATTCCCCCATCTCCCGACCATACCTGAACCCTCACCACCACCATCTCCTACCACAGCCGCCCTGACACAGCAACAACCACACCACCTCCATCATCTCCTGACAACACCACCACCTCTAGGTCTAGTTTTCTTTCTCTTAGCTTCTCCCAACCCTAGAAGCTAACTTAAAGAAAACTAGAACTAGGGTTCTCGACCAACAACCCCAGCATGGAGCTCTGAGTCGATTAGACAAGAGGAGAGGCGAATCAGAGAGTATGGGTGAGAGTTTATTTTAATTTTAATTTCGATTTTTGAGAGAATTAGGGTTTTGGGGAATTCTGTGCATGTATAAAGGGGTCTGAGAATTGGGTGTTAGAAGTTGATGCCTGGGCTATCCAGAGCACCATTTAGGGTTAATTTGTGTTTCATTGCATCTTAATTATGTTTTAATTCCATCAGCCAGGGTGTTTGATGAAACCCCTGTTCATATGTTGAGTTCTCATGTCAAAATTGGTGTCTTATTGTGTTTAATTAAGAAGAGTAATTGTATGCTGTATGGATCAACAAACTTGTGAGTTTGTACTGTAAGAAGACAAACTATGCTAGGAGTAAGTTACTGAAATCAGTTGAATTACTTAGGAGTAATTAGTTAGCCAACAAACCAAATGAGCTTGTGATAATTTGTACTGTGAAAAGACAAGTTATACTAGGAGTGAATTAGGATAGTTTGCTGAAAAATTCCTCCACCTGAGGCCTTCAAAGGGAGGTATAAGACATGAATGGAGTATGTTAGCCTTAGCATAGAACATGAGGTGAAGTCTAACAACCCTGGTAGCTTCCAATTAGTTATAACTTATTTTTCTACCTTAGTTTAGTGTCACATTTCAACTCAGTCGCATCGACAAACCTCAATTTATGTTACACACTTCTTAGAATTTCAAAGTAGTAAGCCTTAGATCAACATCAGCACCTCCTCGTCTCTGTGGGATCGACCCGTACTTGCCACGTCTCCGATAGACACCCTGCACTTGCAGTTATCACAAGTAGGCTAAACTAGACACATCACCAGGCCTACCAAGTTTTTGGCGCCGTTGTCGGGACTTGGCGTGTCTTGTCTTGAATCCTTTTGGCTTGTTTCACTCGAATTTCATGTCTCCCCGTACATATTTTCCTTGACTTGTTACTTGTAGCCTTGTAGTAGTGTAACGTAGCTGTTATCTTTTGTTTGCATCTTCATTGCATATTGTTAAATACATCAGTGCATCTTAGTTAGTTTACTTTAACTCCATTTGCATTTTCTTTTTTCTGTTTTGCACATCTTCAATTATATCTGCAGCCAGCCTTGTAGTGTAGCTTAGTTAACTAGCTGCTCATAAAATTTTGCATTTTGTATCATCTTAGTGTTTCTTGCTTAAACATTAGTGTTAATTCTGCATTGCACCTTCTATTACATATCTTTATCATCTTAGATTAGTTGTAAGTTCAAGCATATCATTTTCATCCTTGTAACTTCATCTGTAATTTGCATTTCAAAGATATCATCCCATAACTTTGCATTTTTTGTAGTAAATCTTGCAGATAAAGCTCCCTGGAGCTTTGTCACTAGTTTTACAAGGAAACTAAGCAGCCTTCAGTATCTTAGTGTCACTTGTAACCCCGATCCCTTTCACCCAAACAAGCATAACAACTAGTATTTTTTCCCTGTGACAGTCCAAATTATTCTCAGGCTTGCATTAATTTTCTTTATCTTTGCCTTAACCTGCACATCCCAGAGAACTAAAAATCTTTGTTAAGCCAGCAGGTGCCTGTGAGCTGTTGAGCAAGCCCAAGGAAGAGAAGGAAAAGGCGCAAAAACTGGAGTTTTGCAAAACCTTGAGCAACCCCTGCGACTTATAAGGTGAGTGGTCTCTTGCTAGTTGAATGGGCTACATTTTTGTGCTCCATGCCTACATGCTGAACAAGTGCCACCAATTTGCATCACTGAAAACTCCATGATATTTGAATTCATACATGCTAGCTGAGAATATTATTACATTGCACTGAACTGCACTTGTGAATCTGTCAACCCTGTTGAGCCAGTCTGATTGCCTGACCCCTTGCATGCTTTAACTCAGTCAACTAGATCCATCTACACCCTTGTGTGATCAGACTGTTGAACCTTGTGAGCCATCTGCCACCTTGCTAGCCTCCTGCAGCTGCAAGTTTGGAGCTACCCCTTGGAAAGCCAAATCTTGTGACACTCGCATACCCCGATTTGCCTTGGCCGATTGCAAGCCTTACTCTGTCAACCCGAACAACCTTAGCTTTAACAAGGCCTAAGCTTAACTCCACCGACCCTGTGGCTGAACCTTGGCTAATTGTCAGTGGTGCTCAACCTTGAATCTCTGAAATGAATGCATGAAGCTGTGAGTGATATATCTGCTGAAACCTTGTGTGTGCCCTGTGCAATTACTCATTTGGCATACCCCCGAGCTCCAGCCTCGCATCTCGTTGAGCTTGAGTGCGAAATGGTTAGCCTAGGTAGTTGTAGCCGCAAACCCAAGGCATGTGCTCTAACATGGTTTGAGTGTTCAGGTGTCATTAAAATTGCTGAAATATTGCTCATCATCTGTAAGCACCCATTGCACTTGTGACCCTGTCAACCTGCTGAGCCCTGTGAGCCATCTACTCCCCTGTGCAAACCTGTGAAAACCACTTACCCAGCCTACCAAGTTTTTTGGCGCCGTTGACATCAACTCAGACCATTGATATCAACTCAGACCATTGATATCAACTCAGACTGAGTTGAGGCTACAAACTCTGTTGAGCCAAGTTGTAAAATGCTAGCTCTGATTATGTGCTGATTCATTTGCCACAATTGTGAAGTTCACATCTGAAAATGTGCTGAGCTGCACTAGTTCTGTGCTGTGCTGTGTTGCTCTTTGCCATCCTAAGCTGTGATGTGCAAGCACCCCTGAGTGCTCAGAAATTGTGTGTGATTTTTTTTGAGAAATGTGTCTCACTGAGCTCTGCATAAACTAGAAGATCACATAACCTAATCTTTGCACACAAACCCTGCACATAACCAAACTGCTGAGCTGCACACATAACCTGGGCTGTGCAAGCTTTGCCAATTTGTGCATACAACTTGCACAAAAGCAACCACTGGGCTGTGCAACAAAACTGTTTACATACCTGGGCTCTGCAAAACAAACCAGCCCAATTAAACCAAACAATCTCATCATACCGGGTGAACCCTTAATGTACCAAGCCCATATTAGCCGAATCATTGGCTGTTCGCACAAAAACTGAGCCCACATCATCTGGCTGAAACACACCTATTCAGCTGGGCTTAGCAACATCAAAAAGCAACCTTTTGGGCTTACACTTAGAATAAAGTGTCATTTTCTTTTGTGGGTTGTATCTATCTGGGTTTTGCTCACATAGCTGGGTTGCACATAACCCAACTAATCCCAATAAACCAAAGAAACCCAACATAAACCAAACTTGTTTTTCTGCATGAAACTGAAGCCCACAATAAACCAAACTGTACATCCCACATAAACCAAATGAAACCCAATAAACCAAAGCCCACATAAACCAAACTAGGTTTTCAGTTCAATTTGAGTTGCTAAATCATGTCAGGATTTTGGTCTGCAACTAGGGATACAAACAAATCCATTAGAGAGCTTGCTTACGGGCATGCTTCACAGTATGAACTCCCCACAGACCATAGTGATTTTAGGGAATATTATGCACCTTCTCAGGGCCCTGACCTTGAATATCCATACCCTAATCATTATGACCACATGTATCATCAACCACCATGGGAGGATGAGCAATTCTATCCTCCAATGAACCCATGTATGCACTCAAAGTGGAAGAAAACCTCAGAGCAAAAACAATGCTAGGTTTGAATTGAATGCAATGCATGATCATCCATATAGCAACATGTCGAATTTCCTTCTCTAGTGAACCTCATGCACAACCATACGGTGAATATCCATATGAGGAATGCATACCCACTAGTGAAGACTCTCCTTCAATAGAACAACTCACTATGATTCTTCAAAGGAACTCCGATTGAGTTACAAAATGAAGATTGGAAGGAATATTATGATAGGATGTTTGTTATTCCCGACAATTATGGAAATAGTGTTTCTAGTCCTACTCATGCAACTAACACTGAATATGAACCTAATCTAGAGGTAGATGAGTACACTGAAAATGCTACAATTTTGAATGGAGAGATGAATTTTTGCTATGATGATGATGATGAATATGATATGTTAGAAGAGCATGTATATACGTAAAATATGATGGAATCTTTTGGTTCGAGACGTTAGGCGTCTCTTCCGTGAACCCTATGAATGATACTTCTTCTAACATTCATACATGTGATATTAACTCTGAGCTTGGGTTTGTGAAATTCTTCAGTGAATGTGAGCATGCTACACAACTTGTTTGTGACTTAAAGGATGAATCTTCAGTTGACACTAATGTTCTTTTGGATCATAATATTTTTGTGTCTGATTCCCTGCCCATGTCACAATATGTTGCCTCCTCTGATGAATATGACATGGAAATTGATGAATTGTTCCATGTAGGTGAACATGATTTACCCTCTTCTGACCTTAGGAAAGTGTGTGATGGTGCAAATGATCTTATACATGAAAACAACTTAGATGCACCTAATCTCTCTCCTAAGTCACAAATTGAAACTCCTCCACCAAACCTAGGTGTAGTTTGTAACAAAATTGCAAAACCAACTTTTCTAAGAATGCCTAATTTAGGCCTAGAGCTTTGTGCTTCCCAAGTCCTCTTGGACTATTTTGCATCTAAATATAACACCTTTAGGGAACCACAGTTGGAATGCGTATGTCTGCCTGTTATTAGCAAAACTCATTTTGAGTTAGACCTTTTGCATGATGTACCTTTAATTTTGCAAGATTTTGTTCTCAAAAACACACCTGTTGCCAAGTTTAGGTTTGGGGGAAAACCATTCCCATTTGCAGTCTTACTTGCACTCTCATGTTATATTTGTGTAAGACTGTTGATGTTTCTGCACACCGTATTTTGGGTTGATCCTCAACTCTTTAGATTGTTGGTGTATGGTGAATTCTCATTGTATATAATCCAGTAGGACTTGTAAAATTTTTCTTTTTTTGAATCGGTTGAGTCTTCTTGTACATATATTGTGCTAATCCGATATGATCTCCGCTGAGAATGTTGGATTCTAGCCTTGACTAGTGAAGCTCTAACCGTGCTTCCGCCGACATCCGGTAATCTCTACCCTTTTCTCTACTCAACTTAGTTCTCATGATATGTGACTGTTTAAATTTTTCCTATCTGTTGACACATTGAGGACAATGTTTGATTTAGGTTGGGGGTGCATTTGCATTTGCATATAGAGTTTTTAGTCTTTTTAATCTTTTTTCAAAAAAAAAAAAAAAAAAACCTCTTTTGTAAAAACCTCCAACTTTTAGAGATTTTAGAGTCACTAGCATGCTTCTAGCTATGTTTACATAGAGAATCGATCGAAATATCAGTTAGAAGTACCGTGAGAACACAATCGGGTTTCTTAGTTGATTAGAGCGTTAAAGTTGGATTTAACCATACCGGAGGGCGAATTAGGTGCTGTTTAGATATTCGGTAGTAGAATTGTGATCACCCATAGTGGAGACTACCCATTTTACATCAAGTGAGGCACCAACCTTCAATTTTTGCAACTTTCTAGAAAAGTTTGTTAGAGTGTGTGTCACCGTACATCAATCCGGGTAGGAATGGTGAGCTACCCAACTTCGCACCAATTTCAAAGCACTACTTTTGATCTCTTGAGTGCTAGTTTTTGTCAATCATGAGGGTGACGTCTAAAGATGAAAACTCCTTCTAAATATCGATTTGCAGTTAGCATCACTCTCTCTCTCAATCAACAGACCCATAGAAACACATCATCGTCAGCAAGCGGAGCAACATCAGAATATTTGAAGAAAAGTTGATATAGTCCAAGGTTACATACAACAAAGAAAATAGGATGAGAATTAATGAAATTTATAAAATCAAGACAATATAAGTTGTGGAAAAATTGAGTGATAAAGTCCTTCACCCATGGAGTTAGTTGTTTCATTATTTTTATTTTCACTTATTGTAATTCAAAAAAAAAAAAAAAAAAAAAAATCAAAATCAAAAAAAAAAAAAAATAAATAAAATAAATAAAATAAAATATTGTAGTTTATTTTCTTAGTTTTGATACCACCATGGTAAAGAAGAATTCAAGAAGAAAAATCCAAACAACAAGGAAATTGAGTAGAAAAGTTAAAAATTGTCAAGTTTTGTGAAGTTTAGAAGTTCGTCATCAACAATTGAAGACCGAAGATTGAAGACGTTTCTATGGTTCTTATGAGAGAGTGATATTAATTGCCGATCGGGTGAGAAGTGAGTGAGTACTCCCACCCCTTTCTAATGGTTGATTTCCTTTCTTAGAGATTATCGTAAAAGATTCTTTTTGTCCACACTCCGTGGAGTCTCCAGTAAATTATTTCTAAGGTTATCCTTCTTACCTACAACGTGCAGGATTTCTCTCTTTATTCCCGCTCGCACACATGAGAGACTAAAAAGCGATCTTTTTGAGTGCAATTTTCATAAAACCCTAATGGTGAGGCAGAAGTTGAGACTTATGATCACAATCGAATCCGAATTCTTTCATATGGTATGGTTACTTCTCGCTCAAGACCTAAGGATGAGAATGCGTTCTTTGGTAGTTCTAACTTCATGTTACTAGCACGCAGAAACTCTATGTCCTCATAGCTTCTTGGAGGCTTGAGACTCTTTTACACTCAAGTTGGAGAAGGTTTTGTGGGTACACCTCTTGTAAACCCTCACGAGACTACAACTCGTCAACTAGGGACACCTAGGGGTTTAAAGGCTTAGTGCATACGCTAAATGCATTCGAGAGACTCGACAGGGTATAGTTAGGATTTCTTATTTTCTGCTTTACTTGAGGACAAGTAAAATTCAGGTTTGGGGGTATTTGATGAGTGCCAAATAGTGCATATTTATACACCTTTTTATTGGCATTTTACTCATCTTTGCGCTTAGAAATTAGATATTATCCCAAATTTCGTGTTTTCTTTGTTTTCAAGAATAAATATTTGTATTAATTAATTTTGTATTTTTAGGTACTAAATAAAGTCCGAGAAACCGAGGAGCCGAAAGAGCAAAGAATTGAGACAAGCATCTTTGGAGCAGAAAGCCAAAGCTCTGGCAAGCAATGGGGTTGCAACCCAACAAGGAGCAACCCATCTACAAGACATGGGCTCGAGCTATCCATTCCAAGACCCGTGACCCGGATCCGAGCCCATCCAACCCGAGCCGTTGAGATCACACCTAGCTACATCCTACGGTCGCTGCCTCCACGCACATCGAAGTTCGCTGCTCCCGTGCAACACCAGATCACTCCGAGTCTTCCTCAGCCGTTCAGATCTCGCCTCTATGCATCCTACGCTCGCTCCTACGTGCGCATCAACTCTCGATGTACCCGCTTCACACCGCAACTACCTATATCAACCCTTATCCATCGACCAATCTTCTTCTTTTCTTTCTTTTCTCTTTCTTCTTCCCTCTTCACCTCTGCAAAACCCATTCCCCCATCTCCCGACCATACCTGAACCCTCACCACCACCATCTCCTGCCACAGCCGCCCTGACACAGCAACAACCACACCACCTCCATCATCTCCTGACAACACCACCACCTCTAGTTCTAGTTTTCTTTCTCTTAGCTTCTCCCAACCCTAGAAGCTAACTTAAAGAAAACTAGAACTAGGGTTCTCGACCAACAACCCCAGCATGGAGCTCTGAGGCGATTAGACAAGAGGAGAGGCGAATAAGAGAGTATGAGTGAGAGTTTATTTTAATTTTAATTTCGATTTTTGAGAGAATTAGGGTTTTGGGGAATTCTGTGCATGTATAAAGGGGTCTGAGAATTGGGTGTTAGAAGTTGATGCCTGGGCAGCTGAGCACCATTTAGGGTTAATTTGTGTTTCATTGCATCTTAATTATGTTTTAATTCCATCAGCCAGGGTGTTTGATGAAACCCCTGTTCATATGTTGAGTTCTCATGTCAAAATTGGTGTCTTATTGTGCTTAATTAAGAAGAGTAATTGTATGCTGTATGGATCAACAAACTTGTGATAGTTTGTACTGTAAGAAGACAAACTATGCTAGGAGTAAGTTAGTGAAATCAGTTGAATTACTTAGGAGTAATTAGTTAGCCAACAAACCAAATGAGCTTGTGATAATTTGTACTGTGAAAAGACAAGTTATACTAGGAGTGAATTAGGATAGTTTGCTGAAAAATTCCTCTACCTGAGGCCTTCAAAGGGAGGTATAAGACATGAATGGAGTATGTTAGCCTTAGCATAGAACATGAGGTGAAGTCTAACAACCCTGGTAGCTTCCAATTAGTTATAACTTATTTTTCTACCTTAGTTTAGTGTCACATTTCAACCTAGTCGCATCGACAAACCTCAATTTATGTTACACACTTCTTAGAATTTCAGTAGTAAGCCTTAGATCAACATCAGCACCTCCTCGTCTCTGTGGGATCGACCCGTACTTGCCACGTCTCCGATAGACGCCGTGCACTTGCGGTTATCACAAGTAGGCTAAACTAGACACATCACTGTGCCTACCACTAAGCACCACGACATACCTTCTCTGACGAGGCGTCCATCCCTATCCGGTGAAACTTCAGCCCATCCTCACACCAAAAGGGAGCGCTCTTTCGAAGCAAGCCGTGATCAGAGGGGGAAGACAATATACCGGCGCCGCTGTTAGCAATTAGAAGGAGAGACCACCCAGTCTCTCCGCCCAATTGAATGCTGCGAGAACGGCGAAGCGCAAGAGGAAGTATTGGACGCTCCACGGCAGTTAAAAGATGGCACCAGCTCTACCACCGACGAGCTCGAGTTAATCTCCCACTGTGGTCGCCAATTGTTTATGGGTGAAAACTATTCCTGCCGGATTTGGTAATTTGGGGTGTGTGGATGAGGAATGAATTTAAACCTTAAACAAATGCATTGGCGGTGAGTGCTTGTAGATTCGTGAAATCAATGCATACAATTGGCCTAAACCAAGAAATGGCCGTTCCAGACTTGTTTCTTTGGCCACAAAGTGAAGGAGATGGGGTTGATCTTAGGGAGGGAAGCGAAGAAGGTGTTGAGATTGTGAAAGTGTAGGCTTGTTTATGACTTGTAATGAATATTTGAACCGGCTTACAGGATGTAAGCTATCGATTCCGGTGTTTTGTATTAACACTTGGTTTTTGTTTTTTGTCCTGACTTGTGTTGTTGTTCTGTAAAAAATAAGGAGGAGAACCTATTTATACAAGTCATTTGAGCCTTATTCACGTCTCTCGTGGGAAGTGGAGGAAGTGGAGTGATGGAGTAGTGGAGTTGTGTGTTGGTGTAACACGGCCCGCCTTGCCCACTTCTCCGTATATCTAACCGTCCATGACTTCTCGACACGTTCTTGTGATGGCGCGTTGCACGCGCACGTTGTATGTAAACCGCGAGACCAATACCCCAAAGTATGTATCCCCAGTTTCGACATGATTGATGTCTCGAGTATGTGGATCGTGGGACCCACGTAAAAGTAGCATGTAATGCTTAGACTAAATAACCGAGTTATTCAGAAGTCGATACTTGTGAAGTATCATGTGTACTCTATGTGTATCGCATCATGGTGTGGTAGAGTGACGGGTGGTGATTACCATGACGCCTCACCGACAAATTAACTCCCGACTGTGGTTGTATAACCAAGCCGGTGAAGTTGGACGACGATATGATCTTTGAGACACTCATCCGCGATCGTTGATGGAATTAGGGTTTTCAAGAGGTGCGCGCAGCATCACTCTTCTTGGCCTTGGTCGAAACCAAGCATGGGAAGTGTTTTGGAAAGGACCGACCGGGCATGCGTGTAGACAGCATGCCGGCGTACACGTCCGTACCTCACTATCTCATGAAGGTGCGATCTAGGCCACTCAATTTGACCGGTAAAGAGGAGTGGTTGAGATCGATCCTGCAACATAAATCTGGTGCCGCAAAAGCCGCGCATCATGCCCACTTCGGGCGCGCGTTCCAAAATGACCAATCCTGGTCGGTCTTGGCCAATTGGTCTGGCGTGTAGGTGGTAGGCTGGTGTTCACGCCTATACTCGATCGTCCCATGAAAACGTGATCCGAGCCACTCAAATCGTCCGGCCAAGTTGAGCGGTCAAGATTAGTTTGCGGTGGGAAGTGTATCCACGCTAGTTTGGGCGGACGATTTGGGATAACCAGGCATGGTATGCCTTGGACGACCAGTGAGGAGATTGATGGGTCCACCCGGTGGTCATGTTGGTATGACCTGACTCGCTAATCTAATCTTGGGCCCTCCATTCGTGCCGGAGAAGATGGACGCTCGTGATTGATACAAACCCTAATTAGGGTTTTGGCCGGCCGTGCTTCATGCATTGTTTTGCACGCACGAATTGGGACAACCAAACATGGTTGGTCCTGACCGATTGTTCATGTGAGTAGGCGAGCCCACGGTGTTTGTGTTGACATGTTCCTGGCCCTTTGAATCTACATCTACACCCTCCATCTATGCCTGCGAAGATGGATGGTTGAGACTGATTTACGACACATGTAATGCGCCGCAACCCTAGTTTAGGGTTTCACGTCCATGTTGTTTTGGATGGACAAACTGGTAAGCGATGCTTCCCTATTGGGGAGGCCGACCATGCGGGGCCCTCATTGGGTTGGTGGTGAATACTCCAATACCTGCTTGGGGTCATGGACTTAATCTAAGCCATCCAATCATGCTGGTGAAGTTGGATGGTCGTGATCGTTTCTGAGACCGATATGATCGGTCAGTCCAAATATGCTCAATCGGCTAGTATAACACACTCGAGAGTTGTAGCCTGTATGGTATTTCGTACATGCTTCATTATTAATGCTTGAGATTCGTGTTGCTCTCACGAGAACAACACTCGACTCGTCATGCCGCACCGGTAATGGGTACATGAAATATAGGCTGGTCATGCATTAATTAATAATCTTCAGTAAATTCATTGGGGTATATGGGATTGTTGCTACATGCTCCAACCTCGGATGAATTTCGTTTATTTTATTCATAGAATGAGATTATTTTCACATGCTCCATTCTAAGTGAATTAGTAAGGTGAAGAAGCATTCGTCACTTATCAATGGCTTTATCTTTTGCAAGCGTTTATGCATAATTTTGCCCTTTACAAATTTAGCCTTGAATGAAAATCCACCATCAACATTAAGTCCCCTGCCTAGCGCATAATGGTTACACTATTGTGGGGTAGGCATGAGATGGTGACATGCATATGTGAGAAAGACAGAATAAAGGAAGTTTAGGAGGAAGAGTGTTGTCCACGTCGTTGTGCTTGTATGGAATCCTTTGGTGGGACCGCTTTCCTTCTTTGGGTATTTGAATCAAAAGAGGAATCCAAGCAAAAGAGGATTCCTTGTTCTATTGGGATTCTTCTAATTTTGTCTATAAAAGAGACCAACCCCTTTTCTTTTTCTCACGATTTTTTTTTGTTAGCTCCCGTCCGCGACTACCACTGCTGCCGACGCGACGTCATTGTTGTCGCCACGGAGAGTTGCCGCCGTTATTTGTCCGTCAGGTAGGTGCTTCGTCATCTTCCCGGAGAATTATCCCGTTGTAGATGAAAACTTATTCACAAGATGTATCGTGATTAATTCCACGCTTTTGCTCATTTTCCATTATTGCATGCAAAACATAGATTTTAGGTTGCAGCTTGAAAAACCCTTGGCTTGGATTTAGTAGACACTATTCCCATGAATAAAGGAAAATCGTGCTATGATACGTGTGAATGAATGCGGGTTCCCACGCATGCTTGATTGAACGTGGGTCCCATCGTGTACTCTTGACCAAACATCGACCTTATACCAGCCTCGTGACTTCGACCAACCTGGCTTGATGACGTAGCCCAATACCTGCTTCATTCGAGTATGGGCATGTAGTGTGCTCGTACTATTCCATTAGCTAAACATTGACATAATCAAGTCCCCAAGATAGAACTTTGACCCGTTTCTGGGACCGGATGCGTTTCGTTCCATTGCACGGCAGTTGCCTCCAAGTATTCGATAAATGTCCACTGATTGTTATCCCGTATTTATAGCCTTTGCAGACGGTAAGTGAAGACTCCTCCTCCGGGATCTTGTTAACTCGTTAAATATAAAGAAGACGTTGAGTCTTCTCCCATCACATAATTGTTTCTTTCTTTGTTCAGGTATTACTCCTCATCCATTGCATAATTTGATCTTTTTGGTGATGACTTTTTGTTAATATAATCATAAACCCTTTTTGCAGATTGGAGGCGGCTGGCAAGGACTTCTCTGGCATCTCTCCTGAAAGAAGCTTCGAAGTGAACAAACCCGAGACTGATGGTCCATTCGAGGAGGTGATGGCTAAAATTGATGTTCCGCTTCTCGAGGCTGATCGTGCCCTACGGGGCATGCCAATTCTGTACATGCGTGTCGCTCGAGAACGCGTTCGTGATCTTCTGACTTTAATCGACAGGGAAGAAAAAGGGAGGCTTGAGGAAGCGTCGCAACCACCGGCAAGCGCAAGAGATGAGAGATTTGCTGCACGACTGAAAAGGCGAAGAGTCGAACATGAACGGCCTCCACGGGAAGATATGGGTGATTATCCTATACGCAATGGTGTGATCATTCTTGATTCTGATACGGACGAGCCTGAGCTCCCAAAAGTTGTCAACACGATCTCCAATGTCGCAGCGGCTCTTGAGGAAGATATAAAAGTTGCCCCTCACCGGGGACATCGTGGAGAATGTGGCTGCGAAATACTCGAAGTGGAGGTGATAGGATCCGGAGATGCCTATATAATAAACCGCAATCGCACGGTGTCTAACTAGTAGACAGAGGCAAGTACGGGTCGTTCCCACAGGGAGCGGTGGAAATACCAATAATCAATATTCTAGTTATCATTTTGTAGAGGCGAGAATGGAGGATTTCTAGTCATCATTTTGTAGAGGGCGAGAATACGAAGTCAATGGCGAAAGAATGGAGTCATTCCGAGTTCGTATGAAGAATTTATGAGCAAAATAAGAACCTGGAAGACTAAAATGGCAGAATGATCATTTTTAGGACAATTGACATCGGCACCCCCACTATGAGTTAAGGGGCATTCATCATGTTAAGGGGTGGACTGTTTCAAAGGAAGTACTAAAGGTAGTCAACTCAATTACTAAGGGGATGCCACTAATTCAAATGGTGATAACAACACCCGTTGTTTCACTAAGGGGACCATTGTCTTCTCCAGCATCAAGTCGAGTTCGAGCAGGGACGAGGAATTAGGTGCTGGTTCTAATGGCAGATTTGATGGTGATGCTGCTGTGTCTGCTCGACGGAGTTGGTTGGGTGTTTGAACTGGAATTCAGATGGAGTCTTGGCTGCTGCCATTTATGGCTGTGTGACGAGTTAAGATGAAATACGCCCTTCTTTGTGATTGATGGTCTGTTGGTTTGCAGTTGGTCGGTGATGGTTGAGTTCAGTTAGAGATGAAGGATGGTGCTGTTACTCATGGATATGGTAAAGCTCGAGTACAACAGAGACAGAGCTTACCGGAGCAGAATGAGGAGTACATGGAAGTTAACGGAAGACGCAGCAATCGTGAGTGATGGTGAACACAGAGAATCTCGTGATGATCACGTTGGTGCTGTGAAGAAATGAGAGAGTAGTTGCTGCCATTGGCAGTGATAAGAAGGATGACAGGTTACGAAGAAAAGAAAAGGTTGTTATTCGCGTTTGGTTAGCTTCCATGGATGATCGATGGATGCTGATGATCCTGGCAGAGATAGAAAACTCAATAAATGGCTGCTGCCATTATCGATGATGCCAGAGATGCTGTGAAGGGTTGAGAAGAGCTCGGGAAATATCATAGAAGGTTTGGGTTGTGTTTGGGGCAGAGAGTAAGCTCGAGCAGTTCACGACCAATGCTCGATGTTGTCAAACCAAGTGCACCTTCCATGAGACTAGTGGGATTTGTTGGGTACATAAGAAGAACAGGATGATGGAGAAGCTCGTGATGATCACGATGGTGCTGAACAGGATGATGGAGAAGAACTCGAGCTTGGTGATGGGATTGGAGTTTGGCAGAGAACAAGGACGGTATGGAGAAGATGGTTTGTTGCCACTAATGGATAACGGGAGTATGATGAAGAATGTATCGAGGAGACTGTGGCTTGAGTTTGTGATGCTGGTGCCATTTGATGATAAAGAGAAGAAGGAGCTCAGGTGGCTTGGTCTTGTACAAAATTTTACAACCAAGAAAACAAAGGTTAACAGGATAGGTCGAACGGGTTTGGCGGTGAAGCTCGGCAGTTGTGACGAGAAGTTAAGATGAAGGAGCTAACATGGGTACGTCGGTGCAACTATTTGGGATATGTACCAACTACGGGTAGTACTTATCCGATGCGATCTTGCAGGTGAAGTTAGGTTTCGAGTGAAACCTATATAAATAGGCTTGTATAGCCGGGAGAGGAGATATACAACTTTTAGAGAAAAAAATACAACTTTTGGGAGACAACTTGGGTAGAGAGATATATAACTTTTTTGAGAGAAAAGAAATAGAAAAAAGGAAGAGAGGAGAAGTTATATTCTATTCTAGGGTTTACCCCTTTTAGGGGGGAAACCAAGTTATTTTTTCTTCTTATTTCATATATTTTTCATGGGTTTTAGTAAATCCATGTGTAGCTGAATTTTTACTGATTAAGGTATGATTTCAAAGTCCTGATTAATGAAACTTTAATTCTTTTTACAAATTTATTTTAAGTTGATTTTTCTTGTTGATTGTCTCTATTATTTTTAGTGCCTAAGATTACTATTGGGTTATTCAATTGTCCATTTGAATTGACTCGATAATAATTCTTCTACTAGTACTGGGGTTGGTGATACGTGTAATAGTCACTCAATTCCATACACAAGTAGTACATCGCAAAAGTGAGCAGAGGATTCTGTTAAGAAATTGTGTATAGAGATGACACTAGTAAGAAGACCGAGATTATGCGTCGATGCTAGGATCAACCTAATTCACAAAACGTAATGCATCCGGTGGGTTACATCTTGAGAGCTTATTCATGGTGGCTCAGATGGATAGAATCTGGTAGTCGAGCGCTTCCGTATCCAGTGGCAACAGGAATTCCGGGGATAGCATAGATTATTGTTATTCTACGGTTGGTGATAATAGAAAATTAACAAGAGATAAACAAGTACTTTTATTAAGTTTCGATCGTGTGGCGGCGAATGATTCCTTAATCATCTTTACTTTCTTATTTGCTTCTTTTTACTTCACTATAAAACCACCCCCTTTTGTCTTTTACTTTATTTTGCTGAACTAAATAACCTATCAATTATACAACTCTCTGTGGGAACGATCTCTTACTACCGCTATATTACCGGTTAATTAGTGGGAAATATCTTAATTAATTTGTTGCACCTACGACACGCATCAGTTTTCCCTTATATAGTCTTTTAAATCAGGGTTTGAAATCAATGTTAGCTTGGTAACAAAGCATTCAATATTCACTGTTAGATGAAAACCTGATTAGATTCAAGCTAATATTTATCAACCGTTAGATCGAAAACATAGCTTTTTATACACACATGAAATGCACGTTTCTAGATTTGTGTAACCGTAGCCCAAACTTGTACATTAGTTGGTTCAACAATAGTTAACCAAATGGCTAGCCATATGATAACTTTCATATCAACCATATTTTTCTTCTCCATAACTAGTTCAAATGACTCAAATGAACTAGTTATAGAGTTGTTCAATTGCAAGGAAATCTCATGTACTACACAAGACACAATTGAAGCAAAAACGATTTGATTCACTCGAATCGGTTCATGAACTATATAGCCACGGTTTGCAACAACATTCCTTAGTTTATAAAGATAAGTTTACAAGCATCGTTTTTAGACATAACCTACTCAAGTTCGCGGACTGGGTTCGCGGACTTAAGTTCCCGGATGGAGTTCACAAACTCCAGCAGAAATTCTCGGGTCGAGAACTTCCGTCAGTTCTCCGGTTCTCTTGATCAACAAAGTTCGCAAACTTCGGTTCAAGGAATTAGGAATTATACATATATGTGTTTACACAATAATGCTTATATCCTCCAATGGTTATATAGTCTAAACTCTCATTTCAATCATTGAAACATTCTCAGAGGATGATATATAGTTGTTATTCACAAACCATTTTTTGTCAGAGCAATTTTTAAAGTGATTGAAACTTAGCATGACTTTCGTCACTAGGTAAATATGAACTTGGCTAAAGCGAAAGATTTACCAACACATATTTCGAGAAATAGATAGGCGAGGTAAACTCGGCTTGAAATACTAAGTCTATATAGCAAAACGACTTTTGTCTCAAGATAGGAGATAAATAGACTTTTGAGTGATATATAAGTTCAAGTCTCCACATACCTTTTAGTGGATGAAGATCCACCAGTTCCTTGAGTAGTCCTTCGTCTTGTATGATGATTTCCATGGAGTTCTTGAGCTCAACTACACTTTCTATCCTAGTCTGAGACCTTAGCTATAGTAGACTAGAAATCAAGACTTATAGTTTTTATCACTAACATTGACAAACATGCTTGAGATAGCAACGCATGCGAGTTCGACCGAGCAATTCTCTAACAATCTCCCCCTTTGTCAATTTTAGTGATAAACTATCAATACATATGGAGTACAGAAAATATATAAATAAACTTTATTGCTCATATTCCACATGTCTAATCTTCAACATTACTCGAAATCTTCGTCACTTCCAAGTACTCCAATGATCCCAAAGTTTGTAAGTTTAGCCTCATCGTTGTTGAAAATCCATAGCTATAACAACGAGAAAATAAGAGTTCTCAATCATTGTTATACAATGTCATAGTATTATTACACAACGCCAAAGTCTAATTGCATCTCAACTTTAACAACAATACTATGGTGATATTCTCTCCCCCTTAGTCAATACTCCATCTCACATGGAAACCACTCCCCCTTACATAACGATCCGAAAACCATATGTATTTTTAGTATGAACTACATATTAATTCTCCCCCTTTTTGTCAATAAAATTGGCAAAGGTACAAGAACGGGATCCTAATGAAATTTCCAAACGAGACATTTCATGACCAAGTGTAAGCGTATATCATCTTATTTAGATGCAATCATAAAGCCGAAGCTAAATGCATTCATCAAGGAGTCTATAAAGATACAAGATAACCCCTATAATATTCCACAGCCGCACTCCCCACAAAGATTTGGCAATTAAGCACAAGTTCAATTAAGAACTCTCCCCCATAATATGTTATTCCCGAAGGAACAACAAGAGCGAACTTAATTTCAAAAGAAAAGAAGGATTTCTTTGGACATAACAAATCACATACAAGTATGAATTTGAATCCAAAAATAGTCAATTAAATTAATCATAAGAAAACCCATGATTAATTTAACCAAATATGCTCAACACAAGTAAACTAATGGAGACTTAAAAATAATCAATTAAATTAATCACAAGAGAACCCATAATTAATCTAACCGGAATACACAACTAAACTAATCACAAAAGTAATCAATTTAATCGTTCATACTCCTCATAAGAAAACTTACGGAGTCATAACTAAATAACCAAACAAGATGATTAATTTAGTTCAATATGCTCGACATAAAGTACCTTACGGAACAACAACAAGGCTAATCACAAAAATAATCAACTTTGGTTGTTTAGTGCTCAACATAAGACACATTATGGAGCTTCACAGTAATACACAAAATATGGATCAGGGAAGATCAATTACTGCGGAATACACCATGATTCATTCTATTTTCCATCATCATTTGCACAATGACATATAATAGACATAATCCTTGAAAACAAAAGATTTTAACCTATCTTCCATCAAAAATTGACATAATAGGCTTAACTTTTGTATTTGTCAAAAGTCAATTCATTCTTTTATCAATATGAGAATATCGACTTACGAAAGACTTTACTTTTGACAAGGTATGGGACAATCAAGTTCACGGACGCAAACACACATATCCCATAACAATATTGCAATATATGAAATCGTAAAGATTAATACTGCAAAAATCATCTTCCAAACAATTTTAGAATTTAAACCAATAAACCTAAAAACATGAAGATGAAAACGTTAGACATAGCTATGTGTAATCACAATAATGGCTATTCCAAACACTGGTTATTCTTCTAAGCAAAGACAATAAATAGAAGATTTACTAGGCAATCAAGATTTACTCATTGTCTTCCTCATCGGAAATACTCCTCCAAGATGCTTGAATTGTGTTCAACTCTTCCTTGAGCTCGGGAAACTTAGTTGCAACCAATGACAATTGTTCTTGCACACACTTCACCCTTGAATTGACCTTACACACACCCTTGTGAATTTTTTGATGAAGGCACAAGGTGGTAGGGTCACAATTGTTAAGTGAAGCATCTCTTTCTCTTTGCATACATTCTCCCTTATCCCTTTGAAGGTATAGGGGACGAACCGGTTGGGAACCCCAAGAGAGTTTCCAATTGAATCAAAACCACGATCACGGCAAATTTGACCAATCAAGCAAGGGTAACCTAATATCTTGATGGGTGAAGTCATCGAAGTCATTTGAAAAATGATAAAACCAAAAATATCGAGACTTTGAACACCCGATTCAAGGAAATAAACCAATTCTGCAAACTCATGACTCCACCAAGAATTCTCAATCGTGGAGGGACAAAGATTGGGGATACCAAGTTTTCCAAATGCCATCAACGCAATACTAAGATCATTAGTAGGAAACTTTCCTTGATTCCAATCTACCTTCTTGCCACAAAGTCCAAGAGAGATTTCATCACATGATGGACGTTCATCACTTGGTCTAGGAAGATGTATGTTTCCCAACGAAATGTTGGTAATCTTCGAAATTAATTCTCCATCAACAAGAAATCTTTCTCTATTTATCATGGATTTGAATTCCATCTTATTAAGATCAGCATCATGAATGTTGGCATAGAAAATTCTTGTGAGAGAATCAAATCCTTGACCATGACCATCAAAGATGTTTCCAAGATTGAATTTTTTGAAGCAAACTAAATCCTCTTCATGCCCACTAGAGAGATCCAAATTTTTTTCTAGAATAAAACCTTTAGATGAAATCTTTTCAAAAATTCTAGTACAAAAATCATCCACAAACCTAATCCTAAGAGAATTTTGGTCACAAGGAAATACATGCCAGAAGTATTTGAGCTTTTGGAACTTCTTTTTGAGCCCTTAGAATTCATCATGAGATCTAAGAAAATGAAAGGAATGATGAATTTACTTACTTGGAGTGAATCTTGAACACATTTTGTTTCAATTTCTCCAAAAAATTTTAATGGAGGAAGCACACAAAACCCTAGAGGTTCATGTACGCAGACGGCTGATGAAGAAGAAGAGGGTGCGCAAACTTCTTCTTTATAAGACCAATAATGGGCTTGGACCCATTTGTAAACCGCGACCCACAAAGAACAAGTGGGGTTTTCTTAGATGTTTGCACATCAAGGGTTATGCATCCAATTACAACACACTTTGTGGGAGATGATGGATGCATTAGAAAGCTTTATTTGATATTCTAAAAAAGAATAACAAAACTGTACACTATTCAAACCATTTCTTGCCCCATTTCAAGATATGTACAAATGGGTGATGTCGAGCTTGTTACCAAGAGGCAAAACATGCAGAGGAAGTCTCATGCAATATTTCTGGTTGATATGTGTGAACAATCCCCGTGATATAATCAAAATGATGATAGTCAGGGCAGTTAGAGCTTTCTCCCATTTGTTTAATCCGATTAGAAGGAAAATTCTTCTGATTCTTAGGTTGTATAATATTATTTGATTCAACATGTACAGAGCCCTTTTCGGAATGATTCTTAGACTTAAGTTTTTCTAAGAATTTAAAAACGCCTTCGAATGCTCTGAACAGATCTTTATCAATTGATCCATTATGATAGTATTCCTCATAAAGATCAAGAGTTAATCTAGTGAGGATCCATATCCTTGAGCGCGATGAACGTTTCCTCAATCTTTCCTTCTTTTTATTTTTTCCTTTAGATTGATACATATCATCTAAAACTTCCTTTTCAGATGAAGTGAGATTATCATGAGGAACCGGAGGTTCTGATCATAATACTCTTTGAGAAATCTTTAAGGAATTATGGCGTGCGTTAGAGATGCCAAGAGCAAGTTTTCCAAAGAAATTTCCCATGGGACACTTTTTTAAGGAACGACCAAACACAAACTTGTTGTTAAAGTTGTAATGCAATTGGACTTTGACGTTGTGTAATGATACTATGACACTGTATAACAATGATTAAAAACTCTTGTTTTCTCGTTGTTATAGCTATGGATTTTCAACAACGATGATGCTAAACTTACAACCTTTGGGATCATTGGAGTACTTGGAAGTGACGAAGATTTCGAGTAATGTTGAAGATTAGACATGTGGAATAAGAGCTACAAAGTTTATTTATATATTTTTTGTATTCCATATGTATTGATAGTTTTGTCAATAAAATTGACAAAGGGAGATTGTTAGAGCATTTCTCGGTCGAACTCGCATGTGTTGCTATATCAAGCATGTTTGTCAATGTTAGTGATCAAAAATATAAGTTTGATTTCTAGTCTACTATAGCTAAGGTCTCGGACTAGGATAAAAAGTGTAGTTGAGCTCAAGAACTTCATGGCAATCATCATACAAGACGAAGGACTGCTCAAGGAGTTGGTGGATCTTCATCGACTAAAAGGTATGTGGAGACTTGAACTTATCTATCACTCAAAAGCCTATTTATCTCCTATCTTGAGATAAAAGTCATTTTGCTATATAGACTTAGATTATACACATTTGGTATTTCGAGCCGAGTTTACCTCGCCTATCTATTTCTCGAAATGTGTTGGTAAAGATTTCGCTTTAGCCAAGTTCATATTTACCTAGTGACGAAAGTCATGTTAAGTTTCAATCACTTTGAAAATTGCTCTGACGAAAAATGGTTTGTGAATAACAACTATATAACGTCCTCTGAGAATGTTTCAATGATTGAAATGAGAGTTTAAACTATATAACCATTGGAGGATATAAGCATTGTTGTGGAAACACATATATGTATAAGTTTTTATTCCTTGAACCAAAGTTTGCGAAATTTGTTGATCAAGAGAACCGGAGAAATGTGTGAGCTAAGTCCGCGAACCCAGTCCGCGATCTGGCGGAAGTTCTCGACCCGAGAAATTTTGCTGGAGTTTGTGAACTCCATCCGGGAACTTAAGTCCGCGAACCCAGTCCGCGAACTTGAATAGGTTATGTCTAAAAACGATGTTTGTGAACTTATCTTAATAAACTAAGGAATGCTATTGCAAACTGTGGCTATATAGTTCATGGACCGATTCGAGTGAATTAAATCGTTTTTGCTTCAATTCTGTCTTATGTAGTACATGAGATTTCCTTGCAATTGAACAACTCTCTAACTAGTTCATTTGAGTCATTTGAACTAATTATGGTGAAGAAGAATATGTTTGATATGAAAGTTATCATATGGCTAACCATTTGGTTAACTATTGTTGAACCAACTAATGTACACATTTGGGTACGGTTACACAAGCCTACAAATGTGCATTTCATGTGTGTATAACAAGCTATGTTTTCGATCTAACTGTTGATAAATATATTAGCTTGAATCTAATCAGGTTTTCATCTAACTGTGAATATTGAATGCTTTGTTACCAAGCTAACATTGATTGCAAACCATGATTTGAAAGACTATATAAGGGAGAACTCTAGCAACTGGGAAACCTAATCCCCACACATTCTATGTGATACTAGTTGTGCTAACCTAGAGTCGATTCTCCTTTAACATTTGGTTTCTTCTTCAAACCAAAGTTAACGACTTAAAGACTTCATTGGTGAAGAAGCAATGATACTACTTTTCTTGTAGTTGTGTGATCTGATCTTGTTGTTTCTATCGTACAAGTACAATTGTAATAATTGGCTTGAGATTTCTATCTTAGATATGCAAGATATAAAAGTAGTCACAAACATCTTCGTCTCATCGTTTGTGATTCCACAATATATTTTTTCGCTGCATCGATTAAGATTATTATGAGGTGATTGATAATACTGAGCTGTTCTTCGGGAATATAAGTCTGGTTTATCAATTGGTTCATGTTCACCTTGATTTTTAAAAATACGAAACAAAAACTCGTAGGTATATTCGTGGGAGACGGATTTATCTATTACCTTAGACTTTTATGTGTGATACAAATTTGTTTATTAAAGTCTTTGACTTTGGGTCGTAGCAACTCTTATTTGTGGGTGAGATCAGCTAAGGGAATCAAGTACGTAGTATCCTGCTGGGATCAGAGACGTAGGAGCATAACTGTACCTTGGATCAGTGTGAGATTGATTGGGGTTCAACTACAGTCCAGGGCATCGAAGTTAGTTTGGAGTAGGCTAGTGTATGTAGCGGCTTAATACAGTGTATGTTTAATCTGGACTAGGTCAAGGGTTTTTCTCGCATTTGCGGTTTCCCTCGTTAACAAAATTCTGGTGTCTGTGTTATTTCTTTTCGCATTATATTTGTTATATAATTGAAATAATAAAAGTTGTGCGTTGTTCAATCAATTAGAATATCCGACCTTTTGGTTGTTGATTTAAATTGATTGACACTTGGATATTGGTCTTTGGTACCATCCAAGTTATCTTTCTTGTATTTAATCAAGACTCGCAGTTTGCTTGAGTAATATTTAAATCGAGAGATAGAGATATAAACTCTTTGATATACTTTTCTATTGATTGAGTCTAACTGTCTAGTTGATTCTCTAGAAAGTATATTGGAGTTGGCCCATACAGATTGCTAAGCGAAATATTGGGTGTGGTTGTTAGACCCCCGCTTTTTCAGATTGAACAACGCACAACCCGTATTATTTCAATTATATAACAAACATTAGTTCACAAACTCCAGCAGAAATTCTCGGGTCGAGAACTTCCGCCAGTTCGCGGACTGAGTTCACGTACTTCTCTGGTTCTCTTGATCAACAAAGTTCGCAAACTTCGGTTCAAGGAATAAGGACTTATACATATATGTGTTTCCACAACAATGCTTATATCCTCCAATGGTTATATAGTCTAAGCTCTCATTTCAATCATCGAAACATTCTTAAAGGACGTTATATAGTTGTTATTCACAAACCATTTTTCGTCAGAGCAGTTTTCAAAGTGATTGAAACTTAGCATGACTTTCGTCACTAGGTAAAGATGAACTTGGCTAAAGCGAAAGATTTACCAACACATATTTCGAGAAATAGATAGGCGAGGTAAACTCGGCTTGAAATACTAAGTCTATATAGCAAAACGACTTTTGTCTCAAGATAGGAGATAAATAGACTTTTGAGTGATATATAAGTTCAAGTCTCCACATACCTTTTAGTGGATGAAGATCCACCAGTTCCTTGAGTAGTCCTTCGTCTTGTATGATGATTTCCATGGAGTTCTTGAGCTCAACTACACTTTCTATCCTAGTCTGAGACCTTAGCTATAGTAGACTAGAAATCAAAACTTATAGTTTTTATCACTAACATTGACAAACATGCTTGAGATAGCAACGCATGCGAGTTCGACCGAGCAATGCTCTAACAATCTCCCCCTTTGTCAATTTTAGTGATAAACTATCAATACATATGGAGTACAGAAAATATATAAATAAACTTTATTGCTCATATTCCACATGTCTAATCTTCAACATTACTCGAAATCTTCGTCACTTCCAAGTACTCCAATGATCCCAAAGTTTGTAAGTTTAGCCTCATCATTGTTGAAAATCCATAGCTATAACAACGAGAAAATAAGAGTTCTCAATCATTGTTATACAATGTCATAGTATTATTACACAACGCCAAAGTCCAATTGCATCTCAACTTTAACAACAATACTATGGTGATATTCTCTCCCCCTTAGTCAATACTCCATCTCACATGGAAACCACTCCCCCTTACATAACGATCCGAAAACCATATGTATTTTTAGTATGAACTACATATTAATTCTCCCCCTTACATAACGATCCAAAACCAATGGTTATATAGTCTAAGCTCTCATTTCAATCATCGAAACATTCTCAAAGGACGTTATATAGTTGTTATTCACAAACCATTTTTCGTCAGAGCAATTTTCAAAGTGATTGAAACTTAACATGACTTTCGTCACTAGGTAAAGATGAACTTGGATAAAGCGAAAGCTTTACCAAAACATATTTCGAGAAATAGATAGGCAAGGAAAACTCGACTCGAAATACCAAATGTGTATAATCTAAGTCTATATAGCAAAACGACTTTTGTCTCAAGATAGGAGATAAATAGACTTTTGAGTAGATAAGTTAAAGTCTCCACATACCTTTTAGTCGATGAAGATTCACCAGTTCTTTGAGTAGTCCTTCGTCTTGTATGATGATTTCCATGGAGTTCTTGAGCTCAACTACACTTTTTATCCTAGTTCGAGACCTTAGTTATAATTGACTAGAAATCAAGACTTATAGTTTTGATCACTAACATTGACAAACATAATTGAGATAACAACGCATGTGAGTTCGACCGAGCAATGCTCTAACAATAACAGTGCTTGCGAGTTCGACCGAGCAGTGCTGTAACAAAATATACCTATATTATGGATGAACTGTACCCAAACGTGTATACCTTGTTGGCTTAATAATAGTTAACCGAAGTTATCCATATTAACACTTATAACTTAGACATATTCATCTAACACTTCTGGATCAAATATGATGATCAATCAATCATGATAGATAATCAAATGAATCTAAATGTGTTTCAAGAGAGTTGTTCAAATGTTCATCATCTCATAGAAACATATTTATGAACCATTTGAAACAAAATCGGTTTGGTTTGTAATTGTAGAAAGTTCTTATACAAGAACCAATTCATGAACATAATGCCACGGTTTGTAAAACTAGTTCACATACCTTATTACATTAAAGTTCTAGGGACTTCAGTTCGCAAACGAGGGTACGTGAACAACGGTTCCAGACCTTTTCACAGGTAAACCAGTTCGCAAGCAATAGTTCCAGACCTGAACTAGACTTATACAGTTAGCATACAAAGTATACAACCTGTATTATATCTAGACATGGTAGTCGTTCTAAATCTGTCATTTAATTATTGAAACATCCTTGGAAGACAACAATGGTAATCTTACTCATACCACTAGCTTCAAGTAATTTCAAGTGATCAATACGAAACTTCCCAAGTTGACATCAAATGATTGTCATGTAAGATGTTCATGATTATTTTCACATGATCATCTTTGACTTAATATTTAGTTTCCAACAAATAAATTGTATCCAACTAAACTCGTCAAGTATACGATGAACTTAGCTAAAGCTAAAAGCTTCCAACACATATTTCGAGAAATAGATAAACAAGATAAACTCGACTCGCAATATCAAATGTGTAAAATTTAAAGTATATATAGCTATATGACTTAGTCTCATTAGAAGATATAATAGAATAGACTTATGAGTGATAGATAAGTTTTAGTCTCCACATACCTTTGTTGATGAAGTTCCTCCAAGCTCTTCAGTAGATCTTCTTCTTCAATTGGTAAACACCGTGAAGTTTAAAGATCAATTATACATTCTATCATAATCTGAGACATAGCTATAAGTAGACTATAGAAATCAAGTATATATATTTGATCAACTAATCTTGACAAACAAGCTTGAGATAGCAACGCTTGCGAGTTCGACCGAGCAGTGCTCTAACAGTGATAGGAGCAGGACCCCACTCATCACAGTGAATTACTGCAAGTAGAGAAGAAGCATGTGTAGATGAGAGCTGAAAAAGAAATCTCTTACCTTTAGCAAGTTGACAAGGATGACATAAACATTTTAAAACAGAAGATGAAAGAATAATATTGTGATAATTATTGTAAAATTCTAGAAGATGGATGTCCTAACCTATCATGCCATATGTTAGGAGAAGAAACAACAGATGAAAAAGCATATTGAGGAATGCCAGATGAAATATGATGCAAATTATTGATCATTTTCCATTGAGCTAGTAATTCATTAGTCTTCAAACTTCTTATCCCAAAACCATAAGGATCAAAAGTAATGGAGCAAACATTATCCTTTGTAAATCTAGCCACTGACAAAAGATTATGTTTGATGGTTGGTACATGCACGCCATTATCTAGTTTAAAACTAGTAATATTTGTATGAATTAAAGTGCTACCAGTAAGAGAAGTAGTTAAAATCATACCATTGCCAATTTCAATATTGTCCTTGCCTTTGTACTCAAAAGTATTATGAAGCAAAGTTATATCACCAATCATATGAGTTAAAGCACCACTATCAGAAATTCAAATTGTATATGATGAGGAAGGATCGTCATTTGCTGCATCGTTGTGAACATTAAAACTTGCAAAAGTTTGTTGAGAATTTCCAGAAGTAGGCATTGCACCAGTAGAATAATTTCCCGAATTCTCAGTATTTAAAAGTGAGCTTGAGAAGTATTAGGTGAAGAACCACTAGGAGGATGATATTTTAAAAAAAAATATATCGGTAGCTAAATGACCCTTTTTCTTACAAATCTGACAAAACATCTGATTGTACTCTAATCTCATGTTACCATTGGTAGGCTTAGGAAATGTTACCTACAATGATACTGCAAGTGCACAGTGTTGTTTTGCAACACAGGGCAAGCACAGGTCGAACCCACAGAGACTTGGGGAGTGCTAGGTTGATTCTAAGGTCTTTTTAAACTAATTTTCAACAAGGAGTTACACAAAAGGGTTTGTTTGGTGTCTTTACGACAAGTTGGAGATTAGAGCAGTGAAATAAAGATGAACTAACAAGCAATGAGAGTAAAGGCACTAGGATTGTCAAATCCACCACTAATTCTTGTTATGTATTCAACTAAGTTGAGTATTCTTGTCCTTGTGACAGATAAGGAAGATGTGTCAATTCTACCACTTACCTAAGGAGTTTCACCAGTAGATAGTCCAATTATCAGCTAAATTATCAACTCAGAGTACTAATTGTCTAGTTAAGCACAACTAGTCAAGGAATGAACAATAATTTTTAAGGCAAGAGTCAAGTATACTCAACACAAGGTTTATCCTAACTACAATGGATACATGGCATTCATTGTGAGAGCAAAGCATTGAAATACTGAAATTGAAACTATCTTAACAAATTAAGCATTCAAGAATAACACAAACCAAGTATGAATACCACAACAGAGAATTAAGGCTTCATTTAAATCCTAGTAGAATAATTTAGAACATACTGAACATGATAAAACACAACTGAATTAAACTAACAATTAAACCCTCAAAATTCAGAGAGAGCTTCTTACACAGAGCACAATTCTATTTATACCTAGAATTCTCTTCTCACACTCAAAATCCAAATTAAATGCATGCCCTACAAACCCAATCGTCAGAATTGCTTGTCCCTCTTCCAACCAGATTCGCAACTTCATTAATTCGATGTTGGGAAAACCCTAACTCCATCTATCTCGAGCTCAGCTTCTAGGGATGTGGGAGAAGCTATGGTGGGGATATCTAAAGCTAGGAGAAGGTGTGATGACTGCTGTCGGGCGAAGAACGAGCTGCTGGTGATGTCGGCTTCTGCAAATGGTCGGGAGAAAGGGAAGAAAAAATGGCAGAGAAGAAAGAAGGGAGGAGAAGATGAAGAACAAACTAGATTTGTCTTCTGGTCGATGGATGAAGGCGATAGCTAGGTGTGTGGCGAGTGCTTCGAAAGTGATGATGCATCGAGTGAAGAAGCCGCTGGATGCAGACTGTTTGATTCAATCTAACGGCTCCCGGGATGGAGCGAGCTTGGATTCGGGTCATGGGTAGTTTAAGCCCATGTCTTTGTAAACAAAGTTGCAACCGATGCGCAAGCCTGGTTGCAACTTCTTTCCACGGGGCCGCTAGTCTCCAATTTTCTCGCTCTTTTGGCTCCTCAATTCATCCAAGCTTTATTTAGTACCTAAAAACACAAAATTAATTAGTACAATTATTTATTCTTGAAAAAAGAGAGAATACGGTAATTTGGGATAATATACGATTTTAAAGCACAAAAGATGAGTTAATTGCTAATAAAATGGTGTAGAAATATGCAATATTTGGCACTCATCAAATACCCCCAAACCTCGAATTTTACTTGTCCTCAAGTGAAACAAAAATTAAGAAATCCTAACTATACCACTGTCATTTTGGTCTCTCGAATGCATTTAATGTATGCACTAAGCCTTTAAACCCCTAGGCGTCCATAGTGGACGAGTTGTAGTCTCGTGAGGGCCTATCAGAGATGTACCCACAAAACCCTCTCCAAATTCAGAGCATAATAGAGTCCCAAGCATCCAAGGAGCTATGAGGACATAGAGTTTCTGCATGCTAGTAACACGATGTTAGAACTACCAAAGAACGCATTCTCATCCTTAAGAGTTGAGCGAGAAATAACCATACCATATGAAAGAATTCGGGTTCGAGAGTGATCACAAACCTCGACTTCTGCCTCACCAATAGGGTTTTATGATAATTGCACTCAAAAAGACCGCTTTTCTAGTCTCTCATGTGTGCAGGCAGGAATAAAGAGAGAAATCCTGCACACGTTGAATGGTGGGAAGGAGAACCTTCCGAAATAATTTCGGGAGACTCCATGCACTGTGGACAAAAAGAATCTTTTTCTCGATGATCCCTAAGAAAGGAAATCAACCATTAGCAAGGATGGGAGTACTCACTTACCTTCACATCCGATCGGAAATCAACACCACTCTCACAACATCCATAGAAATGTCTTCAATCTTCGGTCTTCGGTCTTCAACTGTTGATGATGAACTTCAACTTCGCAAAACTTGACAATTTGTAACTTTTTTCTTCAATTTCCTCGTTGCTTGGAATTTTCTTCTTGAATTTTTCTTCTTTACCATGGTGGTATCAAAACTAAACTAAGAAAATAAACTACATTTTTTTTTTGATAACATGAAATGAAAATAACAACAAAAATAATGAAACTACTAACTGCATGGATGAAGGACTTTATCACTCAATTTTTCACAACTTGTATTGTCTTGATCTCATAAACTTCACTAATTCTCATCTTATTTCCTTTTCTTTGCTCTTGTAAAATAAGTCTTCACTAGTGTATAGAATTCTGCGTTTTGTACTGTATCTTCACTTGAATAAGACTTTTTCTTTTCCTTGAATTGTTGCATGTAAACCTTGGACTATTTCAATTTTTCTTCAAATATTCTGACGTTGCTCTGCTTGTTGATGATGATGTGTTTCAATGGATTTGTTGATGTTGTCGAGAGGGAGAGAGTGGTGCTAAATGCTAATCAAACTACAAGAAGGAGTTTTCATCTTAGACGTCATCCTCATGATTGACAAAATTAGCACTCAAGAGATCAAAAGTAATGTTGAAAGTGGTGCGAAGTTGGGTAGCTCACCATTCCTATCCGAAATTGACGTACGGTGACACACACTCTAAAAGGACTTTTTAGATAGTCACAAAAATTGAAGGTCGGTGCCTCGCTTTATGTAAAAATGGGTAGTCTCCACTATGGGTGTGTAGTTGCAGGAAATCCCACAACACACCCCTTACTATATTTCATAGATCTAAATCTATTTCATGATCAAAATAAAGATTAAAGTGCTAAAATTATAAATGGAGACACATAAGATTTTTTACGTGGTTCGATCAATGTGATCTACATCCACGATTCTTCACTATGATTGTTGAGGTTACATTGGTATTACATTTACCATCTCCATTAATGGATATTTTATAGAGCTCTAGATCTAGTTTTTGGTGAAGAAAATGATAAATAAAAATACTCTCTCTCTCTAAAAAATATCTCTCTCCAAAAATGTGTCTCCTCCTTCTTACAAAATATCTCCCCTTTATATAGGTGTTTACATAATGGATGACAGCTCACATACAACTCATATTCTCGCGAGCCCTTTAATAATTTCGCAGGCTCTTGCTACCTTCTCGCGAGACATTCTCGCGAGCCCTTTAATAATTTCGCAGGCTCTTGCTACCTTCTCGCGAGACATTCTCGCGAGTCTTGCTACATTCTCGCGAGTTATAGAAAATAATGAATCTCGCAAGCTCTTCTCGCGAGTTAAGGAAATAATTGAATCTCGCACGCTAAGAAAATATGTTTTGCGATATTTGAATCCTACATCTTGCCTCTTTTTCCTTGAATATTGCTTGAAGAGCGATCTTTAAGGAAAAATCCGTTGTTGTAGTAATCTTTGATCTTTGTTGATGAAGGAACGAGCGAAAGAATACTTTTCTTGAAAAGTACGTACTTGCCTCTATTCTTTTGCGAAGTTCCGAAATATTAAGAAGTAATTAGAAGTATCATCTATTTGAAGTACGCGAAGTATGAAGTATTCTTGAAGAAGTATAAGAAGTACTTAATCCTCGAAATATAGTATGAAGTATCCTTTGAGAAGTATAAGAAGTATCCATCCTTGATTGCAAATAAGAAGTATTGCGAATTAATCACGCGAACCTAGAAGTATGAAATATAAGAAGTATTAATCCTCGAAATATAAGAAGTACTTGTCCTTGAGTAAAAGTAGTAAGTATTGCCTCTATTCATACGAAATTATTAATCCATTTTTGGTGATGATTCTTGTTGTTCATTGATGAACATCTTCTCTGGAAATGATTCTTGCCGAAAAGATAAAGAACATAAAATGTTTTACAATTCTTGTTGTTCATTGATGAACATCTTCTTTGGAAATGATTCTTGCCGAAAAGATAAAGAACATAAAATGTTTTCTTGGTTATCCATAGTTGCCTCTGATCTTTATCTATGAGGGTAGAATCCTTAAGAAATGTTGAATGAGCGAGTTGTGTCTTCATTCTCATGTTGCCTCTGTTTCGTGTTTTGTACTCATGCGATAGTATAATCTCTCCAAGTTGCTTATCTTATCTTGTAAAATAATCACATTCTCATGAGATTCTTAATAATTCTTTGAAGTTCTGAATATCTCTGCGAAGTTATGAATATCTCTGCGAAATTATGAATTCCTCTGCGAAGTTATGAATACCTTTAGCTCATTTTGCCGCTCTAAAATTGATGTAGCTTTAAATTGCTTCCTTTCTTCATTTCTCTAGCTTTGTCTTTAATATATGCATTCTTCTTCACGTATTTATTGTTCCTCGCAAGCTCTTACGCCTGCCTCATTTTTCTTGCCTCTGTTATTTGTATGCAAATGGTAGATTAAGCATAATCTCGTAAATATTTCTGTTGAATTTGTCATTACGACAAGATCGCAGGACGTCTTTACATTTTCATGTAATGACCCATTGACCTTGCCTTATCATCTTGTGTGGTCTTATTTTGCCTTCCTAGTTAAAGGTCTTATTTTGCCACCCCTCGTTTTTGCGACAATATGACAGGCCTAAATATTCTTGCGAACATAAAGCCCCATGACATTGCCGTCTTGCGACAAAATCGCATGACGTCGTTACACTTTCATGTAATGACCCATTGATCTTGTCTTATCATTTCTTAGTATTATTGCCTCTGCAGGATGTTTTAGTTGCGACAATATGACATGCCTAAATATCCTTGCGAACAAAAAGCCCCATGACATTGCCGTCTTGCGACGAAATCGCAGGACGTCCGTACACTTTCGTGTAAAGACCCATTGATCTCGTCTTACCCTCGCGTTAATATTATTGCCTTTTCAGGATCATTGCACAAATATGACAAGCCTAAATTCTCTTGCGAAAATAAAGCCTCATGACATTTGCGTCTTTTGACACTTATCAGCTCCCTAATGGAGGGTGCCGCCCTTATCTTCTCCTGGTTGCCCCTTCAAGGAGGCTTACATCGCCATACAAGACTAGCTCCTCCCATCCGGTCTTAACAACAACCATTTGTTTTTGAGTCTCTTATCCCTTATACCTATAGGGCTTATGGTTACTTAGACTGCACCCTAAGTGGAGTTTTCTTCGGGCCGAGTGCAACATATGCCAAGACTTGTCAAGAGTGGTAAAGAAGCTCCAACGCTCCCCGCACTCTTGACTCAACCGTACCTCGGCGCCTTGGTCATACACTCGACTCTTGAAGAGACCCTCGGTCTCCCAACCAGGGTATAACCTTATATATATAATTGGGAATCCAAGGTATCTCTCCAGGATAGGCTTTCATGGGCCCCAAATCTCCATGACTCGAGTTCCAGAGCGGTGTAACCTTTTCCCCGAGCCATGTCAAGAGATACCCTTATATGACGCACTTTAGGTCTTACATTTGCCTCTTACGAAATATCATTCGCGAACTAGGGTGTACGCCATAAAGGTTCGTCCCATTCGGTTATTTTATTGATTCTTCTTCATATGCAATAGGTACCCCTACTATGACGCACTTTAGGTACTTTTGCCTCTTGCGAAATTCCGATTTCGTCATAGTAGGTTTGCCTCTATCTGATTATTTTGTTGATTCTTCTGCATATAAGCTCTTTTGTAATTTCGCTGATCTTTGATAATCTCTTGTCATTTTCTGTGCGAAATTTTCGCATGTCTTCATTCTTTCATTCATCCTTTCATTCATTCCTTCGTTTCTGTCATTTTCTTCATTCATTCTCATAATATCATATCATTTCAAGAGAAATATATAAATTAATCTGCGAGATTTTTCTCAAATCTTTGAAATCTTTAAGATCTTTGTAATTCTTTATAATTTTGAAATCTTTGAAATCTTAAAATCTTTGTAATTTTTGGGAAAATAATTTTTGAAATAATTTTTTTTTGTTACATCAAATCAAAAATCTTTTATTTTCTGTAGAAGTAAAATGTTCAAGGAAAGTGGTACTTAGCTTTTTGTGGTTTGCTGCTGTTGTTGTCTCTTGCGAAGTATATGATTTGTTTGCGAAGCTAACATCCTTGAAATGTATGAACGTCGCACAAAATATAATTTTCTCGCAGCAAAAAGAAGTGTGAGAGATGGGATGTGAACCCTTGACTTGCCTTTTGCATATTCTCGCACCATACCAACTGTTCTAACCCTCTCTTGCGAAGTTAACTTGCGAAATAATCATTAACTTTCTTCTTTGCGAAGTAATCAAAATCCTTTCGGAATTTCGCATGATCAAAAATAAATGTGCGAGAAGCAAGAATTGATCCTGCGACCTTCTGCACGCATTCATGCCTCCTGACCAACTGTTCTAGCCTTTGTTTTGTGAGAGAATGGGACCGCACCTCCTACTTATCACTTTAAGATGTTGCGAGATTCTGCTGTGTGTATGCGAAATTGAATGCATGACCTCCAGCTCATACTTTGTCCCCTTGGCCATCTGTGCAAACTTTTATTTGTGTTGGCACGTAGTTATCTTCGCAGAAGTCATCTTAAAGCTTCGCAAAACTTATCTTAAAACTATTCTTTTTAGTGGAACTTCTCTTGACATCTCCATCTTCTTTTCCTTCTTCTTCCTACTATTCTTTACCAGTGCTTTCTTTCAATTTCATTCTTTATTTTTGTTGTTCCAACTGCTTCTCCTGAGTTGCTGCTGAAATAAATGATCTAGTTAATCGGTAATCCTTGAATAAATCTCGCAGACCCTCCTTCTTCCTTAGTCCTCTGTATGTCTTCTTTTTAGCTATTCCCGTGTGTTCGCTTCGTACTAATTATTTAATGAAGGCTCCCTGTTTGTATTTTCTTCTTCTATGCGTCAAATTTAGATAACCCATCCATTGAAAGGAATCTGTCTTCGCTGCCAGGGTTAGTTGATGAGGTCTTCCACCGGGATTAACCAAACTTCACTATATATGTATAAAATGTTAGCTGTTGATGGTATTGCACTCCTCTTTTACGAACTTCTTCCAAATACTTTGCCGAACTTCTTCTGCTTCCTTATTTCAAACAACAGAATGTTAAAGTCCTTTGCTGTATCATCTGCTTCTTCTTCTTTTTTATTAACGGCTGATATCTTCTTTCAAATTAACTCGATTTCTGCATACTTTCTCTTCGAGAGTTACGAGTTGGTTTTCTTTGCCGATGATTCCAGCTTTCTCCTTCCTTATCATATGTGATTTTCCATAACTTTGTTCTCTTTATTTTATTTTTTGCTCAGGTCATACTCCCGATTTGTTGTATTCATGTTGTTATGTTAACCTTTCTTCTTCTCTACCTGTAAACAGAATCATCACAACCTATTTACCTACCAGCTTCTTTGTTTTGTTCTTCTTTGAATGGCTGAATTTATTTCTTTGTGCGCATTTAAAATCTTTGATGTTCGTTAGCGTGCGAGATTAAGTTATACATTGCGAAGGATTGAAGATACTTGAATCCGCGACATCAAGCTCATTGTCTTTGCTGATGACCCATTGTACTATTCGTAAATTAGTTGGTGTATCTTTCTGGATTCTGCGAAGATATCTCTGCTACTTTATTCTTCATATAATTGTTGAAGTAAACGTTGCTGGTGAATGATGATATTCATGATTACAGTCACATCCGTGTCCTTTTTCTTGTCATCATGTTTTGCGTGTCATTGTTCTTTTCATCTTCGGCACACCTGGCTCTAACTCATGTCTTCATTGAGTCAGAACTCTTGGTGATAACTTTGTTTATTGACGAAATGAAATGGTCTCATTCTTTTTACTCCGTGCATGGTGATAACTGAATTATTGCGAACTGGGTTGAAGGATGCGAACTGATTTGTTGTTGACGAAGTGAACTTCACAAAGTGGTTTTTGCTTATGTAAAGTCTTAGTATAATATTTGCGAAGGAAACATTTGCGAGGAAAATTTTTGTGAAGAAAATATTTGCGGAGAAAACGTCTGCCAAAAAAAATTTCTTGTGTAGAGAATGTTTGTAAAGAAAGTGTTTGCGAAGATTAATGTTATCTGCGAAGAGCAAAGATGACACTGCGAAGGCAATATCAATTGGTGATATCAATCTTGGTCTCTGTGTATTTTCTTTTCGTGGAGAATTATGTGTTGGTTTTCTTCGTCGACTATGTCTTATTCCCTTGCTCATTGGACCTTGTTATTAAATTCTTTGGCGAAGTTGCATTAGTTCTTCTTTGATTGCAATTGCCTCGTCTCGCCTCATCTCAAAATTGCTCAAACAAAGTGAAAGTGGTTATTCGCCTATATATACTGACTGATTTTTTCCTTCACCCTTGACATCTCGTCACTTCGCAGAAGTAAATTGATTTCTTCACTTGCTGCTAATAATTCTGTGTTAGGAAAGACATCCAGTCATCCATTGATAATCAAAAGAGGTAACTAAAGAGGATTTATCCTTTAAATTGATTTTTCGGTGCGGCTTTGCTTGATTTTTCCTTTTCTGATGTCTTCCCCAAATTCGTTTCATTGAATCACTCATCTGGTTTGTTGTCTGATAAAATAAATCTTCACTTAAACTTCCATTTTTATCTTTAAAATTCATGAACCCAGTAATATGCACACAGTGGCCAGCTTCACCAAAATCTTTCCCAGACTAACAAGATAGGAGGTAGGATTAGTCCCTGTTTCTAGCGCCAATATGTAGTTGCAGGAAATCCCACAACACACCCCTTACTATATTTCATAGATCTAAATCTATTTCATGATCAAAATAAGATTAAAGTGCTAAAATTATAAATGGAGACACATAAGATTTTTTACGTGGTTCGATCAATTTGATCTACATCCACGATTCTTCACTATGATTGTTGAGGTTACATTGGTATTACATTTACCATCTCCATTAATGGATATTTTGTAGAGCTCTAGATCTAGTTTTTGGTGAAGAAAATGATAAATAAAAATACTCTCTCTCTCTCTAAAGATATCTCTCTCCAAAAATGTGTCTCCTCCTTCTTACAAAATATCTCCCCTTTATATAGGTGTTTACATAATGGATGACACCACATACATCTCATATTCTCGCGAGCCCTTTAATAATTTCGCAGGCTCTTGCTACCTTCTCGCGAGACATTCTCGCGATCCCTTTAATAATTTCGCAGGCTCTTGCTACCTTCTCGCGAGACATTCTCGCGAGTCTTGCTACATTCTCGCGAGTTATGGAAAATAATGAATCTCGCAATCTCTTCTCGCGAGTTAAGGAAATAATTGAATCTCGCACGCTAAGAAAATATGTTGTGCGATATTTGAATCCTACAGGGTGATCACAATTCTACTACCAAATATCTTTGCAGCACCTAATTCTCCCTCCGGCATGGTTAAATCCAACTTTAACGCTCTAATCAACTAAGAAACCCGATTGTGTTCTCCAAGACTTCCAAGTTCATTATTTCGGTCGGACTCTCTATGTAAACATAGCTAGAAACATGCTAGTGACTCTAAGATCTCTAAAAGTTGGAGGTTTTTATGTACATATTGACAAAGAGTTTTGAAATTTTTTGAATTTTTGAATTTTTAAATTTTTTTTTAAAGTAAGGAGACTAAAAACTCTATATGCAAAACACTCCCTCACACCTAAATCTAACATTGTCCTCAATGTTACATACCATGAGAACAGTCACATACCATGAGAACTATGTTGAGTAGAGAAAAGTGAAGAGATTACCGGATGCACAAGGGTGGTGCTAAACCATAGAGGATGAATGCTTTGAAAGCAAACAACATGGGCACAAGACAAAAAGTTTTGGTTAGCACACATACAAATTATGCAAAGAGAAAAGTAAAATGGAAAGAGAATGGATTTTTAGTCCATATATATGTACACAGGTGAACTAGTTTAGTCCACATATATGGGGTCTTCCAAGTCTATGGTCTTAACTTCTGGTGGGAGATGCTCCGGAAATGGTTTCAATCTCTGACCATTGACCTTGAAGATGTTCTTGTTTGCTGGGTTTTCGATTTCAACAGCTTCATGGGGGAAAATAAAGACGTACCAAGAATGGACTCCGACCATCGAGAACGTAACTTTCCGGGAAACAAATGCAAACGAGTGTTGTACAATAAAACTTTTTGACCAGTGTGAAAGACTCAAGCAAAATGCGCTTGTCATGAAACACTTTCATTCTTTGTTTGTACATTTTGGCACTATCATATGTATCATTTCTTAACTCTTCTAACTCATTTAGTTGAAGTTTTCTCTGGGTACCAGCCTTATCAATATCAAAGTTCAGTTTCTTTACAACCCAATATGCACGATATTCTAACTCTACAGGTAGATGACAAGCTTTACCGTACACAAGTCTGTAAGGGGACATGCCAATGGGAGTCTTGTATGCAGTTCTATAGGCCCACAAAGCATTATTTAAACGTAAAGACCAATCTTTCCTAGAAGGATTAACAGTCTTCTCAAGAATATGCTTAATTTCCCAATTAGAAACTTCTACTTGCCACTGGTCTGAGGATGGTAAGGTGTTGCTACTTTATGAGTGATTCCATACTTGCGCACAAGTGATTCAAAATGTTTATTGCAAAAATGACTACCTCCATCACTGATTATTGCTCTAGGTGTTCCAAAGCGAGAGAAAATGTTTTCTTTAAGAAAATAAAGAACAATTTTATGATCATTTATTTTGGATGCAATGGCTTCTACCCACTTATAGACATAATCAACAGCAACAAGAATGTACAACTTACCTTGTAGTTAGGAAATGGACCCATGGAATCAATACCCCACACATCAAACAACTCAACAATCAAAATGGGTTGTAAGGGCATCATGTTTCTTTTAGAGATACTTCCTAATTTCTCGCATCGGTCACAAGCAACACAAAAGCATGGCTATCTTTAAACAATGTTGGCCAATAAAAACCACTCTGCAAGATATTTGCAGATTTTCTTGGCACTAAAGTGGACTCCACATGCATGGTCATGACGAGAAAGAGATGACATCCCTTTGTTCGTAGGTGGGGACACATCTCCTAATGATTTGGTCTTAGCAAGTACTTAAACAGATATGGGTCATCCCAAAGGAAATGTTTAACTTCAGCCAAGAATTTAGAACAGTCTTTTTAGACCAATGCAAAGGCATTCTACCCGTAGTAAGGTAGTTTACGACATTGACAAACCAAGGCATTTCGACACAAGCATCAATTGTTCATCGTGGAATGATTCTCTAATAAGCACGGATTCATCAAATGATTCAACATTCAACCTAGACAAGTGATCAACAACAATATTTTCCGACCCTTTCTTATCTCGAATTTCGAGGTTGAACTCTTGTAACAAGAGTATCCATCGAATTAGACGAGCTTTAACATCTTTTTTAGACAAAGGATATTTCAATGCATCATGGTCAGAATATATGATGACTTTAGATCCTATCAAACAAGATCTAAATTTATCCAATGCAAACACAACAACTAGCAACTCTTTCTCGGTTGTTGAATAATTCATTTGAGCATCATTAAGTGTTTTACTAACATAGTAGATCACATAAGGGGAGTTTGTCTACCGCTGACCTAAGCATTTCCTACAAAGATAATGGACGCATCACACATAATTTCAAATGGTAAGGTCCAGTCGGGTGGTCTGACTATAAGGGAAGATGTAAGGAGAGCCTTCAATTGCTCCCATGCTTCCTTACAAGCATCATCAAAGACAAATGCAACATCTTTTGCAAGAAGATTACACAAAGGTCTTGAAATTTTACTAAAGTCTTTGATGAATCGGCGGTAAAAACCCATGGCCTAAGAATGATCTTATGTCCCTCACAGAACGAGGTTGAGGCAAGTGTTGAATGAGATCAACCTTGGCTTTATCTACTTCTATGCCTTTTTTCGAGATGATATTCCCTAGAACAATGCCCTAGTCAACCATGAAATGACATTTTTCCCAATTCAAAACCAAATTCTTTTCCTTACATCGAATCAAAGACATGAGTAAGATGATGCAAACATTCATCAAAAGAAGACCCAAAGACGAGAAAAATCATCCATGAAAATTTCAAGAAACTCATCTATCATGTCGTAAAATATGCTCATCATGCAACGTCGAAAAGTAGCGGGTGCATTACACAACCCAAAAGGCATACGACGATAAGCAAATATTTCATAAGGACAAGTAAATGTGGTCTTATGTTGGTATTCGTGTGCTATGCGAATTTGGTTGTAGCCCGAATAGCCATCTAAGAAATAATAGTACCTATGTCTCGACAACCTATCTAGCATTTGGTCAATGAAGGGCGTGGGAAAATGGTCTTTCTTTGTTATTGTGTTCAATTTCCTATAGTCAATACAAACTCGCCACCCTGTGGTCACACGGGTAGGGACAAGCTCATTCATTTCATTTTGAACTACAGTAATGCCATACTTTTTGGGTACCACTTGAATGGGACTGACCCACTGGCTATCCGGGAATTGGGTATATGATACCCGCATCAAGCAATTTCAAAATCTCACCTTTAACAACATCTCTATTGGGGGTTAAGTCTCCTTTGCATTCCTAGATGGTTTAGTATTTTCTTCAAGATTTATGTGATGCATGCAAATTGTGGGACTTATACCTTTAAGGTCTTAGATGGTCCAACCTAAGGCTTCTTTATGTTCTTTAAGCACTTCTAAAAGTTGACTTCCCTGTTCTGTGTCTAAACATGATGCAATAATCACAGGTAAAGTATCAGAAGGACCTAAGAAAGCATACTTCAAAGTATCAAGTAATGGTTTCAAATCAAGCTTAGGTGGTTCATCAAGAGATGAGGCAGATTTGGAATCAGAGAGTGGAAGTGGTTCCACTGCAGTCTGCCATTTAGCAATATCCATGGGTGACACAGATTCAAGCAAAGAGTGAACTTCACTAATGTATTTAGACTCAAAAAGATCTAAGTCAAAGTTATCTAAACATGCTTGCACGGGGGTCCATGAGATAATATGTCGAGCAATGAGTCTTGAATCGGACTCTCAATCATGTTCATCTCATGCAATTCATTATCATCACAATCTATGGGTTGTTGACTTACACGAAAGACATTGATTCTACGGTTATGTTGCCAAAATACAAATTCAATATTCTGCTACGACAATTTATGATAGTATTGACGTTGCCAAGAAGGGACGCCCTAAGATAACGGGAATATGATTTTCGGGACTTTGCACAGTTGAGTATCTAACACAACGAAGTCCACGGTGGAAATAACATTTATCAACCTTGATTAGCACATCTTCAACAATTCCCCGAGGGATTTTCACAGAATCTCATCCTCTAATTATAGCGTAACAGGTGGGTTGCAACTCGCCAAGACCTAACCGCACATACGTAATATGGCAAAAGAGATTCACACTAGCTCCTAAGTCCAATAAAGCTTTTCGATTGTATGATCACCTATAGTGCAAGAGATAGTTGGACTACTCGGGTCTTTAAAATTAGGTGGGGTTTTGTTTTGAACAATTGAACTTACTTGCTCGGTGAGAAAGGCACGCTTATGCACATGAAGCTTTCGCTTTTGTGTGCACAAATCCTTTCAAAAACTTAGCATAGGTGGGTAGAGACCGATCGATTGCTTGAGAAATGGAATGTTTATGTTAACTCGTTTGAACATTTCCAAAATCCGGTTACCCCCTTTTTGCTGCACCAACCTTTTTGGGAATGGAGCAACATGCACATGACATGGCAAAGAGATATCTATATCAGTAGGACTTTTAGATTTATCAACATGCTCATATCCATTTTCTACAGTAGATGTTTTTACGTGGTGTTGTCATTAATGTGGTGAGTCCGATTTAGACTCGCTTGACCGTGGTACACCTACATTGTTCTCAACAACTTTACCACTACGAAGAGTGGTGACAAAGATTCACATGACTATGTGAAGTTTCATTGCAAGTTGAAGTACCTGCCTGAAATACATTCTTTAGATTTTGTTGGGGCTGACTAGGGAGTTTGCCTTTTTTATCTCTCATTCAATGCATCACAAGTTTGACCCATTTTAATTTCTAGACTTGTGAAACGTTGGTCATGTGGTTTTTGAAGTTGTAAAAGATTTTGGGTCAACATACCGACACTATCTTCAAAGCTAAGCTTTTCTCTACTGTGGTATTGTGTGTGTGATTGCATTTGGGGGTTTTAGGATATGAGTATCCTTGATTATTACCTGGGTTTTCCCCCTTGTACAGGCCTTTTAGACCATGAAAAGTTAGGGTGATTTCTCCACCCGGGGTTGTAGGTCCTGAGAATAAGGGGTTGTTCTCTTTCCTATGGTACAAAGCATTTGCTTGCTCAGCTGTCTTAGACTCTTGAAAGGCCTACAAGTCCGGACAGCCTATCCACTAAGTGGTCCGAACCATGGCACGCGGCATAAGTGGCCATTTCAATTTGGTCATGGAGAGTAGGCATTATTTTTTACATTCTTCCGCAGCTCTAGCACTTCTATTCTCCTAGCCAAAGATGCCATCTTTGCATTTCCCTCAAAGTTAGACTCAATTCTATGAACATTAGCTACAGGGGTAGTCCTTTTAGGTTCACGGATGGACTCCCACTGCTGAGTCTTTTTAGCGACTTCGATTAAGAAAGTCTAAGCCTCATCAACATTTTTGTCAATAAATGCACCATTGCACATTGACTCAACTTTGGTTCTGGTCCGACATCTAGGCCTTCATAAAAAAATTTGCACAAGTCTCCATTTTTCAAAACCATGGTGGGGATATTTGAGCAATAATTCATTGAATCTCTCCAAATATTTTGCTAAAGTTTCACTCTCTAGTTGCATAATACTATTCAGACTTTGACGGATTGTCACAGTCTTATGGTTTGGAAAAAACTTTTTGAAAAATTCTTTGGTAAGAGCATCCCAGGTTGCAATGGACTGTGGTTGTAATGTATACAACCAAGACTTGGCCTTTTCCTTCAAAGAGAAAGGAAATAATCTTAGTTTGAGGGAGTCTTCCGGCATTTGGTTAAAACGCATAGTCCCACAAATTTCCTCAAATTATCTCACATGGTGGTAGGGGTTTTGCATCAACCCCCTAAACACAGGCAACATGTGAATTGTGCTTGCTTTGAGTTCAAACTCGACAAGATCAATTTGGTAGAATGATGCAAGAGAGCTGACTTGCCCTAGTGGGGTACATGTAGTCCTTAAGACTACAGGGTTGGTTCACTTCATCACCCATTGTTTCTGGTGGGTCTGGGATTTCTACTGCAGAACTGGGTATGTCAAAAATATCTTCTTGGTGGATTCTAACTAGTCGATTTGTCTGGTCTCTAAAAGACACAATCATAGCCTAGCTAGCACATCAATTGTAGGAGCAGAATCTCGCAACAACTATGTGCCAGCGAAATTATGACTAATAAGAATTCGCGAGGACTTCGCAGAGTACTTAAAGAACGACGCAACAAAATACATTAGCTTAAATATGAGAAAGGTGTGACGATTCTGCGAAGAGTCAAGAAGATTTGCGAAGACTAACATTTGTATACCTGCGAAATGTCGCAAGGTAAATCCGAAATTAAAGGAAATATTAGTTGTACATGAGCTGTCATCCACTATGTAATATCCTATATAAAGAGGAGAGCAGGAGAGAGAAGAGGAGGATACACATTTTTGGAGAGGATACATTTTAGTAAGAGAGAGAAATTATTTGAGGAGAGATATTTTTAGAGAGAGAATTTATTTTCTTTATCATCTTCTTCCCCAAATAATTAGATCTAGAAATTTCTATCAAATATCCATTAATGGAGATTGTAAATGAAATACTAATGTAATCTCAATAATCATAGTGAAGAACCATGGATGTAGATCACATTGATCGAACCATGTAAAAATCCTTCATGTCAATTTATATTTCTAGTACTTATATTTGAAATTTAGATGATTAATAAGATTTAGATCTACAAAATATTATGAGGGGTGTAGTGTGGGATTTCCTGCAACTACATATGCGCTAGAAACAGGGACTATCTAACCTTCTTATTAATTCAAGAGAAATTCGGAAAGGTTTAGCTATAATCATCAACAAATCTCACCGATCTCTAGACTTCAAGTTCGAAAGAGGAAGTTTCAGAGAAGTATTCACATCTCCAAGCAATAAACGTCGTCAATTGGTTAGAGACATCAACTAACAGATGGAGAACAGGAGCAGATCCAAAGAAATCTTTATGGGAATGAAATGAAATGAGTCCACATCAACGATTTAGTGTCAAAATGACAAATCTCTAATTTGTTGTTCTATTTTATGTTCAGATCTAGAGGTTAAAATGTCAAATTTTGGGAAGGATTTTCATGGAAATAAAGACATCTTTATCAGCGAAGCACAACAAGAATCCATTCTCGGCAGTAATGTATAGAAAGGTATCAAGAATCCCGTAGCTTTGGAAGCCGAAGCTTCACAGCAAGCCATAGAACAATGAACTTCTCGACAATTGGTTTTCGACAAAACCAGAAGTTACAATAGCTATCAACGAAGAAAAGGACACACACAAATTGTTGGTAGCGAAGTGATTTAGCAAGAACCAGATATCTTGCTTTCAGAGACGCACAGAGCAAGCGAATTTCAAAGATTAAAAAAAAAAACGCACATGGCATATGATTATGTAAAGCTTAGTCATCGCATATGGCAGGAAAACAAAGTTAGAGAGACGTTCTCTTCGCAAATATTTCTTCACAATAATTTTATTCGCAAACGTTTGCGTCGCAAATATTTTACTGAGACTTTACCTCCACAGCAAACCACCTCGTGAAGTTTACTTCGTCAGCATATATAATTGGGAAGATAAACCAAGTTCACAAAAACAAGTTTGTTAACAAAAACCAATGTTCAATGTCTAGAAGCACGAAGCAACTAAAAGCTGCTAGCGAAGAACTAAAAATGAAGACGTACAAATGTAAAGAATGACTAAGAAATGGATCTCGCAAGCTACTTGACAAGAAGAATGACGACTGAATAATGAAAAACAAGTTGAAAAGATGCAACGGAAAAGGATGCAAATCAATACAAGCAAGCTACACTGCACGATTACCTAAAGATTTGGTTGAGGGTGAACATGATGAACACAGCAGGGAAGCAATTAGCCACCAGCCAAAGAAATTCGAAGGGGAGAAAGATGGCAACTTGGGAGCACGTACAATCATCATAGTAAACTAAAACTGTCATAGTGGTTTGACGAAGAATTAATTGGTTGCGAACAGGGAGTACACAGTTGCGAGTAAATCAAGTCATATCCAAGACCCGGCAAGTTAGTTCGCAGGAGTCCTAGGGGAGAAATATCAACAAGGAAAATGAGGTAAACATTTAGCTAAAAGACCGTATGAAAGCAAAAGGCTAAAGTCCAGTGGAGCTAGTGATACACAGTAATTTCAGCTAAAAGGAGCCACAAGTAAAGGAGAAGAATGAAGAAGATTCTACGGTCAAAAAATCTATCATCGGCTTACAACAAATTACTTATTATACCAAGCAAAATTCGCAAGTAGCAGTTCGCACAGATGGTCAAGGTCGCAGAGTATAAGCTAGAGGTTATGTGTTCGAATTCGCATCCAAACAGAATTTTTGCATATTTTTAGTTTACCTAGGGAGAAGAAAAGATCAAGTTTCAGCATGGTGTGTTCATTTCGCACAAGAGAAGTGGTACAGTTGGTAACGGGCAAAGAGAGCAAGTTTTACGACGTGAGTTCGAATCCCACCTTCTGCTATTTTTTCGCAGAATTTTGAACTTAAAAGTGCGAAAAAATGGAATAAAGTTATAGCATTGTGTGTTTGTTTCATGAACAACAAGGCAGACCAGATGGTCGAGAGAAGAAGTATGCAAACCGGAGACTCGGGTTCGAATCTCCCTCCTCGCAAATAATTTTTTTTGCTTCACAAAGAGGGGAAAAATGGATAATTTGCAAGGTTGTTTCATTATTTCAAGCAAGAGGCAAGACAGGTTGGTCACCTGCGAAATTAATGAGTTCATGGTCGCGAGTTCAAATCTCAACGAACGTGTATTTTTCGCATGGATTTTTCGCAAGTGAATTTCACAAGAAGAAAGTAGGTGATTATTTCGCAGATATGGTTAGACAGTTGGTCGGAGGCATGAATGAAGCGAGAGAAGGTCGCAGGATCAATTCTTGCTCTCTCAGACATTTATTTTTGTTATGCTAAATTTCAGATGACTTTGCTTATCTCGCAAAGAAGAAAGTTGATGATTATCTCGCAAATTAATTTCGCAAGAGAGGTTAGAATAGTTGGTATGGTGCGAGAATATACAAGAGGCGAGTCAAGGGTTCAAATCTCATTCTCACACTTCTTTTTCTTTGTAGATAATTATATTTTGTGCGACCTTTATACATTTCAAGGATGCTAGCTTCGCAAGCCAACCATATACTTCGCAAGAGACAGTACCACTTTCATTGAACATTTTACTTCTACAGAAAATAAAAGATTTTTGATTTGATTACAAAAAAGCGATTCAATTGCAAGATTACAAATATTACTAAGATTTCAAGATTATAAAGACTTCAAAATTACAAAAATTTCTAGATTTCAAAATTACAAAAACCCAGAAAAATCAATTAATATATTTCTTTAGAATATATTTTTTATAGACAATAAAGATTTTTGATTTGAATCACAAAACGCGATACGATCGCAGAATTATAAATATTTCACAACTACAAAGATTTCAGGACTATAATGTATTAGAGTTTCTCTTGAATATTTACTTTGCTTCAAATAATATGATATTATGAGAATGAATGAAAGAAATGACAGAAATGAAGGAATGAATGAAAGGATGAATGAAAGAATGAAGACATGCGATAATTTCCTGAGTAGATAATGGAAATGTGATAAATTAGCAAAGATAATGAGAAGAGATAATCAAAAATGAATGATTGAACGAATGGACAAAAATGAATGAGTGAGTGAATGGGACGAACCTTTATGGCGTACACCCTAGTTCGCGAATGATATTTCAGTAAGAGGCAAATGTAAGACCTAAAGGCGTCATATAAGGGGGTATCTCTTGACATGGCTCAGTGGAAAAGGTTACACCGCTTTCGGAACCCCGAGTCATGGAGATTTGGGGCCCATGAAAGCCTATCCGGGAGAGATACCTTGGATTTCCAAATATATATATAAGGTTATACCGGATTTGGACGCCTCGAGGGTCTCTTCCAAGGAGTGTATGACCAAGGCGCCGAGGTACACGGTTGAGCCAAGAGTGCCTGGGGCATTTGAAGTGTCTCGCCATTCTTGGCAAGTCTTGGCACATACCGCACTCGGCCCAAAGAAAACTCCACTTAGGGTGCAGTCTCGTAACCATAAGCCCTATAGGTATAAGGGATAAGAGGTCATGAAAACAATCGGTTGTTGTTAAGACCAGGATGGGAGGAGCTAGTCTTGTATGGCCGATGTACGCCTCCTGAAGGGGCAACCAGGAGATGATAAGGGCGGCACCCTCCATTAGGGAGCTGATAAGTGTCTTAAGACGCAAATGTCATGAGGCTTTATTTTCGCAAGAAAATTTAGGCTTGTCATATTTGTGCGATGATCCTAAAGAGGCAATAATACAAAATACAAAGATAAGACGAGATCAATGGGTCTTTACATGAAAGTGTAAAGACGTCCTGCGATTTCGTCGCAAGACGGCAATGTCATGGGACTTTATGTTCGCAAGAACATTTAAGCCTGTCATATTGTTGCAATAATGAGGGGTGGCAAAATAAGACCTTTAACTAGGAAGGCGAAATAAGACCACACAAGAAAAATGATAAGGCAAGACCAATGGGTCATTACATGAAAATGTAATGACTGTAGGATCATAATATCGCAACGTACAAGGCTCGCAGGATTAATGAACGACGGCGTCGCGAGGGAGTCGCAGGGAGCTAAAATAAACAACGCAATGAATAACGACAGACAAAACATAAGGAAGATGTGAGACTCAAGCGAGGGTTAAGAAGTGTCGCGAGAATGAATGTTTGTGCATCTGCGACACTTCGCGAGACATTCCCGAAAATAAAGGGGGAGCTTTAGTCTGTCATCTACTATGTATTACCCTATATAAAGGGCTAAATGAGTCTGTAATAGGGGAGAGATCTTTTTGGAATTGTTAGGCAAGTCAATAGGAGAGAGAAAGTTTAAGAGTGCTTTAATTTCTAAGTGTAATTCCATTATCTTGTGTAAACATTTCATGGATTCAATCAATAAATATTCTTGATCTTACTTCTTTCAATGGATTAATTAAGCAAAATCGAGTAAGGGGTAGTGTGGGATTTCCCGCAACTACATATGCGCTAGAAACGAGGGAGAGAGCAAGATTGACGTAGAAATTGGAAGGAATTTGAATTAACAGAGAAAAGATTTGGAGAAGATATTCAAGAATTCATTGAGAAGAAAATGGCTGAAGAAGAAATGTGCAAGAGCAACCAACGATTGTAAGAAGAAGGGAGACTTGGCAGGAGAAAGGAGGAATGAACGGGAGAATCGCCGAAGGACGAATATGAGAAACGATGAAGAAGATCAAAAACCAACCACCGATTTCTCCAAAGTAAACGCGACCGTGGATTATGATAGAGTAAGTGTACACACTTGGAGGTCCGATCTCAAGATGAGAGGAAGAAGAGCAAGCAGGTTGGTGAACAATGGACAAGGAGAAGGAGAGCAAGGGATGAATGGAGAAATGAACCCAGGAAATGAAGAAATCGCGGCATTAGAAAGATTGAGGCAAACAATCCATGAAGAAAGACGATTAGAGGCAGAGGAACGAGCCAACTTGACAAGGCAAAATCATGAACTGAGAATGGAAAATATAAGATTGCACAATAGAAGATCAAGAAGTAGCGCGAGATCAAGTTCAAGGACAACTAGGGAAGAAAGAAGAAGAGTTTTACCAAATGTAAAGCACCAAGAAAACCAACAAGAAACACAAAATTTAAGCCAAGAGCATGGCGAAAGAAGAGGGGAAATAGAAGATCGTTATATTCCTCAACTGCGAATCTTCAAAATGAGCGGAATGGGGAAAATCAAGGAAACATGCAACTCAAGAACCGAACGACTCCAATTACTTGAAGGAGAATAATCTTGCATGGGAGAGAAGAATTGAGAAGAAACCGAGAGATCGAGGATGACATTGAGAGACACTACATTGAACAAGCGCGGTTAGCTCGCGAGAGAGAAAGGATAAGAACAGAAATGGAAAATCAAGAGATGGAAGAGGCAATCCGGCAGAATAACCATGACAACCGCGAAAGAAGAAGGGAACAAAATCGTACCAATAGAAATATTAATGAAGAATATGAGAGGGTGCAGATGAGAGCTGGAAGACAGCCAAGAGGAGAGAACAACCTATATAATGGCGTGCGAATTGACGAAAGAAACGAAGAAGAGCGTCGCAGGGAAAGAAGAGGAGAAAATAACTGGCGGGGAAGGTCAAGATAGGCACGAGCGAAGAAGGAGAGAAGCGAGTTGAAAAGACCCGTAGAATCAAACTCGAGGCAAATGAACAAATCTTAAGAGAATCGGTGAAATGAGAGGATTCTTGAATAATAGAAAGGAAGGAGGAAGGAGACAATTGGACGGCCATTGCAGAAGCTGCGAAGAATCCTTTCACATTAGAAGTACAATTGGGAGGGATACCTCCTAAATGCAATTTACCTACATTAGTCAGCATTTTTGACGGAACAACCTGTGCGATCCAGCACATTAAAGCGTATATGAGGTGTATGTTGCGGTGGGAGAGTCATGACGCTATCTTGTGTAAGTACTTCGCGTCAAGCTTAACGGGAGAAGCGTTAAAATGGTTTGAAGGTTTACCCAGAACACGATCGCGTCATTTAATCATTTGCAAGCAACATTTTTAGGAGCGTATATAAGCAACAACTTGGCGCGACCAGAATCGAAGACGTGTTTGGATTGAAACAAAGAGTTGGAGAGCTTGAGGCAGTTGACGATAAGATGGAGAACCATGTGTAGTGAAATGGCGGGGCGAGTTGAGGAAAGATATCTTATCCTCTCGTTTGTAAATGCTCTCTTCGCGACCAATTTGCTATACATTGATTTTTAGAATCAAAAATACAATCACGATGGGCGAACTGCGAGAGTTCTGAGGGAAGAATATATTGCCCTAGAAGAGAGACGAATGAAATGAATTCTTATCCATCGCGAACACAAGCTCGAATGTTGCAGAACGCAAGCTTGTTGCCTCAATTCATAAAGATGGCGAGCACTTCAAAGGACAACAAGCAAGGAAAGTTGATGAGGACAAAGAGAAGATAGTAGCCATGGGAAGCCACGATCAAGAGGAATTTGAACGGGAAAGGAACTATTACAACTGTGAATAAACAATAATAAGATTCGAGGCTAGATCATGTGCAAGAAACATATGGTGGACGAAGGCAAAATAACCGTGGAGGGCAAGAGAAATCGCGAGAATAGTATGGGAAGAGATTAAGATGCCTCCACCGAATGCTAGCGTGGAAAAGATCTGGGAAGCTATACTTGTGATGGAAAATGTACCAGCACCTTGGAACGTGGGAATGGAACCACCGCTAAAGCGATAGAAGTCATGAATTTTGTTCTTACCATCGCTTCCATGGACATCAAACAAACGATTGTAGAAACATAAAGAGAATTATTCGGGATGATTGATCGGGGGAAATTAAATCACTTTCTAAAGGAGAAAAGCAGGCAGGACATTACCATCACCACCAGAGATGTACATGCGATTAAGGTCAGATGAAAGGAAAGGAAACATTTGTAATAGAAGTCGGGGCAAAAGCTAAAAATTTGAATTGCAATTCTATCGTCCACTCTATCGCACAATCGAAAATTTTCATGACAACGTGCTCAAGTAGAGTCTTTGCGAGAGATGCTAATGATAAAGAAATAATGAGTCTACAAGCGAGAACGACGTGATTAGAAAAGTGGCGATTGAAGACTATTTCTTTCTCTGCAGATGAAGTGCCAAAAGGAAGAGAAACACATGATAGCCCGTTGGTTGTGAAACTAGAGATTAACCCGAAACCAATTGATGGAGAAGATGATGAGGCGAAGCTTGCCGGGCGATTAAGAATCTAATTGACACGGAAGTTCGGTGAATATTCTCTTCTACCATACTTACAAGACGATGGGAGGAAAAGATGAGGATTTGATCCCTCAACATACAAGATATATGGCTTTAATGGCACCGCAAACAAACCAAAGGGAGAGGTTCACATGAGAATACCTCTACAAGGACTATCAACTAACATTTTATTCACGTGTGGTGGACGTGGAATCTCCATATAATGCGCTGATTGGGAGGCCATGGCTTCATGAAATCTTGGGGATCGCATCAACATATCATCAATGTATAAAATTTCCACATCCAAACGGCATTGGTATTATACAGGGAGATTGGAAGGAGTCGCAACAATGTCATGAGGTCGATGTAGAAAGTGCGAAGAAAGAAATGCCAAAAGAAAAGGGTTGGAAACAACATGCGAGAGATGAAGCGAGAGAAAGGAAAAACTAATGGTGGATGCTATAGAAGTAAAGTTTGAACATACCTCATGAAGTGAATGCCTAGAGACAAAGTGAATATTATGATAATGGAGAAGCAAAGGGTATGAGGAACAAAAGGCATAAGAAGTGAATAATCAATAAAAAGTAGCAATTGAAGAAATGATGTCGAGAATCTCATGACCAAGAGTATATGGGAATTCAGATTAAGAAAGAAAAATGAAAATACAACAAATGTGCGAATACTTCGCAAACAAGTATCGACAAATAATGAATAATGAATGATTGAATGACTTAACAAATATGAATGAGTAAAAGAATGGGACGACCCTTTATGGCGTACACCCTAGTTCGCGAATAACATTTCGTAAGAGTCAAATGTAAGACCTAAAGTGCGTCATATAAGGGGGGTATCTCTCAACATGGCTCGGTGGGGAAGGTTACACCGCTCCCGAAGCTCGAGTCATGGAAATTTGGGGCCCATGAAAGCCTATCCGGGAGATACCTTGGATTCCCAACTATATATGTAGGTTATACAGTTGGGCGACCGAGGGTCTCTTCTAAGGAGTCGGAGTGTATGCTCAAGGCGCCGAGGTACACGGTTGAGCGCAGTGCCAGGATGGATGAACCTACCCCGGCCATTCTTGGCAAGTCTTGGCATATGTTGCACTCGCCCGAAGAAAACTCCACTTAGGGTGCACCTTGTAACCATAAACCATATAGGTATAAGGGATAAAGAGGTCTGCCGAAAACAATAGTTGTTGTTAAGACGGATGGGAGGAGCTAGTCTTGTATGGCCGATGTTTCGCCTCCTTGAAGGGGCAACAAGGGAGATGATAAGGGCGACACTCTCCATTAGGGGGTGTCAAAACATTTAAATGTCATGAGGCTATGTTTTCGCAAGAGAATATAGGCTTGTCATATTTGTGCAAATGATCCTCGCAGAGGCAACAATACTAACGCGAGGGTAAGGCGAGATCAATGGGTCTTTACACGGTGTGTACGGACGTCCGCGATTTGTCGCACGACGGCAATGTCATGGGGCTTTATGTTCGCAAGGATATCTAGACTGTCATATTGTCGCAACTAAAACATCCTGCAGGCAAAAATACTTGGAAAATGATAAGGCAAGATCAATGGGTCTTTACATGCAAGTGTAAAGACGTCCTGCGATTTTGTCGCGATGAAAAGGTGGCGGGAAGACCTCTAATTAGGGAGGTCGACTTGGAAGACCACACAAAAATGATAAGGCAAGGTCAATGGGCCATTGCATGAAAATGTAAAGGCGGCCTGCGATCTTATCACCGAGAAAGAGATAAAATACATTTATGAAGATAAGGCAAGGTAAATAGAATTCTTGATTTATGAAGATACCTGCGACCTCGTCGCAACAATACATCTCAATAACAATAAAATTATTATTCAACCACATACGTGATGACAACTAAAATCTTCCATCTGAAGATAAATAACAGAGGCAAGTATGGGAATGGGAAAGATGGAATATTGTTATTCATCTTCTGATGAAAGAGTTATACATCAATAAGGTTAGCCGGTTATATTACAAGGAAGAACTACCAAAAAAAAGGGAGTGAAGATTGAATTTAGGGGAAAAATCCAAGAAATACATTATAATAAGGATACAGAAATGTACAGATATTACAAGCAGAGAAAGAAAACAAAAAGGGTTATTTCTTTGGTGATTCTTCTTCTTCATCGATTCTTGATCTATTATTCTCATCGAGAACTTTCTTCTTCGCCGGCCTCGCTATCGTAAAACGTCTGAGAGGCAGGAAGATTTTCAGAACCTTTTCAAGGAGACAGGGGATATGACTGCAGAGGGATATTGTGGTTCTTGCAAACATACTCCCATGCCTCCATTCAAAACGAACATCATCATTATTAAAGTTCTCGGCAATCGTAAAGCTGTTTCTTGACTTGGAATATCTATTCTCGCGAAGGAGAGATTCTTTGTGAAATTATTCTTTTTGGTTTCAAGTTCTTCAATTCTCGTTGGAAAATTCTGGCGAGTTGTTCTTTTTCGATTCAAGCTCTCTAATTCTAACTCCAAGCTTATTCTCATTTAAATAAGAAACAACAAGTTAATAATTTACAAGCAATACTACGAAGTAAGAGCGATGGTATAATAAATAACCTTCTCTATCGAGATATCATATCTTTAATCAAGGAAGTATGCTCGGCGTGAAGACTAACATCAACACCTAAGTTATTCTGGCATTATCTAAAACTTTCGCAGCCTGTAGCGAATTCATCATCATTATTTATCACAAGAAGAGAACGAACTTGCTCTTCTCGCTGTTTAAGCATGGTATTCTGATGAAGGAGTTCATCTCGTTCAACTTGCACATCAAGAAGAGATTTGTGGAATTCTGCTAACGCCTGTGCACCTCTGTTAGTAATGCGATCGTTCTCATCTATGAGTTCACTAATTTTCTTCCTGTTAATCTTGATTTTATTCTCGGAATCAAGGTACATTCGTTTAAAGCGATTGGTTAAATTCAAGCTAGATCTGTGTTCGATCTCTAAGAGATGATATTTGGATTGAAGATCCTTTAATGAAAGGAGGTTAGTTTTATTTGAGGAACTACTTAGAGATTGATTAAGGTGGGTGAGAAGAAGGTCATTATCCATAGGTTCAGGAAATGTATGGAGAAGAATAGCCTCATCGGAGAGATTATATACATCTCACGAAGGTAATAAGTTAGGTAGCAGATAATGAGAAAGATAGAAATAATAAACAAGAGAAGGAAAAATCTTATACCATAAAGTTCTTTGATTAGCGTTCGAAGGGTGGACACCCTATCCCTTTGAGAGTCAAGTTCGGTATTTAACTTTTGAATTCTCTCGTCTTTATCGCGAGATGACGTGACCTCGTCTCTAATTCTCGAATCTTCTTGCTCAATTGCTAAGTCTTCTTTTCAAGATTGTTGCGTCTTCTCTCGAGATCTCGAGGCAACTACAAAAGAAGTTCTTCCAACCTATAAAAGAAGATAGAAGAATCATTAATATACGTATATTTAAAAATTGTAAAGGGAAGTGTGACTGCATACGTACCAAAGATCCAAGTGCATTCAAGAAGTCAGGAGATACGACTCTAGAAGCTCCTTTGAAAGAATCATTGCCTTCTAGTAAAGTAGCATTACACACATTTGCGAGAGTCCCGCAAAGGAAGCTAGGGGAGCATCTCCCATTCCTTGGAAAGAGTCCGAGAAGATGCTAGATAACCGATCCATAGAAGAATTGGTTGGCGGAATTTTCTTTGGAGAGAAAGATTCGAGTTATGGTTATCCTCGTCGAAGATTGAGCTTGAGCTAAGGCGAGAAGAAGATTGGATCTTTCGCTTCTTAGTTAAGGGAGCGAGAAGATTTACCCTTCAAGTAACTACGGTTTTATCTTTTACTTTTAGCCTTCGCGGCTTTCACGGCTTCTTCAACTCCAACCTTCGCATACGATTAAAGATAAGAAACAAGAGCAACAATATTGTTTCAAATAGCAAAGGAAATGTTTCTTACTTCACTCGTGCGATCGGAGTATCGTCGTAGTACTCTCCAACGGATCATCCTTATAGCTTCTTCTCAATTTGGCGATCTCGAAAAATTCCACAAACTCAGCAAATATAAAAAGAAAGTTGCGAGGGCAAGATTTGGAGTGAAAAAACATACCTCTTTTGCCTTATCGTGCCATTTGAATTCCCAAGGATGATATCCTGCATGAGATTCGCAGGAAGAATATGCGAACCCGCGATGTAGGGCCATTTAAAATCAAGGGAACAACCCACCACTTCTCATCTTTGGAGTGGCGAGGAGTAGTGTTATTGCCGGTGCCGGTCAATATCTTGCATGAGTAATTTATCCTCGGGGACGTTATCCTTCTTTTCAAAGTAATGCCCCAGTGAGATTTCACATTCCTCATATGTATCACTGAATAATTTTCAAAGAAGTTCTCTACTTTTGCATGTATTTCAAAGATCTATTTCCAAGTCTCCAAATTTGGGGTTTTAACGGATTAGGGTATAAAGATCCTTTGCCAAAGACCACGGTTCGCGAATTCAAGCATTAGCGAATACAATCGCCACATAATTGATAAATAGCCCGAGAGAATTTTTTATGGGCCAAAATTTCATAAAATAAGGGCATCTCGTGATTGTATAAGGGAATGGGAAGTCTCCGAGAAGCCGACCTAGCGAGACTATAATTTTTTGATCATCACATTGATGATCAGAAAACAGCTTTGCAGAAAGGATAGATGAAGGTTCTTGATCAGGAATGGTTGATAGTGTAAAACCCTTTTCGAGCAACCTCTGTTGAACTTCATCGAAAGAAGTCTTGTATGCACGACTAATGGAAGCCATTATCAGTATGGGAATGGATGGGATGCTAAAGGTTAGGATCAGCACTAGAAAGAACGAAGAAAAGATTTGCAGTAGCAGGAGCGCAAATTGCGGAAGGAGAGAGTCAAGGAAAGGTTACAGAGAGAAACTAAAGAATGAAAAGGAGGGGAAGAGAAAACTATATGTAGGGAAAAAGATCCTCGAGAAAAACGAGGTCATTTAATGCGAAAGAGACATGAACGGTCAAGAAAAAGCGGTTGAAAGAGACGTGTCAAGAGAAGACATTAATAATCAAAACCGTGTAAAAGTACAAAACTGAAACAGATAAAGATAAGCAAAATGGCAACAATATTGTAAAAATCTTAAGATACTCTTCCTCTCAGGAGAAATATGAGGAGAGATAGGAGACGATACTTCGTATATATCTCAAAGAAGCTTCGGAACTTTGCAAAAGAATAGAGGCAAGTACGTACTTTTCAAAGAAAGTATTCTTTTGCTCGTTCCTTCATCAACAAAATCAAAGATCACTACAACAACAGATTTTTCCTTAAAGATCGCTCTTCAAGCAATATTCAAGGAAAAAGAGGCAAGATGTAGGATCATAATATCGCAACGTACAAGGCTCGCAGGATTAATGAACAGCGGCGTCGAGGGAGAGTCGCAGGGAGCTAAAATAAACAACGCAATGAATAACGACAGACAAAACATAAGGAAGATGTGAGACCTGGCGAGGGTTAAGAAGTGTCGCGAGAATGAATGTTTGTGCATCTGCGACACTTCGCGAGACATTCCCGAAAATAAAGGGGGAGCTTAGCTGTCATCTACTATGTATTACCCTATATAAAGGGCTAAATGAGTCTGTAATAGGGGAGAGATCTTTTTGGAATTGTTAGGCAAGTCAATAGGAGAGAGAAAGTTTAAGAGTGCTTTAATTTCTAAGTGTAATTCCATTATCTTGTGTAAACATTTCATGGATTCAATCAATAAATATTCTTGATCTTACTTCTTTCAATGGATTAATTAAGCAAAATCGAGTAAGGGGTGTAGTGTGGGATTTCCTGCAACTACAATGACGTCCTGCGATCTTGTCGCAATGACAAAATTCAACATAAACATTTTGAATGTAAGTAACAGAGATCTTTCATCGCAAAAAAGATTACATGATAAGCTTGCGAGCTTGAGAAAATGATTAAATGATAAGCTTGAGAAAATGATTAAATGATAAGTTTGAGAACATGTACATGATAATAAAACTGAGGCAATGCAAATGCCGCACACTTGATATTATGATCATATTATTATGCGATACTAATAGTGCGGGGAATAAGAAAAGATGAAACACAAGTAAGAACTTGCGAGGAACAATAAATTTTAAAGAGTAATGCATATGCTAGAGACGAAATCAGAGAAATGAAGAATGGAAGCGATTTAAAGCTACATCAATTTTAAAGCGGCAAAATGAGCTAAGTAACACAAACATTAGCTATACATCTAAAGTATATAAGCATTCTCATCATACAAGTATCATACTCGCATCATGAAAGCATCGCATAAGCATTTCATAACATAATCATTACATAAGCATTATGTTCAAAGAAGTATATTTCAAAATCTCTCAGCAGTAATATTTATAATCTCTCAAGAGTGTTATTCAGAATCTCTCAGCAGTAATATTTATAATCTCTCAAGAGTGTTATTTAGAATCTCTCAGCAATGTTATTTAGAATCTCTCAAGGTATTATTCATAACTTCGCAGAGGAATTCATAACCATGAGAGGTATTCATAATTTCTTGAGAATGAGTCAGAATTTCTCAGAATGTGATTATTTTGCAAATGTGGTTATTTCGCACAATTATTTCGCAAAATTATAAGCAACTTGAAGAGATTATACTATCGCATGAGCACAAAGCATGAGACACAAGCAAGGTGAGAATGAAGACACAACTTGCTCATTCAACATTTCTCAAGGATTCTACCCTCATAGATAAAGAACAGAGGCAACTATGGATAACCAAGAAAACATTTAATGTTCTTTATCTTCTCGGCAAGAATCATTTCCAAAGAAGATGTTCACCAATGAACAACAAGAATCATCACCAAAAATGGAGTAATAATTTCGCATGAATAGAGGCAATACTTACTATTCTTATTCAAGGATAAATACTTCTTATATTTCGAGGATTAATACATCTTATATTTCATACTTCTAATTTCGCATGATTAATTCGCAATACTTCTTATTCGCAATCAAGGATGGATACTTCTTATATTTCTTCAAGGATACTTCATACTTCATATACTTCTTCAAAGATACTTTATACTTCGTAGATACTTCAAGAAATGATACTTCTTATTTTCGCAAAAGCTTGAACTTCGCAAAAGAATAGAGGCAAGCACGTACTTTTCAAGTCCAAGTATTCTTTTCGCTCGTTCCTTCATCAACAAAGATTAAAGACTACTACAACAATGGATTTTTCCTTAAAGATCGCTCTTCAAGCAATATTCAAGAAAAAAAAAGAGGCAAAATGTAGAGGAGCGTAATCTTGCAACAACTATGTGCCAGCGAAATTATGACTAATAAGAATTCGCGAGGACTTCGCAGAGTACTTAAAGAACGACGCAACAAAATACATTAGCTTAAATATGAGAAAGGTGTGACGATTCTGCGAAGAGTCAAGAAGATTTGCGAAGACTAACATTTGTATACCTGCGAAATGTCGCAAGGTAAATCCGAAATTAAAGGAAATATTAGTTGTACATGAGCCTGTCATCCACTTGTGTAATATCCTATATAAAGCAGGAGAGGAGAGAGAAGAGGAGGATACACATTTTTGGAGAGGATACATTTTAGTAAGAGAGAGAAATTATTTGAGGGAGAGATATTTTTAGAGAGAGAATTTATTTTCTTTATCATCTTCTTCCCCAAATAATTAGATCTAGAGCTCTATCAAATATCCATTAATGGAGATTGTAAATGAAATACTAATGTAATCTCAATAATAATAGTGAAGAACCATGGATGTAGATCACATTGATCGAACCATGTAAAAAATCCTTGTGTCAATTTATATTTCTAGTACTTATATTTGAAATTTAGATGATTAATAAGATTTAGATCTACAAAATATTATGAGGGGTGTAGTGTGGGATTTCCTGCAACTACATCAATCATGTTAAACACTCAGCCAACCAAACAATTTCAGAAATATGAAGAGAAATCTCGACAAAACCAAATTTTAGCTTTTGGAATTAATGCGCACAGATTCAAAGAGTGATAGATGATGCTTAGCAGGTGTGTAGATTCAGAGATTATGCAAAAAATCAGCACATCTAACAATAACTCAGCCAACCAACACACTCAACTCTCACAGGTTCACAAGCTAGTCCTTTAACACACAGAACTGATGAATGTTGGTTTTAAGAATTTGCACAACAAAAATTTGCTTAACAGGCTAGCCAAATAACAAATTATGCGCACAGGTATCAGGGCAGCTAGTTTCAACAATCATTCAAGGTGCACAAGAACTGATTATGCTCACTCAAGGTGCAACATGTGCTGTGTGATTATGATAATCAACTAATTTGGCAGGTGAACATGGCCCAACATTCAACACAGGTTATGAACAAACTTGGCTAACCTAGGTATAGCTCAAAAATCATAAATTCAAACAGTTGCAGGGATAGACAATACTCAGCAAGCTAGTTCTATGGCAGGTAGTTCAACAAATAATCACTGCACATTTCAGATTAATTTTGAAGAGTATGACAATCAACTTCAGATATTTACAATCATTCAAGTTTTAACACATCTAATAACCAATTCAAACAGCCAATGCAAAACTCAAATAAAGTGTAATGGAGTTTGAGAATGGCTAAACTGATTTTTAGCCACAATGGCTATCTTTGTTTCCGCTCCTTTGTCCCGCCTTTCTTTGGCTTTTAAGTATTGTAGGTACATGTGAGCTCAAAGGAGAAATTCGGTAACACGGATCTATGCAAATAATGCAAGGAAATACTGACATTGACTTTGTGCCACTACTGAGAAGACTGAACTGAAACTAAAGGAATGTAAAATAGAGATGCAACTAAGAAATTGAGATGTATGCAAAAATTGACATAAACTTAACTAAATGCAGCGATGGTATGAAACTGAAACTCAAAAGTTAATACTAGAATGTGGATTATAAACAAATGGGTTATACAACTGAGATGGAACCACAAGTATACACGGATCTTTAAATACAGTTCTAGCTAGATGCAATTATACTAATGACAATGGAGTGATTATGCTACAACTTACAGCAAGCTAAAAAAAACTACAGATTGCAAAGAGAAAGAGAACAAAAGAAAATCTAAGAGATGACAATAACAAGATGGAAGGGATTAACTAATGGAGATATAGAGATGGTCTTACTGAATTTTTGAGATGATTACAAACAACAGATACTTAAAAAAATTATACTAGATATTTCAGAGCAAGGTTATGCAGATGAATATGGAATGATGGTAGTTACACAGAGAGATAATGATACAAATATGCAGAAATATAAAGAGTTCTAGCTAAGTTACACTACAATGACTGAAAAACTAGATGCAGTTTATGAACATGAAACTAATAATCAAAAACTATAGTTAAACTACAATAACAACTAAACTACAGTTAAACAAAGACTACTCAACTTAATACAAAGAATGCAAGCTAATATATACAAGACTAAGCTAGAAATCAATAAACTTGAAACTTTATATCAACTACACACGCCACCAAGTCCCCCGACAAAAATGCGCCAAAAACTTGGTAGGCTTAGGAAATGTTACCTACAATGATATGTGCAAGTGCACAAGTGTTGTTTTGCAAACACAGGCAAGCACAGTGTCGAACCCAGGAGAGACTTGGGGAGTGCTAGGTTGATTCTAAGGTCTTTCTAAACTAATTTTCAACAAGGAGTTAGACAAAAGGGTTTGTTTGGTGTCTTTACGACAAGTTGGAGATTAGAGCAGTGAAATAAAGATGAACTAACAAGCAATGAGAGTAAAGGCACTAGGATTGTCAAATCCACCACTAATTCTTGTTATGTATTCAACTAAGTTGAGTATTCTTGTCCTTGTGATGATAAGGAAGATATGTCAATTCTACCACTTACCTAAGGAGTTTCACCAGAGATAGTCCAATTATCGGCTAAATTATCAACTCGTAGTACTAATTGTCTAGTTAAGCACAACTAGTCAAGGAATGAACAATAATTTTTAAGGCAAGAGTGGGAAGTATACTCAACACGCTTTATCCTAACTACAATGGATACATGGCATTCATTGTGAGAGCAAAGCATTGAAATACTGAAATTGAAACTATCTTAACAAATTAAGCATTCAAGAATAACACAAACCAAGTATGAATACCACAACAGAGAATTAAGGCTTCATTTAAATCCTAGTAGAATAATTTAGAACATACTGAACATGATAAAACACAAATCGAATTAAACTAACAATTAAACCTCAAAATTCAGAGAGCTTCTTACACAAGAGCACAATTCTATTTATACCTAGAATTCTCGTCTCACACTCAAAATCCAAATTAAATGCATGCCCTACAAACCCAATCGTCTGAATTGCTTGTCCCCTCTTCCAATTCGTATCTGCAACTTCATTAATTCGATGTTGGGAAAACCCTAACTCCATCTATCTCGAGCTCAGCTTCTAGGGATGTGGGAGAAGCTGTGGTGGGGATATCTAAAGCTAGGAGAAGGTGTGATGGCTGCCACGGCGAAGAACGAGCGGTCGGTGATGTCGGCTTCGCAAATGGTCTGGAGAAAGGGAAGAAAAAAAAGAGAAGAAAGAAGAGAGAGAAGATGAAGAACAAACCGGATTTGTCTTCCGGTCGATGGATGAAGGGCAGATAAATAGGGGTGTGTGGCAGGTTCTTCGAGTGATGATGCATCGAGTGAAGAAGCCGTTGGATGCACTGCTTGATTCAATCTAACTACTGGGATGGAGCGAGCTTGGATTCGGGTCATGGGTAGTTTAAGCCCATGTCTTTGTAAACAAAGTTGCAAATCGATGCGCAAGCGGTTGCAACTTCTTTCCATGATCGCTAGTCTCCAATTTTCTGCTCTTTTGGCTCCTCAATTCATCCAAGCTTTATTTAGTACCTAAAAACACAAAATTAATTAGTACAAGTATTTATTCTTGAAAACAGAGAGAATACAGAATTTGGGATAATATCTGATTTTAAAGCACAAAAGATGAGTTAATTGCCAATAAAATGGTGTAGAAATATGCAATATTTGGCACTCATCAACCATTTGCACTATTTGAACTTGATTCACTTTGATAGTTACTATTCTTAAAATTTCCTCCATTCTTTTTGTTATTGTTATTTAAATTTGAACCATTCTTCACATAAAAAGCAGTTGAATTATGTTCATCAAACACATTTGTAGAATTTTGTTGCCTATCAGCCAAAAACTGCTCTTGAGAATTTAGCTTTAATTTCTCCAAAAGTATAAGGCTTCTCCCTATTTTGAGAATATATAATAAAAATTCATAATCACTACCTAAGCCATTTATCACAAACATCATTAAATCCTCATCGCTAACATTTTCTCCAATTGCTGCTAAAGAATCATATATAAATTTAATCCTTTGAAGATAAACAACTATTGTCTGATTCCTCTTTTTAATTCCATGTAAATATGTTCTTAACATGTTCTTTCATGCAGTAAATTGTGTTCTAAAACTAGTTTCAAGATAATCCTATATGTCCTTTGCAGTAGAAAGACCAAGTACATCACCACTTACAATAGGAGTAAAAGTATTTTAAGACAAGTTGATACAAATTTATCTAAACGTCTCCAAGATGCCCATTCTGGATTAAATTTTTCTACACCATTTGCTACAACCCTTTTTGGTGGTTCAGTCGTTTCACCATTCACATAGCCATACAAATAAGTAGATAATCAAACTCCTTTAATTTGATCAAGACATAGTAGATAATTTGTAGAATCAAGTTTCACTGAAACAAAGTTAGTGATATTTGTAAAAGGGAAAGAAGTACCATTAACAGCGGAAGTCGACATTGCAGTGATTGTGTTTTGAAAATTTTCGAGATCTGAATGAAAATTGTTGTTGTTACTATGATTATTGTTTAAAATGTTGTTGTTGTTGGCAGTATTATTGAAGTTATTGTTGTTGTGATGTCCAGATCCCGTAGTGGCCATAAAAAGTGACTCAAGAACCCTAAAGATTATTTGGGGAAAATTGATTGAGATTTATTACCCAAATTGATACTGAAGCTCAAAATTGTTGTTAAAATTATTGAGCTTTGATGATTGATTTGTGTTATATCAATAACCTAACTGATACCATGAGAATTCTGTACTCTGAGAATCAAGATTAAATAATTGAAAAACATAAAGCAGAGAATGAAGATGAAAGAATGTATTATTAAAATTGGAAAAGAAAAACATTACATTGACTCGAGTCTCTTAAACATTCTTTTAATAGATAAAAGACGGCTACACTAAAAGACACAAACTGACAATTCTGCAGAACTAACATTATACAAGACTAAAGTCAATATACTTTGACTATACTTATTACATGGTTAAGGTACCATTTTGATGATCCACCCATCAGGATTCGTTGTCTTACCATATACTCTTTATGTATTTATTCTCATAATACTTCAGGTATATAATCGGTACAGTTAAAAGGGATGATTTTAGACGTTAACAATATTTTTTTCCCATAACAATATCTCTTGTATAAATAATAAGCCAGTTAAAATGAAATACAAATCCAAATCCCCTTCCTCCATAACAAGCACACGTGGCACACTATTTGAAAGTTGAAGTTGATCAAGAGTTGATCCGGAGAGTAATGTCTTCAGGTTGAGTAGGTAGGGGAATATGACCTTTCTCTTGAAGACTTTTCACAGTCTCATATAAGCTTTGTTTCACCGGAGTGAACTCAAGCCCTAAATCCCTGAGCTTATTGTTTGAGAATTTGTATGGTTGAACCCTTGGTCTAATTTGATCTGAACACCTAAAAATACATACAACACATTATTAGTATCATACATAATTTAGCAACGAAATTATTAGAAAGAAAGAAAAGAAGAATAAAAACCCAATTCAGACCTGATCTATGAACGAATAGTGAAAATTTAAATATATTGTCTTTTTCTTGATTTCGAAAAAACCTTTTCTATAAATAAATTAGTGAGTCGGGGCTCATACATGACTTCGCCTGCTCATACATGACTTCGCCTCGGAATGGTTGGGAACTCAGTAAGTATGAGTGTCCAAGGCCTAGTTTAGAAGTATCGGTTTCCATCAAGTGAGACATAATTTCGCTATTGCAAAAGGTTAGTACATGCATCAGCGGGGTGGATACCATTTCATATAAAATAAAAATATTATGAGGGATCCCGGCCGTTGAATCTCTCCAACGGTACCAGCCCCGTGGAACTATCGAAAAAAAATTATTGGAGCCCAACTTATAAAAAATGTGAGTGAGTTTCCCATGGATGCATCACTGTTCTCATTAAGATTCAAAGCTCTACCGAATTACGTAAAACATGAACAGATTACGACAGATAAGACATGAACAAATTACGACAGACAACATGCACCAAGAGAAATGATAATTTTGGAGAAAGATTTTTGTTGGAAGTAGTAGGAAAATAACACTTTGAAATGAGAGTGTGTAGAAGACTAAATATTTTTTTTTTTTTGACACGATCAACGCGGGAATTGAACCCGCAATTTCCGCGCTGATCGTGTCAAAAAAAAAAAGAAAGAAAGAAAATAGATGGGGAGCCCAACCCCTGGCCAACTGGGCTAATGCCAGTTGGTTATGTAGAAGACTAAATTGGTGGACTAAAGTGCGAGAGAACTCATGTTCACTCCTAAGAATAAGTCTCATGGGCTAGATTAGCACTTAAGTGTTGCAATTCAAAAAAAAAGTGTGGCAAAAAAGTTAACACTAGTTCTCTCTCCTACCATTGCTAGTATGTGAACTAGCATGCTAGATAGTTACGCTGAATGATTCAAATCTTGAAAAACTACCTTTTCAAGGAATGGTTCAACATGAGAGATTTATTTTTGATCCGATTTACCGAGATTTAAAGCGCTGAACCATTGGCCGGGCGTAAATGGTTCAAATATTGGTCGACGTGGACTGCTAATCTAGCTGCTAGATTAGCACTCTCATAAGACTTAGGAGGTAGTCCTGACTGTTAATCTAGGTGCTAGACCAGCACCCATAAGACTTAGTCTAATGCATGTCTCTTTCTCGTCAAGGTCCATGTCGGTATAGAGAAAAAAAACGAGACAAGTACTTAAGGAGCTTCTTCTGTTCGGTTTACCAACCAAGTACTAACACGACAGTTAACCATGTTTACTTTGAATCCGCACTTTTTTTGAATGAAAAAATGATGCCTAAAGAAAATGAAAGATTCCTAACTTTAGTCGAGCCCATCGAGTCAAAGGATGCCAAAGAAATTAAATCATTTTTAGCGTCATTTTTACACGTCATCCATCAATGAGTTTAGAAGTTGCATATATTGGACCTTTGGGCAATTTTTGTTGCAGTACATAACTAGTATCCAATCCTGTTTAGATGATGATGGCTCACCAAAAAAAATAAAATAAAATAAGATGGCAATTTATTTATTTTTTCCTTTCTTTTGATGAGTAGTTATGAGGATATGTGGAGTTTGCCCACTCCATGACTAGAAGAAACTAAGGTTCTTGTGTCCAAGAAAGAGAATAAGTGACGCAAAAGAAATCAAAGAAATGATGATGAAAGTAGTCTCACTCAAATCAATCGAGATCAAAGTGGTTGGTTTATGTCATATACACACATCCTACCACCAACAACAATGGGAGGAGGACGGAGGGTCATGACACGGTAGGGACAAGCGTGTTCTTCCGCGAAGGTTAAAACGTGGCCCAGTACCAATACCATGGTTGCTATTTCACGAGAAAACCAAATCGAACTCACCAGAACACAAAATTATTTGCACATAATAATGGGCTTATATATAAAGCTTATGAATCATGATCAACACGGTCCCTACTTTATCAAGGCTGCTAATGGGGTACCAATTTGTTTGGGGGTGTACCAATCTCAAAGCAAATGATGTTTTGTCTTATTAGCATATTGGTACACCCTTAACAAAATCAGTCCCCACTATTAGCAATCTTGTATTTAAGGTTAAAATCATAATAGTTTCGCTAAATCAAATACTGGGTGAGCTCATGTCCAAGATAGTGCCACTGCCACTTCACTGTGTCGCTTATTTCAGCATCATCTCTAGAGGGATAATATAATTATAATAATAATCGAAGGAAATGTTGACGCTCAAATATTTGTTTGGCCGTGGAAACTTAACTTATACTTTACTCTAACGTCAACTTAACGTCAGTTTGGTTAATCACTTTGGTAAGTTGTTGGCCAGTAATTATTAGAATGAAAATAACAGTGCAGAAAGAAATGGACTTACTTGTTTGGGATGGGATATTCAGGGAAGAACTTTAAGAGAATCTCAACAATGTCACCACGGTGAAGTACGCTTTCGGCACACAAATATCTCCCCTCGGCAGATGGAGTTTCGTAAACAAGAATATGAGCTAAGGCCACGTCTTTGACATGAACGTAGGCTTGCACAGAGTTTGCGTACGTTTTAGCCGAACCGGTCAAGTATTTGAGTATGTGAACTATGCTCGCATTGACTGTTGGTTGAAGAAGCGGTCCCAACACTAACACCGGATTTATTACCACTAAATCCACACCTTTCTCTCTTGACACTTCCCATGCTGCTTTTTCTGCCACTGCTTTCCCATAACAATACCAATTCTGCACCAACAAATCATTTGTCATCAGAACCTCTAATTATTCTCTTAATCAATAAATATTTTGGTTGAGACGAGTTTCAAACTCAAATCATTGGTATCATTACCCAAAAACTTTACCACCGCATCAGTGCAGTGACATCGGCGGCTATGGGGAGAGGAGGAAGATATAGAAGTTGCAACAACTGCTAACCTTGGTATTCTTGCAGAAATCAAGATCACTCCAGCATTCCTCATCTACAACAACATCTGGACCTCTGTTTGGATCCATATAGACAGCTCCAATGGAGGACGTGAATACAACGCGACGTACACCGGATTCAGCCGCAGCGTTGATCACATTAGTTGTTCCATTCACGGCAGGCTCAACCATTTGTTCCTAGATTTAATGATATAAACAAAGTTATTAAGTAAGAAAACAAGACTAACAGAGCCAGCTGCTAGTTTATTGGTTAAATTTTTGAATATCGGCAATATTGATGGAAAAAATAAAATGAAAACTTACCGGATCATCAGTAACAGGAGAAGCAGTATGAAAAACACCTTCACATCCATTAATGGCATCAAGAAGACTACCATAATCAAGAAGATCAGCTTTACACAATATCAACCTATCTTTTGCACCTTCAAGATCTCTTAAATGTGAGTTCTTGGGATCATCTGGGTTCCTTACAGTTCCTCTGACAGTGTAACCTTTTTCTAACAAAATTTTAACTATCCAAGATGCAATGAAACCTCCGGCGCCTGTAACACATACCGGGCCAGAAACTGAGGAGGGTGCATCGATAAGCATATTGCCCGACTGTTTTTACTCCTGTTTGATTTTTGTACTACTGTAAGGAGGAAACAGAGAATTACTGGTGAATAGAGAGAATGGGGAATATGTTATTTGAATTTATAGAGATTAGCCACTTCACCTAACACTGGTAAAACTGGTAAATCCTATACATTTGGTGCAGAATTCTTTCTTCACTGTAGTAATGGATACTGCTGTATAAATTAAAAACATTCTGGATAACAAATCATTCAACTAGATTGATAAATTATTTAAATTATTTTATTAAAAGAAAGACAATTAATTAAGAAAGGCATGGTCTGTGTGCGTCTAGGACCGACCACAAGGCACTGGTCATAGGAAGAATAGTCCGATCAAAGGAGTACACATAAGAATACAAACTAGTTCTTGAAAGACAATATTAATCAAGGGAAGAAAATAAGAAGATTAAAACAAAAATCACAATATGAATGGAAGAATTTTCCAATTCACCCATCACTGTAGTTGAAACTTCCTTCCACATCATGTTAAGAGGTGACAAAATGTTTGATAGTTACCTCATGTCTTATCATTCTGGTTACTGATAGCTTGACACAACTGGATTTGAATGTGGCACATAGAGAGACCTGGCATTCCTTTTCTTCCTAATATATACTGGTCGTGGACTTGGCATTGCATAGAGACTTGGCATCTGAATATTGAGGAAACTTCAAATGCCAAGTTAAAACAAAAACTAATGACTCTAGAAATGAAATGAGAATATCTTTACTGAAATGCTGGCCAGCATACTGGGTACAAAATCAGGGCGGTCAAGAACGTAAAGAGATATGTTGAGATTATTAGTCCCACATGGTTGGGTTATTTAAGATCCTGCGGTTTATAATCTATTATGGCCTCTCCACTCATTGCCAATTGGTTTTGAGTTGGATGCCCATATTCTAATATGGTATCAGAGCAGGCTATTTGTGTCGAGTCAGTTGACCGCACCTTTACTCGCGTCATCCGATTTAATTGTCCACGTGTTTGTAAGACCCGCCGAGGCTACACGTGAGGGGGCGTGTTGAGATTATTAGTCCCACATGGTTGGCTTATTTAAGATCCTGCGGTTTATAATCTATTATGGCCTCTCCACTCATTGCCAATTGGTTTTGAGTTGGATGCCCGTATTCTAATAAGATATAAATGCATACACTATTAACAGTGTGAACACGTAAATCTTATGGTGATCCGCGTGAACACAAACAATCTAAATAACAATCAGTCATATGTATGATAGTGTGGATAAAGTTTAGTATGCCGAGGTAGATGATAACTCATAGATTCCAAACACTATAAGTTTGTCATGATCTCATCATCATCTCCAAGTTGATAGATCTGGGATCCAGATATACAAATAGAACGATATGAATACTAAAAGTAAAGAAGACAATGGTTTACGTGGTTCGGCGTTAAGGCCTACATCCACGGATCCGGAAGTATCCACCAAAGAGTAAACGATTACAAAAGCATGGGAGATGGTGAATCACACGGCCCAGGGAGAGACCTCCCTAAACACATACTTACTTCTCTCTATTCTCTCTCCTATTTCTTAGTTCTCCTCTCCTATAACTTAGTTCTCCCCTTCTCAATGGAGGGGGTATACATATTTATAGATAAATTGGGGGGGTCCACTGACAATGAGTTGTTGAGATCTTATCTTCTTGTACTCCGTGCATGATCCGCGGACTTAAATGTCACCCTGCGGCTTCTACTGTATCCGCGGCTTCTACTGGATCCGCGGACTTCTGTGTCAACCCTCATTTCCTCCGTCGGTCGTCCGACACGTGTTCTCTGAGCCGCATTAAATGCGGGTGGTTGGGGCGGTCCAGTCCGCGCCGAGTGGTGTCAGTCCTCTTGCCACGTCTGTGTCAGTTGGACTACCTCTGACCGTTGATCATACCTTACCTCGTGATGGGTTAAAGCCATCCCTTGGTGCTACGCGGGACTACCTATCTCGGTGCTCCTTCATTTATCGACCGTTGGTCTTGATGATGGCACGTTGTCTAAGTGCCACGTATGCCCCTATGTATCATCCTTTGAGTAATGGCCTCCACGTGGACGTTAGTACACGTGGCAATGGAGATAAATAAGTGTACTTACAATTTGCCCTCTTCTTGCGATCGGGCGTTTGGCATTTGTTGGAAGAAGAACCGTGTGGTGCGTTTTTATCTCCCTCATAACTTCTCCTAAAAGGTGCTACCGCATTTATTGTGCACGTTTCCCACGTCCTCGCCATAACTCGCCCTTGGGGTAGTGGACGGTTTCTTCTGGTTCTATATATGAAAAAAGAAGAGTGAGAGAATGTGACTTTAATTCACATTCTCTGTTTTATTCTCTTTTCTCTTGTCTTCATCTTCTTTACTTCCTCTGACACCATTGTTTCTTGCTGTCGCTTTCTTTGTGGTCGTTGTCACTCTTTATTCGTGGTCGCTATCGTTGCCGCCACCTTCGTTGCTGCTGTTGATTCACTCTTTGTGGTTCAGGTATGATCTTTTTATCCCGTTTAATCACCATCCCTAAGCCTGTCGAGTTTCTGATCTTCTGGTGATGCGTTGATGATGAGTTTAAATTTAAGTATACCATGGGATTTGAGAGTTAATGCCACTGAGTTGGGTGTTTCATCGGCCAAGCTTTTGATTTTATCTCTTCTTTTGAGTTTGGATAATAGTTTGAGAGTTTAAGCAACTGTTAGGTGAAATCTAGGGTTATCTTCTTTTGTACTGCTGTTCTTGAGATTTTCTTGATTTTTGATCTTCTCTGCCTCTGACTTGAGTTCCTGTTCGTGTTCGTGCCCGCAGACATGTCCGATCATCCGCGGGTTCCTTATCAGACTCCCCCGTCAAGTCCTCATCGATCTCCCCGGAGTGATCCCAATGTAAGGGGTGGAACTCCGCCTCCGCTTACCCAGGGTAATCTTCGGGATGGACGAACATCCTCATCCTCTGGTCAGAGGGCTTCGCTTAAAAGGGGTGATCCTCCGCAGGGATCTAGATATGCCGTGAATCGTCCTAGAAGTGGGTCTCCTAAGAAGCAGCAGAATCCGCACAATGAGCCTTTGGAAGTGCATCCCCTCCGCACTAAGCTTCCATCGCGGACTAATCCGCCGGTGCCTAGCTCAAGTAAGTCAACTAAAACTCTTACTTCGAAGAGAAAGGCTACGGAGATAGAGTCTTCGGGAGACATAGTTCCTTCTAAGAGGAAGGCTGCGGGTTCTGCGGAAGATGCTACGTGAGAAGCTTTCGAGGATGACTCTGTTGTTACTTTCCGTCCTTTATCTCTGGGTAATAAGAAGTTTACCTTTCGACACATTGATCTTGAGGCCTTCAAGGTGAAGCATGGTCTTCAGCACTTCCAAGTTCGTTTTTATGCCGCTGATAAAGATATAACTTATGAGATGATTACCAATTATCGGTATGATGCCTTTCATTTGCTGACGACCGTGGGTGCTTTCGAGGCTGGTTTGATGTTGCCTCTGTATAAAGCCGGTGATGATTTCTACTACCAGGTCTTATCTAGCCGTAGTTCGGCCAAGAAAAGTCACAACCGTGGGGTGCAACAGTTGACAGGGAACTATCTTCGCCATCTGCGGGAGTGCTATCTTCGTAGCAAGGGGCAGACGATGATGACTTGCTATGCCCCTAAACTGGAAGAGGAGAAAGGGTGGTATACTCCTGAAAATTTCAACAGATCATTCGGAGATTATGTTAACAGGAATACTCGGAAGCCGTGGTCTGTGAATCTGCGGAACATTCCTTCTGGTAAGGGGGAATTTCGCCTTTTGAGTGAAGTGAGTGATTCCAAAATGGCTAGGATTCCTGGTGCTGAGGGTCTTCCTATTCCCGCTGATGAGAGGCTTAAGCGTGATCACGATTATGAGTGGTCTGCCACTGTTCTTGAAGTCATTGGTCCGTGGGCCTATGGTTGGGTCCCTGGACCCCATGGTTGGCAACCACGGATCCTCATCGCGACGCTTCTCCCGCTCGTTATGCCCATTATTGCCCCTGATGAGCTTTGAAGGTATGGACTTTGCTTATAATCGTGATGTTGATGTCGCGGAAGACGGGATAACTCGATGCTAACCTTCTCGAACGTTGATGTTGCTAAGGTGCGTTGTTTGTTTTCTACGTATCATGCCCCCTTCATTTTCTTTAGTAATGTTAATTATGCCAAGGAAAGGAGATGCCAATGTTGATCATTGTGTGTTGTAGGTGCGTAGAAATAAGAAACTTAATCCCAAACAATCGTCGAATTCTCCCACCGAGGGCTCTTCGCACTTTGAGGATGTTAATAGTCCCGTTGGTGGTGATGAGGATGTTTCTGATAGGGAAGAGCGAATTGAGACTTCTCCGCCTGTTCAAGAAGGTGATGGTGATGGTGGTCAGGCCACTGATGGTGGTGGAGATGATGGTGGTCGGGCCACTGGTGGTGGTGAAGGTGATGGTGGTCGGGCCACTGATGGTGGTCAGGCCACTGGTGGGGGTGAAGGTAGTGGTGGTCAGGCCACTGATGGTGGTCAGGCCACTGGTGGAGGTGAAGGTGGTGGTGGTCAGGCCACTGATGGAGGTGAAGGTGGTGGTGGTCAGGCCACTGATGGTGGTCAGGCCACTGGTGGAGGTGAAGGTGGTGGTGGTCAGGCCACTGATGGTGGGCAGGCCACTGGTGGAGGTGAAGGTGGTGGTGCTCTGGTCGAGGTGGCTACTAAGTCCAGTGGGGATGTTATAGACAAAGGTAAGGGAATTGTTCTAGGCAGTGGTAACAAGGATGGGGATGCTTGTGAAGAGTTTTCTTTTGGTAAGGTTTTATCTGGGGAGCAATCATTTGACATGGACACAGTTATGGGGCTTGTTTCGGATTTTAACCTGCTTCCCGATGGTGATGATTGGAGTATTCTTAAGGATAGCTGTGGAGTCGGTCCTACGCGCGGATCTGATGTTGGGGTTCTGGCTGTGCAGCCCGAGAGTTGTGTTGGTACTTCCTCCACTGTTGGTAAGGCCTTGGTGATAAGTACTACCGGGTGCTTTGCTTGGTGGGAAGTCTTCGGACTCTTCCTCAGATGATTTCACGCGATCCTTGGTTGCGGATGGCGATGATGCTGTTTTGGCCTGGCTGCGAAAGAAAAATTTGCTTGTTGTACCTCATCCAGCCCCGGTGGTTGAAGGGGAAAAAAGTTCCGATGCTTTTACTCGTAGGCATATGGAGTTAACTCCTGAGGGGGCGGTAGATCGGGGGTGGGGCAAGAATCTTGTGACCCGTGGGGTTGATCTTGTGGTGGATCCTCCCCCTACGGTTGCTGATATGATGGCCGTTGTTGATGGGTACCAGTACAATTATTATCGAGCCGATTATTGGAGGTTTGTCACGCTCTTTTTGTTCCGCGATTTTGTTCAACTATGATGTGTGCTAATTCCCTTGTTTGGTTGTTAGATGATGAGAAGTGAGTATTGTAAACCACCATCTATACCGGCTCTTCAAGGCTAAATCTCTTAAGCTAGAAGGGAAGCTTCGACATTGCGAAGAGACGCTTACGAGTGTGGAGGCTTCGGTCTCTGCTAAGGATGAAGAAATAATCGAGCTGAGAGGTTTGCTTAAGCACAAGGAGCAGCAGGACGCGGAAGAGGCTCAGCTACGTTCTGAGCTGGCTTTAGTTAAGGCCAAGTTAGCGGTTGCCGAGAAGAATTCCTCGTCTATTTGGTCTGCGCTTCCTCTTCTTTGGTAGTTTCCCGCTCCTTATTTGTTCCGAGTTTTCCTCCTTCCCTCCTCCCGCATTGTCTTGTCTTGATGGCTGAGTCCCCGAATTGTTGTGGCTTCGGGGTGAAAGGGCTCGTCAAAAAGATCGCTTTGCTGGGTTAGTTGAAAAACTTAAGAGTGAGTCGGCGAAATGGAATGCCCGCGCGGATGTTCATAACGCTATGGCCGAAGAATGGCGTAAGAAAAAGCATTGCTTGGTAGATGCGCAAAATAAAAATAATCATGACCGCCACTTGTTCAACGGGGCTCTTTTATGGACGCGGGATAATCTTGAGAAAGCCCGCGGGCAGATTTCCTCTTTAGAAGTTAAACTTAATGTTATGGAAGATGAGCTGCGGCGAGCGCGGTCTTCTCATCCCCCGGATGTGCGGACTTATATGCGGCGTCTTGCCAAGGAAAGAGACGATGCTAGGCGTAATGTAGTGCTCTCGGTGGTGCTTTATCCGCGTCTCGCGCTGATGTGGCTCGTCAGGTTGAGCGTGAGAGAGACTTAGAGGTGACTATGTATCGCCTCAACAAGGGGTTGGAATCGAAGAATGATGAGGTTAATCGATATCGTCATTCGGACTCGATGCTTCGAAATGATCTAAGTGCGAGTCAATATGCCCATAATCTTTTGCAGGTAGATTATGATAGGTTATCAAATGAATATGATTATGCCGCCGAAGCGAGGGATTCCGCGGTCGAACATTGTGAAGGTATATGTTTTTGTCATCGAGTGTGCTTTGTGTTGTACCTGCTATAACTCACTATGCTCTTTTATTGTCCGCAGAACTCCAAGGACAGCTTAGAGCTGCGGATGACAAGTTTGCCGAGGCTCAGGCTAAAGTAGTTCAGTTGGAGGGTCAGGTTAACTACCAGCGCGGTCTAGCCTTGTCTCAAGAGGAAGCGTTGAAACATGCCAATCAAAAGGTAGACCAGCTTTCTGCTTCCCTGAACCAGGCTGAAATGAGGAGCGTAGCGATAGGCTTCGTGGCCCGTAAGCAGTTAGCATAAGAGATTAATAAGATTCTTGGTGAGATTGAGCTGGATCTCAAAAAGAGTCATGGGCTGACTAAGAGTTATACCCGGCGTCCCGTGCCCACGCTCCCGTCAAGTTCTTCTGGACCCTCCTCGGGCGGTAGTGTTCCTTCCTCAATGAAGGATAAACTCGCGGATAACGCTCCTTCTCGTGAGACCGTAGCTAGTATGCTAGGGATTGATCTCAGTTGCTTATCCTTTTGGCGTTTTTGCTATTTTGCTTGTTGGGCTGGTAATCAACTGCCATGTACTAGATCAAACTTTTGTGTTTAAATGTGACTTTGAGTTTTGTTGAATTTATATCTATCGTCTTTATACATTAAACGCAGTGAATAATTCCGCAGTATTTGTAATCCGCGGATTTGAATTTGAGAAAGTGTATTGTGTGCGCAATTCCGTAGGTTGATATCCCCGGAATTGTCTTGTGACCTTGCACCCGTCCGGCTAATTCCTTGGCAGCAGGATTACCGAACGGGGTCCAGCCGACGTTCAAGGATATATTCCATTGAGCTCGCGGCTTGTAATATTGCTCGGATATCTCATTTTGTGGGAAGTCGCCCCCTGGTCGTACACTTATAGACACTTACGGAGGAGTTCTGAGAGATTGCATGTGTATGCTCTGATAAATTGCGTGTGTGCGTATTGCATGGGATATTGCCCGGTATACCGCAGTGGGTATGGTCCACGCTTTGTGCGGGATATCCCTCTGGATGAAGTAGACTGCCAATTCTTAATAATAATAATTGCATAGTGATTTACGTGGTTCAGCCCGAAGGCCTACGTCCACGGGGTAACGATAGTATCGATGTTTTATTAAGATGTGGTATGGTTTACAATGTACATTGTGTAAGAAATATATACATGTGTCTCATATGGTATAGGTTGTGGTCTTGAATAAATTGAAATGTGTGTGGGGAATGGGTAGAATATTGTAGAATATGACACTTGAAAATGAAAGTTTGTATTGATTGAAAAGTTAAGGTGCGTTACTCCTTTGTCGAGATAGAGACATGCGGACTTGTAAATCCGTTTTCTTCTTCCTAAATGCACACGCAGTGGTGGGTTATGGGTAGACGGCTTGAGATATTTGGCATTCCACGGATGCATGAGGATTTCCCTTTCGGAGTTACGCAGATAGTAAGAGCCATTTCCTGCGATGTCGTGTATTACGTAGGGTCCTCCCAAGTCGGTGCTAATTTTCCCACTTCTTTTTCTCGCTGGTATTGGGGGAATGGTTCTCAACATGTACTTGCCCTTCTACAAAATTCCTAAATTTCACTTTTTGTTGTATTCTCCGGCTAACCTGCGTTGGTAGTTCTCCATTCTTTGTAGTGTCGTTTCTCCTTTCTTCGAGATCGTCAAGCTTTTCCAACATCATGTCCGTGGTGAGGTTATTTTCCCATGCTTCTTGTCTTTGTTGTGGAAGTAGGATTTCCGTAGGGATTACCGTCACTCCGTATGTGAGTAAAAACGGAGACTCTCCAGTGAGGTGATCTTCGAGTCGTCCCTATATGCCCATAGAACATTATGCACCGCTCACACCACCGCCCCCTTGTATTCGTCTAGTTGTTTTTTTAGGATGAGCGCCAAAGTTTTGTTTTGTGGCCTTCGCTTGTCCGTTGCTTTGTGGATATATGGGGGTGGATTTGTTTTTTCGAATTTTGAAGGTGTCTTAACAAAGAAGTCGATATTCTTCCCTTGTAGTTGTTTACCGTTGTCGGAAACTATCTCTCATGGGGATGCCAAACCCGTAAGATGATATTTTGAAAATAAAAGTAAACACGTCCGAATCCCGAATTCTTGCCGGTGCCTTCGCTTCTACCCACTTCTTTGAAGTAGTCTGTCGCCACTATCAGAAATCTTCTCTTCCCAGTCCCTGATACGAGTGGGCCTACTATGTCGATACCCCATTTCCCGAAGGGCCACGGACTATCCACGGAATTCAATTTTGTGGCTGGGGCGTGGATTCGTTTTACCAAATCTTTGACATTCCTCGCATCTCTTCGCCATTCTAGCCGCATCTCGGATCATGGTTGGCCGGAGTAACCCCCGTCTTTGCCTTATCTCTGCTAGGGAGACCTCATTCCATTGTGATTCCCCGCGTCTCCTCGGTGGATATCTTTCAAGATGATATGTCCTCTCGATCGGGATAGACAATGCGAAGTGGCTCGAGGAATGATTTTCTGTATAAGGTTTGGTCCCTTAACTCGTATATCCCTTTCCGGATTGTATTTTTCAGCCTGTTTGATATCTTGGGGAGTTTCCCTCTTTTAAGAAAAATGGATTCCGATTCTCCAACTGCTTCCTCGACTATGATCGTCATCTTCATCGCCTTGTCGCGTGATATCATCGTCCCGGAAGTCGTCGAATATGTGCTCTCCCGACATCATCATCGGAGATACCTTCCTCCTTGGATTTGCGTCGGCCCGCGCATGTCTCTTGGAGCTTGATGGATGGTTCGTACACTCTTGTTATCTTGATTGCTTTGACATCCTCATTTTTAAGCATGGATGATATATATGCCAGAGCATCCGCGTGTCTAAGTTCCTTCCTACGCAGATGTCGGAATTTGATTTTTAGTATTTGGGAGGCCAATGTTTGCACCAGATCCATGTACGCCATCAGCGTTTCGTCATACACATTGTATTCGTAGCCTATCTGCCGTATGATTAGTTGTGAGTCACTTGTCAGCCGCACTTCTTGTATCCCTAATTCAATGATCAAGCGGAGAGCGTGGATCACTCCTTCATATTCTACGATGTTATTAGTGTGGCCTTCGAATTCCAATCTGAATGCGTGCACGATTCTGTCCCCCGTGGGCGTAGTGATGACGATGCCTATCCCGCACCCTCTCTATTTTTGGAGCCATCCACAAAGACCTCCCATTGCCGTGGGTTTCTTTGGTTCAAAAATATTATTTGGCTCTTTTTTCTATTTTAGGGCGCCCGCAGCCTTCCATCCTTGTATGCGCACCTCTTCTTCGTTGTCCCAAAGGCGAGTGCGGCTAGAAAGTCTCGCTAATACTCGCGATTTTTGGGAGTGTTGGAGCTCATAGTGGATGTTGAATTGGTCGAGGTATGTGCTCCATTTGGCTATGCGTCCTACTTTTCCTGCCCCTTTGAGAATGGTCTCTAAGGGTGCTCGACATGGGATACGTATGTCATGCGTTAAGAAGTACGTCCTTAGCTTTAAAGTAGACCATACGACGGCTAAGATTAGCTGTTCAATTCTCGTGTAGTTTCGTTCTGCGGGATTCAAAGTCTTACTGACATAGTAGATCGGTTGCTCCTCTTTCGTATGGGTTCTGACAAGCACTGCGCTTACTGCATCGTCTGTTGCTGCGATGTAAAGTGCCAAAACCTCATCTGGGTCCGGTTTCTGAAGGATGGGAATTTCGCTAGGTACTGTTTAATGCCCAAAAATGCTTCTTCGCATTCTGTCGTCCATTCAAATTTAGTCCCTTTTTTTAGTATGTTGAAGAAAGGTTTGCACCTATCCGAGGATCTTGAGATGAATCTTCCCAGGGCTGCTAGGGATCCATTGAGCTTTTGTACCTCTTTTAGGTTCTTCGGGATGGCATGTTTACTATGGCTCGGATTTTATCTGGGTCTACTTAATGCCTCTTTTTGTCACAGTATCCAAGGAATTTTCCGAGGTTACCCCGAAAGTGCACTTTTCCTGGATTTACCTTCATGTTGTATTGCTTCCTCATAGCTTCAAGATGTCTTTCGTGTCCCGGGGTGGTGGTTTTTCCTTAACCTCGCTTTTTACGAGCATATCGTCGAGATAGACCTCTAAAGTCCCGCTCGATCCATGGCTTGAAAATAGCATCGACCATCCTTTGGTATGTTGCTCCTGCGTTTGGAGCCCGAAAGGCATCCTTACGTAACAATAAAGACCATGGGTGTGTAAATGCAAGATGTTGTCTGATCTTCTTCTCGCCAAAATAGTTGGTTGTACCCGGAGTATCCGTCCATGAACGACAATTCTTCATATCCTTCTACCGCGTCGACTAGCTGGTCAATGCTGGGTAGCGGGTAACTATTCTTGGGGCATGCTTTGTTCAGGTTGGTGAAGTCGATGCAGATTCTGACCCCTCCGTTTTTCTTTGGTACTATTACCATGTTGGAGATCCAAGTGGGATATTTGATTTCTTTTATAAAACCGCTTCCAACAGCTTTGTAGCTCCGTTTTCTACCGCTTTGTGATACTCGTGGCCACCTTTCGTATCTTTTGCCTGGACAGAGGTGGTTTAATGCGCAGCTCATGTCACACTTCATCTTTGGGTCTATTCCGGCATATCGATAGTTTCCATGCGAAGATATCTGCATATTCCTTTAGTAGTTTTATTAGTGAAACTTCGCGTTCTCCGTCCATAAGAGTTCCTATCTTGATCTTTCTCGGGTTCTGTTCCGTTCCTATGTTAACTTCCTTCACTGCCTCCAAAGATGTGAACGTGGGCTTTGGTTCCCCTGGTGGGGATTTTCTTTAATTGCTATTTGGTAGCCTCGGGTTCTTTGCTCATGTAGGTGCCCTGTTAGCCTTTGATGTTGAGACCTCCGTGTTTCTACAGCAGAGTTCCTTTTGGGCAAGCTTTTCCCCGAGATCTCTTCCAAATATTCGTCGATGGCCTTGTCTTTGGATATCGCCTTGTTCCGAGCCTTGCGGGTTCTCCTTTTCTCATCTTCTTCGTTGTTGAGTTGTATTTGCATCGCATGGCATTCCTTTACGGAAGCTTGATCACCCTTGATTTCCATTACTCCTAGGGGGAGTAGGGAACCTAAGATATTGATGGTAGGTGGTCATGACTCCCTTTAAGCTTGTGGACCCATCTTCGTCCAATAATGGCATTGTACGGTGAAGGCGTATCTACCACACAAAAGCGAGTATCGACTTTCATGGGGCCCTGCATCCACTTGTAGGAATATCCCCGCAGGCTTCGTAGCCGCACCATTGAACCCGTAGATGGTATAATGCGAGGCCAAGAGTTGTTCCTCGTTAAGCTCCATGCGTTTGAAGGTATCATGAAACAAGACATTTACGGAGCTTCCTCCATCGATGAGGATTTTCTTTATGTTGCATCCTCGCGATTGGCAATGTGAGGATCAAAGGATCGTTGTGATCATCCATGTCACCTTCATATCCTCGCCCCTCGAAAGATTAGAGGTGTTTTCATCCATTCCTCGCGGTCTTCCACCTCCTTTTCCATCTAAGTCGAAAGCTCGCAGAATCTTCAAATTGCTTTCGGTCGTTTCCCTATTTGTGCTGTTAGGGTTGGTTCTTTGCTTTCCGAACATGATATGGCATTCAATGTACGATTACCTCTCGGGTAATTGGACTTGTTTGCTGCGTTTTGGCTCATCCTCCGCTCCAGCCTTTCTCAACATATTTTTTAGATCCCCCGTCAATTAGCTTTTGTAATGCTATCTTGAGGTTTTTGCATTTCTCTGTTGTGTGCCCGTAGAAGCAAAGTGAAAATCACAATACTCTTTGGATTCTCGAGGCGGTGGTTGTTTCTCAGACCAGGGCCGGTCCAAGTCCTCGCGATCCTTGATTTCCTTTAAAATACGTGAGTAATGTGTTGAGCTTTGTGTAGACTCTGTCTTCAAACCTTCTTCCACTCCTCTTGTGGTCGTCTCTCCGATTCTTTTGATGTTGATCGGCCTGTCTGCTAGTTCCGCGGAATTAGTCCGAGGTGGTCGTTGAGCTTGTGCTCTTGGGTTTTTCTTTGAATTTCTTCTAACCTTGCATGTTTTTCAATGATTATCCTCAAATCTCCTCCTGGTTGGAGAAGTTCCGTGGATTTCAACAAACAAACGGGCTCATTCCTATCGAGCCCCCATTTGTAACAATTGATACCGACCATCGGATCTACTTGTCCTATGGCCTCGACATATCTTGTGCCACCTATCCGTATATTCGCGAATGGATTCTTTGTATTTAATTGCAAGTGAGAAGAGTTTGTCCATTCCCGTATTTACGACCTTGTTATACATGTAGGTGGCCAAGAACTTTTCAAAGGAGTCTGGTCATATGAATCGATGCACCCCGGCTTGATATTATCGAACCAAGATAATGCCGACCCTTCAAGCTTGACGGGAAATATTCGCATAAGACGGCCGTCATGATCCCATCCGGCCATTACCCTATTGTAATACCGTAGATGGGCTGCAGGATCCGTGGACCCATCGTAACATTCGAAGGTCGGGACTGGACATTTCTGCGGGATGGTTGCCGTAGCCAACTGCCGTGCCAGTGGGGTAGTGTTGGCCTCCTTCATGACCCGTTCAGTCTTCCGCCTCCTTGCCTCGGTCTTGATTCGATTGATTTCCAGCTAGCATTTCCGCGGAGGTTCTCCATTGCCAAACAATGTTCATTTTGAATGGATGTTCGAGTTTTTCTAGTAGATTGTGATGTTGTGGCCTCCTCTTCGTCATAGTAGTCGGAGGTTTCTGGGTGGTAGTCTGGGTCCACCCTTCTATTGTTCTGAGCATCCTTTTGGTGTAATCCTCTTTGATTGGCTATGGCTGGGATGTTTTCGAGGATCATCCTCCGGTCTCTGTTTTGTACCGCAGAATTAGCTTCATCCCGCTTGATTCTCTAGCCCCGCTTTGGAGGATTTTCTCTCTTAATTGGTGGTTTTCTTGGGCTAATAGGGCCACCGCGTCCGCACACGTCCGCTGATTCCTTTTTAGCTCTTCTAATTGCGCCAATATCTGCGCAGATCGGTTTGATTCTTGATTCGTCCCTATTCAGATTCTGAGCTTGTTCCTCGGGGGCTGCGGTGTTGATTTCCTCTACTAGCCGTCTACCCGGCTCGGTTATTCCGTGGGATCTTGTGCGCAGTGGTATACGATGTTCATCAGTTTGTGGCATCCCGTAAGGAGGGTTCTGGACCACTGATTCTGCTACCGCTTCTCGAGGTTCAATAGGCCGGGTTGCAGCTGTCACTTTGGAGGCGATCACCTGAGAGGTTCCTTCTGTAGGTGTAGTAGCTTTTGCCGCCGCGGCCTTCTTTGCTTCCATTGCAATGATGCCCGCGTCCGAAAGGAACGTGCTTTCCGCTCCATTCTGCGCCTTGTCCCTGGCTGTGAATCCGCGCCATTTTGTTTACTCCTCGTCACACGGCGTAGTCCTAGGTGTCTCTTTGAAGGTGCCTTTTGTCTTCCCAGTATCTTTGTTCCTTTCCATTGTAGTATTCTCGCACGGAGAGCAAAGGGTAAACCGAGGCAAAAAGTCCACGGGTTACTTGTTAGTTCAAACTTGGTTTCATAGACTCGATTTCTAGTGGCAATGAGTAAGCTCAAGCTGCTGTTAGTTTGGCAAATAAATGAAAAAAATGGACGGATGCGGATTTAACCTGGATAAGGTCTATGGGTTGTTGTTTGTAAAAATCCAAATCTATTGGTGGAAGTTGTGTTTGAAATATCGCTTAAAACAGGATTGTTGATTTTAAGGTTACACAATGCTCGTCTGTTGGTAGAAAATATAAGGGACGTAGATGTATGCGAAACATATATCTCAAAACTCGGATCTGCGTTAGATAAAAATCGTAAAAGACCAGATCTGTGGTTTGAAAGTGTAAAGAAAGAATACGTGAAAAAATAAGTTCGAAAAATAGATTTAACTATATTCTAAGTAAAACTTTTGAGATAGAGGCTATAAATTCACAGGAAAAGATAAATCTTTTTACCGGGACAAAGTCCCTGTTTCTAGCGCCAAATTGTGAACACGTAAATCTTATGGTGATCCGCGTGAACACAAACAATCTAAATAACAATCAGTCATATGTATGATAGTGTGGATAAAGTTTAGTATGCCGAGGTAGATGATAACTCATAGATTCCAAACCCTATCAGTCTGTCATGATCTCATCATCATCTCCAAGTTGATAGATCTGGGATCCAGATATACAAATAGAACGATATGAATACTAAAAGTAAAGAAGACAATGGTTTACGTGGTTCGGCGTTAAGGCCTACATCCACGGATCCAGAAGTATCCACCAAAGAGTAAACGATTACAAAAGTATGGGAGATGGTGAATCACACGGCCCAGGGAGAGACCTCCCTAAACACATACTTACTTCTCTCTATTCTCTCTCCTATTTCTTAGTTCTCCTCTCCTATTTCTTAGTTCTCCTCTCGACCCCCTTCTCAATGGAGGGGGTATACATATTTATAGATAGATTGGGGGGGGGGGGGTCCACTGACAATGAGTTGTTGAGATCTTATCTTCTTGTACTCCGTGCATGATCCGCGGACTTAAATGTCACCCTGCGGCTTCTACTGTATCCGCGGCTTTTCCGGATCCGCGGACTTCGTGTCAACCCTCATTTCCTCCGTCGGTCGTCCGACACGTGTTCTCTGAGCCGCATTAAATGCGGGTGGTTGGGGCGGTCCAGTCCGCGCCGCGTGGTGTCAGTCCTCTTGTCACGTCTGTGTCAGTTGGACTACCTCTGAAAGTTGATCATACCTTACCTCGTGATGGGTTAAAGCCATCCCTTGGTGCTACGCGGGACTACCTATCTCGGGTGCTCCTTCATTTCTGACCGTTGGTCTTGACAGATGGCACGTTGTCTAAGTGCCACGTATGCCCCTATGTATCATCCTTTGAGTAATGGCCTCCACGTGGACTCTGTTAGTACACGTGGCAATGGAGATAAATAAGTGTACTTACAAACAGAACCAAAGAGGCAAAGATCATTACGGTTCTCATTTTGTTTTTGGTATTAACTTTGAATCGTACAAGAACAAGTACTGTGATGTCTAAAGCCATGAAGTATGGATAATTCTCATTTTGTTTAGACTCTATATTCCTATCAAAAATGAGCACAATTCGAAATACCAAACCTCATCTTCAATCTTAATTTCAACCGTTGGTTGATATTCAAATGGGTGAATGGTGATGTTATATGTTTCGAATTGTGTTCATTTTTGATAGGAATGTAGAGTCTTATAAAAGGAACGTATCTTCAAAATATTAGATTTAAATTCATTGGCGTTTGGGTTTTGCGGAGAAAACGGCACAAATCATGTGTGATAGTGTCCATGGATCCTTCCTCGTTATTTTTTTGGTCTTGGTTAGAATTGTTCTAACGACCTAAAGGTTTAAGGATGCTTATTCATTTTCTATGCGTGAATGAAATGAAAATATGGGTGGGCAAGAGACACGTGTCGTGCCTTGTGCATACATACACATGCATGAGTTAACCAAGCTTAAAACTAAAAACAAGTTTTAATTGCTAAACGGGTTAAAATCAAATTTCTAAGCGGATTATTTAAATACGTTTTAATTTCTGAACTTAATATTTAAAACAAAATTTAAGTTCATTAAACTATTTTATTCAAATTAAAACATGATTTTAATTTCTTAAACGGTTTGATGTTTAATGAGAAAGTTACCAAAAATTATTTATGTCAAATCTATTTTCACTACCTATAAAAGAAAAAGGATTTCTTCATTTGTAAGTGTACTAGAGCGGCTACTATCCCTAGATATTTTCCCCTCTTGTCACTTTGTCGTGCACTTGTATGTTTATTTCTCCTCCTAATCCTTGTTGTTAAGTTCGTATGTTGGCAAGTGTTATAGTGCTTATAATACTTGCAACGGGCAGTTTTATCATGGATACGACTTCACCAAAGGGTATTGGCATTACTCATTTTTGAGGCGTACCGGTGAACTATCGTGTTAAGGACAGCTTGATGATCAAGTGACTCTTTCCTCGGTGTGCTGTTAAATATTTGAGTGTTTTGTTTCATTTTCAGAAATTTAATTTTAACATCATTTTTTAGTATTTCATTATTGCAGTTCCAACAATCTTAACACGATAGACTTTTTTTATGTAACAATTGAAAAAGATGTTGAAAGACCAAAAAATTTAGAAGGAATGACTTTAAGATATTTTTATGGGTTAACATAATCTAGATGAATTTGTACTGAAACTATTTGATGAGGGTTCGAATGTTGCTGGACGTGAAATTATTTAGGATGATTGGGTTAGGCAGAATTATATGGCTACAAATCATATATTTAATTGTTCTGAGGATGCACTGTATGACTACAATGCAAGGAGAGCTTTACTACTTATGATTTGTGGGTCTAGTCAGAGTTTCAAGTGTTTAGGTGATTGAGAAATTACCATCTTCCTAGTCAAAATACAGACGAAGATTGTAACATGAAATGGATGGGGTCAGTAATGTTGAATTGGGTAATATGATCCAAGTGAAAAAATTATTTTTCCCCGAGGAAAAAGATGTGTTATCTGCTAGAGACATGGCTAACTAGGCGCATGTGCCTGAACAAAATTTTTCAAAAGCTGGCAAAGGTGAGAATATCAAACGCAACTCTGAGTGTGGTTCTCACAAGAAAGGTTTGTTTCATAAACCCGAATCTAGCATTACTTTAATTAAGGGTGATTGTTATATTTGTGAAATTCCTGGCCATTTGGCAGTAAATTGTAGACAACGTAAAAACCTTAATAAGTAAAATGTTAATGCCAATTTTGTTGAAACAATCTAAGACAAGTTTTTTGCAATGATGTCGAAAGTTATTTTAATAACCAATGTGAGATACTGGTGGGTGGACTCTAGATTCACCAAGCATGTTTGTAGAAACAAATACTTGTTCACCTAATATCAAAGGATAAGGGATGTCGAGAAACTATATATGAGTAACTCATCAGCGACACAGGTTGCATAAAAAGGAAAGGTCAAGTAGAAGCTCATATTTGTAAAGACTCTCACGTTGAATGAAGTCCTTCATGCTTCAAACCTATGCATGAATCTTGTATCTTGTTCTGTTGTAGATGGTAAAAGATTTTATTAAGATAATGATTAGATCTGGAAAACTTGTTGTAACTAAAGGCAATGATTTTTTAGGCAACGTTATAAGACTTAAGGTCTATATAATCTTAAAGGAAAATCTGATGAATTGAACATAGTTGATTCTTGTGTTTTCTTTTGTGTATTTTTGAATGTTTTGCATGGTAGACTTAGATTTGTAAACTTATAAGTCAATGCACAAACTGGATAGCATAGGATGCGTACCCAAATTTAGTTTGAGTTTTGAACACAAAAGTGAAATTTGTGTAGAATCAAAATATGATAGAAAACCTTTTAGCAAAATTGTTCAGAGTAATTATAAGCCCTTATAAAAAAAATCAGCTAGACCTAGTTGACATGAAATCAACCCAAACAAAGACGGTAAAAAGTGGTATATAACTTCTGTAAATTATTGTATGAGGTATTATCTTGTATACTTGCTTGGGGGTAAGGATGATGCATTAGAAGCGTTAAGACCTATAAACTTGAAGTTGAAAGACAATTACATGTCACCATTAAAAGAGTTAGGTCTGAACGTGGTGGCGTGTATGAAATTCATATAGGAAAATTTTACTTGTTAAATTGCATTATTCATGAGATCGCACCTCCTTATTCACCATAGTCTAGTAGTATAATTAAATGTCAGAATAAAATTATTAAGGAGATGATACATGCCATGTTAATTAATTCAGGATTAACCGCCAACTTGTGTGTGTGTGTGGTGGTGGGGGGGTCGTCCTATATTGTTATTTCATGAATAGAGTACCTTAAAAGATCAGATAATACTCCATATGAGTTATAGAAAGGTAGAAAACCTTATTATGCATATGTCAAAGTGTTGGTGTGTTTGGATATGATTATCAGACCTCTGTATAAGAGAACAAAGATATGACCTAAATTTTTTGACTGTGTCTTCATATGGGTTATCCTGAGCATACTACTACATGTGGATTTTTTGGTTGTGAATTCTGATTATTCTGAATTTGGTATGACTAAATTTATGGAGTCTATGGATGTTGAGGTCTTTGAACATGTTTACTTTGAAACCTGTCCCTCATTAGAGATGTGTTGTTGATCCCCTAGTTGTCTTTTTCACTAGTCAAAATTTAGTTTCAAATGAATATGAAGTAGAGGTTGAGCCTAGGAGAAGTAAAAGCATTAGAACTGAGACTTCTTATGGACCTGACTTCATGACATGACTATCTTAGTCTGATCTGCAAACTTGTAAAGGATCCATAATATCTACTGAAACCCCATTTTGGTAAGAAGCTTCATTTAGTGAAATTGAATCAGTCCGTCAGAACCATACTTGGGAGCTTACTAGTTTACCTCCAGGGAGTAAGGCCATTGGTTGTAAATGGGTCTTCAAGAGGAAACGTAACACAGATGGAACTGTTGAAAAAATAAAATGCTAGGTTAATAGCTAAAGGCTATAAACAAAAAGAACGTGCAGATTTCTTTGATACTTACTCACCTATTACGAGAATTACTTCCATTAGGATGTTAATTGCTATAGCTATGGTTCATAACTTAGAGATACATCAAATGGATGTAAAGACAGCTTTTCTAACTGGTGAATTAGATGAAGAAATTTACATAGAACAACCTAAGGGCTTCGTAGTGAAAGGTTGTGAAAGCAAAATTTGTAAACTAAAAAAATCTTTGTATGGATTGAAACAAGAACCTAAACAATGGCATGAAAAAATTGATCATGTAATGTTTTCTAGTGGTTTTAAAATTAATGAATCTGACAAGTGTGTTTACACTAAACTTGTGAATGATGCATGTGTGATTGTATGCTTGTATGTTGATGATATGATTATACTTGGTTCAAACATGGATGTAATTAAGTCCACACAAAGCATGTTAAATGAGAACTTTGGCATGAAAGACTTAGGCCCCGCGGATGTAATCTTAGGGATGAAAATTAGAAGAAATTCTAACGCGTATAGTCTTAGTAAATCTCATTATGTTGAATCGTACTTAGAAGATTATCTTTACCAGTAGGTATGTCACACAAGATTTTACGTTTGAAACATTATGAGCATTATCTAGAATTTTGTTAAATAAGTAATCATGTACAAAATCGGGCCACGACACCTTAAGCACAGTCTCAAGGGTTTCAACAAGAACAAGAAACCGCACATTCACTCCGCTAGTATTTATGTCGCCGAAAAAGAGTACACAACATAGATACAAACCTATCAGACATACTACATGTTGATCATCAAGTTTTGTTCTCCTCCTTTTGCTCATAACTTGTCTTATCTTCTCTATAATGTTCGTCTTGCTCATTGACGTTGGATGTGTTGTTTCTTTGATATCAGTAAAGTACTTGTTGTATAAAACGTTTTCATCAAATTTAGCTAGAGTAAACCGTCTAACAACTTCTGACCCTTTCTACTTCTAATCCTTTTCATGATAAGTATACCAACACACTTTTCCGGTATATACTATATAAATTTATCACCAAACTTGAATGAACAGGGTATCTCACTATCTCTATCAAAGAAGTTCAAAAGGTTTACAACCCCGTGTTTGTTAGTAGTGATTTGTTTCATTTTCTTTGTAGCAGCAACATCATATTCCTCATAATACATCATAACAAGCTTACCGTAAGGTGCTTTCCTAAGATACCTTTCAGCTCTCTCAGCTAGTCTTATCAGTTTTATTTCCTTGACCAAACCCTGAATTGCACTGAACGAATGTCTTAACTTTCTTATACATTCACACACAAAAATAACATGAATCAGTATGTTGTGTACTTATCAAATACACTCTTTTTAATTTTGCAAAATTATAATCATGTTACAAAGAATGTATCTTTCCAAGTACATAATCTGAATCATGCAATATAATGTGTGGTGTAAATTAATGTTACACATCCATATGAAGATGTAACTTTAACTTACCCATGCATATGAAGGTGTAACTTCATATTACATACCTCTATTTTCTGCATGTGTAAATAGAAATTACACATGCATATGATTTTCACACAAGTTCATTTTGCATGTGTAACTATCTGTTACACAAGCTAGATACTAACTACTCGTATAAGTTACACAGGATACAAGCTAGATACAAACTATTAGTCAGTGGTGAGTTTTTGAATGTGTAACTTATAGTTACACATGCTCATTTTGTATGTGCAACTATAAGTTACACACGAAAAATTCACAAGCAAAACATGATATCATCACAAGCAAAATTCATAACATGAGATCATCACAAGAAAAATCACAAACATATACTCCAATAGTAAATCTTAAGGGAAAATTAGTTGATTGAATCTTAATACTTGTGATTGCTGGATCTTCTTCAGGGGCTTTTTTTCTTTCTTTCATCTTTGTAGAGAAATAGTAATTTGAAACTGAATTTGCAGTTGAAACAGTAAGAAAATCCAGTTAGTTTGATTTTAATTCGTATTTTAATTAGTCAAACATGTAGACAAACATCTTCAAATTAGAATTTCTAGGGTTTTTTTAACCGTAAATCTGATTCTCAGAAGAAAAAAAATTATCGCCTCAATCAAAAGAATCAAAACTAATAAAAAGTTATCGCCTCAGTCTAAACTAACAAAAATTATCGCCTCAACAAGAAACCGTGAACAAATCTATCATATTTCCATTTAAATCAGAATCAAAAAATCGATCAACAAGAAACCATTGAACAACATCTAAATCGAAAACATGCAAAAACATTGAACAACATCTAAGTCGAACGAAAACATACCTGTTTTTTCTTCTCAGAGATTTAAGGTTTTCGATTTTGAATCTGAATTTGAAACTGTTTTGTTCAACAGATTTAGGTTTGATTTCGATCGACATATTTAGGTTTGATTTCTATTTTTTTTTCTGTGTTCGTCGATCTGTTTCGGTTGAAAGTGAGATTTGTTTTCTCTCTCCTGAAAATGAAATAATGGTTTCTGAACGGGAAAAAGGTAGGTTAGGACACATATATACTGAAGGTCAATCTGGTCATTTAGACTTCTATTAAAATTATATTTTAATTCAGGGCCTAGTTTTAATATACTTTTAACTAGGGGCCTGATATTATGGGTAACCCATGGGTGGGGCTTAACCCTATTTTCCCATGAATATTCTTGGATAGGTACGGGTGAGTTCGAATGAGTAACCTGGATCTTACAAACCTAATTGGGAAAATTAGGGTTAGGCCCCACCCATGGGTTACCCATAATATCAGGCACCTATTTAAAAGCATTTTAAAACCAGGCCTAGAATTAAAATATGATTTTAATAAAAGTCGAAATGACCTTCAGTATATTACTATCTAACCTAGATTTTCTCTCACACAGACACAGTCATTTTCATTTTAGGAGAGAGAAAACAGATGTCACCCAAAATAGAAAACCATAGCGAAAAAAATAAAAAAACTCGTAAAATCGGTTTACGAACACAGAAAAACAGATCGAAATCGAACAAAATATATTAATCGAAATCAAACCTAAATCTGTTGATCGAAATCAAACCTAAATATGTTAAAGAAAACAGTTTCAGATTCGGATTCAAAACCGAAAAATCGTGAAATCTCAGAGAAGAAAAACCATGTACGTTTTAATTCGTTTTAGATGTTGCTCAATGTTTTTGCATGTTCGATTTAGATGTTGTTCAATCTTGTTTATCGATTTGTTGATTCTGATTAAAACTTTTCTTCTTCTTTTTCTTCCTGTTTTAATCTTCTAGCCGAAAAACCAGAAAAACAAATCATTTAGATTCACGTTCATTTCAGGTATGATTTACTTTGATTTTGCTAGTTTCGATTCTTTTGATTGAGGCGATAATTTTTTTTCTTCTGAGAATCAGATTTACGGTTTTAAAACCCTAGAAACTCTAATTTGAAGATGTTTTTCTACATGTTTGACTGATTCAACTGCGAACTAAAATTAACTAATTTGATTTTCTTATTATTTCAACTGCAGATTCAAGTTCGATTTTTTCAAAAAAAAAAATGAAAGGAAGAAAGAAATCCCCTGAAGATGACCCTGCAATAACATGTATTAAAATTCAATCAAATATTTTTCCCTTAAGATCCCATTTACTATTAGAGTATATGTTTGTGATGATCTCATGTTTTTGCTTGTGAATTTTGCTTGTGATGATCTCATGAACTTAATTTTGCTTTTGATGATCTCATGAACTGAATTTTTCTTGTGATGATCTCATGTTATGCTTGTGTAACTATACAAATAGATCATGTGTAACTATAAGTTACACATTCAAAACATCTCCACTGACTTGTATTGTGGTTTGTATCACTAGACCATTTTCAGGAAATAGTAACTGAAATTTGTAACAACTTATGAGCAGTTGAGAATGCGTAACAGGAAATGGATGTTACAAAACTTGTCAGAATTCGTAACTGTCTTATAGCAGTTACGAATTATAACTGGATATGATTCCACATGTGCCATCTATGTGCGTGGGTAGTCACACCTTCATAATTTTTCCACCCAAGCCAGGTAGAACTAAGGATATTTCCTTCCTTGGTCACACATGAGCTTATCCCTTTGGTCACACACACGACTCAGTCATTCAGCCCCTTCGTCCTTTCCTCTCGACATACCACTTCGTTTCTTTCTTCATCTCTTGCATAAGATTGTTAGGGTTTCAGTTTGAGGGCTGCAAGCGATGTTAGGGTTTGAGGGTTTCGATTTGAAGCTGAAGATGTAAGTAATTTCGATCTGTTCGCTGTTAGATTTCAATCTGTAACCTCACCCTGCCGCTTCTCATTCTTTCCTGATTTCTTCTTCTCAACTCTGTCTCTTTGAATCACACCAAGAGGAAGTTCCTGCATTAACATGATTCCCTGCGACAACCATAGAACTCAAGTTTTATTTTGGGTTTTAGACATTAATTAGATGCTTTCGCTCGATCGATTTTTATTTTAACCCTTGAATGTATTAATGTCGATTTCTCAACAAGTTTTAACGCCTGTGATGAAGTTGGTGGTTCGGAGATTTTTTAACTAATGATAAATTAGTTGGATTCTGATCTTCATCAGGTATATGACTTCACTTATTCGAATTTAAGATTTTCCCTGAATTAGGCAACAAAATTAAAATCCTAAATTAGGGCAAAAATAATTCCTTAAATTTTCTCTCTATGGAGTTTTTGTTTAAAGAATTTGAGAGTATCAGCTGACTAAGAATAAATTTAGTCATTTAATTGTTGCATATTGTCATAAATGTTTATCTTGTTGGTGCTCTTTGATAGTTGGAGAGCTTACCCGTAATGGTAAGGAGTTTGGTCAGATAACCCTGCTTCACAATTGGAGTCCACAACTCAATTTAAGAAGCTTCTTTCTATTGGTATGTTTTGAAATCCACCGTTGATGTTTTATTCATTTTTATTTTTTTTTCCTTTGTTCCAGTATTCTTACTTCGGACGCTCATATTTGGTCCACTTATTTATGCAGAGCGCAACCCTCCAATTGAAGAAGTAATCAAAGCAGGCGTCGTCCCTCGCTTTGTGGAGTTTCTGGAGAGGCAATACCTGCCTCAGTTACAAGTATGTCGTAATCTAGATTTACTGCTAGTTAAGAAAAAACTAATGAACTTAAGCTTTACTGATGTTAATTAACTTTACGATTCAGTTCGAAGCTGCTTGGGCATTAACTAATATTGCTTCTGAGATGATGAAGAAGTGCTAACAAATGCGTGTTGGGCACTCTCTTATCTTTCTGATGGCACCAACGACAAAATTCAAGCTGTGATTGATGCCAGTGTTTGTCCACGACTTGTGGAACTCCTAATGTAAGATGTTTTCTTTAGTTGGCATCTTCTTTTATGTGAGGTTGTTTTCTTGCTTATACCTTGTTAGTACTTAATCTGTGGTTGGAGCGAAATTACCAAAATACATATAACGTATAGTAGGGCAAGGCCAAATTTTTCCACAGAACATGTTGATAACAACATACCTGAATTGAGTGTTTTGTTTACCATAAATTAACATTTTCCCTTAAACTTATATATAGGTTATAAAATACGTTCTCGTCGAACTAAAATCACGTCTCTGATAAATTCTTACTCTTCTATTGGCTTTGATTCCTTAAGCTTGGCGGTCTCTGGAAATTATAAGGTTGTGATGAGTTCATTACACTATGTCACAATGTGCACATTTCACTTGATTTTCAAAACTTGATTCAATATAATGCTGGTAATGTCTAGGTAATTCACTGGCCTAATTTAGAAAGATCAGGTTGCAGATTTTGTAACCCACATGTATTTTTATAAAATGGTACCCTAAAACACCTTGGCGATCTATTTTTCCTCGCAGTCGCATCTATGTATGATGGATTTACACTTAGTTCCCAAAGGCTTGAGAACGTAAGTCTTATTTTCTAACTTTCTTGTCGGCAGGTTGCATTGGGTGAGATGGCTGAGCTACTACATTCAGATTATAACGCTGATAAGTTGCCAGCAGGAAAGCTAAAGTTTGTACCTTTTTCTTTCCTTTTTCTTTCATGTAAACAAACATATCTTTTTATGTTTTCTGAGTTAACGAGTATGGCAGCAGAAACTTAGAATATGCCTTTTCAATATGAAAAAGAATGTGGAGTTGTGATTTGAAATAAACAATTGAACAACTGTAGTATATAGTGAGTCATCTTGACCTGTTAAGGTTCGAGCTGTCGTTGTGACTATCAATACTTTTTATGTGAAATATTTATCACAGCACAAAAGGGTTTGGTTCAACAGCTCCGGATCCATCATAGTCTCACGCACTTGACGATGGTGTTGTAGTGCCCCTTGGGAAGAGAGTAGCATGCTTTTGATTTTAAGCATTTTGTTAAAATTAATTCAAATATCGGTGAAGAGAATACAAAAACTTCGATATTTTTTTGTGCATGAAACCAAAACTGAATAATCATCTATTCATCTTTTATATTTTTACAATACATGGTAGCCTGTTGTACAATGAGTATATAGTCTACAATGTGGATCAGACTCGAATGCGGTATCTCATTCATGCTAACTTCAAACACGGTAGATGATGCACAGAACAATCAGCAGTCTATCCTAAACTCATCTGTAAAAAACCTCTCATTTCTCTGATGGTAAAGTCAGTAGTTTTTTCCCCCCACGTTTGTCAGTTTCTTCATTCTCCGAAATAACGATGTAAAGTCTTTTTAGTCTTTAGAGGATCTAAGTTGTTTTTCCCGTGTTTCAGGGTGTTTGTCGAGCTTGAATATGGAATGTTACGCTTATATGGGAGCAGTAGAAGATAATACTCCATTTATCGCTTCAAGTAAGTCACTGTGTAGGACTTTGTCTAGCTGTTTAGGTACTTATTAGGTAAAGAATGTAAAAGAGTGTTAAGGTACTTATCAGATAACATAATTTTTTTGGCACTTAGAAGAATTTGAATTTTTTCTTGATATGAACTGAATGAATGTTGATATGAACTGAATGAATGTTGATAAGGACTGATTGAAGAAATTATTGTTGAATATGGATGCACATTTGAATGTATACGGGTTATTTGGAATTCCGGTGATTTCTAAGTGATAAATGAAGCTATCAATTCAATAAAGACCGGTCAAAATTGGTCGACAGTTACCAATTTTGATTGAGTCAATGTTGACTGGCAGTAATTTTTTTGTTGTTACAAAAATTTACTTGTGATGAACTGTTTCAGCGACACGTAGTAACGCCTCTTTATTACAACTCTCTACAAAAATTAAATCATCTTCTTTGGGCCATTTACGAAATTCCACGTAAATAATAAATGCTTCTCATTACAAGCATTGTTATGACCTAAAATTCGTAAAAGTTACAGGGCCGTTACAAAAATTTGTCACGCCACCTTTTGAAACAGAACACGACTATTACAACCCTGTTTTGTAACATGTATGATCTGTTTATAATCCGCCAAAATGGTGTAGTGTATATTGATTGTGTAACTTATAGTTACACATACAAATGAGCTTATGTAACTATAAGTTACACATTCAAAATAACTCCACTGACTTGTATTGTGGTTTTTATATTGATTGTGTAACTTATAGTTACACATACACATGAGCCTATGTAACTATAAGTTACGCATTCAAAATCTCTCCACTGACTTGTATTGTGGTTTGTATCTAGACTTAGGTCGTGTTTAGCTTATGTGACTGATAGTTACACATCAAAAAATGGGGTGTGTAAATTAAAGTTATAGCTTTATATGCATGTCTAAGTTAAAGTTACACCTTGTAACATGTGTAAGATTAAGTTACACCACACATTATATATCATGATTCAATTTGTGTACTTGGAAAGATACACATTTTTTGTAACATAACTGTACATGGAAAAATACGTACATACTGATTCATGCTATTTTTTGTGTGATGTGTAAAGGAAAGTTAAGACATTCGTTCAATACAATTAAGGATTTGGTCAAGGAAATAAAATCTATATGCCTAACTGAGAGAGCTGAAAGGTATCTTTGGAAAGCAGCTTACGGTAAGCTTGTCATGATGTGTTACGAGGAATATAATGATAAGAAAGTGAAACAAATCACTATTAAAAAATACGGGGTTGTAAAGCTTTTGAATTGCTTTGATAGAGATAGTGAGATACCATGTTCATTCAAGTTTGGTGATAAGTTTATACATTCTACACAAGCAAAGTGTGTTGGTATACTTGCCATGAAAAGGATTGGAAGTAGAAAGGGTTAGAAGTTGTTAGAACGGTTTATTCTAGCTAAATTGGATGAAAATGTTTTATACAAAAAGTACTTTCTTGCTATCAAAGAAACAACACATCCAACGTCAGTGAGCAAGACGAACATTATAGAGAATATAAGACAAGTTGTGAGCAAAAAGAGAAGAACAAAACTTGATGATCGAAATGTAGTATGTCTGATAGGTTTGTATCTGTGTTGTGTACTCTTTTTCGGAGACATAAATGCTAGCGGAGTGAATGTGCGCTTTCTTGTTCTTGTCGAAACCTATGAGATTGTGCTCAAGGTATCATGGCTCGATTTAATACATGAGTACTTGTTTACCCAACTTCTAGAAAATGTTGATAGTATTTCAAACGTAAAAGCTTGTGTGCCATACCTACTGGTAAGGATAATATTTTTACTTGATTGTTGTTCAAGTAGTTTTACTGTTACTTTGTAGATATTTTTGTTCGATCGACTAATTAAATTGATTGATTTTTTATACGTTTCTGATCTTGTTTGCTGAGCACACACTAGCAGGCGTAATCCCAAAAGTTACGGACCACGAACAAAAGATCCCAAGGGTTGGAAGGTGGGACGTATAACAAATTTCAGATTTCATATCTAGTGCAAACATGACATAGTTTTCAGTAAGTGTTCTATATTACTTGGTTTGTATTTTGTATAATTATGGTACAAACGCATCTGGTAGTAAAAAAATCAAATTTGTCATGTGTAGCTATAAGTTACAGATTCAAATGAGCTTGTGTAACTTATAGTTACAGTAAAATAACACATGTGAATTTAATTGTGTTGTGTTATTATAAGTTACACATGCAAATACCGGTAAAATCAAAATGTATTTTTGAAAGTATATGCCATGTGTAACTATAAGTAAATGAGCTTGTGTAACTATAAGTTACACATGCATATACCAGTGAATTCCATTTGTATTGTGTATATGTCATGTGTAACTATAAGTAACACACATGCATTTTTGCTCCATTTTTTAACCTCTCTATCTGTTGAATGCAGCCAACTCCAAGCTTTGTAGACGAGTTTTCACAGCTTGAAAAGCGTCTTGGAATATAAATCTTGGAACCAAGCAAGGAACAGATTAAAGGTTGGTTACGAGAAAGTACGATTGAGAACGAAAATCTGAAAGAGCAACTTCTTGCAGCCAACTACAAGTTTGAAAAATTACGAGCATTTGACAGAGCAGGGATAAGAAATGGGGACACTCCCAGCACACAAGATTTCGATATGCACATTTAGATTATGAAAGAACTTGGTGTCGAACCTTACAAAGTGTCTCAGGAAAAGACTACGCATCACGAAGATGGTGGAGAAGGACATAGAGGGACTGAGCATGAAGAAACTGGTATTGATCCTACTAAAGAGTCTAAGGAAGAGAGTGAGCAAGACAAAGATGACGGGGAAACTTCCTCACAACAAGAGTGTAAATGGTTGTTTCTTAATGTATTTTTAACTTAACAATATTACCATCTTAATTAAATAGCCATTATATTGTTTATACTTTCGATCTTTTTGCAGTTTCATGTATCAGTCTTACACTGAAATACGCCCTGATTCGCAAGGTCAAACATCTGGAGAGGAGGGAAAAACACCTCTCAGAACATACAGTTCCAGTATGAAGAGTGTGACACATTGCAAGAAAAATCCACTCTAAAGAAAAATCCCATTGCAAAGAAAAATCCCACACCTGCAGATGTTGTTGATGAGTCGCGGAAGGAAGTCGCATAAGGTGATGTTGTGGATGAGCCGCAGATGAAGAGAACAAACCGTTGCCAGAGAAACCCACGAATGAAGAGACACCTGCAACTTTTGATAATAGCTTGGTGATGATTTCTGCAACTCAGCCAACACAGTGTGATGATTCTTTGGTGAAAACTGCTACAACTCAGAAAACTCAGGGTGACAATCCCGAGAACTACAGGTTGGTGCGAATAGGACCAAACCAATATGATATGACGGATGTTAAAGTAACTGAAATGCTAGATGTGGTTCTCAGCGACATTAACCAAGGTGAAGGAATTTTTGAACATGGACCTGCAGAGATGGAGAATCCGGAACCTAGCTCCAATGGTAACCAATCTTTCTTGTGTAACTTCTTATGAATTTTGTTTCCTTCTGATTCCATCTTTCGTTGTTGTTTATAATGCAAGTGTAACTTCAAGTTACATATTGTAAAGGTTGTGTAACTTCAAGTTACATACAGTACAAAGCATATGTAATGCAAGTGTATCTTTATGTTGCACATGCTATGCTAGGCAGGTGTAAATTTAGGTTACACAATGTGATCAACATGTACAACTATTTTTGATTCTGCCTATTTTTATTGTTGTACAGCTCAAACTCAGCAGAACCTTGGTAGTGATCAACTCACTTTTAGACTTCGCATAGATAAAACTCCAAAACATGTCGGAGAACTAGTCAAGGAAGTTGTGAATAAAAAAATCCAACCAGGGATCATACAACATTGCGTGCTGAGGAGAAGAAAAACTGAAAACCAAGATCTCAAATAGTATGAAAGAAAGCCAAAGAATAATAAAGATATTGTTATTAATGAAACAATGGTTACAGTTCCAGAAGAAAATAAAAAAATGGTTGCAGTTGCAGAAGAAGATGATGGGACAATGAGCAAGGATGTAAAAGGTTCAACATTAATTGAAATGTTGGATGGCAATCAAAAGGAGAAAGTACTTTAACATTTCAATACACATCCCAAAACGTAAGTAGATATAACCGAAACCAAAGCTTGATTTTGTTATGGTGTTGTGATATATCATTTTAATATTAAACGTTGTATCTTTCTAATTGATTCCGTTATGTTGTTTAATTGTTCTTATTTCTAATGTATACACATTGCTTGGATGGAATACAAAGAAGATGGTAGACCGCTCTTTGATATAAGTGGAGAACTTGTGCTTCGGCTTACCAAGAAAGAGGTATACTTGGAGTTGGAATTCATTGATTTCAACATTAGCATATTAAGGATAAATATGAACTCAAACCCCAAGTATGAAAAAACGATATTCCTCTCGTCGAAAGCATATGTAAGTACTTCGAAAAATCTTCTTCTATGTAACTTCAAAAAAGTTTATGTAACTTAAAGTTACACATGATAGTGGAATGATATTGGATTTAGATAATGTGTAACCTGAGGTTACATATGTATTTATAATGTGTAATATGAGGTTACACATCCTTATTTTTTGAGTGTAAACTTAAGACATTATGTGTAACTTCTGGTTACAAATTCATTTCTGCATTTATAACTTTTTGTTTAAAATTAATGAGTGTGTTTGACATTCCAAATGGTTTATGCAGAAATCTTTTGTGGATAATGATGGCGTTTTCAAGAAATTCTGGATTCCTTAGCTTATTAAGGACTTTCGCGGACCAATCAGAATTTCCGCACCAATGTGTAACAGCAAAATACACTACACAGTATTGGAGTATGACTTGAGGAGCGCTGAAGCTTGGTCCCACATGAACTTGTCATACATTGCGAACAATGGGAAAGAACACTTAAAGCAAGCCAAGATATATGCAGTTGCAATAACTAGAGAAGTGACACTCCGATGTCCTCTTGGGGTGAATCCAAATGCCAAAAATCTCGGTTCGCCCAAACAAGGTTCATTTCCCGACTGTCTTCTATTTATATGCAATTACATGAAGTGTAGCATGAAGAATAGCCCATTTGACAGTAAACTAGCTAGACCAATGGTGACGGTAATGGCTAACAAGGTGAACCGCATGAGAGCAAGCATGCTTTACAAGATTATTTCAGATCCATCTAGAGTTATGTAAAGCAGTTCTTTGGATTAAAAAAACTTATATACTTTTGTTAGACTTGCAAATATCTTGTTAGACTTGCAAATATGTTGTTAGCTACAATTCATTGTTAGACTTGCAAATATGTTGTTAGAACTTCTAAACTTCTTCGGTTACTAGATCTTAGCAGTTCCTTGGATTGAAAACTTATATACTTTTGGATTGATATTCCTTGGATTAAAAACTTTTATACTTTTGTTAACTACAAGCTGTTATTAGACCTGCAAAATATCCTGTTAGAACTTTTTTGTTGTTTGGAAAAGTTCAATCAGTCTTGCTATAAAGAGATTATGTAACTTAAAGTTGCACATGATAGTGGAATGTGTAAGTTGAGGTTTTAGAAGTATCCAAAATGTTAAGTAACCTGAAGTTACACATTAAATTAAGATGTGTAACTTGAAGTTACAGATGCTAAAAAAATTTAACAGTGTCCAGTCAACAGGTAAGACATGATAGTAGACTGTGTAATAGGGTCAAATGCTGAAAAATAAGTTAAGTAACTCATAGTTACACATGCAATTAAGACATGCTAAATTAAAAATTGTAAAAGAAATAATGTGTAACCTAAAGTTGCATATGCACTTATAACAATGTGTAAGTAATAGTTACACATTCATATTTTATAAGTGTATACCCAAGTTACACATGCATTTCCCTTCTGTGTTCAGAAAATACACACTGAAATAAAAATGCATTTCACCTGTGTACTCACAAAATATAAAATCTGAATAAATGATCCTTGCACATAATCAACGTTGCAGAAAAATAAAAAAGTTTGTTCCATGCAAACTGACATAAAGAAAACTAAAAGACAAATAATCCAAAACAAATAAAAAACCACACATAAATCAATACTTGCAGAAATGAACTTTGTTAGCTTCAAGTTAGGGGGTGTATACTTTGGAGGATTCTTACAACCTGCCATGTTATGACCTTCCTCCCTGCAATTTATGTAATGAACTTCCCTCTTTACTTTCTTCTCATCTTCACTTAGAATCCTTTTTCCTTGGGTCTACCTTGTTCTTTCTTTACAATATGCGGGTTGATGGTGTTTTCTTTATCAATATCAGCAGACATGTTGTAGTTGGGAATCAGCTGGATGCCATGCATATAAGTCTTCCTAAAATAGTCACTTAAAAATACGGTAAAATGAAGTCAATAGCCTGATGTTCAATCTTCTGTATGGTTGCAAGAGCATGAGCACAAGGAAATTCGTATTCATGCCACCTTCAAAAAATAAAAACAAGAATATAGATACTCAAAAATCAGTTAGTTACACATGCAAATCATAAAACACTCAAAAATCAGTTAGTTACACATGCATAAACATGATGTATATCTTTCAGTTACACATTCAAAATAAGATGTGTACCTTGTAGTTACAAGTGCAAATAAGATGTGTAACTAGTTGTTACATATGCATATATCTAGTGTAACTAGAAGCTACACAGTCTATAAACTTTCAAAAAAAAAAAAACATACAAGAAGAAAAAAAAACATAAGAAACAAAACCTTTGACAAGTGCAAGTCTAGTGTTCTAGGTCCACTTTGTGAGTACTTTCGCTAAAAACTTCAAACACGGTAGGACTAGCCACCAATACTTTCTAAGACAAACCTTCATCTTGAAGAGCCTCAAGCTTTTCCTCATACTCTGGAGTTAATAGAGTCATCATCTCAGCGCCATCATCATGATAGTCTGTCATCATTACCATTATTTTCCTCCTAATGTGAAAAAAAAAACTTATGTATGTACAAAGTGACAAAACAAGAAACAAAGACAAAAAACACAAAAAGCACTCTACTAACATGATCAAGAAGAGCAGATGCAAGAATCTTCTTGTGAACCAGAATCCATTTATTGAATGATTCTCCTAGAGTTCTAGTTGTGCGTCCATACCGACAACCTTTGAAATAAGCATTCACACATGATTCAGGTAGGATGTTATCGATTAATCAGCCACCTAATCGCAATTCAAATCTCTAGTTTTTTGTATGACCTTAGCATGGTTTTCAGGTGAGAGTGCGTATGTCGATTCTTGGAAATGGTCGAACACAAGCGTGTACCTAGGATCTGAGCCAGTGATGGGCAGATTATTCTTCAAATGATAATAGCAGAAGCTATGGTATGAATCTGGATATACAAGTGGAACACCGTGCAAGAGTTTTTCATGGAGATCCAAAAGAAAGGTGATTGGCCTCCCATCACCAACAACTTGAGTCAAATTTCTTAAAAACCACCCCGAGTTGTTGTTATTTTTGGAATGAACTAGTGTCATAGCAAGTGGGGAAAATCCTACAAAGTGTGCAGAAATGAAAAAATAATAAGTTGCACGAAAACAGAAAACAATGTGCAATATAGAAGTTACACATCCTAACCAACTATGTAGTATAAAGTTACATATGATATTCCTAAATGTGTAAATAAGAGTTACACACTAAAGGAAACCAATGTGTTATATGTCAGTTTGTTCAGAAACCATAAAATACATACCTTTATCACCATTGATCCCAGTAGCTGATGTGAATTTCAATTGAGTTGTAGTAAAAAGGTTCGTTGAGACTTGTGAAAGCAAAAGATTTTAGACTTATAAAACTTAAAAATAAGGAAAACTTAACACAAAATCGATTCAAGATATGAGAAAATAACCAAGACACTGATTCCACTATTACACATGAATGAATAATTTATAGTGAATAACACAAAACTCTAATTATCTTTTTTAGTCCTTATTTCTTAATCCACAAATAATCAGGAAAATTCCCAAAAATTAATTGTATCCCCTAAGCATAGATTATCTAAACAAAGTATAACCTATCTAATTGAATCACAACTAATGACGAAAATTATGCATACAATTTAAAACTATGCAAAAGCAGTGATTGAGTGAATTATTATAAATTAGAGAAAATAAAATAGTTACCAATTATTCATGCGTAAATAGCTTCCTCATTGCCTTGGTTGTGGGAGAATTAGCCTCTCATCATGTTGGAAACACGCTCAAAACTCATTTTTATTGCTCAAAGGAGGTGTACAAATGATGAAATGGAGAAAATGATGAAATCGGGTGTTTGCAATGATTATAATTGTTGCAAACACTTTGTACAAAGAACGATAAAAATTATCGTTGCTTTTAAGATTGTCTTAGTATTACGACCCTAATTTAGTGAGTCGTATCACTGTAGCATAAACGACTGTCACACATGCGTTGAATGTTCTTCGTGTTCTTGGTGCAGCAGCAGCAGAGAATAATCCTGTAACTTGATTTTCTCGATCTGTTGACGCTCCAAACTCTCCCAAACTCTCCGTACCCCTTCTTATCGACCCCAGAAACCTATTTATACAACTTTGGACCAAGAATAATTCCTCATTAATCCAAGAAATCTTCCCATTACGCGACATCAATGATATTATTCTCGGGATATATTCTTTCCATTTTTTGTAGCATCACGCGTCTGTTGCAATCCGATTCACTCCAAACTATCCCTGTTTAACTCAATCACGCTCCACAAGTCTTTCAAACACGCTCAAACTCTTTGTAATCCATGTATACCCATGCAAACTCGTGCTCCTCTGTTTCCTCCTCGCGAGTTATCTAGCCAAATTTAGGTTGACTAATCGACCCATACCAACCCTGTTAGGCTCTAACAAGTCATCCCAATGAATATCGACCATTGAATCTCCTTCTAACGCGTCCCAAAATCCACCCAGAATGCGATTGAGAATTGTTTTTTTCCCGCCAAAACAAAAAATTTGAAATGATGAAGATGGTCAGCCCTTATCCAACAGCTAGGGGTGTGAATATCAGTTGGGTGCCCCTTAGTAATTGGGTTACCCCTTATCCAAAGTGGGAGTCCGAATAACAAATGTCCTCTGGGGTGTTCCGAGCAACTTTTCGAGTCGAATTTTCCAACAATCTTTATTTCCAAAAAATACCTACAAACACACAAAACACCATAACAAGGACAAAAACGAGTACTAACAATATGAAACATTGAGGACAAATTAGACACATAAATGCGTCTATCAGTAGCTACCATCAAGCAACCTATGAATCTACCAGTAAGGAAAGTAGCATCCAAGTATACCATTTCCTGACAAAACCGGTACCCTTTGATGCATGCATCAAACGAGATGAAAATTCTTTGGAACTATTTCTTTGCAGGATTATATTCAAAATCAATCACACTACCTGGGTTAGTTTCCCTTGTAGCATTTAATATACCATACCAAGTGTGAGTATGAGTTCACATCGCCACCATAAATGGTCTCATAAACCTTTTCCCTACCATTATAGGCCTGATAATACTCCATAGTAATTTCATAGTTGTTCTGGAAATCATCGGCAATTTGCCTTTCCTTCTTGTGAGGATTTTTCCGAACTTCTTCCTCAATCAAACTAGACGTGAAGCTGGTTGAGTGTTTTTTATTCAAATTGCCCCACAAACACCACAAGTGTGCTTAGGGTTATAATCCTTGACCTGAAAAGGTTCATACAAAATATAAACAAATCAACAAAAAACCAATCTGGCGCAAAAATCATCACGTGTAACCCAAAGTTAAACATATTATACAACAGAAATGTAACAAAAAAACATTACATATGCTAACAAATCACATATAACAGAACACAGAAACTAACCTGAAACATTTCGTTCCTTTCATTAATAGAAGATACATGAAATTTCCAGCCACACACTTAGCCGTGAACCTAGAACGTTCATTGTGTGTTACAATCATTTTGAAACCAGTGCGAAGACGATTCTTGGTGTAAGCAATCTTGACTTCCTTTACTCCTTTAACAAACACATGACCAATCGCACCAAGGAACTTAGGACAACCATCCGATAACAAAGGTTTTGCAGGCTTGCTCTTATCTTCCAAATACATTCCAACTGAATGATTATTTCTTGACGATGAACTAGAACCATTAAAAATAGAAGAAGCTGGCCTAGAGCTAGATGAGGAGGCTACATGAGTAATATTTTACAAGAAATATCAAAACTAGTCTTCTTTTTACCATGTGTGAGCGATGAAAGAGCTTGAAGAAAATAATCACACTCAACCGGAAGATCTTTCCCACTTTCTCATAAGAAGAAACAAATACCAAGTGGAGTAAATTGATTCAATTGCTTGCAAATTTCGACCTTAAACTCATAAAGTGTGGTTTCAACATCAACAAAAGTGGTAATGAAATCTGAAAAGTAGCGAACAACAACAATGCAACTCACAGCAGCCATGCCAACCTGAAAAATACAAACATACATAAAAAATATCAAAAAACAAACGAACGCAATTCACTTGGAGACGTTGCCCCCTCGTGAAAAATATATCCTACTGTTGATGGTGGTTTTTAAACAAGGGGTAAAATCGAAAAACCCCATGACCTAGTGTTGCCCGCAACACATTAACTAAGAACATTTAACCCAGGTGTAAATAATTAATAGGGGTATTTTTTCAAAATACCAGATTAGGGTTTTCGACACAGAATCCTAATTCCAAACCAAGCCGCACACTGCGCACCATGGCAACCATGCCAAACCAAGCCGCACACTGCGCACCATAGCAACCATGACAAACCAAGCCGCACACTGCGCACCATGGCAACCATGACAAACCAAGCCGCACACTGCGCACCATGGCAACCATTCCAAACCAAGCCGCGTGGCTGCGCACCATGGCAACAATGCCAAACCAATCCGCACACTCGCGCACCATGGCAACCATGCTAAAACCAAGCCGCACACCGCGCACCATGGCAACCATGCCAAACCAAGCCGCACACTGCGCACCATGGCAACAATGCCAAACCAAGCCGCACTCGCGCACCATGGCAACAATGCCAAATCAAGCCGCACATGGCTGCGCACCATGGCAACCATGCCAAACCAAGCCGCACTCGCGCACCATGGCAACCATGCCAAACCAAGCCGCACACTGCGCACCATGGCAACAATGCCAAGCCAAGTTGCCGCATCATTTTGCACTGTGGCAACAACGCCAAAACCAAACTACGTATCACATTCATTGGCAACCATGCCAAACTAAGCCGCTATGCCATTGGCACATGCCAAATATAGCGCCCTAGGCTTGCAAAACGTGCAACTAGGTCAACATGGCCGTACGTTCCATTGGCACATACCAACACCACAAGCCATATTTCCAAGCCGCTATACCATTGGCAGTCGGCTAGCTCCCATCTCCAAGTCACCAACGGTGGTCACCAAAGGCAAGTTCTCGTGTGGCTCTACCTCAGGATCATCCTCCGAACCGGATTCCTCCTGCGAAATTGAGTTAGATATTTTCCAAAAGAGGAACGAAGAAGAAAGAAAAGAAGCGCGAAACTCACCGAACCACTTCCAAAACACAACCAGTCTTTGCCGGAGGAATCACTCTCACTTGTCGAACCCTCTTCTTCTCTCGACTCATCATCGCTATGAGAAGGCTCGAAGTCTGCTGGAATTCTTTGAAGAAATTGCCGTCTCCCCGGCAACGCAAGGGCGTAAAGCATTAACACTACCAAAGCCACAGGAAGGAAGCAAGACACATGTTTTCAGCCCAAATTCACGTGTTTTGAGGCAAACTGATGAAGAGGCGACACATACCTGGTTATTGGAAGAACAAAAGACACAAGAGCCGCGGGAGGATCTTTTGAAACCGCTGGAACCTGGCCAAAGACGATTCTTCGTTCTCCGCTCCTTGGCACGGGACTTTCCGAGTTGCTAGGCAACTTTCGCTTGGGATCTCTCAACATTGGATACTTCTTCAAAACTGCTGGGGAAGGTCGTCGAAGTTACTCTTCCCATTTGAAAGAAGGGAAGGCGGATACCCGGCTCAAGGGCACTGGCGTTAAGGGCGACATGCAATGAATCCTTAGGGATCACCGGCTGGTAAACAAGAGGCACCCCTTGATCGAAACCCATGTGACGAGCAGCACGGTCAATATTGTAAGCAGCTATCTGGAAAGACCCCATGAAGAAAGACGGCATATAACCGGACATGCAGCTTTGAATAAACAAGTTTTCACCAACGCTCAAATCGCCGTGAGGAAGACAAAGACATGATCGGAGCAGAAGCAAAGGTGTCAATTTGAGTCACTGACCTATGGACCGGTTTCCATGGGCGAAAATTGATTTCATGCGACTTATCGAGAAGACTAACCAAGCTCATGCCAACCCTTGGACGCCTGTTCACCCATCGAAGAATTCGGGAGCCTCCCCAACTCACGGGAAGCGAAGGCAACGGTTTCGGAGCATACTTCTCAAAGTGCTCCCATAGCGGACTTGCGTAAAAGCAACGTGCACATATGAATCCACTTTCATGAAACCGTTCGAAACTTGCATGTTTGCAACTAAGTGATCCAGATGCACATACAGTGAACCAAGGAATAGCTTTCCAATGGGAAGAACTTCACCCTTTGCCAACTTCACAGCAATCGCTAGCAACTCTGGTCTTATTTCTTTCTTGCCAGAACCGTCATCAAAATGTCTCTAGACAACGAGGGAGAGCCAAAAATGCTGCAACATGAAGATCATTGCTTTTACATTGGTGCTCCAACTCGTCCAGGAAACCATTGAGATATCCACCAAGCAGTAAAGGCACCTTTCATCCTCTTCCGGGACAGAGTCCTTGACTTCAAATGGAGTCTTTCCGAGCGAAATCCGCCAACTTAGCGGCAAGGTCATCCCGCATCTTCACCTCACTTTCAGATAATTGGATCTTAAGATTCCCAGTTACCGGAAGATTCAGCAAGAGAGCCACACTCTCCAAGGAGAAAGTTATCTCACCCCATCTACATATGATCGTATGGGTGTCCGAACACCATCCGGAGATGAAAGCAACTGAGCTCGGGATATCCTTCCTAACTGAGATTTACTGAAGCCCCGATAAAGCATCAATGACCTCGCGCTCGAGTCAAGTTGGTATTTATGTGCTCCTTGCTCACCATGAACTCAACCCATCTATCAAAAGAACGCAATGGGCTTTGACACATCCCGAAATCAATGTTGGAAGAAGAATATACCCCTTTATGAAAAAGAATGCAGGGTGCTCTCTGGGCGAACCGAACGCGTCTTCTTCTCATCTTCACCACCGGTTAACAAAATTGGCACGAAACCTGGGTGATTCTTCCGAGCAGGGGCGATGGCTCTAGCGAAGAATTCATCATCTGTGTTCGGTTTGGAATTATGAGCATCCTTCGACGAAGCGAAATTTGGTTCAGGTAACATCTTATCAGATTTCTTCATAACAATTTGGTAATAAGATATCTGCGCAAAACAAACGGAGAAAGACGAAGTTATCTCCCTGACACATAATCGCACCCAACAATAAAAATAAGAAAGAAGAGGGGGGCGTATTCTTTTGGGGTTCAAGACTATATACACAGTATTTTATTCGGGTTCAAGACTATATACGCAGTATTTTATTCGGGTTCAAGACTATGTACGTGATATTTTATTCGGAGTTCAAGACTATATACGCGGCATTTTATACTGAGTTCAAGTGTGTCTCATGTATCCTTCTTGGTTCAAAATTATATACGGAGCATTCTACGGGGTTGAATTATATATGGAGCATTTTTCTTTGGTTCAAAATCGCACGCGCGAGTATTTCTTTCGAGAACCGAAAAATCATATATACAATATTTCTGTGGGTTCGAAGTCATATGAAGCATATACAGTGATTCTTCTTTGGATTCATACAAAGTGTTCTATACGGGTTCAAAATACACACGCAGTATTTCATACGGGCTCTAAAAAAACGCCTACGATGATCGTTCTTTGGGTTCGAATTATATACGGGCATTCTCTATGGGTTCAAAATACACATGCAAAGTATTTTCTTCGTGGTTCAAATATTTCTTTCAAGACCAGAAAATTCATATATGCAATATTTCCTACGGGTTTGAATAATATATACGATTTCCTTGGTTGCATACAATATTTTCTACAAGAGGCATTCCAAGAAATCATGTGCAAGGATTGTGAAAGCGCCTACTCTTAGGGTTTACACCTACGTGAAAAAGGGAAAAAGAAAAACTTGGAAGACATGCCGGAAGCGGGTTTCTCTTTGCCGCTAGTATGAAAAGATGAAAAGTGCAAGATGAGAGAAAGGGATTTTATATATATGGGCGTAAAGTTTCTGAAATAGGGAAGGACTTCCCTTTACCAAAAATCGTGCGTGTAAGGAATGGGCCCACCAATTGCACCGACTTCCCAATGACGCCCAAAGCTGCACCGGTCCCACCAGCTAGCACGCTCAGTTTCCCAACTCACGCAACTTCCCAACGTCGCCCGAGCTGCACCGGTCCCACCAGCTAGCACGCTCAGTTTCCTAACTCGTGTCAACTTCTCAATGCCGCCCAGCTGCCCGTCTCTCGCAACGATAACTTCCCAATTGCGACCTCTCCCGATTCGTGCAAAACTACAGAGGCAAGGATTCCAAATCCTATTAATAAAAGGTCGACAAGCCTCCTCAATTCTCTTTACGGTTTGATGTTGATAGTTTTGTCACCATCTTATGCTTACCTCGCAACAAAGCCCCTGTCCGAGCTAGCCAGGGGACTTAATGTTGATGGTGGTTTTAAACAAGGGGTAAAATCGAAAAACCCCATGACCTAGTGTTGCCCGCAACACATTAACTAAGAACATTTAACCCAGGTATAAATAATTAATAGGGGTATTTTTTTCAAAATACCAGCATTAGGTTTTCGACACGTAACCCTAATTCCAAACCAAGCCGCAGACATCGCGCAGCACCATGGTAACCATGCCAAACCAAGCCGCTGCGCGCACCATGGCAACCATGCCAAACCAAGCCGCTGCTCGCACCATGGCAACCATGTCAAACCAAGCCGCACTGCGCGCACCATGGCAACAATGCCAAACCAAGCCGCACACTGCGCACCATGGCAACCATGCCAAACCAAGCCGCATTACTCGCGCACCATGGCAACCATGCCAAACCAAGCCGCACATCGCACCATGGCAACAATGCCAAACCAAGCCGCATCTCTGGCACCATGGCAACAATGCCAAATCAAGCGCGCTGCTGCGCACCATGGCAACCATGCCAAACCAAGCCGCACTCTGCAGCTGACCATGGCAACCAAGCCGCACATCGCGCACCATGGCAACAATGCCAAACCAAGCCGCATATATAGCGCACTGAGCAACAACGCCAAAACCAAACTACGTATCACATTCATTGGCAACCATGCCAAACTAAGCGGCCTATGCCATTGGCACATGCCAAATATAGCGCCCTAGGCTTGCAAAACGTGCAACTAGGTCAACATGGCCGACGTGCCATTGGCATACCAACACCACAAGCCATATTTCAAGCCGCTATACCATTCATGCCAAATATAGCGCCCTAGGCTTACAAACCACGCAACCTAGGCCAAGTCGGCCACGCATGCCATTGGCACATGCCAACATGCTCGCTAGTGACTTTTCCTACCAAAGCCACGACCCTAACGGCCACGCATGCCATCGCACATGCCAACATGCTCGCTAGCAGACTTTTCCTACCAAAGCCACGGCCCTAACGCCACGCATGCCATTAGCACATGCCAACATGCTCGCTAAGCGCCTTTTCCTACCAAAGCCACACCCTAACGGCCACTCATGCCATTGGCACATGCCAACATGCTCGCTATGACTTTTCCTACCAAAGCCACGGCCCTAACGGCCACGCATGCCATGGCACATGCCAACATGCTCGCTAGCAGCTTTTCCTACCAAAGCCACAGCCCTAACGGCCGCGCATGCCATTGGCACATGCCAACATGCTGCAGCAGCTTTTCCTACAAAGCCACGGCCTATGACCCACGCATGCCATTGGCACATGCCAACATGCTCGCTAGCAGCTTTTCCTACCAAAGCCACGCCCTAACGGCCACGCATGCCATTGGCACATGCCAACATGCTCGCTAGCGGCTTTTCCTAACAAAGCCACGGCCCTAACGGCCACGCGTGCCATTGGCACATGCCAACATGCTCGCTAGCGGCTTTTCCTACCAAAGCCACGGCCCTAACGGCCACGCATGCCATTGGCACATGCCAACATGCTCGCAGGTAGCTTTTCCTACCAAGGCATTCCGCACATGCCATTGGCACATGCCACGCACGCCACTAGCAGCTCTGGCATTGCCATCTATGCTCGAGGTACAACCCGCAACAAGGGCATTCCGCACATGCCACACGCGCCACTAGCAGCGCCACTTGCACTCAAAGTGCAACCCACACTCGAGATATCAACACAAACCGGGGATGCTTTCCCGGGGTTTTGGTTTGGCGGTCACAGACTTGCGGCGTACACTACGCTCACATTAAGAAAGCGTGAAAAGGAATAAAGCGGTCAAATAAAAGAGGAAATAATGGTGAAAACGTTTTCACCCATTAACACCATACTGATTCCACCTCCTCCCATTATTTCACCCTTTACTCTCTTCCTTCATGAGGCCAGTACGTTTCAATATCGACTTGTATAAATAGGTCTTACCTATTTCCACCAGGACAACAAGTCTCGGTCGGGAGAAAAATACTACACTCTCGAAAGGCAACTTTGCAAGCTCTCCCAAAAGCTTCCACCTCTTGCAAGCTTCCTAAGCTTTCACTTTACGATACAAGTCGAGACGCTACTCTCCTGCACTATTCAGCCTCAACACCTTTCTTTGCTTCCCTCCCCAAATCAACCCTTCTCCTCCACTTTGTGACCGGAAGCAAGTCTGGGAACGGCCATTTCTTGGTTTAGGCGGGACTTGTACATATTGATCTCTCGAACCTATAAAGTGCTCACGTGCAGCACATTTGTTTAGGGTTTGAACCAGTTTCTCACTCACCTACCGAATTTACCGAAATCGGCAGAAACGATTTTTACCCATAAACACCTACGCGACAAGTTAAACATAAAATGAGAAATCAACATACTCAATAAAGGAAAACAATATATACAAATGCTATAACTATTTACAATTACACATGCTACAGGATAATGTGTGTAACTTCAAGTTACACATTTTACAAAACAACATTTCTTCCTAGATTTGTAGTTTTCTTCTTGTACCAACAAATATTAACAACAATAATAGACGTAATTCAGCTAGTAAATCTCCTCTCAGATCGCACATGCAAAATATTCCAAACATGCAATAACAACAACACTTACACATGCTACAGGACAATATGTGTAACTTGAAGTTACACATTTTATAAAACAACATCTATACCTAGATTTGTTGTTTTCTTCGGATACAATGTTGTCAATTCTTCTTCTTCTTCTCAGTACCAACAAATCCTAACAATAATTATAAACATCTATTACTTAATCTCTTCTCAAATCAGACATGCAAATAATCCAAAAAACAAAATCAAAAACAAACTTGAAATCAAACAACAACAACAGATTTCGTACCTAGTTTTTTTGTTTCTTCTGAAATAATCTGGTTTCTTCTTCCTCTTCTTATCAACAAATTCCAAATAAAAACATCGAAATCAGAAAAAATCGAAATTATAAAATCGAAATCAATAAACTCAAACAACAATAGATTAGTACCTAAATTTGTATTTTTTCTTCTAAAACGATATCTTTTAAGCTTCCTTTATCAAGTATAAAAAAAAAAAAAATCGAAATCAGTGCATTCAAACATTATAAAAATAAAAATCAAAAAGGAAAAACAACAAAAACAGCAAAACATACCTAGATTATTGTCTTCATCTTCTCAGATCTGCAAAAATCTTCTCAAAATCAACAATCTGCAACAATATAGGTTTGACAAAACTCTAGTTTAGTCCCGTGAATCAAACAAATGTTGTAGAACAACATAAACTCTGTAATTATGCTTCTTCTCGAGATGAAACAGATCTAACAAATGAATTCAATTGATAAAAGAACCGTAACCTAATCTCGGAGCTTTGAAAAGAGAAATAAGAAATCCGATTTGATTTTTTTTTTGAAAGTAAGAAATATATTAAAGAGACAACCATTAATCTGCCAATTCAGGCTCTTAAGAGACAGACTCAAGTTGAGTTGCTCTTCCAATGACTGAATTTGTAGGATTAAGGTTGACAAAAGAAGATACAGGAGCATTGTTATTGAAAGTACATATATCATAAGCTTTGATCATGTCAAAGCTATTGGCAGAAATAAAAAAGCGGGTGCTTGTTGATTCCAAGAAACCGTGTTGTTTGAGCTCCTTCCCTTTTTGGCTAACAAGTATGCCACCTTGTTTGCTCTTCTATCAACGTGCTGAAAACCTAAAAATGAAACTAGTTGTTCTGCTAAGATTTTAAATTCATCTAATATTGCTACGCACCGCCATTGAACATTCACTTTCTTTCCCTGGAGATACCCTATCGTCGCCTGATTATCCCCTTCTATGACTAGATTTTGCAGGTTGTTTCTGATAGCCCATTTTGTTGCCTTTAGCAGAGCTACAGCTTCCTCTTCTTCGACTGAGAGGGTCCTGCAACATCCAATTTCTGCTGCTTGAAAGGTACCTGTGCAATTACGGAGAATCGTACCAAAGCTAGCATTAGTAAATTCAGAGAGCCAAGAAGCATCACAATTAAGTTTAAGAGAATTAACATCAGGAGTTTCCAAAAGTGTTCTTATTTAGATTAATGCTACTAGTTTTCGGTAGGATTATGTTTTTTCTCGGATGCCGGAGGAAAAATATCTTGAAATGGCATTAGCAAGTTGTTCAGGTGATCTATTTTTATCTTCAAATACTCTAAGGCATCTTTCTTTCCAGATGAACCAGCATGTTGTTGCTGCTAATGCAATTGAAATGGATTGTATATTTCATGTCCTCTATTCATTATAATTTTCTAGAAAAGATATGTTAGCATTGAGTAAATTCAGATGTACTCCCTGTGTCGCCATTGGTGGTAAGCTCCAAACAGCTCTTGCAAAAACACATTCAAAAAACAAATGATAAGTTGATTCTATGATATTTTTGCAAAAGATACAATTTTATATTCTTCCCTGGCAGATCCCAACTTTTGTTTAGTTGGTAATGCATCCTGTAAACATTTCCAAACAAAAAGTTTTACCCTTTGGGATGCGTTCATGCTCCACAAAACCTTCCAGAATTTTTTAGAGGAATGAGAGGCAGAAGTAGAAGGATTTAAGAGTTTAGCATATAAGGATTTAACTGAGAATTCACCATTCTTAGTTAAAGTCCATCTTAGTCTGTCTTTCTTAAGAATGACACTTCTAGTAGTATACAGATTAATGTTTACGATGTCTTGGACTAGAGCATTATCAAAAATTGAATGTAACAGATGCGTATTCCACTTATTAGTATCTGAATTAATCAATTCGGATACAAGTGTTGTAGTTGCAGGAAATCCCACACTACACCCTTACTCAATTTCAGATCTAAATCTTATTAATCATCTAAATTTCAAATATAAGTGCTAGAAATTTAAATAGACACATAAGTTTTTTACGTGGTTCGATCAATGTGATCTACATCCACGGTTCTTCACTATGATTGTTGAGGTTACATTGGTATTACATTTACAATCTCCATTAATGGATATTTTGTAGAGCTTTAGATCTAGTTTTAGGTGAAGAAGATGATAAAGAAAATAAAATCTTTTCTCTCTATAAATATCTCTCTCTAAAAATGTGTCTCCTCCCTCTTACAAAATGTTTCTCTTCAAAATTATCCCTCCCTTTCTCTCTCCTGCTCTCCTCTTTATATAGGTGTTTACATAATGGATGACAGCTCACATACAGCTCATATTCTCGCGAGCTCTTTGATAATTTCGCGAGCTCTTCTGCTACCATCTCGCGAGACATTCTCGCGGCTCTCTTTGATAATTTCAAGGCTCTTGCTACCTTCTCATGAGACATTCTCGCAAGTCTTGCTACATTCTCGCGAGTTATGGAAAATAATGAATCTCGCAAACTCTTCTCGCGAGTTAAGGAAATAATTGAATCTCGCACGCTAAGAAAATATGTTGTGCGATATTTGAATCCTACAAGTGTTATGTTTGTGTTTGCTCTATGGGCAGAAGTAGCTAAGATTTCAGGTCTAGTTGATAACCATCTATCTTCCCAAATATTTATTGATTTCCCATCTCCCACTTCCCAGATGATGTACTTCTTTATGTGCTCAATTCCTTTCAAAATGCAATTACATATCCAAGAGACCTTAGATTTCTTCTTTGCTAATAAAGCGCCTGTTTTCTTAAAGTACTTGCCCTTTAGAATTTGAGCCCATAGATCATCTGGATGGCTTACAAGCCTCCAAGCAATTTTGTTAATCATTGCCCGATTCACCTTATTGGCTTCTTTAAAACCTAACCCTCCCGGTCAATAGGTCTACACGAGAAAATCGAAAGCTTTGATGTAAATACCTTTTGAATTAGTGTATTTACCCCACCAGAAATCACGCTGAATATTGTTTATTCGTTTGGTTATTTTTTTAGGTAAAACGAAACAACCCATACTAAATATGGGCATACTAGACAGAACTGATTTATTCAAGACAATCTTACTAGGTTGCGAAAGAATTTTTCCAAACCAAGTTTGTAGGATTCAAATATCGCACAACATATTTTCTTAGCGTGCGAGATTCAATTATTTCCTTAACTCGCGAGAAGAGGTTGCGAGATTCATTATTTTCCATAACTCGCGAGAATGTAGCAAGACTTGCGAGAATGTCTCGCGAGAAGGTAGCAAGAGCACGCGAAATTATTAAAGGGCTCGCGAGAATATGAATTTGTATGTGAGTTTGTCATCCACTATGTAAACACCTATATAAAGAGGAGAGCGGGAGAGAGAAAAGGGAGAACACTTTTAGGGAGAGAGATATTTTTAGAGAGAGATTTATTTTCTTTATCATCTTCTTCCCCAAATAATTAGATCTAGAGCTCTACAAATTATCCATTAATGGAGATTGTAAATGTAATTCTTATGTAACCTGAACAATCATAGTGAGAACCGTGGATGTAGATCACATTGATCGAACCACGTAAAAAATCTTATGTGTCTATTTAAATTTCTAGCACTTATATTTGAAATTTAGGTGATTAATATGATTTAGATCTACAAAATATAGTGAGGGGTGTAGTGTGGGATTTCCCGCAACTACATATGCGCTAGAAACAGGGACCTAATCTTGTTGGTTCAAGAAAATTTAGAAAATTCGTCTACTGTTGGTGATGAATTCAATTGGATCTATAAACTTTAAGAGAAATTTCCATGAAAAGGAGAAAATACCGTCAACAATTCAAGAACATGAAAAGAGGAAGAGAAAAAAATAGGAAGAAAAAGAAAAAGGCAAATTGTTGAAGGAAATAAAGGAAGAATGAAGAAAAGGATAAGAGCAAAACGCTGTGAATTTTATCACAAAAAGAAGCTCGCACAGATGGTTTGAGTTGGAGCGAAGAAGCTTGATGTCGCAAGATCAAATCTCGCCACAGTCATATTTTTTCACAATTTTTTCTACAGCCTAGAGAGGAGAAAATGAGTATATTCGCAATATTGTTTCATTATTTCGCAAGCAGCAAGCAGACCAGATGGTCAGAGAAGAAGTATGCAAACCAGAGGTCGCGGGTTCGAATCTCCCTCCTCGCAAAGAATTTTTTGCTTCGCAAAGAGGGGAAAAAAATGTATAATCTCGCAAGGTTGTTTCATTATCTCGCAAGCAAGAGGCAGCACAGTTGGTCACCTGCGAAGTTAATGAGTTCATGGTCGCGAGTTCAAGTCTCAACGAACGTGTATTTTTCACATGGATTTTTCGCAATAAAGATCTCGCAAGAAGAAAGTATGTTATTATTTCGCAGAAACACTTGCGAGGCAGGCTAGCACAGTTGGTCAGGAGGCATGAATGCAAGCAGGAGGTCGCAGGATCAATTCTTGCTCTCGCACATTTATTTTTGTTATGCGAAATTTCGCAAGGACTTTGCCTATTTCGCAAAGAAGAAAGTTGATGACTATCTCGCAAGTTAATTTCGCAAATGAGGATTAGCACAATTGGTCTGGTGCGAGAATATGCAAGAGGCAGGTCAAGGGTTCAAATCTCATTTCTCACAATTCTTTTTGTTGCGAGATAATTATAATTTATTCGACGTTCATACATTTCAAGGATGCTAGCTTCGCAAGCAAATCATATACTTCGCAAGAGACAACAACAGCAAACCACAAAAGTTAAATAGGAGAATGAAAGAATGAATGAAAGAATGAAAACATGCGAAAATATCGCACAAAAAATGACAAGAGATTATCAAAGATCAGCGAAATTACAAAAGAGCTTATATGCAGAAGAATCAACAAAATAATCAGATAGAGGCAAACCTACTATGACGAAATCAGAATTTCGCAAGAGGCAAAAGTACCTAAAGTGCGTCATAGTAGGGGGTACCTATTGCATATGAAGAAGAATCAATAAAATAACCGAGAATGGGACGAACCTTTATGGCGTACACCCTAGTTCGCGAATAACATTTCGTAAGAGGCAAATGTACGACCTAAAGTGCGTCATATAAGGGGGTATCTCTCGACATGGCTCGGGGGAAGGTTACACCGCCCCCGAAGCCCGAGTCATGGAAATTTGGGGCCCATGAAAGCCTATCCGGAAGAGGTACCTTGGATTCCCAACTATATATATAAGGTTATACTGGTTGGGCGACCGAGGGTCTCTTCAAGGAGTCGGGTGTATGCTCAAGGCGCCGAGGTACACGGTTGGAGAGAGTGCCCGGGATGGATGAACCTACCCCGGCCATTCTTGGCAAGTCTTGGCATATGTTGCACTCGGCCCGAAGAAAACTCCACTTAGGGTGCGATCTCGTAACCATAAACCCTATAGGTATAAGGGATAAGAGGCTGGGCCGAAAACAACTGGTTGTTGTTAAGACCGGATGGGAGGAGCTAGTCTTGTATGGCCGATGTTTCGCCTCCTTGAAGGGGCAACCAGGGGGAGAAGATAAGGCGGCACCCTCCATTAGGGAAGTGCCAAAAAGACGCAAATGTCATGAGGATTTGTTTCGCAAGGAGACTTAGGCTTGTCATATTTGTGCAATGATCTGAAGAGGCAATAATACTAACGCGAGGGTAAGACGAGATCAATGGGTCTTTACACGAAAGTGTACGGACGTCCTGCGATTTCGTCGCAAAGACGCCAATGTCATGGGATTACACTCTCGCAAGAGAATGTAAACCTGTCATATTGTCGCAAACAAAATATCCTGAAGAGGCAAAAATACTCAGATAAGACAAGTTCAATGGGTCGTTACATGAAAGTGTAAAGACGTCCTGCGATCTTGTCGCAATAAGAGATGGCAAAGTAAGACCTTTAACTAGGAAGGCCTTACTTAGAAGACCACACAAAAATGATAAGGCAAGGTCAATGGGTCATTACATGAAAATGTAAAGACGTCCTGCGATCTTGTCGCAATGATACAATTCAACGTAAAGCAATGAAGAGATTATGCTATCGCAAGAGCACAACGCATGAGATAGAGGCAAGATAAAAATGAAGAAATAACTCACTCATTCAACACTTTTTCAACGATTCTACCTTCGTAGATAAAGAACAAAGGCAACAATGGATTACCGAAAAAAACATTTTATGTTCTTTATTTTCTCGGCGTAGAATCATTTCCAAAGAAGATGTTTACCAATAAACAACAAGAATTCGCACCAAAAATGGAGTAATAATTTCGCAAGAATAGAAGCAATACTTACTACTCTCATTCAAGGATAAATACTTCTTATATTTCGAGGATTAATACTTTTTATACTTCATACTTCATATACTTCGGGATGGTATTTCTTATTTACTTCGCAAAGCTTCAGAACTTCGCAAAAGAATAGAGGCAACATAGCATGAGGCAAAGAACATGGAGCGAGAGTTTCGCATGATGGATTCGCAATACTTTTATATTTAGAGGATTAAGTACTTCTTATACTTCTCAAAGGATACTTCATACTATATTTCGAGGATTAAGTACTTCTTATACTTCTTCAAGGATACTTCATACTTCGCATACTTCAAATAGATGATACTTCTAATTACTTCTTAATATTTCGGAACTTCGCAAAAGAATAGAGGCAAGTACGTACTTTTCAAGAAAAGTATTCTTTCGCTCGTCCCTTCATCAACAAAGATCAAAGATTACTACAACAATGATTTTTCCTTAAAGATCGCTCTTCAAGCAATATTCAAGGAAAAAGAGGCAAGATGTAGGATTCAAATATCGCACAACATATTTTCTTAGCGTGCGAGATTCAATTATTTCCTTAACTCGCGAGAAGAGGTTGCGAGATTCATTATTTTCCATAACTCGCGAGAATGTAGCAAGACTTGCGAGAATGTCTCGAGAGAAGGTAGCAAGAGCCTGCGAAATTATTAAAGGGCTCGAGAATATGAGCATATGTATGTGTTTGTCATCCACTATGTAAACACCTATATAAAGAGGAGAGCAGGAGAGAGAAAGGGAGGACACTTTTAGGAGGAGAGAGAGATTTTTAGAGAGAGATTTATTTTCTTTATCATCTTCTTCTCCAAATAATTAGATCTAGAGCTCTACAAAATACCCATTAATGGAGATTGTAAATCTAATTCTTATGTAACACCGAACAATCATAGTGAGAACCGTGGATGTAGATCACATTGATCGAACCACGTAAAAAATCTTATGTGTCTATTTAAATTTCTAGCACTTATATTTGAAATTTAGGTGATTAATATGATTTAGATCTACAAAATATAGTGAGGGGTGTAGTGTGGGATTTCCCGCAACTACAAAGTTTTAATGCGTTGTTCCATTTTTTCAATAATGTTATCAAAGGCTTTTAGTTTAGACCTATTTATGAAAAGTGGAACCCCTAAATGAGTGTCCTTTATGTATATTTTCCTAATTTTCATAAGTCTGCAAATAATACCTTGGTGTTTATTGTGAACTTTCTTACTAAAAAACAACCCTGACTTTGTGAAGTTAATTACTTTCCCTGATGCTTTGATAAACATCTGTATAGCAAGAAGAAGATTATTGCAGCTGATTAAGTCAGCTTTTGTGAACAACAACAGGTCATCAGCGAAGAAAAGGTGTGAAATAGGTGGTGTCTTAGGTGTTAATTTGATACCCTGAACCTTTCTTTGAGTTTCTAGATGATTGAGAAGCCTTGAGAAGAATTCCATGCATAAGATGAAAAGATAAGGGGACAAAGGGTCCCCTTGTCGAATTCCCCTGGTGGGTTTAAACTCGTTGCAAGGATTGCCATTGAGTAAAACCTCAATGGAGGAAGTTGATATGCACTGATAAATTAATGCACACCACTCTTCCGAAAAATCGAAAGCTTTTAAAGCTTTTAGTAAGAAAATCCAGTTAACCCTGTCGAATGCCTTCGACATATCGATCTTTAAGCCTATGTTACCTATTTTTTCTTGTTTTTCTTCATAGAGTGCACTATTTCGTGGGCTACTATGATGTTGTCAGAAATCTGACGGGAGGAAAGAAAGGCTGATTGTAGAGGTGATATGATATGTTCTAAGGATTTCTTGAATCTATTGGCCATTAGCTTTGGTATAACTTTGTATGGTGTGTTGCATAGGCCAATTGGCCTGTAATCAGCAAGAGACTTAGGATTTTTTATTTTGAGTATTAAGAAAATCAAGGTTTGTTTAGGTTGTTATTCATCTGTTTAGTTCTAAAGAAATCCTGCACTAGTGCCACTAACCGAGAGCCAACTATCTCCAGGTTGTGCTTGAAGAAGCTCACCGGAAAGCCATCAGGCCCCGGCGCCTAGTTAGATTTCATATTCTTTACGACCTGCCAAATTTCTTCATAAGATGGAATTGCAGTTAAGTTTAAATTTTCTTCAGTGGTGATCGTACTCTTAATGTTAGCAAAGATTTCTTCATCGGGTTCTAAAGAAGATTCGGTGAAAAGTTCGGAGAAGTAAGTAGTCAAAACCTCATATATTTCATCCCTAGATGAAACAACTAAGTTGTTTTTATCTTGTATACAATCGATGTTGTTTCTCTTTGTCCTCTTGAATGTGTGAATGTGAAAGAAATTAGTGTTTCTTTCTCCTAAAGGCGATAATATTGTGTCTAGATTGATGTTTCGCTATTTCCTCCGAGTGTCATAAAGTGCTTCTAACTCTATGTGTTTCTTATGGATTAAAGTCTGAGTAGAAGGTGTGTAGTGTTTTGCTTCTAGGTTTTCTATGATTCTTAATAGTCCTTTGATCTTCTTATTTGGATTTCCAAAGATGTCTCTTTTCCATATACTCAGGTTGTTCCCTAAAATAGAAATATTTTCTAACATATCTAAAGCTGGTTTGTTGGTGTTGATGTTCCATGATTGTTTGATAACCTCTATGCATGTTGGGTATTTTAACCATGTGTCATAGAACTTGAAAGTTGGTGTTAGGTGCATATGCCTTGGTTCTAAAGAGAGACAGATTGGTCCATGATCTGAGCCAATAGCTACCATGTTTTGTAAAGATGCTTCCTGGAATTCTTCACTCCAATCTGCATTCGCCATAGCTCTATCTAACCTTTGTTTTATGTTTGCATTCCCTTCTCTCTTATTACTCCAAGTAAAGATATCCCTTTAAAGCCTAAATCCTCTAAACTTGTTCTCTGTATTAAATTTAAAATAAGTTCTATTTTTTTTCTGTTGAAGGGAAGACCACCTTCTTTTTCTTCACTGTTGAAGATTAAATTAAGGTCACCTATTACTATCCAAGGCATTGCCTTTAAGTTCACTTGTTGTGTTATATCTTCTAGATAACCCATTATTTCTAACTTGTGTCCATGCCTAGGTGCTCCATAAAAACAGGTTAAGAGCCATTCTTTAGAGTGAAAATTATTTTTAACAATGACATTAATCATGTTAAGGTTCCATTGAACCACTTCAAAATGAATTCCATCAACCCAAGCAATTGTTAGACCTCCATTTGTTCCATCTGGGTCTACAATGTGGTTGTTTGGAAAGTAATCTAATAATCTTCTCACCAAACTCCTTTGAGATTTGGTTTCAGATAAGAACATAATATCAGGTTTTTCATTGTTTAACAATGTTTTTAAGTGTTCTTTGCGTATTTTTTCTACCACACCCTTGTGTGTTCCGAGCAATGATTTTCATTGTTAAGGAATAAAAGACAAAAGAAGCCGAGACCAAAAAAAACCCTAGTGGTAAAGTTATTAAGTTTGCTTCCTTAAGCAGGCTTTGACGGATTGATACAACTTCAAAGGAGAGACTAAACAGAGATAGTGATAGTTGTCCAAAACCAAAAACAACACAGATGTTGCTACACCCTAATGATAGTGTGGTTTTAAATTTGCTGCACAGAGTAGACTTTAACAAGGATGGAGATTTTAACCAGAGAGTAGCAATCATAAACAAACAAGTTATCTAAACTAATCCGAACCAACGGGTAGAAAAACAGAAAGATAATCACCAGCAGCACAGATAATATGATATGTGAAATGTCAGAAAGTTATATGTTTAAAACACTCTAAGTGATAGATTGTAAAAATTATAAGGCTGAAATTGAGGGAGAAATTTGGAGGACATACCTGGATTTTCTGCTTTCCTTTTTCTGCATCCTGGATTTGAAATACATCAATCTTTTCATTTATGGGCCTCTCCATAGAATTGTCAGGAATTAAAGTAAAATTTTCGAAATGGTTTAAATTGACATTATTTTGAAATTCATTTTCCATAACATTATTGGTCTCTGGTGTTGAAAAATCATTAGATACCATTAAACCGTTTTGGAATATTCAGATCGATAGATCCGAGAAATACATTGAAAAAGTTAGGATTAAAAAACAGGACCTCTTGATAATGATTGATTGACGGACTCTTAGATGTAGATTCAAATGAATCAGATAAGGTAATGCAGAATGCCGGTTTAGGGAGATCGTTGTTTTCTTGGATCAGATTTTCAGGAGTGAAAAAGCTCTCAATCGAGTCACTTTCCAGAGAGATGTAATCTTCATTTGGACTCGGAGAAGACAGAATCTGATTGACCACATCTAGCAGCAGGCCAGAATTTCTAATCTTAAAGTCTGAATAAGAAGTTGGTTTATAGTTATCAGAAGAGAATAACAATGGATGAGGAGGGGAGTCCCATATTCTCATACGTTTTCCCACAACGGATACGTTTTCAACTGGAGAGAGATCGATTTCTTCATAATCAGAGGCACCCAAAGATTGAGAGTTTGAAGAGACATTATTGGGGAAGGTTTGAGAAGGAATAACTAAAATTGGAGAATAAATAGAGACTGATGAATCGATCCGTGCATCTGAGAAGGTGTCTCCATCTATATGTTCATGAATACGGACCTTAAAACCCGAAGCCCAACTCTGCGATTCAACCTCCAATTCCGATTCTATATTGTCGTCATAAATGTCTTCTAAGGCAAAGTTATATTTGGTTGCGCACGTCTTTTCAATATGGCTTAGGCGGTTGCAGTGGTTACATACTCTATATGGCAGATCCATATACTTGAAAGTAATAATAGATTCCGGGTGTAGTCCCACTTTAACCCTAGCAGAGGTGATCAATTTTCTCTCTATGTTGATATCTACCCGTACAAAAACATCCTGACCGAATTCAGGTTGAGCATTGAGAGGGTGTATTTTAGTGACAAAACCTAAATGGGTTCCAATCTGTGCAATGATAAATTCATCAAAATGAATAGATTGAGATTAAGAAGTTTGACCCATACTGCCAAAGTTTTAAGGATATTCCTTTCGATCTTCATTCCCGGAAACCATCTTGCCAATGGGAAGGCATCACCATACAAATGCCAAGGCACATTTGCTAGTATGTTATGCATGGTCTCTTTGTCCGGGAATGAAATCATAAAAACATTTTGACCGACTTGTTTGGTTTTGAAGAACGTCTTTTATTCCCATCTCCACTTAAGTGCTCTAAAATGTTAGTTTTTGAGAAAGATGTTGTTTAGAAAATCCTAGCAACTATTGAGTTATCATGAGTAAAACCTTTTAAAACCGGCACACTAAAGGGTAAGTTTTGAGTTTTAAAATTTTTCCTCTTTGTTGTTGCTTTCCCCATCTTAACGGGTCGAGAAGCCATCTGAGTGAAAATTAAAATTTGAGTAGGGGACGACATTTTAGGAAAGAGACAAAAACTTATGTAAAGTGAGTAACAACAGATCGACAGAGAGAATACGAACTTCTAAAAGTAGAAGGAAGAAGCAGTCTTTTACTGCCTTAACTCTCAAACAAACAACCAGTTATAAATTTTTAGAAAGAAAAAGAAGTACTCGAGAGCGACGTTAAAGCCCAAAGAATACTAAGAAAGAAGCCCAAGAATACTAAGAAAGAAGTAAAGATAGGGGAATATAATTAAACATTTGATTGTTTCTCAATTTTTTTATAGAAATCTTTTGAAACATACCTATTGTTCTATACGTTGTGGGCGTATCAGATGCTAGTGTGTTGTACACCAGCCAAAGACAGACACGTATCGTGCAAGGCTGTAAATTGGGACTTATCTCCTATTCGCTTAACTTGGATGAATTTTATTATTTATTTTTTATTAAAAGTACTTAAGATTTTAAACTTACCGTTCCCTTCTCGCCACGTAGCGAGCTACCCAATAAATAGGAGTCATATCAATCCTTAAACCAGACAGGTGCAACTTGAATAAGGGGATTTTAAAATTATTTCTCTCGAAGATTTAACCTCTATTGGCACCCTCTTTGAATATGAGGGCTGTACTACATGTTTCTAGAAAATCTTCGGATTTTTCCACCCGTAAAACAGTTTAACTAATTAAGATACAATACTCTGAATGATTAAATTAAAATGACCGTTGAGACTAAAATTTGTAGAACACCGTCTTTTTGAAAAAATTTGAAAAATTGAATGTGCCGGTTTTTTCATTGTAGTTTACTTTCCGATTTAATTGCTGATCGCCCGCCTATTGCCTAACTTCAACACCCTGAAGAATCTAAACCAGTGCTAGCTTTAATTATCGTATGAAACGACGATGAATGCGAATGGACTAATCCGTTTATCAAGAAGTCAAGCCGAGAGATCATAAAAATTATTCATCCCCCTTTCCCTCTATTCCCTCTAGTTCTACTATAAATACACCTTAAAGGACGAATTTCTTATACCAATCGCAATTCTGATTCTTAATTCCCTTCCAATGGCTGTCGCTACGGATGTAGTAAAACGATTTTTTTTTCAAATGGTGTAGAGTTAATCTACGCAGTTCCTGAAAACTGCTCCTGATACCAATCTTGAAGACTATCTGAATCCCGATCCTATTTCGGCTTACGTTGTCAACGATATGAGGAATCCGGCTTTATCATGTATTTGGATGTCACTAAATTTTCCTAGAACTTCATAAACTAACTATGTATTTTGATTCTCCCTATCTAAGATTTTTTTTTTTCCATTTTTAAGGTTATGGGATGAGCACAAAAAATCCACAGAAGTTAATGGTATGATATGATATGATGGATCTAAAATGATTTTTGAAGTCAGTGATTTTACCAATCCAAATTATTTGATAGAAATAGATATTCAAATTAGAAATCGAAAAATTATTTAAAAAAAACACCCAAAAAATCTGATTTGATTTTCTGTTTTTGTTACTCTATAAATAGTGAGGTTATTTTTGGTATTAAAAGATTTATTAAAAAAGTTGATGATGTCAGCAATCCGGGAGAATTCAAAATCTGGCCCCAAAATTAAAAGTGTTGGGCTTCGAAATATCAAAATGTAGAAGAATGGAGTTGACAATGAAGGATCCATTTTGTAGGGCTTCTGTTGAACATAAATGGGGGCTATAGTAGTTTTCACAACCTAATTTGTAAGGCCTCTTCCTATGCACATGCCAAAACATGATATTTGGCATATATGCACCCACTATTAGGGGTGTTCATGGTCGGTTTTGGTTCGGTTTCAAGCCAAACCAAAACCGAAAACAATACTATCGATTTCTAAAATTGAAACCAAACCAAATCCATTAACCATTGGTTAGGTTTCCAAATGGTTCAAGTAGGTTTCGGTTTTTCCCGGTGGTTTTTGGTTAACCAATAATTATGTCAAACCAAAAAAAAATTACACTAATTTACAGAAAAAAATAGTATTGGTTTACAAAAATTTACAGACAAAAAATAAATTAAAAGAATATCAAGAGTAGTTAAAGCTTACTCTAAATCTTGATATCAAAAGAAGATTTAACTATTGGCAGTGACATCTCTAATGAAAATTTAATCAATGATTTTTTATTTATTAATATTCGGTTAACCATTGGTTATTGGTTCGGTTTCTCTATCATACCAAAACCAAACCATTAATCTCGGTTTTCATCTTTTCTAAACCAAAACCAACCATTAGTTAATGGTTCGGTTCGGTTTCCCCCTAATCGGTTTAGTTTGGTTCGGTTTCTCGGTTAACCAGTAACCATGAACACCCCTACCCACTATGGGTATGACAAACTGCCAAACACATATGCCAATATGTTATTCCTGGCATATAGGCATAGGAGACAGAATTTCCATCGAGCGATAGAGATTCTATCGCTGGCGATAAAGACTTTATCGCTGGCGATATTCTCTTTATCTCCAGCGATATTCACTTTATCTCCGAGTAATTATATATATATATATATATATATATATATATATATTATCCTTCTCTCCTACTTTTTCATTATTCTAATATATTTTTATATTTAAAGGGTCCCACTAAATATATTATAACACCAAAACTTTTATAAATACCCCACCACACAAACACAAATATATTTTTTTATTCATTAGGGTCCCACCCAACACAATTAAATATATGTTTTTAATAAAGTTTGGCATATCTACCATAGTGGGGAAACTCATTTGCCATGCCACATGGCATGCCAAACAACATTTTTTTGCCATACCCATAGGAAGAGGCCTAAGAGCAACTGCAGTGGTGCGACCATAACCAAAGAGCAAAGAGCAAAAAAAAAACTAAAATTTGGGTTTAGTCCGTGTTGTAACTTGATGGAGGGAGACTAAAATTTGTCAAAGGGCGCAACTTTGAGTTACGCCCCAATCAGTATAATTCCAAATCTCGTCCCATTTTTTTTTTTTTATTATTGTTATCGCAACTCAAAGTTGCGCCCAATTTTTTTTTTCTTATTATTGTTGGGCGCAACTTTGAGTTGCGCCCAATTTTTTTTTTTTTTTTTTATTATTGTTGGGCCAACTCAAAGTTGCGCCCATTTTTTTTTTTTTTTTTTTAATTGTTGGGCGCAACTTTGAGTTACGCCCCATCAAAGCAACTTCAATTTACTCGACTAAAGACCAGGACTAAAGACTAAATATGGTCTGGGTTTTGGTTATAGTCCGGCTTTGGTCTTTACTCCGTCTCCACTGCGTCTGTTTTTTACCAAAAAATTTGGTTATACTCCACGACTGTGGATGCTCTAAGAGCATAGCTTAGTGGTATCCCATCAACTCCAGTAAGGAGGAAGTTAGGGGTTCAATCCTTGCCGCCGTAAAGGTTTGTAATAGATTAGTTACAGTGGGTTTAGCGGTCGTGGGTCTGGCAGTGGGGCCAATCCAACTTGCTGAGTTCGGGTAGGGGCCTGGGTCCGATTTCCAGACCGGCACGAACTTCTCACTTCCATAGGCAAACCCGTATATATATAAATAGACAGTTTTCAAACTTTGAATTCTTAACGGCAAAAAAATATAACGAAAATGCTCGATACCCGGGGAGAAAATCCCTGGATTAATCCCGTAAATATAGACAGTTTTCGATTTTTGAAATCTTAACGGAAAAAATATGATTCATTCCTCTGTTGTTTTTTTTTTTTTTTTGACACATAGGATTTTAGGCCCTCATTTAGATTAAATCCATCTCCAACAGTAGGTCAAAATAAATATGAAGGTCTTACAGAAATCTTGGGAATGACCTACATGTCATGTTTTTGACTATTTTTTTAATTATTATTTTTGAATAATTTTTTTCTAAACCAATTGAAAAAAGAATCACTTTTATCTTTATTCAAAAAAAAAAAAAAAAAAATCTAAATAAAAAATTCTCATAGAATTCTAATCTAGTTTGAAGGTGAGAAAAAACCAATTAATGGAGAAGATTAACCAGAAGCTACCATTGAGTGATGAAGAAGAAGAAGTAGAATCATCCGGAAGTAAAGAAAGTGCAGATGCCGATGATGATTCAGAAGAAGACACAACATCTGATGTTCTTGAAGAATCAAGGTCAAATCTATCCAGATTTCCGTTGAAAAAACTAAATCACGGTTCTTATATGAATCTTATATGTGCAGTGATGCAGCTATTTATTTTTATTTATTTTTTGATTTTTGCAGGATTTCAAAGGTTATTGAATCTGGAAACGATGAAGAAGAACCAGATGATGTAGAGATTAAGGTGCCCAAGACGTCCAAAAACAAAAAGGTGCCCGAACTTAACGCGAAAGATGCTAACAGTTTTGAAACTGTTCAGAAGATTATTGCTGGTAAAGTGTTTGATATAATGCTTCTGAGGATGTAAGTTTGTGGATGGAGTTTTAATGTGTTCTGTTTTTGATGGATGAGAACAGGTGGTCAGTTTGAGAAACTGAAAGTTGAACAATGTAAAGTTTATTTGAGGAAGTACGGGTTGCGATTAATGGGGAAGAAAGACGTTCTTATCAATCGGATTAAGGAACATCTTGGGTAATAGTGAATGACATTGTTTTGTATCTGATTTTTCTTTTATTTTTTTTATTTTTTTTCATGTTGTTTTGATCTAATTTGGTTATTGACTGTGTGTTAGTGCAGGATCATAAATGGTGGAGGAGAACAGAAGTATCCTGAATCTAGCTTTGTTTGTGACTGCAAAGGTTTGGTTGTTATGATTGTTAGATTTTACTTCGTTGAATTGCTATTAGAGCATTGTTAGATTTTACTTCCTGAATTTGGAGCAAGCATTATGGTGGTGTTGTTCTTAACTAGGTTTCTACATTGAAAGAATGTTAAATAAAGTTTAGAAAAAATATTAAGTCATATTAAAGCCCAAAAAATCATTTTCAACAGTGATGTATTTTTGTTCAAGTAGGCGTATCGATAAGTTTCCTGCCGTTATTATGTTCAATAGTTTCTCTCACGTAGGAGATAGACTGTGATATTCTTAAATTAGTTTGCACTAGTTAGAATAATTGTATCGAATCTTCTGAATTTGAAGATAAACCATACAACAAAAATTTCGTATAGAGAAATATGACCAAAACCTGGATTAGCAGTATACCAAAAAGAGGTAAGAAAGAGAGTGCAACTGGACATTGACAATGGAAGAACCTCATTTTCTTTTGGGTGATACTGCGAATAAATAGTCTGGTTTTTTCCTCTAATTCTCATTTTTGCTATACACCGTACTCGACGAGGATTAAGATTAAGAGGATCTTCAAAGTTGGAAGGTTTGATATGATTTTTCCAACTTTTACAGAATAGTTTACATTTATCAATCAAGAGAAATAGTACTGAACATACTATTCGCTTATTACATTTTGGTTGAAAAAGAATTTTGGATTTTAATGTGAACTTTATATCATTTCTACTAGTAATATTTTTTGACTGCTCTTTTCTCTTTGTTTGTTTTCATAGAGAGAAAATAAAATACGCACACAAGTGTTGGAGAAATCCCTAGAATTTTTAGGTGTAGGAGATCACATAAGATAATTCCGTCACAATGTCGTTTTTTGGAGTAGAAATCTCCCATCGTACAAAGTCTAATTGCCTACTGTTGATATATTTTCAAGATAATTTTCTCAATATGTTTAAATATTTACCTACTTTTATCGAAGAAATCTCCCGATATCTGTAGATATTAGGTTGAAATATATGAATTATTCCAAATTTTCATCTAAGATATTTTACGCACACTCACAGTAAAAGGAATAGAGACTAAGAGCAAGCTCCCGTTGAAAGTCTTGGCTTAGGTTGAATTACTATTACGTGTTGTTGAATTACTATTTATAATGAGGACTGATGTGCAGGTGATGCTTGCACTGGAGATGTGGTAATGTTCGAGCAAAATGTTTATGAAATGTGAGCAAGCAAACTGTTTAATGTTTATCCTTGGTACAAGTACAATAATAGCCATTTTGTATCGATGCTTATTGTTTTGGTATCTTATTACATTGCCTGGCATAGGTATAACATATCTTCTAGGAGCTCCGCTGGCCCTCCTTGTGGGACTAGAACCGTTGTGGGTCGTGTTGTGAGAGACAGCTATGGTTCTGCCAAGCAGCAACACACATTTACGGTGAGCTTGATTGTTTCGTATGCAATGTTAACTTCAGATATCCTAGCATTCAGTAAAACGAAATTATATTATTGGCTAATATTTGGGCATTGTGCACGTCAAAACTCTTAAATTTGCTCGATTTGATCAGATTGAAGTATTATGGAGCAAAGGAGTGAAACCACTTCCTCCACTCCACCCTCTTCTAATTAAGGGTAGAAACCTTTATAAGTTAAAGACAATAAGACAGGTCTGTCCAGCTATGCTTTTTCTTACTTTGTCTGGGAATGTATGTTATCCATCTTTCTGTATTATGGAGCTAAACTCTGTTCTTAAATTTCAGTTATGGGAAGATGAGGAGATAAGGCAAAAGGTTTTGCTAGAAAAACACTCCAGAGGATCTCTTGCTAAGTCTAACAGAAAAACAAGAATCCAGCAAAAAAAGAAGACGACATTATGTGCAGTTTGTCGTCAGAGGTGAACTTCTCAACCCGTTTGTCATCTCCTGCTAGAAAGTTTGTATTGAACAGAATAGGAAGTCGTGACATTATGTGCAGTTTGTGTTCAGTTCAGCTAGTAGTTATTCTGTAGGGACTCCTCCATTAACACCCTTGATTTTTTGACTTTAGGGTGTCCAAAAATGAAATAAGCACTGTTCCCGAGCCGAAAAGAAGGATGTCACCGGATGAATTGGAGAAGAAACCAGCTTCTCGACTTCAGAATAAATTCCCAGCAGTCTCCACAAGACAACCCACTCAGATTAGAGAAGATAAACCTGCTTTTCCTCCAAAGATAGTTCTCACCGAGGTCCACATGAACACCAAGATGGATTCAATAACTACCAAACAACATCCAGATGGCAGTATAAAATCCAAAGATAACAATGGAAGCAACGGATATCAGGTTGCCAATACTAATCTTGGGAGGGCTCCCTCACAGCGGCAGGTCTGTAAATACTATCCTCAAGGAAGGTGTCGTTTTGGAGATAAGTGCAAGTATTTGCATGAAGAGCCTCCCATTAAACGGCAGTTGTGCCGCTTCTACGCTCGCGGATGGTGTTATCATGGAGAAAACTGCAAGTATTTACATGAAAGAAGATAGGGAAATACTAGAGTTGAGGTTTTATGGTTTGGTACGACTGAAGTAGTTTCTCTTAACAAAAAGTTTCGGGCATCTTGCGGATTCTTGAGACTCATAATCACATTGTCCTCAAGCTTTTGATGTCTGAATCCAAATTTTGTAATTTAATATGATGGATTCCGCGGAGTTATATCCTTAGTTCTTCCATAACTGTAAGCATAATTTTTAACAACCTTGTTATGGTGTCATCCTGGCAACAAGTGAAGAAGCCGTATATATAAATACTTTTCTTTCAGCTTGTTATCGCAGACACCAGTCTATTCCATTATCTTACACAGGTTCCATTCCTCATTCAAATTTATTCATTTTTTTTCATTTTATTCCTTTTGAAGATTACATTTGCAATTAGATGATCATATAGGGAAGATCATCACAGTCCAGACTAATCAAACACATTCCAAAATTTTATTTTATTGATAAGAACTACCACATACCACAGCTCACAGAAACATCAAGATACAGGAATGCACTTGTTCAGATGTTACTCGGTTGCATATAATGTAAATAACAAACAAGTTCAACCAGGGAAACTACTGGGAAGGGGTGAGACTAGCTCCAGCAGCACTGTAAACTCTCTGAGGATCCAACTCAGAAGTCTGAACCCTAAGAAGCAAGCTTTATTTACACCTTGACAAGCGATTTTACATACAATAGTAGGTATCCAGTGTCTTCAATCTACAAGTTGAGATTTGGGATGCTTTTGCTCTTCAATTAAAATTTCAAGCCTTTCTGCACACTTGTCAACAATGCTAAATTGCTAACATAAGCCAAACAAAACTAAGGGTACATAATGGATGTTTTCTACCTTTACAGAACTTCCAACATCCAGTTTCTGCAATATAAGTTTTCCGGAAGAAGGCATATTCCAACCTCCAGTTTCTGCAATATAAGTTCTCCCGAAGAAGGCATATTCATAGTCCTGGGAGTTCTTGATGGAGACTGCGGTTATACGAGGTAAAAGAGAATCAGGTAAGCATTGTTGATCAACAATAACAGTGAGCTGTTTTCATTGTTTACCGCAGTAGCATATGACAAAATATTTCGAGAAAGGTAGAAAAACAAGAAAGTTTGAGGTAAATCATTCATACCAGATGGGACGTCAAGCCCCGATCTTCATTTCAAGAAACTTGTCTAGACACACGCTCACTCTTCAAGTTTGCAAGATGTGTTAAAACAACCTGAGCACACAAAATACATCCATGTCAATATAGCCTATAAATTTCAATCACAAAACGAACCTCGGTTCATAATATTAATATCAATCACCTTTCTGAACTCCCTTGAGTTTGCAACGCAATGGATACGAACATTATCACTCGATGAACTCCTTACACCTACATTCTCAATTCTAATCGAATACACACCAAAGTACGACCGCAGATACCCTGAGCAACAAGAACAACAAAGTTTCATTACAATGATATACATCACGCAGACACAACTACTAGAAAAACAAAAACAACTCTTGAGCATACTGCACTCAGGCTGGTGCAATTGAACAACGGGCGATCTACCTAGAAGCTAATTGAGATTGAAGTTACACCCTGAACCCTGAATTTACCTTGTTCAATGACAATGTCAGCAATTGAAGGAAGTAAAAAACAACACAAACCCAATAAAATCAAATCAAAATCAAACCTTTTTCTTAGGGTTACGAATTGATGCAACGAATAAAATTAAAAATCGGAACTTTTTACCTTAGAATTAGATGTAATATAGAGCATTCTAGAACGGAATCCAGCTCTAAAAATATATCTTCTATTGGAATATAAATCAGCATGAACAATCTAATCCCCCATGCTAATACTAGTAGTAATGAATATAAAACTCATGAATTGTTTGATATTTCACATAAATTTCCTCCATTCCTTAAAAGAATGAAGCTGAATTTAAAACCACCGTCTCATCATCTTCGCCTTCATTCCTTGAGTTTGGTAATAAAAAATGAACTACATCAATTTCTCCAGAACCCATATCCCTAGTTTCTTCTAAATTATCAAAAAAAAGACTCGATTTTTAGAGAGAAAAAAGTGACTACATTACATCTCAGCTATATCAAGTCTAAATTGTAATTGGACGGATGAGATTTGTTTGGTGGGTCCCACATAAAGTTTCTCTTGCAACACAGAGGTTAGTGTCCTTGGGGGAGTTGAGTGTAGTTCAGCTTTTACCCGTTAGTCGTGGGGAGTTCGAATGAGTCTCTCAAAATCCCCGTTAGTCTTGGGAGAGTTTAGAAGAGTCTCTGAAACTTTTTAGAAAACCCCATTAGTCGTGGGGGAGTTTGAAATAAACTCTTGAACTCCCTGTTAGTGGTAAAAACTAGAATGCTAGGGAGTTGGTTTGTTTTGGGAGTTTCGGAGAGTTCTGGGAGTTTACAGTGTATTTTTGCCTCACTACAAATCTCTCAAAAGAGTAGAGATTTTGGGAGAGTCTTTCAAACTCCCTACACTCAAAACACCAAACTCCCTGTACTCTCTTATACTCCCTCAAAATCCCCAAGATTCAAAATACATTAAACTCCCCCAACTCATCCGTGGACTAACCCCCTGTAATGGTGGAAAAAGAAAATTGGACCCCGAACCTATAACTTGGGAGTTTTACCTCTACCAACTTGGCTATTTGACCTGTGAAACCTCTAAGCGAAAAAGAATCAGGACAACAGCTCCCTCCTAAAACAAAAAAAATGGCGAAATAGTAGAAGAAGAGAATTCAAAGGTCTAATTTGGGTCTTCAATCTAATGCACCATTGCCTCCTGCCAATGTGAAATGCTTGAGAATAAAGCGGGAACTTGATAGGTTTTTTAAAGATGAGAACAAATAGTGGACTAGAAAGCTCATAAAATACAACACGCCTAAACATAAATTTTGGCAGAACTGGGATCTAGACATTTGGATCCTTTTTTATTACTATTGAAATACACAATTTGCTTCTAGGCTCAAGTTTACGAATAGTATGTGGCTTGACCTATGAAGAACATGCACATCAAAAAAAAGAATATTAAGAAAAAAGAAATTTATAGCTTTAGAAAATAGTCTATTGATAAATAAAATAAACTAAATATAACGTCGCTAGGTGTCACAAGCCTATTTAATCGCCTAAAATTTTTATGGGACATGACCAGCAATACTCCGTGGTTCAGTGAATCAACTTCACCCACAAGTACTCAGCATTGCAGACTTGCATCAAAGTATGCATCTTCTTTCACTAATAAGGCAATACACAACGAAAGTCTTTTCTATTTTCCCTCTGACTTTTCATGCCTCCATAAGCAAAAGAGGTTTGCCATGCATCATTTCCAATTGAACAACTCACACAAATCAACAACATAAGAACACAAAGATATAACACAATAAACCCATTATATTGCATTAAGGAAGATTACGTACAACCCATCTCATGGACCAAAACAGGCCATTCACCCTCTTGGTGAATGCCTAACTCCCTTTACAAAATCAGTGGTTCTTCTCCCAAATGAACAACACCAACATTATTGATTCCTAGGCTATTTATACTACTAGGATCATACCAAAACTTTTTTGCAACCGCTTGCAAAAGCCTTGGACAGCCAAGTGTCCAAGAAGTTTCCATAACCGCCAACTTCAACTGCCACCTTTTGTGTTGTCACGCCAATTGGTGTCACACCTGTTTTTGTTGGTTATGAACACTCTAATATGGTTATAAACACACTTTATAATCGTTCTACCTTGTCTCACGTCGTTGGCATGCTTGTGAAGACCGTAGCCAACTCTTAACCGTCACTTGAGCCGTATTGCACAAATTGTTGCGCTTTCTTCGAATTCGACATTGATTCAATGCTCAGCCATCTTGGCCCTGCATACTTTTTGATCAAAGACAAGAACGGTCAATCATTATGCTTCCAACATCAAGGCCAACACCTTAAGCTCAATCTGGTTATTCATGCGTCATATGCTTCACTTAACCAATTTGCTTGACAATAACAATGCCACTCTTGCATTGCTAGCTTGTTTGCACTGTTCAAGATTTGGCCAGCCTTGAACTAATTCCATAGACCAACTCTTGGCCTGTTCTACCTTCTTGCATCATCCTTGAATTTGGGCCAACTCAATTCCATGGATATGCCTTAATGCCAACATCGCATGTTGCATCTTGTCACTTTGGCCATGTCTTGCCTTTCCCTTAGTGAAACTTCATTGTATCGGCCAATAAGCTTCATTACTTAGCCAAATGTATTTGCAGTGTAGCACCACCTATACACTTCACTGGCCCTGCAGGGATTTGCCATTCTTAGCATTTGACAGTCTATGAAGTGTCTCGCAATCATTGTCGGACACTGACTTGTCCTGCAATACTGTAACACACAATCATTGTGCATCACTTGCCTTGCCTCTCATATACCTCCCCCCACATAATTCGTTCAACTTCCTCGTTGAATGCAACCGAGTATAAGCTCTATACTGGTCCCAATCTTCGTTGCATGCACTTTCAGAACCCTTTCTGAAATTCAGCAATCTTTGCTAGCTTTTGCAAAACGCACTTAGCCAACTTATGTACTTTAGCATCAGCACCACTTAGATTTATTTCCTTGTCATTGGTCCCACTGATCTTGAATTTTTTTGTTGCGTCGGGACCGCTTTCAACTCCATTGCAAATGATATATCAACACTCAAATGCAAATTGAATTTCTTCTTGTCAATTCCCTGAATTAGGCTTGAACTTCGCATGAATCATTTGTGCCTAAGTGTACACAAGTAATGATTCTCCCCAACTGATCACCATAATCATTGCCATAGTATTATGCATTCATTCTCCGACTTTAGTTGCACCATGCAACATAACATGACTTATACAAAACTTGGCCTCATTCTTCAATCATATGCGCCTATGCCAAATCATGTCATGCCATAAGGTATGCACTCTATGATTCCATACCACTCTTGGTATGCGCCACAATCTATAGTCTTTGTTGCACTATACAAACTTCAGGACTTTCACTAGATTTGGCCTCTAAATCATATTGAAAACTTCACCTTCTTGGACTTGCATCCCAAAGAACCCGCACCTTGATGTTCTTTGCTTGCATTGTCACAACACCTTGAATGAAATGCATGACTTTGGTATAGTCATGACTTAGGACTAACCGGGATATCCCACTGTCACTTTGGACAAGGTATCATCTCCACGCGCCTTTGAAACCAACAAAGCATCACTTGCTCTTTCAAACTGCTACGCTTTAATGTAATGGAAAAACAACATAGTCTTCCATGTCATGAGTCAATCTTAACTCATTTTACTTGATGGGCTATCATGACACTTATGCAAATCCCATAACGAAGCATAATATAACCGACACTTAGTTGAATACTCCTTCAAACCGAGGCTATCATGTTGCTTTAGCTTTCATGAAGAATTCTTCAAGAGTGGTCTCATACCATCTTTATGCATCACCACTACTATCAATTATCCTAACCATAACCAAACTTCTTCAACTGCTACCTTTGGTTTACAGGCCACACTTGTTCTCGATAATTAAGACATGCCAATTAACACCAAAATTTTGACACAAACGTTTGCAACTTTGCATAATTGAATTGGACTTAACTTGGTGATTCTGAGCATCACCATAGAGCTCGGCAAAGTTATATCACTCAATGACTTTCATGGACAAATTCCATTGGACAATCTTAACAAGGCCATAATCCTTGCAAATAAAGCACCCATTGCTTAAGTTCCATGAAGCAAGAATGTCGCACCCTTCTTCAAACTTGGAACTCATTTTTACTGCCCATGCACATCTAGTTAGTCTTGTCTTTCCCCTTCTCCAAAATCAACTTCAAAGAGAAACAATTGTTGATTTGCAATCGACAAGAACATCCGCTTGTGGTTATCATCAAATATAGGTCTTTGGACACCCTTGTCCAAGCATATTTATCTCACTCATAAACCAGATGCAAGCACACTCCTTGTGCACATCTAGCATCAACGAAGAACACTTTGCAAACGCGAGACTCGTGGTGTATCGGTTTTTCCCTAACTTACGCTTATTTCTTGACCTTTCCATAAGCTTTATGCTAGATAAGAATTGGCCATCCAATTCTTCTTTCATGGCATCATATTTCCACAAAAATCTGGTTCACAACCGCAGACTTTGCGCATACCACCAAGGTACATGCATTCGCGAGAAATAACTTTAATCTTCCATCAAACCGACTACGATGAAAATACCCTCATTCTATCGCGTAGACAGGTTCTTCATCTTCTTTGCCATTGCAAAGACCAACACCATATTTGAGTTCAGAGATTTTCGCAAAATTCCCATTACAATACTCGCTACTGATAACACTACGAATATATACGTTCCTAATGCATAATCTTCACATACTTGTGAGAAACATGGACTTAAACTTTTGATCTACACCGCCGATTTCAGCATACTCTTGAGTTTTGTCATGCAATCACTTGAAACCCCGGTTTCTAATGATTCTCGCATGTTCGTCTAACACTTGAGGCAGAATTTTGACACATTTTTCACAAACTTTCTTGGCATGTTGCTACTTCAAGCTTCAAAGTTCATTCCAATTGATCTTTCCACACAAAACCAACTTCTTCTAGTCACCATACTAGAGAAACCCAAATGCTTCACCACTGAATCGACAAAAAAATGACACCAACTTGAGTAAAAGAGAGAAAAATCAAGAATTGTGTCCCCAACACGGCTCTGATACCTGTTGTCACAAGACCATTTAATCGCCTAAAATTTTCATGGGACATGACCGGCAATACTACGTGGTTCGGTGAATCAACTTCACCCACAAGTACTCGGCCGTGCATATTTGCATCAAAGTATGCATCTTCCTTCACTAATAAGGCAATACGCAACGGAAGTCTTTTCTTCTTTCTCTCTAACTTTTCATACCCCATAAGCATAAGAGGTTTGCCATGCATCAATTCCAATTGAACAACTCACACAAATCAGCAACATAAGAACATAAATATATAACACAATAAACCCATTTCATTGCATTAAGGAAGATTACGTACAACAACCCATCTCATGGACCAAAACAGGCCATTCACCCTCTTGGTGAATGTCTCACTCTCTCTACAAAATCAATGGTTCTTCTCTCAAATGAACAACACCAACATTATTTCTTCCTAGACTTTTTATACTACTAGGATCATGCAAAAACTTCTGTGCAACCGCTTGCACAATCCTTGGATAGCCAAGTGTCCAAGTAGTTTCCATAACCGCCAACTTCAACTGCCACCTTTTGTGTTGTCACGCTAATTGGTGCAACACCTGTTCTTGTTGGTTATGAACACTCTAATATGGTTATAAACACACGTTATAGCCGTTCTTAACTTTTCATACCCCATAAGCATAAGAGGTTTGCCATGCATCAATTCCAATTGAACAACTCACACAAATCAGCAACATAAGAACATAAATATATAACACAATAAACCCATTTTATTGCATTAAGGAAGATTACGTACAACAACCCATCTCATGGACCAAAACAGGCCATTCACCCTCTTGGTGAATGTCTAACTCTCTCTACAAAATCTGTGGCTCTTCTCCAAATAAACAACACCAACATTATTGATTCCTAGACTATTTATACTACTAGGATCATGCAAAAACTTCTGTGCAACCGCTTGCACAATCCTTGGACAGCCAAGTGTCCAAGTAGTTTCCATAACCGCCAACTTCAACTGCCACCTTTTGTGTTGTCACGCTAATTGGTGCAACACATGTTCTTGTTGGTTATGAACACTCTAATATGGTTATAAACACACGTTATAGCCGTTCTACCTTGTCTCGCGTCATTGGCATGCTTGTGAAGCCCGTAACCAACTCCTAACCGTCACTCGAGCCGTATTGCACAAATTGTTGCGCTTTACTGAATTCGGCCTTGATCCAATGCTCTACCATCTTAACCCTGCATACTTCTTGCTCTAAGCCAATGCACGGTCAATCATTATGCTTCCAACATCAAGGCCAACACCTTAAGCTCATTCTGGTTATTCATGCGTCATATGCTTCACTTAACCAATTTGCTTGACAATAACAATGCCACTCTTGCTTTGCTAGCTTGTTTGCATTGTTCAAGCTTTGGTCAGCCTTGAACTAATGCCATAGACCAACTCTTGGCCTATTCTACCTTCTTGCATCATCCTAGAGTTTGGGCCAACTCAATTCCATGGATATGTCTTAATGCCAACATCGCATGTTGCATCTTGTCACTTTGGCCATGTCTTGAGCTTCATTGTGTCGGCCAATAAGCTTCATTACTAAGCCACCTTTGCGCTTCACTGGCCCTATAAGGTTTTGCCATTCTTTCCACTTGACAGTCACCCAAATCATTGTCGGACACTGACTTGGCCTGCAATACTGTAACGCACAATCATCGTGCATCACTTGCCTGGCCTGTCATACTAGGCCCAAACAACACTTCATTCATGGAACAAGTCAACACTATGCCATACTGAACTTGGCGTCCTACTGAGCTATGGGTGTCTAGGAGTTCCTAAAGCAATGAATTATTAAATCTTCCTCCATAAGAGTTTTTTTAACAGAGTTTGGATCCAATAACATATGGTAACCAATAAAAAAATACACAGAGGAGAACAGGTACAAGTTGTATAAAACATGGAGTGAAAAACAAACAAAATCAAAACTGACCGGAGGTATATACACGACAAACAAGAGTATGCCCTGCTTAATGATTTGAAACGTTATACACAGCCAATAAAAAGAACACTCCCTAACTCCAGTCCAAAATGTAAACGCAGGTTTTGGGCCAAACTTTGCCAACAGGTTGCAGGAGGATACGTTATCATTTAACACCCAATGAAGCAAGGAGCCTCAAACATTTGGAACACAATTGCAACAATAAGAAAGCACTTCGTCTGCAAATCAAAAATATGATTTAATAATTTAACACTGTTCAGGGGAGAAAAGGAAGAAAAAAAAAGGTCATCTTAAAAGCTAAAAAAGTTTACTAGCATTTTTTATCTATCTACTACTGTTGCAAAGAGCAAGACTATTTTTCCATTTTAGGAAACAGAACACCATCAGAGATGCCTCCAGACCAGAGAGTCTAATGATCATGACCAAGGGAATGATAGGGACCCTAATAACATGAACTACCGGGAACAGACAGCATTGGCATCATCAGCATCCGAAACTACTGCAACAGATGGATGGATACACGCCTAAGACTGGATATAGGAAGATCCATATATACCTATGGAGGATGTGGAGAGGAGGGAGGGTCTAAGACAAACATTATGGTCAAACAAAGGAATCTCTAATCTGCCCGACCTACATCCACCCATCTACTTTCTGGGACGCTTACGGCCACTCTTTGATCCACTCTTCTGGGCATTGTTTTTTCCCCCGCTTTTGTTCTCACTCTCCTCTGCCTTTCCTTTCTTTCCTGGTGAGGAAACTTCTTGGGCTTTCGATGAAGAATCAGATTTTCTTTTTTTGGCAGCAGAAGTTCCATTGGCACCAGCCTTGCTATTGCTATCACCCTTTCCCTTGTTTAATGGTGTTGCATCATCATACTTGGATGAGCTCTTGACCTTGTCGCCTTGTGTTTTGGGAGTTTCTTTCAGCTTACTTTTAGCTTTAGGAGTTGCATCCTTGGATTTATCATCCTTCTCTTCCTTGGCTTCAGTAGATCTCTCATCCTTGGACTTGCTTCTCTTACTGCTACTTCCCTTGGATTTGTTACTACTGTCCCTAGCACATAAAAGCAAAAAAAACAAGAGAGCTCTAAGCATCAGTTGTCACCAATCAGCATAAGATGAGGTCACAATGACATACCTTTTAGTTGAAGTGTTTATCTTTGTTTTCGAGGTTGAGGAATCCAATTCCTTTTTCCCTTTTTTCTTTTGATGCCTGGTAAAGTACCAAATCACAAATTAACAACAGATCTTAAAGCAGACAAAAACGGCCTTAGTGCATCACGAGAAAGCCTCCAAATCAAAGTATAGGTATGCATGCGGTCTAAAATTATCTTTGTTTCTTCGGGGTTTGCTAATTCTGCTATTTCTTGCTTATTGGTGGCTTTAAAGTACATATAGGCTACTACATGAGACCTACATATGAAGTGGCGTCCAGGACATACAGAGTAACATGCCACTCTCCCATACAAACATTAAACTAGTGAAGGTCGATCCTGCATCCTACTTCTCTAACAAAAATCTCACACAAGCCTCTTGTGCCCACCCAAGAACAAAAAGGCAAGGGAAAGAGGAAGCTAGAAATCTTCTGAAGTAGTTTTCGTGTTAACATACCTAAAAGGTAACATGTAACGGCATATTTTATCTAAAATGACGCTATAAAAGATCAAAATTGCATTTCAAACCAACTAGCGACTGTGTCATAACAGCCTTTCATGAAAAGATATTTCCATAATCAAAATGATGAATCATGAACATAATGAAGAATCCAGCTTCATATATAAAACCTTAAGACAGTCAACAGTTAACTAAGGATTTTCATAAGAAAGTTCGATTTCAGATAGTGGCAAACTCACGTTTCGGAAGAAGAATCGGGACTCAAAGCGCTGTCTTCCTGTTAGAAATATAGAAATGGGTTAGAAAAACTATAAGATCAACATATAATCATACTATCGGGTGAATACCTACTTCTGGTTCAAACTCTTCAATAGCTTCCCATGTCTCCTTCTTAAGGTCCAACTTCTCTATCTCACCGTCTGTGTATGTAACCTGCATTTATTAAATAATGATGCATGAAGTTCAAACCAAAATTCGACTATAAACACAAAGCAGAATAGCTGCAGATCTACAGAAAAATCACCCTGTGCTTTTTTGAAATACGATTGTAAGAGTCAACAGTGCCTTGATAAAACCTGCAGAACATCAAAGAAAAATATTAATGGTAAGCAATGATTCAAAGTTGTAATCACTTGAAAAGAAAATTAATATCTAGTACACAAAGAAAAACCAAAGCTGTAATAATTTATCACACTCAAAGATCAGCAAACCAACACCCTAGAAAAAGATCACATAGTACCACATGGTTGAGAGCCAGTGGCCATCTGTCAGAAGCATGAACACTACAGATAGCAATCAGCACTAAAGAATGCCCAAAAGGCTTCTGGACTCGAGAATCATCATGCAAATAACTATTAGAACTGGTTCTGAAATTCATAACCATGATTTTTTCTTACTTCTTGTCATCGGGCCACCAAACCTTGACTTTTTGCCCAATCAGTTCCTTGCCAGCATCAACAACAGACTTTGGTGTTTTCTCGGTCTGACATAACAAGAGGAACAAATCAATAACTGTGGACAGTATGTAAACCATAATATGAAACATATCCTAGCTTTATTAGAAAATAGCTGGGTGCTTCAAAACCAAAAATAAATGATTTGACTAACTAAAAATTAGATTTATCAGCAATACATTGGGTAAAAAGTATAAAAAAAATAAAAAGCATGCAACTCCTACAGAAACTTCCAAGAAAGACGAATCGAGGAGTCAAAATCACATCAAGGATATATATTAAAAGGTGACCAGGAAAAAAACATAAATCGGACGTCGGGAGCAGTGGAAGAGCTTAATTTATAATGAAATTATATGGAAAAATGGTAGAATGAACAACCTTAATCAAATAATGAGTACTACTAAACGTGATCTGATACCATACAAGTAAACCAACCAGCACCCACTACAAAAGTGAGTCCACCGGAAAAGTTGATCCATTTATTCATCAAGGGTAAAACTACAAAAAGAAGAAACTATCTACAGGAAAAGTGAAAAATTATGCACCGGTAGTCACCACAATATCAGATTTCACAGACGCGAAACCAGACAATATAAAAAGAGGGGGAAAAGAAAAGCATGCACCCAACACTACCAAAAAACTAATAAAGGTTGAGGATGTTTCCAGCAAAAAACGCATAAAAACACAGCGAGGTTGAGAGTAGCATTAAATAAAGTAACTGGAACTCAAAAAAAGAAATTAGCTTGTACATAGTAACAAGGACCGCGATTAAAGGATCAAAGTAATAAATGTAATGTGTATGCCACATGATCCATTCTAAACTTAATGTTATACAACCTAAGAACACCAAAATGCAAGAAGGATAACAGATCAGCAGCAGGTAAGTGTAACACAAGAAAGATATTAGCAAGAGCCAAGAAAGTAAGAATCGGTAGACCAACCACGTCACTTCCTGGAGCACGTTTTCTCTTTGATTTTGTACTAGGAGTTACCACCAGATGGCTCTGCTCTTTATCAGATGATTCCGTGGACTTTGGCGAAGAAACCTTCTTTCCATAAAATGATTGCAAGACAAAAGACCATCAGAAATCTACGCAAGAGTCTGCAAATTTAAAAACAAAGTAGAGTCAAAAAATTCTCATACCTTATCACTTGGTTCTCCGGTCACCTCTTTCGAGTTAACTTTTCCCCTTCCTTTTTTTGTTCTGATGTCCTTATCATGAGAGATTTCATCATCCTTGGAAGCATCCACTTCAATACATGGTTCTTCAGTAACATCCTTCTTGGTACTACTTGGTTCTCCAGTCACCTCTTTGGAATTAACTTTTCCCCTTCCTCTTTTTGTTCCGATGCTCTTGTCGCGAGGGATTTCATCCTCCTTGGAAGCATCGACCTCAATACATGATTCTCCAGTAACTTCCTTCTCAGTTTTACTTTTTCCCCTTCCATTTTTTGTTCTAACTTCCTCCTTGATATCGGACAGCTCATCCTCCTTGGAAGACTTATCATCTACTGTCTTGCTGGATAGTCCGACTGGCTTTGCTTCGGAATCACTTTCAGGTCCAGATTTTGTAGCTAAGATATCACCCATAAGACGTGAACTTCTTACTTCACTGGCTCTTGCCTTTCTACGCGATCTGGTATTTGTTTTTGCTCCTGAACTTTTTTTGACCTTAGAATCACTCTGTGAGATCACTTCTGCAGATGGAGGTGCTTCATCTTCTGAAACTGCTTGTTCTTCTTTGGAACCTTTCTCACCCTTATTCTCCTTATCGGAAACTACATCTGCGGATGGAGATGTTTGACCCTCATTCTGGTCCTGTGAGAAACCTCCCTTGTGCGCTGAAGATGAATCAAGTTCGCTATCTCGAGTATTGGTATTCTTCTTTTGCTGCCTAGCACCTTTCTTGGAATGAGTTTCTTCAAGAAGACTCTGACTATGGGATGGTGAAGCAGCATCTACAGTTTCATTTTGCGACACAGTTGATGACTTCAGTTTTTCATTTTCCGAAGGCCCGGCTGTCTCACCTAAAGAGCACTCTTTCAGAGGTGAACTATTAGCTTCCGCACTGTGACTCTTCTTCTTGTCTTCATGTTCTCCATCTTGTTTGTCACTTAATGTCCGGGAACGGTCAGACACTTCTGCTGAATGTATAGAAGTATTAAGCTTCTGATCTTCTGGCTCCATAACAACAGGGTCTAGATTAGTTTCTGAATCAGCTGTTTTTGATGTGTTCACATTAAGTTCATCTTCCGTGGGTCGAATAGTAGCACTAGAAATCACTTCCTTCTGCAAGCCATCTGAACTTATCAGAGTGTCACTTTTCCCAGAAGTACCATTGCTCGTTACTGGCTTTTCTGATTTTCTAGCAATGGATTCCAAAGCTCCTGAAGTCACAACTGGCTTCTTCTCTTCAGCCACTTCTGGCTTCTGCACTTCAGCAACTTCTTCCTTTTCCTCGGCCACTTCAGGCTTCTCTTCCTCGGCCACCTCCGGCTTCTCTTCCTCCGCCACCTCCGGCTTCTCTTCCTCCGCCACCTCCGGCTTCTCTTCCTCCGCCCCCTCTGGTTTCTCTTCCTCGGCCGCCTCTGGTTTCTGCTCCTCAGCAACCTCAGGCTTCTGCTCATCCGCCTCAGGCTTCTGCTCATCCGCCTCAGGCTTCTGCTCATCTACTACCTGATATATCAAATTTAAAAATCTAATGAACCAATGTTGGAGAAGACAGATATCAAAATAGATCGGAAAAGAAGTTCGATAAATAAGATAGAAGAGTTTTGCAATGAATGTACCTGTGTTGCCTCATGAGAGTCGACCGTTAATTTTGTTTTCTCCTGATCATCCTGGAACATGACAATGATCATAGAACTTGTTAGCATCATTAATTCAAGTCCACACACCAGTATAGGCCTCACCAATAGTCAACAACTCATTAATTTTATCCAAAACTAATGGAAAGTTTTCCATCTGTATAAAGACTAGAATGGAAATCACCAGCATCAATTAGTTTTAGATTACTAATCAATAGCCAGAGCCTCACCAGATGTTCTTCAAAAGCACACACATCATCATTCTTGATATTCCCACAGGACTCCTGGCATATGGCAGCAACAACTTTACTGTAATCATGCACAGAAGTGCTCAAGGATAATACCGCCTGCATCAAGTAAGGCTTGACTTTGGCAGCACATTTTTCAAGAACTTCCTCCGCCAATCTTTTTGCAATAGGTAAAACATCCTGAGTAATGATAAATCGTGTACAAGTAAAGACGTGAGTTGTAAAAAAAAGTCAAAATAGAAGAAAGAAAAAGCAAAGTGAAAAACAAAGTTATAGAATGAATAGAAGTTCCAACATCCCCAAGGTCGCAGATAATATGAAGAAAAAAACGTTATTGAACAAATCTTTGCATGCACGTACATACGCTATAAATATGCGGAAGGACATGTAATAACATCTTATAACATATAATAAGACCCATGTTATCAACTATTATCAGTTCAAACTTCAAACTTTGAGATAACCCTGCAGCCAGTAAAAGATAATTTCGATTAAAACCGAAGAATGATGTACCTGATTCTCCTTTTTAACGCTATTTAAGAGTGGACAAAGAAGCTCTGTTGATATTTCTTCACTTTCCTCTAAAACTAGAACCATAATTGTCTCCATCGAGGAAAATATAGCGTGCTGATTATCCCTGGAAATCAATGTAATATCATTAAAAAAAATGTACACTGAGGTATGCAAACCATGCCAAGGAGCTTCTTCGTTTCAATGTAGTGGGCTGTACACAACTAACTTGCCAAAGACCAAAGCCCACTAGAACATGTACATAATGCCAGAGAACATGTACTAACCATACCTTTGCAACAGTAAGTACACTCATCGTTGAAGCACGTAAACAAATAAACATGCATGTTCATGATTTTCTGCTCCAAGTCCAAAACCATATTTCAAACTACAAAGAAATGTTGTTTCCTAAAGGAAGATACCACTACATGATCAAACATCTACATACAGGCTAGACTTAGCTTCAGTTTTAGATGCCAGCAGGCTCAAGTTACGGACACATGCACCTTTCAAAACACTACTAACAAGGGCTTCCTGCAATCTATAGCATGTCTCCCTGTTGTGTGCACACAACGACTACTTATCACTAGTTAAAATGTAAAATTATGAAAACCGGGAAAAGCAAAATGAAGTACTCAATATTCCCAGACAATTTAGCATTGACAATACAATAGATTTAGACCATGTTTCTGCATAGGTAACAAAATATCTAGCAGTGACCAGCCTAGAGAAGGTGTATGCTCAACAACACAAATCAGCAACATATCCAACACAACAAATGATGGCTATCCAACTAGGATCAAGAAGATGACATTGGATGGAAGTCCAAATAGAAAAGAGTTTAGAGACTTCATTACCTAATGGCTTTCAGAAAATGCTGAAACATCTCAATTATCAACCCATCACATTCCAAGTCCAGCATGACTACACAGGATCGAACCTTTGCTACAGTTTCCAGTATCGAAGCTCTCTTATGATATGAGCGGCTAGAGGTATCATAGAGTTTCTCAAATGAACCAACAATCAGTTGAAAAATCTCCTGTGTGTAGAGCAGAAAGACAGAATCAGAAACAGAAACAGGAAAACTGAGGCATAATGGTGTGTCTTCGTTAAAACTTAAAAGCCTTGAAACAGGAAAGTAGAATAATTAGCCAAAGAACATAAGCTTGCTTTGTTAACCTTCATCTGATCATCTTCATAAGGAGCATCTGGTGCTGTAATTCGTGTAATCTCACTTATGCAAGATGCCACTGATACTTTCACGTCCACATCAGGGTGCCGCAACAATTCCTTCGCAACCAATGCCTTGATTGAGGGAGCCAGAGCATTATGCATCGATTCAGATGGTGATTGCTCCACTTTGGACAGATGTATTTCAACTTTCTAAAAATAATAAAGAAGACAGAGGAACAAATAAAAGAAATGTATAATCCATCATTGTAACAACCAGCAACAAGAGAAGTTCTGAAACATAAGAAAAATCAGATCAAAACTGTACTCCAAAAACCATAAATCTATGACAGATCTGTCGAGCATCGTGATCAACAGTGAACTTCACAGGGGAGATTAACAAAACAAGGATTTAAAAGTTCCAATTACCTATAATTTATCTGTTTAGCAGGCAAACTAGCATTAAATCTTAGAAACCTCTAGATTTTATGCCAAGTACACATCTTTAATTGACTAATAACTTCTATCAGTTAAAAACCTAAGCATCCTAACACTACAGCTATAAATCGGACATACTAGGGTTACAAATCACATCCCTCTTAGATGTTATAAACCCTATTAATTGAAAACAAAGAGAAACATTATGAGAGAAAACATATCTAAAACCGATCTACTCTTAAAATAACCCTATTATCTGAAGGTACAATTCGTTATTTCCAGAAATGAAATAACATAATTCTTCATAACAAAAACAAAATAACAAAAACTTAAAAAAAGCCTTCTGAAATCAACAAAACAAAACATAAAAAACTGCACAAGTAGTAAGGGTAAAACTCTCCTTAAGAGGGAATACTCACATCCAAAATATGTAAAAGTTGATCAACAGATGAAGGTGGTTTGAGAAGCTTTTTCCCATATTCCATAAGCTGACTCTCTAGAAGTTTGTCAGCAGCAGCCATTTTCTCTATCTCTTTAGAGATCCTCAATAATCACTTTCTTCTTGCAAAATTCCACTTAAACTTCACACCATACCAAACCCTAACCCCCAAACAGGAACAAGAAAAATAAACCCTAGAAAACAAAACAAACAGCAAAAACAAATATATCAACAAAACAAACTCCAAATCTAGGGTTCCTTAAACAAACAACATTAGAAAAACCTTAAAATAAACAGAAACCAAAGTATATTTTTTTTGATTTTGAAGATTACCTTAGTATCAAACTGAATTTTAAGGTTTTTCGCGCTTCTCCTCCTTTTTTTTCTCTCTCTCTCGAGCTCTCTCTCGCTTTTTGACAAATACTACTACTCAAACTCAATTTTGAAGAGAATATAAATAATAAAACAATCCCACGGTCGGATTTTCATGGTTTATGGATTTCAGTTGAATACCAATTTTGGAGTCCGAGTCAAATTTACATACGTGACCTTTGTTTATTTGGATTCTTACCTGGTAACAACTAATTCAACTTTTTATTTTGTGAGTGAATTTTTGTTATAATCATTTTGCTTTTTGCTTTTGGCATTTTTGAAAAATACTGAGCTTAAATTTTGATTCATGTTTGATGCCAATGATATTGGTTACAATCGAAATGTGAATATTCACAGGTATCCAAAATAATAAATTTATTAGAAAAAAAATTTAGAAAAACATATAAAAGAATACCCAGGATCATTATTTAATACGACGGAATATGTATTTGCTTATTTAACAAGAGATTGTACTAACACTGAGTAACGGCTATAAAAACTGTCTTACGGGTTTTTGGCGCGACTTCTTAGTGGCGCTGGCGCGAATAATAATAACGATAACTAACATTTATTGATACCATTACGCGAAAAAAAAATCTTGAATTAAGTGATGTAACTATAAAATGACTTTTAGATATTGAATAATGAAAGTACACGGATCAACGATTTTACCAGAATTACGATATCGTTAAATTCACCTGAAAAATTCCTTATGTTCACGTGAAAAATTAATACTCGTAAAAACTAATTATTTTTTTTTTAACTATAATGTTATGTTGGTACATGATAGTAATTTATTTATTTTCATCAACCCTCACAAAATTGTGCTAGGGGTATATGAGTAATTTCGCCACTTTGGCACATTAATGTTCGAAAAGATTTGTTATTGTCATGGAATGAATTATCCTTTTCATTGAAGAACTTTCTATCTACTATATGATTTGAACAACTTATATGATTCGATTGTTTCCATCATCCATTTGGAGGTGTGGTAGGTACATGCGTGGACGGATATGGGAGGAAATATAAATTCCTTCCGGTTTTGTTAGCTCCCTCTCATCCGGATTAGCAGGTGATGATATCAACAACGATTTTGGGTTGAAAGCCGTTAACGTTAGGTGGCGGTAACATCAACCAAGTTCAAGTTCGAAACTCATCAACCCCGACAACAATGAGAAAAGAAAAAATCAATTATAAATCCTAATAGTTAAAAACACAGTAAATTGTTGACAGGGGTTTGTGGGGCAACACAAACCTTCAGGTAGACTAGAGATGACAGAGATTCAGATTGGTACTAAAGAATTTTATTTCATCAACAAAATTACTACTATGAGCAGAAAGCTTCAGTATTCCACATTCAATCATTAATCTTAATAATGTTTCTTGGTTTTGATCTTACACATTCCCGTAACGTGAAGTAGAAACACAAACCTAAGGGTTCACATTGATCCCCCGTATATCTGCTTGAACCCTACACACAAGCTCATCTCTAATTGTTCCCACTTATAGCACAGCAACAGCATGAGCCACCCCAGTATGAAGTTGCCCTTTCTTACTTGACCAACAACAACCCGGTCACATTGTTGAAGCTTTAGCAAAACTAGAAAACCTGGAGAATTCATCTTGTAACAGAATCTGTGGGTTGCCTTCCTCGACCTATGAAAGAATACATAAAAACAAATAGAAAATATGGTCAGTATCGTTGCAATCATTTCACTGAGATACCCATCAAATTGATCTTAGTTCCACGAATGTGCCACAAATGGGAGAGCCTTCCCTTGCATTTTCAAGTTCAAAACAAAAGTCTAGTCGATAACAAGATTAGAAATTAAAGGGACTAAAGATGTGTGTTATAGCTCACCAGGCTCCCTTGGTCAAAAATCAGAATCTTATCCATGTTCATAACGGTGGAAATTCGATGAGCAATCGTAATCACTGTTCTGCCTTTGGTTTCACTGGATATAGCATTTTGTAGTAACTTCGCTGTTTGAGTGTCTACACTGGCAGTGCACTCATCCAAACAAAGTACCTGCCAAATTATTGTCAATTAGCATCTGAATGAGATTAAACCAATAACTAGCATCCCGCACAGTTCCGTTCTAAGGATTAAGTTAAAGTATTGCCTTAGAAGATTTCAACAAAGCACGAGCAAGGCACAAAAGCTGTCGTTGCCCAACAGAAAATGAAAATCCATTTTCTTTCACGTGAATGTCCAAGCCTCCTGCTGCTTCAACCTCATCCTTAACATGGCATTTATCAAGAACCTCCCAAATTTTTGAGTCGCTTGTCACCCCGTATGGATCTATATTGTCCCTGAGATTGATGAGATAAAAACCACATCAGATGCTTTAATATGAAAACAATATATAGATTGAAACTCTTTTTTTTGTTCAAACAAAAGGAGTAAATCTAACACTAAATATCAATAAGAAATACAATTTCTTAGGGGTATCACCTAAGCAGTCCTTCGAACAAAAATGGGCTCTGAGGAACAACAGCAAAATGTGACCGAAGATCTCTAATAGCACTGTCAGCAATATCTACATCATCCACTATAACACACCCTCCACATATTGAATTAAGGCGAAAAAGGGCATTTATCACACTCGATTTTCCAGCACCCGTTCTTCCAATTACTCCAACCTGATCACATACCACAAGAGAGTTCGCTTATTTGGATGTCTAGTCAACACAACGGCAAGGACACTATATGTAAATACCAATTTTGAAGACAAATCCATATCAGGCTTGGATGTGCGCTGACCTGTGTCCCTCCTGCAACAGTAAAAGTAATACCCCGGAGAGCAGGTGGCGAAGATGGCAAATACCGCAAGGTAACATTTTGAAATTCAATCTTTCCTAGGAAGGGCCAATCTTTGTGCAGAGGTTTGCATCCCTGAAATTCTTCTTCGGGGACATCCTTATACTAGATATAATAGTATCACCGAAAGTAAGTTGAGAAGCAAACGAATACGCCAAAAAAAAAAACATCATTTCGTTTTTTATTAACGACAAAAAAGAGATGAGCGCTGTTTTAAGTATATGTCAACACAGAAGTTCCATACCTGCAGCACCCGTTCAACAGAAACCATTTCCTTTTCTGTTTCAGTGAAACTGGATAAGTAACTGCTCAACAGAGATACAATTGGAGCCGTATACGAGAGAGCCAAGCCCACCTGAACCAATTTTTAGAATACATCAACGGTTACCTAATCAGCTAAAAAAAACTGAAGATGGAATACAGTACACGTAAGACATGAACGGGAAAACGGGGATATCTTACTAGTCCAGGTGTACCCAAGCTGATAGGAAAATGGGCACGGCTTCCAAGAACAGCCATCAGGGCCACGAAAGAGATTATAAATGCTGCTAGCAACTACAACATAATACTGTAAGAAACACCACAAGAAAGGTACTGTAGACTACAGATATTCGTATTGATAAAACAAACATGAGTCAGATTGGTAGAAAAAGTGGAACAAACATCTACACTAGTTAAAAAGAAAACGCAATGTACTACCACTGATAGCAGTTACCAAAAGCAGAAGAGTTAGTGAGGCATACTTGTAAGCGCAGAGAAAGCCATAAACTTGCTATCAACTCTGAGTACGAGGTTTTCTGATACAATGCAATGTGATCCATGAATCTACCTAAGAAATAATCCTGTCAAGTACCATCAAACCATCAAAAGCAGTTACTTTCAGGGTGATAAAAATCATCTCCATCAAGATAGAATAACATACTAGACTAGTCTACTCATCTAGCAAAGAAGGAAACTTATTATGCTGGCATAATTTTGTTAGAAACATTTTACTGTGGCACGATACCGTTAAGAGACTAGTCCCTGAGAACCTTCTCTTACAGGTGGAAGGTTGCACTGTAGCAGACTGCAACAGTTTACTTATATTTACCACATTAACACTAAATGAGCAAATGATCACTGAATTTACTTTCCTTAATAGGATCACCAAATTGATTATTTTATAATCAACAAAGTACCCAATATCAATAAATTTTAGTGAGCTTGTCCCACCATTTATCACATCACATGATAAACAGATTGTTTATGCTCAAAAACGATAGATAACCTTTTAAAATATACCAAAAAGGCAAAATCTTCCCAAGGAAAGGAGGTTTGTGCGATTCTGCTATGAGATGTTCATATTTCAATAGGTTACAACTTACGTGACTAAATCTGACAGAATTAATAGTTCCACAAATCCCTTTTAGTTGAGAGAAAGTTGAGTATCACTAGGTACATTCATGATTAGTTGATAACTTGAAGAAGGATGTATACTTGTTACAATTCTACATTATCATATCAAAATTAACTTCTTCTTTTTTGATCGAATTAACTTGCTGAACAATTCATTTTACCTACCTCCGCTTTGAATGCTCTGATAGTTGATGACCCATCTAGTGTTTCTGTGAAAGATGTATAAATAGGAGAACGAGAAACACTGTCAAGCCTCCGCAGCTCACGGGATGTTGCTCTATAGTAAAACTGACAGAATTGACAACTACATGTTAGATTGACGATGGAATTTACACAGCATGCTTAGCTTTATCAAAAGAATCGAAATTCTGCAGCCTTAAATACAAGATAAGCAATCACTGCAAAAGGTACACCAAAACCGCAGAATAAAGGAACGCAAGAGACAGTAGAAGAAAAATAACGAAGAAGAAAGAATAAGACCAGAATCCCAGTAGTGAGATTGCGGAGACAAGTTTGGTGCAAGACAAAAATAAACACAAAATACGAAAGAGGGTACCGAGGCAACTTCAATCCCAATAAACTGATAACATGTCGCAGGACATTACAGTACACAATATGCATGGAAGACTATCAAGACAGAGCAAGTCAAGCACACGGCGCCACCAAATATGACCTACTGAAGTAGAACTATAGCTACACAAATATGAGTTATTGCACGAATACCTGTAACTTGCTGTAAATATACCACAGCGGCAGTAGCAGAAGCAAAAATATGACCTGCAGAATCCACCAGTCGCAGAAATCATATATTATAGCCAGAGAGAGGAAAAATAAGAACTCGACAAAGGGAGCTCCACCATCGCTTTATTGTAGTTATTTTCTTTTTATATGAAGGAATGAATGCCATACTATTGGTCAATAGTGTGTAGAAGGAAAAAACACGGCTACCTGTACATATGATAATACTGCTGCGATGCCCACGAGGCCAACAAAATTAGCTAAGAGAATGTTAAGAATGAAAGGAAGTGAGTCATCAATCATGTATAGATCTGATGACAATCTGCACAAAAATAGAAATCAATCCATAAAACAAGATTGAAGTGGAGTTATTAAGGTTTCTCAAACATATATCATCCCCACCTGTTCAGCAACCTTCCAGTTGGTGTCCTATCAAAGAAATTTACAGGTGCACTGATCAATTTGTTTAGAAGGTCACTGTGCACCTGAACTGCAGCTCTTAGACCTCCAAATGCAAAAGAGAACGCCCTTACCAAGGTTAAGAGAGAATTTAAGAGACAGAAGACAGAGAGAACAACCTGTAAAAACAATCTCATGATTAGTCAGAAGAAGATTTTCCTACTCTTGAACTTTCTAACATGGATAATCCTAGTTGATATCCATGATCCATCTGTTGAATTCTTGAGAAAGTAGATATCATTCAACCTAGTACCACTATGTTGATTACCAGATAAAAGGATGTGGAATAATTAGCTTTGTGCCTCCCCGTAACCGAATCAACCCAGTATGATAACCACAAATCATTTCCATTACGTGATGCTTGCATTAAAACAGCCGAGATACAAATTATAATAACCACTGGCCAGCTGGAAAATTCGGCATATGCTCTGCAAGATGCAGACTGATCAGCTATGTTAAAAAATTCAAAGCATAAGAACCTAGTTAAATATATTATGACAGGTCAACTGAAAAACTGCACTAACATTGAATCTTAACACCATAATAAAACCTATTTCGTGAACTTCCAAACAAAAATGTCTACATGAGACGCCTTTCTTTAGTAATTACTGATTAGGAAAACAGATTCGTCCAAATATAGCTTACAATGATTATAATCACCCTTATGATGTACATAGAAGGAAGACATTGTACCCTTTTATGATATTTACCCATTTTATCATATTGTGGAATGTAGCACTCACTTATATACGCTGAGTTCAACTTTGCCCTCCTTTCTCAGCTCTGCTTCAATGAATTCTTGTGGTTCATCCTGAGAAGTTGCAGTGTTTCCTTGCAGCAGGACCTCATATTTTCTATCAAGTGAAACTCCGATATTACTATCTTGCCGTGCAAATTGGGATGCTGAAACCATTGATTCTTCAAACAATGAGACTCTTACATGCGGAGAGATTGAGTATTCAGCCAAACTTCCTGACCATTTGACTTCTCCTTTGTCCATAATAACAATCATGTCAGCAGACTGCATTGCCTGTTGGGTTAAAATAAAAAACATATGATTCCTTTGTTTCTCATATTTCCTGAAAGTATCAAGTCAAATTTTGACTATCACAAAAAACTGGGTCAAGTCAAGCCAGCTTGGTAACATGAATATTTCACCTTCATTTCAAACTCACCATTCAAAGAAAGAGATTAAACTTAGCTAAAAGTTTAACGAACTAATAAGTATGTTTCTCAACGTTAACCAAGGACGGCGATCCACATTTTCTATTAGCTCAATAAATTCCAGGCCAGCAATATTGAAGATCTTTGATTAGATGTCAATAAATCTACCTTGCAACAAATCGCAATCTGCCGCAAACCTTAAAAGAGACTTGTATTATCTCCCAAACAATGTGACAATTTTTTGCATAAGGGTATTTATGGTACCGTAATATATTAATCGACATCTAAACTGTGGTATATTTGCTTTCACATAATAGACCCTCATATTTAGAAGAATCGAGAAATAAAAGACTACAAAGTAGACAATAAATAATAAGAACAATCACTCTTTCTGTAATATAGCTAGGTATGGAACACTGGAACTAAGCATGCTACTACCAGTAATTATTGACTTTTCAAAACTCACCTTTAGCTTATTCATAAATAACGTAGTAAAATTAGAGGTCGGAATGGTCAACCTGAACATTATGAGTACAGAGGACACGTGTCTGCCAATTCATTAAAGGGCCCAAAATGGCTCTGTATAAAATCCAGGAAGCAACTTGAGTGTCAACTGCGCTGAGAACATCATCTAGCATAAATATATCCGCACCAGAGTACATGGCCCTATAGATTACTTGACTTAATCAATACCTTGAGAAAAAATTGTACAAAAAAATAAATCTAGTGAATGAGTCAATAAGAGGAGCTTTTACCTCGCGAGTGAAAGACGTGCTTTCTGTCCACCTGATAAATTGACTCCCTTCTCCCCTATATAAGCTAGGTCACCTCCAACCATCAAGGAAATATCTACATCAAGAGTGCATGCTTGTAGCACTTCTGCATATCTACAAAAAGTGGAGAGGAAAATACAAATCAAGAGCAAATAAGTGAGCTTCATATGATGAGTTTATGCTAAGGAGTTCAGTAACAACAAAATATGTATTTTCTGATTACTATTCACATTAACAACTCTAATGAACAGAATTTTCATCCTATTAAGATGTATTTCAAGTTTGCACGTGTACCTTTTCGCATCATACTCCCTTCCAAACAAAATATTGTCACGCACAGTGCCCGACAATATCCACGGGACCTACAATTGCAATTAGTAACAACCAGCATAAGGGTACTGCAGTAATAGCCATATTCTACATACTTCTGAATACAAAAAGTCGAACCTGTGATGCATATGCTATTGAACCAAATGAGTGTATGCTTCCATGAATGAGCAGCGTTTCTCCAAGAATTGAATTTAACAAGGATGATTTCCCAGAACCTACCTGAAGGCATGGGCCCGAAAAAGCAAGTGCGAAAGTATTCAACAAATCTACAAAATGAACTATATTATAAATATAAAATGATCACATTTCACTAGTGATTCACATATGCTGGCGTAAAGAAAGTCTTATGTGATTCACCTTACCAATTTAATTACCTATTCCCAACAATGAAATTGCTCTACTATAAACTCTGATAAATTACTGCGATCTACTAATACCGTGTATCCAAAAAAAAGAATTACGACAGTGATAAAGAAATTTTTAGTGCTACAGTGTTGATGTGAAATTTGTAATATAGAAAGTAATATGAACCAGTAACATCGGTTTACCTCTCCGATTACTACAACAAGTGATCCTTTAGGAAGGTCCAGAGTTATCGCATTCAGCACAGAGCTACGGTCCTCACCGTTGCTGTTCAACCATGTACATGATGCATCTCGGATGATAACCGCCATATGATCAAAATTAATATCAACCAAGGGGTTGAAGAGAAATTTCGATGACGGGTCAGCTGTGAGTACCCGTTGAGAAATATGCTCGGGACATGAGAGAAATTTAGCCAATCTCCTAGTAGATATGATAGCCTGAAAGGTATAATAGAAGTGTGAGAAATTTTAAAAGAATAGCACGCCAGCTACAATGAGCAATTAAATTTTAACAACTGGACATGGAAAACTCACATCAATCAACCCGTTAATGACCCATGGGAACGAATTTAACGGAGAGATCAAGGTATTGAAAAGAGATAGACATGTGAAAACCTGTAAATACGGAATTGAATTATTTAAATGAACGCAGATTATAAAAATAATTATTAGCAAGGAAATCCATCAAAATTACCGTTGCGGCATTGAGTGAATGCCCTGTCAACACAAAGAGTCCAAATGTGAACAGCGAAAAGAGTGTTGGTGTGGTTGCCCAAAAGAATACACACCATGCATCCAAATACTTCCTAGTCTGATAGAGATGGCTAAAAATATTGGAACTTATTTGACTGATATACACAATGAATGAACTTAAGCCAACAAAGAGTTCCCTATTATCAATGTTAATCCAAACAATCGAAAGAACGATTTCCATACAGATAAATACTTCACTTCCAGGGATCTGGCCACCCTTAAACGATCTGCAAACAAAAGCTCCCATCCATACATCTTCAATGTACGGATATAAGTCAAAAGTTCTCCTGCTTTTCTGATTCTGCCCAAGTTACATGTTTGGAACGAATTATTAACATGCATAATAGGTGGTGTGTGCTAGATTTTCTCAGCTACATGATGGGAGAAGTAACAGATGAACTTTTAACCAGTACGTAGTTTATGAGAGGTAAAAATAGATGCATGACTATCGCATGTCCCATTGGTAGTTTTTCCATTGGTTGGTACAATACAACTTTCACTGATCAGTATACAACTTTTACTCCCTGCTTAGGGGAGCAGGAAACCATGCCTCATACAGGCGCTTCATTTTCGAATGGAATGTACTTCCTACATCTAAAAACCTGATACCTCTGAGTCAGCCATGATTTTCTCTCATTAGGATAATATAGTTCAACACTTCAACTTGCAACAGTAAAATGTTAAACAACCTACAAGTGTTTCATAACAAATATCATTGTCTACTCCTTCAGTCCCATAATCTATCAACAGACATTACATAAACTAACTCAGACATAAAACAAACACATCTTTAAGACATACTCAGGACATGCTACAACAAAGCGAAAGCGGTTTGACACTTCAAAAATGTTGCCTACATTGCCTAAAGAGAAGGTTGACTTCCTAGTCATGCTTGATCTTTAAACCAACTAATGCTTCTTAATGAACTGGCACACTTTTATGCCAACAGTTAAAAAGATAAAGAGATGCGCTTCATTATGCAAACCAAAAAGAAGATTTGGATTCTAATTCCTTCAGATTGAAGATGGCAAAGAACGCATTTCACAAAGCCCTTCAAATAAGAACATTATCAATGCTCGAAGGAAGATAACATAGAACAAGTAAATCTACCTCTCATCCTTTTGCTTCATCATTTCCTCTGTCGCTCTTGCGATCAAAGTAGAGAGCCATTTATTCACTGTGATTGAAAATTCGCAACTTCAGAAAAAGCGTCCAAGGACCACGACTTAGCCCCTTTTAGTAACAACAGTCAACAATAACAGCACTTTAACAAATCTAACAACAGTTTAGACTTGTTAGATTTCTAGTTATATGTTCTACAGAACCAGAAGCATACCAGGTATTAGCAACACCGTTATTGTGATTCCAGAAAGGAAAGCAAATTTGACTTGAGTGTACAGTAGATACAGTGCCACTCCAATTTGTAAAGGCAGACTGCAATGCCAACAAGAGTATTTTATAACGGGTAAGCCATTAAACGAAAAGGCATAACTGTACATGATAGGGAGAGCAAAAGACTAATACCACTTACACTGTAACAAACATAATGAGAAATTTGTAAATATCAAACAGAAACCAAATATAAAAAATGGGTATCATGCGCTTTCAAGGTTATAGGATGTCGAATGAGCATAATCTGCAACTCAATGACCAACCAGGGAACAACCTTTTAGATTAACATGAGCTACAAAACACCATGAAGCAGTAAGGTACCTTCCTTCCAGAGTACATGGAAGCAGCCTAGCTTCCTATGACTATCTTTAGAGCATAAAGAAGACCATTGAGTACTACTCGCGTAGGTTCTAACTCCCGACAAAACCCTGAACTGTACCTGAACTGTACGTGTAAAAATTACAATATCTACCAACTTCCAATTCTTTTAATCTACTAGCCCGCTAACAGCCAAACGAACTTTTGATTAATTTTGGTCACCGATCTACCCGTAACCTTCTGGCTACATCCTTTGTACTCCTTTTTATCAATATTTTTCTCGATCTATCCAACAAAAAAAGAAAATTATTTACGAGCTTTGTCTAAAAACTAACAAGGGAATTGGAAGGCATGTGACAGTCCTATGCCATCAGCAAATAATAATTTCTGTATAACTAAATCAAGGGAACATTGTGGAATCCTTTAAACCGAAACCCTAGATATGTCAGATCCAATGAGAAAGCTAGAAGGAAGGATAAAAAGGTTATAAACACACTAAGAAAAACCACTACGCTATTGCTCTACCAGGTCTTAAAGCATACACCTAAACTACAGAGAAGCAAAAGAAAGAAAACCAGAGTAGAAAGAACAAAAACATCGCCCCCATGTTGCATATGAAAAACAGCTGTTAGAATTTCAGTTCTTAGAGTTGAGCTTAACTTTCAACTCACAAGATAATAGTGAAAAATGATCGTACCTCCACATATCATGGAAGCTGTTAAACAGGTTCACAGTTCGATCAGCATCCACAGACATGAATGTCTGAATTTCACCTTCAGAAAATTTTGAGCGTTCGGAAAGGCTAATGCTGAGGCACTGGAAAAAGGGTAGCCAAAAAACTGTTGGTAACCAGTTCAGTTAATATTAAGCTTTAACTATGTGCTCACAACATTCAGAAAAATAAACCTACTTTGGACATTTAAATAAAAATCAATCATTGACTTACCTTGTGATACATAATTGTCATTATACTGGACCTTAGCTTTAGTTTTAGTTTCGCTAGGAGAAAAGTATATTGTGTATCCATGAACGACCTGTGGGTCGAGGAGAATATATGTTAGTCAAAGTATCAAAACACCTGAGTATATAAAAGAATTGGCATGTATTCATATGTTTCAGTTGGCAAGTCTCCAGATCAACTAACCAAAACATTCAATTGAAACAAATAATCTGATCAGTTAAAGAAGTACAGCAAAGAAATTTACATATGTTTCAGTTTTCCTGAAAACTAAAGCGATATACTGAAAATATTCAGTTCTTTAACAGACTTCGAGTAGTTCTAAATAATCTCTATTCTCAAATTAAGGAATGGAGTGTAATTGTCCTTAACTCTAGCTTCCCTGTCCATTTCAATGGTCTACTCATTTTCTTCTACATCCTTCGTCTCTTCTTTCTGTCTACAAATTTTACCTTTAAGGATTTTCATTCACCAAACACGAGGTGCAGTTTCATCGGACAGCTACTCGACATCAACTCAGCTTCTTTTAAGATCGCAGGATCTCATAGAAGAGACATGTGTTCTTACCACTCTAATATTACAAATATTTAACCATTGATCTCTAGTCAGATTCCAAGCTATTCCCTGCTTTGCTACATCATTTCAGATTGTTTTTACCAGAAGAAAGTTACAACATCAAACTTGTTTTTCTCAAATTCTTTTTGAAAGTGATTTGCAATTTTAAAGTACCCATGTTACGCAAGGCAAACTACTGCAGAATTGATGTTCTAACACATGGAGTACCAGAGTTTACAAAATTCGTTACATGAATTTGCTAAATGTTAAACTCCAAAATTGATAAAGGTCTGAGCGTGACTTGTAAAGAAGGAACTAAGTATTATTAAGAGAATATGATAAGTAGTTCATTTTAAGCAACTGCTGTTTCTGTTGCAAGTTTTCAAACAGGCAGCAAACTAAAAGAAAATATTAATAATTCAAGAAGGTTGTTTTTATTCTGGGAACGTCTTAAAGATGAAAGATGGAGTTTAAAATACATAAAAGATCAGATATAAAAATGACGGCATCAAAATATTATTGCAAATGCTAAAGAAGAGAAGTACTTAATGATGGATGTAAGGCCCAAGGAAATGGCAAGAACGTAGCCATCCAAATGCCCGGAGCCTGAATATATTAAAGACATCAACACCAAACTATTGTCAGTCATAGCTCACATCACAGAAGTAAAGAAACTGAAAATAGTCAGGTAGTTGAGAATTATACGTTGAACCCTATCAAATGATACAATGTATTTCGTATATTTCACCGCATTTTCAGAAAAAAAAAAGACAGAGGACCAAAGGATTCTAGACCTTCTAGCTGCGTTGAAAGTGTGAAAAGACTGACAGCGCAAAAAACTTGGAAAAATAACAAGATTCTGATGCACAAGTCGGTTTTGTATTTGAACTATGTGAGTAGAAGTTTAAGACTCCTAGCAAATACTCGCTGAGTCAGTCCAAGCAGTCCGATAAAAGGATGAAACTTAAGGCAATAAAGACTAAATAAAATGAGGAAACTGGAAAATCTCCTGCTACCGAGAGAACAGATTAATTAGGGGTCGCAAGGAAAATGGCCCTCAGTAAGAAGTCAGTACTATCCAGCATAGACATCAACAAGCATTTTAGGATGCGAGCAATTTCCTGATTTCTCAAAGAAGTCAGGTGGAGATACACAGTTAAAAGAGCATCCTTGGCTAATTCATATCTCCAGCCTTCTTACAGGAATGGATACTAAAGTCAAGATCTAATTAACAGCCTTATAAAATTTTAATAAAGTTATAGAGATTCAGATGTGATGACTATTCTTCTCATTCAAGATTTCGTAAGTGCACAGATTTTATTCAAAAGAAGTATGAAAATCACAGTGTAGACATGACATGACCACATGGACAAAATTGCAGAATATTAAAAATTATTTGATTAACAAAATCAATTTCCCCCTTTAGAGCATTAAAGTACATGCATAAGGTAGCTTCACTAACTATTGGAAAAAAAAATAGAACTAACCGAAAGGAAGTCAAATTACAACACCTTGTTGAAGAAACCAAATAAGTCTATTCAGAAGTAATGGTCCCACAAAACCAAGACAGTCATTCACTACCTGCATATAATTGCAAAACCCAGTAAAACATTTGAAAAGGATACAGCGTCACAGTGCTAGTTTAAAGAGCACAAAGACATCATGCATAATTAGCATATTTTATATATGCAAGCTAAAACCAATGATGTATCCAACAAGGATGCCCTACGCGTGACTTTCTTCAACTCAAACAGCTCTGCAGTAATATACTCTAGACGTACATAGTTAAACTACCCAACCAAAAGTTTATACAAAACAAAGATTGATCAAATTGTAAGATATTGTTAAGTCAGGGAGCTCTAGGATTTTCATTTTGCCAGCCTATAACATTTGATTACACAGATAAAAATTGGAAAAATTGTTTTTACAAAGTAGGGACTCGTTACGAGGAAAACTGAACTACAGTATCCTTCAAGATTATATGTGATGAACATGAAACATACTTAATTTTGTAAAGACAAGACACTAAAACTGTAACCATGGAAGAAGATGACTGTGGAAGTATTACCTTTAATAAACCAAGATACATATATTGCCAGCCATATGCATAACAAATTGCTCTAAACAATGAAGGATGTGTTTTATGGTCCCTCTGTTCAGCTACCCAACTTTCTAGCAGAGCACTATAGCAGGAAGATGTGTTCAGTTCAATCGGTGGTTGGATTAAGTCATCATAGCCAAGCTGCTTCATCACTCCAATATCCATTACTGAGTTGATAGACTTGAACGTAAGATGATACCAAAAGCTTCGAGACATTCCAGTCTATGAAACAAAGCACACATTCAATGTTGATACTTATAGACACACATGAAAAGAATCTAAAAGATTCTTATTTATGATGACTGGGGCTTTCGGATATATACTGAATTCACACTCAATCTTATCCCAACCACTCCAGCTCTAAGATCTCCAATCATCATATAAAAAGTACACAAGTTGAAAAACTCTTTTTCAATAACCACCCTAATTGCAACCAGCAAGTTCATCTGATCAGGAACTAACGCCACATTTTTTTATGCAGGTTTGGTGTTATGGAGAGAGGGTTTATTTCTCTTTCTTAAGTGTTCAATACGAAAATGATGCAAATACTTCAAACTATTTGAAAGAATTGGACCTGCAAGCAAGAGAAAGACTTACAAAATCTCCAACACTGCATTCTTCCAACTCTATCTTGCTAGAAATAAGTGGATCTTCCAATAATTCAAGTTTCCTAGAAACATAAATTCAAGTAAAAAACATGAATTCAAGATGGCAAACTCAAACGCATGAAAATTTGATGGAAAGAAGAAAGTACTACCTGCTTCCATTGGAAGTTTTCATTACTCTGACAGTGTTGAGGAATACACCAAAGAAGATAACCACTAGTGTAGACAAACTCTCTTTAAGCCATCTAATTACCTGTCACATAGAGTTTCTGGTATCAAATTTTCCATTCTATGGTAGACTACCTGATTTTAGGATCAAGCAAATCAACATTTGAAATAACTCATCGAAGATCTTAAAGGCCTTATAGATTCTCAATTTTTGCCTCAAGATAATCATTATGCTGGTTTCTAGATTCTTTCTAACATGACAGCCACCAACTTATCAAGTCACATACCGCTACCATTTTCTAGTCTTTCATGCACAGATATTCTCAATCAGCATTCTGCATCGGATATTAATCTAAAATTTAAAAACTGTAAGTGAATCAAGTAGCCTAAAACAGTACCTCGGGCAATGAGAAAATCATTACTAGATGAGGGAACTCAAATAGAGCTTTTGCTATCCACCAAAAGCACAGCACTCGGTTGCAGAAAATAGAGCACCAGTAGTCATACTTCCAGTCTAGAATAATGACTGCCTACAACCCACAAATGAAACAAGGAATGGCATCATGCAAGGATTTAGAATATAAGCAAGACATTACTACCAATAAAATCTCACCCAGACTAAGAACTGGGAACATCTGAACATCCACTGATGATAGAGAGTAATTTGCTCTTGAAAAGCTTTCTTCGAAAGTAAAACAATATCATACATCGATAGGCATGCTCCAACAGCGGGTAAGACACTAAAAAGGATGACCTCTAAACGGCTCATTCCAGCATCCTACAAGAAAGAAAGAAAAAAACTATCATAAAGTAAAAGTTTCTCATTTAGCAAACATCTTCGACTTGGAGTACACAAATGCCTTACACTATATTATACAAATTCAAAGTGCAAACTAAAACCTATAATTTCCAAAGTACACCAATGAAAACATTTTTAGTAAAATGCTTAACCAATAAGAAAATAAACTCTGAGGAATATTATTCATACCCTACTATATCTAACTGAAGCATTCCTCCGGGTAATTCCAAGTACAACAATTATAATTACAGTCACCAAATTTGGTCCAAAACCTAGCACTGTAAGAATGTTAAGAAACACAATCACACAAACATCAAATTGTTGCAAGACTCCCTGCCAATCCTGTGTAATGACTCTTTCTTTTGTTCAATTTAGGCCCTCTGAGGTGGTGTTTTTATAATAATAATAATAATAATAATAATAATAATAGTAAAAATGAAAATGAAAATGAAAATGAAGAAGGATATATATTATCCAAACACTCTAAATTTCCATTACGATCATCAGCAACCTGTATCAAAATCGTCACAGAAAGAAAAGAAGGAAAAAAAATCAGCTAGAAAATCAGTGATCAATGAAGCAGATAAAATCAATTTCTACAACAAAAAACTGAAAAATCATAATAATAATAACAATCTTACATTTGGATTTTTAGGGCAAATAACATTCACAATGTCCATTGGTTTTTCTTTTTCAGCAGAAGAAAGTGTGACGAAAAATGTACTACAGCAGAGAGAGGAGCGGTTCTTCCAAGCACTGCGTATTCTTTTTAGGAGTATAATTTTGTTGTACATTGAAAACAGCGCTTAAACATATTTTGTATTAAAAGTGGGTCCCACTTGAATTTTTTTATTTTTTTTACACTTTTACACTACCCAAATGGATCCTCATCCGGCAAGAAACTTGTCGGGAGCCTAGCAACAAGCTGGGCTCCAAATATGGTCCACAATGAGCGACCACAATGAGCGAGTAAAACTATAAATATGGTCCACAAAAGGATTACATAATCGATCTGGACTAAAGAGCTTAGGATTAAAACCAAATCTCAGTATATTTGGTGGGGACCAAGACCAAAACCAAAACCAAATATAGTCGAGCGGACATTAAAAGTGTGCCTGATACCGAGCGCAGGTATAATGTCCGTTTATAGCGGGGCGTAAGTATAAAATCCGTATGATGGTGGGGCGAAAGTATAAAATCCATACAAGGTTGGCTCCTCCTATCCGGTCTTAACAACAACCAGTTGTTTTCGCAGCATCTTATCCATTTTGCCTATATGGCTTATGGTTACAAGACTGCACCCTAAGTGGGGTTTTCTTTGGGCCGAGTGCAGCATACGTCGAGACTTGTCAAGAATGGCTGAGACGCTTCAAACGCCCCAGGCACTCTTGGCTCAACCGTGTACCTTGGCGCCTTGATCAGATGCCGCACTCCTTAGAAGAGACCCTCCGTCCAACCTAAGTCTTAAGCTTAGGTTGAAAATCCAAGGTTCCTCTCCCGGATGGGCTTTATTGACCCCAAATCTCCATGACTCGGGTTAGGGGCGGTGTAACCTTTTATTTGAGCCGTACAACGGGTATTTCTTCATATGACGCACTTTAGGTCTTACATTTGCCTCTTGCGAAATTTTGATTTCGCGAACTAGGGTGTACGCCATAGTAGGTTCGCCCCTTTGATTGTTTTGTTTCTTCATCTCGCATATCATTTTCTTTTATAATTTCGCAATCTCATCTTTTTCATTCAAAACAATTTTTTTTTTTAATAAATCAGTCATACGCCTTTCTTTCTTCTCTCAATTTTACTTTTGCGGTCATAGAATCGACAAATACATTCACTCTTTAAGTCTCTTACCTCTGCTACTTTCTGCCTCTGCATTTTTGAAATTTTTTGTTATTTTCTTACTTTTTGCGAAATCTTCGTCGCTTCTTATCTTCAGCATGCATTGGCTTCGCAGCGTTTCTTCTTCTCTCTGTTCTATTGCATCTACCATTAATCTTTCACTTTTTTGTATTTATCTGATGTTATGTTTCCAATTCTTCTTCTTTGTAGCTCTTTTTTCGCAAGACTCTACAACAATTCATAACACTTCTTTCCTTCAATCCAATCTCCTTTTATGATGCCAATACCACTGGGATGAGGGAACTTGATGCACTGATGGAAAGTCGATGCTACACCTAGAATCTCATGTAACCAAGGTCGTCCAATCAATGCGTTGTATGGTGATTCCACATCGACTACACAGAATAGAATTTGAGAGGACAACTTTCGATGGGAATTCGCATATGGACTTCCCCTTTAGGCTTATTGGCAGTACCATTAAAACCATAGATTTTGTAAGTTGAAGGTATTAGATCTTCATCTTTCCCTCCCATAGTTTTATAAGTATGATAAAAAAATGGATATTCACGGAACTTCCAGTATCGATTAAAACTCTGTTGATTGCCAATGAATTCTCAGCTTCATCAGCTTCATCATCGCTAGGTTTTGGGTTAATCTCCAACCTTACCACTAATGGGTTATCGTGTATTTCTCCACACTCAGGTACTTCTTTTGCAGTGAAGGAAATAGTCTGCTTTTGCCATTATTTCAGTGGCGATACCTTCGCAATGTTCATTATTTCTCTATCATCGGCATCCCTTGCGAAAACTCTGCTGAGAATGTTATCGTGTGTAGGATCAGAATATCGCAACACTAATACTCTTGCGAAATCCATGAACGACATATTGCGAAGGTGTCGCAGATTGAAGATAAGAATGACGCAACGGATGACGACAGCTTGAACACAAGAAAGATGTGAAGACTTAGCGAGATTTAGGAGCGTTGCGAGATTTGACATTTGTACATTTGCGATATTCGCAAGTCATGCCCGAAAAATAAAGGGACAGCTTAGCTGTCATCCACTATGTAATACCCTATATAAAGAGCCGAACAGGCTTAATAAAGGGGGGGATCTTTTTTGAGTGTTGAGCAAGTCATTAAGAGAGAGAAAGTTTAGAGCGATTGTAATTCTTTAGCTTATCTTCCTTTTCATCTTGTAAACATTCGAGAGTTTGATCAATAAAAATATAATTGTTCCTCTTAAAATGGTTTGATTGTATGGATTCTTGTGAGGGGTGTAGTGTAGGATTTCCAGCAACTACATAATGGCGCTAGAAACAGGGACTGATTGAAGATTGATATTGTGATTTGGAAGAATTTGGAGTAATAGGAAAGGAATTTCATATAATTTTCAACAATTCACTGAGATTGAAAAATGGCTAGAAGGAGACTAGCATCAAAACAACCAACAATCGTTAGAAGGAGTATGAGACTTGCTGGAGAAAGGGGAGATGAAATGGGGGAATTTTCAAGAATGAACACAAGGAATAATGAAGAAAATCAAGTTCAATCGTCAATTCAACGTACGCCAATACAAAATAGAACTATGGATTATGACAGAGTAAGCGTACATACTTGGCGATCAGATTCTGTAGGTGAAATGGGAGAAGAATAACAATTAGGAAGCAATGGACGAGAGGAGAGAGACCAAGAAGTAATTGGAGAAATAATTCATGGAAATGAAGAGATCTCAGCTTTAGATGTAGTTGCAGGAAATCCCACACTACACCCCTCACAAGAATTCATACAATCAAATCATTTTAAGATGAACAATTATAATTTTTATTGATCAAACCCTTGAATGTTTACAAGATGAAAGTAAAATAAGCTAAGGAATTACAATTGCTCTAAACTTTATATCTATTAATGACTTGCTCAACACTCGAAAATGATCTCTCTCTCAATTGGCCTGTTCGACTCTTTATATAGGGTATTACATAGTGGATGACAAATGAGTTTGTCCTTTTTTTTCGGGAATGACTTGCGAAATATCGCAAGTGTACAAATATATAATCTCGCAACACTCCTAGATCTCGCTAAGTCTTCACATCCTTCTCGTGTTCTGGCTATCGTCATTCATTGCGTCATTTATATTACTTGTCTACGACATTTTCCTCAAAGTATCGTTTATGGATTTCGCGAAGGCATTGGTGTTGCGATATTCTGATCCTACATCTTGCCTCTTCTCATGTCTTCTCTGCGAAGGAGAGAATGTCATGAAAATTAATATTTTCAAACTGCCGCAACTGTTCATCCTTATCTGTTTTGATATGATCACGTACTTTTACACAGAATCTATTATACGTGTCTCTTCTTCCACCCATTTCTTGACACGTCTCTTTCAACCGTTATTTCTCAACCATTCACGTCTCTTCTCGCATTAAATGCGTTTATCTTCTCGAGAATTCTTCTCTATGTATAGTTTTCTCATCCTTCTCTTCTTCTTTTTCTTTTTTTTTTTACCTTCTCTCTGCAATTTTTCTTCAGTTCTCCTCCGTAATTTCCGCTTCTGCTACTGTAAATCTTCCTTTTATTTTTTCCTTCGATCTTCAACTCCATTCCCATACTCTGAAAATGGCTCAACCTGGTCGCAGATATGAAGTTCTTCTGGGAGAGACTCAAAAGAATTTACAAGAGAAGGGTTTCAAACTATCCACTATTCTCAATCAAGAATCTTCATCTATTCTCTCCGCCAAATTATTCACTGATCATTGTTGTGATGATCAAAGAATCATAATCTTGCTAGGTCAGATTCTCGCCGGTCTTCCCATTCCTCTCTACAACCCCGAACTTCCCTTGTTTTATGAAATTCTTGCTCATGAGAAATTCTCGCGAGCTATCTATCAATTAAGTGGAGACTGTATCCGCTTGATATTGGAATTCGCCAATCGTGGTGCTGGTAAGGGATCTCTTTATCCCAATGCAGTCAGAGATCCTAAATTTGTAGACTTAAATATATTCATTTAAAAGTATTCAAAAGAGAGAATTTCTTTGAAAATTATGAAGTAATAAACATGAAGAACGATAGAACTCGCTGGGGTGCACGTTTGAAAAGAAGAGAAAATATCCCCAGCGACAAAATACTTATGCAGGATATCGATTGGCATTCTGACAAGAACAATGTTCCTCGCCATCCCAAAGACGACAAATGGTGCGTCTTTCCGCTATTTTTGAATGGACCTTATATTTCAGGTTCGAATGTACTCCCCGCGAATCTCTCCAACTATCAGCCTTGGGTGTTCAATTGGCCCGAGAAAGCAAAAGAGGTATGCTTCCTAAACTTCGCCCAGTTTATAATCTTTATTTCTTTTATATTTACTAATCTTGCGAAATTTCCAGATTGTTAAATTGAGAAAGAGTTACGAGAGAAATCCTAAGTAGAGTACTCTGGCAATTCTCCATTCGATCAAGGATGAAGTAATAAATACTCTCTTTTGCTATTTTTAACAATATTATTGCCTCTGTTTCTTATCTTCATTCGTGTGTAAAGGTTGGCATTGAAGTTGTTGAAGAAGAGGAGAATCCTATGAAAACCAAGGGTAAAGATAAAGATTCTCTTCGCAAGGGGAAATTTACTGCCCCACCGTCTAAAAAACGGAGGATCCATTATTCTTCTCGCTCAAGTCCTCAATCCAGCGAGAGTTCTAATGAAAATAATGACGATGTTGACACCTCTCTTGCGAAGGAAAATCATCCAACTGAATCCTCTATGGCGCAACTGTCAGTAGTATCTTCTCCGACTCCATGCAAGTAATTTGGGACGATCGTCTTTCTCGCCACATGCGAGGCTCTCGCAAGTATCTGCGATGCTCCCTTACTAGAGGATGATGATTCTTTTCGTGGAATTTCTAGAGCAGTAACTCCCAGCTTTCTAAATGCACTTGGTGCCTCGGTACGTCTGCATTCCCTTATTTCTGCATAATTTCGATTTTAAGCCACATCTTGATGATTTTTTTTATATTTTCCTTTATAGTCTTGAGAGCTTCCTTTGTTATTGCCTCAGATCTTGAGAAAAGGCGCAACATTCTTGAAAAGAAAAATCTTCAGCTTCGCAAGAAGAATGAAGAATTTGAGACCGAAGTTGTTGCTCTTCGTGAAAAAAACAAACAACTGGAAGTTGAATCCTCCTCTCAGAAGGATAAGATATCTAGTCTTCAAAGCGCCAATCAACAACTTTATGGTATGAGACTCTTCCTTTTTCTTTTGTCTTGTTCTCTAGTTGTTTTTCCTTATCTGACTTATCATTTTCGCAGACGTTTATAATCTTTCTGATGAAGCCATTCTTCTCCACTCATTTCCTTCTTTGGATATCTCTAACAACGATGCTAGCGAAGAAGAATCTGATGAAGATGACGAAGTAGAAGGATTTGATGAAGAAGAAGAATCAAACAAGAAATAGCTCCATTTTCTTCTTTTTATTTTTGTAATATCTGTGTACTTATCCTTTTAATCTTCTTATTTTTGTAATCTCTTACTGTAAGTTTCTTGGATATTCAAATACAAGTTCTTCTTTTGCTTAAATCTATCATATGAAAATAAATAACATGTTTTTAATCTATTCATCCCATACTTGCCTCTGTAATTTGTTTTCAAATGAATGATTAAGCAAATATCATTTAAATGGTAATATGCCTTAGTTTCGCAACTGTTACTGCTGAATTCTCGCGAGAGAATGTTTCTTGGTTGTTTCCAAAATCTCATTTTTTCTTTTTCTTTTGTGTGGTCTTATTTTTCCTTCCTAGTTAAAGGTCTTATTGCGCCACCTCTTGTCATTGCGACAAAATCGCAGGACGTCTTTACACTTTCATATAAAGACCCATTGATTTTGCCTTATCATTTCTTAGTATTGTTGCCTCTGCGGGATATTTTATTTCGACAATATGACAGGCCTAAATTTTCTTGCGAGAATGAAGCCCCATGACATTGCCGTCTTGCGACGAAATCGCAGGACGTCTTTGCATTTGCATGCAATGACCCATTGATCTCGTCTTATCTACTCTTTTGTATTTTTGCCTCTTCAGGATTGTTGCACAAATATGACAAGCCAAAATTCTCTTGCGAAAATAGAGCCTCATGACATTTGCGTCTTAAGACACTTATCAGCTCCCTAATGGAGGGTGCCGCCTTATCATCTCCTGGTTGCCCCTTCAAGGAGGCGTACTTGACCATACAAGACTAGCTCCTCCCATCCGGTCTTAACAACAACCGAGTTATTTTCATGACCTCTTATCCCTTATACCTATAGGGTTTATGGTTACGAGACCCACACCCTAAGTGGAGTTTTCTTCAGGCCGAGAAAAGATACGCCAAGACTTGTCAAGAATGGCCAGGGTAGGTTCATCCGTCCCGGGCACTCTTGGCTCAACCGTGTACCTCGGCGCCTTGATCATATGCTGACTCCTTCGGAGAGACCCTCGGTCGTCCAACCAGGGTATAACCTTATATATATATTTGGAAATCCAAGGTACCTCTCCTGGATGGGCTTTATTGACCCCAAATATCCATGACTCAGGTTACAGGGGCGGTGTAACCTTTTCCCTGAGCCATGCAAAGAGATACCCCCTTATATGACGCACTTTAGGTCTTACATTTGCCTCTTGCGAAATTTTATTCGCGAACTAGGGTGTACGCCATAAAGGTTCGTCCGATTCTGGTTATTTTATTGATTCTTCTTCATATGTAATATTGGTACCCCCTACTATGACGCACTTTAGGTACTTTTGCCTCTTGCGAAATTCTGTTCGCGAGCTTGGGTGTACGCCATAGTAAGTTCGCCTCTATCTGATTAAATTGTTGATTCTTCTACATATAAGCTCTTTTGTAATTTCACAATCTCATCTTCGTCGTTCATAAAATATATTTGCTTCTTCTGCATATCAGTTCTTTCGCAATCTCATCTTTGTTATCATCACTTTTTTTTACAAGCCTAAAATCAATCATTCACTCCTTGCGTTTCTTATTTTTGCTGCTCTCGGCTTCTGCATTATTCAAATTTCCCAGTACTTCCTTCTCTTTTGCGAAATCCTCGCCATTTCTTATTTTCAACTGGCATTGGTCTCGCAACGTATTTTCTTCTCTCTTTTCTATTGCATCTACCATCAATCGTTCCCTTCTTTGTTCTTGTTTAGTGTTTTGTTTCCAACTCTTCTTCTGTGTAGCTCTTTTCTCGCAAGATTCCACATCAACTTCATAGCATTTCTTTCCTTCAATCCAATCTCCTTTTATAACTCCAACACCACTGGGATGAGGAAATTTGATGCACTGGTGGAAAGTCGATGCCACACCCAAGATCTCATGTAACCAAGGTCGTCCGATCAGCGCGTTATAAGGTGATTCCACGTCGACTATGCAGAACAAGATTTCAGTTGATAATCCTTTCAGTGGAATTCGCATATGAGCTTCTTCTTTAGGCTTATTGGCCCTACCGTTGAAACCATAAATTTTGTAAGTTGAAGGTATCGGGTCTTCATCTTTCCCTCCCATGGTTTTGTAAGTATGATAAAAAAGGATATTCACAGAACTTCCAGTATCTATCAAAATTCTATTAATTGCCCATGAATTCTCAGCTTCATCATCTTCATCATCACTAGGTTTTGGGTTAATCTCCAACCTTACCACTAATGGGTTGTCATGCATCTCTCCACCCTAGTACTTCTTCCTCGTAAAAGAAATAATATGTTTTTGCCATTCCTTCAGTGGCGATGTCTTCGCGATGTTCATTATTTCTTTATTATCAGCATATTTTGCGAAAACCCTATTGAGAATGTTATCATGAAAATGTTCAATTGTCATGTACGAATGTACAATAGAGTTGCAAAACAGATTCTTTGCTTTCGCCCCAACTTCTATTACAAATGTTTCTCCTCCTTTTGTTGTGTTTACTCTGTGAATTTCTGGCGGTGGCGGTAATGGTTGAGACTGAGATTGATTTTTTAGAAAATGATTTAACTTCCCTTGGTCTATCATTCTGAGGATGATTCTTTTTATATTTCTGCAATCATTTGTTGAGTGTCCATGGAAATGGTGATAAGAACAAAATTCTTGACTTCTGTCACTTGGAGGTGGTTCACTTCCCATATTCCGTGGCGCAGGTATGTTTTCCATCAAGATTATAGCTCCCCATATTTTCTCCACACTAGCATTCAGTGGTGGCATCTTTATTTCTTCCCATACTATCCTGTGATTTCGCTGTCCCCTGTGATAATTTTGCCTCTGACTTCCATAAGTTTCTTGTAATGATCAAGTCTTTGAATTTTGTTGTTTCCACCACGGTTATAGAAGTTTCTTTCTCTCAAATTCTTCTTGATCACGACTCCCCATAGCTACTAGTTTTTGCTGACTACCATCTGATATCCTCTCTTGTTGCTCTTGCGAGATGCTCGCCATTGTATTTATCAACTTAGGTAACAAGCTTGCATTCGCTGTTTTTCAACTTGTGTTCGCAACTGGGTATGATTCCATCTCATTTTGCTTTTCCTCCGTAGCAATGTACTCTCCCCAAGTTCTCGCAACTCTACTATCGTGATTGTATTCTTGATTCTAAAAATTTAAATGTATAACAGATTGGTTGCGAACATTGCGTTAATGAACGATAAAATGAGATATCTCTCATCGACACGACCAGCCATGTCACTACACATTGTCTTCCACCTCACGGTTAGATGTTTTAAACTTTCGCCAATCCTTTGTTTTAACACAAATACATCTTCAATTCCAGGTCGCAACAGGAGTTATTACTTATATACGCCTCCTAAAAATATAGCCTGCAAATGGTTGAAAGATGTTATGGTATTCTTTGGTAAACCTTCAAACCATTTCAAAGCATCTCTGTTATACTTGATGCAAAATATTTGCACAATATAGCATCATGGTTCTCCCATTGTAACATACATCTCACATAAGCTTTGATGTGTTGAATTGCACAAGTTGTTCCATCGAAGATGCTGGTTAACGCAAGTAAATTGCACTTTGGGGGTATCCCTCCTAATTGTACTTCTTGTGTGAATGGAGTTTTCGCAGCTTCTTCTATGGCTTCATCCAATTGTCTCTTTCCTCCTTCTTTTTTACTATTTAACATTCCTCTCATTTCCGCTAACTCTATCAAAATTTGTTCGTTTATACCAAAACTTGGATCCATTGGTCTTTTTAGGTCCGCCTCTCTTCTTCTGCGTTCATATCTCTGTTTTACTTTCTTGTTCATCATTTTCTTCTCGTCTTTCTCTCGCGATCTTCCTTTATTTCTCTCATGAATTCTTTCGGTTATATCTATGATTTTCTCTTCTTCGCTGCCTTTCAGTCCTCCTTTGTATTATATCATATTTTCCATTGATGTTGTCGCTGTTACGATTTTGTCCTCGCCTTCTTTCTCGATTATCATGATTGTTCTGGCGAATTGCCTATTGTAGCTCCTGTTCTTCCACTTCTGCTCTCAGTCTTTCCCTCTCGCAAGCTAGACGTGCCTGTTCAGTATAATGTTTTTCAATTTCATATTCAATTTCTTTTTGCTTTCTTTGTGCTTCTCTCCCATGCAATATTCTCCTCCTTTCTTCTTGATTTTCTTTTTCGTCTTGATTACTTCTCCTCTGGCGTTGCCTATTTCCTTGATTTCTATCATTGTGCCCATTTTGAAGAGTTTCAACACGTGGGATATAACGATCTTCCATTATTTCTCTTCTTTCGCGACGTTCTTCGCCTGGGTTTTGCACTTCTTCTCGAGTTTCTTCATTAACGTTTTCTTTAGGTGATTTTAGCCTCATTTCTTGCCTAGTTGATCTTGAGCTTGGCCTTGTAGTGCTTCTTGACCTTCTGTTTTGTAATCTCATGTTTTTCATCCTCAACTCGTGATTTTGCCTTGTCAAATTTGCATGTTCTTCTGCTTCCAATCGTCTTTCTTCATGTATTGTTTGTCTTAATGTCTCTAACGCTGCGGTTTCTTCGTTTCCATGAATTATTTCTCCAATTACTTCCTGGCCTCTCTCCTCTCGTCCATTGTTTCCTAATTGTTGCTCTTCTCCCCTTTCATCTACAGAATCCGATCGCCAAGTGTGCACGCTCACTCTATCATAATCTACAGTTCTATTTGGTATTGGTGTATGTTGAGTTGGTGGTTGAATTTGATTTTCTTCATCATTCCTTGTGTTTATTCTTGAGGATTCCCCCATTTCATTTCTCTTTTCTCCAGCAAGCCTCCTACTCCTTTTAATAGTCGTTGGTTGTTTTGATGCATGTCTTCTTCTTGCCATTCTTCAACCTTAATGATTTGTTAAAAATTATATGAAATTCTTTATTTACTATCTCAAATTCTTCCAAATCATAATATCAATCTTCACTCATCCCTGTTTCTAGCGCATATGTAGTTGCAGGAAATCCCACACTACACCCCTCACAAGAATTCATACAATCAAATCATTTTAAGATGAACAATTATAATTTTTATTGATCAAACCCTTGAATGTTTACAAGATGAAAGTAAAATAACCTAAGGAATTACAATTGCTCTAAACTTTCTCTCTCTTAATGACTTGCTCAACACTCGAAAAAGATCTCTCTCTCAATTGGCCTGTTCGGCTCTTTATATAGGGTATTATTACATAGTGGATGACAGCTAAGCTGTCCTTTATTTTTGGGAATGACTTGCGAAATATCGCAAGTGTACAAATATATAATCTCGCAACACTCCTAGATCTCGCTAAGTCTTCACATCCTTCTCGTGTTTTGGCTGTCGTCATTTATATTACTTGTCTGCGACATCTTCGCAAAGTATCGTTTATGGATTTCGCGAAGGCATTGGTGTTGCGATATTCTGATCCTACATTAGAGACATTAAGACAAACAATACACGAAGAAAAGCGATTAGAAGCAGAAGAACGTGCAAATCTGACAAGGCAAAATCATGAATTGAGGATGGAAAACATGAGATTACAAAATAGAAGGTCAAGAAGCACCACAAGGTCAAGTTCAAGATCAATTAGAGAAGAAGTAAAAAGAAATTTACCTATAGAAAATGCTAATGAAGAAACTCGAGAGGAGAGAAAAATCCAGGCGAAGAACGTCGCGAAAGAAGAGAAATAACGGAAGATCGTTATATCCCACGTGCTGAAACTCTTCAAAATGGGAAAAATAATAGAAATCAGGGAAATAGGCAACGTCAGGGGCAAAATAATCAAAATGGCGAAGAAAATCAGGAAGGAAGAAGGAGAATATTGCATGGGAGAGAAGCACAGAGAAAGCAAAAAGAAATTGAAGATGAAATTGAAAGACACTACACTGAACAAGCACGTCTAGCTTGCGAGAGGGAAAGACTGAGAGCAGAAGTGGAAGAGCAAGAGTTACAAGAGGCAATTCGCCAGAACAATCATGATAATCGAGAAAGAAGGCGAGAACAAAATCGTAACAATGATAATATCAATGAAGAATATGATAAAATACAAAGGAGAGCCGAAAGCCACGCGAAGAAGAGAAAATGATAGATATACCTGCAAATGTAATTCTTAAGAGAAATGAAGGAGAAGATCGCAGAGAAAGACGAGAAGAAAATGATGAACAAGAAAGTCAAAACAGATATGAACGCAGAAGAAGACAGGCGGAGCTAAAAAGACCAATGGATCCAAATTCTGGTATAAATGAACAAATTTTGAGAGAGTTAGCGGAAATGAGAGGAAATGCTAAATAGTAAAAAAGAAGGAGGTAAAGAGACAATTGGATGAAGCCATAGAAGAAGGTCTGCGAAACTCCATTCACACAAGAAGTACAATTAGGAGGAATACCCCCAAAGTGCAATTTACCTGCGTTAACCAGCATTTTCGATGGAACAACTTGTGCAATACAACACATCAAAGTTTATGTGAGATGTATGCTACAATGGGAGAACCATGATGCTATATTGTGCATCAAGTCTAACAGGAGAGGCCTTGAAATGGTTTGAAGGTTTACCCAAGAATACCATAACATCTTTCAACCATTTGCAAGTTATATTTTTAGGAGCGTATATAAGTAACAACTCCTCGCGACATGGCATTGAAGATGTATTTGGGTTAAAACAAAGGGTTGGCGAAAGTTTAAAACATCTAACCGTGATGTGGAAGACGATGTGTAGTGATATGGCTGGTTGTGTGGATGAGAGATATCTCATTTTATCATTCATTAACGGTATGTTCGCAACCAATCTGTTATACATTCAAATTTTTAGAATCAAGAATACAATCACAATGACTGAGTTGCGAAAACTTCAGGAGGAGTATATTGCTCTGGAGGAAAAGCAAAATGAGATGGAACCATACCCAGTTGCGAACACAAGTTCAAAAGCAGCGAATGCAAGCTTGTTACCTAAGTTAATAAATACAGTGGCGAGCACCTCGCAAGGGCAACAAGAGAGGATAACGGGTGATAGTCAGCAGAAGCTAGTAGCTATGGGGAGTCGTGATCAAGAAGAATTTGAGAAAGAAAGAAACTTCTATAACCGTGGTGGAAATAACAAAATTCAAAGACTTGATCAGCCACAAGAAACTTATGGAAGTCAGAGGCAAAATTATCACAGAGGACAGCGAAATCACAGGACAGTATAGGAAGAAATAAAGATGCCGCCGCTAAATACTAGTGTGGAGAAAATATGGGAAGCTATAATCCTGATGGAAAACATACCTGCGCCATGGAACATGGGAAGTGAACCACCTCCGAGCGACAGAAGTCATGAATTTTGTTCTTATCACTATTTCCTTGGACACTCAACAAATGATTGCAGAAATATAAAAAGAATCATCCTCAGAATGATAGACCAAGGGAAGTTAAATCATTTTCTAAAAAATCAATCTCAGTCTCAACCATTACCGCCACTGCCAGAAATTCGCAGAGTAAACACAATAAAAGGAGGAGAAACATTTGTAATAGAAGTTGGAGCGAAAGCAAAGAATCTGTTTTGCAACTCTATTGTACATTCGTACAGGACAATTGAAGATTTTCATGATAACATTCTTTAGGGTTTTCACAAGAGATGCTGATAATAGAGAAATAATGAACATCGCGAAGACATCGCCATTAAAGGAATGGCAAATGCAGATTATTTCTTTTACCGCAGAAGAGGTACCTGAGGATGGAGAGATGCATGACAACCCATTAGTGGTAAGATTGGAGATTAAACCAAAACTAGTGATGATGAAGATGATGAAGCTGAGAATTCATGGGCAATCAATAGAATTTTGATCGACACGGGAAGTTCTTGAATATCCTTTTTATCATACTTACAAAACCATGGGAGGGAAAGATGAAGATCTGATACCTTCAACTTACAAAATCTATGGTTTCAATCTAAGACTTGCTAATAAGCCTAAAGGAGAAGCTCATATGCGAATTCCACTGAAAGGATTATCAACTAAAATTTTGTTTCACATAATCGATGTGGAATCACCTTATAACGCACTGATTGGGCGACTTTGGTTACACGAGATCTTGGGTGTAGCATCGACTTTCCACCAGTGCATCAGATTTCCTCATCCCAGTGGTGTTGGATTCATAACAGGAGATTGGATTGAAGGAAAGAAATGCTATGAAGTTGATGTGGAATCTTGCGAGAAAAGAGCTGCGCAGAAGAAGAGTTGGAAACAAAACATTAAACAAGAACAAAGAAGGGAAAGATTGATGGTAGACGCAATAGAAAAGAGAGAAGAAAATACGTTGCGAGACCAATGCCTATTGAAAGTAAGAAATGGCGATGATTTCGCAAAAGAGAAGGAAGTACTAGGAAATTTGAATAATGCAGAAGCCGAGAGCAGCAGAAATAAGAAACACAAGGAGTGAATGATTAATTTTAGGCTTGTAAAAAAAAATAGCTGATAATAACAAAGATGAGATTCCGAAAGAACTGATATGCAGAAGAAGCAAATATATTTTATGAATGATGAAGATGAGATTGCGAAATTGCAAAAGAGTTATATGCAGAAAAAGAAACAAAATAACCAGAAAGGGGCGAACCTGCTATGGCGTACACCCTAGTTCGCGAAATCAAAATTTCTCAAGAGGCAAATGTAAGACCTAAAGTGCGTCATAAAAGGGGGTACCTGTTAACATGGCTCAGGGAAAAGGTTACACCGCCCCTGGAACCTGAGTCATGGAGAGTTGGGGTCAATAAAGCCCATCCAGGAGAGGTACCTCGGATTTTCAACCTAAGCTTATGACTTAGGTTGACGAATGAGGGTATCTTTTAAGGAGTCAGCATATGATCAAGGTGCCGAGGTACACGGTTGAGCCAAGAGTGCCTGGGGCATTTGAAGTGTCTCGGCCATTCTTGGCAAGTCTTGGCGTATGCAGCACTCGGCCCGAAGAAAACTCCACTTAGGGTGCAGTCTCGTAACCATAAACCCTATAGGTAAAAGGGATAAGAGGCTGAGAAAACAACCTGTTGTTGTTAAGACCTGGGATGGGAGGATCTAGTCTTGTATGGCCGATGTACGCCTCCCAAAGGGAAACCAGGGAGATGATAAGGGCGGCACCCTCCATTAGGGAGCTGATAAGTGTCTTAAGACGCAAATGTCATGAGGCTTTATTTTCGCAAGGAAATTTAGGCTTGTCATATTTGTGCGACAATCCTGAAGAGGTAATAATGCAAAAGAAAAAGATAAGACGAGATCAAGGGGTCAGTACATGAAAGTGTAAGGACGTCCTGCGATTTCGTCGCAAGACGACAATGTCATAGGGCTTTAAGTTCGCAAGAATTTTAGGCTCATCATATTGTCGCAACAAAAATATCTGCGAGAGGTACACTAGAGAAATGATAAGGCAAGATCAATGGGTCATTACATGAAAGTGTAAAGACGTCCTGCGATTTTGTCGCAATGACAAGAGGTGGCACAGTAAGACCTTTAACTAGGAAGGCAAAATAAGACCACATAAAAGAAAAAGAAAAAATGAAATCTTAGAAGAAATCAAGAAATATTTACTATACGAAAATTCAGAAACACTTGTGCATGAGATTGAGGCATGAATACATATCATTATTCGAAAATAACTTGCTTAATCTCATTTGAAAACAAATAACAGAGGCAAGTATGGGAATGTATAAAATAAAAACATGTTATTTGTCTTCATATGATAGATTTACGCAAAGGTTGATAATATGTTGACTAACTATATTGCAAAAAAGAATCGTTCTTTTAACATGTGCAGAAAGGAATAACAAAGGTAGAGCTAATATTTGAAGATCCAAGAAATTAAAGACAAAAGATTACAAAAATAGAAGATTAAAAGAAGGAATGTACAGATATTACAAAAAAGAGAAAGAAGAAAAAATAATTATTTCTTGTTTGATTCTTCTTCTTCATTTTCTTCGTCTTCATCGATTCTTCTACTTCTTCACCTTCACCCGATTCTTCTTCGCTAGCATCGATGTCGTAGATATCCAAAGAAGGCATATTCTCGGGGGATTTCGTCAAGAAGACAAGGATATGAAGAATGAGGAATGTTGTCATACTTCAGACTGTCTTAATAGTCGATTGCGAAAGAGAACAACATCATTTTTGAAATTCGCTAGTAATTTGTAGTTGCTTCTTTAATTTGGAATATTTGTCATTTCGAAGAGAGAATTTTTCGAACTGCTCTTTCTCGATTCAAGTTCTTCAATTCTTTTGCGAAATCTCTCCTCAGCCTCTGCGAACTTATGACAATAAATTAGCAACTTAATGACAACTTCATAAAAATAAACAGTAAAATAAAGAAGAATAATTAACAACCTTCTTTATCGTAAATCATATCCCTAATCATGGCCGATCTCGGCTTGAAGGCTACGTTAACACTAAATTATTTTTCAAGCGTCATCTAGAACCTTGCGGCCAAGCGAATTCATCATCCTTGTTTATGAGAAGAAGGGGCGAGTCGATTCTATCTTTCGCTAAGTATAGCATTTTTTTATGGATGGATTCATCCCGTTTAACTTGAACCTCAAGAAGAGTTTTTTGGAATTTCGCTAATGCTTGAGCACCTTGACTAGCGATTGATGAGTGCCAAATATTGCATATTTATACATCTTTTTATTGGCATTTAACTCATCTTTGTGCTCAGAAATCAGATATTATCCCAGATTCTGTATTTTCTTTGTTTTCAAGAATAAATATTTGTACTAATTAATTTTGTGTTTTTAGGTAATAAATAAAGCTCGGAGAAATTGAGGAGCCAAAAGAGCAGAAAATTGGAGACGAGCGTCTATGGAACAGAAATCCAAGGCCTGCGCACGCATCGGCTCACGCATCGCTCAACACCAAAACCGCACATCACCCTGAGCCGTTGAGATCTCCATCATATGCATCCTACGGTCGCTCCAACCATCCCATCACTTCTCGCTGCGCCTGCCTCACACCAAAAACTCACCTACACCTATACCCTATCGACCGAACCATTTTCTCCTCCATCTTCTCTTTCTTCTCCCCGACAAAGAAATCAGAGCTCCATCTTCTTCCCCTCACCTCCTCCCTCTCCCTGACAAAACCAGAACCATCACCACCACCTCCTTATTCTGACAGCACCACCAGCACCATAAGCACCTGCTCCGCCACTCTATCTCGAGTTATCTCTATCATAGCTTCTCCATACCCTAGAAGCTAGGTTAGAGATAACTAGAGCTAGGGTTTCCCAACAACCAATCAATGGAGTTGTTGAGACGAATTGACAGAAGAGATGACGATTCAGCGACGTGGGTGAGAGGGTATTCTCTTGTTTTTCCAATTTGAAGTAATTTGGGAATTCCATGTATAAATAGGGTTGATGTGTGTGTGTAAAACCTTATGTCTGGGCTAGCCAGAGCACCAACTTAGTTCAATTTGTGTTTTAATTCATTTAATTATGTTTTAAGTTCAATTGCTAGGGTGTTGTTGAAACCCTAGATAATATGTTGAGTAAATCATATTGATGTTGCTATTATTACTGTGCTTAATAGAAGTAGGAGTATAGTTAGCTAATTAATCCAATTCTCCTGTGATTGGCTGTACTGTAAGAAGACAACCAATACTAGGGGAGAATTAGAGTGAAAGGTTAATTAATTCTCCCTTAGAAACTTCCATGGAAGAAGACAGGTGCTTAATAGAATAGGAATCTTTGTTTAGCTAATTAACCAAGGAACACATGTGATAGAGTGTCTTGTAAGAAGACACTCTATACTAGGGGGAATTAGGAAGATTAGTTGATACATCATACCTTAGAATCTTCCTTGGGAAGGTACTCGAATACAACATTAGTGGAATTACCTCAGCATAGGATCAAGTGGTGGAATCAAATACCCTGGTGCTCTCCAATTAGTTATAACCCATTTCTGCCTTAGTTTAGAGTCACAATTCAACTCAGTCGTATCGACAAACAACCTCAGTTGTGTTACACCTCTAGAAATCAGTTAGGAAAACCCTTAGATCAACCATACAGCCACTCCATTTTCCTGTGGATCGACCTGTACTTACCACGCCTCCAACCCAGTATTGTGCATTGGTTACACGTAGGAAAACATCTTTTACAAGCCTACCAAGTTTTTGGCGTCGCTGCCGCTGTTTTTGGTAGTGTGCCCTGTCGATTATTGCTTGCTTCACTGAATTTCATTTCACCCTGTATATATGCTTTGCATCATTACCCTGTATTAGTGTAACTTAGTCCTGTATTAGTGTAACTTAGCTATAGTTTTTTTTCTCTGCATCTTTTATTGCATATTGTAACTATATCATTGCACTTTAGTTAATTTATCTTAACTGCATACTTGCATAATTGCATTCTCTTAGTACTTATTGCTAGCTTGCATAACATCTTTGCATAGGTGCATCATTATCTCTGTGACTTAGCCGACAACCTCTCAGCTGTAGGATCATAGTGCATCTGTGCATTGCATCTCATTTAGCATATGGCCTAGCCTAAGCTGTCACCACTCAGCTGCAGTGTAACATCCCTGTGATGACCTGTTAAACCCATTTTCTGTGACAGCTGAAACTTGCAGTGGCAGGTGTTACTTAAACTGCACTGTTTCAGTTCTATTCATTTAGCTCATTGCTCTCAACCTCTCAGCATCTTATTACCCTACAATATTCCAGTTCCATCATCTCTACATTGTGCAGACTTTTAAACTTTGCAATACTTGGGATCTGTTGTCTCTTCACCTGTATCATTTTGAGGAACTGAGAATTCTTTGTAAGCTAGCGGTACTTTGTGGTGCAGCTGAGCCAACCCAAGGAGGAATAGAAAAAGGCGCGAACTTGATTTCACAAAGCCCCGAGCAGCCCCCGTATTTTATACTATTCGGGTGAGTGGCTCCGTGATATTTGAATTATACACTGTTAATTAGAAAAGTATGCTATGACTTTGTCTGAATTGTATGGGTGTATGCATAAATTTGTTATCATATATATGAGCTTTGTATCAAAACTAAACTGTGCATCACTGAAATTTACTTAAGCATCATTGTATATGCATCTGTATCACCCTTGCATGAACGTATTGGCATGAATGCATGAAAACAAGCTACCTTGCTAGAATTGCTCCATCCCTGTGCCTTTTGTGTTCTGGGATGTATCCCTAGTTGTCATCTGCCCTGAGCCCAGCTCCAGCCCCTGTAGATGTTGAGCTTGTGTTACAACTTGGATAGCTAAGTTAGCTGCAGCCCTAGTGATACCAACTGAGACAGCTCACTTCATCCGCCCATTGCACTTGTGAATCTTTGAACCTTGCTTGCACGATAAACCAATTGCATTGCTAAATATACATGAAATCTGTGTTTTTGTGTGATCTGTCTTTGAAACTCCTTAACCTCGACAAGACCAACGCGTAGCTCCGGCCCCGAAATTGTTGATCTTAAGCTACAACCTAGCTAATCAAGTTAGCTTTTATCCATAGTTGACATCAACTGAGTAGGTTGTCGTGTACCTTTGCATACCTTGATATGCTAAGCCTGCAAACATCAAACTGTGCTTCTGTGCAAACCTGTGTGTTTTCAACTGTGTTGTACTTTGTTCAACTGTTGCATCTGCTGATCCAGTGAACCTTGCATAACCACCTGCATTGCATTTTTAGCCAAGTTCACTTGATATCAACTGAGATAGTTGACGTCAACTGAACCAGTTGACCTATCTCGCCCGAGCATATCTGTTGAAACCCTGTCAACCATCCCAGTTGACACTTTGTGTCATGTTAGGTATGTTGTAGTCTTGAAAGTTTCCTTTTGCTCATACGTTCAACAATGGCATCGTGAGTCATAATCACTTGCCTCACACAATCCATGACACGTAAGCCACCTTGAGTGAATGAACATAGATACCACTTGTGCACATTGCATGTCAATTGACATACGCTTTTACTCATCTTTCATCTGTTGTATTCCCTGCATCTTTGCACATGATTAATGAAGTCTTGCATTGCATGTTGACCCGTTGAACCTATTGAGCCGCGATCACCTGATGAAATCTTGAGCTCGCCTGTGCTTTGTACATCACTACTCTGTGCATATCCCCTGCATCTTCGCACATGATTTGTAAACTTGAGTAGCTTGCTTCATTGATTGACTTTGTCATCTGCTGTGCAACTGTGAACCAGCATCTGCGATTATGTGAGAACCTTTGATGTTTGAATGAATGGTTGAGTGACTGATTTTACATTGGCTGCTCACTTGTTGTATGTCACACACAAACTCTGCAGCTCTTATTCCATGCTCATTAACATGTGCACTCTACACATTGTCTGTCTTTCTTGTACACCCACATAAGTTGTGTTGTTCTGAGCACAAAATTTGTCTTGTCTTTGTCTTTGTGGACTGAATAATCGTGCATGACACAAGCATGTCTTTGTGTAATCTCTACCTAGCAGCTACCGGCCTCTACGTGTGTTTAGCCACGCCAATTAGGTGGCCTTTGTATGTGAGTTGTGTTGCCCTGTGTTGTGTTCATTTACCAGTCTGTGCTTGTAGGATTCAAATATCGCACAACATATTTTCTTAGCGTGCGAGATTCAACTATTTCCTTAACTCGCGAGAAGAGTTTGCGAGATTCATTATTTTCCATAACTCGCGAGAATGTCTCGAGAGAAGGTAGCGAGAGCTCTGCGAAATCATTAAAGGGCTCGAGAATGTCTCGAGAGAAGGTAGCGAGACAACGAAATCATTAAAAGGGCTCGCGAGAATGTCTCGAGAGAAGGTAGCGAGAGCCTGCGAAATCATTAAAGGGCTCGCGAGAATGTCTCGAGAGAAGGTAGCGAGAGCCTGCGAAATCATTAAAGGGCTCACGAGAATATGAGCTGTATGTGAGCTGTCATCCATTATGTAAACACCTATATAAAGAGGAGAGCAGGAGAGAGAAAGGGAGGAATAATTTTGGAGGAGACACATTTTTAGAGAGATATTTTTAGAGAGAGATATTTTTAGAGAGAGATTTATTTTCTTTATCATCTTCTTCCCCAAATAATTAGATCTAGAGCTCTACAAAATATCCATTAATGGAGATTGTAAATGTGATTCTTATGTAACCTCAACAATCATAGTGAAGAACCGTGGATGTAGATCACATTGATTGAACCACGTAAAAAATCTTATGTGTCTATTTAAATTTCTAGCCCTTATATTTGAAATTTAGATGATTAATAATAAAAAGATCTACAAAATATAGTGAGGGGTGTAGTGTGGGATTTCCTGCAACTACATATGCGCTAGAAACAGGGACCTACTGCTTGTTGGTATGAAGGAGAATCAAAGAAATTAGCTACTGTTAGTGATGTATTCAATTGGATCTATAAACTTCAAGGGAAAAAATGGAAGTTTGAACGAAAGATTTTTATCTCCAGCAACAAACATCATTCACCATTTAGAAACACAGATTCTAAATAAAGTTTGAACGTACTTTTGTATAAAAATAAATGGCTAGAAAAGACAGCAAACCAAAAAGACATCATAGATAAAAATTGTATCATGCTTAAACAATCCGGATGAGAAGACAACAAACCTGAATGTAAAATTGTCCAGTGGCGATGAATCAGTTCAAATCCAGCGAGTTGATAAATCTAAATCAACGGAACCAACCAACTCGTTACTCTCGGCGAAGAGAAAATATGCAGTAATGAGTTAATTTGAAAGAACATGCCAGCAATTAACGAAGTATCATCAGCAGCAAACATTTTATATATAGTGAAGTTTGATTAACTCCAGCAGATGACCTCGTCAACCAACCCTCGCAGCCAAGACAAATTCTTTTCATCACCTGTCAACCTTCAGCGAAGTTAAGCCACATGTATTGCTTGTTAAAACAGCCCCAATGCAAGCGAAGTAAAGAAAGTAACATCTCGTCAACCAACCATTCCTGCGAAAGCATAAGGCTCTCCTGTGAAGTTCACTTCATCAATAAAATTCCAGCGAGGTTGCCGCAACAGATGATCAAAGAAGATGAGCAACAACAGTAGTTTAGCATCAGCTCGCAAGTAACAACAACATACTGCGGCGAATAAAAATCAAAATTACTAAGCAACAAGCTAAAATCTAAACGGAACTAATAATGATCCAGCGATGAAAGGAGTTGCCACAGTAAAGATCAAAATGACCAACCTTTTTGGTAAATCAACAACAAGGATATCACGAAATAAAGAGAGAGCAAAAGAACAAGCCACTCACAATAGCAGCTCAAAACACGTACTTATCAGCAAAACAAGTTAAAAAGGCAAAACAAGCAGTAGCGAGGGAGAAGACTGAACTTATCAGCAATACACATTACTACTCCTCATCAGGTAAAAGAAATACTCAATGAATCAGTTCGGATTGAAAATGTTGGAGGAAACACGTCACAGTCACGTGGAGATGGAATAAAAGCGTCACAGCATGAAAAATCATAAGAGTGCTTCCGTAGAAAACAAACTCATTACTCGCAACACACGAGGAAACTTCGCAGGGGCATAAAAATTGGTCACAGGAAGATGAAACAGTGGCAGGAAATGCAGAGGCAGATGGATGTTGTAGAAAGGGCCAAACAGTGAAGAGACGAATGAAACGGGGCTTTATCATAGGGGATAAAACAAAGAATTATGGAGCTTTGGTTTAACAAGGAATAAGTCTTGTGAAGTCACAAAGAAGAATGACGACCAGAGAAATCCCAGCAGCCACAAGTGATGAGCTAGACCAGCATACAAAGAATTGCTTCAAGATCAACAGCACACGAACGGACAAGAGATGGTTCACAAAGTAGAAGGAACAAAAGAAGTTTTGCGAAGCTCGCCACACAAACACAAAAAGAAACTAGTCAGGATGATCAAGGAAGAAGAGAAGAATAATGTGGATGTTGCGAGTTCAAATATTTCACTTCGCAGCAAGAAAATGACGAAGTTTCATGAACATTTATCAAGTTTTAAAGATATCATATTCACAGAACACTAACGCTGCGAAGAGGACAATGAAGCTGCGATGAGAGTGCATAGTACACCCAAAAAGATGAGGAAAGGAAAGAGATCAAACTAAGTGGAGAGTCACGGGTTCAGAAATTCCAGACGAAATTCAATGAGCTTCTATGAAGTCCAATGTCCAGGCAAAGTTCAAGCACCCTCTGAGCTATTAAGATTGACGGAGACGAATTATTGTTACTGCAAAGACAAGTGATGAGAGGGAATCAAACCAGTTTTGCGATGAAGATATTAGAAGAAACCAGCAAAGTGCATAAGCACAACTTAATAAGGGGCATGTATATATCAGTAGGAGATGAAAGAAAAGTTGCGAAGGAGACATGCAAATCCAAATGGAATTAGTTGCGAGTTAAATGCAAGTACAAAGTATAGATGCAGATTTTTGAAATCATCAGGGAAAAGATATACAGGCGAAGAGGGAAACCAAGGAGACTTTGTGTAACTCAAGATCACCAGCAACACGAGTAGCAGCGAATGAATAAGGGAATTTCTACGTCTATCATCAGCCAGTTAACTCTCCCATGATTACATTGATTACCATCAGCCAACACAGGCAGGCTTTTTGAGAAGTTATGAAGACAAGGTAGTACAGACGACAACAGTAGCTAGTTGGAGATCATCACCAATGAAGAAAAAGTGCCAGTAATAATATATCACAAGTTCACTTCATAGAAACAACATTTTCACGAGTTACTTCGCTAGAGTATCTACCTTCAGGGGCTACAAGCAACACAAACATCTCTACAAAACTAATCAGTCCCAGCGAATCTCGCAGATAAGATAGTTCCAGCCAATTTACTATAACCGGCAAGTCAACACAACGAAATAACCATTTCAGCAAAGTAAAGCAGCGAGAGAGTATGATCAAAAAGACAAAATTGATGAAATAACATCGAAGAAAATCATATCTAACATAGGACACAGGCTCTTAACAACATCATCAACGGCAAATCACGAGCAGGGCTAATATAAAAAGAATGAAAGGGAGATAAGAGACGGAGAAGCAGTCAACAAATGATTAGACAGTGAGGAAACTGGTGCATCTCGCAGACGACAAATAGTTTTGCAGAGATAAATACAAGGTCAACTACAGAAGAAATTAAAGAACAAAGATAACATCGAGCGAACAAACTCAGTAAACCACAGTAACAGCATCAGCATGCAAGTGACAGAATAAAAAATCTAGGAAAAAGATAAGAAGACGAAGACAAACTCCTGATGTTTAAAATGGAAATGACGACAAGAAAGGAATAACTTATGCGAATTTCACCATTCTTTCACAAATTGAAGCCAGTACATTTGGTCTGGACAATAGAATCCAAGAAGAAGGTCGCGGGTTCGATTCTGCATGGTCGCACAAAATTTTTTGGTTTTCCTCGCGAATGTTTACATCCAAAACATTCCTTTGCAGACGTTCACCTCGCAGATGTCTTCTTCCCAAAATACCAGCGTGAAGTAACCAGCAAGCCCAGTGTGCCCAAGCCCACTCAAGTTCACCCAACAGTAAACAAAATATCAAGGCTTAAGTTTGCACAGAAATTGTACGGTTGCGAACTTCTAGTGAAATTAGTTGGTCAGAGGCATGAATTTGGTATTTCATTACTTCAAAAGATCTTTGAATTATTTCGCAAAGAAGAGAGTTGATGATTATTTCGCAAAGAATGGAAGACTGAATGAAAGAATGAAGGCATGCGAAAATTTCACACAGAAAATGACAAGGGATTATCAAAGATCAGCGAAATTACAAAAGAGCTTATATGCTGAAGAATCAACAAAATAATCAGATAGAGGCAAACCTACTATGACGAAATCAGAATTTCGCAAGAGGCAAAAGTACCTAAAGTGCGTCATAGTAGGGGGTACCTATTGCATATGAAGAAGAATCAATAAAATAACCAGAATGGGACGAACCTTTATGGCGTACACCCTAGTTCGCGAATAGCATTTCGTAAGAGGCAAATGTAAGACCTAAAGTGCGTCATATAAGGGGGTATCTCTCGACATGGCTCGGGGGAAGGTTACACCGCTCCCGAAGCTTTGAGTCATGGAAATTTGGGGCCCATGAAAGCCTATCCGGAAGAGGTACCTTGGATTCCCAACTATATATATAAGGTTATACCTGGTTGGGCGACCGAGGGTCTCTTCCAAGGAGTCGAGTGTATGCTCAAGGCGCCGAGGTACACGGTTGAGCCGAGTGCCGGGATGGATGAACCTACCCTGGCCATTCTTGGCAAGTCTTGGCATATGTTGCACTCGCCCGAAGAAAACTCCACTTAGGATGCAGTCTCGTAACCATAAACCCTATAGGTATAAGGGATAAGAGGCTGCGAAAACAACTGGTTGTTGTTAAGACCGGATGGGAGGAGCTAGTCTTGTATGGCCGATGTTTCGCCTCCTTGAAGGGGCAACCAGGGAGAAGATAAGGGCGGCACTCTCCATTAGGGAAGCGCCAAAAAGGACGCAAATGTCATGAGGCTTTGTTTTCGCAAGGAGACTTAGGCTTGTCATATTTGTGCAATGATCCTGCAGAGGCAATAATACTAACGCGAGGGTAAGACGAGATCAATGGGTCTTTACACGAAAGTGTCTGAGGCGTCCTATGATTTCGTCGCAAGACGGCAATGTCATGGGGCTCCATGTTCGCAAGGATATTTAGGCTGTCATATTGTCGCAAACAAAATATCCTGCGAGAGGCAAAAATACTCGAAAATGATAAGACAAGTTCAATGGGTCGTTACATGAAAGTGTAAAGACGTCCTGCGATCTTGTCGCAATAAGAAGATGGCAAAGTAAGACCTTTAACTAGGAAGGCCTTACTTAGAAGACCACACAAAGATGATAAGGCAAGATCAATGGGTCATTATGTGAAAATGTAAAGACGTCCTGCGATCTTGTCGCAATGATAAAATTCAACATAAAGCAATGAAGAGATTATACTATCGCATGAGCACAACGCAGGAGATAGAGGAAAGATAAGAAGGAAGAAATAACTCACTCATTCAACACTTTTTCAACGATTCCACCTTCGTAGATAAAGAACAGAGGCAACAATGGAATACCGAAAAAACATTTTATGTTCTTTATTTTCTCGGCAAGAATCATTTCCAAAGAAGATGTTTACCAATGAACAACAAGAATCCTCACCAAAAATGGAATAATGACTTCGCATGAACAGAGGCAATACTTCTTATACTTCAAGGATTAATATTTCTTATCCACTTCGCAAAGTTTGAACTTCGCGAAAGAATAGAGCATAGCATGAGGCAAAGAACATGGAGCGAGAGTTTCACATGATGGATTCGCAATACTTCTTATATTTAGAGGATTAAGTACTTCTTATACTTCTCAAAGGATACTTCATACTTCGCATAATTCAAGAAACGATACTTCATGTATACTTCTCAAAGCTTCGAACTTCGCAAAAGAATAGAGGCAAGTACGTACTTTTCAAGAAAAGTATTCTTTTGCTCGTTCCTTCATCAACAAAGATCAAAGATTACTACAACGACAGATTTTTCCTTAAAGATCGCTCTCCAAGCAATATTCAAGGAAAAAGAGGCAAGATGTAGGATTCAAATATCGCACAACATATTTTCTTAGCGTGCGAGATTCAACTATTTCCTTAACTCGCGAGAAGAGTTTGCGAGATTCATTATTTTCCATAACTCGCGAGAATGTCTCGAGAGAAGGTAGCGAGAGCCTGCGAAATCATTAAAGGGCTCGCGAGAATATGAGCTGTATGTGAGCTGTCATCCATTATGTAAACACCTATATAAAGAGGAGAGCAGGAGAGAGAAAGGGAGGAATAATTTTGGAGGAGACACATTTTTAGAGAGATATTTTTAGAGAGAGATTTATTTTCTTTATCATCTTCTTCCCCAAATAATTAGATCTAGAGCTCTACAAAATATCCATTAATGGAGATTGTAAATGTGATTCTTATGTAACCTCAACAATCATAGTGAAGAACCGTGGATGTAGATCACATTGATCGAACCACGTAAAAAATCTTATGTGTCTATTTAAATTTCTAGCCCTTATATTTGAAATTTAGATGATTAATATGATTTAGATCTACAAAATATAGTGAGGGGTGTAGTGTGGGATTTCCTGCAACTACAGTGCTTGAGTTGCAAACCTCCTGTTCTGTGCACATAACTTGTCTTGAGGCTGCTAGATAGGCGAGTGCATGCGGAATTTGGCTGCACAAAACCAAACTGAAGCCCACAAAAACCAAACAGAAGCCCACATAAACCCAGCTGAAGTCCACATAACTGGGTTGTGCAACTGCTGGGCTGCATACCCATAGCAGCTGAAGCCCACATAACCTGGGATACACTTTCAACTGAAGCCCATTTAAACCAAACTGAAGCCCATTTAAACCAAACTAAAAGCCCGTGCAACTCTTGTTTGCATATAACTTCGGGCTCTGCACAAACCTCGAAGCCCACAACAACTGGGCTTTGCATAACTTGGAGCTGCACATTTGCGGCAACACCAAGCACCTCCTCTGTGGGCTTAATTCTAAAAATTGGGTGCCATTTTCTTGTATCACCTTTGCTTCTATTTGTTGATATGATTTGATGTGTGCTAAGCTATGCTTCTTTTTTAGTTCAAATTAAGTTGCTAGATCATGTCAGGATTTTGGTCTGCAACTGGGGATGAAAACAAATCCATCAGAGAACTTGCTTACGGGCATGCTTCACAATATGAAACCCCCACGAGACCATGATGTCTATGACTTTAGGGAGTACTATCACTAGTGGAAAATGGGTGTTTAGCAACCCACATCAGAGACTCTCATTGACGGTAGTTGGACCGCTGACCATAGATAGCGGTCTCTGATATAATAAAAAACCGGACCACATCCGAGAGTTTAATAAGCAGTCTCAGAATAACAAAATTTATTTACCCTTTTATCCATTTTGGAACTCCAATTCAGAGACCCGTAGGCATACGCTGTAGTTACTATTTCAGATGTATGATGAACGGCTGGAGATTCTTAAGATTTGAGCCATTGATTGAGATGAGATGGATGGCTGGATCGTGAAGAAGAGACCTCGTTATTATCGAGGATAAAGATACCTTCGTTCTCCTTCTAGCTATGCCTCATCTTTCTTCTCTTCACACTCACTACTCTTATCCATTTCTTCTTCAAACTCTTCATCTCCAAGTTCTTCATCAGAGATGAACTTATTTTAACTTTACTTTAGGTATCTCCATCTTCTAAACTACTTCTATTTCAACATCCTTTTATCTTCATCAACAACTACAAAAATCCTATCTTCGTTTTTATCATCATAATTAGAAAACCCTAACTTTCTCTCTCGAAAATCAACATGTATAAACCTTAATTTTTCTTATCTCTTTTTGTCTTTACTATCATTCTACGATTTTTCCGTAATATCATTTTTGGAGATCACGCACCTCACTTGATTAATTTGTGAGTTTTCTTTGCAGATTGTTTAAGAGGTTAAAAAGATGTATCTTACAAGGTGAGAACAAAAAAACCCTTTATTTTTCAAACCTAGGATTTTAATAAATTTGTTTATTTTCTAGGATTTAATTTTTTACGGGGATTTCTTTCTCTCGCTTGGTATTGAAATTATTGCAATTTTTGATCTTTGCAATTTTTGATTTCTTCATGACAGTAAGTTTTGTATAACATTTTTGGTTATTAACCCTAATTCATATTCTACTTTCCTGATATTTTTTCACAGCAGTTCAGAACTTGAGGGCTTTTGAGTACAAACCTATTTCACTCAAGTGCCAAGGAAAGGAGTCTAAATTGGGTACTATTTTTCTGTTCTTACAATTTTTTAATTTTCGATGAAATTCGAGTGTTTTTACAGGGTTTAGGGAAAATGGGTATGTTGGGGGTTATATAATTCTGTGTTTATTTGTTGATTTTTGTTAGATAACAAGAAGAAGATGATATGGCATTTTGAGAGGGCAATGATTCACCTCAAGGGGTTAGGGGGAAAGTAGGAGGTCAGTGCAAAGGAAGTAAGGTTAAGGGAGCTAGACTATCCGGATGCTCCAGCAACGTCTAGCGGTCTGTGAAAGTTGGAGCGGAAAGGAAAAGCTTGGGAACAGACGTCCATGTTGAAGAGGGAGAGATTAGAGAAGAGAACATATTCCCTCTGGAACCAGAAGAGGTAATTTCTGTCTAGGCATGTTGGTTATAATTTTCGGGTCTAGTTTTAGTTGATTGTCCTTCTTGTGTGAGATTGTTCTGATTTGTGGAGGTTAATGCGAAGGTTTGTGGAGGAGGAATTAGTGAAGTATATTGCAAGAATGTACAACGAGAGGGATAGGAAGGTGACGGCGGAAATTGGAAATTATGATAATGTTTGTGTTAGGATCTTACAAGTATTTGAGCTTTCTTTGCAAAGATTGGTGCCGAGGTAACAAAGATTCATTTTTGTTGCCATGTAGAACTCAATTTATGTACTATATCTTACTAAATTTCTTGTTTAGTTTATCAAGTTAGGATCTTTTATGTTGTTTGTTATGTTTAGAACACTGAATTGGGGTCATTAAAGTCAGCAAATTCAAATGTTAGTAATGATTCTTTGTGATGTAACTTGTCTGGTGATAAGGAACACTTGATTGGACTAAATTTTTAGAATTTTTTAATTCAAGAATGTTGGGTGTGACTTTGAACACTCTGGGTTTGGCTGGGACAATACTTTAGATGAGTAAGATTGATTGAGTTTCTAGCAAACTGGCTAGGGTGCTTGCATTGGTCCTAATTTGCAGTAGATATGAACACTTTTGAGTGAATTTTATGACCCAGTGTGTAATTTGAACTTTCTTGATTGTTTGACGTTAATGTGATCTTCACCCTTCAATAAATCAAATACATTGCAAAGTGAATCATGGGGTTTGGTGGTAAACTGTTACCTAGAGATGTTCATGGGTCGATGCGGTTTATCGTCTGAATTTTAAGATTGCATTGCCTAGTATTCTTTGCTGGCTTTAAGGCGTGTCTAACATGGTGGTGATAGCTACTTGATCCTCTAGTTTCCACCTTTAAATGTTCTTTCTTTTTGTTAACTTATTCTTTTCAGTGTAAGTAAACTAGTTGGGGCCTATAGTGATGTGAAAATTCATGTTAGCCAAACTGATAAAGTGGGTACTAGATGTTAACTAGTTGTTTAGACCCTCTTATCAAGTAAACACGGTAACTTACGAATCAACTATGCCATGTTCTTTTTTTAATTGCCGTATTAATTTGGTTATTCTATCCAGGTGGAGAGGTCTCTTCTAGTGACTGGATTCCGATATGAACATGATGATGCATGGGCAACAAACATAAAATATTCAAGGAATTCACTGATATTAGTCGGGTACATATACCTTCTTTTGAGTTATTCAATAGAAAAAATGGTTTAGGCGATCAGGCACTCTGGTTTATAATTCTGTGTGTGGGCACCAAAATCATTTGATGCATGTTAAGGAGTATTCTATTTTTTTGATTGAAAGTTCATACATCAGTAAGTAATGTTGTCATTTTATTTAATTTCGCTATCGAAAGAAAAAATAATTTGTACATAACAGGAAGCTCTTATAATCATGTATGAAATATATATGCCTGTTGTCAATGAATTTTCAATTGTAGGTGAATCTAAGATTGTGTGGACAGATATGACTATAATGTTAGATATACACTAGTCATATCACCAGATCTTTTTGACGAGTTTGGTTTTGTCATATTAGTTCAACTCAGTTATTCTTTGCTGGCTTTCTGGCAATTCTAACATGGTGCGTTCAAGGTGTTTGTAAATTTGTTACTCCGGGCAAAGTTGTTTATCATGTGGGTATTTTTATATATCTCACGTTGTTTGTTGATGTTTTTACATGTCTCACTTCAGACCACTTTTTATGGTGTGGGTGCAGCTTGATCCAGCAGTTTGATGTTGCCTATGGTAACATATATGCATTTCATTTTGCCCAAAAGGGTACCTAGGGGAAAGTTGAGAACATTAAAGTAAGTAAAATATCATTTCGTTAGAAGAAAATCTTTGATGGGTTTTGGTCCGAAGTGCTTTGGCCCTCATCCTTTTTTATTTCTTTGTTCTTCTCTCTTTAGCTATTATGAGTTTTTATTTCCTTTTTGCGGCTAGTCTGTTGCATAATATAATATTTAGATTGCATAATATAATATTTAGATTGGTGAGAATCTTAGATTGTTGAGATTCGTAGTTCCATCTGCATATTGGTAATATGAGGTTAAAATTAAGAATCTCACTTCACTAAAAATATAGAAGTGTATATAGTTAAGTGTGTGTGTCTGCACCTTTTAAGTTTTGGGCAATGATAATGTGCTTATTTCAGTATGGTTGAAAGTTTGTGTATGCACATTTTCCATGCACATAACTCTCTGCACATTCTCTATTATTTGTCAAGACTTTCTTATAACTCTCTGTATATGCACATTATATATCATATATAAGAATACAAGTCTTAATGTTTGTCGTGTGAAAGATGCCCTGTGTACATGTAGGATGTGGTAATGTTCTTCAACTGTAGACAATACTTTAGGTAATATGCATCTTTATGTGGTATCAACTCTTGTTTAGAGTAATACTGAAATTGGACAGGTCTACAAGAATGTAATGCAGAATTGAGAATCGTTAGGTGTAATTTAGTGAAAATAGTAATTTCATAAGAGCATGAGTTTATAGTGCGACTCGATAACTATGTCATTTACATTGGATGAAATTTGTTTGTTGTTATATCTGCAGTGAGGAGGATAAGAGATAGTTTATGGAAGCTATGCATCTCAGACGGTTGATGTGGTCAAAAGGATGAAAGAGATTCTTAACACTCCTGAGAATGTATTGGAAGATCAAGGTGTTACTTCCACAGAGATCTAAGGTATACTAGATTAACCATGAAATGTTATATCTTTGGGTTTTGTTCTGTTATCCTTGTGTCAGTTTAAGTAACCTGCTTATCGGTTGTTGATTTTGCAGATCTGTTGGAAGAATTGCAAGAGCATGTTGAATCCATTGACATGGCAAACGGTACGTTGATGCCTTTGTATGACTTAGTGATATTTGATTTCGTGTTGTTATGTAAATTAATGCTTTGGTATGTGCCAGACAGATTTGCATACAATTGGTAGTTTAGTCCCCCTTCTTGAACACCTGAAGAAATCAAGTGCATGCATCCGAGCAAAGGATGCCGAGGTTATAACTACCATAGTTCAAAGCAATCCTAAAATTCAAAGCAACTTGTAATGGAAGCTCGAACACTGTGGCTAATCTCACCTCGGATCCGGATGTTCTTTGCTCGAATCGCACTTGGTGCAATATCATGCAAGTAATATATGTCGTCTATTATGTATACATGTCTTCGGTTTGGATATGCAGCTTTATTATCTATACTGAGGCTGGTTGATGTTCAATGGCGTCACTTGAAATACTTTTGACCTGTTATATATTTGCTATGGATGTCTTTCAACTTTGATTCGATACAACAAGCTTGGAGTTGCTGCATTCAGACTGGAAAATGGTTATGGAGCTTTGAGGGATGCCTTTGGATTCAGACATTGTTAGGTTTCAAAGGTAATATGCTCCTTACTTGATTAATTTCATTTGTTTTTGCTGCTTGCACACCGGAAAATACCGTATTAACATTTAGATAGCTTTTAAACATGTCTTCCTTTGTTGATATATATGATTGTGAAGGTTAAGCTGTTAATTGACCACCAATGGTTATGTGAATTCGGTTTCTGATGTTGTTATGTGTTCTTGAATTTTTTCTGATGTTGATTTTCTTGTTGTGTATTCAGGCCTAATTAAAAAGATGGTGACAGACTCGCAAGATTTGGTGGTCCAAGAGGTGGAGCAACAGGAGAGTTTGGAGGAGTTAAGGTTGGTGCTTCAGTAGAGTATCAGCCACAATTTAAGGTTTAAACCTAGTCCCTTGGTTATCAATGAACTGTTTATGATTTAGGATTATCAGTTGAATGCAAGGGATTTTTCTTTTGCGGGGTTCACAGAGACGAAGCCGGTTTCTTCCAAGAACTTGTTACAAGCTGCAGGGGTTTTGCTACTTTGGATCCCAGGAACTCATTGATAAAATGGATATTTTAGGTGAGTCATTAGAAGATGGCTGAGTTATTTACCTTCAGATTGAACAACAATGCACCTTTAATTTTGTGAATGTCTATTTTCCTTTTCAGGGGGAGTTCTACTAACCCAAGTGAAAGAAAGAACCTATAAGGATCCCGACTTGAGTATGAACCATTGATGTCATGAATCGATCTATTGCTCGAGGGTCAAGAAACTTGTTCTTGTATAGATTTGTCACCGAGCTGGATATAGGTTGAACATATTGAACTTACCTTCAAGTTTCTTGTTTTGAACTCAGAATTTCATCCATTTTTGTGTAGATTTAAACCCAGTAGATAAACGGAATGAATGTTGAATTCTCAGATTGAGTTTAAATTTGAAGTTTCATTTCAATTTGAGTTTGGGTGTCATTTAACTTTAATTTGAATTCCATTCGAACGAATGAATATGGAATTCTCAAGTATGAGTTTATATTTGAATTTCAGATTGGGTTTCACTTGACTTTGGCTTGACTTCCATTTGACTTGACTTGACCTTGATGCAGTCAGATTATTTCAGAATTAGCCATTCAGGCATTTCAGCAAATATGAATCAATTTTTTTTTAATATTATAATTTAAATTTGAGACTCACGGCTTAGGGTCTGTACCTCGTTACCCTTAAAATCCGTCATTGTTTTGAGACACACGGCTAAGGGTCGTACAAAACATCTACACTTTATCAGAGACCCCAACAGAGACGGTTAAAAATGGTCGTATAACTCGTTTATATGACTTGTCCTGACGGTCGCGGAACATCTGTTTTCCACTAGTGTATGAACCTTCTCAGGGCCCTGACCTTGAATACACATACCCTAATCATTATGAGCACATGTGTCATCAACCACCATGGGAGGTTGAACAATGATATCCCCCAGTGAACCCTTGTATGCAGTCAATAATGGAAAATCTCATAGAACAAAACAATGCCATACTTGAATGGAAAACCATGCATGATCATCCATATAGCAACATGTCTGAATTTCCCTTCTCTAGTGAACCTCATACACAACCATACAGTGAATATTCATATGAAACATGCATACCCACTAGTGAAGACTCCCCTTCAAGTGAACAACTTTACTTGTTCTTAAGGATGAACCTGATTCATTTACAAAGGGAAGAATGGAAGGAAGTTCATGATAGGATGCTTGTTGTTCCTAATAGAGTAAATCTTGAAAATAGTGTTTCTATCCCTACTCATGCAACTGACACGAAATATGAACCTAATCTAGAGGAAAATGAGTACACTAGAAATGCTACAATTTTGAATAGGGAAATGCATTTTTATGATGATGATGATGATGAATATGATATGTTAGAAGAGCATGTGGTGGAATCTTTGGGTTCAGAGACGTTAAGCGTCTCTTCTGTGAACCCTATGAATGATACTTCTTCTAACATTCATACATGTGATGTTGACTCTGAGTTTGGATTTGTGCAATTCTTCAGTGAAAGTGAGCATGCTACACAACTTGTTTGTGACTTAAGAAAGGATGAATCTTCTGTTGACACTAATGTTCTTATGTACCATGATATTATTTTTGTGTCTGATTCCCTGCCCATGTCACAATATGTTGCCTCCTCTGATGATTATGACATGGAGATTGATGAATTGTTCTATGCAGGTGAGCATGATTTACCTTTTTCTGATTTTAGGAAAGTGTGTCATGGTACAAATGATCTTATACATGAAAACAACTTAGATGTACCTAATCTCTCTCCTAAGTCACAGATTGAAACTCCTCCACCAAACCTAGGTGTAGTTTGTAACAAAATTGCAAAACCAACTTTCCTGAAAATGCCCAATTTAGGCCTAGAGCTTTGTGCTTCCCAAGTCCTCTTGGACTATTTTGCATCAAAGTATAACACCTTTAAGGAGCCACAGTTGGAATATGTATGTCTGCCTGTTCTTAGCAAAACTCATTTTGAGCTAGACCTTGTGCATGATGTACCTTTAAAATTGCAAGATTTTGTGCTCACAAACACATCTGTTGACAAGTTTAGGTTCGGGGGAAAATCTTTCCCATATGCAGCCTTACTTGCACTCTCACATTATATCTGTGTAAGGTTGTTGATGTCTCTGCATATTTTCTTTTGGGTTGATCCTCAACTCTTTAGATTGTTGGTGTATGGTGAATTTTCATTGTATATAATCCAGTAGGGCTTGTTAAATTTTCTTTCTTGAATCGGTTAAGTCTTCTTGTGCATATATTGTGCTAATCCGATATGATCTCCACTGAGAATGTTGGATTCTAGCCTTGACTAATGAAGCTCTAACCTTGCTTCCGCCGACATCCGGTAATCTCTTCCCTTTTTCTCTATTCAACATAGTTCTCTTGGTATGTGACTATTTAAATTCTTATTATTTGTTGACACATTGAGGACAATGTTTGATTTAGGTTTGGGGGGTGCATTTGCATATAGAGTTTTTAGTCTTTTAATGCATATAGAGTTTTTAGTCTTTTTGTTTCACTTCATAAAAAAAAAAAAAAAAAATTCGAAAAACTCAAAAATTTGCATAAAAACCTCCAAATTTTAGAGATTTTAGAGTCACTAGCATGCTTCTAGCTATGTTTACATAGAGAGTCTGACCGAAATAACAGAACGTGGAAGTACTGGAGAACACAATCGGGTTTCTTAGTTGACTAGAGTGTTAAAGTTGGATTTAACCATACCGGAGGCGAATTAGGTGCTGTTTAGATATTTGGTAGTAGAATTGTGATCACCCATAGTGGAGACTACCCATTTTACATCAAGCGAGGCACCAACCTTCATTTTTTGCAACTTTCTAGAAAAGTTGTTAGAGTGTGTGTCATCGTACGTCAATTCCGGGTAGGAATGGTGAGCTACCCAACTTCGTACCACTTTCAGCACTATTTTTGATCTCTTGAGTGCTAATTTTGTCAATCATGAGGGTGACGTTTAAAGATGAAAACTCCTTCTAAATATCGATTTGCAGTTAGCATCACTCTCTCTCCCTCTCAACAATATCAACACATTCATAGAAACACATCATCGTCAGCAAGCGGAGCATCATCAGAATATTTGAAGAAAAGTGAAATAGTCCAAGGTTTACGTGCAACAAAGAAAAAGAAGATGAGAATTAATGAAATTTGTGAAATCAAGACAATACAAGTTATGGAAAATTATGTGATAAAGTCCTTCATCCATGGAGTAGTAGTTTCATCATTTTTATTGTTATTTTCATTTCATGTATATAGTTAATTCAAAAAAAAAAAAAAATTGTAGTTTATTTTCTTAGTTTTGATACCACCATGGTAAAGAAGAGAATTCCAAGCAACAAGGAAATTTGAAGAGAAAAGTTATAAATTGTCAAGTTTTGTGAAGTTCAGAAGTTCTTCATCAATAGTTGAAGACCGAAGACCGAAGATTGAAGACGTTTCTATGGATGCTATGAGAGAGTGATATTAATTGCCGATCGGGTGAGAAGGTAAGTGAGTACTCCCATCCTTGCTAATGGTTGATTTCCTTTCTTAGAGATCATCGAGAAAAGATTATTTTTGCCCACACTTACGTGGAGTCTCCGAAACTATTTCGGAAGGTTATCCTTCTTACCTACAACGTGTGCGGGATTTCTCTCTTTACTCCTTTTGCACACATGAGAGACTAAAAAAGCGGTCTTTTTGAGTGCAATTATCATAAAACCCTATTAGTGAGGCGAAGTCGAGGCTTATGATCACATTCGAATCGAATTCTTTCATATAGTATGGTTATTTCTCGCTCAAAGCACTTAAGGATGAGAATGCGTTCTTTGGTAGTTCTAACTTCTTGTTACTAGCATGCGAAACTCTATGTCCTCATAGATCCTTGGATGCTTGAGACTCTTTTACACTCGAAGTTGGAGAAGGTTTTGTGGGTACACCTACGGTAAACCCTCACGAGACTACAACTCGTCCACTAGGGCCTAGGGGTTTAAAGGCTTAGTGCATACGCTAAATGCATTTGAGAGACTGCGACGGGGGTATAGTTAGGATTTCCTAATTTCCGTTTCACTTGAGGACAAGTAAAATTCAGGTTTGGGGGTATTTGATGAGTGTCAAATATTGCATATTTATACATCTTTTTATTGGCATTTAACTCATCTTTTGTGCTCGAAATCGGATATTATCCCAGTTACGTATTTTCTTTGTTTTCAAGAATAAATATTTGTACTAATTAATTTTGTGTTTTTAGGTAATAAATAAAGCTCGGAGAAATTGAGGAGCCAAAAGAGCGAGAAAAATTGGAGACGAGCGTCTATGGAACAGAAAGCCAAGGCCGCGCACGCATCGGCTCACGCATCGCTCAACACCAAAGCGCACATCACCCCCGAGCCGTTGAGATCTCCATCATATGCATCCTACGGTCGCTCCAACCATCCCATCACTTCTCATTGCCTTTGCCTCACACCAAAAACTCACCTACACCTATACCCTATCGAATAGAACCATTTTCTCCTCCATCTTCTCTTTCTTCTCCCCGACAAAGAAATCGTAGCTCCATCTTCTTCCCCTCACCTCCTCCCTCTCCACGACAAAACCAGAACCATCACCACCACCTCCTTATTCGACAGCACCACCGGCACCATCGGCTGCTCCGCCACTCTATCTCGAGTTATCTCTATCATAGCTTCTCCATACCCTAGAAGCTAGGTTAGAGATAACTAGAGCTAGGGTTTCCCAACAACCAATCAATGGAGTTGTTGAGACGAATTGACAGAAGAGAGGACGATTCAGCGACGTGGGTGAGAGGGTATTCTCTTGTTTTTCCAATTTGAAGTAATTTGGGAATTCCATGTATAAATAGGGTTGATGTGTGTGTGTGTAAAACCTTATGCCTGGGCTAGCCAGAGCACCAACTTAGTTCAATTTGTGTTTTAATTCATTTAATTATGTTCTAAGTTCAATTGCTAGGGTGTTGTTGAAACCCTAGATAATATGTTGAGTAAATCATATTGATGTTGTTATTATTACTGTGCTTAATAGAAGTAGGAGTATAGTTAGCTAATTAATCCAATTCTCCTGTGATTGGCTGTACTGTAAGAAGACAGCCAATACTAGGGGAGAATTAGAGTAAAAGGTTAATTAATTCTGCCTTAGAAACTTCCATGGAAGAAGACAGGTGCTTAATAGAATAGGAATGCTGTTTAGCTAATTAACCAAGGAACTTGTGATAGAGTGTCTTGTAAGAAGACACTCTATACTAGGGGGAATTAGGAAGATTAGTTGATACATCATACCTTAGAATCTTCCTTGGGAAGGTACTCGAATACAACATTAGTGGAATTACCTCAGCATAGGATCAAGTGGTGGAATCAAATACCCTGGTGCTCTCCAATTAGTTATAACCCATTTGCTGCCTTAGTTTAGAGTCACAATTCAACTCAGTCGTATCGACAAACAACCTCAGTTGTGTTACACCTCTAGAAATCAGTTAGGAAAACCCTTAGATCAACCATACATCCACTCCATTTTCCTGTGGATCGACCTGTACTTGCCACGCCTCCAACAGGCGCTGTGCACTTGCAGTTTACACGTAGGAAAACATCTTTTACAAGCCTACCAGCGATGCGATCTTTGTCATCTATAAGATCACTAATTTTCTTCCTTAAAGTACTAATTTTCTCTCTAGAACTAAGATACAGACGTTTAAATTGGTTGGCTAAGCTTAAACTAGATCTATGATCAAGTTCTAAGAGGCGAAATTTGGATTGAAGTTCGTTTAGAGGAAGGGATTTAATCTTGTTATTTGAAAAACTATCCAAATAATCGTTGATATGAGCAAGGAGAGCATCATTATCCATAGGTTCAGGAAATGAGTGGAGAAGAATAGCTTCATCAGAAAGGTTATAAACGTCTGCAAAAAATGGTAAGTTAGATAAGGGAAGATAATGAGAGAACAAAACAAAGGAAAAAGGGAAGAGTCTCATACCATAAAGTTGTTGATTGGCGCTTTGAAGATTAGATATCTTATTCTTCTGAGTAGAAGAATCAACTTCCAGTTGTTTGGTCTTCTCGCGAAGAATAGCAGTTTCATTTTCAAATTCTTCATTTCTCTTGCGAAGAGCAACAACTTCAGTTTCCAATTCTTCATTCTTCTTGCGAAGTTGAAGATTCTTTTTTTCAAGAATACTGCGCCTCTTCTCAAGATCTGAGGCAACAACAAAGGAAGCTCTCCCGGACTATAAAGGAAAGTAAAGAAATTAAAAAGATATAACTTAAAATCAAAACTATGAAGAAATAGGGGAATAAAGACATACCAAAACACCAAGCGAGTTTAGAAAGCTGGGAGTCACTGATCTGGAGACCCCATGAAGAGATTCGTCACTCTCTAATAAAGGAGAATCACAGATACTCGCGAGGGCTTGGCACGTACTAGAGAAGCGATCATCTCCAATCCCTTGCATGGAATCAGAGAAAATGCTGGACAGTTGTGCCATAGAAGAGTCAGTTGGAAAATTCTCCTTTGCGAGAGAAATATCAACATCATCAATGTCTTCATCATCAGAGTTTTAAGAAGAGGGAGAGTGAATCTTTCGTTTATTTGAAGGTGGGGCAGTAGATTTCCCCTTGCGAAGAAGACCTTTACCCTTGCCTTTGGTCTTCGAAGCCTCAGAAATTTCTTCTTCTCTAGCAACTTCAACACCAACCTTCGCACACGAATGAAGATAAGAAACAGAGGCAACAATATTGTTCAAAATAACAAAAGAAATAATTCTTACTTCATCCGTGATCGAACGGAGTGCCGCTACAGTACTTTCCTTGGCATTCCTTTTATAACTCTTCCTTAGTTTGATAACCTGAAAATTTCGCAAGATTAATAGGTATAAAAAGGAGTGAAGATCATAAGTTGAGCGAAATTTAGGAAATATACCTCTTTCGCTTTCTCGGGCCAGTTAAATACCCAAGGTTGATAATTGGCGAGGTTCGCAGGGAGCGCATTTGAACCTGAAATATAAGGTCCTTTCAAAGCTAGCGGAAAGACGCACCACCTATCGTCCTTAGAATGACGAGGAATATTGTTCTTGCCAGAATGCCAATCGATATCTTGCATAAGTACCTTATCACTGGCAACATTTTCTTTCCTCTTCAGACGAGCGCCCCAGCGAGTTCTATCATTCTTCATATTTATTACTTCATAGTTTTCGAAGAAGCTCTCTACTGTATATTTTTCAGCGCATATCTCTAAGTCCATAAATTCTGGATCCTTGACTTCGTTTGGGTAAAGAGATCCTCTACCAGCACCACGATTGGCGAACTCAAGCATCAAGCGGATACAATCCCCTCTCAATTGATAGATGGCTCGCGAGAATTTCGCATGAGCAAGAATTTCATAAAACAAAGGAAGATTAGGGTCATATAGAGGAATGGGAAGGCCAGCGAGAACCTGACCTAGTGAAATTATGATTTCCTGATCATCACAATGATGATCAACAAATAGTTTGGCAGAAAGAATGGACTTAGGTTCTTGACCGAGAATGGTGGATAATATGAAACCCTTTCCTTCAAAATCCTTTTGAGCTTTTTCCAGAAGACTTTCATACCTGCGACCGGATGGAGCCATTTTCGGAGTATGGGAATGAAGAAATATTGAAGATCAAAGGAAGTAAAAAGAAGAAGATTTACGGTAGTAGGAGCGGAAGTTACGGAGAGATATTGAAGAAAGGTTGCAGAGAAAGCGAGAGGGAAAGTAAAAGAGAAGAAGAAAGAAATGAGAAGAATATATATATAGGAAGAAGAATTCTATAAAAGATAAATACATTTAATGCGAAGAGAAGACGTGAACGGTCGAGAAATGACAGGTGAAAAAGACGTGTCAAAAAATGGATGAAAGAAAAGATACGTGTAATAAATTCTGTGTGAGGGTACATGATCATGTCAATGCAGAAAAAATAAGGAAATGAACAGTTGCGGCATTTCGAAGATACTAGTTCTCATGACATTCTCTTCTTCGCAGAGAAGACATGAGAAGAGGCAAGATGTAGGATCAGAATATCGCAACACTAATACTCTTGTGAAATCCATGAACGACATATTGCGAAGGTGTCGCAGATTGAAGATAAGAATGACGCAACGGGTGACGACAGCTTGAACACAAGAAAGATGTGAAGACTTAGCGAGATTTAGGAGCGTTGCGAGATTTGACATTTGTACATTTACGATACTTCGCAAGTCATGCCCGAAAATAAAGGACAGCTTAGCTGTCATCCACTATGTAATACCCTATATAAAGAGCCGAACAGGCTTAATAAAGGGGGAGATCTTTTTCGAGTGTTGAGCAAGTCATTAAGAGAGAGAAAGTTTAGAGCGATTGTAATTCTTTAGCTTATCTTCCTTTTCATCTTGTAAACATTCGAGAGTTTGATCAATAAAAATATAATTGTATGGATTCTTGTGAGGGGTATAGTGTAGGATTTCCTGCAACTACATCGTGAAAATCTTCAATTGTTTTGTACGAATGTACAATAGAGTGAAAAAACAGATTCTTTGCCTTTGCTCAAACTTCTATTACAAATGTTTCTCTTTCCTTTGCTGTGTTTGTCTTGCGAATTTCTGGTGGAGGTGGTAATGGTTGAGATTGAGGTTTCCCTACTAGAAAATGATTTAATTTTCCCTGATTTATCATTCTGAGAATGATTCTATTTATATTTCTATAGTCATTTGTTGAATGTCCATGAAAATGATGATAAGAGCAAAATTCATGACTTTTGTGGTTTGGAGGTGGTTCACTCCCCATGTTCCATGGTGCAGGAATGTTTTCCATCAAGATTATAGCTTCCCATATTTTCTCCACACTAGCATTCAGAGGTGGCATTTTGATTTCTTCCCATACTATCTTATGACTTCGCTGTCCTCTGTGGTAATTTTTCCTCTGATCTCCATAAGTTTCTTGTGGCTGATCAAGTCTTTGGATTTTTTTATTTCCACTACGGCTATAGAAGTTTCTTTCTCTCTCGAATTCTTCTTGATCACGACTTCCCATAGCTACTAGCTTCTGCTGACTATCACCCATTATCCTCTCTTGTTGTCCTTACGAAGTGCTCGCCACCGTATTTATCAACTTAGGTAACAAGCTTGCATTTGCTGCTTTTGAACTTGTGTTCGCAAATGGGTATGATTCCATTTCATTTTGTTTTTCCTCAAGAGCAATGTACTCCTCCTGAAATTCTCGCAACTCGAGTCATTGTGATCGTATTCTTTATTCTGAAATTTGAATGTACAGTAGATTGGTTGCGAACATAGCGTTAATGAATGATAGAATGAGATATCTCTCATCCACACGGCCAGCCATATCACTACACATTGTCTTCCATCTCATGTTCAGATGCTTCAAACTTTCGCCAACCCTTTGCTTTAACCCAAATACATCTTCAATTCCAGGTAGCGAGGAATTGTTACTTATATACGCCCCTAAGAACGTAATCTGCAAATGGTTGAAAGATGTTATGGTATTCTTGGGTAAACTTTCAAACCACTTTAAAGCCTCTCCTGTTAAAATTGATGCAAAATACTTGCACAACACAACATCATGATTTTCCCACTGTAGCATACATCTCACATAAGCTTTGATGTGTTGAATGGCACATGTTGTTCCGTCAAAAATGCTAGTTAGCGCGGGTAGATTGCACTTTGGGGGTATTCCTCCTAATTGTACTTCTTGTGTAAATGGAGTTTTTGCAGCTTCTTTTATGGCTTCATCTAATTGTCTCATGCCTCCTTCTTTTCTGTTATTTAATATTCCTCTCATTTCCGCCAATTCTCTCAGGATTTGTTCATTTACACCAGGATTTTGGTCCATTGGCCTCTTTAACTCTTTTTCTCTTCTTCTTCGCTCATGTCTGTCTTGTCTTGCGAAATTTTGCGCTTCTTTTTCATTACCCTCTTCTTGTCTTCTTCTGTGATCTTCTCTTTCATGAATTCGCACATGGTTATGTTTCTCATTTTCTTCTCTGCGATTTTGTTCATTCCTCCTCAATTCTTTTTGTCGCCTTTCAGCTCTCCTTTGTACTCTATCATATTCTTCATTGATATTACCATTATTGTGATTTTGTTCACGCCTTCTTTCTCGATTATCATGATTGTTATGGCGAACTGCCTCTTGGAGCTCTTTTTCCTCTACTTCTGCTCTCATCCTCTCTCTTTCGCAAGCTAAACGTGCTTGTTCAGCGTAATGTCTCTCGATTTCATCTTCAATTATTCGCTGATTCCTTTAAACATATCTTCCCTGTAATATTCTCCTTCCTTCTTCCTGATTTTCCTCACCATCTTAATTACTTCGCTCCTGATGTTGCTCATTCCCCTGATTTCTATCGTTTTGTCCATTTTGGAGAGTTTCGCCATGTGGAATATAACGATCTTCAATCATTTCTCTTCTTTCGCCATATTTCTCCTCTACTTGACCTTGAACTTGATCTTGTAGTGCTTCTTGACCTTCTATTCTGTAATCTCATGTTTTCCATCCTCAACTCATGATTTTTTCTTGTCAAATTTGCACGTTCTTCTGCCTATAATCTCATCTCCTCGTGTATTCTTTGTCTCAATGCCTCTAATGCTTCAATCTCTTCATTTCCAAGAATTATCCCTCCATCTGTTTCTCGGTCTCTCTCTTCTACTTCATCTGCTGAATTTGACTGCCAAGTATACACACTCACTCTGTCGTAATCTATAGTTCTATTTTGCGTTGGTGTACGTTGAATTGGTTGTTGAACTTGATTTTCTCCATCATTTCTCGCGTTCATTCTTGAAGATTCCTCAATTCATTTCACCCTCTACCAGCAAGCCTCTTACTCCTTCTAACAGTTTTTGGTTGTTTTGAATTATTTCTTTTTCTGGCCATTTTTTCAACCTTATTGAGTTGTTGAAAGTTATATGAAATTCTTCACCAATTTCTTCAAATCATTTCAAATCACAATATCAATCTTCATCCACCCATCCATGTTTCTAGTGTCATTATGTAGTTGCAGAAATTCCCACAATACATCCCTCACTAGAATTCATAATAATCAACACATCTTTTAAAATCAGCAATCACACTTCTTATTAATTGAGTTAGGAATTTTACAAGAAGGAAATGAAATCAAGAATACAACCACAATTTTAGACTTTCTCTCTCCTCAAAACTTTCTCTTCACTCTAAAAAGATCTCTCTCACCTTAAGCATGTTCGGCTCTTTATATAGGATATTACATGGTGGGTGACAGCTAAGCTGTCCTTTATTTTCGGATCTGGCTTGCGATATTATCGCAAGTATACAAATGATGAATTTCGCAACACTCCTAAATCTCGCTAGGTCTCCACATCTTTCTCGTGTTTTGGCTGTCGTCACCTGTCACGTCATTTCTGTAACCAATCTGTGATATCTTCGCAGTGTGTTGTTTAAAGATTTCGCAAAGGTATTGATGTTGCGATATTCTGATCCTACACAGGATGTTGTATCTCGGTGGTATTGTTCTTGATGCTTCAGTGAAACTGCTTACAGAAGGTTGAAGGTTGTATTGCCTATTGGTGAGATGTATGCTTCCAAGAATATCACGAGGCTCTCATTCCTGACAGGCCTGGCTCTTTCTAGCAGGGCAGGTGTTGTTGCAGCTGAGCCTCTAGCAGTTTTACGAAGTTCAGAGGGTGTCTAAAAGTGCAGGTTCAGCAAAGCACGATAGATAGGTACCATCCTATTGATGCATTACACCAATTGTTGTTCAGTCACATTTGGATCGTGACTCACCAGTGCCTGAATTTTAGACCTCTTGACATAATCATTTGGATATTCGTTGTTTTATTTGAAACATACTTCCTAAGTCTGACAGAGAGATTCGCCCAAGCTGCGGATTCTTTCTCGGCATGATGACGCGGGCATCATAATCTTCTTGAGGCTGCTCTCTTGAGGCGTCGGCTCCAGTAGATCTGAAGATGTCCCGGGATCTCTCTTGTCCGGGTTGACATAATAGGCGCACCCCTCTATGATGATTTGAAGATGTGTCAAGCCTCCTTTGTTATTATAGATGTACGAACCCTCAGAATTACGCCATGTTCTGGATCTACACGTTTTGCTGATAAAGTGATAGCGGATACTCCTGAACATAAATTGGTAACAGTAGTGGAATAGAGATAGACCTTTTCTTGTGTGATCTCTGCAGGTGTCTTTCGAGGACTCCACTGGTGTTGAAATTTGTTATTGTCTATCTCCATACTGGAACAACGGCTATGCGAATCCTCCCTTTATCTATCTGGGTGTGGATCTTGGTGATGTTAATATCAATGATAACTTTGAGGCATTTCTGGTTTGCTCCATATAACACTCGTGGTGTTACAGAGAAAGCGGTTTCTCCATCCAGACCTTCGAGAGACGTCGTTGTGCTCTTTTAGGTAGTAGCCACGTCTTCTTGTGTCTTCACGCGACTTTCTGGTCCTTTCATCTGGGAGATTTACTGGTGCTCAGCTATCCAAGGCATTTCCAGTAGCAATGCTTGAAAAAGCATTTTTGTGAAGCTTCGTAGCGAACGGAACACCAGAATTGAAATTGGTTGTAGAACCTAAATTGAATTTAATAATTGAATTGGATGTAAGATCCACCCTTTTGAAATTGAGAAAACTGGAATGAATATTGAAATATTGATTTTGCAACCGAGAGATCAATCTCCCACTGTGGTCGCCAATTGTTTGAGGGTAAAAACTGATTCTACTGTTTTTTAGTAAATTTGGGTGTGTTGATGAGAAACGAATTCAAACCCTAAACAAATATATCGCACATGAGTACTTTTGAGTTCGAGAGATCAATCTGTAAGACTCTGGCCTAGACCAAGAAATGGACGTTCCAGATTCAATTCGGTCACAAGGTGAATGAGAAGGGTTGATCTTAGGGAGGGAAGCGAAGAAGGTGTTTGAGTTCAGAATGTTGAATTATGAAGGTGTGGTTGTTTTATGACTTGTATCAGAAAATGGTTTCTGGCTACTTGCGTTGATAACCCTTGTGTTTGAAATAGGTTGAAAACCTATTTATATAAGTCATTGAGCGCACCCTGATCTCATAGGAAGTGGAGGAAGTAATGAAGAAGTGGAGTTGTGTAGAAGGTGGTGATCATCGTGTTTCCATTATGAGGGAAGACTGATCACACGTTCACCCACTACTCTTATTACTGTTAACCGTTCGTCTTTCCTGACACTTTCTCGTAATACGCGTGTTGCACACCGCACGTTGTAAACCGCCAGACCAATACCCCGGTGAGCATCCCCCAGTTTGTGTCATGTTTGAAGTCTCGAGTGAATGGTTCAAGTCATGAGACTTGCCGCTAAAATCAGCTCATAGTGCTTTTAGGTTAAATAATAAAGTTATCTGTGAAATCAATGTTTATGAAGAACTGTTTATAATCGATATGTATGAAGCATCGTTGTTTTAGAGCTCGATCGAATCAGTCACAGATTGAGCGTCTTGAAAGAAGTAGCCCGACCGGCCACCTTTAAGTGATCGTTTGAAGACCTTATAGGCGAGTTATCGCTTGGTCGATCGTTCCCTATGAAGGAGTGGTGGCCGGTGATCATGGCGTCACCCTGTTGGTCATCTAGAATTCGATCTAAACCGTCCAACCAGGCTAGCGAAGTTGGACGGACGAGATGTTTTGCGGCAGTTATACGCTGCCGTTGATTGTATTTTAGGGTTTGAAGCCGTGCGGCCACCTTAACATTAGACCAAATGATTCGTGGCATTTGCCACTGATTTGGACAGGCCGATTAGGTACACGCACAGATGGTTTGTTGGTGAGTGTGCAAGCATCTCGTTGGCATTCTGAAATTAGATCTAGGTCGTCCGACCAGGCTGGCGAAGTTGGACGGTCGTGACCGATTTGTGGCAGTTGTGTAACGCCGCTTATTCAATTTAGGGTTTTATAAGCACGCGATCACCTTACTTTGGGAAAGCGGTTCGACGTGCTTCTGGATCACCACATGTAATTCGATCAGCTAAGGATAAAGGTGAGCCGCCGACGACCATGTTGGCGCCTCTTTGATCGTCTAAAATTAGATTTAAGTCACTCAATTTGGCTGGCGAGCGAATATGGGTGGTCATGATCGATTTGCGACAGTAGCATACTGCTGCAAGTACAAATTAGGGTTTTAAAACGGCTACATCCATCCTAGTTCGATCGAACGACTTGATGCATTATGACTTTCCGCGGGTAGTCGATCGACCAAGGGAGGAGTTGGGCCGCCAATGAACACATTGGTACTTCTTCGATCGTTCGAGATGCGATTTAGGCCGTCCAACTAGGCTGACTAAGTTGGACGGATGCAATGGATTTTGAGACCGTTGTTTCCGGTCTCAAATCGTTGGAATTTGTTTTGCCAACAGCGCGATCAACCACATTGGGGTTAATCGTTCGAAGCGCTGCAGGTGTACTAGGTGGAATCCGTTCGACTAGGGAATTAGTAGGCCCGCCGGTGGTCACTATGATGATCGCCTAGTTCTGCTAGGAGTAGGCTAGGCTTGTTGGATTGTGTGGCCAAATTGTGTGGCCGCGATTATTTTGAGGCCGGCATGGGCCGGTCTAGATTTTCTCTAAGGAATTTAAGCGTGTTCGATCGAGCTAACTTAAAAGTACGTCGATACAAAATTTTCTTTGTCGAGAGAGTGATGCATCCTGTGTGAGTACTTCCATGCGAGATCTCAATCTTGAAACTTTGGGAGATTCATGCTACTCTTCCGAGAGTGAACATTTAATCGTCATGTCATGTCAATATTGAGAGTTGGTGGGAACATAGCATAGGAAAATCTTGGGCGAGTCATGCATTAGTGAATAATCTTTGGTGGAAGATAAAATTCACAAAATATTTTGGGATTTCCGTTGCACGCACACCGAGTAAATTTCATATATACGAGATATATTGAATTGCTCAATACATATGTGAGCGAAGAGGCTTAAGCACTCATTACTTTTAAATGGCTTATGTTCCTTTGCGGGATGACAGCGCATTAAATACGGGTTTACGATTTTATCCCTTGAACTAAAAACTACCATCAACACCTACGTACCCTTCCCTTTCAATCATGCTCGTGGAACATGATTCGCGAACTTATTTTCCACACCGTTCCAAACTCACCCTTGTACGCAAAGGGTGTAAGGACATAAGGCCAATCCATTCATGCATGCATCTCTGTCTCTACCTCAACGTAGGGAATTCATCACTTGAATATCCTATCTAGCTGAGCAATCGTCATCTTGTCGAGTCTTGTCTAGGCATAAGCCTTGGACTTTGGCATAGGCCGCTCTAAGCCTTTTTCCATTCCCTATGTTAGAGCATGGCTCGGTTGAACCCACCAAGTGTTGGTATGTCAAGTTTGGTTGTCATATTTTAGTGAATCAAAACTCATATTAAGAGTCGCTTGATTATGTACTAGAGTTAAACTTCGTATAGGTTAGCTAGAAAGTATTAGGATATGAGACATTATAAGTATTGCGAAGACTTGAAGATGTGAAGAAGCAAGGAGCTACAACGACAACAATCATCCTCCACTTGAGGTTAGTGATATTTGACTTGAACTATTTTATTCCCTAACGTATCTTTCAAGTCGTGCATATTGAAAACATAACTGCAAAGCATATTTGAACTCTAGATAGACATAGTATTAAGGAATACAATACGAGGTTTATTGCTTAACCATTAAACTTTGTAGCTAAGACATCGACATAATCATTTGAATGATATTGTGATTATGTATGGGTATGAGGTGAGGATTTCATCCTAGGGAACAATGTTTACATGTGTTCAAAGGAAGTAAGTTCATAAACTTGTTTGTGAACCGAAAAGGAAATTGCCAGGTGTTATTGGTTTTGTTATTCATTGCATATCTTATTTACAACCAATATGTGTGATAGAGTATAACCGCTCACAACTTGTTGTGTTCTTGGTAGAACTGTTCACAAAGGCCTGACTTATGTATTGGTATAACTTTTATTAGTAAAACTGATCTTAAGTAATCACCTGTGGTATGATCGGATTTTGTATGTCTGACCTTGTAAGGGAAAGGGAATCGATCCTTGTAAGGGAAAGTGAACCGATCCTATTAAGGGAAAGTGAACCGATCCTAGTAAGGGGTGCAGTACATCAAAGGGAACCGATCCTTGTATGGGGTGCAGCAAGGTTTATAACAGAAAGGGGAACCGATCCTATGGACATGTGCAACACATATAAGTTAGATACCATATATATATGTGGGGAACCGATCCTAGTACCTAGTCAACCGAATTTTCGGGAAGCTAGTGTGACTATGCACATACTCACATGGAGGTAGAACCGAAACTTGTTTTGGTAGAACCGTAAACCCATGACTGTGATTGAATGTTGGTTTGATCAATCACATAGTTTTTGAAAGTCAAATGAACCAATTCTAAACTTGTTTGTAAGTGTGGCAAATCGGTTTCAAGGTTGTAAGTGTGAAAGAGAACTTACAAAGTTAAGATGTCGACAAACTTTGAACACGTGCTGTGAATGTTTATTTCTATAATTGTTTAAAGATATTCCTTAACGTCCATGGGAAGAGAATCCAAGGATCGAAACATAAGTAAGTTAAGAATCTTTTAATTAAGGTTATGAATTTCATTTTGTAGGGAAATTATAGAATTAGTAATGTGCATTTACTAATTAGATTTTCCGAGAGATTTCGATCGTTATTTTTGGACAGAGCATTTCCAGGAATTATGAAAACCGAATTTGTGCTTTTATGAATATCTTGAGAATATTTTCGGTTTTGGAAATTCCTTGATGTCTAAACTTCCTTGTCTATAAATACACGAAGTTTGCCTTTCTAGCAAACTAATCCTTCGTAACAACAGATTTACTTTTTTGTTGTTGTTACTGGTGTAGCCGCCTATTTGGAGAGGACAGTAACCTAATTAGGAGAAATCTCTTACGGCCGCTCAATTTAAAGTCTTTTTTGGAATTGAGAAGCTCTAGCGCGACCCGTTGGTGGGAAACTAGATAATTGTGGTTTATCTTTGTTTTCGATTGATTTGATTGACTAATGGTGGTTGAAATCTGATTGCACCTAGTTTGTTTATTCTTGAGAATCTTCTCTTGATATAAGATTCACTCAAACTAGTTCGAGTTTGTGAGGATCTTTAGGCTTGTTGTTAGTTCTAAAGACGATCTTGTGATAATCCATTGTTAACGAGACTTCATTAAATGTGTGATTGATTACAAGAGATTCAAGTGATTGTGTGCGAGTTTTTATTGAAGATTTAAGAAGATTTGAAGACAAAGAAGATATTGAAGATCTGACTTTGGTTTTATAATCTTTGGTGTGCACAATACTTCTTTCGGTAAAAGATGATCCAATTAATAATCGGTTTATCCTTGTGGTAGATTGGATTGATTAATTGAGTAGATCGACATCAATACGTTTCCTTATGATTAAAGGTATTGACTGTCTTAATCTTAAACAATTACCTTTGTGTGATTGAACATAAGATAGATCTAAGGACCCGACGAAGGAGTTTATGTTAAGATAAACGGAAGAGCCTTTGTCTTACTCATATCACTTGGTTGAATAGAGTTGATACCAAACAGATATGTTGTTCCTTTATTGTTTGGAATACGAACCAAAGGAATTGTTCCAAGTACGTGACTTATTCATAGGTCGGAGGCGTGGGAATACAAACGGAATTAGGTGAACTATAGGTTTAGTTGCTTGGTCTTAACTATACAAAGTTAGGTATAATTTTGTGTAGCGGCTTAATCCTGAGAGTATTCAATTCTGAACAAGGTCCAGGGTTTTTACGCATTTGCGGTTTCCTCGTTAACAAAATCTTGTTGTGTCATTTACTTTTATTTTCCACATTATAATTGTTTTATTATAATTAAAGTAAATCACACAAACGTTAATTCATATTTACTTGATAAGCAATCATATTGTGTTTGGTTAAGTCCGAACCTTTGTATCAAGTAAACATACCTCGTTGTTGTATCGTCTCGATCTCGTATCCATAGACGATCACACGAAGTGTGAACCGATTAGTTGCATTGTCTCGACTCAGTCCATAGACAATCACTTTCGGAGAAAGGACTTATAGGTAGGAAAAGTTTTAGCTTGAGGTATATTTGGGTACCCTCGCCTTTTCACCCTACCTTACCTCGCTTACCAACTCTACGTAGCTTGATAGGAAGTATGAGCTTCCAAGGAGTGGAATGCAACTCACCTCATAAAGTCTGGCCACAATCATCTCTTGCATCTAGCTACCGAGCTTAGATGATATGAGGGACCAACGTGCTGGATCGGCAATGCTGCAACTCATTGCGTCTGCCTATGTACCCTTCCCTACTATGAAGGGATCAAGCACAGACCGTAGTTCATCATAGAAGGGACATCAACTTATCCCAACTCGTTTGCAAGGTCGTGGCCTAGCAATAATGGTAATGGCCTGGTCTGTATAGGTAGTTTCGTCAAAATGCATAAAGGTTGCGCATTATCGGGTCCGCGTCATGGCATAGTGATGCATAAGCATCAAATACCCTATTCGAAAGGCTACGCAACTATAAATGAGCCTTATGCATCATTTGTACTCTTCCGGATAAGCTATGAATCTTACTTGGTACATGGTCCGCATATGCACCTTCAACCGACTACCCCTCCCTATATATGTTAAGTTGCAATTTCTACAAGTTAGAATTAGTGACCAAATTGACATGCTTGCTTCATTATTCATGAGCAATGATTGGGCGTGATGATTGCGCGTAATGATTACGAGTAATGATTGCATAATACTCGTTCTGGCTATTGCATAATGTTGGTGCAATAATCACTCGGCCAGCCCTCTCTGGCATGATGCACAATGATTGTGCAATATTGGCTCTTGGCCAATCGTCCTCACCACGCAGCAAAATCTTTTGAGATGAAGCTTCATCTTATGCCATGGCGCATCTTTCAGCATGCGCCATGCTAAAATACGGGTTGTCACATCAATGTACATAGAGTACCGTTATATCAAAGATTTGGAACTTGTAGTGACACTGGAAGTTCAATCTCAGCTCAGAGAAAGCGCACTAGAACTGGCGTAGGTGGTATGGAAACGGATGAGACCGCTAACATAGATGATACCCCTGAAATTCCACCGACGGGTTCGTGGGACCTAGCTTTACGAGCTAATAATGCCGATGTTCCCACCACTGCTTTGCGACAGGTGAATCTTGTTTCTTTCGTTTTTTTACATACTTGCTATGCCAGTTTTACAAGCTACTTCTATCTATTTTTCAACTCCTCTGTTTATATGAAGATTTTTTCATGGAATTGTCAAGGTTCCGGTAAACCTGCAACTAGAGAATATTTGAAGCACTGTCTTCAAAAATATAACCCGGATATTGTCTTTTTATCTGAGACCAAAACCCATACACGTAAGATGAATACTTACCTTCGTCATACCAATTATCCTAATTACTGGTGCATTTCATATGTTGGTCTCTCTGGTGGGATTGCTCTTGCCTGGAAAGATGGTTTTTATTTTGAAATTATGCATGCTACTAGACATATGGTTAATATTATTGTCAAATTCGGGCCTAGCAATCAAGAATGGTTACTTACATGCATGTATGCAACTCATGAAAATGATACAAAATGTTCTCAATGGCAGTACTTGGTTGATATGAGCTTACATGTAGATATCCCTTGGGTACTCCTAGGTGATTTAAATATTACATTACATGATTCTGAAACCACTAGCCGCCATATAGATACTCACACCGCTTATTTTTTAGAGATTGCATACATCAAATGGGTTTAGTAGATCTTGGTGCCTCAGGTAGTCCGTTTACTTGGTCGAATCACCGTCAGGGGGATGAAAAAACTCAATTTCGGATTGACAGCGCCGTATGCAGTGCATAATGGTTAAACTTATTTAGTTCAGCTCAAGTGAAAAATTTGGTTGCCCATGCTTCTGATGATACGTATTGATCTTTGTACCTTGGTGACTATTATTATGGAGGCGAAATTCAGAATAATAATATACGAAAAAACTAGAAAACAGAACACGCTAGAAACCAGATTCGAAGAAATATATCTTCTCTAGATTATGAACAAGAAAACTATTTTTTTTTTGGTACAATTCTCTCTTTGTTATGCTCACAATCTCTCTAGGTAAATAACCTTAAAATGTTTGCTAAGCTTGCTTTTACAATAATTAATTGCCTCACAAACTTGTCTCTAGATATGTGTGTTAAACCTCATTTTCTAGGTGTCAAACCACACTCCCTAGATTTATCTTAGTAATGAGCTAAATATCTCTATTTATAGCTTTTGGTTTGGTTTCTCAAACCTTCTAGGAATAATTCCTTATATAGGAATCTATTTCCTTTTCTAAGAATAATTCATTATCTAGGAATAATTCTCTTTCTATGTATATTTCCCTTTCTAGGAATATTACCTTGTCTATGAAGTATTTCCTTATCTAGCTATACTTTCTTACTTTGGTTTGGTTTCCCATACCTCCTAGGAATCTATTTTCCTTCTATAGGAATACTGCTTTAAATCAGTAATCCCTCATAAATTACAGTTTTATCCTCAATCAAAAGTCTTGTGGATTACTAGTTCCGTGAGAGGAAGATACACATGTATCATGCGCCCCCTCAAGAACTTGAACTCTGTGAAAGTTAGATTTGGTAGTTAGGGAACCAGGAGAGTTCCTTTCACCCTCTTTGAACCATCTCTCCTTGCTGGGAACTTGACTTTGACTTCCAATTAGAAAAGCGTCCTTATCTTCTTGTCTTGTCTTAGTCACTCTTCGCTCCGTAATGCATTCCTCTTCGAGTGGTTCTTCTTTATCAAACCACAAGTCTCCCACATGTGGCAAGATTATCTTGTTATCTCCGTCATTATCTAGTAATGGTGGTTCAAACATCTTCAACCTTCATAGGTCGTCTTCTTGTTGTTTGGTTAGGGTTTCCAAACAAACTCTACTCGGCTTCTTGTCAAGAGAACGGATAAGGAGAATGAACTTTTTACTAGCATTCACCAACCGTTTTTTCTGAGTTTGTAATCAAGCTCGCTCCCTCGAGAGGAGAGTCTATAGCTCATATTACAAAAGCTTTCCCATCTTTGGTAAAGGTATACTTCTGGTCTCTCCTATGTAAAACCGCATCTCGATCCCACAAGTAAGGACTACCAAGTACTACCTTACAAACAGACTAATGGAACCACATCGCATGTAACCTCATCAATGTATGACTCATCAAAAGCAAACTTGAACGTACACTTTGCTCTGCAACCTGTAGCACACTTTCCTTTTGAAGTCACCCTAAAGGGTAGGGTTTCGGATGTTTGAAAGTCTTCAAACCTAACCATGCCAAAGAATGTGAAATTAAATTCTTGACTTCTGGGTCAATAACAACATCTATAAGTGTTGTCTTAACTCGCATCTTAACGTGAAGAGTCGTTCCCTAAGGTCATCTTTTAAAGGTTCTTCTTTTGCTCCGCCATAAGAGAGAGCTTTGAGTTGGGTTCTGTTAGTCCTTGGACTTTTATTGGAGCTTGTGCGACTAGTGTTGCCATCATGGATTCTCTCTTTTGTAACCATTTTGGTTTTAAATTAGGATACTTCATCCAACACTTGTCGACAATATGTCTGTGTTGTTTGCAATGAGTGCGAATCAAACCTTCTTTGTCTTTAGACTTCCTATCCTCTTTGCTCCTTTCATCTCCTTTAGCGACAAAACCTCCAGACTTCCCCTTAGTGTTACCCTCAACATCATATTTTCTATGACTTCCTTTGATGGCATTAGCTTTTATGCTTGCTTCGGAGATAGTATCCACCAAAAACATATTCAACTCCTTCCGTATATACTCATGGAACCCGGAAATATACTTCATATAGATAGCATGATCTTCAAGTCTAAATCCCAAACCATAGCTTGATTCTGAAATTCCGAAGTATATTCTTGCATGGTTTGGTTGTATGACTGCCTCAAGTTGTACCACTTGAACCATCTCTCCTCAAGGTAGCCAACCGGATAAAACTGTTTCCTCACAACTTCCTTGAATTCCTTCCACGACAATGCTCCCTTACTTAGGTATTTCATTTGATAATCTTTCCACCATATTAGAGCATGCTTTGAAAGCTTCAATGCTGCAAAAGTTATCTTTTCCTTCGAACCATATTCAAAGAAAGAAAAGTACGTCTCTAGACGCTCTATCCAATCATCTAATTTCTCTACATCGACACTTCCATCATAAAGTGGAATATCAACATGAAAATCAATTTTTAGATTCTTACCATGATTCATAAACTTACCACGAGGTTTTGTTGCTTTTGTGCCTTTAGGAATCTCAATTTCTTCTTCCTCTTCCTCTTCACTTTCCTCTTCCTCCTCCTCATCCTCTTCTTCCGAACCCGAAGATGGAGATTTCTTTTTCGTAAGTTTCAGATTTGGTGTATTGGAACGAATACAAAGCAACCAACTCATCCATGGTAGTTTGAATCGTCTTCATCTCTTTTTATAACATAATTACCTTCTCGTCGGTAGTCTTTGGTCCACCCGTCTTAGACTCATCGTATGATTTTGTCATCCTTGGTTTTCTTGTTCTTTTAATGTATTCTTGCTTTTCGAGTAACTCACCAAGCTGTTTGTAGAGATATCTAGTGAAGACCATAAACCACAGAAATCTTCCCTAAAAGAAACGAACCTTGTTTCGATACCAACTTGATACATATTGATCTCTGTACCTTGGTGACTATTATTATAGATATAGAATACAGAATAATAATAGACAAAAAACTAGAAAATAGAACATGCTAGAAACCAGATTCGAAGAAATATATCTTGTCTAGATTATGAACAAGAAAACTATTACAATTCTCTCTTTTAATATTGTCTCAAATATCATGGTTTCTTCATATTTTCTCAAATATTGCTCAAACCATGAAAAGACCAAAAGGTCAAACGGTCACAAGACCGACTAGGTCATTCATGAAAATTATTAAAATATCATTATTTTAATATTCTCAAAATATTGATGAAACGAGCAAAATTCTACTTGCTCATTCGAGCAAAATCAAGAATTTCAGTCAAAGATCGAACTCGTCTGAAAATCCAAGATACTGCTCAAACGCACATCAAAAAATACCGAAACTCTCAGGAATGAGACAAGGGCATTATGGTGACATGAGCATGCTCCCTCGACCGACCAAGGCGGCTCTAAGGCTTGCAATGAGCCGGTCCCGCATATTTTCATAATTTTGACTTAATTTGCGCAATTGCTCATATTGGGTCCAAACTCTTTCCAAACAACTTGGGATTTGCTCAATCGACCATCAACTGGTCTCACACCCTCAAGGGCCAATTGCATGCCTTCTTGGCCGGTCCCTCACTTCTCCATAAATTAGGTTTTAATACCTAATGCTCAGACGAGCACTATTTTAATAAATGATGAAACCGACATTTAATCATCATTCTTTCACCAACCAGTCAACTAAGGACTCTGGTGCACGCTCACTCGAGCACACGGGCGCCACATGGTAGTCCATTATTCCATGTGGTCAGTCTCTCCCTCACTCATGACCTATTTTCAGCAATTCATCAATTGACGAACAATTGATCAAAATTAGGGTTTTGAACAAATGCTCCACAAATCATCATTCTAAGCAAGTTCGAACACTAATAAAGTTAGGGCTGCACATGGGTTGAAATGGGTCGGTTTTGGCCTCACCCACCACCCAACCCACTGATGGCGGGTAATAGGAGTTATCACCCGCAACCAACCCAACATTACAATGGGTCAGTTTTCACCCGACCCACATTACGGCGGGTAGGATCGTGTGGGTGGCGAGTATACCCGTCCTAATTTCCCTTACTCAAATTTTGGCATGGCCTTATTGTTTGTCTGATCCTTAAGCCACCTAATAATCCATTTTTATTTTTAACCAACATTCATGTATCTTAAAATCTAACTTGTAACATTCAAAGTTTACAATAAACTCAAGTTTTAATACTGCAAAGTGCAAAGTACAAATTAAAATCATCTTGGAAGGCTAGTAGCAGCAACTAGCAAGATCACCAAATAAGAATCAATCATCATCTATGATCATGGAAGAAGAAACAAGGTCACCAAATAGCTACGCAACAAGCAAAGTGGACAATTAGAACGAATGAAAGCAGTCGCAATAGTAAAATAAAATCAGTCTTCATCAAGTTACGTTTACGTGTATCAATAAAAGCAATATATAATTTATTCATCTGACTATCAATGATTCATATTAGCACCGACCAAATATTTTTCATCGGGATGTTTATACCAATTTGGTTTGCACAATCCAGTTCACCTTGAAAATAAATTAGTTAGCCAAAAACAGGAAAAGCTTCACAATAATAATTAATAAATATATCTAAGAGTACGCTAAAACTAGTTTTCCTCTAGTTTTCTACCGTGTCTTCAATGTAGTATCCAATAATCAGAGGGAAAATAGAGGAAATGCAGTAGATCTTTTCAATGTAGTATCCAATAATCCCCATAAGCTCTTCCAAAACTGGCTCAAAAACCTAGTATCTCTATCGCTAATGATACTTGCTGGTAATCCAAAGTGTACAAAAACATTTTGGAAGAATTCTTATCCGCTCCTTCATTTGTAATTGTCTTTTTGCAAGGGATCATGATTGCCATTTTGCTTTGAAACGATCTACTATGACAAAAATATAATCGTTACCTTCTTCGTAGTTGCTAAGCCACCGATGAAATCCATTGATATGCTTTCCCATGGTCTAGTTGGAACTGGTAAAGGGGTGTAGAGTCCAAGTTTTCGGTTACTAGGCTTGCTGGTGCAGCAGATTTTGCATCCTTTAACAAACTTTTCTGTATCAGCAGTCATACTTGGCCAATGGACGTGGCGTCGAAGATTTGCAAGTGTCTTTTTGACGCCAAAATGCCCTGCCACCAGGGATGTGTGTGCCTCTCGAATTAATGAGAGTCGATGTTATTTTGGAATACAAAGCTTGTCTTCCTTGTACAGCAGTCCATCCTCCACATGGTAACCGTGATCTTCTATCCCACTTCCACCCTTAGTCATAAGGAATTCCTGGAACTCAGCCTCTTCCATGTAATTCTCCTTATATGACTCTATTCCAGTCGGTTGGATTTGCATCACAATAGCAGCCATTTTGGATGGAGGTCTTGAGAGAAAGTCAGCTAGTTTGTTTGTCATCCCTTTTTTATACTTAATCAACAACATATATTGTTGCAGGTAACCCATCCACTTGAAGTGTCTTGTCTGCTGGAGCTTGCTTTGTGTGTGTAGATACTTCAAAGGTTCATGGTCGAGTATGAATAATTGTTTCTTTTCCCCACAATTAGTGTCGCCACTTTTTGATAGCTTGAACTATTGCATATAACTCTTTGTCATAGGTTGGATAGTTTAGAACAGCCCCAGGAGAATAATTGAGAATGATAACATACGGGTTTACCTTCTTGTATGTGGAACAACCCCATTGCATAGCCCGATGCATCTGTTTCCACCTCAAATGGCATGCGCATGTCGGGGAGTATGAGAACTGGTGCTTCACATACCGTCTCTTTCAACTTCTTGAATGCTTCTATCTCTTGCAATCCCCATGTGATAGCCCAATCCTTGGATAGTAGTCGTAATGACGGTGCCGCTATACCGGAGTAATTCTTGATGAATTTTCTCAAGTCTTGCGTTGCTCCGATAAAACTACGCAACTCTGTTTGTGTCGTTGGTGGAGACCAATCCTTTATCGCAGACACCTTGTTTGGGTCAATTCTGATCTCTCCATTGCCCACAATGTGTCCTAGGTAGTGCACTGATTTCTTAGAAAACTCACACTTCTTCATATTCAACCTCAACTGTGATGACTGGAGCAGTTGTAAAAATGTTTTCAGATGTAAGAGATGTTCTTCCCATGTTTGAATGTAAATCAATATGTCGTCTAGGAATACCATTGCGAACTTATCTAACAGGTCTTAGAGCTTCATTCATTAGTTGCATGAAGGTTGTTGGAGCGTTCGTTAACCCAAAAGGCATAACTAACCACTCAAAAAGCCCTTGTTTAGTCTTAAACGCAGTCTTCCAAACATCTTCTTCTCTCATGCGAACTTGATGATATCCAGATTTCAAATCTATCTTCTTTGTAGTATTTAACATGTTTTAGTTGATCGAACAAATCATCGATTCGGGAGAGGGTATCTGTTCTTAATGGTGATTTTATTGAGTGCCCGATAATCAATGCACATGCGCCACCTTCTTTGGTACTAGAATAATTGGGAACCCATTTGGTGAAGAACTAGGTCTAATCAATCCTTTATCTAAAAGTTCTTGTACACTTTTTTTTTACTTCATCCGACTCAATTATGGATTTCGATAAAGCCCAACATTTGGTATAGCAGCATCCGATTGAAGCTGAATTTCATGTTCCACTTGCCTTCTCGGTGGTAACTTCTTAGGTTCTTGCATGATGTCTCCAAAACTATCTAGCAACTGGTGTAGTTCCTTCTTTTCCGCTTCACTGCACTGCCAATCATCTGCATTCCTAGATTCGCATATTTTGTTGTCAACTGGTCGAACGATAAGTAGTGCAAACTTTTGACAAACATTTACTAAATGTTTTGCTTGTCGTGCAGTTAAGAGTTGGAGTTTCTTGCTTTCCTTAGAGGCTAGAATCCGGAACCCTTTTCCACCTTTAACCAGCCTCCACACGTTTTCTCGTCGAAAGAACATTGCATCCCTATCTCATAAGTAGGGACTTCCAAAGATAACATGACAAACATCTAAAGGAACTACATCACATGTTACTTGATCTACGAATTTCCCATCTATGACGAATTCGAAGGTACATTCAGTATTCACATGTAGTTCTATATCCTTCTTTAACCAACCTAATGGGTAAGGTTTAGGGTGCGAGTTAGTCTTGATTTTAATTTCTTCACTAGTTGTTCCGATATCAAATTCCATTTGTGACCCACTATCAAAGAGGGTGAGAACTGATGTCTTTTCAATTTCAGTGTACACCCAAAATAGCATTTCTTTGGTAGATTAAGTTGTCAGGAGATGAATTAGTAGCAACTCCTTTACTTATCATCATTAATAATTTGGCGGCGAGTTGCAACGACCCGTCGATCTCTTCATCATCTTCTTCTTCGTCTTCTTCATTGCGAGAGGGTTGTTGTAGCTTGTTTACGCTCTTTTCACCATGATGGTTTCAATTCTGGATGCAATTTCCAGCATCCCTCCTAAGAGTGTCGATCCGTCTTACAGTTCTCACAATATTGGTTGCTTTTACTTGCCACTACATGATTCTTCCTCCCTCTCTTTGGACAAGCTTTCGAACCTCTCCTTCTCCAGTCCTTGGTTGCCTTGCTCCAAAGGTTGGCTTTTCATCTCGATGTACATCGCTTTCTTGCGAGCATCGTCAATATCGATCCTTTGAAAATATTGCAAGCTCGGTCCTTATAGCAAAAGGTAATCCACCTTTATACTTCTCAATGGTTTTGGAATCTCTCATGTTCACATTCAATGCGATAGCTTGCTTGCGAAATTCGGTGAGTGTATTCTTGCACGTTCTGTCCTTTTACTTGCCGCAAGAATTTCTATCGTTCGCGTAAGCGTTCTTTTGTACCCAATAGGGTAGAACCGATTTCGTATAGTTTGTTGTAAAGCGCAACCATATAAATCCTTTGGAGTATCCAAATCTGCCGTATATGCCTCCCACCAAATAAGAGCATGACCATCAAGTCTAAGTCTTGCAAAACTTACCCTTTGCTCCTCATTAAACCCCTTGGTCTTTGAAATAAACTTCTAGAGACTTGAGCCAGCCGTCCAATTTTTCGTGTTTTAAGTCTCCATTGTATGCGAGGATTTCAATCTTCGCCTCTACTTTGAACGGTGTATTGTCAACGAAACTTGATTGTTTATGTTCTGAGTTTGAATCCTCTGTTGACTTGGATTGTGTAGGCTGTAATTTTTAAACATCCTGTTAAAAAACTAGATCATCTTTCATTGATTTCATCTCTGCCAGATCGCTCTTTACGGTTTTCATATCTTCCTCTAACTTTTCCATGGTCTTGTCTTGTGGATTTGAAGATGGCGAAACTGAAACTCTTCTTCTTTTGTCAATATCAAGATCTAATGGTAATATTGTGTTACCCTTGGATCGAAGCCCTTCCATTCATTTAGGAAACATTGCTTAACTACCTTCTAGCTCTGATACCACTGATCAGTTTCTAGACCCTGATATGGTTGATAAAGAATAGCTAAACAAGTAGAATAAAAACACAAATAAATTGCAACGAGAATGTTTTGATTTTATTGCTTAATAGAAGAACTTACAACGTCTACCTTTAGGTTTATTTTACGCCCTAGGTATTGCTCCTTCTTCTTGGTTTGTTTCTTGCTAGTATTCCTCTAGTTTTTAAGTGTCTTCTACAAGCACTCTAGGTGTCTATTTATAGGTTTAAGACTACGCTAAAACTAGTAATACCTGAGAATGAGTAATTCTCTCTATTTTTGTAACCTTCTAGGAATAGGACTCTATTGTTCCTTCTAGGAATAGAACTTTATTTCTAGAATTACTTGGAGAGTAATTCAAGGTGTTTTTTGGACCTAGGAATAGGGTATTCTAATGGTCCTATACCTAAAAACAGATCAATATCAAACAATCAGATTATATATAAACCCTAGCAATAAAATTCAAATCAAAGAACATAAAACCTGGCAATCATCTTTGATTGAATCATGTGATGAAATTACCTTAATGTGTTGCCTTGTTGGTGGTGATTTGAGTCATTTTACGGTGGTATTGAACTGAATAGCGGAGGTGATTTAGTGGTGAAGTCACCGAACTGAGAAGGGAGACCGAAGAAGATAATAGAAACTGAGAGACGAAGGGGAGAAAAAAGCGATTAGGTTTAGTTAGGATTGATTTCTCTGTTATATATGAAAATTAAACGGCTAGGATAAATGGCTGGGAGAAAATATAAGGGTTAGGATATTTTAAGCGGGTGGGCGGGTTGGGTCGGGTGATAGAAGGTACTACCCGCACCCAACCCAACATACGGCGGATTTTGATGTTGTGACCCATAGTCGACCCGCGCATGAAGGGTGGGTCGGGTGTGGGTATTTTTTGGCGGGTGCGGGTTGGGTCGGGTTTGTGCAACCCTAAATAAAATTATGATTGGTCCATCGGTCAACATCCGGATTAATTATATAATATATTCGGTAGTCTAGCAATATTTTAATTAATATTTTATTGGGTCACGTTACCAATAAATAATTCGTCGAATTGAGCAATACTTGCTCAGTTGCTCGAATATTGATCCAGCTATCAATATTCAATAATTTATCAGTAATTCGTCGAATTGAGCAATACTTGCTCAGTTGCTCGAATATTGATCCAACTATCAATATTCATTAATTCCTCGGAAAATTTACAACCTTTGTTAATATTCAGAACTATACGTCTCAGCAGACATGTTCGATCCATGAATCACTGAGCATTCGTCACTCATGCTCAATTCAACAAAACCTAGACTCATTGTCTAAATAGTCAACAACCGACTAATTGAATACACGTCTATCATGCAGACTCCACGATTCGTGAGACATCAATCACGTCACATGGGGGATATCAATTAGGGTTTTGGTCTGGCGGTCTACAACACGTGGATTCATCCACAATGAGAAATGTGAGTAAGTCGTGCAACGGTTGAAGGAGTTAGCAAAGTAGTGGGTGGACGGTTAACCAAGTCTCTGCACGACCTGGAACTGGTTTCACCACGATCTCCCACTTTTCCACTCTTTCACTCAAGAGACCGTCACACTTACAGGGATCAATGTGTTCATTATTCTTGCAATATAAATAAGTCCAAAATTGAGGACAACAGACATCATTATCATCATTCGTCTACACAAACTCGATTAAAACTTATTCATAGAACTCAACATTCAGCAGTTTATCAATTTTGCTGAAACCTTCAACACATCCACAATCCTTGATCATCATTGATCCCACACAATTCTCAGCTTCCCTCATACAGATCAACCCATCTCCCTCTTTGTGACCGAATTGACTCCGGAACGGACATTGACTTGGTTTAGGTCGGAGTCCTGCAAATTGATCTCTCGAATCTAAGCACTCCATTTGCAGTGCATCTGTGTGAGGTTCAGCAGTTTGCTTGGTCGAGGAGTCTCGTCCACACGCTCGACTCTTCACTTTCCTAAAAAACCAGCAAACCGTTTTTCCCCATCCACAGATTGGCGACCACAGTGGGAGATTAATCTCTCGTTTGCAATCTCACATTTTCACAAGATGGTTGGTCTTAGGTCTAACTCAACTACTTCAAATTCTAGTCAGAGTCTTTCGAATGGAAATGTTCCTCCTTACAATACTCCATCTAATGGAAAAATCGACGCAGAAATCCCGACCTTGATCGAGTTGGCACGGGTACAGGATATTCATACAAGGAACATGGACCTGATGAAAGAGACGTTGAACAACATATTGAATTTCCTCGTCAGTATGACATCATATTTGAGTGGTGCCCCTGCTCAAGAAATTTCGACGTTGATGGCTAATCCTTCAACCGATGATCATCCTCGAGCTAACAGCTTCACCACCTATGAAAAACCGGTGGAACATGAGGTCACACATTTAATCGATAATCTATGTGAACTCCTGCATTTCTCCAAAGATCAGCGTACAAACACGTTCGCTGCACTCAACAAAATAAAATATGACGAGCGGATAGTTCCATCATCTCTGGTGGTTGAACAGGTGTCCATGGTATTTGAACCTTAGATCAACAATATCACATTCACTGAGGAAGACCGAATGGCGGAAAAAGGACATAACCAAAGCACCTTTGTTGAATCGCTTCTATCAAGGATTCCGGGTCGGGATAGTTCTCATCGATACAGGTGCTTCTACAAATCTCATCACTATGAAGACTCTCAAGGAGGCCAAATTTCCGCAAAGCAAGATCGTTCATAATCCCATATTGATGACAAGTTTTGAAGGAAGCCAGAGTCACACATACGGGTATGTCTTTGTAGATCTGAAAGTAGGGCCGATCCAATCCACTGTCAAGTTTCATGTGATCGAGAAAGACCCTGATTATGACATGATACTTGGGAGATCATGGCTTCATGACAATAAGGTTGTTCCTTCGACGTACCATCAATGTATGAAAGCTTTGTTCAACAACGAAATTGTCCGCATCCCAGCCTCAGTGTCTCCTTATGCTCCAGTTTATGATGTTGAGTTCTTGGAACCTCCAAAGAGAATCCCCGAACCTCCAAGCAAGATCTGCGGTACTCCACTCCCAAGTTGGAAATCCATTGAGAAAGCTGACAAACCATCATCAACAGATGATAAATCCGTCAAACCGTCTACCACACCACTCAAGCGTCGTCAGGGTCAAGGTACGGCTCATAAAAAAATCCAATTTCATTATTGATTATGATGCTGAAGGGAGAGTCATTTATCTCCGTCAAAAAGAAACATGGGAGGTCGATGAAAAGTCTCCCCGCCCTGAAGAATCATGCTAGAGTGAGCAGTCGCCTGATGAAGAAATTCGAGACGCACCACGACAGCTGCAAGATGGCACATATTCCACAACTGATGACCTTGAGACTATCAACATTGGAACAGATGAAAACTCAAGGACTATTTTAATCAGTTCTGCTCTTTCACCTCAGGAACGAGAAGGATTGTTAGGCCTGTTGAAAGAATATCAAGATATCTTCGCCTGGACATACGAAGAGATGCTGGCCTAGATGACAAATTAGTCACTCATCATTTGCACATCACTCCCGGTTCCAAACCTGTCAAACAACTGCCCAGGAAGTTCAGACATGATGTTGAGGAACAAATCAAAATCGAAATCCAGAAGCTACTAACAACAGGGTTCATCAAACCCATTCAACATCCAACATGGCTGGCAAACATTGTCCCAATTAAGAAGAAGAATGGTCAAATTCGATGTTGTGTAGACTTCAGGAACCTGAAACAATGTTGCCCGAAGGATGATTTTCCTTTACCCAACATTGAAATGCTCGTTGATGCAACCAGTGGTCACGACATGTTCTCATTCATGGACGGTTACAACGGATACAACCAAATCAAGATGTATGAACATGATGCTAACAAGACCGCATTCCGAACTCCCATCGGAAACTTTCACTACACGGTGATGCCTTTCGGAGTAAAGAATGCATGAGACACATATCAACGAGCCATGACCGCGATATTCCATGACATGATGCACAAGCAAGTGGAAGATTAATTCGACGATGTGGTGGTGAAGTCGAAAACTCGAGCATCCCACCTGGAAATTCTGAGACAAGTTTTTGAAAGATGCAGGGAGTATAAATTAAAGATGAATCCTCTGAAGTGTGCTTTTGGTGTTTCTTCCGGAAAGTTTCTAGGATTCTTAGTCACTACAGAAGGAATCAAGGTCGATCCAGACAAGACAAAAGCCATCACTACCATGCCTCCTCCACGCACCGTGAAAGAACTCCAGAGTTTTATGGGCAAGGTAAATTATATTTGGCGTTTCATTCCTGGGTCGGCTCAACTCATCGCTTCGTTCACTCCTCTACTGAAGAAAGGAGCAAGTTTTACATGGACGATCGTTCAACATGAGGCATTTCAGAAAATACAGGAAATACTATTATCACCTGTCGTCATGAAATCTCCAGTGCAAGGACGACCATTAATACTCTACACAACTTCCAGTGACGTCTCTATCGGAGCACTTCTCGCTCAGGAAGATGAAGAAGACATCGAACGCCCAATCTACTACTTGGTCGTACCATGAGGGATGCTCAACTACGATACCCAAAAGCTGAAAGAGAATGTATTGCATTGGTTCATGCGATCCAGAAGTTCAGGCATTATATACTATCAAACAGAGTTGTGCTGGTGGCCAAAGCCGATCCCATAAAATTCTTACCGTCGAAGCCTGCATTAATTGGGAGACCGGCAAAATGGCTACTTCAGATGTAAGAATTTGACATAACATGTGTTTTACCTCGAGCAATCAAAGGACAAGTAGTTGCAGATCTACTTGTCATTTTCCAGGGAGAAGACATCACGATGCTGCATGAAGAAGTGCCCGATGAATTTCCAGAGATCTCAATTATTCATGAGGAAACATGGAAATTGTACTTTGATGGATCCGCCACTCCGAGCAATGATACTGGCGGTGCGGGCATTGTACTAATATCTCCATCTGGTGAAGTATTCTCATATTCATTCAAGCTAGATTTCCATTGCACCAACAATTCGGCAGAATATGAAGCTTTCCTCCTGGTGTTATCTTTGGCCAAGCAAGTAGGAGCAATGCATATGGAGATAAGAGGAGATTCAGAGTTGCTGGTCAATCAAATGAATGGCGTGTACTCTCTTAAAAAATAACACTCGCTCCATTCAGAGCCGAAGCACAAAGACTATTAGCTCATTTCTCTGATGCAACAATTGTGCATACTGGCCGCCCCAACAACAGACACGCTGACTGCTTAGCGACTCTTGTTTCTAAACTGCAATTTGAAGGGTCATAGAAATCCATCACTATGCAAAGACGTTTTGTATACTCCACCTGGATTGCACAAGTTAAAGATGCTCAATCGAGCGACTGGCAGGCGCCTATTATTCATGAATTGAGTAGTTCTCTTACAGAATGGAAAATCAGCCTCAAGGAGTTGAAGAACTTTTTTCTGCTGCATGGAGCATTATATTATCGCAATCCTGATGGATCCTTGTCACGATGCCTTGGAGATGAGGAAGCGAGCAAGCAACTCAAACACATACATGAGGAAATATGCAGACAAACCCTAGTAATCACACTTTACAGAAGGCTTCAAAGACTCGGGTACTATTGTCCCTCCATGGAGGCTCAGTCAAGAATGTTACAATGGTCTTGTCCAAATTGTCAAACACCACCTCATCATTTGGAGGTTCTAACGATCCACCACACTTTGGGGACCCGGAGAGAACCTTACATAAAGTATCTTCGTGACAACGATCTACCATCAGAGAAGAAAGGAGCGATCAAACTCATTCAGAAGGCCAAGCGTTTTGTCTACTTGGAAGGGATTTTGTATCGCAAAAGCTTTGGTGGGAACCTCCTGAGGTGCTTGGCTGAACATGAAATTCCTACAATCTTGAAAGAGATGCACGAAGGTGAACACCAAGGAAAGAAGAAATTATTTCTCCAAATGCATGAGAAATATTATTGGTCAACCATGGAAGACGATGCATCCTCCTATATTCGGAGATGTCATCAATTCCAAGTTCATGGTAACCTCATTCACACTCCTTGTCTTCCATTACATTCTGTGAGCAATCTATGGCCATTTTATAGTTAGGGACTGGATATCATTGGAAAAATCAATCCGACATCTTCGAAGCAGCATGAATACATCATCAGCAACGGAGTACTTCACCAAATGGGTCGAAGCTATTCCTCTTCGAAACACCACTGGAGTCACAATTGCAGCCTTCATCAAAGAGTACATCATATGCAGATTCAGCGTTCCTAAACACATCACGGATAATGGAAATCCTTTTGCCAACAAACATGTTGCAGAATTACTCGAGGAATATGGAATCAAACAGATTTTCTCCACACCGTACTATCCCCAAGGAAACGGACAAGCGGAGAGCACCAACAAAACCTTGATCCGGATTCTTAGTCGAACAGTTCATGAAAATCCACGAACGTGGCATGAAGAATTGCCCATGGCTTTGTGGGCCTACCGCACCGCGGCAAGAAGCTCAATTGGGACTTCACCATATTCTGTCGTCTATGGGGCTGATCTTATTCTGATACATGTGTATCTTCATCTCTCCGGGAACTAGTGATCCTCAAGACGGATTGAGGATAGATTTCTACTTTGGGAAGGAATACTAATTTTTAGGCAGTATTCTTAGATAATAAAATATTCTTAGACAAGGTAATATTCCTAGATAAGGAAATATACCTAGAAAAGGAATATTTCCTAGACAAGGTAATATTTATAGATATGGAAATATATACTTAGAAAAGGAATTATTCCTAGATAAGGAATATTCTTAGAATTCCTAGATAAGGAAATATACCTAGAGAAGGAATTATTCATAGATAAGGAAATATATTCCTATAAGGTTTGGGAAGCGTTAAAACTATAAATAGAGATGTTTAGCTCATAGCTAAGACACCTAGAGTGTGGTTTGTGATACGAGACACACCTAGATCGAGAGAGGAGGTTTGTGAGACAAATCACCTTGAGAGAAGTTTGTGAGGCAATTAATTATTATAAAAGCAAACTTAGCACATGGTTTAAGGTTTATCCTTTGTTTAGAGAAGATTGTGAGCGTAACAAAGAGAGAATTTTAATCATTTTCTTATTCATAATCTAGAGAAGATATTTTCTTCGAATATGGTTTCTAGTGTGTTATGTTATCTAGTTTTCGTCTATTATTATTCTGAATTCCACCTCTATAATAATAGTCACCAAGGTACAAAGATCAATACGTATTAAGTTGGTATCAGAGCAAGGTTCATTATTTTAGGGAAGATTCTTGTGGTTTATGGTTTTCACTAGGTCTCTCTACGTAAAACTTGGTGAGGTGCTCGAGAATCTAGAAGACGTTAGGAGAACAAGGGAATCAAAGATGGGAAAGTCAGTTAATGATCTTAAGCATAGCGAACCACAAACTATGGAAGAAAAGGTGGCTGAGCTACAAACAGACACGTAGTCGGTTCAAGTTACCCTTAAGGAATCGACTGAAGGTATTCATTTTCATACACCCAAGCGGAAGGCGAAAAAAATACTACGTCTCCATCTGGTGTTTTTGAAGAAGAAGAAGAACCGCTCAAAGAAAATTGCATCATGGAACGAAGAGTGACTAAGACAAGTCGAGATATGGACGCTTTTCAAATTAGATGTCGAGGTCAAGTTTCCAACAAGGAGAGATGGTTCGATAAGGTGAAAGGAACCCTCGAGTTCCCTAACCTCCAAATCTAACTTTCCAGGAGTTCAATTTCTTGAGTAGGGCGCATGATACATGTGTATCTTCATCTCTCCGGGAACTAGTGATCCTCAAGACGGATTGAGGGTAGATTTTTACTTTGGGAAGGAATACTAATTTTTAGGAAGTATTCTTAGATAAGAAAATATTCTTAGACAAGGTAATATTCCTAGATAAGGAAATATACCTAGAAAAGGAATATTTCCTAGACAAGGTAATATTTCTTGATATGTAAATATATACTTAGTAAAGGAATTATTCCTAGACAAGATCCAAAACTTGACCGGTTAATGTTGAATTCACAGGATGCCATTCTACACTATTTTGTATTTTCCATACAACTTTTGTCTTTCGTCATGTCCTTCTTTTTCATGTCCATTTCTCATGGATCTTTCTCTAAATTCTTTGCAGACTATAGAACTTGATCTCTCTGCAATAATATCTCTCCTTTTTGGTTTTCCAAATACTATATTTGAATAAAATGGTGAAGGGTCACCATCTAATTTTGAAAGGATGTTGTGGCTTTTCGTTTATGTCCATTGGTCTTGAATGCTTTTTGAAATAGATTGGTCTTGAATGTCACTTCCCTTCTCTGCATATACCGTCACTACGCAGATCTAACGAATGAAGCATTTATCTTTGATCATATCCACTTACATAATGCACCATATTACTGTCTAGCTAATTGTCGGCTTCATTTACTCATATCAATTTGTACATTACCGACTGTAACACATGCATGCCATCTTACGGTCTCGCGGATGTCATCATACTCCCAATTGTTCCATATATTAATGTATGTCGTCACCATTCATCGATAAAAAATCCATGAGCACAAAAATTCAAATTGTTACTCTCATGAATTTCCGGAACATTTACATTACCATGATTTAGTACTCATTTATAAGGAAAACAACAGGTTTGGTAGATTTGCTCTGATGTCCATGACTCCGTGTGTATTTATAGTATTACCAATCGATTTGATGCCTTTAAAGGGTATGTTTTGAGATAGGAATATGTTTTCATAGATTGTGGCTGTTAGTTGTGTTTTTTGGTTTCCTTTCAAGGGGTTAAAGACCGTCCGAAAAGACGCGACTTTTAACATAACGGTGACCATGCTCTTTTCTGAAGTTCTTAACTGTTTTGTTAGTTATGAATCAGGGCAATGATATGCATAAGTCATGCCACCTCAAATAGGTGTGAAAAATGTAAACATATGCATCTTTTTTAAGTGACTTTTTGAGGTCTCCATTGTATCTTAAACATTAAGTGACTTTTGGGGTTGCCAGCTAGATTGTGTATTATAGGAGTTGCCAATCAGGTTGTGGTGACATGGATATCTAATGCTTACATGGCTTCATAAAAATCAAGAATGATTGTGGCGTCGACATGTGGCAATTTGGGTGTCCCTTATTATAAAGAAAGATTAGGAATATTCTTAGAATTCCTAGATAAGGAAATATACCTAGAGAGTGAATTATTCCTAGATAAGGAAATAAATTCCTATAAGGTTTGGGAAACCGTTAAAACTATAAATAGAGATGTTTAGATCATGGCTAAGACATCTAGAGTGTGGTTTGTGATACAGACACACCTAGATCAGAGAGAGAGGTTTGTGAGACAAATCACCTTGAGAGAAGTTTGTGAGGAAATTAATTATTGTAAAAGCAAACTTAGCACAACAGTTTAAGGTTTATCCACTGTTTAGAGATGATTGTGAGCGTAACAAAGAGAGAATTGTAATCGTTTTCTTATTCATAATCTAGAGAAGATATTTTCTTCGAATTACTACTCGTGTTCTGTTTCTAAGTTTCTCGTCTATTATTATTCTGAATTCCGCCTTTATAGTAATAGCTACCAAGGTATAGATGTCAATACGTATCATATTCTCCCAGCTGAAATCAATATTCCTTTTGCAAGAATTGCAGCGGCCAGTGGAGTGCAGTGGGATGAAGCTGAAGTGTCTAATTCAAGAATTGCTGAATTAGACATGCTCGATTTAAGAAGGGCCAAGGTGGAGAAATACGTGGAAACCTACAAACAAAGGGTTTCCAAGGCATACAACAAAATGGTAAGACCTCGAATATTTCAAGTATTTGGTTTTGAAAATAGCAAAGCATATTCAACAAGACATGTCCGCTTCTAAGTTCTCTCTGAAATGGGAAGGTCCTTATGTAATCATCAAGGCAGTATCCAGTGGATATTACAAAATCTTAGCTGTTAATGGAGGAGTGGAAGGGAACATCATCAATGGCAAGTGGCCCAAGGCATATTATGCTTAAGTGATCAACGAACAATTATGTGTTAATTTTCAAAATGTAATTTCTATTCATTCAAAGAGTATGCAATATGCTCATTCATTCAAAATTAAAAAATTTCATGAATCTCACAAAATTCTTCCAATCATCTACTTTATTTAAAACAAAGTTTCTAACCTACATAAAAAAAAATCTCTCTCTTTGACGCTCCCTCAGAGCAAACCATCCAATAACAAATAATCCTTGCTGAAGGTTGTGTCAAGCATCTTTTAAAAGTTTTCATTCTTCACTCTCAAATCCTGGACAGCTTTCTCAACCATTGCCGATTCCAGAGTGATTTAAGATTTTTCTTAGTTTTCGTAGTAGTAATTAAGATTCGTTCTCTCAGACTTGCGAAGATTAAATTTAAAGGTTTAAACAAAAGCGAAAATAATAAACAAAAGAGAGATTCACTAGGTCTAAGATTCCACCGGATTCACAACACGAGGTTCAATTGTTTATTCTCAACAATCATCGCTCCAAAAATACCTGACACTTTTAGGGGCGACCCCAAACCAATTAGGGGCGACTTTTTTATTCCCAACCCATATACACCGTTAAGGGATGTCCAAAAACGCGGAGAATACGTTAATACCCTTACACAATCGGAAGATATTTAGTGTCCGATTATTAAACGATGTCGGACGCTTAGTAACTATATTATACTACCGATTATGGTAGATTTTGTGCCTAACGCGCGCATCTGGCTTCTATAACAATCGGTAGGAAAAACAACCTCACGAGACTACCGATTGTTAAAGTATAGAAATAACAAATCTTTTGAATTTTGCAATGGTGAAATTTGGGGCTCTATATAATAAATACGGTAAAAGTAACAATTCCCTACAGATTACGGTAGATTTCAAATTTCCCTGCAATGAAGGATTTTCGAAAAAACTCATTTTGGGGCAACCTATAATCGGGAGGTTGGGTAACCTATTTTTCTTCCGATTATGGCTACATCCAAATCACGAACCACATGGTTATGGTCGGCTCTGCACCCCTCAAAACCTAGGGAATTTGGCCAATGCTCGATTTGGGGCTCCCAATAATCGGTAGGTTATAAGTAACCATTTCTACCGATTTTGGGCTACTCAACAATCGGTAGCTAATGAGGTGGTATTACCTACCGATTAATAACCGTTTGACAGATAAAACCAAAGTCGACCTAAATTCAAATTCATTTCATTTTCTTTTCAACTTCAACTTCCTGGCACTTCAACTCCTCTTCTCCTCTTTCCTTCCGATTGCAGAGAGGAAAACTCTCCCCCTCTCCTCGCTACACATCGTTCATCGTCGAATCGAATCATCGTCGATTATTCTCTATAAAGATGAAAGAAACGGAACGTAAGAAAGCTCGAACCAAAAACGTAGTGCGCGGTGAGGATCCGAATATTGGATTGCATGCCCGTAATAAAGAGGTTTTAACTCACGACGAAGAACACGAAGAAGATGAAGAAGTTGAAGTCCCTGAAGTAGGTGATTCCGGTAGCCAAACGCTCAGGCAACTTCAAATGGCGCCGATTAGGTAAGATTCTACCTTTTTTTGGGTTTATATTGCTTCAATTCGACGAATCCATGTTTATTTATTTTAGGGTTTTCGGTTATTACCCAGAATCGGTAGGTTAGGTATTGTTATAAACTTCCGGTTGTGGTCGAACTCTTCATTTCACGAGAAAATTTGCCATATTCGGGTGGTAAAAATTTAGGTATCCTACCGATTATATAACGTTTTTCATTACTGAGGCCTAAATCTATCATAATCGGAAGCTAATTGTTATTTTTCCTTCCGAATATACTAGAGAAGAACAAGTATTAGAGACGCAATAATCGGGTGATATATTCTGTAATTTCTTTAGATTGTTTAGGCTAACCACTTGATTAGTTTACGGACACAAAGTGACTCATATTCGGTAGACATTAGTTTTGTGAGGCTTAGATTGTGTGGCATTCGGTAGGTGGACTTTTTATGCCTTTCGACTATTTGTATTCGGAGGGTTATGTTGAACTTTAGCTTCCGATTATTGTGTGTAGATAAACATATTCGAACACCAAAATTTTTATTTTGTTTCCGATTATACGTATTCGGTAGGTTTAGGTGAACTGATACTTACGATTGAGAGTAATCGGAGGCAATTTGTTAAATCAACCAACCGAATATTTAGTTTCATAACCTGTTGTACTTTCTTTTGTTGTTTAGGGATAGGCGGGGTAAAAACATCCAAGATTCAATTGTCTCGGCTAGTGTAAGGAAGGATAGGCGTCAGAACCTGACAGCTAGCGCAAGGAGAGCTAGGACTGCTAACGCCGCTTCAAGTGCTCAAGATGGAACTCAACAAGCAAGCCAAGAAGCTGTTCAACCTAGTGACCCTCAATCACAACCAATCCAAGAAGGTGTTCAACCAAGTGCCTCTCAATCACAACCAATTCAAGAAGCTGTTCAACCAAGTGCTCCACCATCACAACCCTGAGAAGTAGGACAACCTAGTGGTGCTCAAGAAGAAGGAGAAGCCGAAAAGAAAAAACCTCCTCGAAAGAAAGCGAAACACCTTGTCCGGATGAGGCTGAAGGTGAAGGATATTCCAGAAGGTGTAATCCTTGGGCTGCCAGGAGGATGGAGGAGAATTGTTATTTGCATACAAAGAATATCCTGGGCCGAGAGAAATATATGAAACGAGGTAATGATCGTATCCATGTTTTATTAACCTATTATGTTTTTCTTCGTAATACTTTTAAGGGTTATAGGTTTAGGTAATTCTAATTTTATTTTTTAACTTGTCATGTGTTTAATAGTATCATTCCGATGCGGTTCGTTTACTCAAAGCGACCGCCGCACCAACAAAAATGCTAGATTGGCCTTTGGAGGGTAAATGTGAAAGGTTCAAGACCATTATTGCAAATTCAGGGTTGGGCTGTCTTTGCGGGGAACTCAATGTTGGAACATGACCGGGTGGCTATATCGGCATTTGTGGAGAGACTTTATCCTGAGACCGACACCTTCCATATGCCGTTTGGGGAGATGACGATAACCCCAGATGATGTTGAGCAGATTCTTAAACTCCCCGTCCATGGCAAGGGTGTTAGGGCCGAGTTCACTAAGCAGTTGGAATGGAGGAATCTTTTTGATCTGACTAAGAAGTGTTTGGGTTGGGATGAAGAAACATCAACAACTGAGTTCAACAGATGCATGAAGTATAGAACTAGACAGTTCAACATGGGTACTCTGATGGATATGTTCAAGGGCACCAAGGAAAAGAAGCGAAAGGAACTTTAACCGATGAGCAAGTCAACCACGCGGCCACCGCATATCTCCTATGTGTATTGGGATGTGTCATTTTCCCCAATGCCGGTGGCAATCGGGTCGACGCCAACCTTTTACAACAACGGATCCTCTCGATAAAGTGCATGAGTACTCATGGGGCACGGCATGCCATGCGTGGTTGATGGAAGAGTTGAGAAAGGCGTCGAGGCTTGGAATTAGCCAAGTGGCCGGGAACGTGAGTCTACTACAGGTATTGTTTATTAACTCTACATACTTGGTTTTTTTTTTCTACCATTGAAGAATTAATTTCCTAATACTTGCAAAAATGACAATATAGACATGGATCTACGACCACTTCCCTATCTTGAGATTGGCCATTGAAAACCCGGCGTGGGCGAAAGGTGACCCTAGAGGAACAAAGTACGTCTTCGATGACAACCATTCTAGGACGAAGGAGAGGCGGTGATTCGTTTGAGGGAGATTTTGGACTCACTTAATGCCCAAGATGTATGCTTTGATCCATACCAGGAAGACCGAGCTGCTGGACATATCGTGGGTCGGTCTGATTTGGCACTTTATTTTGGACCGTTGTGGCACCCCACAAGATATGTGATGTACAATGCCTCAAGGGTGATGCGTCAACACGGTTTTGTACAAGGTATACCGAAGGACGAAATCCATGGCAATTTCACTTTGGATCTGGAGAAATGCGAGTCTCATAAAGATTCTATCACGGTGGTTCACAAGGGTTCACCATCCTGTAAATTCCATTGGGATAGAAGGGCGCATTACTTGATCAACCAAGGAAGGGCAGCCAACCAAGGTTTTGAAAATGCTCCCAACTATACGGATTGGTACCGCAATGTTTCTCATATTCGTGTAATCCGTGATCTTAAAGCAAAGCCAGCTTCGTACAAGAGTATCCTCAAAGAGAAGCCTGCGGGTTTTGATAGATTGGTACGTATTGTTTTGTTAATTTAGTTTAATATTATGGGTCAAAATAGAGTATTAACCGTTTGATGGTATGCTATGTTTTAAAACAGATGAACATGTTCAAGCGTTTGTCGAAATGGTGCACTGATTGCATAAAGTCCGGAGAGCCTGTGCCACTTGACAAGATAAAAAAGCACCAAGAGTTGATTGATAACGTTGACAATGAGGAGTATGCATCTCAGTTCGGGGAAAAATTGCAAAAGAAACCTACAACCAAGGTGAACAAAAGAACTCGGGCGTCATCGAGCACTCAAGTTGATGAAACCAATGATGATGCTGGTCCAAGTCGTAGAGCTGGTAAAGGTCGCAAAATCAAAGCAAAAAGGAACAAGTAGATGTTTTTCGTTAACTTTATGGTTAACTTTGTTTGTGTTGGATTATGTCGTTTTCAAAGTTTGTGTCGGAATATTAGTTGTTACGTTATGTTTATGGATTATGAATGGTTATGTTGCTATGTTTATGCATTTAAAGATGACTCGCAAGAGAATCACATGAAGAGACATGAAAGTGTTGAAATTTGGAACACAATCGGAAGATAAGTATAGATATTAACCTACCGATTCTGGGGATGTTGCATTTTTTAGTCAGAATCGGTATGGTTATACGTTATTAACCTACCGATTCTGGGGATTTTGCAAAATATTTTGTCAGAATCGGAAGGTTGCTAATATACTTTGCTTTCCGATTATCATGTGTTAACAAAACTTGTCTTCTGTATCCAAACAACACCACAATCGGAAGATTTCTAATATACTCAGCCTACCGAATAATAATAATCGGTAGGTTTATTTGTAATGTTACTTCCGAATATTATATGTAAAAAAACTTTGTTCTCTGTAACCAAACAACACCATAATCGGAAAGTAATTGAGCACCTTGACTTTCGAATATTATTATTCGGTGGTTATTGGTTTTGTTGGTTTCCGATTATACTACCAAAAAATAACTATGATTTCTGTAACCAAACAACACCTTAATCGGAAGGTAAATTTTCACCTTGACGTCCGAATATTATTAATCGGTAGGTTTAGTTTTTGTTAATTTCCGATTAATCTGTGTGAAAGAACCTATGTTTCCTGGAACCAAATAACGCCATAATCGGAAAGAAAGTTGACACATAAGATAACCGAATATTGTAATCGGTAGTTTGTTTAACAAAATAAGCTTCCGTTTCTTAATAATCGGAAAGTTTTTATATTAATAATCCTCCGATTACATCCATCACATAAAGTTCAAACGACCTTAACCTTACAATTTCGTCAAAAGCACCTAAATCCATACTCCTAATTGACCATAAAAGTATTAAAAAGGATCATAACGTCCAGACACCACCGAAATTGTCCCTCTTGATCTTGTAACATCCTTCATGTTCAAATCGTTTCCCGTAGAGGTCCATATACCGATGATCAGCAAGCTTTCTCTGAAATTACGAATGATTAACAATTTAGTACTAACTTATGTTAATGTGAGTCGGAGTTATAAAGATACTTACTCGTTTTTCATACGTCCACCAAGAAAAAGCGTCCCTAACAAATTGTTCTTCATCTTCAAGTTTGTCAATCTCCTTGTCGACCGCATCCTTTCTCATCTTAATGTCATTGGACGATCTTGGTCGATTACCATTTAACGCCTCAAATACCATTAGAATACGGTTCCATAACTGCTCTTGGATTCCGTTTGTGGAGCTTGTGAACACGATCATGAGCGATTACCACAACCCACGCTCTATAAATAGCACAATCTTCTTCTCGGCAAAAGCAATATCCATGATTTTGGTTTTCAAAAATTAAAACTGAAGAGAGGAAAGAATTTGGTGCAATTGGGGTGATAGATATGAGTTTCTTTATATAGGTTTAGGTTCCAACGGCTCTTTTTCTTTTTCCCAAAAATTCCAACGGCTATTTCTGAAATTCGGTTTAAAATGCCAGGCATATCTACCGATAATCGGTAGTTATGTTAGTTAGAATATCTACCGATTATGGTAGCTTTCAAAATTTGAATTCGGGGAAACCTATAATCGGTAGGTTGTTAAGTTGGATATACTACCGATTATGGTAGATTTCAAAATTCATCAAATGAAGGATTTTAGAAAAAACTCAATTTTGGGCAACCTATAATCGGTAGGTTGTTAAGTTGGATATACTACCGATTATGGTAGATTTCAAAATTCATCAAATGAAGGATTTTAGGAAAAACTCAATTTGGGGCAACCCATAATCGGACGGTTTGGTAATATATTTAACTCCCGATTAAGGCTGCATCCAAAACACGAACCAAGTGGTTATGGCTGGCTGTGTACACTCGAAACCTATGGAATTTGGCAAGGGCTCGATCTGGGGCTCGTTATAATCGGTAGGTTATTAAGTTGGGTAGACTACCGATTATGGTAGATTTCAAAATTCATCACATGAAGGATTTTAGAAAAAACTCATTTTGGGGCAACTATATAATCGGTAGGTTGTTGAACCTATTTAACTCCCGATTAAGGCTGCATCCAAATCACGAACCAAGTGGCTATGCCTGGCCCTGTACACTCGAAACCTATGGAATTTGGCAAGGGTTGGATCTGGGGCTCGTTATAATCGGTGGGTTATATAACTATAAACCTACCGATTATGGTAGATTTCAAAATTCATTACGTGAAGGATTTTAGAAGAAACTCATTTTGGGGCAACTAATAATCGGTAGTTTATTTAACCTATTAGGCTTCCGATTATGGCTACATCCACAGCTCAAGCCAAGCGGTTATGGTTGGCTACGCACCCATCAAAACCTATGGAATTTTGGCCAGGGTTGAATATGAGGCTCCTTATAATCGGTAGTCTTACAAGTTGGATAAGCTACCGATTATAAAAGGGATTATTAGCCGAAGTATCTACACAATAATCGGTAGGTATAGTTTCAATTTAACCTACCGATTCACCCTTAACCTACCGATTATGGTTTTGGTTACCGATTATATAAGGGCATATTGGCCATTTCGAAAAATCGAAGATAAGGGGTAGCTTAGATTTACGTTTGGGTGACCTTTTTTGTCTTTTAGTGTCGCCCCTAATTGGTTTGGGGTCGCCCCTAAAAGTGCCAGGCAAAAATAAGTAAAACAACGACTCTTGTTTTGCCAAAGTAGATCCTCAAAACATTAATTGTATCCCCTAAGTATAGATTATCTAAACAAAGCATAACCTATCTAATTGAATCACAACTAATTAATTTGAATCATAAATCAATTCACAATAAGTGCAAAAGTCATATAGAAAATAATACAAATTCACCCATGTGTGAAGTTCGGCTTCCTCTGTCGGCCCAGTGTTGGGGTTTAGCTTCTCATAATGTAGACACGCTCAAAATTCATTTGTATTGCTAAAAAGTGCTTACAAGAAGTGAAAAGATAAGAAAACTGTGTTTCGCAACGCTGTTAGGGCGCTACAAAACTGTTACAATGAATAATACAGAAAACTATTGTTTTTATCTGTCGCAGAAAACTGTTGTTCCAGGTTGAAACAATGTGATTTTAAGACAGAGACTACAAGCATAGTCTGTTCTTCTTCTTCTTCTTTCGGCAGCAGTTGAGAAAAATCTGCTCTGCAACCCTTTGTTCGTCTCCCCAACTCTCGATGGCCTCCTCTGTGACACCAACAACCTATTTATACATCACCAACACCCTCAATCACTCGATTAAATGCAATATATCTCGTCTTTACTTCCTCTGCCAAATCACCGAGATATCTTTCTCTCTTTAACTTTTCCACGCATCTCTGGATTGACAAAATCTCTCTCAATTATTAGAATAAAATCCAGAGAATATTACTTCCTTAAACTGTCGCGTCGTCCTCAAACACTTTCCAGAAATAAAGCCGAGAATATATATTCCTTCCCTGATTCTTCTCTGTTTGATGATTCAGCCAAGTCTAGTCGACACCAATAACTATACCAATCATGTTTCGTAGAAACAGGCTGGTTCCAATACAAATCCGAGGTTTAATCTCTCTCAAACTTCTAAAGTTCTTGACAGAACTCTCGGGTTTTTTTGCCTTCCCTGTTTTTCTTCGAATCCGAATTTCCAGCCCAACTTTGTTGAATCAAATCATTATACCATCCCTGTTACGCCAAAACAAGTCCGCCCAAGAAGTTTCAACGGTTAAGTCTCTCTAAAATTCCTCCAAAACTCGAGCCAAAAATCTGTTTCTTCACTGCCATTCTTTTCCCGCCAAAAATGTTCTTGCTGTTTCATCGATTGTTGATTATCTAGCCAAATTTGATCGAAACGATGACCCATACTGCACTGTTTAGGTACCGGGAACAAACCCATTTGATTTCAGCCATTGAATCTCGTTCGAACACCTCCAAATCTTCAACCCTAATTCTGCAACCATTTTCCCGCCAAAATTCAAGATTCAAATGAAGAAGATGGCGCCCCTTATCCAATCCGGGAGTGCGAATAACAATTAGGGTGCCCCTTAGTAATTGGGTGCCCCTTATCCAAAGCGAGAGTCCGAATAACATGTGTCCTCAGGGGTACAAAAACCACTTTTCGAGCAACTTTTTCCATAAGAGCTTATTTGACAAAAACACCTACAAACAAGTTTATTAGTGATAAAATGAGGCCCAACTAATGTATTTATGGGTGAAAATGCGTCGCACTTTCGTGCTCATCACAGAGCAAGTGCCTTCTCCTCTTCTATGATAGCAGGTGTAGCAGAAATCATGTTTGCAGCAGCCGCCGCCTTGTCAACCTTGATGATATCGAGTCGACAACGAAGCCAACTTATGTTGAATCACAAGACCTCACAATTCGAGATCATATCATCCCATCTGTGCAACTCTTCATTCTTGACATCTCGCAGGTTTATCTTGTTAATTTCATCGATAACAGGCAATAATCCAGCAACTGTGGTTAATAGAGTTGTTAGAAAACCTCTTCATACTTCGGTAGTACCTCTTCCAGATCTTGGTGTAAAGAGATGCATAACATTTAGGGACGATGAAACCGCCAACCAGTTGATTTTCTGGGCAAACATTAGCCATGGGAGTATCGAACGGATACTCACGAACGGGAACCCTGGAATCGGCGTCTACCGAGCCCTCTGAGCACCATCAGTTGCAACCACCACGGATTTCCCATCCTTCCCCTTCCTAGATTCGACAACTACATGGACATCAACCTGCAACGACGAAATATTCAACTTCAGAAAAATTACATAAATGCTCGATCAGAAGAAAGCTTCGGTCCAAGACTTACCGATGTCCCAGCTTTGGCACGAGCAGACCTATAACGAGCGAGAGCTCTAACAGTCCGCTTAGGTCTTGAATAGAGTTGATTCCCATGATTGCCCTGCAACAAATTATTTTCTCTGGTTAAACTTTCTGATTACATGAAAATAAGGAAAGCATGCTACCTACCAAGTTGGACGTCCCAACTTCATGCTTCTCCAGGGATTCATTTTGAGAAGAAGCGCTGCTACCAGACATGATGATGAAAGGTTTGATGGTGATCAAATTTTTTTCTGATAGTGTACAGCCGAGGAAGATGTGTTGTATAAGTATGAAACCCTAACTTTTGGGAGTCAAGACTGGAGACAGTGGATATTTATCTTCTACGAATGGTCAAATCAGTTGCGGTTTCTACCGAGAGGATCTCAAATAGGATTATGTGATAAATAGAAGAGCGACAATACTGGGGACTGACAGTTCAAACAGTTGATACTTTGACTAAGAACTGAGTTTGAACAAATCGTGTTCCCTTAGTTTACTCGTCCAGTCACTTCTGAAGATCACGACTGATTCTTACGACGTGGGTTCATCCAATTAAAGGCACGCACAGAATGGGATAGAGGATACGATAAGGGATTGTTCAAAAAAATAAATAAATAAAAATCTCTGAATATCTCTACAACAAAACCGCTTAAACAATGGGATAATATTTATTTCAAAAAGAAGTAAATTAAATGATCTCAAAAATATTCGCAAACATGACTAATCGTCAGAATCGTTGGATTCACCGTCATCATCATCATCGCCGAAGAATCCTCTTGGACTCTTTCTCGGAATCTTTATCTGAGCTAGGGAATTCTTCCTCCTCGGGATCGCCATGAATTGCATCCCAGTAGTCTTCTTCATCACGTTCGGCTTGGAGATCAGCCTTAACCAGTCGCTCAATATCCTTGTGCGGTGGATATGGCTTACTTCTATGTTCCATCGGCTCCCACACGGGTTCCTCTTCTTCAGCATTCGATTCTGAGGCTACACCATCAGGACGAGATCGGAGTTTCTCCTCAGCTTCTAGTATTTTTCGCTGGATTCTACGTCTCTTCTCCCGATACTCAGCTATTATTTCCTCTCTGGCTTTTCTCTTCAAGAGCTCATCACGAGCAGCTTTTAGATCGTCGAGAGGCATGCCATTTACTATCTCCTTAGCATGATTCGTCTTGGCACGTGTTTTGGCCGCAGAAATCTTGGAATCTTCTTCAGAAGAGCTGGAGGAAGAATCATAATCATAGTCGCCGCTGGAAGTCGCCATTATCTGAAACCAGAAGCGCACAATTACAGATGCTAATATCGAATTCACAACAAAAATGGTAATCCTCAACTCTTACCTATTTACGATTTCACGAACTTAGTGATAACAGCGTAAAACCCCTAAAATCTGCTCGTTCTTTCAAACCTGCAAAGTCGAGCAAAACTCATCACTTCAAAGTCAACACTTGACTTTTCATGAAACCATGAAAAATTCACATAAACTCTTCATGTGAACGTTCCATGATTTTATATCGCAAACACATGCCATAAAATCATAAGATACAATTGTCAATCTCTAATAATTACCCAAAAATGGCTATTATGTTTTCTAAAAAAAAACTCACGTACGTGTTTTTAAAAAAAAATTATCTTTTACGTGAGTTGATAAAAAAAAACTTTATTTTGCTCAAACGAGCATTTATTTATAAAACAAAGGTCTTTTCTATTTTGCAAAGGTCAACTTATTCCAATTAAATTTTGAAAGTTCACAAACAAAATTTTATCATGAAGTACAAGTCTATTTCAAAAATATCTTAGGATTACTATTTATTACTTTAACTACGAACTACGTACGAACCTAAAGGTATTTATGTGAAAGTTCATGCTTCGAAAACAAATTTGGATTTTCATGAAACCTCATAACAAAATTTTCTCTACTGCAAGTAGACAATGTCTATTCAATAATATATGTATCTCTTTCATATTAGGGATTATTTCTCGTTTCTTAAACTAACGAATGAACGGGCATACATTTTCTAGAAAAATAATAATTTCCTCATGAAAACTACACATGCATGCATACATAAAATTTTTTTTGAACAACTCATGGAAAAATTATGAACTCACAGCAAAAAAAAGAAAGAAAAGAAAAAAAAGAAAGTCAAACTTACCTAGTCGGCGTCGGCCGGAATTTGGTCGAACGGTGATCGGCGTTGGGCGGCAACTGAAGTACGGCGAAAAATTTTCTCCTACTGTTGCTCGCGTGAAAATAATGAAGATGGAGAGTGGTCGGTTAATCAAAAATAAAAAGATTTTTAGGGTTACTTCCCTTTTATAACAATTTTATTTCCAAAACCTAATAAAACATGGGTTTCCTTTTTTGGGCTCGGGCCCATAAATCCTAAACCGACCAGAACTAAGCCTCCGGGCGTCCAAATCAGCAGTGCCTCATCTCTCCATGCTCACGATGACACTCTATCATACTATCAGGGTCCTCACTCGAACATTTGCTCGTACATGACATCATTGGAGCAAATCGAGGATTCTGAAAATACCTTTGTACAACTGAGTTTAACCACTGATCTTGGCGACTAAAAATCACCATTTAATGCTTATTGCGGAACATGATTGTCCCTCACTAAGCAGGGGACTTAATGTAGATGGTGGATTTTCAACAAAGGTCAAAATTGTAAAATCATGATACTGAATGTTTCTGACATGGCTTCAGGCATGTGACGATTCATATTTTACGAGCCATGATGAATATGTTTTTTCGAAAGGCCTCCACTAGCTGAGCTTTCGATACCTCGCATTTCATCATGACCTCTATGTAGAATAACATAACTGGGCGGTTCTCCGTATGATTGAGGACTTAATGCCTTCAGGACGTCGGTGATACTTGTTGTTCCCTGACTACATAGAGAGACCCACCTCTAAATAGAAGAACTATTGGGAGGCTCTCCGTAAGATTGAGAGCATTAAGTCCTTCGGGGACGTTGGTGACACTCTTTGTTCCCGACTATGTAGAGACCGTGTATAGATCCAAGGCGGTTTCTCCGTAAGATTGAGGGCAAAACGCCTTGAGGGGCTTCTTTGCAACGCTCGTTGTTCCCCGACTATGCACCTTTCCGAACGGGTATGACGCTTTAATCGGCTAATATCCATTCTGCAATAGATTAACTCTACCGTGACATTCACAGCTGAATTCCTAAAAGATAATCTATTTTATCTCATTACTCCGATTTCATGATCGAATCCACGGCTGATTTCATGGAATGGTAATAGATTATCTCATTACTCCGATTTCATGATCGAATCCACGGCTGATTTCATGGAATGGTAATAGATAATCTCATTACTCAGATTTCATGATCGAATCCACGACTGATCTCATGGAATGGTAATAACTACTTTCATTACTCCGATTCTATGGTCAAATCCACGATCCCATGGAATGGTAATACCCGTGTTATTATTCCGAATTCATGGTCGAATCCACATCTGATCCTATGGATTGATAATAAATAACGACTCACTTTTATTACTCAGTTTCATGAATCATTCTCCATTGAATTTCATAAATTAGTAATAAATACTCAACAATCGGGCATCTGGACTATCGCTGAGTAAGCCCCATAAAATGGTGCAAATGTACTCAACAATGATGCATGAACGAGCACCCAAATGCACGAACGAGCATCCGAAAATGTGGACAAATGAGGAATCCTACACAAAACATGAGAGAGAAAAAATAACATTAAAATAATAAAGAGGCGCCCATGGGCCGGGCCCACCGGTCGACCGGCCGTGCCCTAGCCATGGCCGGTCCCATGCCTCTTCCATTATTTTTTCTTATTTTGTTATTTTCATGAACTCATGAAAACTCCTCTATTCTAGCAACTTTCCTTGTTTGAGCAAAATTCACGATTTCTCCATAGTTTCACGGTTTCATGAGAAATAATAATATAAAATAGGGAAAGGTATTGCGGGACTGGGCAACATAGCCGGCCGGCCATGCCCTAGCCATGGCCGGTCCCACACCTTGCAATCCCTTATCTTTCCTAATTATTATTTCCCTAATCTCATGAAACTTCCGTTTCAACAAAAATCATGGTTTCTTCATATTTTCTCAAATATTGCTCAAACCATGAAAAGACCGAGAAGGTCAAGCGGTCACATGACCGACTAGGTCATTCATGAAAATTATTAAAATATCATTATTTTAATATTCTCAAAATATTGATGAAACGAGCAAAATTCTACTTGCTCATTCGAGGCAAAATCAAGAATTTCGGTCAAAGATTGAACTCTTCGAAAATCCAAGATCTTGCTCAAACGCACATCAAAAATACCGAAACTCTGGGATCGAGACACGGGAATTATGGTGACACGAGCATGCTCCTCGACCGACCAAGGGCGGCTCTAAGGCTTGCAATGAGCCGGTCCCGCACGTTTTCATAATTTTGACCTAATTTGCGCAATTGCTCATATTGGGTTCAAACTCTTTCCAAACAACTTGGGATTTGCTAAATCAACCATCATCTGGTCCCACACCCTCAAGGGCCGGTTTTATACCTTCTTGGACGGTCCCTCACTTCTCCATAAATTAGGTTTTAATACCTAATGCTCAGACGAGCACTATTTTAATAAATGATGAAACCGGCATTTAATCATCATTCTTTCACCAACCAATCAACTAAGGACTCGGGTGCACGCTCACTCCCGAGCACTCGGGAGCCACATGGTCGTCCATTATTCCATGTGGTCGGTCCCTCCTCACTCATGACTTATTTTCAGACCCAATTCATCAATTGATGAACAATTGACCAAAATTAGGGTTTCGAACAAATGCTCCACAAATCATCATTCTGAGCAAGTTCAAACACTAATAAAATTATGATTGGTCCATCAATCAACATATGGATTAATTATATAATATTCAGTAGCCTACCAATATTTTAATTAATATTTTATTGGGTCACATTACCAATAAATAATTCGTCGAATTGAGCAATACTTGCTCAGTTGCTCGAATATTGATCCAACTATCAATATTCAATAATTTATCGATAATTAATTTAATTGAGCAATACTTGCTTTCGATTGCTCGAATATTGATCAAACTATCAATATTCAGTAATTCCTAGGAAAATTTACAATCTTTGCTAATATTCAGAACTATACGTCTCAGAAGACATATTCGATCCATGAATCAATGAGCATTCGTCACTCATGTTCAATTCAACAAAACCTAGACTCATTGTCTAAATAGTCAACAACCGACTAATTGAATACACGTCTGTCATGCAGACTCCACGATTCGTGAGACATCAATCACGTCACATGGGGGATATCAATTAGGGTTTTGGTCTGCCGGTCTCACGGCACGTGGATTCATCCACAATGAGAAATGTGAGTAAGTCGTGCAACGGTTGAAGGAGTTAGCAAAGTAGTGGGTGGACGGTTAACCAAGTCTCTGCACGACCTGGAACTGGTTTCACCACGATCTCCCACTTTCCCACTATTTCACTCAAGAAACCGTCACACTTACAAGGATCAATGTGTTCATTATTCTTGCAATATAAATAAGTCCAAAATCGAGGACAACAGACATCATTATCATCATTCGTCTACACAAACTCGATTAAAACTTATTCACATAACTCAACATTCAACAGTTCATCAATTTTGCAGAAACCTTCAACACATCCACAATCCTTGATCATCATTGATCCCACACAATTCAAACTTCCCTCCTACGGATCAACCCATCTCCCTCTTTGTGACCGAATTGACTCTGGAACGTCCATTGACTTGGTTTATGCTGGAGTCCTACAGATTGATCTCTCGAATCTAAGCACTCCCTTTGCAGTGCATCTGTGTGAGGTTTAGCAGTTTGCTCGGTCGAGGAGTCTCGTCTGCACGCTCGACTCTTCACTTTCCTAAAAAACCAACAAACCATTTTTCCCCATCCACAATTATATAGAAACCAATATTCAAAGGGTCAAGTAACAAATTCAGTCCTGCAAACAACAAAACAACCCAGCAAGTAGCTCAATACTTACAAGACTACATCAACAACTTCAGCATTGGCTTGGTAGAGCGAGAGTTTTGGCTGCAGAAATCAAGGCAATATGATCTTTAGTATGCAGACAGGAATACAAGTTATTTTAACTCAAATGCCAATTTTCGCAAACAGAAATCATATTAATGCCTTACAAGACAATCTGGGATTATGGCACAATGATAAAGACAGTATTGCTCGGCTACTTCGATCTCACTTCAGCTCAGTTACTTGCACAACGCAACTTCCACTCAACCGATATCTACTAATTCTTATCAACCATTGCATAACGGATCAAGAAAACAAACAACTGCTAGCCATTCCATCAATGTAGGAAGTAAAAGAAGTACTATTCAGATGAAACCATGGACTGCTCCTGGTAGTGATGGATTTCAAGCTGGTTTTTATCAAGAAACATGGTCAACATTGGGAGAGAGCATAGTTTTGATGGTGCAACACTTCTTCAAGTGGAAACATATTCTTATAGAGATGAACAAGACATATCAAATTTTGATTCCAACCTCAGATTTACGGCCCGCTTTATGAAACATTTCATAAAAATTATATCCAAGATAATGGCCAATCGTCTCAAACCTCTGCTAGACAAGATAATCTCACATTCTCAAGTTGTGTATGTTCTAGGCAGGCATATTCAAGATAATCTCATAATCGCTCATGAATTAGTTCACTCGATGAAGAAAACAAAAGATCGGAAAGGATGGGTTGGCATCAAACTAGACATGTCTAAAGCATTTGATCATGTTGAATGGAGTTTCCTGAAAGACATCTTATCGCAACTTGGCTTCCATGAAGACTGGGTTCAGCTAATTGATCAATGTATCGCTACACCTAAAATTTATATCTTATTAAATAGAGTACCAAGGCGATCCTCCCTCACCTTATTTGTTCATTCGGTGTATTGATGCTTTCTCCCGTATTCCATATAATGCGGAATCACAGGGGAAGATACATGGCATTAAAGCAAACATATTAAGTCCAAGCATTAGCCATCTCTGTTTTGCGGATGACATACTTCTCTTTCTCAAAGTCAGGCCAGCTGAACTTAGGTATCTTGAATCCCTATTGGAACAATTTAGCACCGCTTCTGGGATAGTAGTGAACTTACAAAAATCTGCAATCTTTTTCAACAAAAAACTTCTGAAGTCATTGCGCAATCAATACGCTGAGATACTTCAAATGAAAACTATAGGTTTAGGGGGAAATATTTGGGCTTGCCTTTACTCATGTCTCGCTCTAGAACACAAAATTGTTTATTTCTTCGCAATAAAATGCAAGCTAAGTTACAAGACTGGGAAGGAAAAATGCTCTCTCAAGAAGCTAGAAGTACTCAACTTCATAGTGTGTTAGGGACCATGCCGTTTTATCCAGTGCATTGTCTAAAGCTTACCAAGCAGACTATCAATGCTTTGGATAAAGTTCAACGGAATTATCGGTGGAATCATAACGCTATCACAAAAACCAGGCATTCCAAGAATTGGCCAAGCTAACATCTTCCGAAACGATATGGAGGTTTGGGTTTTAAAAAATTATATGTCTACAATTCTGCACTATTAACAAAAATGGCTTGGCAGTTACTACATAATCAAGAGTCTCTATATGCTAAGTTACTGCGGAGCAAATATTTTTTGTATGAAGACTTGTTAACATATACTCTCAAGCCAGAAAAGTCGTGGGTCTGGCAAAGCATCTATCATGAATTGCAATTAGTGAGGCGATTTTCTATCTGGCAAGTGGGTGATGGTAAGAGTATAAATATCTGAAGACATCGATGGATTCCCAATTCAAATGGACCAATCTTACAACCAGAGGAGCTGAATCTCAGTGATTATCAATTGGTGGCTGAACTAATAGATTAAGATAGCCAATCTTGGAAGATGGATATTCTTCAGCAATTGTTTACTCCGAATCAGGTACAACAAATTCTTACCATTCCTTTGGATCTGACGAGAGAAGACAAGCTAGTTTGGCCTCTCACATCCACATGACACTTTACCACAATATCGGCTTACAACTCTCTGGTTTCGGAATCTCAGCCTAATCAACTGCAAAGAATGAAAATTCCACCCACAGTTTGGTTGCAACTCTGGAAATTAAGGATTCCATATAAACTTATACACTTTCTTTGGAAGATTCTCCATGACATTCTGCCAGTTAGAACAAGAATTTTCAGACTGCGCTCTCAGCAAGAGCAAATTTGTTCACTATGCAGGCAGGCTCCAGAGACGGCAACTCACATATTTCTGCAGTGTTCGGTAGCTCATACTGTCTGGACTAAATTTGCTCCTCACTTGATTAACATAACCAGGGGGTACAATAAGTTAGGGACTAGATAATCAAGTGGGCAGATAAAGAAAGTTGCATCCAATTCTATAACCATAACGCAATACATTAAATCAAATACATCATGTGGGCATTGTGGAAACATAGATGTGATAGTATATTCCAGCATAGTAACCCAAACCCACTTTGCATTATTAAGAATATAGACAATAGTCATTGGCAGCATCTCCATTTAGACAATCTTTTCACTCATGTTGTTTTGCAGAGAAGGTCAACTACTTTACCTCATTGGCAACCACCACCAGAGAGTTACTTTAAAATTAATATTGATGCATCTATGTTGCCTAATCATACTATTGCTGGAATTGCCATTCTAATTAGAGATAATGCATAGAGATTCTGGCAGCCACGGGACTCCTCCAACATGCCAGAAGCATAAATCAAGCTGAAGCGTGGGGAATTCTACGTGCTATGCAATAGGCAAACCAACTTCACTACGAGAAAGTAATATTCGAGAATGATAACTGTCAGGTAGTGAATCTCCTTCGGAAGCAAAAGAATTCCCCCCTGGCAAGATGAATGTATAATTAATAGGTGTGTCAACTTGTTGAGTCAGAACTAATGCTGGTCTTGTTCATATGTATCTAGAGCTTGTAATAGAGTTGCAGATAAAATGACTAAGCATGTAAGGAAAAATAACTTAGCCAGAGTTTGGTGGTTAGTCTGTCCTTTGGAATTTAAAGAAGTTGTAACAACTAACTATGTATGCACCATAGTTCAGTAATCAATAAAACTTGTGTCTTTTGTCGAGAAAAAAAAAAACTCTAATTCTCTTGTCCAAACAGAAGCGAACCTTAAAAGAGTATACAGTTTACAGATTTCGAATTGGCTCTTAAGAAATTGTTGCGTGTTCATTTCGATGTCAAAGCAAATAGAGTTTTTAGGACATGGGTTTTTGCATCGATGGATTTTTCTGCAAATATTTCCATTTAAATTTTTTGAAATAAGTTAGAGTGTTCTTCGAAAAGTTTGGTTTTTTGATATGGGGTATGTTTACTTGTATAAATAAACTGTGTCCATCATTATGTTAATTATCTGATTACGATTATGTAATGTTTGTATATATTCATTTGACCTGATTTTGGATGTGTATTGTTTGTTTTTGGATAACTACATAACAAAATCCATAGTGTGATTCTGTCGATTTGAATCAAAGGACTATTTTTTTGACCTGATTTTTATCTCCCATGCTCGCCCTCTCCCCACCTTTTTAGCCGCCCGACCCATCCAAACATATTCTGTGCATATCTTATACTATAATAAAGAAAAGACCCCTTTTTGGTGAAGCCTTATTTTGGTGAGTGTAACTTTGTGCACCCGCGGGTGCACATTCCTCCCCTCCTTATTTGTTGGGTTTAACGGGGTTATAACAGCTTAATTTTATTTTTTTTAATAATTTTTATTATGAAAAAATAGAAACACAAGTTCCGAAACTCTTTCTTCTCTCTTATTCTTTCGTCTTCTCTTTCTCTCTGTCGATGAACTTTCAACGAAGATCACAAAGTAGCCAGCTATTAACTTTACAATTTCCTTCACTTATTAAGATGAACGTGAAAGTAGGAATATCAATTCAAGTATTAACAACCAAATTCAGAGTAAATCTAAATAGGAATGTATACCAGATATGGATGCTTTGTCTAATCAAAAGAAAAATGGAAGCTTCAAGAAGAACCAAAACAGCCAGAGGAGTAAAAGTCGTGATTACTTAAAACTTTTTTATTTGATTTAATCAAGTACCTTGGCCAATTTTTTGTCTTGGGGTGCTTGCACTAAATATTATTTAATTTTGATCTGTGCGTGTGCTTGTATTAAATTTGTTTTTGATACTGAATACTTGATTGTAGGGATTCAAAACCCTGATTAGAAATAGACTAGGAACAGGATTAATAGAAGAAAACTAATACCTAATATTGATAAGGAAGAATAGTTCCCCATTTTTTGACAACTTAATCACCGAGAACATAAGAGTTTTCAAATCAATCCTTTGACAAAGGAATCAGTCATTACATGTTTTTTTTTTTTAATATTTAATAATTATCAAAGAATTCATCTTGTTTGCCGTTGAGAAGAGAGAATAAAGGGACTTGATAATGGAGGTGCATTTATTTTTTTTGTTAAAGAAAAAGAAAATAAAAGAATTTAGATTAACGTCGGAAGAATTTCAACTTATCCGGAAGGGAGGAACGTGCACCCCGGTCAAAGTCGGGGTGCACAAAGTCGGACTCTATTTTGGTGAAGCTTTTTCACATGACAATAATACCCCTATTAACTAAACTTTTAATATTTGTATATTTACATGAATACTATTGTTTTAAAAATAGATCAAAAAAATTAAAACTTAGATATCTTTAAAAATACACATCGGATTTTTACAAAATTAATATATTTGAAAAGCTCTTTAAATTATCTACGTAATGAGTACAAACAAGGATATTAATTTTTTTTTTCATTATTTTCAAATTTGGTGTTGTTAAAAAATCCAATTCAAGCATGTGCATCGCGCATGTGGCCTTACTGGTCTTTATTAAAACAAAAAAAAAAAACTCTGTGCACGTGTCTTCCTCTCCCTTATTGGCCAGTTTGCAATGCAAAAGAAACTTTGTTGACTGTCAGTAGAGGTGTAAATTGGGCGTACATGACAAGCACAAACCTTCAAAGACAAAGACGCTAAAATTTGAGCACAAACCAAACCAAAGACGTGATTTAGCCTAAAGATGGCTCAAAGACGTTAGTTAAATGGGACGTCTTTGGTTTGATTAATTGCACAAAGAAGACAAAGACAAAGACGCTGGCGAGACGGATAAGCACGTGGCCCAGCCCAAGACAAAGACGTTAAGAGAAAGCACGTCATAACATGTATAAATACATCATATAACAAGGCATAATACATCACATTTTTTGTATATTTCACAAAAGAGTCATTATTCTAGCTAGTTTTTAACATTTTATGTTGACTTATTTATAACAACACATATAATACCTTAATATTTGGAAAATATATTTCAATATCGTTGTTATAATGTCGTTACCTATATTTAACTAGAACATTAATTTACATGATAATAATCCAATTTTATATTGGGATGGGATCGCCTGTCCCCTTTTTCTGTATCCCCTAGTGTCCCACCAATTATAATACAACACGTGTAAAGAAAATAAATACCTAATCAACGCCGTTAACTGTGGCGTTAAGCCTTACTGTATTTTATTTGGTTATCTTCTCCCTGACTTTTGGGGTTCTTATGTATGTTAGAATGTTAGATTGATCGTTGTGAAGATGCTATAGAAATTTTTAAGATTTTTTTTCCTTTGATCATCAAAAAAAAATGATAGAGATCGTCAAGGTTTAAAAAATAAACTTCACGTATTCATTAGAGTTTAGCCGGAAATCAGACTATCCAGGTCTTTGGATAGCAAGTTAGCAACTACAAGAGTAACAAGACCCCTAATCGTAAATAGAATTTTCAAAGATAAAAGAATATTCAACATCATATCATGAAAGAAGTGAGTATGACTCCAATTTCTGCTCAATTAGGAAGGTACATGGCATGTTAAATAAAGATCTAATGTGGGAGCAAAGAGCTACGAGAATTCGCAGTACTGGATCCGATGTTTGAACTTGAGCAGAGGGTACTTTAATGGCAATAACTAATATTATTTAAGTTTAAACTCTAAGTGGTGAAAGGAAGAGAGAAAGAAATGGTCATGGAGGAACCACTATCTCACCAGCAGTATCTTTGAGAATTTATGTTTAGAGATAGCTTGTCTTTTTTCTCCATTGTTCATCGAATAAATCAAAAGAAGGAGAGTGAATATATATCATCAAAATACTTTCTCTAATTAGATAACAATCATTCCGTGTTTGAAAGATAACAGAGTTAAACTAGGCGAGGATTTTTAGGACAGGTGGTATATTATGATTGGTGGGACACTGGGGGATAGGGAAGCTGGGGACAGGGGATCCGGAGCCTTTTATATTTGATGGGCTATTTCTTTTTATTGAATAAACTTGTTAATTTTATTTGAAATAATTTCAAATAATATGTTGTCTAATTAAATTCCTGTGATAATGTCCGACTTAATGTATACATTAAGTGATTCAAATTATTTATAACACGTGTGCCAGCACGGCACATCACGACACGTTAATTCGTGTGTTGTGCTGCGTGGGGTACATCTTTATTTTGACTTTTAGAAAGATTGCAAGACAACACGTTTAAATCGTTAGACAAAGACAAAGACGGCACATGGCACGTGAAGTACGCGACTTCGTGTGCCGGGCTGTGCCGGGCCGGCACATTTTACCCCTCTAACTGTCAGTACACATTCACAAAAGAATTGGCCTATTAATTAGAGCCACAGTTACTGGTGGGTCCACCGAATTTCCCTCTCTCACCATATCCCAACGCTGGAGCAGAAAGTTTCCATAGACCAAGAAACGTTTCATTGCCTCTCCCTGTTTCTACCTACCGTCTCTCTTCCGCTATTCACAAGTTGACACGCGTAGTTTGTTTGTTTGTTTTTCTTTTCCTTTTTACTATATATAAGCACGTAATCAGAAGCATAAAATCTTCGCATACCTAAGTTATCTGTTTCTACCTCTTCCTCACCCTCTCTGTAACAACTTCCTCAAGTCACATAATGGCTACCATTAAATCAATAGATTATCCGGTCTTCGTAGAGACTAATCTCAATACTCATTTGGTTGCAACGATTACAAATACAGACACCGTTGGGCATTTCAAAGGTAAGTTTTTCTTTTTGCTTCAATAAGTTTTTGTTTAATAAGTCGTTAGGGTTTTTGGTTATTTACTTCCATTTTATATTTTGATGCTATTTTTTACTTCACAAATCCTGAGCTTGCACTTACTTGAACTACTTATCTCAGTTGAAACCATTAATAACATCACCATTATGGTTTGGTTATGCAGAGAAGATAGTGTTGGAACATCGTAATTGCTTTCCAATGCATAACAACATAGTTCTTAATGCAATCAAGGTACGTACGTCTAATATACAGTGCATAATTGTTTCTAAATTACCTTATAATTTTCATGGATTTTGTTTTCCATTTTTTTAGGTGAAGCGAAAAAAGTGTTTTTACCACCTATCAGATCCCGTACCCGTGAAAAGTGTCTTTGAGAGAGTGAAAGGAACATGGTTTCTTTACGTGGATGCTGTATCTTTGAAAGAGATTGATGCCGAGAACCAGCTGCACCGTAAACAAGCACTTGAACCAGAAAAATTGATAGCTGCACATGGCACAAGTGCTGATTTAGCAGTCAAACCCGTGGAGCGTTCAGGCAATGCGAAGAAAAAGAAGAATCCAGCCATCCAACAAGTAAAATCTATTGCTACACCTTCTGATTTGAAACGTAAGTTATCGGAAGCTTCTCTGGACACAGAGGCAAAGGTTATTTCTAAGACAAGAATTGAGAAGAAAAGGTGCACTAAGGTCTCTGATGCGGAAACTGGCTTGTTAAACTCAGGAGCTGGAAAGAATGACAGCACAAACAATGTCGTTCCCGTAATATCAATGACGTCTGAAAAAGCTTTAGTTGCGGATCATCCTCGTCTTGAAGCTAGGAAAGCAGGTAAAAGCTTGCCTCCAACTGGAAAGTCAAAAAAATTAAAGTAAAAACTGTTGTTGCTTCATCTCCATGCCTCAAGAAGGGACAAAATGAAGCAGCAGCGTTAAACGATAATTCGTCCAAATGTGTGCCCAAAGATGGTAAAGCTGGTGGAGAAAACACACAAATGCCATCAGGTATTCTGGAACATAGCATGGAGAAAAGCTATCCCGAAGGTGTAAATGGTAGCACAAATGAAGACCCCAAATCTTCTTCTGCTGAGGGTGAAGGCATTGATTTCATGGAGCACTTTTTGCCTAAAGACCACGAAGTTGTGTAGACTGCCAAATGTTGGAAGTCTAATCAGGACCTCTCATTGTTCTCCTGGCTTAGGGTGATGTATTTTTTTCTTTCGATGCTATAGGGTCTGCATGTGTAGGTTCATTCGTAGTTTGGTTCAGTCTACATGTGTTTTCTCCCAAGTTAGAGGTGATGCATTTTGTGTCACTTCACATGTTGGTCTTTGTAGAAGGATTTATTTGGTTATCAATCACTTTTTTTTTTTTTGTAATTGATGTCAGGGTTGATGAAGTTTGTAATCAGTTCAACCGGTTCGAGTTTATGAAGATTTCCTTTTTAAATTAAGACTTCTTCCAAGTGCTATATTTAAGAATTTATTATCTCGCTGAAGATGATATCATTATTTTTGTCTCTGTAAAACGAAATGCACATCAGTAATGTGCTTCCATCTTTGCTTTTCCCTGGAGATTTTATCAACAAAAACATCAACAACTTTGCATCCTATTTCTAGCCTACCTTTTGTCACACTAACGTGATGATTTTATGTGATAGTGGGATGATTTTATAATACTGCAACTGGATGGATTTCTTGTGTGTCCGCTGTCTTCTTCAGCATAGCGCAGATATTTTGTTACTTGAATATTTCTTTAATGTAGACCTTGGCTGGCGTGTCCCAGATCAATGAATGGTGGAGAAGCAGCAGAGATGACCACTAGGAGCGTTACAATTGTGCCAATTACTTTGTGAGATCACAGAGACTAATACTAACTATTAGCAGTGGATTGTCCCAGTTTCATGCAAACAATTAGAGACTGGATAAGTCTCACTAGATGGCAACCGCGCAAATGTAAAAGAAATTTAAAAGATACAAGAACATCATAAAATTATCAGATGTTTGCAAGTTATAATAATATAATAAGCTCGCATTATAGTCCCGAACGACTAAAAGAACATCATATTGGTACTCGAAGAAGCCTTCGTTACTGCTCTAAGCTTATCTCTAAATCGCTTCAGTTGTCCCACTCTACCGGGTGAACCAGCAGTAGAGCGGAAAAATAGAGCCACTTCCTCTAGTACCATGGCCCTTTTCAGCAAAAGCTGTAGAAACTTGACTTCCTTATCACAACCTTGGAGTCCTTTGATTTCAACATATTTGAGGTGAGACAACATGCTGGGCAACTTCAGTCCCACATCCCAATCATCTCCGAATTCGGCCAAGTTTACCTATATCGAAACAACAAAGCATTATCATAGATATAATATGCATGATATAACAAGTATGTTCACAGAGTTGGACTAGCTAATTATTCATCTGGACAGGTAATCAGTACAGCATATCTTTCAAAGCATTCGAGCATTCGTTGATGGATACTATATAAACGTTCTAGGAAATGATTGACCATATCAAATATGAAGAGTTTGGCTACCAACTACCTCCTTGGATACAAGGACTAGAGATTTCAAATTAGGAGAGATCTCGAGTAAATAAGCTATTGCACGCAAGCAGCCTCTTGTAAACCACATTTTGAGATCCGCATATTGTAGATTACAATATTGACGAGGTTGGCTGATGAGTAAACTGATATCATATGAAAGAACCTTGACAAATTAAGAAAAGAAAATTCCTTTAGATCATGACTTGCGGCTAAACCTTACCAGGCTACGTAATGGAAAACAGAATATAATTGATATTTGAAGTTAAATAATGAAGTTGTGTGTTTCATGAAACACCCGTACGTACCTCAAGGAACCCACATGATAATCGCAGTTGTTTCACGTTATAAAGCGCTCCTAGAAATTTCATCATTCGTCTACCGAACATTATTTTTTGCTCAGCAGTAAGCTCCAAATATGTTTCTATAGTTTCATCATATTCTCCTTCTGTCAAAACCATTGTAATATCAGCAGTCACCAGCGAATCAAGGTTTTCTAGGGAGTAATCCTGCGTCATGAAATCTCTGCACACCAAGGATATAAGACTTGGAGCATTTAACTTGATAATGCTAGCCATTGTTTCATCGGGAGACCAAAGAGAACCATGAGTGTCTAATGTGAAAGATTTTAAGTCACGAGAATCAATAATGAAAGCCTTGTCATTGTCAGATTGTATCATACTATCCACGACTGTCAGTTCGAGGAGAGGAAAGCTTGAGATGAGAGTATTAGCAAATTCTACATTGGGGATAGCAAGTCCAGAGACCAACAGTGAGTTGAGATGAGGTAAACTCACTGATCCTGGAATAATAATATCCGGATACAAATATTGGTTACCAAACATTTTAATTCTCAGCTTCCTCAAAGTTGTACAACTAAAGAGTTCCTGAGGAAGCTTGCAAATCGAGTCCCTAACATCCATTTCCATATCAAGTTCTTGAATGTTACGCCTTACTGCTGCGAGGATCCATCTATTAAGATGCGTTGATAATAAGTTATCATCACAACGGGCTGCCGAGTCTTGTTTTTTTATGTAGAGACGTAATGTCTTTATATCAGAGTTGTCGTGAAGAACGAATACCTTGTCGACGAAATTTATAAAGCCACCTAAAGGTGCGGAAGAAGGAGTTTTGTTTATAATGCAACTGAGGTTGAGAAAGGGAAGTGATGTCCAAACATGACTCCATCGCTTTGACAGAACACTTGTTTGAACAACAAATTTCATATCGAGGAAGGATAAGATGTGGTGGATAAGAGAAAGTTGCAAGTTACTGATTCTATCTTTCTCATTATTTTTACGACATGATAATTTTCTTTTTTCTTCCATGATTGATTCTATATATATATCTCAAGTAATCCAGAGCTTGACAATATGTCTTCTTATATAGTACTAGTAATATTTACATGGGATGAATTTGAAACGATCAATGGGTAATCCAGAGACTTGAGCGTATACTCTGAGAATTGAACCACCACTTGCAATAACTCATCACCAACATATTGATCATCAGAACCACCCCATCGACGGTCCATAATCCACTGTAACGGATGAGTAATTAAATGCCCCGTACGTGTATATATAAGCTAACTAATAGTAACGTGTTTGAAATGAATCCACGGAAGAATAAGATGACAAAATTGAAATTCCGGCAAACTGGTATTAGTACTTGTTTGCATTATTTAATCTTCATTGACCTTCAAGATAAGCTCCATCAGAATATATGACGGTAAAAACTGAAGTTTCCATTAGGATTTGCTTCGACTCTTATCACATGTTTTGGTCTTGAATCTTCTATGCTCGGGCGCAGGGATTTTGTTACGTACTTACATTAAATTGACTTTAGGGACCAACTTTAACATTCTTTCCCCTTCTCATTTTTCACATCACCTAACAAATTTTTTACTGGGTGAATTGTACACACTTTGTTGTTAGGGCTAAGAGTTGAAATGCCCCAATTTGGGGGTGTCGTTTGCAAAAATGCCCCAAGTTTTCAAAAAAAGTTAAAATGCCCCCATCCGTTAGTTTTTCCATCCAAGATAGTTAAATGGTCAAGTTTGCACACATGTGAGCTCCCACATGTGAAGAAAAATCATTTTTAACCCCCAATTTTTATTAAATTGACATTTTCTTCTTATAAAGTAACAAACCCTTAATATTGCGACATGTGTCATATTTTCGCCACCACCCCCTTAATCATCACCTCCACCACCGCCGACGCCGCCACCTCCACCACCGCCGACGCCGCCTCTATCATCGCTACATCCACCACCATCAAAATCGCCAGAACCACCACCACCTCCATCACCACCGCCGCCACCGCTACCACCACCACAAGTGCCAAATCACTAATAGAACTACCACTGTCGATGCCACCACCGTCGCTGCCGCGACCATTGTCACCACCAGAACCACCGTCGCCACCACCACCACAACCACCCCCTTAAACCCTAAACCCTTAACCCTGAACCCTAAAACCTTGAACCCTGAAACCCTTAATCCTAACCCTGAACCCTGAAACCCTTAACCTCGAAGGGTTATTATTGTCTTTTTTTCACATGTGCGAAGTCACATGTGTGCCAAATTCACTACTTAACTAGCTTGGATGGAAAAGTTAACGGATTGGGGCATTTTAACTTTGTTTTAAAATCAGGGCATTTCTACAACCATGGCTCCCAAATTGGGGCATTTTGGCTATTTTTCCTTGTTGTTACTGAACTGATGCATCATTTTCTATGCTTCTATCACTGACTAAAGCCCCGTTTGGGATTGCTTTTTTTCAACCAAAAGCACTTTGTAACAAACTTGTAACAAACTTTTACCAAAAATTGTGTTTGGTAAAAAAATTTCAAAGTGCTTTTAGAGATAAGCACTTTCATTTTAGGCTCCTTTTAAAAAAGCTACTCAAAGACTAGCTTTTAAAATTTGAAAAGAAACATTGTGGACCCACATAATTCGATTTAACTTATTCTCTATTTTAACCTTGTTAATTTATTATAAAGACAAGTTTGACCCTCAAATATTGTACATTTAACATTATAATTCTAATTTCATTTTATTTCTCTATTTTTTAATTTTTATTTAAAATAATAAATACAATAATAATTAAAATTATTATATAAAATAATAAAAAATTTAATAAATATTAAAATAAAAAATGAAAAAAATAAAAAATAAAAAATTTATAAATTTTTTTTGAATTTTTTTTTAAAATAATAATATTTTCTAAGCAAACCATAATCATAAATTTTTTACTTAAATAATAAAAAAAATTAAAAAAAATATTACTTATATTTCTATAATACAAAACAAAGCTAGGCTAAGTTTGCCTGTCTGAGTGGTGGTCAGGATTTGTCCGTGGGAAAGATAAATCAAGGGCTGTGGTTCTCCTGACCACACCCTACAAGTCGCACACGTGGTGTTCATTCCAATATTATGAATTAAAAATGAATACTCAAATTAAGATATGGAATTTCAAAAATTATAATGGGAGGTTCGAACTCATGACCTATTGTGTCATAAGAGTGGCCTCTAACCATTGTTCCACCTTAGTTGGAATTGATAGAAAAGATAAATCAATAGTGGTTGTTTGTTCAACTTCAATATTAATTAGTATAAGTATTTTATTAATTAGTATAAGTGATTTGTCTAGAGAGAAGATAAATCTATGGTTATGGTTTGTTCAACTTAAATATTAATTAGTATAAGTGTTTTATTAATTGAGGTTTCATTAATTTCTCATGATAAATGATTTATTAATTTATCATCATAAATATCCCTTAATTAATATTAATACATATCTCCATCAATAAATAATAATTTTGACAAAAATTATTTCAATAGATATTAGTGGTGGTGGTGGTAGTAGAGGAAGAAGTAAGTGGTGGAAGCGGTGGAAGGTGTTACTAAGTGGTGGAGACGGTAACATTAGTTTTGGTGGAAGAAATAGTGGTCTTTGGATGGTTTTAATGGCGGTGTATTGGTTTTTTCTTTTGAATCAAAAATAATAATTTTTTTTACATGACGGGTAACATTGTATTGTGAAAAGTATAGTTGGTTGTTTTTGACACGATCAAAAAGGCGGGTAACAAATACTTTTGGGATGATACCAAATCATATAAGACAAAATGGTTGTTTTTGGTACCACCGCTATCTTTGGTAACCTTTCGTACGCATGATTTTCAGTATTAACAAAAAAACATATAGTTGAATAAATTAATTGACGACCTAAGTTTGTTAAATCTAAACTTTATACATGACGTGTGGGATCAAAAGTTATAAGTGTGCCAAATATTCTACGAGGGATGGAAATTTAAAATGGTGGTGGTGGAGAAATAAGAGATATACGGTGGTTTGTGGTAATTGGCGGTTTTGATGAGTAGTAATTGATTATGTTAATTATGTGCTGCTACAAAAGGATAACACTATAAATTAGAAATGTGGTTGATCGTCTTAATGCTAATATAAACTCGGTTAAAATACATGAAAATTAAGAAGAACAAAAAACATTTGGATGTCACGTTATATAATAAATAACACTAAAACTACATATTTAGTATCAAGGTTTCTCCGTCCAATAGATAAATCTAAGGTTGTATTGAGATCCCAAGTAGCGGAGGCGAGTTGGTTTTGGATTTACGAATGATAATGAATATAATGAAACGCTCCTCTCGGTTTCTCAATGAAAACCGAAACCTTCTAAAAAAATAATCAATCGAACAACACTTAGATGGAACGCATCACCACCGTGTAAACTTCTCGAATTGCTACATATCCGGTGAAATATCTACAAATTAATCTGGGTGATTTCGTCCCACCGTGGTTTTTAATGAGGCATGCAATTAAATCTCTAATAGTGATTTTAAAGGTATTTAATAATTACAAAATTCTCTTATAAGTTTTGTTTAGGCAAGTATTGATTTAACTTGGGTTCTTTTACATTTTTGTGTTAAGTTGATGACTTTTTAATTTGAATACATGTTTGGTTAACAAACTTTGATACATATAGGTATTTTCTTTGTAGAACTGATGTTAGTCTTTCATTTTTCCCGTTAGCACTTTGTTTCGATCCCGTATTTGTAGACATTATTTGACTAATGTTGGGGTATTTGTTTAATCTCAAGGCCGATTAAACCCAATGTGTGTTGTATACATTGAAGGAGATTTAAGTTTGTGTCGGCTCTACCTTGAAACTAATAATTTTTTTTCGGAAGGTTAGTTGAATTTATGTAGATACAAATATCAAAATGACTATGCTCTTTAAAACTCCAAATTACTTGAGTAACACTAGATGTGAGAACGTCATTTATGCACTACTTAGCATAGTCGGTGTGAAATCTTTTTATCCACGAATTTCTTCAATTTTATGTTATCAATAATTTGAACAAATGTATTCATAAACATCATGGAGTTGGATTGGCGTTTAGGTATATGTACTTGTTAGATGAAATATTCTTTTGAAGTTTGAAATTATGGTATGATGGAACAATAAATGGGGTAAAATTTTATTTATTGTATTTTTTATTTTATTTTCATGTTGGCACAACATTATTACTCAATCCAGATAATAAATTGGAATAACATGCTTAAGTAAAAATAAAAAGATCGTGTAACCCATTTTGTTTCCCAAAACCTATTTGAATATCAAAATAATTACTCACGAATAAAATGAAGCAAGAGGAATGTGAACAATATCGTATTAGAGACAAAACATCCCGTGCCGTTACGGCACGGGTTAAGATCTAGTTATTAAATATATTAAAATTAGAAATATAATTTATTATAATGAATTGTATTAAAACTAATTTTTTAAAAATATGTCTATTTTCGTCATTAACTACATCACCAACACTTTTAAATACCAGTTTACCAAACATAATTTGATTTGTTAATTGCAAAATGCTTTTTAAATTATAGTTTACCAAACGTCATGTATTTATTTCCACAAAGACAAAGACAGACAACGCACAAAGACAACGGACAATGAGAAAAGCGCTTTTCTAAAATTCACAGCAATACCAAACTAGCCTTAAGCTTCAAGTTCTAATTTCTACTGCTGAGTTTTTAAACATATTATCTTGTGATTGTTGGTATCAGTTTTTGGGTTAATTTCCTCTTACCTATTATTACAAAAAAAAGGGTTAAGTGGCAAAATGCCCCAAAATGGACCCCCAGGTTGTGAAAATGTTAATCTTTTCCCTAACGTTCGGGGTATTTTCACAACCTTGGGGTCCATTTTGGGACATTTTGCCACTTAACCCAAAAAAAAATTAGAAAAAAAAAAGATAACTCTCACGCTGGGTTGCACGGACGCTTCATTTCTTGAGCCGTGTCCGCGTCCGACGCGTTGGGACGCTGACGTCGAATGCCGATGCCGACGCTAAAATATGTAATCGGGACGCTGCAATATTGGCCTCGTGTCCGCGTCAGTGTCTTGTCGTGTCCGCGTCGCCGCGTCCGCGTCCGTGCAACCCAGCAGTCTCACTAGATCCGCACAAATATTTATTAAAGAAATTCATAAAATTATCGTATGTTTACAAGTTATAATTAATATAATCTCGAATGACTAAAAGAACATCATAGTGGTACCGAAGAAGCCCTTGTTACGGCTCTTAGCTTCTCTCTAAATCGTCAGCTTGTCCCACTCTACCAGAAGTGAACCAAGAATGGAGCGGAAAAATAGAGCCACTTCCTCTAAAACCATGGCCCTTTTCAGCAAAAGCTGTAGAAACTTGACTTCGTTATCACAACCTTGGAGTCCTTTGACTTCGACATATTTGAGGTGAGACAACATGCTTGGAAACTTCAGTCCGACATCCCAATCATCTCCGACTTCGTCCAAGTTTACTTATATCGAAACAACAAAGTATTAGAAAAAAAAGATACAACATGCCTAAGAAGGCAACTAAACGATCTAGGAAATGAAGAATTTGGCCAACTACCTCCTTGGATACAAGGACTAGAGATTTCAAATTAGGAGAGATCTCGAGTAAGTAAACTATTACGCATAAGCAGCCTCTTGTAAACCACATTTTGAGATCCAAATATTGTAGATTACAATATTCAAGCGAGGTTGATTTGATGAGTAAACGGGCATCATTTGAGAGAACCTTGACAAACGAAAGAAAACTCTTTTAGATAACGAAATATACTTAACCATTTGAGAGAAATTCTTTTCATGAAACACCCATACCTCAAGGAACCCACATGATAATCGCAGTTGTTTCACGTTATGAAGCGCTCCTAGAAATTCCATCATTCGTTTACCGAACAACATTTTTTCCTCAGAAAGCTCCAAATATGTTTCTATAGTTTCATCATATTCTCCTTTGTCAAAACCATTGTAATATCAAAGTCACCCGGCGAATCAAGGTTTTCCAGGGGAATAATCTGTGTCATGAAATCTTTGCACACCAAGGATATAAGACTTGGAGCATTTAACTTGATAATGCTAGCCATTGTTTCATCCGGGAGACCGAGAGAGAACCATGAGTGTCTAATGTGAAAGATTTTAAGTCACGAGAATCAAAAATGAAAGCCTTGTCATTGTCAGATTGTATCATACTATCCACGACCGTCGAGTTCGAGGAGAGGAAAGCTTGAGATGAGAGTATTAGCGAATTGGATTGGGGATAGCAAGTCCACCGATCAACAGTGAGTTGAGATGAGGTAAATTCACTGATCTTGGAATAATGATATCCTGGATATTGGTCACCAACCATTTTAATATTCAACTTCCTCAATGTTGTACAATTAAAGAGCTGCCCAGGAAGCTTGCAAACGGAATAGTCCTTGACATCCATTTCTATATCAAGTTCTTGAACGTTACGCCTTACCGCTGCTAGGATCCATCTATTAAGATGCCTTGGTAAGTCATCATCACCACGAGCTACCCAGTCCTTGTTTATGCAGAGACGTAATATCTTTATATCGTAGTTGTCGTGAAGAATGAATACCTTGTCAACGAAATTTATAAACCGATCGAAGCTGCGTCGGAAGTGCGGAATAGTCGGCTTGATGTGAGAATGACGACGTGAAGGAGGTTTTTGGTAATGCAACTGAGGTTGAGAAAGGGAACAGATATTCAAACATGACTCCATCGCATTGACAGTAACGCTTGTCCGAACAACACATTTCGTCTCGAGGAAAGATAAGATTTGGTGGATTAGAGAAAGCGGCAAATCACCGATTCTATCTTTTTCATTATTATTACAAGATGGAGACTTTCTTGCTTCTTCCATGAATCTATTTCGTATAGTAATCCACGGCTTGAATGTAGTACGTCTTATATAGTAGTACATAGTTCAAGTGTTCGAATGGGAAGAATTTGAAACGATGATTTGACCATAAATACGTTATGGTTTAATATTCTTTTGAGGGGTAATTACTTGGTTAATATCCATTTGACTAACGTATGATAATTGAAACGCGTCCTTTCTAAACAGATTGACCGCATCTTGAACATCCTACTATCGTTTGGTTGTGTAGGCCGTCTTAACATTATCTCCTTCAACAGTATTACTAGATTTTGTGCCCATGCTTCGCATCGGGTGGCCCCAGAAACCATCCACCATCAACTTTTTATTTTTAATTATATTCTTTTTAACTGTATTTTTGGTCTGGTATGATGTGGCTTCGCCACACCCGGTCGTGCCTTTTTTTTATTTGGTATCGTTATTCGTGGGGATTCGCCCCACCGCGTCATGATGCATTTTTAATTTGGTGTGGCTCGGCTTCGCCTCGCCCCGAACCCTGCATGCTTAGGATTTTTGATTTGGTGTGGCTAGGCCCCGCCCGCCCGTCCCCATGCATTTTTGATTTGATGTGGCTCGGCTTCGCCCCGAGTCTAATTCCAAATCCAAGTCCGAATCTCCAAAGCTTCCAAAATTTTATCCAATTTCCAAATCTAAGTCTTCAAACCCATGAGAAAAACTCACACAAATTTATATATTATTTGGTCGACGGGTAAATCTCTGGGATCACCTGAGATTCTGTTTCCGCCGACGGAATATTCTGATGCGTCTCCGTTATTTCTAATTCTTCCATGAACCGTTCACAAAAATCAAGATCGATTATTATGAGTTCATTTTCTGTAGTGATCTACACTACAATTAAGTAATCAGGCTCAATCCTGTAGGATCTACACTACAGAAATTGAAGATAAACCTCAGAGAGGCGGAAGACAAAACCAAAAACAACAATTTCTATTTCCATAATCTCTTCAATTACAGGAACTCAAGGTTATAAGAGAAAAGGACTATTGTACTGGCACGTGCCACTCGTATGACTCCTACTACTACACTTACTAACATACTATCTTCCCTTAGTAAGTGGTCAGCCCTTAACCGGGACATGACAAATTCCCACCCCTTCAAATTATCCTTGTCCTAAAGGATATGAAGTGAGCTCGACCCTGGAACACAGTTGTTGCAGCTCCTTCTCTAACGCTGTAAAAGACATGAATGGAGTTTTCATAACTTCGACAATAAGGCCCATAACACTGAATTCTTTCGTGTAACTATAGCAATCAACTTGATCAAGTCTCCTTCAAAAATAATCTATGAACTTGAGCCCGGAATCATTTCCCCGTAGTAAACATGCCGTGTATCTTCACAACTGAAGTCTGGGTATATACTAGTAATGACACCACTGCAGCTACGAATAACACTTTCCAAATAGGATTACAAATGACTGTATGGGTATCTTTCATCATAAGATGACTTTCTCTACTACCCATTGAGGCATAAACAAGCATCTTCATGTTAACTTCTCTGCAATGAACTTGTATGCGAAGATGTAGTCTTAAACTTTCCATCTCCACCAACACAAGAACTGTCACCTGCAACTCTTTTCTTGGGAAGATAACTTCTTCCTTGTTTGTCTTCAGCTGCTTGTACCCCTTTTTAGCAAAACTGTGGTTGTGTGGAAACTGAGATAGATTATTTCCCAGAGTCATTCTTGAACCTGTGTACACAAAATCAAACACTCGGAAATTTCCACAGAGGCTTGCTGCCATAATCGTCTCCAGGCCATTGCGTGAGATGGGTATATTCATTTCCCCCCTTAGGCCAGCGGTACGAGAGTGAAGACCTATGCTGACTTGTAATGTAGTAGCTAATGTGGTGAATACTTCCATCCAAAACCTTTTAAGAAGTATACAATTGTTGATATACGCAGTGTATGCAGGAAAGCCATGTAATGTGATAACAAGAACTATCGTTACCCCTTATGGAACTGTGTATCATATCCATGGAGTTGAGAATCTCATCTTCATCTTGTTTTGTTGAGCCATCGGTGTGGAGGTCCGTAGTTGCTTAAAAATATGTTGGGTAGAGCAAAAAAATACTCAATTGCTATTATAAGGTACTTGTTACTGACTCCCGCGTCCTCCTGCTTAGGGACAATTGTTGACACTCATGACTTGGGAAGGACTCGAAATCTCCAGCAAAATTTGAGTTATCTAACCCAAGGATGTACTTAGAGAAGTACCTGTTGTCCATTGTCAATTGGAGTCTCAATATAACCATGTGAGCATTGCCTATCTGCGTCATTTCACTACCCAGTACACTAGCATTACGACTATCACCATATATACCCAACAAAAAGGCACATAAATACTTAAGTAACAATTCAGAGTAGTACCCAGATTCCAGAATTAGATAATAAACAGAATTCTCACTTCTACGTATGTCACAATCTTTACCACGGTCAAACACCCTTCGATCATAACTATAACCGGGAATACCACCTCCTTGTGGCATTTTCACTAAATTTAAACCCATTCTTAGAAGCTTGATAGGGCTTCTCATGAGATTTGTAAGACTCACCAAAAGAGAAAAAACATGGAACTCTACATGTACAGGATCACTATCTGAAATCAAGACTTTAAGCAATTGGGTAGAAAATCGATAAAAACAAACCTCACCATCATCCCTTAACTGCAGCAGTTGATAAACAGAAGAATGAAGATACACACGAAATAACCCATGATAGTGCACACCTGAAATATTGAACGAAAGTGGCTTTATGCATTGAGCCCTGAGAACGAAAACGCAGCAGCAAGGATAATGAGAAAAAAAAGTCGCTCTTTGGTTTCGCTTTCCAAACGAGGAGCATAGTATGGCTGACATGATTCTCCAGCTCGTAAGCACTACTACTTGTATCCTCTAACAACTTGCCTCGATCGAATATGATGATAATGAATAGGTATTCATCAATCCCGACTTTGTAACTTGCCTTACCCATGTTAGCAATTATTTGAGAAATCGCTTTCATTGACAATCATAGATATTTCAAGTAAATCATACCTCACGAACAATGAAGAATATCACCCTAAGAGAATAGACACGGAACCAAGGAACACCACCTTCTAGTTTATACACTCTAATCACTGCTGGACGACAGACTTGCCTACGAAAATGATTTAACCCACCTTCATTAATGGCAGAAAACCAAAAATTATAATGTAAGAAGGATGCATGTACCCACTGTTCATAAATCTGCTCTTGAACAATTTCTTTACAGTATTTACCCAACATAGAGGTTAAACTACTCTGGTATATATTGTCCCTCAGTGACATTTCCAGAAACATATAACCACTAACCTCACAGTCACCTTCCTTAGCCAACACCAATTCAATTGAATTCAAAAACAACAATTCTAGTTGGTGCCCATTTGTAAGAACTTTTTCATTGGGTTTATCCATTAAAATCGAACAAATATTAAGTATAAATGAACAAGAAAAGGTTAAACCCGAACTGAATTCACAGTCATCCACAGAACAGAAAGGCCTCTGAATCAGTTCAAATCCTTTTCCACGATCAAACATTCTACGCACAGTATCGAAGAGAATAAAGAGATTGTCATCAACTTTATCCATTTTAAGTTATAAGAGAAAATAAGCCTTACCGCAACACAGAAACCAAGCTTCACTCTCAGGCATTTTATCGAACAATATCCAACCATTACTAGTAATACCACCTTTGGCTAATTTACAAGCGACTAGTACACTAAACATCAAACCTGAACAGTACCCATGCTCACAAACAAGCTCATTAATGAATTTTCCATCATAATCATCCATTAGAGTTAGAATCAACCCGTTAAAATCAACCCAGCAAGAAGTAAGTATATCAAAACTGAACTTAGAATTGCTGCTAACACAATAAGGATACTTGTCAATAGTTAAAGAATCTTTTCTGTGATCAATTACTCTACTTGTAAAGTTGAAACAAGGGTGATAAGATTTCTGCCTAAACATTTGGTGACTGATAACATATTTTCCCTTGAAACACATAATACCCAATTGAAGCATTTTAACAAGCAGATAATGCCTATCACTAGTATGGTTATCCTCAACCAGAACCATTTCAAATGAATTCCTAAACAACAAATTGAATCTATACCCATGTTTTAAAAATAACTCATCAACAGTTCTCCCATGGTACTCATCAACGAAAAAATTCAGAACGAGGTGAGTAATGAAATCCTTGGAGAACTCAATTTGCTCTGGTGTTTCAACTTCGTTAAATGGTAAACTCCTACCAGTAAGTGAATCAACATCTTCAGATTCAACAAAGAAGTATGGAGGAATCAACTCTAATTCATGAGAATCATCATCTTCATCTTCAAATGGGGTTGACGAATTTCGGCTGAAATCAGTGACCAACTATGTGTTAATTGAGTCCTCAACAATTTCTTCGTTGTCAATTACAGCCTCCATCTTCGTTATTTCGCAACCTCAAAGAACTTCGATTGAAGTTTCCTCGATGTTGTTGGTACCTGGTTTAATTTTCTAGTGTGAAACTTTATCTTCCTCTCTGCATGATTGATGAGATCCAACAAATTTAGGAGATTCTGGTTCCGATTTGGTGAACTATCTCCCAATTGAATCAAGTAATCCAATCGAAGATTGATTACTTCACACCTTGCACGCATTACAACCCTCAAATCATCCATGATAAGGCCAAGGAAAGACCTAATCTGATACCACTTGTAGTGATCTACACTACAATTAAGTAATCAGGCTCAATCCTGTAGGATCTACACTACAGAAATTGAAGATAAACCTCAGAGAGGCGGAAGACAAAACCAAAAACAACAATTTCTATTTCCATCATCTCTTCAATTACAGGAACTCAAGGTTATAAGAGAAAAGGACTATTGCACTGGCACGTGCCACTCGTATGACTCCTACTACTACACTTACTAACATACTATCTTCCCTTAGTAAGTGGTCAGCCCTTAACCGGGACATGACAAATTCCCACCCCTTCAAATTATCCTTGTCCTAAAGGATATGAAGTGAGCTCGACCCTAGAACACAGTTGTTGCAGCTCCTTCTCTAATTTGTAAAAAAGACATGAATGGAGTTTTCATAACTTCGACAATAAGGCCCATAACACTTGAATTCTTTCGTGTAATCAGAGCAATCAACTTGATCAAGTCTCCTTCAAAAATAATCTATGAACTTGAGCCTGGAATCATTTCCCCTTAGTAAACATGCCGTGTATCTTCTGGCTGAAGTCCTGGGTATATACTAGTAATGACACCACTATGTTCTCGAATAACACTTTCCAAATAGGATTACAAATGACTGTATGGGTATCTTTCATCATAAGATGACTTTCTCTACTACCCATTGAGGCATAAACAAGCATCTTCATGTTAACTTATCTGCAATGAACTTGTATGTGAAGATGTAGTCTTAAACTTTCCATCTCCACCAACACAAGAACTGTCACCTGCAACTCTTTTCTTGGGAAGATAACTTCTTCCTTGTTTGTCTTCAGCTGCTTGTACCCCTTTTTAGCAAAACTGTGGTTGTGTGGAAATTGAGATAGATTATTTCCCAGAGTCATTCTTGAACCTGTGTACACAAAATCAAACACTCGGAAATTTCCACAGAGGCTTGCTGCCATAATCGTCTCCAGGCCATTGCGTGAGATGGGTATATTCATTTCCCCCCTTAGGCCAGCGATGAGAGTGAGACTGTGCTGACTTGTAATGTAGTAGCTAATGTGGTGAATACTTCCATCCAAAACCTTTTAATAAGTATACAATCGTTGATATACGCAGTGTATGCAGGAAAGCCATGTAATGTGATAACAAGAACTATCGTTACCCCTTGCGAACTGTGTATCATATCCATGGAGTTGAGAGTCTCATCTCATCTTGTTTTGTTGAGCCATCAGGTGTGGAGGTCCGTAGTTGCTTAAAAATATGTTGGGTAGAGCCAAAAAAATACTCAGCTGCTACTATAAGGTACTTGTTACAGCTCCTGCGTCCTGTAACCCGGGACAATTGTTGCCACTCATGACTTGGGAAGGACTCGAAATCTCCAGCAAAATTTGAGTTATCTAACCCAAGGATGTACTTAGAGAAGTACCTGTTGTCCATTGTCAATTAGAGTCTCAATATAACCATGTGAGCATTGCCTATGTCAGGATCGGAAACAGCTCAGCCGCTATGTATCGGCGAAATGACATTTGCGCCAGTAATGAGTAATTGAATTTAAATACTAATCCCTGAATATTGGTAAAATAATATCTTGATAAAGACGCAGGCACTCATAGATGGGTATCGAATTATTTCCAAAGTCGGCTGCTAATATATAGTTCATTTGGATTCAGCGACACCTCTACTAGGCACGAAAAAGATTAGCAACGTCGGGCCGGGCGTAATGTCGGAAGTAGGCCGTCATTTAGGTCCATAGTTATAGTTGTTGAACTAATTCAATTATTATACAAAACTAGTTACTTAAATTAGTACTTAATCATAAAGATTATGATATAATAATAAGAAAAATGGAATATGATAACATTTTATGCATGAACACCTAAGGTGACCATGTGTTAAGATATTAGATTTTATTATTATTTAATTAGTAAGTTAGTGGTAAGTGTATATGCATATCCATGATGATAAGTTAGCACTAGGACTTATACTCGGTTCTTCTTGTTTGTTCATTTAGCTAGTGAAACGTGAGATGGAGAGTCTGTTAGACGATGAGTCAGGGAGAGTGAGTTTATGAGAAAGGAGATAGCTCGAGCATGAATTTATTCATGGTGGTGATGGTACTATATCATATTGGGGGTAAGATCCGTGTTCTAATTAATCAATCATTTTTTTTGGTGCTGAGTGCAGTCCTTATGGAGTCATTTTCTTAGTCAAGGACAGTTAGGTAGATGTAATGTTAGGGAAATTATTTGAAAGGGTGACGGTATGATTCATACAGTACAAACCTCTCATTTTATGAATAATTATGCAGATGCTCAAACAAAATTGATATAGATACAACTATCTTGAATTTTAGTTTAATATTGAGTATTATCCCCTAGATCACTGTATAAACTAGAAAGGAAATGCGACGAGTTAAATGACTCCGCCAGTCACATTTCAAGGAGTCTCGTTGGGCAATTGAGTTATATATGGGTAGGATAGGTGGGTGAGTTATAGTTTGATATGGTTTCGGTCTAGGGAACTAGCTAGGCCGGACCTTGTTATTGTGTTAGGTTATACGGAGTCTATTAGCCATGTCTTATTCATTTTCTTTATCACGGTTAGGAAAAGTACTAATAATAATGGTTGACATATATAGATGAGCCAGCAGTTGAGGGACAATGTAGGTGTGGTTCGTCATAAATTCAGGTGGGAACCGTAACCTTCTTGTAATTATTAAGCGTTCTTTTATCTCATGAGCATGATGAGTCTTTACTATTTGAGTGCATGATAGCGTATATTGTGATGTTCTATTTCACGTATCTTGAGTATGCGTATATGTTGTATCTGTATATACGGTGTTGCTATGATGTGTTGTGTTGATATGCATTGTGAGATTTCCCTGCGAGGAGTGTCTCAGTGTTTTCCCCACGGCTCTTAGCTAAGTTAAGTAAGGCGGTAATTCATCCGTCGACAATATTATTTAGTAGGGCGGTAATTCATCCGTTTAAATATTATTATATCTATTTCGTTAGTAGGGCGGTAATTCATCCGTTTGAATAGTATCGCTTATTAATATAGTAGGGCGGTAACTCATCCGTAAGCAATAGTACCTAGTAGGGCGGTAATTCATCCGTTATGATATTATATATACTATTTTATTTGAGGGAAATCACTCGCGTGCATATTATACTTGTTTGTCTAACTTCCTGATCTTGATGGTAATATTCTGAATCATGGTTTGTATGGGCACTCTGTGTGGATGACGTTATTATTATTGATTAGAGTTGCTCTCGCGTCGTTTCTCCAATGAGTTTGGCGAGGTTAGAGTGACACTTGCCGTGATGCATAAATTTACGAATGATTAGTTTCTTCTTCTTTCTTTAAGTTTCGGTTATTCTTTAGAATTTGAGGCATGTTAGTGATTACTTGAGAGTTACATGTTTTCCATTGAGCACCCTTATGGGATGATGTGCTCACTCGTTTCCACCGATTTGATTACGAGAAGAAATGGTGCACGTGAAGATATCCGTTTTCGTAGTTTAAAGCATTACCAAGAATTGTGTTACATTTATGAATCTTTTGTATATGTGTATTCTTTATTATTGTAAAACAACATACTAATACATTAATATCATTCGAGAGTTCTTCACTTATAAATATCAGAGTGTGTTCAAGTTGGTTTTAGTTCACATTATGTAATTACGATTCTTAAAGTCGTAAATCTGGAATTGATTCTTCAATTAGGTTGTAATCCTATTATCTAAGCAGGTCTATGATTTGGGCCGTCACAACTTGGTATCAGAGCTCATTATTAGATCTTACATGGGCAAGAATAGATGTTAGTTAGTGACAGATATTCAATTAGAATAGTTTAGAACCGAGATGGACTGTGAGATAATTCTTAATCACTAAAAGCTATCAATAACTAAAAGATTCTTTTGATTAATTGTTTCGTTTCCTTGTGGCGTGTGTATGCTATGAAGTAAAAAAAAAAAAAAAAAAAATTGTAGGTCAAACCAAATGCATTATGGTTTAGAAGCTCTTTGAAGATTGGAGGAAATTTAATTTGGAATTATGAGCATTTAGTGAGTCCCATATTAGAGAAATAGTGGGGAAAGAGTGAGGTTAATAATTTTGATAGATTTTTCATTCTTTTAGAAACTTATTGAGTACCTTTACATTTAATTAGAACCATTAATCTATTGAACTAGAAATCTAGTGTGAGGAACTTAGACTATCATATTTGTGAGAATTTAAATTCGCATAGTTGAACTTAGAACTACAAATTTTAAACCTTAGTTATAGAAAGACATATAGATTTGTATTTCATTTTATTTCGTTTCGAATTCATTTAAAATGAGTTAGTCTTCGCTCGTTTGTAAGTACGAGTTGTACTTATATTAGGTTGTAGATCGATGCGATTTTGACAATCTGACCTTATTTGGATGCCTCATTCTAATGCTATCATCTAAGGTTATGCGAATTTTCTATGGATATTTAGAAAACGTATATCCTATGAATATTTTAGATCTCATTGTTCCCAGTTAAATGTGTATTTAGCTAATCAGACTCAATGTTCAAGTTAGGAGTGAGAGGAAAGGTTCTAGAAAGAATTGATCTCAAGCTGATATATGGATATAGAATCAGAATTTATTCCATTGGTAAATTTGTTCATACAATGGAAAAATAAATAAATGCATATATATAGAGAGAAAATGACATAGATCTCTTTTTACAAATAAGCTAGAAACAAATGGGTTTACAGAGAAATGAATTGGAATCAGCGATAGGCTAGGAATGAGATTTAGTAAGAATAATATAGATAGAGGAAGAGCATAGTGATGATCGTGGTCGACATTTTGGGTGATGCTTGATGACCAAGTAGTTGTATATTGTAGGTATATGGATCGACCCATCCATTCTCTCTCACGAGTTGATGATTATTCGTTATGTATATGCATGCTAGATGGTTCATTTGAGAAATATGTATTAGCGGTCCCAACTGAATAGGGCCACCAGGAGATCAACACATGGATATGACTCTGTTGGGAATTTTTATAAGAGATACATAGTAATTCTTTGATCGCTTGTAATTCATTTGATACTTGAAATAATGATACGGAAAACCTTTGGTGTGTATCTTGATATATGTGCGAAGCTTTTGGTGTAGACTTCAACCAAGAAGTGTTAGGAGATTTCCATGTTTTGGATTGTTATAAAGTACTGATTTAGATGAATCTCTCTTCTAGGAGGGTTTTGTTAATTTATAGTACCAGCTATTGAATCGAGATTGTTGTTGTCTATAACTTTTGGTGAGCCTAGTATAAGATACAAATACAAATATGAAAGACGTATAGTTGGTGGTGGTGTCTAGTTAGTGAAGTATATACAAGATTAGTGACTAAAATGATCGTTTATGTGTATTGGTTGTGGTGATATGTTTAGACGTCTTATGGGTATGATAAGTTATAGATGGCCAACTCATTTAAATTATGACATATGGATTAGTCATACATGATTTAGTTGTTGTAATTGGTTAGGTAACAAAAAAAAAAAAAAAAAAAAAAACTCAGTCGCTCCATCACCGAGTCATGCTAGTGGACCAAGTGAAAATTGGTGAACCAAATGTCGGTACGTAGGCATAATCCATAGAGATAGTGCTCTAGATGTCTCAACGGGTTTACAAAGACTTGTGCATCAAACAAGAACTTAACTGGTAGATCTCAATTTTATGTAGAAAGTTTTGTAGGTTCTTCTTTGCACAGGGACAATAATCTTTTTGTGAAATATAATATAGTACTTGGAACTAAAGGTAGTAAATTATCAACTTCCCTTTCATCTCTGTACTTCAACTTATGTGAATTTTTTTTTTTTGATGGGTCAAATAGAAATTTCATTGAAAAAGGGCACTTAAGAGGGGTGCCTTAACCCAATGATTACAAACCGAACAAAAAGGGAAACGAGAAAGGGATTCGGCTATCAAATTTTTATAGCTACGAGAATTAAGATTGAACTTATGTGCAATTGTAGCTACGAGAAGTTTTCTTTTATGAGTATATAAATTTTATTCGAGAGGAGGAACACTTGAATTTATGAGGACATAAATTTTTATAAGGTGGGTAGAATGTCATGATCGGAAACAGCTCAGCCGCTATGTATCTATGTATCGGCGAAATGACATTTCTTGATAATGAGTAATTGAATTTAAATACTAATCCTGAATATTGGTAAAATAATATCTTGGACAAGACGCAGAGGCACTCATAGATGGGTATCGAATTATTTCCAAAGTCGGCTGCTAATATATAGTTCATTTGGATTCAGCGACACCTCTACTAGGCACGAAAGATTAGCAACGTCGGTGGCTGGCGTAATGTCGGAGTAGGCCGTCATTTAGGTCCATAGTTATAGTTGTTGAACTAATTCAATTATTATACAAAACTAGTTACTTAAATTAGTACTTAATCATAAAGATTATGATATAATAATAAGAAAAATGGAATATGATAACATTTTATGCATGAACACCTAAGGTGACCATGTGTTAAGATATTAGATTTTATTATTATTTAATTAGTAAGTTAGTGGTAAGTGTATATGCATATCCATGATGATAAGTTAGCACTAGGACTTATACTCGATTCTTCTTGTTTGTTCATTTAGCTAGTGAAACGTGAGATGGAGAGTCTGTTAGACGATGAGTCAGGTGAGAGTGAGTTTATGAGAAAGGAGATAGCTCGAGCATGAATTTATTCATGGTGGTGATGGTACTATATCATATTGGGGGTAAGATCCGTGTTCTAATTAATCAATCATTTTTTTTGGTCTTTGAGTGCAGTCCTTATGGAGTCATTTTCTTAGTCAAGGACAGTTAGGTAGATGTAATGTTAGGGAAATTATTTGAAAGGGTGTGTATGATTCATACAAGTACAAACCTCTCATTTTATGAATAATTATACGGATGCTCAAACAAAATTGATATAGATACAACTATCTTGAATTTTAGTTTAATATTGAGTATTATCTCCTAGATCACTTTGTATAAACTAGAAAGGAAATGCGACGAGTTAAATGACTCCCAGGTCACATTTCAAGGAGTGCGTTGGGCAATTGAGTTATATATGGGTAGGATAGGTGGGTGAGTTATAGTTTGATATGGTTCGGTCTAGGGAACTAGCTAGGCCGGACCTTGTTATTGTGTTCAGTTGTACGGAGTCTATTAGCCATGTCTTATTCATTTTCTTTATCACAAAGTTAGGCGAGTACTAATAATAATGGTTGACATATATAGATGAGCCAACAGATTGAGGGACAATGTAGGTGTGGTTCGTCATAAATTCAGGGGAGGCTGTAACCTTCTTGTAATCATTAAGCCTTCTTTTATCTGCGAGCATGATGAGTCTTTACTATTTGAGTGCATGATAGCGTATACTGTGATGTTCTATTTCCTGTATCTTGAGTATGACGTATATGTTGTATATCTGTATATACGGTGTTGCTATGATGTGTTGTGTTGATATGCATTGTGAGATTTCCCTGCCGAGGAGTGTCTTGTGTTTCCCCACGGCTCTTAGCTAAGTTAAGTAAGGCGGTAATTCATCCGTCGACAATATTATTTAGTAGGGCGGTAATTCATCCGTTTAAATATTATTATATCTATTTCGTTAGTAGAGGCGGTAATTCATCCGTTTGAATAGTATCGCTTATTAATATAGTAGGGCGGTAACTCATCCGTAAGCAATAGTACCTAGTAGGGCGGTAATTCATCCGTTATGATATTATATATACTATTTTATTTGAGGGAAATCACTCGCGTGCATATTATACTTGTTTGTCTAACTTCCTGATCTTGATGGTAATATTCTGAATCATGGTTTGTATGGGCACTCTGTGTGGACGACGTTATTATTATTGATTAGAGTTGCTCTCGCGTCGTTTCTCCAATGAGTTTGGCGAGGTTAGAGTGACACTTGCTTCGTGATGCATAAATTTCTGAATGATTAGTTTCTTCTTCTTTCTTTAAGTTTCGGTTATTCTTTAGAATTTCGAGGCATGTTAGTGATTACTTGAGAGTTACATGTTTTCCATTGAGCACCCTTATGGGATGATGTGCTCACTCGTTTCCACTTCAGTTTCAGTTACCAGAAGAAATGGTGCACGTGAAGATATCCGTTTTCGTAGTTTAAAGCATTACCGAATTGTGTTACATTTATGAATCTTTTGTATATGTGTATTCTTTATTATTGTAAAACAACATACTAATACATTAATATCATTCGAGAGTTCTTCACTTATAAATATCAGAGTGTGTTCAAGTTGGTTTTAGTTCACATTATGTAATTACGATTCTTAAAGTCGTAAATCTGGAATTGATTCTTCAATTAGGTTGTAATCCTATTATCTAAGCAGGTCTATGATTTGGGCCGTCACAGCCTATCTGCGTCATTTCACTACCCAGTACACTAGCATTACGACTATCACCATATATACCCAACAAAAAGGCACATAAATACTTAAGTAACAATTCAGAGTAGTACCCAGATTCCAGAATTAGATAATAAACAGAATTCCCACTTCTACGTATGTCACAATCTTTACCACGGTCAAACACCCTTCGATCATAACTATAACCGGGAATACCACCTCCTTGTGGCATTTTCACTAAATTTAAACCCATTCTTAGAAGCTTGATAGGGCTTCTCATGAGATTTGTAAGACTCACCAAAAGAGAAAAAACATGGAACTCTACATGTACAGGATCACTATCTGAAATCAAGACTTTAAGCAATTGGGTAGAAAATCGATAAAAACAAACCTCACCATCATCCCTTAACTGCAGCAGTTGATAAACAGAAGAATGAAGATACACACGAAATAACCCATGATAGTGCACACTGAAATATTGAGCGAAAGTGGCTTTATGCATTGAGCCACGAGAACGAAAACGCAGCGACAAGGATAACGAGAAAAAAAAGTCGGCTCTTTGGTTTCGCTTTCCAAAGCGAGGAGCATAGTATGGCTGACATGATTCTCCAGCTCGTAAGCACTACTACTTGTATCCTCTAACAACTTGCCTCGATCGAATATGATGATAATGAATAGGTATTCATCAATCCTGACTTTGTAACTTGCCTTACCCATGTTAGCAATTATTTGAGAAATCTGCTCAGTGACAATCATAGATATTTCAAGTAAATCATACCTCTGAACAATGAAGAATATCACCCTAAGAGAATAGACATGGAACCAAGGAACACCACCTTCTAGTTTATACACTCTAATCACTGCTGGACGACAGACTTGCTTACGAAAATGATTTAACCCACCTTCATTAATGGAAGAAAACCAAAAATTATAATGTAAGAAGGATGCATGTACCCACTGTTCATAAATATGCTCTTGAACAATTTCTTTACAGTATTTACCCAACATAGAGGTTAAACTACTCTGGTATATATTGTCCCTCAGTGACATTTCTAGAAACAGATAACCACTAACCTCACAGTCACCTTCCTTAGCCAACACCAATTCAATTGAATTCAAAAACAACAATTCTAGTTGGTGCCCATTTGTAAGAACTTTTTCATTGGGTTTATCCATTAAAATCGAACAAATATTAAGTATAAATGAACAAGAAAAGGTTAAACCCGAACTGAATTCACAGTCATCCACAGAACAGAAAGGCCTCTGAATCAGTTCAAATCCTTTTCCACGATCAAACATTCTACGCACAGTATCGAAGAGAATAAAGAGATTGTCATCAACTTTATCCATTTTAAGTTGTAAGAGAAAATAAGCCTTACCGCAACACAGAAACCAAGCTTCACTCTCAGGCATTTTATCGAACAATATCCAACCATTACTAGTAATACCACCTTTGGCTAATTTACAAGCGACTAGTACACTAAACATCAAACCTGAACAGTACCCATGCTCACAAACAAGCTCATTAATGAATTTTCCATCATAATCATCCATTAGAGTTAGAATCAACCCGTTAAAATAAACCCAGCAAGAAGTAAGTATATCAAAACTGAACTTAGAATTTCTGCTAACACAATAAGGATACTTGTCAATAGTTAAAGAATCTTTTCTGCGATCAATTACTCTACTTGTAATGTTGAAACAAGGGTGATAAGATTTCTGCCTAAACATTTGGTGACTGATAACATATTTTCCCTTGAAACACATAATACCCAATTGAAGCATTTTAACAAGCAGATAATGCCTATCACCAGTATGGTTATCCTCAACCAGAACCATTTCAAATGAATTCCTAAACAACGAATTGAATCTATACCCATGTTTTAAAAATAACTCATCAACAGTTCTCCCATGGTACTCATCAACGAAAAAATTCAGAACGAGGTGAGTAATGAAATCCTTGGAGAACTCAATTTGCTCTGGTGTTTCAACTTCGTTAAATGGTAAACTCCTACCACGATAAGTGAATCAACATCTTGATTCAACAAAGAAGTATGGAGGAATCAACTCTAATTCATGAGAATCATCATCTTCATCTTCAAATGGGGTTGACGAATTTCGGCTGAAATCAGTGACCAACTATGTGTTAATTGAGTCCTCAACAATTTCTTCGTTGTCAATTACAGCCTCCATCTTCGTTATTTCTGCAACCTCAGCAACTTCGATTGAAGTTTCCTCTGATGTTGGTACCTGGTTTAATTTTCTAGTGTGAAACTTTATCTTCCTCTCTGCATGATTGATGAGATCCAACAAATTTAGGAGATTCTGGTTCCGATTTGGTGAACTATCTCCAAATTGAATCAAGTAATCCAATCGAAGATTGATTACTTCACACCTTGCACGCATTACAACCCTCAAATCATCCATGATAAGGCCAAGGAAAGACCTAATCTGATACCACTTGTAGTGATCTACACTACAATTAAGTAATCAGGCTCAATCCTGTAGGATCTACACTACAGAAATTGAAGATAAACCTCAGAGAGGCGGAAGACAAAACCAAAAACAACAATTTCTATTTCCATCATCTCTTCAATTACATGAACTCAAGGTTATAAGAGAAAAGGACTATTGCACTGGCACGTGCCACTCGTATGACTCCTACTATTACACTTACTAACATACTATATTCCCTTAGTAAGTGGTCATCCCTTATGGCTTGGGGTGTACGCAAAATTACATTGCTCGACAGTGGCCGAGTTGCAATGTCCAATCCGTTAAGGAAATCTCTCGTACAGACCAACTTGAGAATAAGCGATTCAGAGACATCCTAGCTTCTGAATCAATTAGCTCGGACAACACACGCAACAAGGATAAGTCATACGTTTCTATCCTTAAATCTCTTTAAATTATTTTTAATTTAATTCCATGAATTAAGCATATGTTTTTATCCTTAAATCTCTTTAATTGATTTTTAATTTAATTCCATGAATTAAGCATGCATACGTTTTTATCCTTAAATCTCCTTAAATGATTTCTAATCTAATTTCATGAATTAAATGGCCTAACGAGTAAATTCATGCGGAGCAAAATCCATTAGGCAACAAGAGGAAACGCTCCATAGGCTTCGGATCATGATTATAAATTCAAGCAACTTGCTCAGCAGAATAGGATTAATGGAGTTAATAATGCGTAGCATGTGTATCCTTGTTGTCGAGTGTTTGCATAGTGGTCCAGTGATACCAAACATTCTTTGCATATGGAGTCCTAATAAACTATAGCTTGTTTTGCGGTTTTTTAAGTTTGTAGGACGAAAATGCATAATCACCCATAGCAAAAGCTGAGAAAAGGCTACTGACACTAGGTGTTTTAACATGACTGCATATGTTAAAATAGCTCCTAGCAACTTAGGTACAACTCTGTATATCACCCAATGAATTGCATTCATTTGATCGTAGTCAATTACGAAATCTATCTATTTGGTTTAACCGGAAATGTTATATTCGTTGTTGACTGGCCAAAATTCATTCTCAATATTGGACCTGACATTTCATCGAGAAACAGGTTGCATCAAGAGATCAACATCAACTTTGAGCATATTCTGGCTTCGCCCAAGCTACAAAGAACCTTCGTGAGTTTTTTCTGGAGCATTAAGAATGAAAAATAAAAATAAAGAGTTGGCACTTCACGCCATCTTAAAACAGCGAAAAGACGTGCAAACAAGAACAGCAAATGATTCGCGTCTAGCCTGGCTTCTGAACTACATAATGGACGATAAAGAGGCCTTTAAATGGGGCCTTCAAGTTTCATCTAGCAGTACGAGGCATGAATGGAGTGTGCAGATCCATTACATTTATGCAGCTATAGAAAGTCAACATCAATCACCAAGGCCACAACGTTGGCTTCCTAGATTCAGACTCGCTGACAGCGATTTTGCAAGGTCGCCAATTTTACTCCTGAGAACCTTCCACAAATGGCTTGTATGATGAGGCCTCAAAGCTACTGACGCCCATCTTCCGAAAGGACGTGTTAACTGTAGATCGAGTACTGCTACCACTGTGAGTCCGTTCCTTTTAATTATAATGATTTTAATTTTGCAAACTGCATATTGCGCCATATCAAAAATGTACAGCATATCGCATCTGAGTAACCAACGAGGTAACCCTGGACATTATCAGCTATTACAAAAATTAGCACACTACATGCTTTATCTTTGCAGAACTGATAAGATGGAATTTCCGTCTCTATATCTATATTTTCGTGATCAAGATACTAATAGTTTTACTGCAAAAAGATAACCGGTGCAGATGAAATTAATCTTCAGTCCTTCCCATATATTGGGTTACAATTTTAATTCAAGCTTCTATTTTTGAGGAACAGTAGCGACAGTTCGAGTCCTACGCGTGTTCTGGAAGTAGGGTTAAAGCCTTTCTACGCGAGCCAAGAACAGTAGTGACTGTTCGAGTCCTATGCGAGTTCTGGCAGTAGAATTGGTCGATGTAGCGACCCTCGTCCTACTCGATCTCTTACAATTCTGCGCGAATCTTGAATAGGGGAATTGGCCCTCCCGCGAATTCAAGTAGCAGAAAACTCAAATTTTCAATGCATGCGCGAGCGAGATGTAGCAAGGAGGTGCACCCTTGTGCGAACATTTAGCAGCATGACACTTACTGGGGGCGAGTTATGTATCACTCCAACTACGACAATTGTCACTTGGGGCGAGATACGTAACACCTTGCCGCAAACCACAATATTTTGGGGCGAGTCGCGTGACACTCCAAACATCATGCTTGGGGGCGAGTTGCGTGTCGCCTGAATATAATGCAAAAATGACTAGTCAACACATTGTTTAGGTTCAATAAACAAGTGGACAGTCAAATCAATCTGCATCGAGACAGAGTATTGTGTTGATTTTTAATCCATAGTATGACCGAGTCTGTTTTATTGAAGTTGTTGTGTAGATATCTCGTCCGCAACTCGATCGAGTTCGAAGTTTGTTACATTGCTGTTTGAGTTATTCTCCAGCAACTTGAGTACATAGTCTATATGGAGCATTTGAGGTTGACGGATTCTTTCTTAAATAGCATAGTTGCATCTATTTGTGTGGCGTCGAAGCTGGCCATAACTTAAGAGACACGAAGAGATGCAAAAGCTTGTTCCTGAATCCTGATTATTGAGTTTCATTCTTCACATCAAGAAACTCAGAATAATTCATTGGCTCAAAAACTCCATCTGAAATAATCATGATACTGATCATATATTGCAGCACCAACCTGTTTGTGCAGTTTCATGCTCGTCCTATTTAAGAAACAGAGGGGGTGCGTTCTACTCATTCTGTGTTGCTGTTTTCAAGAGCTTAGTACCCTTGAAACCTGAACTTCACATTTCAAGAGTTATGAGCAAGGAATAAATATTTCTGCCCTTATAATGCAACGAAGCTGATCATTCGAAGGGGAAATTACTAGCATAAACAAATAATCATTAACTAGTATATGCTACTACAGACAACAACATCAATACAAAACATTTCGGATCCGGAATCAACATAGATGTCAACCACCTTAATTTTTCCAACTAAAAGTTAAATATGTTTACGAAGGCTGTTGATTCACAAGTAATTGCAGGCAATTTCTACCAACACTATCATGCATACGTCGCCAGTATTTTCACCGCTGTCATCGTCACCAGAATAACATGAAGAGAACTCTGCTGGAGAGTTCAAAAATGCAGTATTACGTCAAGGAAAAATGTTGCACATGGAGGAAGCTGCAAAGGGCGAATCTTCCCTATTAACTTTATCCTCCGCAAAATGTTTCTCACGGTAATTGGGGAAAATACAGAAGAAGAAAAGTAAGACATCCAAGATGATTCAACGTCAACTTGGAATGTTCTTACACAAAAAATAGGATCGTGTATTCCTTCTTCACCTAATACATAAAAGAGTGTTCACACCCAAAACACCGTGGGCTACCCAGTATGGAATTCTACTGGTGAGTTCAAAACAATGGAGAAAATTTCTGCAAAATGTGGAATAAGCAAAGGTCAGTCTACCCCTACCGATTTTTTCTGCCAAGAAGCAAGTCAGTACCCCCAAGAAGCTGGAAGTACGCCTCTAATTTCATCCAAGGTTAGTTCCAGCTGCAATTCACTGGAGTTGGAGTCAGCTAGTTTCTGGCGCACTCCAGCTAACTCTCCGGTCAGCACCCTTATAGCGGCAGACAACTCAGTATTTTTGCTCTCCAACCGTATGATTTCCAGTCTCAAACCGGCATCAGCACCACCTTCCAAAGCACGTTGTTTTAGCGCACCATTTAGTTGAGTCGCGGATTTCAGAAACTACGGGGGCAACAGTAAATAATATTATGCCTCTTACCTTCTTAGCTATTCAACATATACAAGAAATAAGCCGCCATTTGAAGAAAGCAACTTGAGCAAGAAAGCATTGTCAGGCTAAAGCATTAAACTAGTGCTTTTAATTCTTGATTTATAAGCAAATGTGATCGACCTAGCCTCTTTAAATTAGTCGAGTACGAGGCATGTCATTTAACCAAGGGCACGGATAGTGAATTGATCGATTCACTTACCTGGTCGTAATACTCTGTCATGGTTTTAAGCAAAATGTTGTGATCAGGCTCGTTTATCGACTGGACTGGAGATGGAGAGGCAAGGGAAGGTCGACTAATGCCAGGGTCAGATTGCAGGATCGAAGTGGGTCGGCATACTCTAACATTTTCATTCTCTGGACAAGGGTTTGTCGAACCGCTTCCCATCATTCCAACGTCAGAAATACATCGAAGCTGGACAAGGGTTCAGATGGCAAGGATGGTTGGATAATTTTTTCTCCATTATCACGAGTAGGTTCTCTGCAATCTGAAGCATACAAGAGTGAGAATTCAATCATCAAATTTAGAGTAATCAAGCGTAGGGATATGAGATATTTATAGATGTACCTGGTGACAAAACAGCTTCATGGGCAGTTGTCGCATTATCTTTGCTAGATGAGGTATCTTCAGCAAAAAGAGTGTTGGAAAAATCATTTCCTCTTACGGCTTCTCTTCCTGAAGGAACTTCAGCATCGCCCAAGTCGGTGAAAGGACTTGGACAACCAGAAGAAATGTCGTCAGAACTTTCAGTCTCCATTCTAAGAACCTCATCACTAGAACCAGAATTCGTGCTCTCCCTATTTCCGTCAAAAGCAGGGGCAAATCCACCATCTGGACCATACGAACTCGCTTCTTTGAAAGAATAGCCTTTATTAATCAGACTCGGAGTCGGATTCGATGGCGGTAACTCCTGGCCTCTGATTAAGAGGAACGGCAGGAGTTGGGGCCGAGATTTCATTTGCACTCAAATCTTTTTCGTAGCGCCAGTCAACATACTCATCCGAAAGAGACACATCAAACAAGCTACTCGGTAGGTTGAAGAATTTCTGAGGACGATCGTCGCTGCTGTCCTCAATTAAGAGACCGTTTGTGAATACATTATCTGCCAAGCAACGAAGAATAATGAGATGGGAAGTGTAATCAGTGGAAGAGATTTAAAATAAGTATAATACGGAAATGGAGGACGTTACCAGTTGGGGTTGTAGGGTCATTGTCTCTTTGATCCTTTTGCCAATTCCGGAATCTGTAGAAGTGATCATCCCATTTATAGCCTGAAGGGAACCCGTCAAACCGGAATTTTGTGTTCGGATGTTTGCATTCATAAGAAAAGACCTTCCAAGGCAGCCCGGGCATCTGCCGTCCTGTGGGAGTTATGATTTTATGAATGTCTATTGGCAATTTTTTTTTTTTTGATCGTGAAAGAAGATTTTATTGAAGAAATAAGAATAGATTACAACTAGACCCAGACATGAGATACAACTTTCAGTAAAAAGTGTAAGGACCATCGAGATAATCCAAGATGACTAAAAAAAAGTTCCTTACGAAGAGTAAAAAACAAAAACCAGGGGACACAACCTCAACCAAGCTAGGAAGCCCATTACAAACAAACAAACAAAATTGAACAAAACAACCCATTAGAGATACCCGGATGGAACTGCCCATCATTGAAGAGAACCCAGAACATATGGAAACCCAAACGAAATAACATCGCTACCATAGTCGCCGCCGACCACCATATGGACTACCACTGCCATCACCGATTCACCACTCACCACTGCAGCTATACTTTTGATGGCCATGATTATCATCGGAAACCAGAACCGTTGCTGATTAAGAACCGAGATGGGAAGCCATTTTCATCATCAAAAACAATTTTGTTGGTTAAGATAAGAGATGGATGCAAGGGATGGTTGTAGGAGATGTAAGATATTACATATGAATGTAAGTGATGGGTGTAGGAGATGTATAAGATGTGGTTTAAAATAGATTGTTTTGATGGAGATTTAATTTACTTTGAGATCTGGTGGCTACAAGTATGATTTCGATTGGTGAGAGTTAACACAGGATTCACTGTATGATGAATGTAGGAGATGTATTAGTACTTCAAACTAAGATGAGGTGAGATATGGGAAGAAGAAAAGGGATATCTTCTTCAATTGAAGATAAATGGGTATGGGAAAACAGAGATTCAAGCCATGACTGAGATATGGAAGAGGGGATATCTTCGAATCAATACATTGAAGATAGGGATTCAAGCCACGACTAAGATATGTGAAAATGGAACGGGGGATATCTTCAAATCGGTAAATTGAAGATCGAGATTCAATCCATGGACATGGGAAAACGAAACTATGAAATAGATGCTATACGGAGAATCAACAAAACAATGAAATCCTTGCTCGGATCTAGTCCAAAGACTAGATCCGAGCAAGGAAAAGGGGAGGCGGCTGTTTGTAAAAGTTAGGGTTTGAAAGAAAGATAGAGAGTGGAAAGAGGAGAGGGGAGAGAGGAGATTCTGTTAATGTCTATTGGCAATATAAAACGAAAGTAAGCTTTGGAGATAGAATGCACCCGTTGCAATACCAAACACAGTGACGGATGCATTTGATTAACTGAAATTCCCAGGCATTAAGAAGCTCGCAGGTAAAGGAGTCTACAGGCAAGCTGATAGAGATTAACTACTACCTCCTCTTTACAAATTGGATCAGACGGATTTTCCATCTTAGTAAATTTTACAGACTTGGGAATGTTAAACATCCCCCCAACCTCCTCTTCAGAAAGAAATTTTGCATTAGGGATGCGCCATAAGGTACCACCAGGACGAAATCTTCTGAATCGCTCAAGGTCAGTATCAGTTTCCAATGATGGAGGGTTCATTTCTACAAGTAAAACATATCAAGGTAAAGATACTTATATGAATGTTCTCCCTTGGATGCTTAGGAGAGAAACAACTTCTCTATTTATATTACACAGGTTACAGGAATAGAATGAATATACAATCATAAATACAGAATATACACAAAATGGGAAACACGAAAATCTTCAATAATGATCGTGTAATATTGTTTCCTATACCAAACTATATTTCCTTATGTGATCGGATACTTGTAGTTGTACATGATGTCGACACAATATCCTTGCCATTGTTGATGTCGACATCGTATCCTTGACACGCCCCCTCAAGCGAATGTCTGTGCCAACGAGATTGAGCTTGGATCAGCAATGATGTAAACCGAGGAGTAGAAAGACCCTTCGTCAAGTATGTCTGCAATTTGATCTTGAGACGAGATGATTCTCACAATGATCTCTTTCTTAGCAACCATGTCTCTAACAAAGTGGAAATCAATCTCAACATGACGATCTGCGAGTATGAAACACCTGGATTGGCAGTCAAGTAGGTAGCGCCTATGTTGTCGCACCATAGCGTGGGAGGAGAAACCAAAGGAATGTTGAGTTCTCGAAACAATGAACGAAGCCAAACTACTTCAGCTGATGCACTTGCAATGGCGCGATACTCGACTCAGACTCGATCGAGAAACAGGTTGGTTGTTTCTTCGAACTCCAAGAAATAAGGTTGTTCCCGTAGTAAATAGCGTAACCTCCAGTCGACTTACGATCATCTAAAGAACCTCCCCAATCGGCATCGGTGAAAATGGAGAGCATGGGTGGAGAACTATGATAAAATTGTAATCCATAATTCAATGTATGTTTAAGATAACGAAGTATCCTCTTGACTAGAGCCCAATGTTCCATCGTTGGGCTATGCATAAACCGGGCATGCCTTATTAACAACAAAGGCTATGTCTGGACGTGTGAGTGTTAGGTATTGAAGAGCACCCACAGTACTACGATACATAAAAACATCCGAAAACGGTTCCCTGAGTCTCTAGTAAGACGAGTGGTTGCTGCAATTGGAGAGGAAATAGGCTTAGCATCTTGCATATTTGTTCGAATAAGAAGATCCAATATGTATTTCGTTGGGATAAAACTAGACCCTCTGGATTTGTTGTAGCTTCAAGTCCTAAAAAAATATTTGAAGACTCCCAGATCTTTAATAGCAAATTCTTCCCCAATCAATGAAATAACACGAGAAATAAAAGATGAATCATTACCCGTAACCGGTAAGTCGTCCACATACACAAAAGTAGATATACTACAATAGTTTCCCTCATTATAAATGAATAAAGAGGATCGAGTTTTAGATCCACGAAAACCAATTTTGAGTAAAAATTGAGTCAGTCGAGTATACCATGCCCATGGAGACTGCTTTTAGCCCATATATGGATTTTCTTAGCTTGCACACATGCATAGAATGAGAGGAATCAATGAATCCTGGTGGCTGATTCATATATACTTCATCTTCGAGAACTCCATTAAGAAACGCATTATTAACATCGAGTTGTCTAATAACCCATTTATGAGAGACAAAGTGCAATAATAGTTCGTAAAGTTGTAAACTTCACCACTGGACTGAAAGTTGTCGTATAATCAATCCCATATTGCTGATTAAACCCCTTCGCAACGAGCCTGGCCTTGTAACGAGCAATGGTACCATCGGCATTCCGTTTTATTGTGAAAACCCACTTATTACCTAGCACATTCATAGAAGGAAGTCGTGGTACTAGAGTCCAAGTACCTGTTGAAGTAAGGCATTAAGCTCCAGTTATCATAGCCTCGACGCCAATGTGGATATTTAAATGCTTGGGAAGCACAAGTGGGAATAAAATCATCTTGTTGGACATTGGTAGTAAGAACCAATGGATAACGACTATTCTTCTTGAATATTCCCGATTTAGGACCTGAGTGTGCATACCTTGAGTGACATTTGGTGCTGCGGTACTTGCGGGTATAATAGGATCAATGGGAATATTTTGTACAAGATGCCTGTGACGTGTGGTATCACAAAGTAGTTGAAGGCAAATCTTGAGAGGGTAGTGCAAAGGCTAGTGATGGTGTTACGGCGATCGTTTGAGCTTCTACATCGAGTAAAGTTTGTGGAGCAGAAACTGGTACCATTAAGGAGGGCAGTTGTACTGGATCAACTATGATAGGTGTCGGCGGAGAAGTTAGTAATCCTGCAAAAGGGAATAAAGATTCATCAAACACCACATGTCGAGCAATAAACATGCGTCTCTGAGTTGGTTCATAGCATTTGTATCCATGGTGCCGTGAACTGTATCCCATGAAGATACACCTAATAGATCGATAATCGATCTTGTGTTTGTTGTAAGGTCGTAAGTATGGGTAGCAGGCACATCCGAAGACCTTAAGAAACTGATAATCCGGACTCTTTTGAAAGAGAACTTCAAACGGTGATGAATTTTGAAGTGTAGGAGCGGGCAACCTATTTATTAAATAAACAGCTGACTTCAAAATCATGATCCCAGAAATGAGTAGGAACCCTGGCATGAGCCATTAGTGTAAGACCTGTATCCACAACATGTCGATGCTTTCTTTCAACAGCACCATTTTGTTCGTGCGTATGAGGACACGAAACTCTATGATTAATCCCAAACCGAGCAAAATAGGGTTCCAATTTTTGAAATTCTCCTCCCCAATCAGACTGCACTGCCTTGATTTTGCAAGAAAACATATTTTCAACCATGGCTTTGAACTTTTCAAAATTCCAAACACATCCGACTTGAAAGTAATTGCATAAATCCATGAATACTTTGAATAATCATCCATAAATAAAACATAATACTTTGAAACGTGGTTGAAACAGTAGGTGAAGGTCCCCACACATCAGTAAAAATTAAATCTAGAGGAGCTTGAGAGATGGTGTTAGTCATACGTAATGTTTGTCGATGACTTTTACCCAACTGACAAGCTTCACAGAACTTATGGTTCTTATCGTTACTCACAGTAACTTATTCTTATTTAAAACTAATGAACTACTTTGTAGGCTGGATGCCCCAACCGATGATGCCACCCTTCCGGGAGTCGTCTTCTCTCCAATTCCTATAAACACCTTCCTGGACTGATTAGATGATTTTGGTGATGGAAGGTGATACAGGCCATCTTTACTCTTGCCTGCTAGTAGAAGTTTCCCCGACGTACGTTCCTTTATAAAGAAAACATCAGGATGAAACTCAAAATAAGCATCATTATCTCGAGTAAACTGTTGTACTGATAATAAATTCTTCTTTAAGTTGGGAACATGCAGGATATTATTTAGTTTAAAAGAATAAGACAACGTATCAAAAGAAGAAGATCCAGTATGAGTAATCGGCAAACCTGTTCCATTACCAACAGTTACAACATCGTTCCCATTATATTCAGCTCGGTTTTGAATGTTCCTCAAGTCATGAGTAACATGGTGTGTCGCACCCGAATCAGGGTACCAAGATGGATCAGCATAATTATAGCTCGGAACATGAGTAACAACATTAGCTGCAGCTTGATCAGATTGATAACCTTCGGTGAACCGATTGTAACAACGGATAGCACTATGTCCAGATCTATTACAAAATCGACATACGGGAGCAGTGGGTTTGGAGGACGATACCCAACATGATTATAGCCACCACCACGGTTGCGTCCACGACCACGACCACGAGCATTATTAGCTCCTCCACGATTAGGCATTGGTTGTTGGTTGCGATTCTCGAGCATGAGCAGCGGAAAATGGTTGCCTCGAGTATTGTTAATGACTAGGAGAAGCTAGTTCAAGAACATGTTGATCTGCTAAACGAATTTCATGGCTAAGCAAGTATCCTTGTAGGTCGACAAATAAACAGTGAGCACGTGTGGTCATAGCCGTAACAAATGGACTGTATTCGGGACCAAGTCCATTGAGAACATACAAGACAAGTTGTGAATCAGATATTGGCTGAGAAATAGCAGCTAAACTATCAGCATAAAATTTCATTTTTGTAAGATAATCAAGGATATTCAAGGCTCCTTTCTTGGTGTTAACCAACTGCAACTGGAGCTGCATTACACGAGCCTGAGAGTTTGAAGCAAAAATCCTTTCCAGTCTTTCCCACGCCTCTCGAGAGGTCGTTACTCCAATCATCTGAGTGTGCACACTATGTGATAGGGAAGAGAGGATACCACTGAGTAGCAGTTGATCCTTTTGTTGCCAGGTTAAGAAAGCTGGATTAGCAGTTTGGATGGTCTCTGTTGAATTTGGTACTGGTGTTGTAATAGTTGCAGGTGGACAGGGATGAGTTCCATCGAGAAAACCTGTGTAGTCATGACCACGAACAAAGGCCATCATCTGTGACTTCCATAGTAGGTGATTGGTATCATCCAACTTGAGGGTTAAAACATGATTGAAGTTGAAAGAGGATGAAGCCATTTCACTGAATTGAAAATAAAAAGCAAGCAGATGTGATCCCAAGATTGATAACCCCTAGCTATCTCGATACCATATCAAGGTAAAGATACTTATATGAATGTTCTCCCTTGGATGCTTAGGAGAGAAACAACTTCTCTATTTATATTACACAGGTTACAGGAATAGAATGAATATACAATCATAAATACAGAATATACACAAAATGGGAAACACGAAAATCTTCAATAATGATCGTGTAATATTGTTTCCTATACCAAACTATATTTCCTTATGTGATCGGATACTTGCAGCTGTACATGATGTCGACACAATATCCTTGCCAGTTGTTGATGTCGACATCGTATCCTTGACAAAACACACATATGGAGGAAACGGTCGATGATTTAGCGAGGACAAATCAATTATGAACATTCAAGAGTCCATAGCATGAGATGAGGAAGAGAAGAGCTACAAAATGTACCCCATACAAGAATAATTTCTTCAAATATGATAATTAAACTGTCAGTCGAAGACAATTACATACCTGGTACTGGAATGGAGATTAAAATTGCCGGAGGGTTTTGATGATAAGGTCTTCTCCAGTAGTTCTCTTTCGCTACCGACCTACAGAATCAAGAGAGAAATTAAAAGAAACCAAAATTTTTGGTTTTAGGGATTTCACTTTATCAATTGGGGATTCATATCTAATGGATCGTGAAATTGAGAATGAGGGGGATACATACCATAATAAATGAATCAGTGGAAGGGTTATGCAGAGGATTAATTCAATGAAGCCATGGAAATTTCAGATAAATTACTTCTTCGCCAGCAGACAAACCTTTTCTTAGAAGTAAAATGAGGTCCTAAAGACAAAACAAAAATGTTCCATCCAAGGAAACAGATCCGCCATTATAGATAAGGAAGTATTATAGGGAAAAGACAAGCTTATCCTTGGAAGCTCGTTTAATGATTCAAGTAAAGACAAGCACAAAACCGTTGGGGTTGGACATGCCCGATAAGTTCAAGGATATAAGCCTAACACCGGAGGCCCAACATCTCTACCAAGTTAAAGACCACACAAACGAAATTCTATTCACCAATTTACTCCACAAGCTAAGAGCTTCTCCAATGGTTGATGTGCTTATTTCATATGTGTCAACATTGTCTTGACTTTCTCTTGGTAAAAGTTCCTTTACATAGATGTAAATTCCTAAACATTAGGAACTTAAAAAATTCATCTCCAACCCAAATCAATCTTAATCTTTTATTTCTTAAGTATCATTTAATAATTGGGTAACAATTATTCTATTTTTAATTTATAACTTATTTCATTAACATAAAAGTGACTAGGATAGGAAGACATTGTGAAGGTGAATGTCTAAAACTTGACATTCACCTTGACAATGTCTTCCCAAAATTAAGCCACGTCACTCCACATTCATTTAAGAAGTTAGGGTTGGAGAAGGATTTTAGAGAAAATTAATGTGTATCCTATGTGGATTCAGATATTTATCCTCACACACATTCCATTGGAGAAGCTCTAAGTGCTAATGGGGGCGAAAATTAGGTGTATACTACGGAATTTGTTTCAAAATTTGTAGGGGAAGCTACATAATATTTCTACAGCCGCGGAGTATGCTTGGGGGCGATTCGCACGATACTTCAACAAGTACAGCTCAAGAAGAATCCAAATATCTTAATCCCATAATAAATTATGGGTTAAGAGGGGGCGATGTTTGTACCATAATATTCGGGTACCGATATGGCCTAACTACATCACTATTAGCGGGAAATGTTTTTCGTCCCAAGCCTAGTAGCCAGTAAAGATCGCTCCAGTTTGCTGACCCATTTCCAGAGGCCCGTTTTTCTACCTGAAATCCTAGAAGAAAGTTCTAGAACATCAAGATTATTCTATAAATACATGTATCCTAAACCCTAAGAGGATATGGAATTTTAGGTTAGCTAACCCAGGGAAAATTATTGTATCCCACAATCAATAAAATATTTCTCTGTTCCTCCGTGGATGTAGGCAACACTTGCCAAACCACGTTAAATCTCTGCCTCTTCTCTTATTTTGTATTTGTTTTCTACCCTAATTCATTCCGTTATCATCAAATCATCGTGTTTTGTGCCTAGAATTTATTTTGGGTACAAACAACTATGTATAAAGTTTTGTTATTGAACCGCACAAGGGGGAGTATTGTAGAGATTGTAGCCCATGGATATGCGACCCAATATAGTATCTAGGGTTCTCTTCTTACTTGTATATAAAGCATACTATGCTATGTAATATGGTTGTTGTTGCTATCAATAAGAACCCTCTTACTGTTTCTCATACTCTTCGTCTTCTCCTAAGTTCCACTTAAACATTTAATTTATTTTTTTAATGAAGTTGATAATCCAAAAGTCATGCCGAGATTTTTATTTTCGATTTCTTACAAATGCGAAAATAATAAATAAATTAAGCTTGCTCTTTTATGGATAGTATGGTTGTTTTATCACATTTTATTTTTGTCGTGTAAATGAATATTAATGCTCCAATTACAAGAATCGCATAAATTTTAGGACGTGTTCATCCATTTAAGTGGTAGGCAATTCGAGCGAACGCGACGAACAAAATTATTGAATGAACGGAACGGCAGGCGCATCGCGCGTGCGTACTATACTAGTTTAAATTAAAGTAAATGGTAAATGTGTATTTACCTAACTTTAGGACACCCTTTATAAGTATAGGGAGGTTGGCCTAATAAGACCATGGTCCCCCAAAAAAACCTCGTTTGATTGGGGGCCATGAATATTAATAGGGGGCCTTGACATTTTATTTGCACCCCAAATTTTTCAGGGGCGTATTAAACCGATTGTGAAAATACTATTTTACCCTTCACTAAAAAATAAATCTTAAAAACCTATTAACCCTTAATCCTACGCCCCAATTCATTTCTAGTTCTAAACAAAAAGATCACTTCCTCCCCTCCCACCCTCTCGACTCTTCTCTTCTCCTCCATTAACGAAAAAATTTCTTCACCCGAAAAATTTCAGTTACAATAAAAGGGTCGTCAGTTCGACAAGCCTAAACCCTAACGATTTTTCATATGCATGTAAAAACCATAAAAAATCGTTAGGGTATTTGATGATCAAGATAACGACCATATTTCTGGCTTTCATATTTTTTTACCCTAGATTAGAGTCGTTAACATAATATAGAAACCTATGACGATCCTCTATGGACGACCCTTTTTAAACGTCAACGACCCCAGGTGAAAAACAAACGGCCTCTGTCAAAAAAAAAAATTCGAGTCGTCTTGGTATAAACACACAAAATAACGACTCTTTGTGACCCAAGCTAAGAGTTGTTAGGGTATATCATATCACCCTAACGATTTTTCATAACCTAGAAAATTTGCAGGTCTGAGTCGTCATTTTTGGTGTCAATACAGTGACGACTTTATAGAGTCGTTGGGGTATACATCCCTCGACATTGACGTCTCTTTCTTTGTGTTGCGACATACTCCCTCCGTCCCTAATATATAGGCGGAGAAGATGAAATCTCTTAAAATAAGAAAATGTATGGTTTTCATAAATTTTCATGTTTTTTCTTGTCTATACCCCTTGTCTTATTCTCAATACAATTTCCCATACAACATAAATAAGGTTATATATGTCAAAAAGCACCTTGGAATTAGAATTCCGCCTATCTAGTGGGACTAGGAAAATCCAATATTCCGCCTATATAATAGGGACGGAGGAAGTATATCCAATTCATGGGAGAATTTAAGATAATCTTACCATCAACACAATCATCTTTGTTACTTGAACCTTCTCCAACATCATTTCCCCTACTTGAATCACTCATTTCTAAAAACCCTAAGTTTTCCTCTAAAACCTCCTCTTCTTCTTGATCCCACAATTGAGGGATATGAAAACTAATTGGGGGATATGAATTACTTCCCCCAACCCATGAATTCGGCTAAGGGGTGACCATTGGTTATGAAAATACTAAAATACCCTTCCCACAAAATAAAAATCAAAAACTTAAAATCAAAAAACAAAATCATATCCCCATTTCCATCTCCACTTCTTATTAATCTTATTTAGGGGTGGAGTTTTGAAACCCAAATATTTCCCATTCCCTTTCAAATTCTAAACTCTCCCCACTCTATATCAAATTCTCTTCTCCTCACTTTGGAAACCAATTTTTTTTTTATTCGGGAGTGATGAAGATCATGCTGAAAGTGATGATGACCTTTCAAATTCTAAACTCTCCCCACTCTATATCAAATTCTCTTCTCCTCACTTTGAAAACCAATTTTTTTTTATTCGGAAGTGATGAAGATCATGCTGAAAGTGATGATGACCATGTCGGAATTGATGAAGACCATGCCGGTATCATGTTCCGGCATATGGTCTTCATCAATTCCGGCATAGTCTTCATCACTTAAGTTTTGAATTTTTGGTATTAATCGGTCCACTTAGGCATAGAAAATAAGGCAACATGCTATCTTGGGAAAACAATACCGGCATGGTCTTCATATCAACTGACCATGCCGGCACTGGACTGATTAATACCGAAAAAAATTCAAAAAGGAAGTGATGAAGACCATGCCGGAATTGATGAAGACAATATCTTAGGAAGCGTGATACCGGCATGCTCGATAATTTCCTATCAATGCCGGTAGTCAAGTGAAAAAAAAATCAACATTCTGGATACTTTTCATCCTGTTCCGGCATAGAAATTTAAGCAAAATACTATGCCGGAACATGTACCGGCATGCTCGAATCCATGATTACCATGCCGGTACCTGTTCAAAACCAGAAAAAAATCGTAACGAGAGGCCCCGGATAGTGGCAAACAATTTATGAACATTTCCAACAATTGCCCGCATGGGTTTTTGGTTGAATACCATCTTAGGCACCAAGCTTTTAATTTGCAACAATGGTGGATTCAAAGAAAAAAAAATCAATTTTTTAACCTCTTATTAGCGGTAATTCTCTCATCACAATCATCTTCCATTTTCAAAAAAAAAAATTCCACTCAATTTTTTTTCTCTCCTTCTACTCCTCACTCACACAAATTAAAATAAAAACACACACTAATCTATCCCCCAAATACTTAAGTTTTTTACTAATTATTATTAACCACTAAACATGATTAGTGAGGGGTATATTAGGATTTAAAAAAATACTTAGATAAGGGGTGATTGACTTTGCTATTTGGATCCCTATTTTGTCATCTAGTCATATCCCCCAATTAGATTTCATATCCCCTGTGCCATCTTCTTCTTCTCAACTCACAACCAAAAAAAAAATGATTCTAAAATCGGATTTTAATCTAACATAATCTAGCCACAAAATCTGATTAGTATTAACTTTATTAAGTTAATACTAATCATTCAGGGACAGTTTAGGTATTTAGAATTTTTTGCTAAGGGGTGACCCAAATTAGGTTTGGGTGACCTTTTTTGTCCTCCAGTGGGAGCCCCCAATTAATATCCATGGCCCCCGATCAAAAATCATGGTCCTACAAAATGGTTCTTAGTTTTGTCAAGGGTCAAGGGCCTCAAGGCAGGTCTAGTACATTTCTGCATAACCCTTAGGGTAGTAACACAGGTCAAGCCCAGAAAGGAGCATTAGTCATTAAAACATGCTTAGCTTACAATCAGTGGTGGTTAGAATTTCTATTTGCCAACCTTCTTGAACCATGAAACCTTCAACTACTGGATTTTACCATCTTTACTTCTCTAAACTCTTTGTAAAAGTAAATCCTTATAATGTTAGTTACCGGATATAATTAGAGGATTTATATGGGCTTTACATCCAACAATATATTTTGTAATGACTGAAGCTTTCTTTTGCTGGTCCAACTTGAGTCAACTCTCACCCACCACACTTCTCAGCATGAACCCTCCAAAATGGGCCACTTCTTGACAAAAAGAACTAATCAGAACTGAAAGATACAATATAACCATGAAGCGGCAACTAGGTTGACACACTTAAAGAGTTGAGTTAAAATGGAACCATTTTTTGGGCACCATGGTTTTTTTTGGGGGACCATGGTCTTATTAGGCCACCTTCCCTATAGTTATAAGGGGTGTCCTAAAGTGTGGAAATGACTAACCTACCCTTAACCTAATTTAATTTAAAACTAACCTAATAACCACCTCTCTCTCTATATATATATAACCACCACCTCCTCCCGCCGCCGCCCACCACCACCACCTATATATAACCACCACCTCCTCCCACCGCCCACCACCACCACCACCTCCGACTACCACCGAGAGAAAAGTTTCAATTTTTGGTAACTAATCATACGAATCACTAATAAATTTGGGAAAGTTCTTACAGGTAACTAATCATTACTAATCATTAAGTTCGGTTCTTGGTAAAAATTTGGGAATGAACTTTAGTTCGGTTTGATCGTAACAACTTTTATTTTTTTTGTAACCGAACTATATAGTTCGGTTTGATCGGAAGGAAAATTTTCAATTTTTTTAACCGAACTTCTTACTGGTAACTAATCATTACTAATCATACTAATCATTACTAATCATTAAGTTCGGTTCTTGGTAATAAATTCCTAAAAAGTCTTAAATTTTTTTTGTAACCGAACTATATGGTTCTGATCGCAAGGAAAATTTTCAATTTTTTTTAACCGAACTTCTTACTGGTAACTAATCATTACTAATCATACTAATCATTACTAATCATTAAGTTCGGTTCTTGGTAATAAATTTGGGAAACCGAACTTTAAGTTCGGTTTGGTCCTAAAAAGTCTTAAATTTTTTTTGTAACCGAACTATATGGTTCGGTTTGATGGCAAGGAAAATTTTCAATTTTTTTCACCGAACTTCTTACTGGTAACTAATCATTACTAATCATTAAGTTCGGTTCTTGGTAATAAATTTGGGAAACCGAACTTTAAGTTCGGTTTGGTCCTAAAAACTCTTAAATTTTTTTTTTGTAACCGAACTATATGGTTCGGTTTGATCGCAAGGAAAATTTTCAATTTTTTTTAACCGAACTTCTTACTGGTAACTAATCATTACTAATCATACTAATCATTACTAATCATTAAGTTCGGTTCTTGGTAATAAATTTGGGAAACCAGAACTTTAAGTTCGGTTTGGTCCTAAAAAAAGTCTTAAATTTTTTTGTAACCGAACTGTATAGTTCGGTTTGATCGCAAGGAAAATTTTCAATTTTTTATAACCGAACTTCTTACTGGTAACTAATCATTACTAATCATTATTAATCATTAAGTTCGGTCCTTGGTAATAAATTTAAAGAAACTATATAGTTCGGTTTGATCGTAACGAAAATTTTCAATTTTTGTAACCGAACTTCTTATCGGCAACTAATCATTACTAATCATACTAATCATTAACTAACTTTTTGTAATAGAGTAACTAATTATTACTAATCATTAACTAATAGCTAATTAATCATTAAACAAAACATTTAATTAAGGAGGGTAAGTTTGGTATTAAGAAAAATATTTAGATAAGGGGTGACTTAGGATTACTTGTAATGTCTTTTCTAAAATAGAATCATAGTCCCCACAAAAAAAGCATGGTCCCCAAAAAATGGTTCTTAAAATGTTACTTAGGGTACGTTTGGCACGGATGGAGTTGAGGGGGGAGTTCAGTCAACGGATGGAGTCAAGGGTGGAGCTCAACTTATGTAGTGTTTGGCATGGAGTGAGTTCCAATTCTAGGTAGTTGAAACTCCATTATAGGGTGGAAAATCAAATAACACCTCCCCGTGGAATTTCTAACTCCACCCTTTCAACTCCATCGGTTGACCATATTGACATTTGGTTTTCTTTTATCTTTTTATTTTTTTAATTTCAACAATCTTTGATTTCTTACAATTATATTTTATATTACCTTAAGCGTTGGTGAGGAGTTGCTTTGTTTTTTTAAGCGTTTAAAGAACTGTTTAGTTAGTAATGATCTTTGGTAGTGTCTAGCGGTTTATTTTTCATAGGTTAGGAGTTGCTATTCGTAAAGGTGTTGGTGCCATTTGGTCATTTCTAAGTTTACCAACTAAGGCTGTGTATGAGTCCTAATTTGGGCCAAAAATAATAAATTTAATAAATATTATTATTACCTTAATAATATTATTTTAAATAAAATTAACATTATTATTAATAATATATTTTGTAATTTATAATTAAAAAGTACTATTTTACTTTAAAATATTAATTGTTTCTTTTCATTAACATTATAATTGTTTATAATATAATTAAATATATTGCTTTTCATTAAAATTGTATTTACTTTAAATATAATTAAATATATTTGAATATATAAATTATTTTTTTCTCATATTTAAAAGGAAAAGTAATATTTTTAATTAATAAATATAATTAGTATTAATTAATTAACAGTTTTTTATTTTTTATTTTTTATTTCATTTTAAAAATAATAATACTAAAATATAGAAAAACATGACTAAATGTCGGTAGAATCATACAAAAATATTATAAAATATTTCAAATATTATTTAATATTAAAATATCAAATAAAAATCCTTGATAAATTATTATTGAATATTTTATTATAAAATCTATTTTTAAAATATATAAATTTAATTTAAATCATATTTAAAAATAAAAAATAACGTTTTACTAATAAATACTAGTGTTAACAATACAAAATATGTATTTTCACCGACATTATCCAATTAAAAATATTAATTAATTATAAAAAATTAAATTACTTTAATCTTTTTTTTGATTTGTTGAAGCAATTACTTTAATTTAACAGTATTTTATATATTTTTTGGTAAATAATTTTATTTTATTTATATTAAAAGAAAAAATAAATTTTACTAATTAAAACTTAGTTTATTAATTACCTAAAATTAACAAAAGATGATTAAAAAAAAAAAAAACTCAACGATTTTCGAAATAAACTTACTATGAAATCAAATTTCATTCGTAGACATGTCAAACACAAGAATTTAAAGGGATGGAATTCATTTTCTAGGCACTCCCTAGAATTCAAACTCCATCTGTGCCAAACGGACCCTTAATTACAATTTAAAATCGCTACTTCAGCTGAACACTTCTTAGAATCTCTCCTATGCTCCACACTCCTGCCATCGTTTTTTTTCCTTTTTTTGGTAACTTATGCCATCGCCCTATCTTTAAACACCCGTGGGGCATCTTCTGGGAGCGTCGACTGTGTAAAATTGGCGCCGAAGACAAAATCGGATACCAGGAGCTGATGTTGTGAGACAACGCATCCTTCAGGTATAACCTTACAATTCATGCACTCCGGTCTATCCCGTCTCCTAGCAAGAATAAAGTTGATCTGGCTAAAGTTCAGACCATTTATAAAGGTCTTTCTAAAGAAGGTGTTAGCTACCATGAGGTCATTGGCTACAGCGAAATTCAGGATTTCTTCTCCTCGTTGGTTTTTATCACCATACCCAAACCCTCCATGCACCGTCTCAAACCCCTCTTTACTTGTGCCAACATGACCGTGGAAGTCTCCTCCAATGAAAAGCTTCTCACTTCTGCGCACACCTCTGACCAGGCCATTCAGATCTTTCCAGAATTTCAGCTTGGCGTCCTCACTTGCACCTACTTGTGGGGCAGACGCACTAATGACGTTCAAAACCATATCACTAACTATGAGCTTGACTAGGATGATCCTACGTTTTCTTATAACGCCAAAAATTCTGGTCTTGAGGCTCTTGTCAATTAAGATGCCTACCGCATTATGTTTGTGCAACTCAAAGCCTGCGTCCTTCGCCTTCGCCTTCTTCCGGCCGTTCCATTTAATCCCCTGAACGCATAAGATATTTACACGTCTCCTAGCCGCAGTATTAATTACGGCTCTTAACTTTCCTATTAAGGACCCTAGATTCCAGCTACCGAAACGAACCCTACTTTCCTTGGCTAGCTTCTTTGCTTCTTTCACCTGTTGAGCGAGGTACGAAGACCCTTGCTCATTTGTAAGAAGACATGAAGTGCCAATAGCACTACCTTGAGTTGGTCTCTGTAAACCCGAGGAAGCATCGTTAATGTTACATCCATCAAAAGCCCCACTTGCAAGCGCTGTTGGATTTCCTTGATGCATAGCTCCTGGATTAGGGGGGCCATTTGAAGTAGGGGTTATTCCCCCAGGCACAGTTGGTGGAGGACCCATGGCGGGAGGCCTCAGCAGACCATTCATTTGCATGGGCATTGAAGGGGCACCAGATGGGGCCATTGACATTGGCTGACCACCGTAACCTGAAAATGGCCATCCAAAAAGATTTAAGAAATGAAAACTGGAAAATGCATATGTGCAGCACTACTACACGGTGACAAACATAGCCACACATTGGAGTTTGACTAGAACATGTTAGAAAAGCGGACACTACGAGAGAACAAGGGGGGAACCACATTGAAGGGTGTGTGTGTGTGCAGTTGCACACCCAGCCCAGCTGGCTCCCAAGTATGCGCCGACTGGTGACTTCCCAGCCTGTTCCTCAAAACCGGGCTCTGCCCAGAAGAATTCGGATTTGGTGATTAATAGTCTTAACTGTCTAAGTAGTGTGCAAAAGAGGTCATCCTCTAACCTGGATAGGATATATGGGTGGAAGAGTTTCCTCAATTTCACTATCCTGAAAGTCGAGGGAAATGGTAGTTGGAATTCAATGATCCCTAGAGGTTCAAAAGTGCATACAAATCTTGTTTCTTGTTTCCCCGACGCCCCAACCAGAAAAAAAATGTGGCATTCAAGGGATAATATCCCCTGAAATACTTACCCTAGACTGTAAGTTTAAATGTTTCTTGTTTCTCATGTCTAGACTAGACTAATATGAGTCTAGTCTAGTCAATGAACTATGAAGAATCATTGTTTCTCAATATGAGTCCAAATCAAATAGATTTTTCACCTCAGAGATAAAAATTAAAGATCTTAGAAGTGAACTACATAGTGCATGCATCTACGGGCATGTGTAAATCTTTACACATAAGTTATTTGCTACAAAACTTAAATTGAACCAACTAGAAAACAGCTAAACCAATTGCAGCTTGCAAACAAGGAGGCTGGAATAATGAAAAACAAATTACAGAAAGTTCAATTAACCTGGAATAAGCGCTTGTTGGTATCCTGCAGCACCAAGATGATCTTTGATCCTCTGATCAATCAAACTTAGGATTCGTTCCGCTTCGGGCATTTGTGATCCATACGTAGGCATACGAGTGGGAAGCATGACCGGGAGACAAGGTCTCTGTGGGCAAGAGTCAAGATGTTGGGATCCTGCATCACCAAGAAGCACTTTGATCCTTTGATCAATCAAACTTTGGATTTGTTCCGCATCTAATTGTTGATCATAGGTAGGTTCATTTTGCTGACAAGTGCAACAGATGAAATATCGTTAAATGCAATAAATGAATAAAAACTTCAATTCTATTTTCTTTCTTGACATAAGGCTGATAACAAAGAAATGACAGAGTTAGAATCACAATGATGATTGCTTTCACTACCAAAAAAAAAACTTAACTCAGGAATCAAACATTGACTAAGCACCTACGATTACGAAGAACCCACACATACACGCTATATATATATACACCAGGCCAATATGAAGTATCATGAAATAGAAATCTAACAAAAAAAAAACTTAATTTGTTGGGAGCTAAGAACTAAAAAAAATATCCTGAGAAATCCGAAGTTAGGTCACTTACAGAATCGGAATAGTGACGACGGCGTCTGAAAAGATCACGAAAAACAATGAACATCAGTCCTGAATAAACGAAACCCTAAAATGCAGCACGAAAAAATGAAACATAAACTGAACAAATCAACAATCTACATACCGAGGCATGGCTCCAATCAAGAATCCTGTGAGAAAAAAACCCTAAACCCGTTGAGCGAGCGAGACAGAGAAAGAGAAAGAGTAGCTGTTGAATCAACGTCTAGCTAGCATTATTGTTGTTGGTTTGAAATTTGAATTGATTTGTACGAAATGACCAAAAATAAATCGCGTGTGATGCGCGTGCAAAGATACTGACGGATAAACATGCACAGATACCCATGTATTGCATCTATGCGATCCACGAAATGGCACCAATAAAACTGATGGTCAAATGCTCCGGATTTCCCGTGAAATGACAATGCAATAGACTCTTTGAATAAAACTTTGTTCATTTCCAACGGTAGTGCTGATTTACACGTGTATATAATATTTTGCCAAATTACAAACAAAACTAGTCACAAAACACCAACGTGACCAAATTTGTGGTACAAAAAATCCACTCATATTATTTTTAATAAATAAAAACCATTTGATTAAAAAGTGGCACAAAAACCCCAAGTCAAATAATAATGAGTAAATTTAGTTTTTGTTACTTAAAAAAACCCAAACATACGCTTTTTACCTTTTCTTCTTCTTCTTCTTCTTCTTCTTCTCTCCATTTTTTCTTTCTTCTTTCTTCCATCTCCATCTCCTTCTCCCCACCACCATCACCACCAGCAGCAAAAATTCCACGAACACCAGCAGCAAACCTCCATCACCACCAGTAACAACACTTACGTCTCCTCCACGAGCACATCGGTCTTCTCCACGAACACCTTCGTATCTTTTTCTTCTATTTTTGTTCAGATCTATCACCAACAGTAGCTCCGCCACCACCAAATCAGCCGCTATGTCCAGATCCGTCACCAACACCACCTCTATCTCATCCACGAACACCTCCTTCTCTTTTTCTTCTATTTTTTGTTCATATTTATCACCCACAGTAGCTTCGCCACCACCAAACCAATTGTTATGTCCAGATCCGCCACCACCAACATCTTCGTCTCCTCCATTAACATCATCATCACTACTTCAACCTCCTCCTTCTATCATCTAAAACCATTAATACCTTCAAATTCGCCACCAACAACACCTCCTCCTTCTCCTTTTATCCTCTACAATCAACACAATACTTGCAGATCCACCCTCATTCAATCCTCTACAACCACCAACAACACCACCTTCTGATGTATCATCACCAGCAAATGATGATACATCTTCGTCGTCGAAATCAATGTTGTGTTGGGGAAATGACAGATTTATGATGAAACCGAAATTGGTTTCATCAAATTCTTACAGTTTTGGCATGTGAAAACAGTAAACTTATGATGAAACCAAATTTGGCTTCATCATAATCTTACCTATTTTCTATCATGAAACCAAAGATTTTAACGATGAGAATTAAGTTTATCATGAAACCAAATTTTGGTTTCACCTAATTTTTGCCTAGTTTATTCGGCCTGACTTGGAAGTCAATCGTGTTTGGTTTCATCATTGAAGTTGTGTTGGTGAAATGACAATATGTGGAAAAATGATGAAACCTAATTTTTGATGGTGAGACACGGGTGGATTGTTTATTGTTGAAACTAGTCTAAGTTGAGGAGGTTTCATCATATTTTTTTCATTTTGTTGAATATTGATCTCTATGAAAACCAATTTTTGATGGTGAGACACATGTGGATTGTTTATTGTTGAAACTAGTCTTAGTTGAGGAGGTAATGGTAGTGGTGGTTGTGTTGATGATGGTTGTGGCGGTGATGGGGACTGTGCAGTTGACGGTGGTGGTAGGTTTCATCTTATTGTGTTTCATTTTTTCTTCGTTCTTCTTCTCCTTTCTTTTATGATGAAACCAAAATTTGGTTTCATCGTTTTTTCTGTTTGGTTTCATCTAATTTCGGTGAAACCAATTTTGGTTTCATCATTTTTTCTGGTGGTGGCGCAGTGGTGTTCAGCGGCGGTGATTCGTGGTGGCGGCGGTGGGCGGTGGCGGCGGAGGTGGTGGTTGACGGTGGTGGTCGGCGTTGGTGGTTACGCGGTGGTGGTGTTGCTGGTGGTGGGTTGTTGTTGGTGGTGATAATATAATGAAATTTAAAGGTTTTGTTTTTGTTGGGGTGATTAAAATAGTAGAAGGGTAATATAGACGGTTTATGTTAAATGTGGTTTTTGTGAACAATTTGTTTTGGTGGAGTTTTTGTGCGGATAGTGACACCTTTGGGGTTATAACTCGCGGCCTGCTGAAACAGGAGGGAGGGTGTTCACCAAGTGGCCAATAGGAAATTTGAAGCGCCGAGCAACCAAGAGACGAGAAGCGAACCGACGAGACCGGAAACCGGTGTTTAGAAGGGCCCAGTGCGAAATTTCTCATAAAGCTTTTTACGATGTCTAATATTTTGGACCAACCGTAAGTAAAAAAGTCAATAATTTTTATTTAATTTATAAGATTATTGGCGAGTGCACTAAACAAAAACTTACACTAAATAGCGGTGTTAACGCATGTTTTATATAGAAGAAATGTAAATATTGATTAAGAATTTATTTTGTTGAGAATATGATGAGTGCCAAATAGTGCATAGTTATACACCTTTTTATTGGCATTTTACTCATCTTTTGTGCTTAGAAATCAGATATTATCCCAAATTCTGTGTTTTCTTTGTTTTCAAGAATAAATATTTGTATTAATTAATTTTGTATTTTTAGGTACTAAATAAAGTCCGGAGAAACTGAGGAGCCGAAAGAGCAAAGAATTGGAGACAAGCGTCTATGGAGCAGAAAGCCAAAGCCCGCGTGCGCAACAGTTGCAACCCAACAAGTAGCAACTCATCTACAAGACATGGGCTTGAGCTAGAGCTACCCGCGACCCGGATCCGAACCCGCTCATCCCGAGCCGTTAAGATCTTCACTCGCCACATCCTACGTTCGCTCCGACTTCCTCATCATATCTTGATGCGCTCGCTCAACACCAAAACACTCCGAATCTTCCTCAGCCGTTGAGATCTTCCACTGCCACGATCCAACGCTCGCTCTTACGTTCTCATCAAATATCGATGTCTCTGCCTCACAACGAAACGACCTAACCCTATACCCTCTCGACCAACTCCCTCATTTTCTTCTCCATCTTCTCTTTCCCCTCACCCCGACAATTTGCAGAGACCCATCCCCCTTCTTCCCCGACCAGTCACCGCCTGCAAAACCACCACCTCCATCACCTCCTGACACTAGCCGCACCACCACCACAACTTTCTTCACCAACTCCTAAATATCTTTCCCTCTCTGTCATAGCTTCTCACCCTAGGAGCTAAGATTGAGATAGAGAGAATTAGGGTTAGTAGTTCACAGTTGGGAGAAAATCGAAGCAAGGAAAACTCAGAACCGAATTGACAAGAGAGAGGACTGAATCAGAGAGTATGGGTGAAAGAAATTTTATTTTAATTTTCTGTTTTTAAAATAAATTAGGGTTTTTAGTTTTTGATTGTTGCATGTATAAATAGAAGCTGTAGAAGATATTTTTGGGCATGCCTGGGCTAGCCAGAGCACCATTGTAGAGTAATTTGTGTTATTTTTAGTTTAATTATGTTCTAAGTTCTTAGCCAGGGTGTTGTTGAAACCCCTGATAATATGCTAATGAATTCATCTTCTTTTTATTGTTCTTGTTATGCTTCATTGTCTTAGAATGATTTAGCTATTTGAGCACATGACCCTGTGATAGAGTGTACTGTAAGAAGACACTCTATACTAGGGGTGAGTGTGTAAGATTAGTCAAGACATTATCATGGTGTTCTTCCCTGGAATGAACCAAGAATATAACTTGATTAGGAACTGCCTTAGCATAGGTTCAGGTGGTGGATTCACCACCCTGGTACTCTACTATTTACTTCCTTGCCTTAGAATTAGAGTCACTACAACTTAGCCGTATCGGCACAAAACCCCTGTGTTACACATTACCACCTGAAATTCAGTTTAGGAAGCCTTAGATCAAATCATAGCACCACAAGTCCTTGTGGGATCGACCCGTACTTGCCACGTCTCCGATAGACGTCGTGCACTTGCGGTTATCACAAGTAGGCTAAAATATAAAAATAACCCAATTCTCAGGCCTACCAAGTTTTTGGCGCCGCTGCCGGGGACTTGGCGTGTGCCCTGTTGATTTTTGGCTTGTTTCACTGAGTTTTCAACTATCCCTGTATATACTCACCTTGATTTGATACTTTTAGCCCTGAAATAGTGTAACTGTAGTTTTCCATTTCTGCATCTGTTCTAGCTAGTTTGCATAACACCTTTGCATCATCTTGTAGTTGGTCTGCATCACATGCTGTAGCTCAATTAATGTCTATAATCTTGTAACTTAGTTGTCCATTTGTCAAACTTCTTTCCTCTCAGCACTTTGTTGAGCACCTATTATTTTCATTCAGCATCTGGACAGGCTTGAACTCAAGCCTGCCTGGCCTAATCTGTCACATTGGGTTCAATCCAGCTACATTGGCCTAATCCATCAAATACCCATTGCTAAAACCATCATCTATGCTATTTGGTTCTGTTAAGCAAACCGGGAACTAAACTTTTGTGTTGAGCTAGCAGTGCTTTCTTTGAATTTCTTGAGTAAGGCCAAGGAACCTGAGTACACAAAGCCCTGAGCAAACTGCAATTCAGGTAAGTGGCTCCATGATAAGTGAATACACCTGAGTTGTATGAGCTTGACCTGTAAACCATGTTAGGCTATCATCTATACCTGAGTTGTATGAGTATGAACAAGTTGTATGAGCATGACCTGTGAATGAACCTTGATTTTTGCTTAACCTTGTATTTGCCTGAGCATACACTGGGAATTAGCTACTATGCCACCTTGCTAGCCCCTTGAAGCTGCAAGTTTGAGCTTAAGCTGTGAATGATCCTTATATGACCTGAGCATAACCTGTTCACATCACCCTGAGCATAACCCATCTACAGGGCCTGTGCTGTCATCCTTGTATGCTCAAATTGATTGTATCTTGTGCTGAACTATGAATGTATCCTGGTAAGCTAGATACCCTGCTAAGCGCAACCCTGACGGCATGATAGCTTGACCTGATAATGATAACTGAGAATGTTATAACTTGTGCATGATTGAAAGTAAGCTGAGCATCTTTGTTTGTGCACCTGTGTGCTTGTGTAACCTTGAGAATTTGTATGAGCTGTAGTGCAACCCATAACTCAGCCCCTGTTGCTGCTTGCCTTGGTTGTAGCTTGTACTTGTGTGCCCTGTTGTATGTTCTGTGCATGGGAATTTGGATAAACTAGTTGCCTTGTCTTTGCAACATTGGTTGACCAAAATAGTTGATGAACTGCACCAACTGCTAAATCTTAAGCACCAGCTCCAGCCCCTGTAGCTGTTGAGCTTGGGTGCAACCTGGTTAGCCTAGGTTAGCTGTAGCTGCAAACCAAAGAGCTTACCACAAACCCTGGTATGAGCTGTTGGGCCAATTATTTGCCAAACCCCCTTACAAGCTCATTCCCCTGTGTAAATTGGTGAGCTTAGCTCTCTTGTGCTCTGTGCATATGCCCTGAGCTTAACTCCGGCCCCCTGAAGCTGAGAGTTCAAGCTACAGCTGAGGTTTCCAAGTATGTTGCATGCCCATCCATACTCACTTGATGTCAACTGGGTTGGTTGACATCAAGTGACCCGTTGAATTAGCTACCCCGCTACTTTCTTTGGTGTATAACCTCTGAGCATTGGAATCTGTTGGCATTTTACTGTTGTGCTCATAAGTCTGTTGTGCTCATATTCTTGTGCTTGGCCTGACCAATCTCATAATCTTACTCATCTGTTGAGCTCATAAGTCTGTCCTGTGCTGTACACACATTGCATTGTGCAGAGCTGTGTCAATCTTGTGAGTCTGTGCTAAGCTGCAAGCACTAAGCTGTGCTAATCTCTGCTAATCTGAAGCCCACATAAGCCTGTGCAACTGGGCTTTATACCAAAGCCAGCCCACAATAAACCAAACCAGCCCATAATGAACCAAACTGAGCAGCTGGGCTGCATAAGCTGAAGCCCACTTACTAGGCTTAGCATTCTGAACTTTCAGCCCGCATAAGCCATACTGCTGGGCTGTACACACATCTGTTTAACATCATTTAGGCTAGAACCCAATTTCACTAGGTTTACCACACCCACTGGGCTAACTGAACCCAAACCTGGGCTGCAACCAAACTGAAGCCCAATAAACCAAATCAAATCCCAATAAACCAAAACCCACATAAACCAAACTAAACCCAATAAACCAAACTGAGCCCACTACAACCGGGTTTTGAGTTCAATTTGAGTGCTAAATCATGTCCGGATTTTGGTATGCAACTGGGATACAAACAAATCCATTAGAGAGCTTGCTTACGGGCATGCTTCACAGTATGAACTCCCCACATACCATAGTGATTTTAGGGAATTTTATGAGCCTTCTCAGGGCCCCGACTTCACATACCCTAATCATTATGAGCACATGTATCATCCACCACAGGTTGAAAATGAACAACTTTCTCATACCCAGTCATCACTTCTAGATCAATTAGAAGCTCAAGTATTTGCTTTAGAAAGGCAATTACATGAGCAATCTGTCGAATCTAATCCCCCTAGGCACTATGCAATGTATACTTGTACCTTATGTGGTAGCTTAGACCACCTGTGAGAACTGCTACATTTTACATGAGTTTAGGCAGTCTAGGGAAATCCATGATAATCAAATGTACGAATTGTCTAGAAGTGACTATGACCATGCACACATGCATCATCCATCACAGTGGGAAGTTGAACAATGTTATACTCCCCCAACTCCTTGTATGCAATCACTAATGGAAGAACCCATAGATATACTTGGATGGAAAACATTGCACGAGCATCCCTTCTCTAGTGAACCCTGTGCACAACCATATAATGATCATTCATATGAAACAAGGATACCCACTATTGAAGATTCTCCTTCCATTGAACAGTGTTACATGTTCTTAAAGATGAACCTTCTTCATTTAGAAAATGAAGAATGGAAGGAATCTCCTGATAAGATGTTTGTTGTCCCTAATAAAGAAAATTTTGAAAATAGTGTTTCTCTTCCTACTCATGTAACTAACACTGAATATGAACCTAATCTAGAGGTAAATGAGTACACTAGAAATGCTACAATTTTGAATGGGGAGATGAATTTTTGTCATGATGATGATGATGATGAATATGAAGAGCATGTGTATTTTGAAAATGTAGTAGAATCTTTAGGTTCAGAGACGTTAGGCGTCTCTTCTGTGAACCCTATGAATGATGCTTCTTCTAATATTCATACATGTGATGCTGATTTGGGGCCTGTGAAAGTGTTTTGTGAAAATGAGCATGATTTACCTTCTTTTGACTTTAGGAAAGTGTGTGATGGTGCAAATGATTTTATCCATGAAAACAACTTAGATGTACCTAACCTCTCTCCTAAGTCACAGATTGAAACTCCTCCACCAAACCTAGGTGTAGTTTGTCACAAAATTGCAAAACCAACTTTTCTAAAAATGCCTAATTTAGGCCTAGAGCTTTGTGCTTCCCAAGTCCTCTTGGACTATTTTGCATCAAAGTATAACACCTTTAGGGAACCAAACTTGGAATGTGTATGTCTGTCTGTTATTAGCAAAACTCATTTTGAGTTAGACCTTTTGCATGATGTACCTTTAAATTTGCAAGATTTTGTGCTCTCAAACACACCTGTTGACAAGTTTAGGTTTGGGGGAAACTCATTCCCATACACAGTCTTACTTGCACTTTCATTTTATATTTGTGTAAGACTGTTGATGTTTGTACATATTTTCTATTGGGTTGATCCTCAACTCTTTAGATTGTTAGTATATGGTGAATTTTCATTGTATATAATCCAGTAGGACTTATTAAATTTTCTTTTCTTGAAACGGTTGAGTCTTCTTGTGCATATTTTGTGCTAATCCGATATGATATGTTGGATTCTAGCCTTGATTAATGAAGCTCTAACCGTGCTTCCGCCGACATCCGGTAATCTCTTCCCTTTTCTCTACTCAACTTAGTTCTCATGATATGTGACTGTTTAAATTTTTCCTATCTGTTGACACATTGAGGACAATGTTTGATTTAGGTTTGGGGGTACATTTGCATTTGCATATAGAGTTTTTAGTCTTTTTATTTTACTTCACTTTAAAAAAAAAAAAAAAAAAAAAAAAATTAAACTCTTTTTGTAAAAACCTCCAACTTTTAGAGATTTTAGAGTCACTAGAATGCTTCTAGCTATGTTTACATAGAGAATCTGACCGAAATATCAGAAGTTAGAAGTACCGGAGAACACAATCGGGTTTCTTAGTTGATTAGAGCGTTAAAGTTGGATTTAACCATACCGGAGGGCGAATTAGGTGTTGTTTAGATATTCGGTAGTAGAATTGTGATCACCCATAGTGGAGACTACCCATTTTACATCAAGTGAGGCACCAACCTTCAATTTTTTGCAACTTTCTAGAAAAGTTGTTAGAGTGTGTGTCACCGTCGTCAATTCCGGGTAGGAATGGTGAGCTACCCAACCGCACCAATTTGGCACTACTTTTGATCTCTTGAGTGCTAGTTTTTGTCAATCATGAGGGTGACGTCTAAAGATGAAAACTCCTTCTAAATACCGATTTGCAGTTAGCATCACTCTCTCTCAATCAACAGACCCATAGAAACACATCATCGTCAGCAAGCGGAGCATCGTCAGAATATTGAAAGAAAAATTGATATAGTCCAAGGTTTACGTGCAACAAAGAAAAAGAAAAGAAAATAGGATGAGAATTAATAAAATTTATAAAATCAAGACAATACAAGTTGTGGAAAAAGCGAGTGACAAAGTCCTTTGTCCATGGAGTTAGTTGTTTCATTATTTGTATTTTTATTTTCACTTTTTGTAAGTTTAAAAAATTAAAAAAAAATAATATTGTAGTTTATTTTTGCTACCACCATGGTAAAGAAGAGTTCAAAAAGAAAAATCCAAACAACAAGGAATTTGAGTAGAAAAGTTAAAAATTGTCAAGTTTTGTGAAGTTTAGAAGTTCGTCATCAACAATTAAAGACCGAAGACCGAAGATTGAAGACGTTTCTATGGTTTCTATGAGAGATTGATGTTAATTGCCGATCGGGTGAGAAGTGAGTGAGTACTCCCACCCCTTGCTAATGGTTGATTTCCTTTCTTAGAGATCATCGAGAAAAAGATTCTTTTTGTCCACATTGTGGAGTCTCGAGAAATTATTTCGGAAGGTTATCCTTCTTACCTACAACGTGTGCGGGATTTCTCTGTTTATTCCGCTGCACACATGAGAGACTAAAAGCGATCTTTTTGAGTGCAATTATCATAAAACCCTAATAGTGAGGCGAAGTCGATGCTTATGATCACAATCGAATCCGAATTCTTTCATATGGTATGGTTACTTCTCGCTCAACTCTTAAGGATGAGAATGCGTTCTTTGGTAGTTCTAACTTCATGTTACTAGCTTCCAGAAACTCTAAGTCCTCGTAGCTTCTTGGAGGCTTGAGACTCTTTTACACTACGAAGTTGGAGAAGGTTTTGTGGGTACACCTCTGGTAAACCCTCACGAGACTACAACTCGTCCACTAGGGACACCTAGGGGTTTAAAGGCTTAGTGCATACGCTAAATGCATTCGAGAGACTGCGACGGGGTATAGTTAGGATTTCTTATTTTCTGTTTCACTTGAGGACAAGTAAAATTGGGTTTGGGGGTATTTGATGAGTGCCAAATAGTGCATATTTATACACCTTTTATTGGCATTTTGCTCATCTTTTGTGCTTAGAAATCAGATATTATCCCAAATTTTGTGTTTTCTTTGTTTTCAAGAATAAATATTTATATTAATTAATTTTGTATTTTTAGGTACTAAATAAAGTCCGGAGAAACTGAGGAGCCGAAAGAGCAAAGAATTGGAGACAAGCGTCTATGGAGCAGAAAGCCAAAGCCCGCGCGCGCAACAGTTGCAACCCAACAAGTAGTAACTCATCTACAAGACATGGGCTTGAGCTAGAGCTACCGGATCCGAACCCGCTCATCCCGAGCCGTTAAGATCTTTACTCGCCACATCCTACGCTCGCTCCGACTTCCTCATCATATCTTGATGCGCTCGCTCAACACCAAAACACTCCGAATCTTCCTCAGCCATTGAGATCTTCCACTGCCACGATCCAACGCTCGCTCTTACGTTCTCATCAAATATCGATGTCTCTGCCTCACAACGAAACGACCTAACCCTATACCCTCTCGACCAACTCCCTCATTTTCTTCTCCATCTTCTCTTTCCCCTCATCCCGACAATTTGCAGAGACCCATCCCCCTTCTTCCCCGACCAGTCACTGATGAGTGCCAAATAGTGCATATTTATACACCTTTTTATTGGCATTTTACTCATCTTTTGCGCTTAGAAATCAGATATTATCCCAGATTCTGTGTTTTCTTTGTTTTCAAGAATAAATATTTGTATTAATTAATTTTGTGTTTTTAGGTACTAAATAAAGTCCGGAGAAACTGAGGAGCCAAAAGAGAGAAGAATTGTAGTCAAGCATCTATGGAGCGACCAAAGCCAAAGTGGCCGAAAGCGCTTGATTGCAACCCAACAAGTAGCAACGCATTTACAAGACATGGGCCCAAGCTATCCAAGACCCGCGACCCGGATCCGAGCCCGTTCAACTCCGAGCCATTGAGATTTCTTTCTCCCACATCCAACGGTCGCTGCCTCCATTCCATCAAAGTCTTGATGCTCCGCTCCATGACAAATCACCTCGGTTCTCCCTCGACAGTTCGGATCTTCTCGGCTAGATCCCTCGCTCGCGATGCCTTCCCATCGACACTTCGCTATGCCCGCTCAACACCCAAACCACCTAACCCTATACCCATCGACTACAGCTCATTTCTCGTCTTCTCCTTCTCTTTCTTCCCTTCACCCGACAGAAACCTCTGCATCTCTTCTCCACCCGACCAAAAATGGCGAGCTCCATCTCCTGCCATTGACAACTCGCCACCACCTCCATCCGACACCAACAACATCACAGTCTTCAACTCCGCCACCCTAAGCTCTATTTATCTCTCACATAGCTTCTCTCTCAAACCACGAGGCTATGTAAGAGATAAATATAACTAGGGTTTGATTAACGAGATCGACTCGGAGCCGCAGGACGAGAGGGAACAAGGGATTGAGGAGGCGACTAGAAATGGGGTTTGCCTTTATTTTCTATTTTGTTTCGATTTTGAAGAAATTAGGGTTAGGGTTTTATGTTGCATGTATAAATTGAAGTGGTCTGTGTATGTAGAAGGGGATGCCTGGGTTAGCCAGAGCGTCAATTAGGGTTTAATTCTGTGTTCTTTGTTATTTTATCATGTTCTAATTTAGTTGCAAGGGTTTCATTGAAACCCTAATTCTCTGTTTTGTTTTTAACTCTGTGACTGTTCTTGAGTACTTGATGTTATCAATTGTCTTCAATACTAAATACCCAATGCTTTTCTCTCACAGTGTATACCAATGCCATGGATGCACTGTAGTTAGGTCACAACTGTGTTGAGTGTATTGCAGCTCAACCTTAGATACAAATCTTGATTCCCTTGACTAGTTGTACTTAATTAGACAACTCACTGCTCTGGAGTCGGCACTTTAGCCTGTTATTAGAAGCATTACGGGGAGAGATAGGTGGTGGAATTGATTTTGCCCTTATCATTCACGGGACAACAAGAACCTTAACTTAGTTAATCACACAATAGGAGTTAGAGGTGAATTTGAACACCTTAGCATTCCCTTGTCCTTTTGTGTACCTTAGTTTAGAGTCACAATTACATCTCAGTAGTATCGGCACAAAAACCTCAATATTGTCTCATTTGTTACCTTGTTACTCATTAGAATTCAGTTTAGAGCAAGCCTTAGATCACACTAGAGCACCACAAGTCTCTGTGGTTCGACCCGTACTTGCCGCATCTCCGATAGACGCCGTGCACTTGCGGTTATCACTGTAGGTCATAATATAAATACACATCTCGAGGCCTACCAAGTTTTTGGCGCCATTCTGGTGGACTTAGCGTGTGCCCTGTGATTTTGGCTTGACTTCTTGTTTTCAACTATCCCCGTACATATTTACTTTTTTCTTTGTTTTTAGTCCTTTGCTAGTATAACTTAGCTTAAATTCTTTCCTATTTTACATTTTTTACACTCTGTCATTGCATCTGTAGTTTCCTATTGTTCTTGCATAAGTGCATATCTGTGTTCTCCTAGTGCATTCTTGCATAACCTAGCTTAACCTCTACATCTTTGCATCTTTACACATCGCATACGTAACTTAGTGCACATCGCATCTGCATCTGCATCTTGAGCATCTTGCTCCATTGCTTTACATCGGCATCTCTTAGTGCACATCTGCATCTCTTAGTGCACATACGCATCTCTTAGTGCACATCGCTACACATCGCATCATGTAATGCGGTGTTTGCTTCTCATCTTTGCAAATCTTTGCTCCATTGCTTTAAACTGTGTAATTTTTGAGAACTGAGATTTCTCTCTTGAGCCAACAGGTGCATGCTACCTATGTTGCAGAAGCTGGGCAAGGCCAAAGAAAGGAAGATAAGGTGCAACTGAGCAAGCACTGCGACTTGTAGGTGAGTGGTGCCTTGACCTCTGAAACACACATATGCTAGCTGAGAGTACTATGATATTACACTATTACGCTAAATACGTGCTTTTGTCTTTGATAAGCCGGTAAATCTGTGTGAGACCTTGTTGTGTCTTAGTACCTTGTGTGCCTGATCTTACATTGGTTAGCTTTGGTAGTTTGTAATTGAGCAAGCCTTGCTCTGTAGACCCTGAGCTCAACTGCGAAAACCGTAAACTCCATCTGCCCTGTGACCTGAACATATTGATAACTGAGCATAACCCTGTAAATTGCATACCTGAGATTGTAAGCCACTGTGATGCATGCTATAACCTGTGTTAGGTAGTACACACATCCTGAGCATCTTTGTTTGCGCACCTGTGTGCCTTGTGTGAGACATTTGCGCGCCTGTGACCTTATTGACATCTGCCCTGGTGAGCCAAGTTGTGCGGACCCCCTGCATCTGCTTTGCGACTTGTGCATAAGCCCGAGTTTTGAGCTCGGTTGACCTCACTAAGCTTGATGTGATTGTGCTAGCATTGTGTGTTTGCTGATTTGCTACATCGGTGAAATCTAAAACCATTGTCTTGAGCTATTAACCTCACGATACACGAACGCAATGTGTGTGTGCATACCTTCTTTGTGAGTGCACCTCAACTGAATATATTGACCACTTTGTGGCATGTAAGTGCGTGTAGAAAAGCTAAAATACTTCATCTGCTTTTACATCTCTGCATCTGTTGCACCTCAGCTACACATTGCTCTGCCAGTATTGTGATATTTTGGAGAATTAGTGTCTACCTGTGTTGTGCAAGCTAGCCCTGTGTGTTGAGCTGCACTTAAGCACATCTTTGTGTCACTTCAAAGACTGACTATACTGTGTAATCACTACCAGCAATGACAAGCACCCTTGTGTGTCTAACTTTGAGAGTTTAGGTGCCAATTTTTGTGAAATTATGCTTCCATGTGTTGTATAGCAACAAAGAGCACAACTCTTAGGGTTGTCTTTGTGAACACAACTTTGTGCACAATTGCTCGGTCTCCTGTGTGTTCAATTGCAAATTTGTGCTCAGCCTGACCTAACTTGCCCTGAAATACCTGTGTTGTGCACATAATCTTGCTTATGCTGTTCTGTGAGCTTAGTCTGTGACAGTTAAGTGAAGTCAACTGAGTGAGTTGACTCCACAGAAACTGTGAGCTATCCTTGCCTGTGGAGCCTGGTGAAAGATCTGGTGAAAAGCTTGTGAATCTGTGTGGTCTGTGAGCCAACCTGTTGAACCCCTTATGCATGCTTGATCTTACCTTGAACCCTGTTTGAATTTGTGCTACCTTGTGGGTGTTTATTTGCTGGCCTGTGCTGTGAGTTGCTGGCCTGCACTTAGAGGTGCACTTAGAGAGTTCTTTGGCTTTGTCTTGTGAATTACGGGGGATGTCTTTGTTGTAAGCTTCCTGTACAACTTGCCCCATTATTATTGTTCTTGTGCTTATTTTCTTGTGTTGTCCTTGCTCTGGGCAACTCAATTTGTGCTTTAATCCTGCACAAAAACTTGACCTATGCACATAACCCTCTCTTAACACTGCACTGAGTTGCCAGCTGCTGGCCAAACTGCACCCTGCACAAGTTGCACTTGGCTGTGCAATAGACCAAAGTTCTCATACACTAGGTTTCCTTTGGGCTGTGCAACAACATTCATCCCACATAAGCCACAAAGCTGGGCTGCACTTGTTCATCTAACTTGGGCTCTGCAACAACTAGGTTCTACACAACCACTAGGCTTAAACCAAACTCAAGCCCACCTAACTTAGCCTTCTTAGTTGGGCTGTGCAAGACTGAGGCCCACAAAACCAAAACCCACATAAACCAAACTTTCCCAACAAAACCAAATGAAACCCAATAAACCAAACTAATCCCACCAAAACCAAACTTAGTCCACTTCAACTGGGCTTTGAGTTCAATTTGAGTGCTAAATCATGTCAGGATTTTGGTCTGCATCTGGGGATGGAAACAAATCCATTAAAGAGCTTTCTTACGGGCACGCTTCACAATATGAACCCCCCACATACCATAGTGATTTTAGGGAATTTTATGAGCCTTCTCAGGGCCTTGACTTCACATACCCTAATCATTATGATCACATACATCATCCATCACAGGTTGAGAATGAACACTCTCCTCATACCCAGTCATCACTTCTCGATCAATTAGAAGCTCGACTATCTGCCTTAGAAAGGCAATCACATGAGCGATCTGTCAAATCTAATTCCCCTAGGCAATATGAAATGCATGCTTGCACCTTATGTGGTGGCTTAGACCACCCTGCTGAGTACTGTTATATTTTGCATGATTTTAGGCAGTCTAGGGAAAACCATGATAATCCAATGTACGAAGTGTCTAGAAGTGACTATGCTGGCAACTATTGGGACCATAATCAACCTGCACACATGCATCATTCACCACAGTGGGGAGATGAACAATTTTATACTCCCCCAACTCCTAGTTTGCAATCAACAATGGAAACACTCATGGAGCAAAATGCTAGGCTTGAAATGAATGCAATGCATGACCATCCATATAGCAACATGTCTGAATTTCCATTCTCTAGTGAACCTCATGCACAACCATACAGTGATTATCCATATGAGGAATGCATACCCACTAGTGAAGACTCTCCTTCAATAGAACAACTCAAGATGATTCTCCAACGGATTGAGTTACAAAATGATAGGATTGAAAATAGTGTTTCTAGTCTTACTCATGCAACTAACATTGAATATGAACCTAATCCAGAGGTAGATGAGTACACTAAAAATACTACAATTTTGAATGGAGAGATGAATTCTTGCTATGATGATGATGATGATGAATATGAAGAGCATGTGTATTTTGAAAATGTAATAGAATCTTTAGGTTCAGAGACATCAAGTGTCTCTTCTGTGAACCCTATGAATGATGCCTCTTCTGATATTCATGCATGTGATGTTGATGTGGAACCTGTGGATTTGTTTTGTGGAAATGAACATGATTTACCCTCTTTTGACTTTAGGAAAGTGTGTGATGGTACAAATGATTTTAAAAATGAAAATAACTTAGATGTACCTAACCTCTCTCCTGAGTCACAAATTGAAACTCCTCCACCAAACCTAGGTGTAGTTTGTCACAAATTTGCAAAACCAACTTTTCTAAAAATGCCTAACTTAGGCCTAGAACTTTGTGCTTCCCAAGTCCTCTTGGACTATTTTGCATCAAAGTATAACACTCTTAAGGAGCCACAGTTGGAAATTGTATGTCTGCCTGTAATTAGCAAAACTCATTTTGAGTTAGACCTTTTGCATGATGTACCGTTAAAATTGCAAGATTTTGTGCTCCCAAACACACCCGTTCACAAGTTTAGGTTTGGGGGAAGCTCATTCACATACACAGTCTTACGTGCACTCTCATATTATATTTGTGTAAGGCTGTTAATGTGTGTACATATTTTCTATTGGGTTGATCCTCAACTCTTTAGACTGTTGGTTTATGGTGAATTTTCATTGTATATATCCAGTAGGACTTGTTAAATTTTTCTTTCTTACATCGGTTGAGTCTTCTTGTGCATATATTGTGCTAATCCGATATGATCACCATGAGAATGTTGGATTTTGCCTTGATTAATGAAGCTCAACCTTGCTCCTGCCGACATCCGGTAATCTCTTTCCTTTTCTTTTATCAGCAAAGTTCTCATGGTACGTGAATGTTTAAATTTTTCCTATCTGTGACACATTGAGGACAATGTTTGATTTAGGTTTGGGGGTGCATTTGCATTTAGAGTTTTTAGTCTTTTATTTTACCTTTTATTAAAAAAAAAAAAAAAAATCAAAAAAAAAACTCTTTTGTAAAAACCTCCAACTTTTAGAGATTTTAGAGTCACTAGCATGCTTCTAGCTATGTTTACATAGAGAATTTTTCCGACCGAAATAACGAAGTTAGAAGTCTTAGGAGAACACAATCGGGTTTCTTAGTTGATTAGAGCGTTAAAGTTGGATTTAACCATACCGGAGAGGCGAATTAGGTCTTGTTTAGATATTCGGTAGTAGAATTGTGATCACCCATAGTGGAGACTACCCATTTTACATCAAGTGAGGCACCAACCTTCAATTTTTTGCAACTTTCTAGAAAAGGCTGTTAGAGTGTGTGTCACCGTACATCAATTCGGGTAGGAATGGTGAGCTACCCAACTTCGCACCAATTTCGGCACTACTTTTGATCTCTTGAGTGCTAGTTTTTGTCAATCATGAGGGTGACGTCTAAAGATGAAAACTCCTTCTAAATATCGATTTGTAGTTAGCATCACTCTCTCTCTCAATCAGCAGACCCATAGAAACACATCATCGTCAGCAAGCGGAGCATCATCGGAATATTGAAAGAAAAATTGATATAGTCCAAGGTTTATGTGCAACAAAGAAAAAGAAAAGAAAATAGGATGAGAATAAATAAAATTTATAAAATCAAGACAATATAAGTTGTGGAAAAATTGAGTGACAAAGTCCTTTGTCCATGGAGTTAGTTGTTTCACTATTTGTATTTTTATTTCCACTTTTTGTAATTTAAAAAAAAAAAAAAAATCAAAAAAATTGTAGTTTATTTTTGCTACCACCATGGTAAAGAAGAATTTAAGAAGAAAAATCCAAACAACAAGGAAATTGAGTAGAAAAGTTAAAAATTGTCAAGTTTTTGTGAAGTTTAGGAGTTCGTCATCAACAATTGAAGACCGAAGACCGAAGAGTGAAGACGTTTCTATGGTTCTTATGAGAGAGTGATATTAATTGCCGATCGGGTGAGAAGTGAATGAGTACTCCCACCCCTTGCTAATGATTGATTTCCTTTCTTAGAGATCATCAGAAAAAGATTCTTTTTGTCCACACTTTTGTGGAGTCTCCAGATTTTACTTCGGAAGGTTATCCTCCTTACCTACAACGTGTGCGGGATTTCTCTCTTTATTCCCCGCCTGCACACATGAGAGACTAAAAAGCGATCTTTTTGAGTGCAATTTTCATAAAACCCTAATGGTGAGGCAGAAGTTGAGACTTATGATCACAATCGAATCCGAATTCTTTCATATGGTATGGTTACTTCTCGCTCAGCACTTAAGGATGAGAATGCGTTCTTTGGTAGTTCTAACTTCATGTTACTAGCACGCAGAAACTCTATGTACTCATAGCTTCTTGGATGCTTGAGACTCTTTTACACTCTGAAGTTGGAGAAGGTTTTGTGGGTACACCTCTGGTAAACCCTCACGAGACTACAACTCGTCCACTAGGGACACCTAGGGGTTTAAAGGCTTAGTGCATACGCTAAATGCATTCGAGAGACTGCGACGGGGTATAGTTAGGATATCTGATTTCTGTTTCACTTGAGGACAAGTAAAATTCAGGTTTGGGGGTATTTGATGAGTGCCAAATAGTGCATATTTATACACCTTTTTATTGGCATTTTACTCATCTTTTGCGCTTAGAAATCAGATATTATCCCAGATTCTGTGTTTTCTTTGTTTTCAAGAATAAATATTTGTATTAATTAATTTTGTGTTTTTAGGTACTAAATAAAGTCCGGAGAAACTGAGGAGGCAAAAGAGAGAAGAATTGGAGTCAAGCATCAATGGAGCAGAAAGCCAAAGCCCGCGCGCGCAACAGTTGCAACCCAACAAGTAGCAACGCATTTACAAGACATGGGCCCAAGCTATCCAAGACCCGCGACCCGGATCCGAGCCCGTTCAACCTGAGCCATTGAGATTTCTTTCTCCCACATCCAACGGTCGGTGCCTCCATTCCATCAAAGTCTTGATGCTCCCGCTCCACAGCAAATCACCTCAGTTCTCCCTCGACCGTTCGGATCTTCTCCAGCTAGATCCTACGCTCGCTGATGCCTTCCCATCGACACTTCGCTGTGCCCGCTCAACACCCAAACCACCTAACCCTATACCCATCGACTACGGCTCATTTCTCGTCTTCTCCTTCTCTTTCTTCCCTTCACCCGACAGAAACCTCTGCATCTCTTCTCCACCCGACCAAAAATGGCAGAGCTCCGTCTCTCGCCGCCTGAAAACTCCGCCACCACCTCCATCCCTGACACCAACAGCATCACAGTCTTCAACTCCGCCACCCTAAGCTCTATTTTTTCTCTCACATAGCTTCTCTCTCAAACCCTGAGGCTATGTAAGAGATAAATATAACTAGGGTTTGATTAGCAGATCGACTCAGAGCCGCAAGGACAGAGGGAACAAGGGATTCAGAGGCGACTAGAAATGGGGTTTGCCTTTATTTTCTATTTTGTTTCGATTTTGAAGAAATTAGGGTTAGGGTTTTATGTTGCATGTATAAATTGAAGTGGTCTGTGTGTATGTAGAAGGGGATGCAGGTTGCCAGAGCGTCAATTAGGGTTTAATTACGTGTTCTTTGTTATTTTATCATGTTCTAATTTAGTTGCAAGGGTTTCATTGAAACCCTAATTCTCTGTTTTGTTTTTAACTCTGTGACTGTTCTTGAGTACTTGATGTTATCAATTGTCTTCAATACTAAATACCCAATGCTTTTCTCTCACAGTGTATACCAATGCCATGGATGCTGTTGTAGTTAGGTCATTGTGTTGAGTGTATTGCAGCTCAACCTTAGATACAAATGCTGATTCCCTTGACTAGTTGTACTTAATTAGACAACTACTGCTCTGGGTCAGCACTTTAGCTGTTATTAGAAGCATTACAGGGAGAGATAGGTGGTGGAATTGACACCCTGCCCTTATCATTCACAGGACAACAAGAACCTTAACTTAGTTAATCACACAATAGGAGTTAGAGGTGAATTTGAACACCTTAGCATTCCCTTGTCACTGTGTACCTTAGTTTAGAGTCACAATTACATCTCAGCCGTATCGGCACAAAAACCTCAATATTGTCTGTTGTTACCTTGTTACTCATTAGAATTCAGTTTAGAGCAAGCCTTAGATCACACTAGAGCACCACAAGTCTCTGTGGTTCGACCCGTACTTGCCGCATCTCCGATAGACGCCGTGCACTTGCGGTTATCACTGTAGGTCATAATATAAATACACATCTCGAGGCCTACCAGTCACCGCCTGCAAAACCACCACCTCCATCACCTCCTGGCACTAGCCGCACCACCACCACAACTTTCTTCACCAACTCCTAAATATCTTTCCCTCTCTGTCATAGCTTCTCACCCTAGGAGCTAAGATTGAGATAGAGTGAATTAGGGTTAGTAGTTCACAGTTGGGAGAAAATCGAAGCAAGGAAAACTCAGAACTGAATTGACAAGAGAGATGACTGAATCAGAGAGTATGGGTGAGAGAAATTTTATTTTAATTTTCTGTTTTTAAAATAAATTAGGGTTTTTAGTTTTTGATTGTTGCATGTATAAATAGAAGCTGTAGAAGATATTTTTGGGCATGCCTGGGCTAGCCAGAGCACCATTGTAGAGTAATTTGTGTTATTTTTAGTTTAATTATGTTCTAAGTTCTTATAAAGGGTGTTGTTGAAACCCCTGATAATATGCTAATGAATTCATCTTCTTTTTATTGTTCTTGTTATGCTTCATTGTCTTAGAATGATTTAGCTATTTGAGCACATGACCCTGTGATAGAGTGTACTGTAAGAAGACACTCTATTCTAGGGGTGAGTGTGTAAGATTAGTCAAGACATTATCTTGGTGTTCTTCCCTGGAATGAACCAAGAATATAACTTGATTAGGAACTGCCTCAGCATAGGTTCAGGTGGTGGATTCACCACCCTGGTACTCTACTATTTACTTCCTTGCCTTAGAATTAGAGTCACTACAACTTAGCCGTATCGGCACAAAACCCCTGTGTTACACATTACCACCTGAAATTCAGTTTAGGAAGCCTTAGATCAAATCATAGCACCACAAGTCCGTGTGGGATCGACCCGTACTTGCCACGTCTCCGATAGACGCCGTGCACTTGCGGTTATCACAAGTAGGCTAAAATATAAACCCCTTTCCAGGCCTACCAGAATACGCAAGGAGAACTCAAATGATATAGTCCTGGGGTATGTTGATATTTACTTTCATTAAATATGGTCTAATTAAATACTATTATATCTAATTAACAACAAAATGATTAAATATGGTCTAATTTTAATTAACAACATTTACAACAAAGGGTCTAATTTGATTGCTCGATGGATGGATTGGTTAAGTAGCTCCAGATGTTATGTGTTCAAGTCACAGCAAAGGTAAAGATATATTTTTTCCTTTTTTTGGTTTTAAGGGTGTATATGACTATTGGGCTGGGAAAAAAAAGGCCCCCGGCAGGGCTAGGTCATGTGCGGTCGTACGGCCTCAGGCCCGGCTCTGTCACCAAGCTAAACAAAAGTATCAAGCAAATTTTGTAACATTAAAATATTGATAATTGGATCAATATGAAAAATATTGATGCTTAGTCTTAATCAGAATTATCTTCTAAGCAAAGTATGAAACCCTAATTTTGGCAAGTGATGGATTCAGGAGATGGAGGAATGTCCAATATGTGTAGAGACGTCGACTATCCAATAGGCATGAGAACCGGTTATTGGTGGTGGTGAGACCGGCTAGGCGGTGTACGAAGGATTGTCCAATTGACTAATCACATGGAGGATTAATACAATGAATGATTAATCAAATAAATAATTAATTAATGAGTGTTTGGGACCGCATAGGATACGGGCATGATGGTGTACGGGCCACCATGTCGACGTTTTTCTACTCTGAGATTTTTGATAATTTTTTGATGGTCATTCGAGTATTATTTTATATGTTCACAAGAGTTTGATCTTGACTGAAATACTTAATTTCGCTTGGGTGAGCAAGTATTTGCTTGAACGTCCAATATTTATAAATATTAAAATAATAATACTTTAATATATTTATTGGTGAAAAACCTAACGGATACGGGACCATTTGATTTGTAGACCATATGGTGAATTAAGAAGAGTTTGCTTGACTGAGGAAGTCATGGATTAAGGAAATAATAATAAAATAAAAGGCAAAAAAAAGAAGGGATCGGCCACGACAACGGCGACATGGCTAGCCGGTGGGCTTGGTCCCGCGCAATCCATGTTTTTGGATGCTTGTTCGAGCATCATTACTAAATACACCCACATTATTTTCTCGGTGGTGGACCGTATACCCGAAAGGTGAATATTCACTACTAATCCGTGGGATTCAGCATGTAAAAGCCATAGATTGAAGTAATAAAATATTATGGTGAAGATATAGTATTGTTTAGGAAATCGGTTGATGAATATAGCGTTAGAATTAATTAATTAGTCGCCCTATACTAGAAGGCAATCTTTCTATGAGCATTAAATTGATTTGAGAATCGAGGTATGAGATGGTAGAAGCATAGTACTCATCCTGAATATTCGTTCTGCATAGCCAGGGAAAACTTGGAGGGAAATTGTTATCAACACTAGTGTAATCTTGAAGATCTTATCGCTTTATACTAGTGGTCAATCCATCCAGGAGTCGTCCAATCATTGAGATTATATACATATGTATTCTATATAGTCAGGGAACACCTGAGACATCCTGAAGACGTATAGCTCTATACTAGTGGACAATCCATCTATGAGTTGTCCAATCATTAAGATTCTATGCTAAAGTATATATATGCATAATATTGAAAGCTCAATCGAGGGACTTTAATATTGTTTGTATATTTATGCTCGGAAGAGGTTACATAATCATTCGAAGATCATCGGAACAAGAACTTTCATGTCTAAATTATAATTTTATAATTTTAGGCTTTGTCGAAAATCCACCATCATATTAAGTCCTCTGCTTAGTGAGGGATAGTCATGTTCTCAGTAAGCACTGGATGATGATTTTACTAATTATATATGAAATAATTAATTGAACTTAGTCGTTAGATATTTTAAGAGGAACTTCAATCCACATTCCAATGATGTTAAGTAATCGTCTGACGAGCAATGATTAATTGGAATAGTGATCCTGACAGTATGACAGAGCATCATCTGGAGAGCATAAGTTGATGAAGCACGGATGATTAGGACGGTGGAAGTACCAATTTTGCATTGTTTAGCACTCGTGGGACCGCTGCTCCAAAGAGGAAATTCTTGTTCCACCATGAAGTTGGTCTTTTAAGCACCAATTATGTAATCACCAATTTTCAGTGAAATGGCTTTCATTGTTACCCTAACTCCCCAAATGGTTGCGGAGGACCCAAATAAGTCTTCATCTTGCATCATCTTCATAGGTACATAAACTCGTCACTTGATGGTTGAATGGATGAAAATCTGTGTGTATAAATGAGGAATTTCATCATAATTCGTCATCAGAAAATTCAGAAATTAAGTCTTTGTTTAAAATGTTGTAAAATCTTCGTACAATGTCTGTTATTGATTATTTACCCTAATATTTTGATGCCATGAGATTAAATATCTGGATCAAATTATTTTTTGAGTTTTGAACTCGTTTGTAGCCTCAAATTGATGAAACAGTAGGAAAAAGAGGGGGTCTAACAACCTCACCCAATATTTTGTTTAGGCAATCTATATGGACAAACTCCAATATAATTCCAAGAGAATCAACTAGACAGTCAAACTCAATCAATGGAAATATCCAAGAGTTATATCTTTGTTTTACAATGTAATCAGTAAATCAAACAGATAGAAATCCGCGAGCCTGATTATTATGTGAAACAACTTGAACGGTACCAAAGACCAATGTTCAAGGGTCAATCAATTTATATCAACAACCAAAGGTTGGATTATCTAATTGATTGAACTACGCACAACCTGTGATATTTCAATTTTGTAATTTCTTTATTGTTCTTTTTCTCAATTTTTATTAAAACATATCAAATTAATAAGTTCTTACATAACAGGCAAGCGAGCAACAAGCTGCGCCGCAAGCCCTTTTTGAATTCCAAAGCCTATCCTTTTAAAAACAAACTCTCTTGAACCAGGGTTCATGACATTACTGTGCATGACTTTATGGACTCTCTTGAATAGTCCAACTGCTTCTGGAGCCAAAAACTCAAAAGTATCAAAAGCAAAGGGGATAAAAGCGTGTCCATTATCAATACATGCTTTCTCATGCTTCGCTATCTTACCCGAGGACCCTCGGCGCGCTTGGCCAACTGTAAAAGTGTATCGATTCCAATGCCTACTAGCGGAGAAACCCTAGGTGAGTTCAACACATGCGTGTTTTCCATTAGCCCATCCAAAAATAAGAACGTCGCTGGATGAGTGTGGATCTCCCCTCTAGTGGGTTTGTCAAAAAGTTGACAGCCGCTTCTTTCTTTGCGGAAATACCCGCTTGCCATAATACATCATATAAAGTATCTCTCACATGATCATGTCTATATTTAAAACCAGGATATACCTTACAATGGACTGCATGTTCCCCATATGTGTCTAAGCATCCTGTGAAACAAGCAGGGCAGCGTGAATCTGAAGGGTATAAAGGGATCATTAACTTGTACTTAAGGAAGTAACGGTATTCCACGGGTGACATCTTCTGTCCAAGGCCCTCAATCGGAATAGCGAGAATAAAGTTTTGGGAATGCATTGTTCGCAAACAAGCAAAGACAGCTTTCTGCCTGTCTGATAACTTGTAAACTCGATCCATGTCTTTAACCACTTTACAAAAAGAACACTCGCCAGGTTGCTTTGTGCTTTAAGGGGGCGGTTGAATCAGCTAGCGCTTGAAATTTGAATTATATGAAATGACCAAAAATAAATCTCTAAATCGAGTGCGTGTGATACGCGTGCAAAGATATCGACAGATAAACATGCACAGATCTCGATGTTTTGCATCTTTTCTTGTGCCCGTGCGATCCACGAAATGGCATCAAAAAGACCAACGGACTCTTTGCCGTCCATGCCACATAAGCAGTGAAATCCGAGTTTGAGGCCACACAAACAAGCACGACTTATAAAAGGTATATTGATTAAATATTCTTGGTTTTGAACCCTTCAAAAATACCTCTATCACAATATAAATATACCCTCTTCTTATATATAAAGCTTATCCTCTTAAAAATAAACTATTTTAGTAATTTATTACACATAACTTCTTCTTTTTTTTCCAAAAAGCAACAATTTTTATCTCAATCACTCCACCACCGCCTCCAACTCCACCGACGGCAATTCATCATCACCGCCACTCCACAACCATCACCAACTCCACCACTTCACAACCATCACCAACATTCCTCCACCACAACTCATCGTCACCACCGCAACCGCAATTGCTACCACCATCTCCTCCAAATCCACCACCGTTGCCGCTAAGTTGATAACAAAATTGAAAATTTAGAAATAAGTTAGGTCCAGATTTTTGTATCAAAACCGAAGTTGATCCGGATTTTCGTATCAACAACCGAAGTTGACACTAAATTTTGGTGTCAACAACCGAAGTTGATATTATATCTGGTGTCAACAACCCAAGTTTTTAAAAAATTGAAAACTCGGAAATTAGTTAGGTCAAGATTACGTGTCAACAACCCAAGTTGACACCAAAATCTGGTATCAACAACAAAAGTTGATCCAAATCTGGTATCAACAACAAAAGTTGATCCCAAATCTGGTGGCACCACCACCTCCATCACCGGCATCACCACCACCACCACTTCCAGCATGTGAGATAATAAATGAAATGATTTTCATCTAAATTTTTATTAATATTGAAAGGGTATTTATATGATTCCAAATTAAATGGATTACATTTTAGAAGATGAGGGGTATAATTATTGATGGATAAGGGTATTTGTGAAATCCATGAAAATGAGGGGTATTTATACCATTTCCACATTTATAAAGGGGATATTACCAGTTCTACTAGGGGCTGATATCATTTCATCGATCCAACGGTCAGAATCGGTGGGATTTTTTTGTCCTATATGAAACGGTATCAGCCCTTAATAGGACTGGTATTCCCATATAAATCATGCAAACAAGGAGGCCACAAATTAAAAAATCAAAACTAGTGACAAAACCCCTAGGTGAACAAACTAGTGATAAGAAAAAACCGGTCATATTATTTCTACCAAATAAAAACCGTTTCAAATAAAACTGGCACAAAAACCCCAAGCCAAATAATAATGAGCAAATTTAGTTTTTGTTACTTCAAAAAAACCCAAACATACCCTTTTTAGCTTTTCTTCTTCTTCTTCTCCTCTCCTTTCTTTTCTTCTTTCTTGCGTCTCCTTCTCCCTACCACCATCACCACCAGCGACAATAGCAGATCTCCGTTGTTATCACCTGAAATTAGATCGAGACAGAGATGAAGAAGCAGAGAAGAACGACGCTGATTCAAGAGATGAAGAATTCGAGAGACGTTTTCTCTCAATCATTAGTAAATCTCGTTGCTGCTGATCGAGAAATAGATCGAGAATTGGGAGATGAGAAAAGGCTAAGATAGAGATGATGGACTTGAAACAGATTCAAGGTGGGTTGAATCTGGGATTGCAAGAAATTGGATCTGCATCTCGTATGGGGGTTGATTCAGAAATTAACTCAGAGTTGAGTTAGATTGATGTGAAGATGGGAATTAGGTTGCTGCTGGTGAAATTGAGGTTCTGACGAAGGGTTAGCTGAAATTGATGATGGGGATGAATTAAGTCTCAGAGATTCGAGGGTGTGGTATGTGCTTGAAGAGTTAGATCGAGAAACAGTGAAGGAACTGGAGATGGTGTTGATGTCACAGAGATGTTGTTGTTATTTTCCCAGGTATGTAATCCTTAAGTTTATGTTTTCATTCAGGGAAGAGGAAATGATGAAGAACAAGATGTTGGTGTTGTTGATTGGGTTGCTCTCAAATTTGGTCTGAGGTGTTGATGTTATATTGGTGATGAAATTGAATATGAACATAATTGAGATGGGTTTTGTGCTGCTACTGAGATGAGAACACAGAGAAGAAATGTGAGCAGCTGTCATTAATTGGTACTCCAGTGAAGCCGTAAACAGAGAGCAGGATATTGAACTGACAAGAGCGCAGGAATGAATGTTGAAACTGAATTGAATGACTTAAATGTATGCTAGGTTGTATTTCAGAGATGGATTTGAACTGGTTGGTAGTAATGAATGAACTTAAATGAGAGATAGCATTGACAAGAGTCAATTGATGTTGCAGTGAAGGCATTGGTGGAGATCAAGGATTATTCTTTGCTTGTTGGCTTGAGACTATCTTTGCATTTGCCGGGTGAGCTATGATTAGTGGTGGTGAAGAAATCAATTATGGTTTCATCTTATTTATGATGAAACCAAATATGGTTTCATCGTACTTATGATGAAACCAAAACTGGTTTCATCCTATTTTTAGCTACGGAGATGATGGTAGTGGTGGTTTTGGTGCCATTGGTTGTCGAAGATGTAGGTGGTATGTAGTGGTATGTAGTGATGGTAGTGGTGGTAATGATGGCGGCGCGGTGGTGGTGGTAGTTGGTCACGATGGTTGGCGGTGGTGTTGGTCGCGGTGGTTATTGGTGAAATGACAATATGTGGAAAAATGACGAAACCAATTTCGGTTTCACCTATTTTTGGTGAAACCAATTTTGGTTGCATCATTTTTTCAGTTTGGTTTCATCATTTTTTTCTGTTTGGTTTCATCATTTTTTTTTCTGGTCGGTGGTGGTGGTCGGCGATAATGGTGTTGTTCTTCTTTGGTGGTGGTTGGCGACAGTGGTGGTCTGTGGTGATGGTCGACAGTGTCGCGGTGGTGTTTTTCGGGGATGGTGGTGGTGGCGATGTATTTGTTGGCGGCGGTGGTGGTGGTGGCGAGGTGGTAGTGGTGGTTGGCGGCGGCGGCGACGCGGTGGTAATTATCGGTGGTGGTGGCGCGGTGGTGGTTGGCGGCGGCTCGGTGGTGGCGGCACAGTGGTGGTTGGCGGCGGCTCGGTGGTGGTTGGCGTTGGCGGTGGTCGGTGGTGGCGGCACAGTGGTGGTTCTGCTGGTGGGGTTATTTTGTGGTGGTGATAATATAATAGAAATTAATGGTGGGGTTGATTTTTATTTTTGTTGGGGTGATTTAAAATAAAGGTGGGGTTGTTTTTATTTTTGTTGGGGTGATTTAAACTAGAAGGCTAATATAGACAGTTTATGTTAAATGGGGTTTTTGTGAACAATTTGTTTTGTTGGGGTTTTTGTACATGGATAGTGACCCCTTTGGGGTTATAACCCGTGCGCCGTTAAAAAATTTCAAAAGATAGAAAAAGGACATTTGGTAAAAGTTTTACAATACATGGGGCAAATTAAATGAAAACAGACTTACAAGGGCCAACTAATAAAAGAATAGATTTATAAGGAACCAAAATAAATTTGACATTTTACTGTTTACAAACTTTTTGCTTAACAAGGGGCAACCAAGAAGCGAACCCAACGAGACCTGGCATTCACCAAGCTGAACAATGGTATGGGGCAAAAATTTGTGAGAAATCCACAATCGCCCCAACTTTAAATGGTTGTTTGCAAAGGAAACTCAACCCGTGAAGGCAAAAAAACAATAAGGGAAGAATCACACCGCAAACCGCTGCAAGAATCTTACGCAAGTCATCCGGGACATGATCATTGATCAATGAGGGGAGCCTGCAAAAAGTACATCGAGCCCGTTATCGAGATAGCAAAAATTATGGTAGACAAGCAAGTATGGCTGCGTCACCACCATATCGTACGTTGAAGAACCGATATCGTCGTTGGTGGTAAACATCAACGAGCAAGAGGGTAACAGACCACGAGATTTTCAAGATACAATATAACCATGAAGCGACACACTTAGAGTTAGAATGTTAATTACAATGTTAAAATCTCTACTTCAGCTGAACACCTTAGAATCTCTGTTCCACCAATATCATTCAGTTGACACATTAAGATGTTTTTGAAATCAAGTATTTTTAACTGAATTAGTTTTGATAGTGGCTAACTTAACCCCTTCTCAACATCCCAGTTTACTGCAGCAGAGCTATACAAAAGCAAACTCAAGCAGGGTAAACTATATGACAGGTAACAAATAAGAGTTGGTGATCGATATATTGAGCAAATTTAGATTTCAGTCAATGGGTTACCAAAACACATACTAAGGCCGAATCAGTGGGTTCATAATTTACAGAACCAGAATTTTAAGATCATGCTGGAGAATATATATGTTAAGAGTTCAACTTTGATCATCTGCACAAAAGTTGCAGAATAGCATCAGCTTCTATAAGCATAATGAAAGAAGGATTAGATGGTCACTAGGGCCATGCTGGATCAAGCCTCAACAGTGAGGGACCCGTCAAAAAAACCTAATTGGATAATCAACCATCACACAAGATGTTCTATACAGGATCATCCTAGAAAATGGGAATACACATCACGACACGTTCCACCACCAAGTATCTTTACTTTCGCGCCCATTTCGTCGTCACTCCAAGCGTCTCCACAGCCGCCTTCTGATGCCAGTCGCCATCTGCTCTTGAAAGCTGTTTGCATCATCTATACTCCTGCCATTGTGTTTTTTCCTTTTTTTGGTAACTCCTGTCATCATCCTATCTTTTTTTTTGGTAACTCCTTCTGCCTTCGTCTTATCTTTAAATACCCGTGGGGCATCATCTGTGAGCTTCCACCACTTGGTCCATGTAATTTTGGCGCCAAGGACAAAATCGGATACCAAGAGCTGATGTTGTGAGACAACACATCCTCCAGGTATAACCTTACAATTCTTGCACTCCTGTCTATCCCGTCTCCTAGCAAGAAAAAAGTTGGTCTGGCTAGAGTTCTGACCATTGCTAAAGGTAACAATATGGGATTGTTTCTCTTTAAAGTAGGTGTTAGCTACCATGAGGTCATTGGCTAAAGCGAAATTCAAGATTTCTTCTCCTTCTTGGTTTTTATCACCATACCCGAACCCTCCATGCACCCTGTGAAACCCTTCCCTACTTGTGCCAACGTGACCGTGGAAGTCTCCTCCAATGATAAGCCTCTCACTACTAGGCACACCTCTGACCAGGCCATTCAGATTTTCCCAGAACTTCTGCTTGGCGTCCTCACTTACACCTACTTGCGGGGCAGACGCACTTATGACATTCAAAATTATATCACTAACTATGAGCTTGACTAGGATGATCCTAGCTTTTCTTGTAACGCCAAAGATTTTGTTCTTAAGGCTCTTGTCAACTAAGATGCCTACTCCGTTTGGTTTTTCTACCTCCGCCTCTTTCCGTTTGGTTTTTCTACCTCCGCCTCTTTCTCCTCCTTTGTACCATAACTTAAATCCTGTGTCCTCCACCTCCGCCTCTTTCCAGCCGCTCCATTCAATCTCCTGAACGCATAAGATATTTACACGACTCCTAGCCGCAGTATCAACTACCTCTCTTAACTTTCCTGTTAAGGACCCTACCTTCCAGCTACCCAAACAAACCCTACTTCCCTTGGCTAGCTTCTTTGCTTCTCGCACATATTCAGTGAGGTACGAAGACCCTGGCTCATTTGTAAGAAGACATGAAGTGGCAGCAGTACTACCTTGAGTTGGACTCTGTAAACCCGAGGCAGCGTCACTAAGGTTATATCCATCAAAAGCCCCAGTTGCAAGCGCTGTTGGATTTCCTTGATGCATAACTCCTGGATTAGGGGGGGCATTTGAAGTAGGGGTTATTCCCCCAGGCACAGTTGGTGGAGAACCCATGGTGGGAGGCCTCAGCAGACCATTCATTTGCATGGGCATGGAAGGGGCTCCAGGTGGAGGCATTGACATTGGCTGACCACCGTAACCTGAAAATGGCCATCCGAAAAGATTTAAGAAATGAAAACTGGAAAATGCATATGTGCAGCACTACTACACGGTGACAAACATAGCCACACATTGGAGTTTGACTAGAACATGTTAGAAAAGCGGATACTACGAGAGAACAAGGGGGGAACCACATTGAAGGGTGTGTGTGTGCAGTTGCACACCCAGCCCAGCTGGCTCCCAAGTATGCACCGACTGGTGACTTCCCAGCCTGTTCCTCAAAACCGGGCTCTGCCCAGAAGAATTCGGATTTGGTGATTAATAGTCTTAACTGTCTAAGTAGTGTGCAAAAGAGGTCATCCTCTAACCTGGATAGGATATACGGGTGGAAGAGTTTCCTCAATTTCACTATCCTGAAAGTAGAGGGAAATGGTAGTTGGAATTCAATGATCCCTAGAGGTTCAAAAGTGCATACAAATCTTGTTTCTTGTTTCCCCGGCGCCCCAACCAGAAAAAAATGTGGCATTCAAGGGATAATATCCCCTGAAATACTTACCCTAGACTATAAGTTTAAATGTTTCTTGTTTCTCATGTCTAGACTAGACTAATATGAGTCTAGTCTAGTCAATGAACTATGAAGAATCATTGTTTCTCAATATGAGTCCAAATCAAATAGATTTTTCACCTCAGAGATAAAAATTAAAGATCTTAGAAGTGAACTACATAGTGCATGCATCTACGGGCATGTGTAAATCTTTACACATAAGTTATTTGCTACAAAACTTAAATTGAACCAACTAGAAAACAGCTAAACCAATTGCAGCTTGCAAACAAGGAGGCTGGAATAATGAAAAACAAATTACAGAAAGTTCAATTAACCTGGAATAAGCGCTTGTTGGTATCCTGCAGCACCAAGATGATCTTTGATCCTCTGATCAATCAAACTTAGGATTCGTTCCTCTTCGGGCATTTGTGATCCATACGTAGGCATACCAGTGGGAAGCATGACCGGGAGACAAGGTCTCTGTGGGCAAGAGTCAAGATGCTGGGATCCTGCACCACCAAGAAGCACTTTGATCCTTTGATCAATCAAACTTTGGATTTGTTCTGCATCTAATTGTTGATCATAGGTAGGTCCATTTGCCTGACAAGTGCAACAGATGAAGTATCGTTAAATGAAATTCAAAAAAAAAAAAAAAACTTCAATTCTATTTTCTTTTTTGACATAAGGTTAATAACAAAGAAATGACATAGTTAGAATCACAATGATGATTGCTTTCACTGCCAAAAAAACCTTAACACAGGAATCAAACATTGACTCGGCCCCTACGATTAGGAAGAACACACACATACACGCTCTATATACACCAGGCCAATATGAAGTATCATGAAATAGAAATCTAACAAAAATAAAAAAAAAAAACTTAATTTGTTGGGAGCTAAGAACAAAAAAATGAACCAAAAAAAAAAAAAAAAACGAAGTTAGGTCACTTACAGATTCGGAATAGTGACGATGGCATCTGAAAAGATCACGAAAAACAATGAACATCAGTCTTGAATAAACGAAACCCTAAATTCAGCATGAAAAAATGAAACATAAACTGAACAAATCAACAATCTACATACCGAGACATGGCTCCAAGCAATAATCCTGTGAGAAGAAAACCCTAAACCCGTTGAGCGAGCGAGACAGAGAAAGAGAAAGAGTAGCTGTTGAATCAACGCCTAGCTAGCATTGGTGTTGGTTTGAAATTTGAATTGATTTGTACGAAATGACCAAAAAATCGCGTGTGATGATACTGCACAGATACCCATGTGTTGCATCTATCCTTGTCCCCATGCGATCCACGAAATGCGACAATAAAACTGACGGTCAAAATGCACCGGATTTCCCGTGAAATGACATGAAGGCTATTATTGGGGCGTCACATTCCATTAGAGGGGCGTCACCTAATAGGACAAAAACGGGTCACCCGTAAGTAATTTCAAAAATCTCTTATCTCAAATAATTGTGTAATGACTAAACAACCCTTGTTTGACTTTAGTTTAATTAATTAAACCTAGCTACGTCCTAAATTACGCCTGGAAAATCAACTAAACGTAGGCGTAAAATTGGAATTATGCCTGGAAAACAACTAACTAAACCTAGGCGTAAAATTGGAATTACGCCTGGAAAACAACTAACTAAACCTAGGCGTAAAATTGGAATTACGCCTGGAAAACAACTAACTAAACCTAGGCGTAAAATTGGAATTACGCCTGAAATCAACTAAACCTAGGCGTAAAATTGGAATTACGCCCGGAAAAAACTAACTAAACCTAGGCGTAAAATTGGAATTACGCTTGGAAATCAACTAAACCTAGGCGTAAAATTGGAATTACGCCTGGAAATCAACTATACCTAGGCGTAAATTGGAATTACACCTGGAAATCAACTAAACCTAGACGTAAATGACATGCAAATCAAAGTTTACGCTTGAATTGAACTAAACCTAGGCGTAAGTTCTTCAAAAACTAAATTACGATTGAAAAATCTAGTACAGGTACCCAGCGTAACACTAGCGGAAAGTAAATAAAATCCTAATTTTACTTCGATTTCATTCGATTAAAGCACAAAAATGGGTACAAAAAGATGGGTTTGTTTGATTATTACCTTACATACACCATGGGTTGTTGTTGAGGAGTTTGAAAACATGATTCTTCAATTGATTGAATCGGTGGAATGAGTTGAGGATGAAGTTGAGGTTGATTGATTTGTTGATTACCATCACTAGGATCAGTTTGCTTCTTCCTCATCTATTTTTAGTAGTTTTAATTGAAGGGTAATTTTGATAAATTGTTATGGAATCAAAATATCCCTTAACCAGATTTTTGGTCACCAAATATCCAAGTGAAGCCCCTCTAATGGAGTGTGACGCCCCAATAATAGCCTTCAATGACAATACTATGGACTCTTTGGATAGTAACTTTGTTCATTTCCAACTGTAGTGCTATTGCATGATTTACACGTGTATGGAATATTTTGCTAAATTACAAATGAAACAGAAGAGTGTTTATAACTTTTACGATGTCGAATATTTTTGAACAACAATAAGTAAAAAAGTTTATAACTTATATTAATTTGTAAGATAAACGAAGGGTGCATTTCTTTTGTAACTGGCGTATTTTAGAGAAGAAAATAAAAGTATAGAATAAGAATTTCTTTTATCGAGAATATGCAAGGAGAACTCAAATGATATAACCCCGGGGTATTCTAATATTTGCTTTCAGGAGGTAATAGTATTACTATTAGATCTAATTAAATATGGTCTAACTTGAGTTAATAACAAAATGATCACTCGGTGGATGGATTGGTTAAGTAGCTCCCAGATGTACAAAGGTAAACATCTTTTTTCTTTTATTTTTTGGGTTTAATAGTGTGTATAACTGTTGGGCTGGGAAAAAAAACGTCCCCGGCAGAGCTAGGCCCTGTGCGGTCATACGGCTTCAGGCCCTGCTCTGTCACCAAGCTAAACAAAAGGATCGAACAAATTTTGTAACATTAAAATATTGATAACTGGATCAATATGAAAATTATTGATGCTCAGTCTTAATCAAAATTATCTTTTAAGCAAAGTATGAAACCCTTATTTTGACAAGTGATAGATTTAGGAGATGGAGGACTGTCCAATATGTGCAGAGAGATCGACTAACCAATGGGAGTGAGAACCGGCTATTGGTGGTGGTGAGACCGGTTAGGCGGTGTATGGAGGATTTTCCAATTGGTGTAAAGAGGGCTAATCACATGGAGGATAATACAATGAACGATTATCAAATAAATAAATAAATAATTAATGAGTGTTTGGGACCGGACAGACAGGACATGGCATGGTGGTGTACGGGCCACCATGTCGACGGTTGTTCACTCCGAGAATTTTGATAATTTTTTGATGGTCATTCGGGTATTGTTTTGTATTTTCACAAGAATTTGATCTTGACTAAAATACTTAATTTCGCTTGGGTGAGCAAGTAGTATTTGCTTGAACGCCCAATATTTACAAATATTAAAATAATAATATTTTACTATATTTATTGTTGAAAGAACCTAACGGATACGGGACCATTTGATTTGTAGACCATATGGTGAATTAAAAAGAGTTTGGTTGAATGAGGAAGTCCTGGATTAAGGAAATAATAATAAAATAAAAGGAAAAAAAGGAGGGGATCGGTCATGGCAACGGCGACATGGCCGGCCGGTGGGCTTGGTCTCGCGCAATCCATGCTTTTGGATGCTTGTTTGAGCATCGTTACTAAATACACACTATTTTCTTGGGGCTTACTCGGTGGTGGACCGTATACCCGAAAGGTGAATATTCTCTACTAATCCGTGGGATTCAGCATGGAAAAGTCATCGATTGAAGTAATAAAATGTTATGGTGAAGATACAGTATTTTTTAGGAAATCATCCGATGAATATAGCGTTAGAATTAATTAATTAGTCGTCATATACTAGCACGTTATCTTTCTATGAGAATTAAATTGATTCGAGAATCGAGGTATGAGATGGTAGGAGCATCGTACTCGTTCTAAATATTCTTTCTGCATAGTCGGGGGAAACTTGGAGGGAAATTGTTACCAACACCAGTGTAATCTAGAAGATGTTATCGCTTTATATTAGTGGTCAATTCATCTAGGAGCCGTCCAATCATTAAGATTATATACATATGTATTCTATATAGTCGGGAACACCTGAGACATCTTGAAGACGTATCGCTCTATACTAGTGGTCAATTCATTTATGAGTTGTCAAATCATTAAAATTTTATACATAAGTAGATATATGCAGAATATTGAAAGCTCAATCCAGAGACTTTAATATTGTTTGCATATTTATGCTCGAAAGAGGTTACATAATCATTCGGAGATCATCAGAACAAGAAATTTCATGTCTAAATTACAAAATATGAATTTCATATATTCGTCTGAAGTTAGGTCAGAAACGTACAGAACTGCAATTTTACAATTTTAGCCTTTGTCGAAAATCCACCATCAATATTAAGTCTTATACTTAGTGAGGGATAGTCATGTTCCAAAGTAAGCACTGGATGATGATTTTATTAATCATAAATGAAATTATTAATTGAACTTAGTCGTTAGAAATTTTAAGAGGAACCTCGATCCACACTCCTATGATGTCAAGTAATCGTTTGACGAGTAATGATTAATTGGAATAGTGATCCTGATAGTATAACATAGCATCATCTGGAGAGCATAAGTTGATGAAGAACAAATGATTTGTACGGTGGAAGGACCAATTCTACATTGTTTAGCACTCGCGGGACCGCTGCTCGAAATTCTTGTTCCACCATGAAGTTGGTCTTTAAAGCACCAATTATGTAATCACCAATTTTCGGTGAAATTGCTTTCAGTGCTACCCTAGCTCCCCAAATGGTTTACGGAGGACCCAAATAAGTCTTCATCTTGCATCATCTTCATAGATACACAAACTCGTCACTTGATGGTTAAATGGATGAAAATTTATGTGGATAAATGAGGAATTTCATTATAATTCGCCATCAGAAAATTCAGAAATTAGGTCTTTGTTTAAAATGTTGTAAAATCTCCATACGATGTCAGTTATTGATGATCTACCCTAATATTTAGATGCCATGAGATTAAATATCTGGATCAAAATGTTTTTTGAGTTTTAAGCTCGTTTATGGCCTCAAATTGTTGAAATAGTAAACTTCCAAGAAGGTTTCAGGAATTTTTCAGCAGTGATGATGCCCGATATTTGGTTCACATTTCATAGATCATTCATCCGATTAATGTGAATTTTTGATAGTTGTAGAGGACATCCGTATGAAGTGATTGTAATATGACATGTCCTTTGATTCTTTTATAATTTCTCCGAGATCGTTGTTTTGTACATGACAATGTAGAACGCCTCTGATGGACTTGTTGCAAAACGCTTTTTTAGGTCCTTGAACCACTTGTTTGTGCCTTGGATACTTGATGCTATTACTTCACTTTTACTCTGGATTTTATGATTTCTACTTTAATTTCATGCTTGGAGCACTCTAACACATAAAACTATCGTATTAGGTCCAAAATGACGAAATAGAGGAGAACAGAGCTAAGATCATCTGTTGAAATTTCTCTGCGAATGATGAAGCTTTGAGGAGTTGATAATACAACGACCATGATTCAAAATTTTGACATGGTGATATTGAAAAGACGAGGGTACCCAAATATACCTCAATCTAAAACTTTTCCACCTCTAAGTCCTTTCTCCGAAAGTGATTGTATATGGACTGAGTCGAGACAATACAACTAATCGGTTCACACTTCGTGTGATCGTCTATGGATACGAGATCGAGACAATACAACAACGAAGTATGTTTACTTGATAAGAGGTTCGGACTTAACTATACACAATAGGATTACTATCAAGTAAATAGGAATTAACGTTTGTGTATTTTACTTCTAATTATAATAAAACAATTATAATTTCGGAAATAGAAAAGTAAAAGACATAGCAAGATTTTGTTAACGAGGAAACCGCAAACCCCGGGACCTTGTCCAGAATTGAATACTCTCAGGATTAAGCCGCTATACAAAATCAAACCAACTTCGTATAGTTGAGACCAAGCAACTAAACCTATAGTTCACCTAGTTCCGCCTGTATTCCCACGCCTCCAACTTATGAATAAGTCACGTACTTGGATCAATTCCATTGGTTCGTATTCCAAAAAGTAAATGAACAACAAATATGTTTGGTATCAACTCTTTTCAACCAAGTAATGTGAGTTCGACAAAAGGCTCTTCCGTTTATCTCAATAAACTCCTTTGTCAGGTCCTTATATTGTAGTTGCAGGAATTCCTACAATACATCCCTCATAAGAATTCATAATATTCAACACATCTTTAAGATCAACAATCAACCTTTTTATTAATTGAGCTAGAAATTTTACAAGAAGGAAATGAAATCAAGAATATAATTGCTACTCTAGACTTTCTCTCTCCCCAAAACTTTCTCTCCACTCTAAAAAGATCTCTCCTCTCTTAGGCCTACTCGAAACTTTATATAGGACATTACATAGTGGATGACAGCTAAGTTGTCATTTATTTTCGGATCTAGCTTGCGACATTCTCGCAAGTATTCAAATGTTAAATCTCGCAACACTCCTAAATCTCGCTAGGTCTTCACATATTTCTCGTGTTCAGGCTGTCGTCATCCGTTGCGTCATTTTTATTACCAATCTGCGATATCTTCGCAGTGTGTTGTTCAAGGATTTCGTAAGGATATTGATGTTGCGATATTCTGATCCTACATCTTGCCTCTTCTCATGTCTTCTCTGCGAAGGAGAGAATGTCATGAGAACTAGTACTTTCAAAATGACGCAACTGTTCATTTTTCCATATTCTTCTGTATTGACATGATTCTGTACTTTTACGCAGAATTTATTACATGTATCTCTTCTTCCATCCATTTCTTGACACGTCTTTTTCAACCGCTATTTCTCAACCGTTCATGTGTACTCTTCGCATTAAATGTGTTTACCTTTTCGAGAATTCTTCTCTCTCTATATATTTTCTCATTCTTCTCTTCTTCTTTTTACTTTCCTTCTTATTTTTTCTGCAACTTTTCTTCAATGTTTCTCCGTAACTTCCGCTTCTGCTGCTGTAAATCTTCTTTTTTCTACTTCTTTTGATCTTCAGTCTTTTCTTCATTCCCATACTGAAAATGCCTCCAGTTGGTCGTAAATATGAAACTTCTCTTGAAAGAGTTCAGAAAGATTTCGAAGAGAAGGGTTTCACATTAACCACCATTCCCAATCAAGAATCTAAATCCATTCTTTCTGCCAAATTGTTTTCTGATCATCATTGTGATGATAAGGAACTCATAGTTTCGCTTGGTCATATTCTCGCTGGCCTTCCCATTCCTCTCTATGATCCTAATCTTCCCTTATTTTATGAAATTCTTGCTCATGCGAAATTCTCGCGAGCCGTCTATCAATTGAGTGGGGACTGTATTCGCTTAATGCTTGAATTCGCCAACCGCGGTGCTGGTAAAGGATCTCTTTACCCAAAAGAAGTCAGGGATCTTGAATTTGCGGATTTAGAAATATTCGCTGAAAAGTATACAGTAGAGAGCTTCTTTGAAAATTACGAATTAATAAACATGAAAAATGATAGAACTCGCTGGGTGCTCGCTTGAAGAGGAAAGAAAATGTTGCCAGCGATAGAATACTCATGCAGGACATTGATTGGCATTCTGGCAAGAATAATATTCCTCGTCACTCTAAAGACGACAAATGGTGCGTCTTTCCACTGGTTTTGAAGGGACCTTATATTTCAGGTCCAAACGTGCTTCCTGCGAATCTCACCACTTACCAACCTTGAGTATTTAATTGGCCCGAGAAAGTGAAAGAGGTATGTCTTCGAATATTGCTCACTTCATAATCTTTCATTTATTGTTACTTTCTTGTTCTCTAACTCTTGCGAAAATTTTAGATTAACAAGTCGAGATCGAGCTATAATAACCTAGGAAGGCTAGCACTTTATCTCGCTATGCGCTCTATCACGAGATGAAGTAAGAAATATCTTTATATTTTTAACAATATTGTTGCCTCTGTTTCTTATCTTCATGTGTGTGCGAAGGTTGGTGTTGTAGATGTTGAAGAAGAAAAAAGTTTTAAGGTTGCGAAGACCAAAGGCAAAGGTAAAGGTTCTCTTCGCAAAGAGAAATCTGTTGCTCCGTCTTCAAAGAAGCGAAAAGTTCATTCTCCTTCAAATCTTCGACCCGACGAAAGTTCTGATGATGATGATAACGATGATGTTGATACTCCTTTCGCAAGAGAAGATTTTCCAGCTGAATCTTCTATGGCACAACTATCTAGCATCTTCTCTGACTCCATGCAAGGGATTGGGGATGATCGTCTCTCTAGTACATGCAAATCTGAGTATCTGCGATGCTCCTTTACTAGATGGTGATGATTCTCTTCATGGAGCCTCCAGATCAGTGACTCCCAGCTTTCTGAACTCACTTGGTGTCTTGGTATTCCTTCATTTCTATATTCGTTCATAATTATGATTTAAAATTATATTATATCTTGACAATTTCCTTCGCAGACTGGGAGAGCTTCCTTCGCTGTTTCCTCAGATCTTAAGAAAAGGCGTGGGATTCTTGAAAAGAAGAATCTTCAACTTCGCAGAGAAATGAAGAACTAGAAGCTGAAGCTACTACTCTTCGCGAGAAGAATAAACAATTAGAAGCTGATTCTTCCAATCAGAAGGATAAGATATCTAGTCTTCAAAGTGCCAACCAACAACTTTATGGTATGAAACTTTTCTCTTTTCCTTTGTTTTGTTTTCTCATTATCTTCCCTCATCTGATTTACCATTTTCGCAGACGTCTATAACCTTTCTGATGAAGCCATTCTCCTTCGCTCATTCCCTGACTCTATGGATAATAATACCCTTCTTGAACACCTCAATAATTCTTTGAATAGTTTTTCAAATGACAAGATTAAATCTCTTCCCATAAATGAACTCCAATCCAAATTTCGCCTCTTAGAAATTGACCATAGATCCAGTTTGGGCTTAGCCAACCAATTTAAGCGTTTCTATCTTAATTCTAAAGAGAAAATTAATGCTTTAAGAATCAAGATCAGTGATCTCATAGATGATAAAGATCGCATCGCTAGACAAGGTGCTCAAGCGTTAGCGAAATTCCAAAAGACTCTTCTTGAGGTTCAAATTGAACGAGATGAATCTAACCGCAAAAATGTTGTTCTTAGCGAAAGAGAGAATCAAATTCGCTCCCTTATTCTCATAAATAGTGATGATGAATTTGCTTGGGCTGCAAAAATTCTAGATGACACCAGAAATAATTTAGGTGTTAACGTTAGTCTTCAAGCTGAGCATACGGCCTTGGTTAGGGATATGATTTACGATGAGAGAAGGTTGTTAATTGTTCTTCTTTATTTAATTGTTTGTCTTTCATAAAATTGTCATTAAGTTCTTTGATTCATTGTCACATGTTCGCAGGAGAGTCAAGAGAGATTTCTCAAAAGGATTGAAGAACTTGAGTCGAGAAGGAGCAGCTTCGCAAAGAATCTTTCTTCTCGGGATGATAAATATTATAGATTGAAGAGGCAACTAAAGATTCTCACATTGCGAATTTTAAGAATGATGCTATTCTTTTCGCAATCAGACTATTAAGACGGTCTGCGACGACAACAATATCCCTCATTCTGCATATCCTTGCCTCCTAGAAGAAATCCCCAAGAATGTGCCTCCTCTTAATATCTCTGACGGTGATGCTAGTGAAGAAGAGGAATCTGATGGAGATGAAGAAGAAAAAGGATTTGATGAAGATGATGAAGAATAAGAATCAAACAAGAAATAGTTATGTTTCCTTCTTTCTCTTTTTGTAATATTTGTACATTCATTCTTTTAATCTCCTATCTTTGTAATCTTTTGCCGCGAATTTCTTGAATCTTCAAATACAAGTTCTACCTTTGTTGTTCCTTTCCGCACATGTTAAAAGGCAATTCTTTTTTTGCAATATAGTTAATCAATATATTATCAACCTTTCATGTTATGAGTGCGTAAATCTATCATATGGAGACAAATAACATGTTCTTATTCTATTCATTCCCATACTTGCCTCTGTTATTTGTATTCAAATGAAAGATTCAGCAAGTTACTTTTGAATGGAAACATGTATTCATGCCTCAGTCTCGTATCTGCTCCTGTTGAATTTTCGCAAGTAGGTATTTCTTGGTTTCTTCCAAGATTTTTTTTTTCTTCTTATGTGGTCTTATTTTGCCTTCCTAGTTAAAGGTCTTATTGTGCCACCTCTTGTCATTGCGACAACATCGCAGGACGTCTTTGCACTTGCATGCAAAAACCCATTGATCTTGCCTTAACTCTCTCTTTGAAATTTTTGTTGCGACAATATGACAGGCCTAAAAATTCTCGCGAAAATAAAGCCCCATGACATTGCCGTCTTGCGACGAAATCGCAGGACGTCCTTACACTTTCATGTGTTGACCCATTGATCTCGTCTTATCTTTGTCTTTTGTATTATTGCCTCTTCAGGATTGTCGCATAAATATGACAAGCCTAAATTTTCTTGCGAAAATAAAGCCTCATGACATTTTCGTCTTAAGACACTTATCAGCTCCCTAATGGAGGGTGCCGCCCTTATCTTCCCCCTGGTTGCCCCTTCAAGGAGACGTACCTCTACCATACAAGGTTGGCTCCTCCCATCCGGTCTTAACAACAACCAGTTGTTTTGCGACCTCTTATCCCTTTTTCCTATAGGGCTTATGGTTACGAGGCTGCACCTAAGTGGAGTTTTCTTGATCCGAGTGCAGCATAAGCCAAGACTTGCTAAGAATGGCCGAGACGCCGAGACGCCCGGGCACTCTTGGCTCAACCGTGTACCTCGGCGCATTGATCGGATCTTTGAATCCTTAGAAGAGACCTCGGTCGTCCAACCTAAGTCATAAGCTTAGGTTGAAAATCCAAGGTACCTCTCCTGGATGGGCTTTATTGACCCCAAATCTCCATGACTAAGGTTCCAGGGGCGGTGTAACCTTTTCCCTGATCCATGCAACAGGTACCCCCTTCTATGACGCACTTTAGGTCTTATATTTTCCTCTTACGAAATTTTGATTTCGCGAACTAGGGTGTACGCCATAGCAGGTTCGCCCCTTTCTGATTGTTTTCTTTCTTCTTCTGCATATCAGCTCTTTTGTAATTTCGCAATCTCATCTTTGTCATTCATAAACTTTTTTATTTATTTATTTTGAGATCAACCATACATCTTTCTTTCTTCTCTCCGTTTTACTTTTGTAATCATAAAATCAACAAATACATTCACTCTTTAAGCCTCTTACTTCTGTTACTTTCTGCCTCTGCATTTTTGAATTTTTCTGTCATTTTCTTATCTTTTACGAAATTTTCGTCGCTCCTTATCTTCAGCATACATTGGCTTCGCAGCGTTTCTTCTTCTCTTTGTTCTATTGCATCTACCATCAATCTTTCACTTTTTTGTCTTTCTTTGATGTTATGTTTCCAATTCTTCTTCTTCGCAGCTCTTTCTACGCAAGATTCTATATCAATTTCATAACACTTCTTTCCTTCAATCCAATCTCCTTTTATGATGCCAGCACCACTGGGATGAGAGAACTTGATACATTGATGGAAAGTCGATGCACACCTAGAATCTCATGTAACCAAGGTCGTCCAATCAATGCGTTGTATAGTGATTCCACATCGACTACACTGAATAAAATTTCAGAGGACAATCCTTTCAAACCACTTTAAGGCTTCTCCTGTTAAACTTGATGCAAAATATTTGCACAACACAGCATCATGATTTTCCCATTGTAACATACATCTCACATAAGCTTTGATGTGTTGAATGGCACAAGTTGTTCCGTCAAAAATGCTAGTTAGTGCTGATAGATTGCACTTTGGGGGTATTCCTCCTAATTGTACTTCTCGTGTAAATGGAGTCTTCGCAGCTTCTTCTATGGCTTCATCCAATTGTCTCCTGCCTCCTTCTTTTTCGTTGTTTAACATTCCTCTAATATCCGCCAATTCTCTCAGATTTTGTTCATTTACACCGGGATTTTGGTCCATTGGCCTCTTTAACTCTTTTTCTCTTCTTCTTCGCTCATGTACGTCTTGTCTTGCGATATCTTGCGCTTCTTCCTCGTTATCCTCTCCTTGTCTTTTTATGTGGTCTTCCCTTTCATGAATTCGCACATGATTATGTCTCTCATTTTCTTCTCTGCGATTTTGCTCATTCCTCCTCAATTCTTTTTGTCGTTTTTCAACTCTCCTTTGTACTCTATCATAATCTTCATTGATATTACCATTATTGCGATTTTTCTCACGCCTTCTTTCTCGATTGTCATGATTGTTCTGGCGAACTGCCTCTAGGAGCTCTTTTTCCTCAAATTCTGCTCTCAGCCTCTCTCTTTCGCAAGCTAGACGTGCTTGTTCATCATAATGTCTCTCTATTTGTTCTTCAATTATTCGCTGATTCCTTTGAACATCTCTTCCCTATAATATTCTCCTTCCTTCTTCCTGATTTTCTTCACCATCTTGATTACTTCGCTCTTGATGTTGCCCATTCCCCTGATTTCTATCATTTTGGAGAGTTTCGCCATGTGGGATATAACGATCTTCAATCATTTCTCTTCTTTTGTGGTATTCTCCATCTAGATTTTGTATTTCCCCTCGAGCATCTTCATTAACATTTACTATAGGCGAATTTCGCCTTATTTTTCCCCTAGTTGACCTTGAACTTGACCTTGTAGTGCTTCTTGACCTTCTATTCTGTAATCTCATGTTTTCCATCCTCAATTCATGATTTTGTCTTGTCAAATTTGCACGTTCTTCTGCTTCTAATCTCCTCTCCTCGTGTATTCTTTGCCTCAATACCTCTAACGCTTCGATCTCTTCATTTCTATGAATTACTCCTCCAATCGTTTATTGGTCTCTCTCCTCCCGTCTGTTGCTTGTTAATTGCTTCTCTTCTTCCATTTCATCTACGGAATTTGATCGCCAAGTATGCACACTTACTCTGTCATAATCTATAGTTCTATTTTGTGCTGGTGTACGTTGAATTGGTTGTTGAATTTGATTTTCTCCATCATTTCTCACATCCATCCTTGGAGACTCCTCAATTGTATCTCTCCCTCTACCAGCAAGCCTCTTACTCCTTCTTACAATTTTTGGTTGTTTTGAGTTATTTCTTCTTCTAGCCATTTTTCAATTTTAATGAGTTGTTGAAAATTATGTAAAATTCTTTACCTATTACTCCAAATTCCTCCAAATCACAATATCAATCCTCAGTCCCTATTTCTAGCGCCATTATGTAGTTACAGGAATTCCTACAATACATCCCTCATAAGAATTCATAATATTCAACACATCTTTAAGATCAACAATCAACCTTTTTATTAATTGAGTTAGAAATTTTACAAGAAGGAAATGAAATCAAGAATATAATTGCTACTCTAGACTTTCTCTCTCCTCAAAACTTTCTTTCCACTCTAAAAAGATCTCTCCTCTCTTAGGCCTACTCGGCCCTTTATATAGGACATTACATAGTGGATGGCGGCTAAGCTGTCCTTTATTTTCGGATCTGGTTTGCGACATTCTCGCAAGTATTCAAATGTTAAATCTCGCAACACTCCTAAATCTCGATAGGTCTTCACATCTTTCTCGTGTTCAGGCTGTCGTCATCCGTTGCGTTATTTTTATTACCAATCTGCGATATCTTCGCAGTGTGTTGTTCAAGGATTTCGCAAGGATATTGATGTTGCGATATTCTGATCCTACATATATCTATCCACTAACAACTACCGAAGTAATCGTCTAGATTTTGCAATCAATACCTTGAATAAAAAAGAATCGTATTGATGCTGATCTACTCAACTAATCAATCCAATCTACCACAAGGATAAACTGATTATAGTTGGATCCTCTTTAATCGAAACAAGTATTGTGCACACCAAAGATTATGAACCCAAATCATAAATCTTCAAAGTCTTCTTAGATCTTCAATAAACACCTGCACACAGTCAACTTGAATCTCTTGTGATCAATTATGCACAGAACGGAGTCTGTTAACAATGGATTATCACAAGACGTCTTTAGATATACAAACGGTCTAAAGATCCCCGCCGAAACTTCGATCTAGTTTGAGTGAATCTTATATCGAAGAGAAGATTCTCAAGCATAAACAAACTAGGTGCAATCAAAGTTCAACAACCGTTAGTCAATCAAATCAATCAAAAACTAATAATAAACCGCAATTATCTAGTTTCCCGCCAACGGTACTAATAGAGGTTCCCAATCCCAAAGAAGTCTTTAAACAGAACGGCCATAAGAGATTTCACCTAATTAGGTTACTTTCCTCTCCGAATAGGCGGTTCCACCAGTAGCAACACAACTAGGTAGTTTTGCTAGCTCTGAGGATTAGTTTGCTTGAAATGCAAACTTTGGTATTTATAAACCAAGGAAGTTTGGACACCAAGGAATTTCCAAAACCGAAAATATTCTCAAGATATGCAATATATTCCATATTCGGTTTCCATAATTCCTGGAAATGCTTTGTCCAAACATTGACCGAAAATCTCTTAGAAAATCTCCAATTAGTAAATGCACATTACCAATTTTCAATTTCCAAAAATATAATTAAAAACCTTAATTAAAAGATTCTAAACTTATATTTCGATCCGGGATTTTCCTTTAGCTATTAAGGAATATCTTTGAACAATAAAAGATAAGCGTTACTGCACATGTTCAAAGAATGTCAACATCTTTACTTTGTAAGTCCTCTTTCATACTTACAATCTTGAAACCGATTTGCCACACTTCCAAACAAGTTTAGAATCGGTTCATCTGACTTCCAAGAACTATGCGATTGATTAAGAACACTCAATCACAAATCATGGGTTTAACGGTTCTACCAAAACAAGTTTCCGTTCTACCTCCATGTGAGTATTGTGCATAGTCACACTAGCTTTCCAAAAATTCGGTTGACTAGGTACTAGGATCGGTTCCACACATATATATGGTAACTACTTGTATTTGCTGCACATGTCATTAGTATCGGTTCCCCTTTCACTAAAAACGTGTTGCACATGTTCATAGGATCGGTTCCCCCATCTGCTGAAAACGTGTTGCACCTCTTACAAGGATCGATTCCCATTTTATGATCGGTTGCACCTCTTCATAGGATCGGCTCCCCTTTGCCTAGAGTTGGTCATACCAATAACACTAAATCGATCATACCATCTCAGGTGATTACTTAAGATCGGTTTCACTAATAAAAGTCATACCAATACAAAAGTCAGGCCTTGTGAATAGTTTTACCAAGAACATAAACAAGTCATGAGCGGTTATACTAATCACACATATTGGTAGTTCAAAAGATATGCAATGAATCACAATACCAATAAGCCTAGCGATTTCCCTTTCGATTCATAAAACAAGTTCATGAATTTACTTCCTTTAAACAAATGTAAAACATTGTTTCCTAGGATGAAATCTTCACCTTATACCCATACATAATCACAATAGCATTCAAACGATTATGTCGATGTCTTATATACAAAGTTCAACGGTTTAAGCAATAAACCTCGTATTGTATTCCTTAATACTACGTCTAACTAGAGTGTATTCGTTCATGCTTCGCAGTTATGTTTTCAATATGCATGACTTGAAAGATACGTTAGGGAATGAAACAGTTCAAGTCAAATATCATTAACCTCAAGCGGAAGGATGATGTTGTCGTTGTATCTCCTTACTTCTTCACTTCTTCAAGTCTTCGCAATACTTGTAATGTCTCATATCCTAATATTTTCAAGCTAACTTATACGAAGTTGACTCTAGTACATAATCAAGGGACTCTTTAAATGAGTTTTGGTTCACTAAAATATGACAACCAAACTTGACATACCAACGCTTGGTGGGTTCAACCGAGCTATGCTATAACAATCTCCCCCTTTTTCAATTTTAGTGACAAAACTCTTACATCATATGGATAAAAAAATTACAAGAATTCATTACACATACACTTGATTCCCGAATTCAACAGCACAATAACCTGTATACATTCAATCCATAAATGCCGTTGTTGACATTATAATAACAAATATAATACTCCCCCTAAAGGTAAGATAGGTAGATTTTCAATCCGCACGTCTTTGTTATTCCTTTGTAGTCCATATAACTACAAGTATCATATGATATGCTACCCCCCCTTAGTCTATGCTTTACTCTTTTCCCTAGATAAATGTTTAAGCACCAATGTCCTTTCCCTTAGTGATACCAATCAATATAAATCAATACTAGTATCACTTGTTTACTCCATATATTTCTCCCCCTTTTTGTCACAAAATGACAAAGAAACAAAAAAATAAAGGACAAGCCGAAAGGATCTTACAAATCTCAAAATAGACTTGCAAACCTATAAGAGTTAAGCACGAGGGTTCCACACACCATTTTTGATAACCAATATCAAAACCGAAACTACAAAGTAATTTTGTTTTGATATGTTACCAAGGAAACAATTGCCTGAAGCAATTTTCCCTAATAGTTTAGCAAATCAAAAATCGACTAAGCACCTTAGTTCCTTTTCCAAACCGATTGTACAAATACAATCGCTTGTTCGATAAGACCAAAATAAAGATAACTCTATTTTTCTCATCAGGTTTTAATTATCCATATAACTTAGACCTTTTAATTTTAACAAGACAAGTACTAGGTTAGTTAACTAGCATTCCTTGTTAAGGCATTCGATTAGACTTGAATAACCGAAACCTCTACTTTGATAAGTCTAACTAAGATCATAATTAACTTAGTTTCTCTTTTCAAGAATCGAATTGGACTAACAATTCATCCAGTAAATCTTTTCATTCGTTAAGCCATAAAAAATTCATACAAACCGAATAAATCAACTTGCATAATTATTCACCTCAACCAGAAGCAATTGAAACAACATAGACATTAAATCACCGCAATTGCACCGAAATTTTGTAAGCCTAAACAATTGATACTGATGAGTGCCAAATATTGCATAATTATACACCTTTTTTATTGGCATTTTACTCATCTTTTGTGCTCAAGAATCAGATATTATCCCAGATTCTGAGTTTTCCTTGTTTTCAAGAATAAATATTTGTACTAATTAATTTTGTGTTTTTAGGTAATAAATAAAGCTCGGAACCGAGAGCCAAGAGCGAAGGGTGGAGTCGAGCATCTATGGAGCGAGAAAGCCAAAGCCGCGCGCGCAGTGGTTGCAACCCAACAAGTAGCAGCTCATCTACAAGACATGGGCTTGAGCTAGACCTGACCCGCGACCCGGATCCGAACCCGTCCTCTCCAAGCCGTTGAGATCTCTCTCATCCACATCCTACGGTCGCTCCAGCTCTTACACATCATCTTTTGATATTCGCTCAACACCAAAATAGCCCAACTTCCCCTCAGCCGTTCAGATCCCCCTTAGCTCCATCCGACGCTCGCCCCCACTTTCACATCATCTTCTCGCTGTACCCGCTCCACAGCAAAACCACCATCACCTATACCCCTCGCCCAAACCCTAATCTCACCTTCACTTTCTCTTTCTTCCCCCGACCAAACACAGAGAAAACCATCACACCATCCTTCTCTTCTCCCCCGACCAAAAATGGTAGAGAAAACCATCTCCTCCTTCGTTTCTCCCACCACCGTACCAGCCTCGGCTCCCAACGCAACAAGACATCGAGTCATCTTTTCCAACACTCATATTTCAGTTCTCTCTCATATAGCTTCTCTTCCCAAGAGGCTATGTTAGAGATAATTGAAATTAGGGTTTCATCTTGCATGCGAAGGTGAGCGGAGGAAGGAAGTGAGAGGTTTGGGTGTTTGCGAATTCTTGTTTTCTGAGTGATTTGTGAGATATAAATAGAGGTTTTGATGTAAGAGAAAAAGCAGATCGATTTTAGTTTCAATTTAGGGTTCTTAGTTTTAATTTGTAATTTTAATTTGAAGTCTGTTTTAGCATGTTTAGTATGGGCTAATTACGTATTGCTAGGATTTACATGAAACCCTAGCTACGTTGTGGTTCAACTTAATGTGAATTATTCTTGGCATGCTTTAATTGATAAGAAAGTTTCATTGTTAACATCTCAATGCCTGCTCTCACAATGAATGTCATGCATCCATTGTAGTTAGGTTTACATTGTGTTGAGTGTGTTAAAGCTCATATTTCGATTGCTAATGCTATCTCTTAGATTATTTGTACTTAACTAGACATCTAATGCTCTGAGTAGTACTACGAGTTGATACTTGAAACTTCAAATGGTGAAACCCCTTAGGTATATGATAGAGTTGACACACTATCCTTACCTGCCTTAGGAACAAGAATATTCACTTTAGTTGAATTGCATAACTTGAAATAGTGGTGGATTGGCAATCCTAGTATCCTTCTTAATCATCTTTTATAGTTCATTTTGCCTCAGTCTTGCAACCTTCAATACAGTCGTAAAGACTATAAACAAAAGCTTTGTATCTCTGTCACTTACCCCTGAATTCAGTCAAGAAAGCTTAGAATAACCTAGCACCCTCTAGTTCCCTGTGGAAAGACCTGTGCTTGCCACTGCCTTCAAAGGCTCTGTGCACTTGCAGATTAAGACATAGGAAAAGCACTTTTCAGATCCTATCAAGTTTTTGGCGCCGCTGCCGGGGAACTGGTAGTGTGCTAATTGTCTTTAAAGCTTCAGTTCACTGTTTTCAATTCTCCCCTGTACATTTTGACTATTCAATCATCTGAGCTATCTTATGTTGTATATTTCTGCTTTGAATCCCTGATTTTAGCTTCTTTTAGCTTAGTTAGCTGTAGTTTTCTTTTATTGCATATCTTCATCTATAATTGCATAACATCATTAGTTCTTGATGTCACCCTAGTGTAACTGTGTATTAACCATCCATTGTGAATATTGCATTGTTAAGTTTCCTTTGAGCTTATTCTAGCTCATTGTGCATATGGTGGGTAACTTGTTTTCCTCTGTCATTGCCTTTTGTTTACATACCCTGAGCATAACTCAGTTGTAGCTAGGTGAAGTTTAGAATCTTGTCATTCCAACATTGGTGCTACCTTGCTCTGTAATACTTCCTTGTTTTAAACTGTGCAAGTATTGAGATATGAGATTTCTCTCTTGAGTCACAGGTACCTGTGAGCAGCTGGAGGAGACAAGGCAGCTGAACCCTGTGGAGTGCCTAAACCCAGTGAATACTGGTGGTATTGGCTTCTAACTCTTCTTTGTATGGTGTATGTTTGATAATCTGAATGCATGATAGACTTACAAACTTGCCAGCCCCTGAAGCCGCAAGTTTGAGCTTGACCTGTTGAGTACTAAGTGAAGTCAACTTAGTAAGTTGACTCCACTTGAGCACTGTGAGCCAGACTACCATCTTGCAAGCCCTGTAGCTGCAAGCTGTGAGCTTATTCTGTGATCTTTGCTAAACCTTGATGCATGCTTGAACTTGAATCACCATTCTTTGTAAGCCTGTATTGCCTTGCCTTGTGTGTTCTGCAAAACCCCTGAGCTCTGAGTTTGACATCAACTCAGACTTTTGATATCTGAGTGAGTTGATGCCACAAACTCAACTGAGCCAGCTGACAACTTTAATTGTTTTACACCTGAGTATGCCCTGTTGACAATTGAACCAAAGCTTGCTGCCTTGCTGAGCATGTTATGAGCAACTAACTATATTCATTTGTTGTTGATTTTTGAGCATGCCCTGGAAACCATTGAAATATAATTGTCTGATAAACTAGCTTCCTGCTAGGTGTTGTTGACTACGACTTCTATTGGCTCATTTGTGCTTTGAGCTTGCTAAGACCATCTGCCATGCTATATTTGCATACTTGTGAGCTTGAAATCTCTGAAATTTGTATCGATTGTTGTTATCAACCTCCGTAATGTGTGTGAGATCTTGGGTGCTTGAACCAGTGTTAAGTAGCAAGATTTGTGACTAGCATTAGCTTGTTGATTTTCAAAATACACCACCCAAAGACTTGCTTCACCACTGAGTGAGCACAACCTTTCCCCTTGCACCAAACACAATTTTTACTCATCTCTGCGTTGTGACTGCGCAACCATTAGGTTTGTAGCATATTTTGTGGAATTGTGATTGTACTCATTTGCAACTTTGTGCCCAACAAGGCTATCTTGTATTGCTCTGTCTTGAAATTTGAACTTGGAGCTGTCTTTGTGACCGACTAAGCACAATCTTTGCACGACAAAGTGATGTGCATCTACACCTCTGCACTAGCTAGAGTGCAAACAGTCTGAGACCAAAACTAGGTCTCCACAATCCTGGGTTGTAAACCTGCCAACCTTGACCCACACAACCCATACTGGGCTGTACACAAATTGAGCCCACAACCAACTAGGCTTTGCAAACTTCTGGGCTGTGCATTATCAACCCAAACTGGGCTGTGCAATAGACTAAGCCCACCTAAGTTCCACTGCTGGGCTGCAAGCAATCCGAAGCCCACTTCATCTGGGCTGTACAAAGCCGATCTCAAACCCACATAACCAAATGAAACCCATCTATTCGGTTGGGCTTCATAACTTCAAAAAGCCATCTTTTGGGCTGAGTCTTGTGTTAGTGGGTCATTTTTGAGTTTTGCTTTTACGTGTTGAACTTGATTGTGTGTTAACATGCTAGAGGCGCGTGCTAGGCTATGATTGTGTCTTTTAGAGACCAAACAAACCGACTAGTTCGAATCCGCCCGGACGAAATCGTAAGCATACCCAGTTCTTCAACAGAAAACCCAAGACCTATCTGAAACAGAAATCATGGGTGATGAACAAAACCGACCCCGTAGTCTCAAGGACTACATGTACCCAACTAGGGCAAGCCAGCCCTCTTGCATCATTACGCCCGGCCCGATCTTTGGTCGGTTTGAAGCGAAAGCAAGCACCATTCATATGCTACCCGTGTTTAGAGGGTCAATGCGAGAACCCCTACCATCACGTGAGAGACTTTGAGGATATTTGTGGGACTCTGCGTTTTAACCAAATGCCGAGGAGTCCCTCAAATTGAGATTGTTTCCTTTTTCTCGAAAGACAAAGCCAAGTCTTGGCTACATGCTCTACAACCACGGTCCATTAGAACCTGGGATGACCTCACAAAGGAGTTTTTCAAAAGTTTTTCCCAAACCATAAGACTGCGGCAATTCGCCAAAGTCTAAATGGTTTTGTGCAGTTAGAAGAAGAGACTCTAGCAAAATACTTGGAGAGATTCAATGAATTATTACTCCAATGTCCACACCATGGTTTTGAAAAATGGAGACTTGTGCGAGATCTTGTATGAGGGTCTAGATGTTAGAACCCGTACCACAGTGTAGAGTCAATGTGCAATGGTGCATTTATTGACAAGAGTGCCGATGACGCTTGGTCTTTCTTAATCGAAGTCGTGAAAAGACTCAACGGTGGGAGTCCATCCGAGAACCGATACGGACTACCCCTACCAACAATGTTCATAGAATTGAGTCGACTTTGAGGGAAATGCAAAAATGGCTTCTTTGGCTTTAGGAGAATAGAAGTGCTTGAGTTGGAAAAGAATGTAAAATCTAATGCCCCTACTCTCCGTGACCAAATTGATATGGCCACTTGTGCCGCATGCCATAGTCATGACCACTTAGTGGACAGCTGTCCTTCATTTACATGCATTTCAAGAGTCCAAATCCGAGCAAGCCAATGCATTGTACAATAGGCAAGAGAACAACCCTTATTCTCAAACCTACAACCCGGGGTGGAGGAATCACCCTAACTTCTCATGGTCCAAGGGACCTGTACAAGGGGACCAACAAATAACAACCAAGGATACTCATATCCCGAAACCCCCAAGTACAACCACATCCTCGGTACCACTGTAGAGAAAAAGCCTAGCTTGGAAGGCTGTGTCGATCTGTTAACCCAAAATCTCACACAACTCAACAAAACAACCGACCAACGTTTCACAAGTCTAGAACTTAAGATGGGTCAAATACGTGATGCATTGAATGAGAGAGAGAAAGGAAAATTCCCTAGTCAACCCCAACAAAATCCAAAGGCGTGTTTCAAGCGGGCTCCTCTACCTGCAATGAAACTTCACATAGTCAAGCGAATCTTTGTCACCACTCTCCGTGGTGGTAGAATTGTTGAGAACCATGTAGGTGTACCCACCGTCAAGCGAGTCTACATCGGACTCCCAAGTACACACAACACCACAGTAAAAACACCTACAGGTAGAGAAAGAATCGAGGCCCCTTGATAAAACCAAGAGTCCTACTAATGTAGTTGTTCTGTGCCCGATCATTTTTACTGTTGCTCCATTCCCACAAAGGTTGGTGCAACAAAAGGTAGTACCTCGTACAACGAGATTGGAAATGTTCAAAAGAGTTAACATAAACATTCCATTTCTCGAAGCAATTAGGCGGATACCTGCCTATGCTAAGTTTTGAAGGACCTATGCACACAAAAGCGAAAGCTTCATGTGCATAAGCGTGCCTTCCTCCTTTGAGCAAGTGAGCTCCATAATCCAAAACAAAACCCCACCTAAGTTCAAAGATCCAGGTAGTCCAACTATCTCTTGTACTATAGGTGACCACACAATCAGAAAAGCTCTATTGGACTTAGGAGCTAGTGTGAACCTACTGCCATATTACTCGTATGTGCGGTTAGGTCTTGGGAATTGCAACCCACTCTGTTACGCTACAATTAGCGGACGGATCTGTGCGAATCCCTCGGGGAATCGTGGAAGATGTGCTAATCAAGGTTGATAAATTTTATTTCCCTGTGGACTTCATTGTGTTAGATACTCAACTTTGTGCAAAATCCACGAAAATCATATTCCCGTTATCTTAGGACGTCCCTTTTTGGCAACGTCAAACGCTATCATAAATTGTCGTAGCGGGATATTGAATTTGTCTTTTGGCAACATATTTGTAGAACTGAATGTATTTCGTGTAAATCAACAACCCATAGAGTGTGATGATGATGAATTGCATGAGATTAACATGATGGAGAGTCTTATCCAAGACTCTGCCCGACATTTTGTCAGTGGACCCTGTGCAAGCATGCTTAGATAATTTTGACTTAGATCTGTTCAACTCTGAGTACATTAGTGAAGTCCACTCTTTGCTAGAGTCTGTGCCACCCATGGATATTGCCAAATGGCGAGAATGCGGTGGAACCCCTTCCACTCTACGATACCACATCGCCCACCTCTTGACACACCACCTAAGCTTGATTTGAAACCACTACGATACTTTGAAGTATGCATTCTTAAGTCCTTCTGAGACTTTACCTGTGATTATTGCATCATGTTTAGACACGGAACAGGAAAGTCAACTTTTAGAAGTACTTAAGGAGCATAAAGGAGCCTTAGGTTGGACCATCTCCGATCTTAAGGGTATAAGTCCCACAATTTGCATGCATCATATAAACCTTGAGGAGAACACTAAACCATCTAGGGAAATGCAAAGGGGACTTAACCCCAACATGAGAGATGTTGTCAAGGGTGAGATTGAAAGCGCTTGACGCGGGTATCATTTACCCCGTCCACGATAGCCGATGGGTCGACCCCATTCGGGTAGTCCCCAAAAAGTCGGCATTCTTGTTGTTCAAAACGAGATGAATGAGCTCATTCCCACCCGTGTGACCCTTTGGGTGGCTAGTATGTATTGATTATAGAAAAGCGAACACGAGTCACCAAGAAAGACCATTTTCCCCTTCCCTTCATTGACCAAATCTTTGGAAAGGCTAGCCAAACATAGTTACTCTTGCTTCTTAGATGGCTATTACGGCTACAACCAAATTCACATAGCACCAGAAGACCAACAAAAGACCACTTTTACATGTCCTTATGGAACTTTTGCTTATCGTCGTATGCCTTTTGGGTTTGTGCAATGCACCGCGACTTTCCAACGTTGCATGATGAGCATATTTTCCGACATGGTAGATAAGTTTCTTGAGATTTTTATGGATGATTTTTACGTGTTTGGGTCTTCATTTGATGAGTGTTTGCATCACCTCACTGTGTGCTAATTAGGTGTAAGGAGAAGAGTTTGGTCTTGAATTGGGAAAAATGCCATTTCATGGTTAATTCGAGGCATTGTTCTAGGGCATATCATCTCGGAAAAAGGCATAGAAGTAGACAAAGCCAAGGTAGATCTCATTCAACACTTGCCTCAACCTCGTTACGTGAGGGACATCGAGATCATTTCTAGGCCATGCGGGTTTTCTGCCCGATTCATCAAAGACTTTAGTAAAATTTCACGACCTTTGTGCAATCTTCTTGCGAAAGATGTTGCATTTGTCTTTGATGATGCTTGTAAGGAAGCATGGGAACAGCTGAAGGCTCTCCTTACATCTGCCCCTATAGTCAGACCCCCTGATTGGTCATTACCATTTGAGATTATGTGTGATGCGTCGGACTATCTTTGTAGGAGCGGTTTTAGGCCAAAGAGTAGACAAACTCCCTTATGTGATCTATTATGCTAGTAAAACCCTTAATGATGCTCAATTGAATTACTTCACTCTTTGAGAAGGAGTTACTAGGCATTGTGTTTGCATTAGACAAGTTTAGATCTTATTTGATAGGGTCTAAGGTCATCATTTATTACGATCATCTTTGCATTGAGATATCTTCTTTCTAAGAAAGATGCTAAGGCTCGTCTAATTCGATGGATACTCTTGCTACAAGAGTTTAACCTCGAAATTCGAGATAAGAAAGGGTCGAGAAGAATGTTGTTGAGATCACTTGTCTAGGTTGAATGTTGAATCTGGCGATGAGTGCTGTGTTAATTAGGGAATCATTCCACGATGAGCAATTGATGCTTGTGGCTGAAATGCCATGGTTTGCTGATATTGTGAACTACCTTGCTACGGGTAGAATGCCCTTGCATTGGTCTAAACAAGACCGTGCTAAGTTCTTGCTGAAGTTAAACATTTCCTTTGGGATGACCCATATTTGTTTAAGTCTTGCCAAGACCAAATCATTAGGAGATGTGTCCCCGATTACGAACAAAGGGATGTCATCTCTTTTGTCATGACCATGCTTGTGGAGGCCACTTTAGTGCCAAGAAAGCTGCTTGCAAAGATCTTGCAAAGCGGTTTCTATTGGCCAACACTTGTTTAAGGATTTCCATGCATTCTGTGTTGCTTGTGACCGATGCGAAACTAGGAAGTATATCTAGGAGAAACATGATGCCCTTACAACCCATATTGATTGTTGAGCTGTTTGATGTTTGGGGCATTGATTTCATGGGTCCATTTCGAATTACGAAGGTAAGTTGTACATCCTTGTAGCATGTCGATTATGTCTCTAAGTGGGTAGAGGCCATTGCATCCAAAACCAACGACCATAAAGTTGTTCTTTCTTTTCTTAAGGAGAACATTTTCTCCCGTTTTGGAACAGAGAGCGATAATCAATGATGGAGGTAGTCATTTCTGCAATAGACCCTTTGAATCACTAGTGCGCAAGTATGGAATCACTCACAAGGTCGCAACACCTTACCATCCTCAAACTAGTGGCCAAGTAGAAGTTTCTAATAGGGAAATTAAGCATATTCTTGAGAAGACCGTTAATCCTTCTAGGAAAGATTGGTCTTTGCGCCTAAACGATGCTTTATGGGCCTATAGGACTGCCTACAAGACTCCCATTGGGATGTCTCCTTACAGACTTGTGTACGGAAAAGCATGTCATTTACCTGTTGAGTTAGAACACCGTGCATATTGGGCTGTGAAGAAGTTGAATTTTGATCTTGATAAAGCTGGTACCCGTAGAAAACTTCAACTCAATGAGTTAGAAGAATTGAGAAACGATGCATATGATAGTGCCAAAACGTACAAACATAGGATGAAAGTGTTTCATGACAAGCGCATTCTGCGCAAGTCTTCCACCCCATGACAGAAAGTTTTATTGTACAACACTAGACTGCATTTGTTTCCAGGAAAGCTACGTTCACGATGGTCAGGACCATACGTGGTACGTACCGTTTTTCCCCATGGAGCTGTAGAAGTTGAAAACCCGGCAAACAAGAACATTTTCAAAGTCAATGGTCAAAGACTGAAACCATTTCTGGAGCATCTTCCACCAGAAGTTGAGACCGTTGACTTGGAAGACCCCATCTATGTGGACTGATCAAGTCCACTTTTGTACATACATATGGACTAAAAATCCATCATCTTTCCCTTTTCTTTTTCTTTGTGCATAATTTTTGATGTGTGCTAACCAACCTTTTTGTCTTGCGTTCTTGATTGTTTGCTTTCAAAGCATTCACCTTTCTATGGTTTAGCAACACCCCTGTACATCCGGTAATCTCTTTCCTTTACTCTACTCATCATAGTTCCCATGGTATGTACTTGTTTAAATTTTTCCTATCTGTTGCCACATTGAGGACAATGTTTGATCTAGGTTTGGGGGTGTGATTTGCATTTAGAGTTTTTAGTCTTTTTGTTTTACTTCTTTGAAAAAAAAAAAAAAACTCAAAAACTCAAAAATTTGCATAAAAACCTCCAACTTTTAGAGATTTTAGAGTCACTAGCATGCTTCTAGCTATGTTTACATAGAGAGTCGACCGAAATAACGAGAACTTGGAAGTCTTTGGAGAACATAATCGGGTTCCTTAGTTGATTAGAGCGTTAAAGTTGGATTTAACCATACCGGGGAGGCGAATTAGGTCTTTGTTTAGATATTCGGTAGTAGAATTGTGATCAACCATAGTGGAGACTACCCATTTTACATCAAGAGAGGTACCGACCTTCACTCTTTGTGACTTTCTAGAAAAGCTTTTAGAGTGTGTGTCACCGTACGTCAATTCGGGTAGGAATGGTGAGCTACCCAACTTCGCACCACTTTCAGCACTATTTTTGATCTCTTGAGTGCTAATTCCGTCAATCATGAGGGTGACGTCTAAAGATGAAAACTCCTTCTAAATATCGATTTGCAGTTAGCATCACTCTCTCTCTCAATCAACAGATCCATAGAAACACATCATCGTCGGCAAGCGGAGCAACATCGAGAATATTTGAAGAAAAGTTGATATAGTCCAAGGTTATGTACAACAAAGAAAAATAGGATGAGAATTAATAAAATTTATAAAATCAAGACAATACAAGTTGTGGAAAAATTGAGTGATATAGTCCTTCACCCATAGAGCTAGTTGTTTCATTGTTTTTATTTTCTTTTCATTGTCAAAAAAATCAAAAAATAAAAAAAAAAATCAAAAAATAAAAATTAAAAAAAAATAAAAATTAAAAAATCAAAAATCAAAAAAAAAAAAATATTGTAGTTCATTTTTATTTTTTATACCACCATGTAATGAAGAGTTCAAGAAGAAAAATCCAAACAACAAGGAAATTGAGTATAAAAGTTAAAAATTGTCAAGTTTTGTGAAGTTTAGAAGATCGTCATCAACAATTGAAGACCGAAGATTGAAGGGCGTTTCTATGGTTCTTATGAGAGAGAGTGATATTAATTGCCGATCGGGTGAGAAGTGAGTGAGTACTCCCACCCCTTGCTAATGGTTGATTTCCTTTCTTAGAGATTATCAGAAAAAGATTCTTTTTGTCCACACTACGTGGAGTCTCCATAAATTATTTCGGAAGGTTATCCTTCTTACCTACAACGTGTGCAAGATTTCTCTCTTTATTCTGCTGCACACATGAGAGACTAAAAAGCGATCTTTTTGAGTGCAATTATCATAAAACCCTAATGGTGAGGCGAAGTTGAGACTTATGATCACAATCGAATCCGAATTCTTTCATATGGTATGGTTACTTCTCGCTCAGCACTTAAGGATGAGAATGCGTTCTTCGATAGTTCTAACTTCGTGTTACTAGCATGCAGAAACTCTATATACTCATAGATTCTTGGATGCTTGAGACTCTTTACACTCGAAGTTGGAGAAGGTTTTGTGGGTACACCTCTGGTAAACCCTCACGAGACTACAACTCGTCCACTAGGGACACCTAGGGGTTTAAAGGCTTAGTGCATACGCTAAATGCATTCGAGAGACTGCGACGGGGGTATAGTTAGGATTTCTTCATTTGTTTCACTTGAGGACAAGTAAAATTCGGGTTTGGGGGTATTTGATGAGTGCCAAATATTGCATAATTATACACCTTTTTATTGGCATTTTACTCATCTTTTGTGCTCAAGAATCGGATATTATCCCAGTTACGAGTTTTCCTTGTTTTCAAGAATAAATATTTGTACTAATTAATTTTGTGTTTTTAGGTAATAAATAAAGCTCGGAAAGCGAGGAGCCAAGAGCGAAGGGTGGAGTCGAGCATCTATGGAGCGAGAAAGCCAAAGCCGCGCGCAATGACGGTTGCAACCCAACAAGTAGCGGCTCATCTACAAGACATGGGCTTGAGCTAGACCCGACCGCGACCCGGATCCGAACCCGTCCTCTCCAAGCCGTTGAGATCTCTCTCATCCACATCCTACGGTCGCTCCAGCTCTTACACATCATCTTTTGATATTCGCTCAACACCAAAATAGCCCAACTTCCCCTCAGCCGTTCAGATCCCCCTTAGCTCCATCCGACGCTCGCCCCCACTTTCACATCATCTTCTCGCTGTACCCGCTCCACAGCAAAACCACCATCACCTATACCCCTCGCCCAAACCCTAATCTCACCTTCACTTTCTCTTTCTTCCCCCGACCAGACACAGAGAAAACCATCACACCATCCTTCTCTTCTCCCCCGACCAAAAATGGCAGAGAAAACCATCTCCTCCTTCGTTTCTCCCACCACCCGTACCAGCCTCAGCTCCCAACGCCAACAACACATCAGTCATCTTTTCCAACACTCATATTTCCAGTTCTCTCTCATATAGCTTCTCTTCCCAAGAGGCTATGTTAGAGATAATTGAAATTAGGGTTTCATCTTGCATGCGAAGCTGAGCCAGAGGAACAGAAGAGAGAGGTTTGGGTGTTTGCGAATTCTTGTTTTCTGAGTGATTTGTGAGATATAAATAGAGGTTTTGATGTAAGAGAAAAACAGTCAGTTTTAGTTTCAATTTAGGGTTCTTAGTTTTAATTTGTAATTTTAATTTGAAGTCTGTTTTAGCATGTTTAGTATGGGCTAATTACGTATTGCTAGGATTTACATGAAACCCTAGCTACGTTACGTGGTTCAACTTAATGTGAATTATTCTTGGCATGCTTTAATTGATAAGAAAGTTTCATTGTTAACATCTCAATGCCCTGCTCTCACAATGAATGTCATGCATCCATTGTAGTTAGGTTTACATTGTGTTGAAATATCATTATGTTGTCATCCTTATGCAAAACAAAAGAATAACAACAACCAACCTTTACCAGAGAAAGGTTGAAAACCGGTTTCAGCTATTGCAAGCAAAAGTTGAAAACCGTGAAACACATATGATTTTATGCTAAACCAAACTATTCAACGTATTGTGAATTTTTCACATATTGTTTCAATCGGAACCCCTCATGATCCTTTGATAAAGCCTACAAACATGGGCTAGAACTTAATCCTGCTAAACCAAAAAGTCACCCAAACCATAAGGGTTCACATCATATGAGATCGAATAGCAAGGTTAGAAAACCGAAATCATACATCCCATAATTCAATTTGCAATACACCATAAAAAATCAACATAAAAAAGTATTACAATTACCTCCATCTTGTAGGGAATCTAATTGTGAAACCAACGCAAAAGGAATGAGGTCATTCCGAGTTCGGACGAAGAAGTTATGCGCAAAACAGTTTTACTAGGATCGGTTCCCTCACTAGGATAGGGTACTAGGATCGGTTCCCAAGAGTTACTTGTGACGGATCACAACACTAAAATGTTTTTTGACATAACTTTTGCATACGATGTTCGGATTCAGTGATTTTTTGCTCGTTTTAACCGTAAAAACAAGAGCTACACATATATGATCAGTAGATATCAACATCATAAAGTTCAAATTACCATTTCTATCAAAAGTTCAAATATATATATAGAGAGTATGAGAATAGAAGACAAGAAATGTGACACTCCGTGCCATATTTTCAGGTTCGGTTAAAATCATTTGAATTGAAAATTCATTAAAATTTCATGTGGTAGTACTTAAGAATCCTAGGTTAGGATGCTTTCATAAATATTAGTCTGCCCAAATCTAAAATAAGGCTCTTGTAATGGCAACTAATTGTTTAACCAAAACCTAAATGCCTATATAGATCACCATGCATTTGTCCACGTGTCTATTAGTGGACATGAGTAATTTCTTCATATCAAAGATAATATTTAATATCTAAGATATCAAGACTCAAGGGAAGATTCAATTTTTGCTCCTGGATCTTTTCTTTCATGTCTTTCTCTTCACTTGGTTATGAGAATAACAAAAAGGAAGAGGGAATTTTATTTCCATGAACCAAATATCTTCGAGAAGTATTATTGAAGATGTGTAGCTTGAGATGCTGTTTGGGTTAGTATTCTTGGAGTGAAAATATATTGAACATGAGGTTAGTATGATTTTCTTCATATGTGGTGTTTTATGCAATTTCGAGAAAAAACAACGAAATGGGTTGTTAGAAACAAGGACGATTTCGTGTTGTACGAATCCATATCTATGAGTACCTTCACATGCTAAGCTTAGTTTAGAGGATTTTCAAATTGGGGTTCATGTTAGAAATATGGGGATCTTGATAAAATTTGTTGTCATGCAATTTAAATAAAATGAGTTTATTTAGTTTAATTTCATGAATTTGCTTGTGTTCAATTGGTTTCTGCTCACTTGCTTTACCTTTGAGAAATGGGTTTGACCAATTGGTAGATTCTCCCATGGAAGCTAGTCAAGATGAGAGGATTTGATAGTCTTTGAATTTTGTATGTGAATCTATGTAAGTGTATAAATCATGTATTTAGCTTGTAGAATGCATGCCTCCTTATAATTGATATTAAATCTTTACTAATGTAATTCATGAGTTTGGATGTGTTGGTTTATGTTCTAAATGCATGTCTTGTTTTTATGTTGATATGGAGGGTCAAGTATTGAACAAATTCTTTATGGAAATTTCTGATCTTCTATGGAGGTAACATGTTCGATAAAATGTCTCAAATAACATGTAAGATAATTTCCATAACATGGAATTATCTCGTTGGGCCCATGTGATAACTTTGGGCTAATTGAAATGTTGCTAAACTTATTAGGTTTCATTAAGGAGTTATTTCTTAATTACCCTCTTCCTTGATGGACGGTCGAGATCTAAAGTTGAAACTAAAATCCTAGAAACTCGGTACTCTCTCTACCTATAAAAGAGACACAACAACCATCGATGTTGGGTCTAAGGAATTACTCATTACAGTTAAGGTCAAGAGAGAGAAACCATGACCTCCACAAAGGTATTACCGCTGCTTCAAAGATGATTGATGTACGATGGATTTGCGATACAAGGTATTTCTCTTAAACTAGTCTTGCATATTTTATTGTGTGATTATCATGAAGTTCAACGATCCAAAATCAAGTACCATAAAATTAAGATCTTACATTTGGCATCTAGAGCTTGTGTTTAGAACTCATGGTCGTCCGTTAATCGTATGCAATTTACAATGGTTCATCATATCCACGTCAATAAAAATCATTCTTAATTTGTATCATGTAAACACAAATGCTTTATCATATAAGCATAAAACCAGATTGATATGGTGATAAACTTAGGTTCCCGCTGCCACAAAACTCTTTGTTTCTTCTGTTAGTTTGGAATTGGAAGTAAATGAGATGATGGAGTTAATTTGGAATGTTAACCGAAAGATGGAAAGTTTTAATTAAATAGGGAAAAAAAGTTATGGAGTATAATATTGTATGAAATACGTTTAGAAACCAAAACGGCAAAAAAAACATTAAAATGGGTATAAACGGGTCTTAAAGTGGGCCACTAATGTGAAGAAGAACAAAAGAGTTTGACTGTTAATAAGCCGGCTAACTCATCATGATTAAATGTCGAACCCGTCATAAGCAAATCAAGTCCCAACCAATCCGTTTCCATTTTTTTGTTGTTCCGCTTTTTTCATGTATATAAGTTTGTAGAACAAAGGTTAATGACTTAATTACTTTGAGATTAAATTATCTAATGACTTACAGTCTGGCCATATATTTATTATTCATATTAAGTATAAACCGTTAAGATAAGAGAAATGGGTAAGCTTAATATAGTTTTGACCTGCTCATTAAAGAACTAAATTATAATCAAAACCAAATTTTAATTAAAAGTTCAAAACCAATTACAATAATATTGTTAAGAGCTTATAAAGTGGTTTTATTTGAAGAAATGCGATCCAACTAATATGCTTCCGCTTTATCGAAAATATTAATGCACAATCTAAGCCGATTTTTATCGAATGACTTTTTGATAAATTTTATGATCCAAATTTTTTACACCATTAAAGTTGTGTGTGCATTATGAAATGATTTGAGTTTGTTCTCCCTCGATGTTGATTGTTTGACAATAAGATTATGTGCTTATGATATTATGTCGAGACTCTTTAGCTATCGCCAGAGTGATACTAGAGTGTTTTGAAATAGCAATAATCATAATGTTATTGTAAGCATGAATTTGCAAACCGTAAAGTTTGGCTTTTGCAGTTATTGACCTATTATGATAATGGCATTATTTTAGTTATTGGCTATCACCACAGTGATGTCAAAAAAATGTTTTTTGGCCATGATCATAATTTTGTTAAATGCTTGTAATATTATTTTTGCTTAAATATATTAGAACAACAATCACCCACAGGTGATTCGAGTTCACATGTTTAAGTGAACAAGGAAGGATATGATTTTTATTTGATCATACATGATGGATCTGAATCACTTTACGTCTTGATGAGTATCTAGTGTTATTTCTTTTTATTTTCTAATTTGAGTGTAAGTTTTTACTGCATTTACTAGACATAAAAATAATGATAATGATTAAGTAAATGCCACATAATTTATCATTATACTTTATAAAATGCATAAAATAAAATTTGCTTAAATTAACTCATTATCGAGTTGAGTAACCCATTATGGATTTTTTTTCAGATGTTCATAAATATTATTATGTTGTTTTATACAAAACTTATTGCATACTCTATAAAATTGAGGTTTTATTTTTGGATAAATTCCTCCATGTTTGTGAAAATTTATGATGTTCATTGCCTATTCTAAACATCCTTCATTTTATCTATATTATACCCTTTGTTTAAAACGATCTCTAAGCTTGTATCAAATTTAAATTAGCGATGCATTAGAGAATTTTCTTCAACGAAATTTCATTATTGAATTACACTTATAGACTTGCTTAATGCTCGATTCTGTTTTAAGAAAGATTTCATCATGTCTGGATATTTTTCTTTAAAGGGTGTTGATATTTTCACAATTTATATATGACATGCTTTTGAATAAATATTTGTGATTAATGTTTTAGGGGTTACTCATAATTGTTTATAATCGACTAAATTTATGATCAAATTAAGTATGTTCATATCATTCAATGAGACCATGCAATATCACAAGAAAAGATAGTGTGATATTTGCAATTGTACATATTTGGTGGATTGTTTAGTTATCACCACAGTGATACTAAACTTTCTTCTTATAAGTGTTGTATATTTTTGAGTCCTCTTAGTTTGATTTAACGATAAGAAAAATGATGTTGCAAGTAGTTTTGGTTCACAAGTTTAAACAAGCATTAAGGGTATCTAAATGCTTCATATACATGTGAAATAATAGCCACCCATAGGTGACTACAATTCACATTATATTAGGTTGAATATATTTAGAATTATTTGAGTTTGTTAATACATTTTTGGACGAGATTCTCCCACAGGCGACTCTAGTTGTGGTATTAAACAAACATAATGTTGTGTGCATGAGAAGGTAAGATATCTACAGATGTTTTTCATGTCTCACATTGTTCCTTGATAAGGTTTTACCCACAGGAGAATCTTATTGAAGGTATGTAACTATTGTAAGCTTAATTGTCATTTATCTCTATTATAAATTTCAGCTTTTGTTCTTATTAATTTTTTATTATGATTATTTTGTAGACTTTTAATGGTCCATTTTTTGGAAGATAAAATTGTTTATCACCTGATGATTTTTCGCGTTACTGTGTACATCTATCAATTGCATTATGAATCTCAATCCGTGGATGTTTTCTCGAACATTCATTATTGAAATTGAGAGGCAGTTATAGAGAAAGTGAAAATCATAAAGTCTGATAAAGGTGGTGAATATTGTGAAAGGTATGACAAAAAAGGATAATATCCTAAATCTTTTACGTAGTATCTCCAAAAGTTTGGATTTGTTGCTCAATACACAAGGCCAACTTATCCTTGTCATAATGGTGTATAACACAAGGCAAAATCTTACTTTTATGAAAATGGTTAGAAGCATGATGAGTTATGGATAATGACCACATATCAGTGAATGTATGTTCTTTCAACAACAGTGTAATTTAAATAGATTTCCGAGTAAAGCAGTTTCAAAGACACACTTTGGACTAGAATGGTTGGAAACCTAGTTTAAATCACCTTTAAGTTATGGTTGTTCAGTTGGAGGTAAAGGCTTACATTCCCAAGAATGAAAATTGGATTTGAAAACTATTACTGGTTTATTGGTTTTCCTAAATAATCCAAATGGTGTTCATTAATGTCCTGACCGTAGTATGAGATTTATTGAAATCGAAAATATAAATTCATTAATGATGGCATAATCAGTGGGAGTACGTGGATATATCTGTTAAAGAAGTCATGATAATGATCCCTTTATTTAAGATTTCTACAGATATGTGAATCTTCTCATTGTCGAAATGTTAGATAATGAAATACCACAAATTACTGATCCAATACTCCATAATATAATTACTGCCAGTAAAGAAATTTTTGGATAACAACATGAACCAGGATTAAGAAGGTCTCAAAAGAGATTGAAAGAAAGTTATTCATGTTGTTTCAGTGATTTGCTTACAAGAATTTATTTCATTTTGATATAGAATGGCAAAGACTCGATTTCCGGTTCACAAATATTATGTGTAATAATTTTGATTAATGGATTGATGCTATGTGAGCGAAAATCAATGGTTGAAAGTCAAGTTTCAGATATTGTTTAATTGCTCGAAGGACACAAGTCAGTTGTATGAAAGTGGGTCTTTCTGACCTAATACAACTGTAATAGCAATGTTAAACAATATAAAGAAAAACTTATTGCCAAAGATTTTACTCTGAAACGATGCATTGATAATAAATAAGTTTTTCTCTCGTGTCAAAGAAAGACTTATTCCGAATTATCATAGTATTATTAGTAGCTCAGTATAAATTAAGATTTGCATTACTCAAATGTGAAAACAGCCTTTACTAATGATAAATTTTAAGAAACTTTACGTGTGCCAATAAGAAGGATTTTCCTTATAAAGACAGGAACACGTAGTCTACAAGCTTAAGAAATCAAAGTATGAAATTAAGCAAGCCTCCTGAATATTGCATATCTAAAATCCAACAAAACCATTAATGTTCGTTGGTTTTGATGAAATTACTATAGATCAATGCATATGCCTCAAGATCAGTGGGAGAAGTTCATACTCTTGGTATTTTATGTTAAGACTTACTACCTACGAGTAGTGATCTTGACTTATGCATATCTCTTATGATTCGAAATAAAGGATTTCAATGAAGCTTACCATGTGATACTCACATATCATATGGATTACTAAAGCCCTCATGTAAATCGTATATCGTATATTCGAAGAATATTTAGATAATAACATATTTAACAAATTTTGTTTCATATTGAATAGAAGATATAAATTTAATCTTCATTACGTCTTAATTCTAATATGGAACATATAACAAGTTGTTGGTATGTTAGATATATGCCTAATGATTTTAAAAGAACAAAATACGGGAAAGTTATCAAGAATCTTGAGATACTAATCTTGAATTATGTCTTACAATTATTTAGCCTATCCAATTAGAGTTGATTGGATTTTCAAACTTCAATTTTTGGTGGATATACGGATTCTATAAAGGAAGAATCCATTAATACTAATCCCACAATTGAGTTTGAATATTTATGACTGCGATACTTAGAGACTTAAGGTTTGTCTCTACATTGCTGAAATTTATCGTCTTAGTTTCGCAGCATTAAAGCACGATATGATACAAAAGGAACAAAACACATGAACCTTGAGTATATATGCGTGAATTAGGAAATTCAGAAACAATAGTTATTCATTTATCGCTTAAGCACAATTGCATTCGGAGATGCACTTAATGAATAATTACCTTTTAAGACCTCTTAAGAAAAGATTAAAGTCTCAGGTTTGTGGGAGTAATTGATTATTGAATTCAGCTAATTTATGTGCTTATTTTTGAACACTTATTGAGCTCTTAATAATGTATTTCTGAATTTATTTTTATATCCGTATTTAGTATACACTTATGGGAATGGATGAATGTTAACATAAATTGTCTTTCATAAAGACATCACTGGACCATTATGATACTCATATGTAAGGCCTAGTTGAGCAAGGTACTCATGTTGTGGTACATGGAAGGGAACATATTGATAACAGGACAATGTGCCACCGATATGACTCACACGAAAGTTTGCTTGATCAAGGTATTATGATAACCATTAAATTTGGTTTAGCAATTATGCGCGCCTTATGTTTTCTACAATTAACAAAAGTATACAAATTATCTCATGGACCGGTGGGAGAATGTAAGATAATTTCCATAACATGGAATTATCTCATTGGGCCCATGTGATAACTTTGGGCTAATTGAGATGTTGCTAAACTTATTAGGTTTCATTAAGGAGTTATTTCCTAATTACCCTCTTCCTTGATGGACGGTCGAGATCTAAAGTTGAAACTAAAATCCTAAGAACTTGGTCCTCTCTCTACCTATAAAAGAGACACAACAACCATCGATGTTGGGTCTAAGGAATTACTCATTACAGTTAAGGTCAAGAGAGAGAAACCATGACCTCCACAAAGGTATTACCGCTGCTTCAAAGATGATTGACGTACGATGGATTTGCGATACAAGGTATTTCTCTTAAACTAGTCTTGCATATTTTATTGTGTGATTATCATGAAGTTCAACGATCCTGTTGATGGGTGAAAACTACTCCTGCAGAATTTGGTAATTTGGGGTGTGGATGAGGAATGAATCTAAACCTTCAACAAATGCACACGCGGTGAGTGCTTGTAGATTCGAGAGATCAATACGTGCAAGTCCGGCCTAAACCAAGAAATGGCGTTCCGGACTTGTTTCGGTCACAAAGTGAAGGAGATGGGGTTGATCTTAGGGAGGGAAGCGAAGAAGGTGTTGAGATTGTGAAGATGTTGGCTTGCTTATGACATACTTGAAATATGAGCAAGCTTACGGTTGATGCAAGCAAGCTCTGGGTGTTTGAATACGATGTTGTATTAACACTTGGTTTTACGTCGATTGAACTTGTGTTGTTCATTTGTCTTGTCTTGTTTGAAAATAGGGCGGAGAACCTATTTATACAAGTCATTGAGCCTTATTCACGTTTCTCGTGGGAAGTGGAGGAAGTGGAGTGATGGAGTAGTGGAGTTGTGTGTCGGTTGCCACACGACCAGTCTTGCCCACTTCTCCAGTTCATCTCTAACCGTCCATGACTTCCACGACACGTTCTTGTGATGGCGCGTTGCACGCCGCACGCCGTAAACCGCCCGGACCAATACCCGGTAAGTATCCCCGATTTGTGACATGATTGATGTCCGGAATGTGGATGTGGATCCACGAAAGATGGCATGTAATCTTTGAATTGAATAACTGCGTTATTCGAGAAAGTCGATACTTGTAAAGTATCGTGTGTATTTATCGTGCAGTCTTGCATTACGGTGTGGTAAAGTGATGGGTAACGACTCCTCACTAACCAAATAACTCCCGACCGTGGTTGTATAACCAAGCTGGTGAGGTCGGATGGATGAGATGATGTTTGAGACACTCATCCGCGACCGTTGATGAAATTAGGTTTTTTAAAGAGGTGCGCAAGCATCACTCTTTAGCTTGGTAGAAACCAAGCATGGGAAAGGTTTTGAAGAGGACCGACCGGGCATGTGTGTAGACAACACGCCGGTGAGCACGTCCATACTTCACTTTCCCAGAAGGCGCGATCTAAGCCACTCAATTCGACCGGTAAAGTTGAGTGGTTGAGATCGATTTGCGATAGGAGTTTGATGCCGCAAGAAGCCGCGCGCCATACTCTCTTCCGGTGCGTTTTCCAAGACGACCTAGCTTGGTCGGTCTTGGCCGGTTGGTTTGGCGTGTAGACGGTAGGTGATGTTCACGCCTATGTCTTACAGTCTCATGAAACGTGATCTAAGCCACTCGATTCGTCCGGTGAAGTTGAGCGGTCGAGATCAATTTAGGATTTGGGAGGTGTAACCGTGAGAGTTTGAATGGACGTTTTGGGTTGGCCGGGAATGATGTGCCTTGGCCGACCGCATGAGGAGATAGATGGGCCCGCGGTGGTCATGCTTGGTATGACCGGACGCTTAATCTAATCGGGACCCTCCGTTAGTGCCGGAGAAGATGGACGCTCGTGATGCTCAAAACCCTAGCTTTGGTTTTCAAAGCCGTGCGCCTCCTCTGTTTGGGTGACGATTTTGTCACGGCCAAACATTGTTGGTTTGCACCGATTGGTCAATTGTGTAGGCGGTCACATGGTGGTTGTGTCGACATGCTCCGGCCCTTTGAGTCTACATCTACACCCTCCATCTATGCCTGCGAAGATGGATGGTTGAGACCGTTTTGCGGCACATGTAATATGCCGCAAACCCTAATTTAGGGTTTTCCGTCATAATGCTTGGTATGAACGGTTTTCTTTTGGCAAGCTAAGGCCGCGGGTATTCCATACCATGCTTGGGGGTAATGGAATTGATCTGCGATCGTCCAATCATGCTTGTGGAGTTGGATGACTGCGATCGGATCATATCGGCAAAGGCGAGGCCGTGTGTATTCCATACACTGCTTGTGGGTGATGGAATTGATCTGTGGTCATCCAATCGGGCTTGTGGAGTTGGATGACTGCGATCGAATCATATCCGGAGATCTGATCGAGTCAAGTTCGGATGCTCAATCGGGCTAGTATAACACACCGAGAGGGACTCAATCGGGCTAGTATAACACACCGAGAGGGACTCAATCGGGCTAGTATAACACACCGAGAGGCTCGGGCTAGTATAACACACCGAGAATCAGCCTGTACGGGTATTTCGTACATGGTTTCATTATAGTGTTTGGAGGTTCGTGTTACTCTGTAAGAGTAATACTCAGTCGTCATGCCACACTGATAATGAGTACGGGAAATACAAGGCCGATATGAAATTCACGGGGAAGGGATTGTTCTTGCATGCTCCAACCTCGGAGGAATTTCATGTATTCACGAGAATGGGATTGTTGCTACATGCTCCATTCTTGGTGAATTAAGTGAGGAGTATCCGTCACTTATAAACGGCTTTATCTTTTACAAGATGTCAGCGCATGATTTTCTGGTTACTTACAAATTTAACCTTAAACGAAAAATCCACCATCAACATTAAGTCCCCTGCCTAGCATATAATGGTTACACTATTGTGTGGTAGGCATGAGATGGTGACATACAGAAATGACCAAGCTATATTGAATACATATTTCTGGGATAGTTTCACATTGCCAGCGTTTCCCACGAATCGGTTGGTCTTGATTGAGGATGCGAAGGAAGCGAGGACTTGATCCGGTGAGTCGCTTTGGTTCCTCTTGTACATGTATGAGCTCGACCGCCCCTTGGTGTTTGAGTCGGGGATAGGATTCTTCTTCACCGGATTAAGGCGCGGGTGCTTGCACATTGCGGTTGAATTGTTGTGTCCAGATGCTCTTCCGGTTCTTGATCGGGGCTCAAAAGAAATCGACTTGGTGGCGTTGAATCCTCATATATCGGGCGCCGTAATCGTTTTAGGGTTTCCTCGGTATTTATGCGGGTGAAGAGATTTTTTGATCCGTTTTACGGTAGAGCTTCCTTGCAAAACTCTATTTCCCATCATGTCTAACAACGGTGGATCATCTTCTTCATACCATCCAGGATCTCCCGTTAAGCGTGTACGACCAGCGTCGAACTTCATGATCAGTCCCTGTTCGTGTTCTTCGAGTCAAGAAGATCATACCGGTTTGTCTCTTCTTTCTTTTTTCTGAAACATTGTTTGTTCTTCATAACGGTCGTGTGAATAATCCCTTCATTCTTGCGAGAGATACTCTAGGAACATGTGTGACGGTCATTGACGATGATGACTTAACCATTCCTCTCCATTCAAACTCAAACACGCCTACCCCTACGAACCTCGAAGACGCCTGACACTGGGTGTCTCATCTTATGAATATCCGAATGCGGGTCTTTCATTCGATGTTCGCATGAAATGCTTATCCTCCGGCTACCAGGATGTCGGTGGATTCTTGGTGCGGAAGGAGTTTGTGGGTTTGTACACCAAGTTGTGGAGGAAGTACGGTCATATCGCAACCAGGAATGTGGTCCGACATTGCTCCTCTGCCTTGGTTACCGTGGTGAACTGCCTTCTTCCCATGATTGCGGAGATGGAGAGTATTTCTATCCGCAACGTTGCTGAATCAAATCTCGAAAAGTGGGCTGGTTGCGGCAACGTCTTGATGTCATCAAGGTTGATCGAGTTGGTATCCTCGCTAATGTTGTTCCCGCTCACGAAAGCTATCTTGGAAGAGGAGAAAGCTCGGCCGCAGAATCGAGAGAAGGTGGAGCAAGTCATGCGGGACTTGAAGAAAAGAACGAGGAGATATCGAGGCTAGGCTGAGATGATGCTCTCAAGGAATTATAATCTTCTAGATGGCCTCTTCTAAGCTGTACTCCTTATTGTTTATGTCAAGAGTTTTTGAACATCTTTGCGGAATAAATTGCATTGGGTTTTGATTGGTGAAACAGGTTTTCATTGACACATCTCTCGAATATAGTTGATGATTCAAACATGTAATGAAAATAAATGCTGTATTGTTGACACAGCAGGTAGTGGTCAGGTGTAATATGCCTTGAGCCACTTTCCATTGATGACTGCTTCAAACTTGCCTCCGTCTACCTTAATGATCTTGTAGTAGCCGGTACTGTAAGCCTTGGTGACTGCGTAGGGACCTTCCCATTTCGGTGAGAATTTTGGTGCAGACATGTCTTGTTGGATGTGTTTGGCTGTTTTCAAAACCAAATCTCCCACCTTGAAAACGCGTGGTTTCACAATTTTGTTGTATGCCCTGGAAATTCGATTCTGTACACCCGAGCGCGTTCTTCGCTTTATTCCTTCTAAAATCAGAGTGTCTAACTCTGCGATTCTAGAGTCGAGATTTCGGCCTCGTTCCGGTGGATCCGGTTCTTGCTTTGCAATCTGGGCGATGGGATTCGATCTCTGCCGGGAGAATTGCATCCGCTCCGTAGACGAGTGAGTACGGCGAGACCCCAATGGAGCTTCGGGTGACGACGGTATGCCCATAGTGCCATTGGTAATCGATCATGCCATTCCCCGGGATTGTCGTGTCTTGTTCGACTGATGATCCGGATCAATGTCTTGTTGGTACTCTCAGCTTGCCCGTTCCCTTGAGGATAGTAGACGGTGGAGAAGACTTGTTTAATGCCGTAGTCCTCCAGTAACTCCCGTACCTGTTTGTTGGCGAAGGGAGTGCCATTATCAGTGATGATATGCTTGGGCACGCCAAAACGACAAATGATGTACTCTTTAATGAAAGCCGCAATTGTTGCCCCTGTAGTCCCTCGTAGGGAACGGGCTCTACCCATTTGGTGAAGTATTCCGTTGCGGTTATGATATACTCATCTTTGCTTCGATGACGGTGGATTAATCTTCCCGATAATGTCCAGTCCCAGTAGAATGGCCATGGGCCGCTTATAGAATGCGAGAGGGGTAGAAGGCGCATGAACAAGGTTCCCATGAATCGGCATGTGTGTGACTTTGAACGAAGACGGCTGCATCATCCTCCATGGTCGGCCAATAGTATTTCTCGTGTATTTGGAGAAACAGTTTCCTCTTCCCTTGATATTCTCCTTCGTGTATGCCTTGACATGATGATCGGGATTTCTTCTCCGGCCTGGGCACCGTAGCATATCACCTCCGAAGCTCTTGCGGTATAAGATCCCTTCATGGAATATGAACCGCTTGGCTCTCTGCTTCATCTTAATAGCGTCCCTTTGACCGGCAGGAATTATCCCATCACGGAGATAGCTAATGTAGGGTTCTCTCCAGTCCCCAGTGCGGTTCACATTAAAAATCTCCAAGCCGGTGTGGTGGTAACGGCAATTCGAGCAGGACTTTTGAAGTAGTCTGGATTGAGCCTCCATCTCTTTCCTTGTGAGAGTGAGCTGTTGAGCTCTTGAATGATCGGAGTTCGCCAATCGTCGGTCTTGGTGTCTTTGTATTGTGATAGCCATGTCGATTCTATGGTTCTCCTCTTTACCGTCAAAGTTTCTTCCGCCCCTTCGAACTTTAGCTTGGAAGCCAATGTTGCTAGGCAATCGGCGTGTTTGTTATTGCCGCGACTAACATGGGTTATGGTTGCATCGGCAAAGTAGTTTAGTAATCTACGTGCTTACGATCGGTACGGGGCCAGTGTTACTTCCTTCAATGCGTATACTCCGTTCATTTGATTCACCAGTAACTTGGAGTCACCTCTTATCTCCAGGCGTGTGACACCTGCTTGTTTAGCTATTGAAAGCCCTATGAGGAAAGCTTCATATTCTGCAGAGTTGTTGGTGCATTCGAAGTCTAATTTGAAGGAATGTGAAAATACTTCTCCGGTTGGAGAGACTAACACCACGCTTTGCTCCTCCGGTGATTCTTGCTAGGGGTAGCGGAGCCGTCAAAATACAAAAGCCACACTTCTTCTTCCGAATAGAGATGTCCAGGGAATTCTCGGGGAGTTCTTCATGTAGTCCCGTAGTACCTTCTCCGGAAATGCTTTGCCGATAAGTCCGCAATCGCTTGACCCTTGATAGCTCTAGGCGATGCGCATGTTATGTCTAGTTCTGACATTTGGAGAAGCCATTTTCCCGTCCTCCCCGTCAGGACCGGCTTTGAAAGTAAAAACTTTGCAGGATCGGATTTAGACACGAGTATCACCCTGTTGGATAGCAGGTAATGCCTAAACTTCTGAATGGAATGGATTAAAGCTAAACACGCTTTTTCCGCTGCGGGATATCGGAGTTGACATTTCTCAATATTAAATTTGAAATAGTATATGGGACGTTCGATTCCCTCGTCGTCTTCCCTGAGCGATTAAGGCCCCTACGGCGGTGTCACTGAAGGCGGTGTAGAGGACCAAAGGTTTCCCTTGTACAGGAGATTTCATGACGGTTGGAGATGATAGTATTCGTTGGACTTTCCGGAAAGCTTCTGTTGAGTTGCGGTCCAAACAAAGTCGGCTCCTTTCTTCAAGAAGGGGGTGAATGAGGCGGTAAGTTGGGCTAAACCAGGTATGAAACGTCGAATGTAGTTTACCTTGCCCATGAAACTCGGAGCTCTTTCACGATTCGGGAGGCGGCATTGTGAGGATAGCCTCGAGTCTTGGACGGGTCTACTTTTATTCCTTCTGCGGTCACTTGGAATCCCAGAAATTTACCGGAGGAGACACCGAAAGCGCATTTTAAAGGATTCATCTTTAACTTGTATTCCCGACACCTCTCAAATACTTGCCGTAAGACGTTGGTGTGATCAGCTCGAGCCTTTGACTTGACCACAATATCATCCACATAGTCTTCTACTTGTTTATGCATCATGTCGTGGAAGATTGCCGTCATAGCACGTTGGTATGTTGCGCCGGCATTCTTTAAACCGAATGGCATAACAAGTATAGTAGAAATTGCCAAGAGGGGTTCGGAAAGTTTGTCTTACTTGCATCATGCTCATACATCCTTATTTGATTGTAGCATTGTAGCCATCCATAAAGGAAAACATGCCGTGTCCGCTAGTGGCGTCTACTAACATGTCGATGTTAGGCGGGGGAAAGTCGTCCTTGGGGCAGCACTTGTTCAAGTCTCGAAATCCATGCAAAGATCGAATTTGTCCGCTTTTCTTTTTACAGGGACCACATTGGCTAACTGGGTCGGATGATGAATGGGTCGATGAAGCCAGCGACTAGCGGCTTCCCCGAATCTCATTCTTGATTTGTTCTTCTACCTCATGTCCGAATTGCCTCGGAGATTGCTTGATTGGCTTGGATCCGGGCATGACGTGTAAGTGATGGGTGACCAATTTTTCATCTAGACCAGGCATTTCTTCGTATGTCCAGCGAACACGTCCTGGTATTCCTTGAGTAGTCGAACAAGGCTCGTACGTTCGTCTGTGGATAGAGTCGAACCGATAGAGACCGGCCCGGGAGATTCATCGATCCGATGTTAACAATCTCGAGCTCGTCGGTCGTGGAATTGGTTCCGTCTTGTAGGCTGTCGCAGGGCGTCCAATACCTCCTCTTGTATTCCGTCGTCCTTGCAGCATCCAATTGGGCTGAGAGACCGGATGGTCTCTCTGCTAATTGCTAACTGCGCCGCGGTATATTGTCTTCCCCCTTCGATCACGGCTTGCCTCGAAAGAGCGCTCCTTTTGGCGTGAGGATGGGTCAAGTTTCACCGGTTGGAGATGGACGTCTCGGCGGAGAGAGTGTGTCGTGGTGTTTGGCCCCAGCGATGTAAGTCGGTCTTCCTCCTGGATTGAAGCCCACGCGGGTAGTGGAGTGCACATGATTTTGTCGGACATTCCCTGCGGAGCATCTTTTGACTCGAACAGCTCCACTCCACATATTGGCGCGTACGGAGACAATGATGCGGGAATACGGACGACCTCCTCATTTAGCACGGTCTTCAGGCACTGGTGATACGTTGAAGGAATGACCTTGTTGTGGTGAAGCCACGGTCTCCCCAGTATCATGTGGTAATCCGGCTCCTTTTCTATGACTTCAAACTTTGCTCGTAGATCGAACAGGTCCTACCGATAAATTCAAATTGACGTACTACCCCGTATGTCTTGGTTTGATTCCCTTCGAAGTCCGTCATCGTGGTGGGCTGTCGTACAATCTTGCATGGGCTGACCTTGGCTGTCTTGAGAGTCTTGAGAGTAATTACGTTCGAAGATGCTCCCGTGTCGACGAGGGCCCTCGGAACTCGAACCCTTGATGTGTGCGGTAACATGTAGGGCTCGGTTGTGACCTTCCTCTGCCATCATGTCATCCTCCGTGAATGTAACATTATTTACAGATGTTTCCGCCTGCAATCGAGACTCCCGGACGAGAAGGAGCAAGGTGTGCGTCCGAGCTATTTTATTGACCGCAGCAGAAACGTCTCGCCCATTGATCTTTTGAGAGGTGCAAGAGTTCACACAAGTCTTCCACTAGAGACACGACTTCTTGATCTACCGGCCTGCGGTTCGTAGTAAACTGTTGATCCGAGGGGACTAGTCCCCGGTGTAGAGGTCTCTGGCACGCTCATTTCCGACGTCATCTTGATGAGGAGGTCAAGTATGCCGTTTACCGCTTCTTTGATCAGCTCCATGTTCCTCGTCTGAGTCTCAAGTATCCGGGCCAACTCGCTCATAGTTGGGATTCCTCCTGTTGCGCCAGCAGATACGCCATTGGGAAGAGGGGCATCCTCGTTGGAGGAACTTCGACCGGGATTTGAATTTGTTGAGGAAGTCCTAAGACCAACCATCTCGGAACTTAGCCAAACAGGATTGGGTATTGAAGAAATTGATTTCACAACCGAGAGATTAATCTCCCCTTTGTGGTCGCCAATTGTTGATGGGTGAAAACTACTCCTGAGAATTTGGTAATTTGGGGTGTGGATGAGGAATGAATCTAAACCTTCAACAAATGCACTGCGCGGTGAGTGCTTGTAGATTCGAGAGATCAATCTGTGCAAGTCCGGCCTAAACCAAGAAATGGCCGTTCCAGACTTGTTTCGGTCACAAAGTGAAGGAGATGGGGTTGATCTTAGGGAGGGAAGCGAAGAAGGTGTTGAGATTGTGAAGATGTTGGCTTGCTTATGACTTGTAATGAAATATGAGCAAGCTTACGGTTGATGCAAGCAAGCTCTGGGTGTTTGAATACGATGTTGTATTAACACTTGGTTTCTGTCGACTGAACTTGTGTTGTTCTGTTGTCTTGTCTTGTTTGAAAATAGGGCGGAGAACCTATTTATACAAGTCATTGAGCCTTATTCACGTTTCTCGTGGGAAGTGGAGGAAGTGGAGTGATGGAGTAGTGGAGTTGTGTGTCGGTTGCCACACGACCGGTCTTGCCCACTTCTCCGGTTCATCTCTAACCGTCCATGACTTCCCGACACGTTCTTGTGATGGCGCGTTGCACGCTGCACGCTGTAAACCGCCAGACCAATACCCAGTAAGTATCCCCCAGTTTGTGACATGATTGATGTCTGGAATGTGGATGTGGATCCACGAAAGATGGCATGTAATGCTGAATTGAATAACTGCGTTATTCATAAAGTCGATACTTGTAAAGTATCGTGTGTATTTTATGATGTATCGCATTACGGTGTGGTAAAGTGATGGGTAACGACTCCTCACTAACCAAATAACTCTGACCAGGGTTGTATAACCAAGCTGGTGAGGTCGGATGGATGAGATGATGTTTGAGACACTCATCTGCGACCGTTGATGAAATTAGGTTTTTTAAAGAGGTGCGCAAGCATCACTCTTTAGCTTGGTAGAAACCAAGCATGGGAAAGGTTTTGAAGAGGACCGACCGGGCATGTGTGTAGACAACACGCCGGTGAGCACGTCCATACTTCACTTTCCCAAGAAGGCGCGATCTAAGCCACTCAACCCGACCAGGTAAAGTTGAGTGGTTGAGATCGATTTGCGATAGGAGTTTGATGCCGCAAGAAGCCGCGCGCCATACTCTCTTCCGGTGCGTTTTCCAAGACGACCTAGCTTGGTCGGTCTTGGCCGGTTGGTTTGGCGTGTAGACGGTAGGCTGATGTTCACGCCTATGTCTTACCGTCTCATGAAACGTGATCTAAGCCACCCAATTCGTCCGGTGAAGTTGAGCGGTCGAGATCAATTTAGGATTTGGGAGGTGTAACCGTGAGAGTTTGAATGGACGTTTTGGGTTGGCCGGGAATGATGTGCCTTGGCCGACCGCATGAGGAGATAGATGGGCCCGCGGTGGTCATGCTGGTATGACCGGACCTACTTAATCTAATCTGGGACCCTCCGTTAGTGCCGGAGAAGATGGACGCTCGTGATGCTCAAAACCCTAGCTTTGGTTTTCAAAGCCGTGCGCCTCCTCCTGTTTGGGTGACGATTTTGTCACGGCCAAACATTGTTGGTTTTGACCGATTGGTCAATTGTGTAGGCGGTCACATGGTGGTTGTGTCGACATGCTCCGGGCCCTTTGAGTCTACATCTACACCCTCCATCTATGCCTGCGAAGATGGATGGTTGAGACCGTTTTGCAAGACATGTAATATGCCGCAAACCCTAATTTACGTTTTCCGTCATAATGCTTGGTATGAACGGTTTTCTTTTGGCAAGCTAAGGCCGCGGGTATTCCATACCATGCTTGAGGGTGATGGAATTGATCTGCGGTCGTCCAATCATGCTTGTGGAGTTGGATGACTGCGATCAGATCATATCTGGCAAGCTAAGGCCGTGTGTATTCCATACCTGCTTGTGGGTGATGGAATTGATCTGTGGTCATCCAATCAGGCTTGTGGAGTTGGATGACTGCGATCAGATCATATCCGGAGACTGATACAGTCAAGTTCGGATGCTCAATCGGGCTAGTATAACACACCGAGAGGGACTCAATCGGGCTAGTATAACACACCGAGAGGGACTCAATCGGGCTAGTATAACACACCGAGAGGCTCGGGCTAGTATAACACACCGAGAATCGGCTGTACGGGTATTTCGTACATGGTTTCATTATAGTGTTTGGAGGTTCGTGTTACTCGTAAGAGTAATACTCGGTCGTCATGCCACACCGATAATGAGTACGGGAAATACAAGGCGATATGAAATTCACGAAGAAGGGATTGTTCTTGCATGCTCCAACCGGAGGAATTTCATGTATTCACAGAATGGGATTGTTGCTACATGCTCCATTCTTGGCGAATTAAGTGAGGAGTATCCGTCACTTATAAACGGCTTTATCTTTTACAAGATGTCAGCGCATGATTTTTCTGGTTACTTACAAATTTAACCTTAAACGAAAAATCCACCATCAACAGATCCAAAATCAAGTACCATAAAATCAAGATCTTACAGTATTTAGCTTGTAGAATGCATGCCTCCTTATTATTGATATTAAATCTTTACTAATGTAATTCATGAATTTGGATGTGTTGGTTTATGTTCTAAATGCATGTCTTGTTTTTATGTTGATATGGAGGGTCAAGTATTGAACAAATTCTTTATGGAAATTTCTGATCTTCTATGGAGGTAACATGTTCGATAAAATGTCTCAAATAACTATTAGCATGGCTACGCAGACAGCCTTTTTGGGGGTCGTTTCCGGTACACATCGGTAAGGATATAGCTAATGGTTTCTTCATAAAAAGTGTCCGACTTAGTGTCCACTATAGCCTGTTAAAAGGGCATAATGATTGGACTTGTAGAGTGGGAGTTATAGTCAAGAGAAAACTGCATGTCAGAACTAATTTTCTGAAGACAACATTTGACAAGGTTTTATCTGATGATTTTGAACCCCCTAGACTTTGAATTAGATTTGGGTTCCTTCTAAGAAGTTTTAGTGGGCTGTGAATGCTTTCCGAAATGGTATAGCATGCTTCGTTTAGTCTATTACTCTAGAAGTTATCGCAGTTCAAACATAACATGTCTGTGATGAAATTTCTGGAAAGTGTGGCAATGGGTGCTAAATGACGTTTCGAGAAATGGACTTGTTTGGTGTTGACCCTGCTTTTTCTTTGTTGAATATAGATATGGAAAATGAATCAACTTAGGTGACCACCACCACAATCACCACCTCCACCACTAATCTCATTCCATCACAACCGCCGCTAAACTTAACCATAGCCTCCATTGTAGTCCCATTTGGTTAACCTCCATAGTTATTCATGTTGTTTCGGTGACATATTCATCACTTCTTTGAATTATTTCCTCACTTACACATAAATCACCAACACCTCCATGATCTTATCTGTGACTTGGTGTTCTTTCTTTTTTCTCAATTTCACTGTTTGATATTCATCAAGAAATCAATTAATAAGAACTTAAATTGGATTTTTTTTTTTTTTGTTTGTGATTTTGAAACTTGGGTAGATAATGGAACTTTAGAGTTTTTGTGGATTACCTGATAGTGATGGCGAAGGATAAGTGAGTTTAATTTGTGGGATTTTCATTTTTAAGATCGCCGTGTTTTATTGGAATGACTAGGCCTTAACCCGTGCCGTAACGGCACGGGCCTTGATGTTGGTTAATTTCTATCATCGTACCAATTCAATCATATTTTTGTTAAGCAATCGATTTGCAAGACCATATACTTGCCTTGCAAAGTCGCTCATACAATCTCCGACAACACATACCTATACCATATCATCCAACTTCATTGTGTCAGCGCAGCTAAACTGCACCATTGCTAAAAACATGATGACATATCTCAAGAAACAACAGGTATAACCATTGATCCCAAAAAATTAGAAATGAGGGTATTTTTCACTGGCTTCTAATATTCTAGGAGCAATAATGGCCAAAGAATATATATATATATACATTGTTTTAATCTGTAACGTTTTGTCTAATTTGGAGGGACCAAATTAATGCAATGAATCGAACTTCATTATGGCAACGCAGCTAAACCTCAGTCCTTCTGCCACGTAGATTTGCTCAAATTTCATCTTCTCGGTAAACAACTAAGGTTTTTATTCTCTTCAACCAATTCCAAAAAATATATATTACAGATATATATATATATAATTTTTTTTTTTGCGAATATTATAAATATAGTTTGTTGTGTTTTTGAAATCATATTTTCGTTGCTATTATATTCCTGATCTTTAATCCCCGCGAAGATATTTCCAACCCATACTTCTGTATATGAACCCTTACATTTATCATCAATAGTATCAAGTTAAAGCTGTTTGAAGAGACAGTTTGGACTTGATCTTAATCGATGATAATCGAAGATATCATGGTGATGCACGACCACACCAAATTGGTTTGATGTTTGTCACAATGTATGAACATCATCCGCTAGTGAAATATGAACATCATCCGCTAGTGAAATATGAACCTATTAACCAAAAATAGAAAGGAAACAAAAAACCCTGCTTGTATCATAAAAAAATCCCAAGAATTATTTAAAGAAAGACCTTAGCGATATTTATTCGTAATTTATTTATTTCTCGTGTAAGTTGTACAGTAAGAAAAAATACATATAACACTTTTGCCTCCTATGTCCGTGTTCGTATATAAACACTTACGTTAACGTTATTATCGATGGTATCAAGTCCAAACCTGTTTGAAGAGAAAGTTTGGACTTGATCCTAATTGACGATAATCGAAGATATCATAGTGATGCACAACCACACCAAATTGGTTTGATGTTTGTAACAACGTATTCCATCATTCGTCAGTGAAATATGAACCTAATAACTCAAAAAAAAGAAAGAAACAATAAATCCTGCTTGTATCATCATAATTTCCTCAAAAAAGAAAAACATTAGACACATTGATTCAATAATATTATTTTCGTTATAAGTTATTTAGATAATTCACAATACCTCATGCCTTGAGAACACTCTTTGTTATTCCCATTTGGTCCAAGAGATTTGATAGTCAATTCTGCTTAACATTCATCGTTTATATAGTTAGCAAATTGTAAAACAGTTTTAATTGTCATTACGCTAGAATATCAGTTACACCTCCGTGATTATCGTCCCCATATCCGGTTTAATATACCTGCAACATATATTTTTATTATTAATATTTTAAATGTATTTATAGGTTTTATGAGTCTCCCAATATATTCCCGCCAAATGCAATAAATACCAACACAATCAAGGAATATCTATTTCCACGAAATTATGGGAAATATATTATCGGTATTTTTTTACACATGAAAATATATTTTGTAAGAAATTTTGTATTGAAATATATTTTTAGTTATGGAAATATATTTCCCGATTCGCAAAAATTGGTAAGACATTCTCCACCTTTCCAAGTCGCTCATACAATCTGTTCATCTTTGAAATATTGTGTCCTTAAAACTTATGGCCACACCTGAAAATAAGTGTCCTTGGTCAGTTCCATAATCGTTACCCTCTTTGGTAGCCGTTTGGCATAACCATTGCATGGCTTTTTATGGTCGAGCAGTATGGGGATCAGCCATAAAGATGTATTTTTGAGAGAAAGAAATTGCAGACTCTTTGCGTACCAATCCGGACGCAAGGCATTCGTCAGTTCTAAACGGAAAAAATGGTAAACGAAAGAGATATAATCTTAACTGCGTGACACTGTTTTATTAATGTTCATTGGTTATAATGAGCTAATGCTCTACATAAACATGGAAGTTTAAATATTTTTAGGAAATATTTTGTCAGGAGCTCCCTTCTCATTGAAATCAACTAATCGATATCGTTTATAGAAGTCTCCCCATGTTCCACTTTCATAGCACTTCCCCATTACATCTTTCAAACATTTCATTCCAGCCGACTCATCCGTTATTTTCATGTTGCCAATCCTCCAAATAGATGGAGAATAGGATTTTTTGGCATCCAAGTAGTATTTTTTGACATCAAACGGATGATTCAAACTCTCCAACGTACCATGTTGTTCCTGCAATTTTTATAACACTCATTAGATGGAAATGTTTGAAAAGTGTTTAAAAATGTGTACCCATTATGTTTTAGAGGGTGTAGTATATATGAGAACCTCTTCCATTAAATCCTCAACAATATATTGTGCCCATCAGTTCCTTTTAACGAATGCTTTTGTAACTTTAAAATTCTTGGCACTCTTCTAGCTGCACCTGGAATACAATCTGGCGATGCAAGACTCCATTTATCTACGCTAGTACGCTCGACAGTAAAGTTTATGTGATTTTACAACCGAATTACTTATACCTCTTTCACCCGCATCAAGTAATCCGCCTTATGTCCCAATAATTCCTCTGTCACATTTTCTTTCGCTTGGAATATCGCTGATTCTGGCCCATCAGTAACTATCATTGTTAAACGCAATATGTCCAAGTGTTGATTAGTACAACAATTCCTTTATGTTTATATTATGTAATGTTCCATTTTTTAATAAACAACTGTACAAAAAGTAAAAGAACGTAAATATTACATTGGGATTAATCTAATGTATTTGAAGCACTCTGGACACTGCCTCCCGTTGCTAGTTTCCTCATATTCCTTGTTGCATTCAGGACAGTACATGCAGCATCAATCATCTGCGAAGCGAGTTATTTGCGCCAGTATAGTCAATGTATCTCCTTCCTGTAATAACATCACGTCAAATTTTTGGAGTCGTCTAATAGATTAATAGATTAGTTCATACCTCAATCTCAGAATTCATTGTCATCTCAATAGCATAGCTATTGACATCTTGTGTTTTCGTTCAAATATTGAATGGATTGCCTGATCCCTTTGGATGGTAGTCATGTTGATGTTGTTGTTCGATCATTGGAGCTTGTCCATGCAAATGAGATAGGAGGTTCCATATTGAGTGATTTTTTTTGTTACACTTGGAAGATTAAGATTTAGTAAAAATATCCTCAAATGTAATTTTTTTGGATCAATCGTTATACCTAGTAGTTGTGCTCTTCCTGGTGATTGTTTCTTGTGATAGAACATGATGAGTTTTGTTGTGTTGCAGTTTATCTGTGCTACCATATTGAAATTTTTAAATATGTGGTAAACTTATCCGTCGCATGTGGTATCTCAACCTTTCCACCCTTTTAAAATACACCTTTTAACATTAATATGGATAATGGAAAGTCACTCGGTAGCCATGATGTCTGCATGTTTCCGTTTCAAAATCCAAATGGTCATATAAATATCAATTATGATTATAAGGTGTGGAAGTTACATAAGCGTGGTGGAGTAGGTAAGGAACTCAGAATGGAAAGCAGTACATTAAATTAGATAATTACCTTACATTTCAACCAATTTGAGGTATTTTTGTCAATGTAAGTGTGTTTCAATTTTCGATTAACATTTAATATCCAATCGGTATGAGGATCATAATAAGTAAAAAAAAAATTATGTCAATTTTAATCCTTGTCGTTTTTTAGTAGATCCATTACTCAATCATCGTTGAATTTTTCTCGGGTTGTTTTTAAGGAAAATTGCGGTCAGCCTGTACAATTTATTATTTACTTAATGAAAGTATTTATTAAGATAATCATAAAATATTTATAAGGAATTATTAATAAAATATTTAATGATGAAAGTATATTTTATCAAGATTTTATATTGAAAGATTAATAAAATATTTAATGGAAGATAATTATAAGATATTTATGATGTAAGAAGATATTTATAATCAAAGATTAATAAAATATTTAATGAAAGTTTATTTATGAAGATAGTTTAAGATATTTATGATGTAAAATTAATAAAATATTTATTATGAGAAATTAATGATACAATAATGATATAAACAACCATAGCCATAGATTTCGCTTTTCTAAAACTCAATCCTCACCGTCTTTTACCTAAGCTAAGTTGTCCATGCTTTCTAAAACTAAATATAAAAATTATTCCTGTGCCATTATTGTATCATGTTTGATTATACAATAATGATGTAAACAACCAGCCGCTACTTCTTCCACTACTAACCACTAATTTCTATTGATATAATTTTTATTAAAATTATTTATTAATATAAAAAATACACATTTATTAGATTAATTAAGAGGACATTTAATAATGAAAATTTAATGATTAATTATGAGAGATTAATGAGATACTAATTAATAAAACACTCATAATGATTAAATTTAATTAGAGCAAACCACAACCATGGATTTAGCTTTCCCCATAATGCATCCTGACCGCTCTTTATCTAGGCTAAGTTGTCCATGCTATGCTTTATAAGGGAGACTAGGGCTTAGCCCGTGCCGTAACGGCACGGGAATTGATATGTATTTCAATTATATCCATCAGTTCATACATATCATAATTGTTTGCATACAATGGATCAAGTCGATCCAAGTCTAACTGTTTTTGAGGTGTTGGTTAATAAACATGTCCTTAGCCGCAAATCCTTTAATATTATGTTTGTATGTTATATAATCCTTTAGGACAATCATATTTAATCGTTAACCAATTCCGCAAAATCCTACGGGCCTATGGGTAGTAGAACACTACTTCATTCTCTTCTTCAAAAAAAAGTAGTGTCCTTACTTCAAAAAGAAATAAATCATCAAATTTGTAACAAAATTGAAAACACAAAATACTTCAATATCAATCAGATTAATCTTACAAAATATGTTAGCTTCAGGAATTATTTTTCGCCTTTGGTGATAAAAATTTCCAAATTTACATAGATTTGTGTTTATTCATTTTTCTAAAGTTTGTAATCTGTAATTCTTGATCCATTTCGTTTCTTATCTACTTATCTTATCTCTTTACATATTACCAACTATTTCTCAAGCATGCATAATCACATGAAAAATATTTTTTTCATGACAGAGCTGGCAGAAACAAAAATCATGACAGAAAATGGGAATATAGAGAGTTATGAGAAACTAAATCAATTACAATTGATTCGTGTGTAGCCTTGTATTGGTCAATTTTTTTTAATAGGTTTCATCTTCTTTCCTGCCCCGACCCGAAAAATCTTAAAACCACAGCTATTGATCTATATTCTTCTTAGAAAAATTTGGCATTTAGTGTTTATTTTAATTTTAAAAAAAAAAAAAAAATTAAAAACTAACATCAAATTAAAAAAATTAAACCAAATGTAACTAAATAATTTATCTACCTTATGACACCTTTCTCATCCCACTACCACTACTTCTTCCACCACCGCCATCATTAACGTCATCACTCCACCATTCTCACCAACATCCACCACCATTATCCCCACCATCGATCCACCACCCCCGCCCACTACCACAACCACCATTAACGCCTATTGTTTAATATAAAATAAATTTATTATGCATTGTATTAATGAATATATATTTATTTAATTAAATAAAGAAACATTTATTATGAAATATATCAATAGAATATTTATTATTGAAAATTAATTAAATCAAAATTTTACAAACCGTAGATTTAGCTTTCCCAAGAATAAATTTCAAAAAATAAAAATAAATGTAAATTTTTCTACTTTACATATTTCATTTCTATGTCATTTGTTTGAATTTGTATGATTGCATCTCATATTTCTTCTCTTTCTCCCTTTTTGTCTAGACTGGGATGGCTTTAAAAAGAACCCACAATTGGGGGATATCAAAACTAATTGGGGATATGAATTACTTCCCCCAACCAATAATTTCTGCTAAGAGTGTTTTTGGGGGCAAAAATAAGAAACTACCCTTTAAAACAATAAAAGCTAAATCAAACATACAAATACCCTACTTCCTTTCAAATTCCATTCTCCTTCTCTGTCGGCTCCTCACTTTGATTTTTTTTTTTAAAATTCGGTAGGGATGAAGACCACGCCGGTAGTGATGAAGACCATGCCGGTACTGAGTGTCGGCATGGTTTTTTATGATAAAGACCACGCCGGTACTGAGTTCCGACATGGTTTTTTGGTTGAATACCATGCCGGCACCGAGCTTTTTCAGCTGCAACAATGGTGGATTCAAAGAAAAAAAAAATCAAATTTTCAACCTCTTAGCAAAGCAATTCTCTCTTCACAATCATCCTCCATTTTCACAAAAAAATTCCCTCTCAAATATTTTTTTTTCCCTCCTACTCTCACCTCACTCACACAAATTCTAATAAAAATACACACTAATCTATCCCCCAAATACTTAAGATTTTTACTAATTATTATTAACCACTAAACATGATTAGTGAGGGCTAGATTAGGAATTAAAAAAATAATTACATAAGGAGTGACCCAGCTTTGCTATTTGGATCCCTATTTTGTCATGTACCTATATCCCCCAATTAGTTTTGATATCCCCAATTGCGCGTTTAGCTTTGTCCAGCCGTGAAGACACATGCTTGATAGTAAGTAAAATTGTGTGTACGTGTGTGTTAATTTTTACATGTGTCGTTCATTTCTTGTTACTATATAAAGGGAAAATCGTGCAAGGTTCTTTTCTAATCGTCATGTTTTATTTTGTATCGTAACCGAGTTTATTTAAACACTGTAAACGATCAACCATACAACTTCCTCAATATAACGTTGCTTGTTCCGTAATGACAGATAATTAACATTCTTCACTATTGCACGGGAATTTGCATCAGTTATAAACAAATCCTATGTAGTAGGTTATGTATTCTTGGCTGAACAAACTTAGATCGTTAATTCCATTATAGTTTTTATTGTTATATACTCTGTAGTATTGTAATCAATTTTATTTAACGGTTAGAACCATGATTTATACAACCGGGTACTAAAGCTAGCAGGGTACCGTTTAGTTGATCTTGCGGTTATGATCATTTTTTTCCTAAATGGTATGGTCTCATCCTCAAAATATGATATTTTTTTTTCAATCGTGATGAACAACTACATCTTTCACGATATAATGTTGTCTTTGTTGTAAATATCCAGAAATAATAATGTCCACGACTATTCACCACCTTAAAACCACCCATCGACATTATTTTTTTCACCACCACTGATATTATCGCCTCCAGCACCACCGCTTCTACCAGCCACTACTTCTTCCACTACTAACTACTAATTTCTGTTCATATAATTTTTATTAAAATTATTTATTAATGTAAAAATACATATTTTTAGGTTAATTAAGAGGACATTTAATGATGAAAATCTAATAAATTATTCATTATGAGAGATTAATGAGACACTAATTAATAAAACATTCATAATGATTAATTTTAATTAGAGCAAACCACAACCATGGATTTAACTTTCCCCAGAATGCATCTTAACCGCTCTTTATCTAAGCTAAGTTGTCCATGCTATGCTTTATATTATTAATTATAATCTTATATGATTTTTCTAAATTACCGGTATGACCTCGTTATATTTATGAAACAAATTTTATGAAGCTATGAAAACTGGGGCAAACTTGGAATATAAAAATTTGCAGCTTCATTCACTGTAGCAGCACTGTAGTAGGGGGTCTTCCCTTTATATAATAGAATAGAATAGAATAGATAGAATAGATGAATGCAGATTTGGTACATTTATCTATTTTGCATTTCTTTTATGTGTGGTGTTAACTTGAGTTATCATTTCTTTTTATCCTACGTACCGGCTCTCTACGTATTCTTACTGTGGTGTAATATGGTTTGTAAATTACTTTAAATTGTTAACTGATCTTGATGTTGTGGTTGTTCTGTTTACGTTACGGTACCTTGAGTTCCCCATATAGCTTACCTAACTAGTTCACTGTAAGGGCGAGGTTGACGTTTCAATTCATGGGGAGCTTGATCCAAAAGGTTTGTTAGTGGGTTGCTTGCAGAGTAGTGTTGTATTTTTGTCTCATTTAGGGTTAATGTTAATATAGGTAGTAATTGTCGTATCCATAGCAGCTAGCTAAATTTAGTCGGTTGGATTGACCGATATGTTTCCTTCCTTGATTAATAGATAGTGGAACTGTTTGCTCAATTTAGGGGAAATACTTTGTTTATGTTCTCATTGAATTATTTGATTAAGTGCCAGGGTTAGCAATTATGTTGGTCGGTACTTGCTGATCCCAGTAGCTAAGCATGTGTGTTATTTCATATCATTAAATATAATTTTCGTTTCTGACCACCTACTTACATTGTGTGTGCGAATGACGTCATGTGAGATATTAATGCTTAAGCCTTCCCCTTTATCTGTTTAACATGGGGTGATAGTGCACAGGGAATTGGTAATTATGTTAGCCTTGCGTTATGAAAGCCTTTGGTTTATTCGTCCAAATACTAGCTAATGCAATTGTCTGTCTGCAGTTGCATTTTCCCGATACAGTGAAAAGGGTTGTGGCTTCTACTTTTGGAATGCCGGATGAAACTACTATAGATGCATATTTTTCTTTTGCTTGTAATACTCTTTATTTACTGTCAGCAAGTGAAATTGTCACTGTGATTTTGATGATATATTATAGCCTAAATTGGTATCCTTACTCATTTCGCATATATACATACATACGTACTGTAGCTAAGGTATCACTGGTGTGGCAATGTGGTTCTTGTAAATTTACTGGTATGGTGTTACGGGTATTTCATCCGTGTGGGCGGTTCATAGGAGTCAAATCATTTTGGTCTCTTTTTATGCGAGTGTTCCATTATGTGGTGCCTGGTATTTGGAAAATGTGGGGATTTACTTGGCTTTGGCGGAGTTACGACAAATAAACTTCATCATTTATCCTCGTTGTTGTCATTAAATAATGTTGTTGTTTTTACTGTTCTGTAGTGCCATGTTAATTTTGGCAACTGGCCGTATGTTATTTTTGGGCAATTGGCCCGTGTTAATTTTGGCAACTGGCCGTATGTTATTTTTGGGCAATTGGCCCGCGTTAATTTTGGCAACTGGCTGTCTGTAATTTGTGGTAATTGAATTATTGTCCCTCCTTTTGATGGGTCTTCACAAATATCCCTAACAGACTTTACAAATGTCCCTGATGGCATAATTGAAATTTTATTTAAAAAAATTATTTTGATGATTTCCATTTTTAACCCCTACCTGTTTATACTTCAACTTCTTCTTCTCTTCTGAGAAGCACAGAACCATCAAAATAACTTCGTCGCCACCATTACCATCTCCGTCGCCACCACACCAACAACACCAGTACTATCACCATAACCACCACCACCACCTCCTTAATCACCATCTACATCTCCATCTTTCCAGATCGAAGATTACTTTCTCCTTCTCATCTTTCCAGATCGCCACCATTAACCCGTATGTGTTTTGTGATCCATTTTAGGAGATGTCGTTGTTCCACACCAACACCACCAGTAATATTTTCTATTGAGAGAGATAAAGTAACTATGATTATGGCGATGGTGTCTCTGGCGGCGACGACGATTTTAGGTTTCAGATTTTTTTTCAAAATTGATTTTGTATTGATTTCAGTTGGGAAGAACACAGATAATGGTGTATCTAAGATGAGTGTTGAATCTAAGTTTATTAGCGGCTTGGGTGTTTCTGTATCTTTTCCGTCCATCAGATCCGCCGTTGGTGTTGTTCGGAAGGACTTTTACTGATAGGGAAATGTTGGGATTATAGATCGAGATCTGGTTTAGGTTACGATTTATGGTGGTGGTGTAGCAGCGACGACGGATGAGGTATGTATTTGAATCTAAGTTTCTTTCGGTACCGGTGGTATTGTAAGTGATTGTGACGTAGATGAGAATAGTTTAGAACTTGTGGAAGAAATTTACATGATGTAAATGGAGGTGGTTTTGGTTGGAATGATGAAATTTGTGTTGGATTTTGGTTGTGGTTGTTTTGGTGGTGCTGGTGGTGCTGGAGATGTGTGATTTGTTGGTGGCAGTGTTGGTATGAGTTGTTGTTACAGAGATTGAAGCATGTTCTCTGAATGAAATATGGTGGTTATCTAGGTTGAAGCATGCAGTGATATTGGATCAACTATGGTTGTTGATCCATATATTTTGGATCAACTATGGTTGTTGATTCATATATTTTGGATCAACTCCTGTTGTTGACCCAATTTTTTATTGGATCAACTATGGTGGTTTTGGTTGGAATGATGAAATTAGTGTTGGATTTTGGTTGTGGTTGTTTTGGTGGTGGTGGTGGTGGTGCTGGAGATGTGTGATTTGTTGGTGGCGGTAATGGTGGAGAGGTACGAATGAGAAATTAGTCATGGAAATAGTAGTAGAATGGTGGTTCTGGTTGTTGTAGTTGTCGAGATTGGTTTTGAAGCTGGTCTTGGAGCTGTTGGTGTTTATGAAGCTACAGGTAATGATCAATTTGTTGTTGTTTATATATTTTTATGGGATCAATTGTTGATGTTGATCCATTTTGTGGGATAAACTCATGTTGTTGACCCAATTTTTTATTGGATAAACAATGGTTGTTGATCCATCTATATGGGATCAACTACTGTTGTTGATCCTTTGAACTACTATTGTTGACGATATTTCATTGGATAAGTATATTATGCTTGTAGTTTAAATCATGTAAATTTCTTCCATTGTTGAACTTGTGGTGCAATGGTAGCATGACTGACTCCATGTCAGATGATGCGTGTTCGACTCACGCCAAGTTCACTCCATTTTACATGGATCAACTTTCATTGTTGATCCAATTTTACATGGATCAACTTCCATTGTTGATCCACTAAAATTGATCAACTTCTACCTGTTTATCCTTTTTCTTGGATCAATTATCGTTGTTGATCCCCTAAACTAGATAAACTTCTACTTTTGGTTATATTTTTATTTGGATCAACTATTGTTGTTGATACAAAAATATTTGAACCAGTGGTGGCGGTGGTGGCGGTGACGGTGGTGGCGGCGACGAAGAACTAGTGGTGGTGTAATGGTGGTGGTGACGGAGTGGTGGTGGAATATTAGTGGTGGTGGCGGTTGGTTGGTGGTGGTTGTTGAACGGTGGTGGTGGAATGGTAGTTGAATGTTGGTGGTGGTGGTGATGCTAGTGGTGGTGGTGAAGTCGCCTCACTTGGGGGGGGACTTGATTATGATTTCCACAATCAACGAAAGTGGTTTTCTTTCCGCTTCAACAACAGAAATTTACTCTTGGGGGCGTCTTGACTTCCGCAAATAGCAAGAGAAGGTTGCCTCAACATCAATAATCCACCCTTGGGGGCGAGTTTTGTCATTGACTAAGGAAAGCGAAATTTTCTTAACCCCCAACAAGTTGGGGGTTAAGAGGGGGCGATGTTTGTACCATAAGTAAAAATGCCTCATAATGGGCCCAATTGGTACTTGCATCATCTATTGGCCCTCATCCAAGCTCGCTAAATATTCAACCTAAGCAGCCCACCAGCCTGACCAGTACTACATAAATTCAATGACCGGTCAATGGTCAAAGTCAACGCCGGGTCAATGGTCAAAGTCAACCGTCGATCAACTGGCGAAGTCAGTTTTCAAGTCGCACCTCTAGCCAATTTTCAGTCTCAGCCAAGTACCCCGCTCTGCCATCCAGATTCCAGCCATGCCGCCAGGTGTGCTGCCAACCAATCTCTACCCATGCTGCCAGCCAGCATCCATCCATACTGCTAGCCATTATGCATGTCAGCCACTCAGTCCATCATGCAGAATTAATTCTAGCAGTTTCATGGAGAATTTAACATGGAGGCATGCAGAATTAATTCCAGCAGTTTCATGCAAAATTTAACATGGAGGCATGCAGTATTAATTCCAGCAGTTTCATACATAACTGAAGATGGAGGCATGAATGAGAGCAGTTAATGTCATTTAAGTTTATATTGAAATTAGATATTGGACTGTATAAATAGGGAGGAGCAGAGATCATTTGCGGGGCATCCAATACAAGAAAAAAGATACATTGTAATACAAATATCAATAAAATGTTTCTCCCCAAGGGGATTCGTCCGTGGACATAGGCAAACCATGCCGAACCACGTTAAATCCGTGTGTCTATCATTCCTGATTATTTCCTGTTATTAGCCCTGTTTTTATCATCAACACCAAAATCATCGTGTTTCGTGCCTGGAAATATTTCTTGGTGCAAACAGAGCTAAGACTGTCAAAAGGGTCTTAAATACATCATGGTCGTCCAACTTTGCCAGCCCAGTTGGACGGCTTGGATCTTCCTACGAACGATTAAGGAACTGCCAACGTATTCATTGGCGGCCCAACTTCCCCCTTTGTCAATCGACTTGCCTGCGGCAAGCCTATAGGGCGCTCAACCGTTTGCCCAAACTCGAGCAAACACGCTGTGTTCAAAACCCTAATTTGGGTCGCGGCAGTACACAACTGTCGCATATCGATCATGTCCGTACAACTTAGTCGGCCTAGTTGGACGGCTTGAATGGCATTTCGAGCTACCAAAGAGATACCGATGTGTTCACCGTCGGCCCGATCTCTCCTTTGCTCGATCGACCTGTCCCCAGCAAGACCAGAGAGCATTAAACCTCTTGCCCAAAGTAGCGTGAACACACTGTTTTAAAAACCCTAAAATTGCTTTGCGGCAACACATTACTGCCGCTAAACGATCACGACCATCCATCTTCGCCAGCCAAATTGAGTGGCTTAGATCTAATTTTAGGTGGCACAGGAGATGTCAGCATGCTTACCGACAACCCACCTTTGTACATGGGCGATCAACCTGGTCGAACGAACGCTCAACGCTTCGAATCGCTCACCCAAAAGGGGTTGGTCGTGCGGCCCCTAAACTCTAAGTTTCGTCAACAACATTATGAAACTGGCGCAAATCATCTCGTTCATTCAACTTTGCTAACCTAGTTGGATGGTGTAGATTTATTTTTAGAAAACCAACAAGGTAGCATCGTGGTCACCGGCCGCCCCTCCTCCACAAAGAGTGATCGACCAAGTGATGGCGTGTCCCTAGAGCCACCAAACGATCACCCAAAGGTGGTCGATCATGCTACCTCCTTTAAGACACTTATCCGCGACTTATTCAATCAAGCTCTAAAACAACGAAGCTTCATACACATCGATTAATTTGAGCTGCTTAAAAGTGATGCTTCACATGCATCAAATACATACGATATTTTATGTCGGCTTCATAAACAACTTAGTTGTTTCACCTAATAGCACCATATGCTATTCCCCGCGGCAAGTTCCACGACTTGACCCACTTATTCGAGACATCAAACATGTCACAAACTGGGGGATACTTACTGGGGTATTGGTCTCGGGCGGTTTACAGCGTGCGGCGTGCAACGCGTCCATTATGAGAACGTGTCAGGAAAAGACGAACGAGTAACAACGGTGAAAGTAGTGGGTGAAGATGTGACCACGTAATGATCACCACCTCTTACACAACTCCACTACTCCACTACTTAATCTTCTCTATTTCCTACGATATCAGGGTTGCGCTCAAATGACTTGTATAAATAGGTTTTCGACCTATTTCAACAAAAACAGAGAACACAAGTGTTATCAACACAAGTAGCCAGAAACCATTTTCTGATACACAAGTCATAAACAGCCACACCTTCATAATTCAACACTATGATCTCAAACACCTTATTCGCTTCCCTCCCTAAGATCAACCATTCTCCATCACCTTGTGACCGAATTGAATCTGGAACGACCATTTCTTGGTTTAGGCCAGAGTCTTACAGATTGATCTCTCGAATCTAAAGTACTCTTGTGCAGTGCATTTGTTTAGGGTTTGAATTCGTTTCTCATCAACACACCCACATTTACCAATAACAACAGAATCAATTTTTACCCTCAAACAACTAGCGACCACAGTGAGAGATTAATCTCTCGGTTGCAAGATCAATTTTCAATTTCATTCCAATTTTTCTCAAATTCAAGATGGTGGATCTTAGGTCTGGATCAGCGACAAATCCCGATGTTACTGGCGCTGACAACACCCCTGGTATCAACGTTGTCGCCGGTGACACCAATGTACCACCTACCAACACGATCAACACATCTCGTGGCACTACATCCTCAACCACCAACACCAGCGGCGCAAGAAGCATTCCCTAAGGTGTGACACCTCCAATCACCAGAGCCAGAGCCGCCGCCACCCCCAATGTTTCTTCGAGCGTAACACCCCCGGTTGTTACTAGAGCTGCTGCCACTTCCCACCAGGACGAGAGAATGCAGGAGCCAGAGGAGGCCAACCCCTATTACTATTGAAGATTTAATAGAAAGACAATAAGTTCTCGCTAAGGCTCAGACAAACATGGATACAACTCAGAAAGAGGTACTCACTTTCCTTGAGACGCTAACAGAACGACTACCCCAATAGACGCGTCATCTCATGGAACCAATAAGGAGTACTTTCAACACTTTGGCACAAGCACTTCAACAGGCATGCATTCATAGATGAGGAAGTTCTTGTTTCTCCTGAGCGCGCAAGAGAAAGGAATCAGCCGTCCAACTTCATCACACGTGAGGATATGGAGCGTCTCCTCCAAAATCGAAGTAAGGAAAACCCGGTGGACATGCGCCAACATCAATCTCTGTATCCTCCCGATGTGCAAAGAGTTCCTCTTCCGAGAGGATACTCCTGTCCTCGTTTTATGGAGTCATTATAAGAGCACGAATACAATCATGTCCTCAGCATGAAAGAGTTCTCAAAGTCACTTACCGGGAGAGCGTACACCTGGTACAAAAACATTACACCAAACCGCATAGCCAATCGAATTCAAGCACTATGATCCAAATGTGATTGAACACCAATTATTAGAGTTGTGCATTAATGGTATGGCACCTGTCTATTGCGCTTTACTGTAGAACCTGCGCTTCCAGACGTTCTCCGAACTTCATGAAGCCGCTAAGTGGTTGGCTACAACAACACCATCCTTGCTGGAAAGGAATCAGGCCCGCCAGGAATGAAGATACACGTGAGATTCGAGGAAACAGACGTCTCATCAACAAACAATACAACACTCAACCCTCTGTAAGCGTGGTAAGCATAGGAGGAAAGAGAAAATCTCGAGTTGCAGAACAACAACTCAAACGTGCAGCACCAGCGCATCAGACGGCCCCATCCTGAAAGGCCGCGGCTAAGACTCCTGCAAAACAACAAGAAACTGGAGATCCTGCTCCAAACTTCCCGTTCCCGATCGATGAAGTAATTGAATACCTGGAAGTATGGATTCAAGATGATGCTATCAAACTACCTCCTATCGGCCGCCCACCAACTCGGGAACAAATGGCAAATCCCAAATATTGTCGTTACCATAAATGCAGGAGAACTTCAATTAGGCACTGAGGGAGTTCGCAGAGACCCTCTTCCCGTCAGGAGTTGCATAGTTCCTGGGAACTCCGTCCACGAAACCGTACAGACCATGATGGAGCATTTATGCAAACAACAATAGGCGAGTTTCCGCACACAGGGAATCAGGGAAGAGCTGCTTCACCAAAAATAAAAAAAGGAGAATAAACTCGCATACGTGATTTATTAAAGCCCGTCAATATTCATAGTCGTGGCCGACCAAGGTTCATGCTCGTAGTTGCCGCTCCTTCCTTTCAAGATCCATGGACGTAGCCACCACTCGTCACTACCAAGATTTGTGCCTATAGTCATCACTCGTCCTTGTCAAGGATCGTGATCGCAGCCATCCAAGCTCCAACCAACCTGTTTTGTACATAGTCATCAATAAGAGGGTGATATCCTCATCATGGTAAACCCATTGACCGCGCAGGATAGAATCACGTAAACCACACTTGGGGACTGAGGCTCAGCATGAAATTCCTTCGCCGTCAGTCAATGACTTCTTTAACACAAGGGAGACGGTCAATCAAGAAGCATGTCATTGCAAGGGAAAATCAAACTGAAGGTTGGTCGAATCCTTAACCATTATTGTTATCTCCCCTATTTGGAATCACCATTGCCAACATTGCATGCGTTGAGATGTTACAGTAGAAATGGTATTCTTTCCCATGAGGAGAAAAAACGACTTGCCGGCCAGCACTATTTGTGTGTCGTCTTCCCATATGCCATATCATATCGCCTCAGAAGAATGGGAAGACCTCATTTTTTCGAAATCAAGGGTTAAGGGCTCCCTCACTGGAGTTCTCTCCTGAAGCCGCTTCAACGCATGCTTCAGAAGCCGCTTCAATGCTCTCTCCATAAGAAGCCGCTTCAACGCACGCTCCAGAATAAGACGCTTCAACACTCTCTCCTGAAGCCGCTTCAACGCTCTCCCCAGAAGAAGCTGCTTCAACGCTCTCCCCAAAAGAAGCAGCTTCAACGCTCTCTCCTGAAGCCGCTTCAACGCTCTCCCCAGAAGAATACGCTTCAACGCTCTCCCCAAAATAAGACGCTTCAACGCTCTCTCCAGAAGAAGCCACTTTAACGCTCTCTCCCCAAGCCGCATCAACGCTCTCCCCAAAAGAAGCTACTTCAACGCTCTCTCCTGAAGCCGCTTCAACTCTCTCTCCAGAAGAAGCTGCTTCGACGCTCTTTCATGAAGCCGCTTCAACGCTCTCTCCATAAGAAGCCGCTTCAACGCACGCTCTCTTGAAGCCGCTTCAACGCTCTCTCTTCAGAAGAAGTCGTTTTAGCACTCTCTCCCGAAGTCGCTTCAGCGCTCTCTTCAGAGGTCGAAGCCGCTTCAACACCTTACCAACAAATGCAATGGAAGTACGTCTTTCAAGAGAAAATGAGCTCGGGATAATTACACCTGGGGAATTCCAGCACAGGATGCCTTCACATCCCTCAATCGGTTTATTTCTAATATCAGCATCATCACTGTTGAAGCTTTACGAGCCGCAGGAAATTCTCAACATGAAGACGTACATGTGCATCAAAGACTCCAAAAGTACAAATCGGAGATGTTTTCACGTATCCAGCCACGCCATCGAATCTGAAGTGTAAATGGGGATTGCTCATCGCATCTCATTCCATACAACCATCTGAGATTCAGAAGACGATTCAAAATATGTCGCTTGAAACGAAGTCGTAAAAGATTCGCAGTACAACGTCCATTCTTCTACCTACTTAGCCGGCACGCCACAAATCTTCAAGAAGCGTGTAGTCTGCAAGGGGAATATCAAACAAAAGAATGGGAGAGCTCAGATTGCAAAATCATGTGCACAGGCTCTACTATAACCTTACCGGGGAGCGCTACGTCTAAGGTTTCAAGGTATTGCGAGATCTTTCTAAGAATTTGGATTTCTTAGTCGGGAGATTTCATTCATTCATCCTGGAAACATAAAATCATAAAAGCAGCATGAATGTGGGATTATTATTTGATCAAGCCCTGGCTCTAGCCACATGAAACAAAGACTACTAAGAAGTGCCATCAATGCCAGGGCCAGTGGCGCCTTCACTAGAGTCCTCTCCAGAAGCTGCTTCAACATCCTCTCCGGAAGCCGCTTCAACATCCTCTCGAGCCGCTTCAATATCCTCTCGAGCTGCTTCAACATCTTTTTTAGAAATTACTTCAGCAGTCTTTTAAGGATATTCCTCATGATAGGGCTCGTCCACATCAAAGTCGAGGATTATGACGTCGTCATGAAAAGGGTATTCATTTTTATCCAGGAGTTCATGTTATGCTCCACCCTCCTTCACTTTAGTCGGGCAGCAAACCTTTCAGCCCTAGCACTTGTTAGCTGAGATGCTTCATCACGCCTCCACTTTTCCTCTATGCTAACCGAAGCCAGGAAAGCTTAGACACGCTCTCGAACGATACTCAGATGTACAAGGGACTTGGAATGCAGTTTGAGATCCCAACCAACAGTATGCCTAATCTACCTGTGCCAACCGACATCATGCTAGGGGAACGCTTACCTGGACGCCTCTTGAACATGACATGTTCCACGTACAGGCCGACCCATCTCTTTTGGTAACATCTAACTTTGTCTCATAAGTTTTACCTTTATTTGTCACCATCTAGTGCTTACCCCTTAACAATGTCACTGTTACGTATTAAGCAGGGGACTTAATGTTGATGGTGGTTTTTAGTTCAAGGGTTAAAATCGTAAACCCTGTATTTAATGCGTTGTCATCCTGCAAAGGAACGAAGCCATTTAAAAGCAATGAGTGATTAAGCCTCTTCGCTCACATATGTATTGAGCAATTCAATAAATCAGATATATGAAATTTACTCGAATGGTGCGTGCAATAAAGAATCCCAAAATATTCTCGTGAATTTTATCTTCCACCAAAGATTATTCACTAATGCATGACTTGCCTAGTATTTTCCAACGCTATGTTCCCAAACCGAACTCTCAATATTGACATGACATGACGATTAAATGTTCACTCAGCAGAGTAGCATGAATCTCCAAGTATCGATCTTCGAGATCTGCATGGAAGTACTCACACAGGCTGCATCGTTCTCTGACAAAGAGATCAACGCGTTCACACACTTTTTTAATTAAAGTTAGCGTGATCGAACACATATTTATTCCTTAAAGGAAAATCTGGACTGTTCGTATCAGTCTCAAAAAATAATCACGGCCACACGATTTGGCAACGTGATTTAACAAGCTTAGACTACTCCTAGCAGAACTAGGCAATCACCATAGTGACCACCGACGGGGCCACTAATGCCCTAGTCGATCGAGTTCTGTTTTGCTCATCCACAAGCGCTTCAAAAAACGACCCAAACATGGGGGTTTGCGTTATAGAAAAAACGAGCTCAAACGAGCTAAGACTGTCAAAAAGGGTCTTAAATACATCATGGCCGTCCAACTTTGCCAGCCTAGTTGGACGACTTGGATCTTCCTACGAACGATTAAGGAAGTGCCAACGTATTCATTGGCGGCCCAACTTCCCCCTTTGTCAATCGACTTGCCTGCGACAAGCCTATAGGGCGCTCAACCGTTTTCCCAAACTCAAGCAAACACGCTGTGTTCAAAACCCTAATTTGGGTCGCGGCAGTACACAACTGTCGCAGATCGATCGTGTCCGTCCAACTTAGCCGACCTAGTTGGACGGCTTGGATCGCATTTCGAGCTATCAAAGAGATACCGATGTGTTCACCGTCGGCTCGAGCTCTCCCTTGGTCGATCGACCTGTCCCTAACAAGACCATAGAGCATTAAACCGCATGCCCAAAGTAGCGTGAACGCTTGTTTTAAAAAACCCTAAAATTGCTTTGCGGCAACACATTACTGCCGCAAAACCATCACGACCATCCATCTTCACCAGTCAAATTGAGTGGCTTAGATCTAATTTTAGGTGGCCCAGAGATGTCAAAGATGCTCACCGCAACCCAATTTCGTACATGGACGATCGACTTGGTCGAACGAACGCTCAACGTCAATCGCTCACCCAAAAGGGGTTGGTCGCGCGCCCTAAACCCTAAGTTGCGTCAACAACATTATGAAACTGCCGCAAATCATCTCGTCCATTCAACTTTGCTAGCTTAGTTGGATGGTGTAGATTTATTTTCGTAAAACCAACAAGGTAGCATCGTGGTCACCGGCCGCCCTCCTCCACAGGGGAGTGATCGACCAAGTGATGGCGTGTCCCTAGAGCCACCAAACGATCACCCAAAGGTGGTTGATCATGCTACCTCCTTTAAGACACTTATCCGCAACTTATTCAATCAAGCTATAAAACAAGGATGCTTGATACACATCGATTAATTTGAGCTGCTTGAAAGCGATGCTTCACATGCATCAAATACATACAATATTTTATGTCGGCTTCATAATTACTTAGTTGTTTCACCTAATAGCACCATATGTTATTCCCCGCGGCAAGTCCTACGACTTGTCCCACTTATTCGAGACATCAAACATGTCGCAAACTGGGGGATACTTACTGCGGTATTGGTCTGGCGGTTTACAGCGTGCGGCGTGCAACGCGTGCATTATGAGAACGTGTCAGGAAAAGACGAACGATTAACAACGGTGAAAGTAGTGGGTGAAGATGTGACCACGTAATGATCACCACCTCTTACACAACTCCACTAATTAATCTTCTCTATTTCCTACGAGATCAGGGTTGCGCTCAAATGACTTGTATAAATAGGTTTTCGACCTACTTCAACAAAAACAGAGAACACAAGTGTTATCAACACAAGTAGCCAGAAACCATTTTCTGATACACAAGTCATTAACATCCACACCTTCATAATTCAACATTCTGATCTCAAACACCTTCTTCGTTTCCCTCCATGAGATCAACCCTTCTCCTTCACCTTGTGACCGAATTGAATCCGGAATGGCCATTTCTTGGTTTAGACCAGAGTCTTACAGATTGATCTCTCGAATCTAAAGTACTCCCGTGCAGTGCATTTGTTTAGGGTTTGAATTCGTTTCTCATCAACACACCCAAATTTACCAAAAACAACAGAATCAGTTTTTACCCTCAAACAGGTGGCAAAAGGGAACGCCATGATCAAACAATTCTACATAATCTCTGAAACTAGAAAGGCTGGGAAATCGCAAATCTTAGCAGACTTCTTGGCGGACTTACCTCTCAGCGACGAAACGGAGATAGACGATATCCTCGGAATGGAGGAAAACAAGCAAGAACCAGAAGATCTCCCGGAACCTCAGAATTCACGAAGATGGGAGATACTCGTCGATGGCTCCTAAAATGGAGAAGGCGCAGGCATAGAGATTGTAATAACAACCCCTACAGGAGACCGAATCATCTATGCGTTCAGGTTAGAATTCGAACAATATACCAATAACATCACGGAGTACGAGGCGGTCATACATGGTCTACGCTTGGCACGGGAGCTAGGCTTATCGGATGTTCGTTTGACTAGTGACTCACAGTTGGTCATTATACAAATCGAGATCAAATACCAAACTTTGGATCCAGTGTTTTATTTGTATCTAAATTTAGCGCAGGAGCATGCGTCAAAAAGATAACAGACACGCATATGCCTTAGCATTCATATCATCAATGCTAAGGGACAGAAGTACCATCTCCGTGCAAATTGGAAGAACATATGAACCTTCGATAGAAGAACCAATCTCGGGTGCTGAGGAGGCTTTGGACGTTCAAACTCGGGACATGAGAGAAGCTGAAAAAGGAAAAAAAAAACGAAGAAGTAAGAGAACCAGATAACGAATTCGAAGAGTCTGACAAAGACCAATCCATGTCAGACGAAGACAACGAAGATGAAGCGGAGGATGATTGGAGGATACCAATTCACCAATACCTCGACAAAGGCACCTTACCAGCAGATGTCAAAGAGGCTCGGAAACTTGAATCAAAAGCAGCAATGTACAACCTTCGTGATGGAATACTGTATAGAAGGTCATTTCTTGGACCTCTAATGCGGTGCCTTTCACAAACCGAATGAAGGAAAATACTCCATGATATACACAACGGATGACGGCAATCATAGTGGAAGAAGGTCCTTGGCGGTCAAAGCCAAAATGCAAGGATACTACTAGCTAAGCATGGACGAAGATTCAAAGAACGTGGCTAAGCGCTGTGAAAGATGCTAACGCTTTGCCGGGAAGATTAAAGCGCCAGCAACGGATCTTAACTCAGTCATCAGCCCTTGGCCATTTGTCAAATGGGGGGTTGATATTGTTGGACCCTTGATAAAGGGAACCTCAAAAAGGAAATATCTTATTGTGGTTACAGACTACTCCACCAAGTGGGTGGAAGCAAAAGCTTTGACAAGAATTAGGGACACATATGTCTTTAAGTTCTTATTTGAGCAAATCATATGCAGGTTCGGGATGCCAGCCGCCATAGGCTCTGACAATGGCAAGAAACTGCAAGGAAAGAACATTGACATGTTATTCGATACTTTCAACATTCATAAAAACAAGTCCACTCCTTGTTTATGGGTGAAAACTATTCGCCGAATTTGGTAATTTTGGGGTGTGTGGGTGAGGAATGAATCTAAACCTTAAACAAATGCACTGTGCGGAGAGTGCTTGTAGATTCGAGAGATCAATCTGTGCAAGTCCGGCCTAAACCAAGAAATGGCCGTTCCAGACTTGTTTTGGTCACAAAGTGAAGGGGATGGGGTTGATCTTAGGGAGGGAAGCGAAGATGGTGTTGAGATTGTGAAGGTGTTGGCTTGCTTATGACTTGCAACAGGAAAGTGAACAAACTTACGATTGGTGTAAGCAGACTTTGGGTGTTTTCTTGTTGTTTTCCTCCTGTTGTTTCCCTTGTTTAGAAATAGGTCGGAGAACCTATTTATACAAGTCATTGAGCCTTATTCACGTCTCTCGTGGGAAGTGGAGGAAGTGGAGTGATGGAGTAGTGGAGTTGTGCGTTGGTGATACACGACCATCCTTGCCCACTTCTCCCTGTTCATCTCTAACCGTCCATGACTTCCTAACACGTTTTGTGATGGCGCGTTGCACGCCGCACGCCGTAAACCGCTGCACCAATACCCCGCATGTATCCCCCGCTTGTGACATGACTGATGTCCTGAATGTGTGGATCGTGGATCCACGAAAGGTAGCATGTAATGCTAAATTGAATAATCACTGCGTTATTCAAGAAGTTGATACTTGTGAAGTATTGTGATGCAGTGTACGCATCTTGGTGTGGTAAAGTGATGGGTGGTGACGCCTCACCGACCAATTAACTCCCCGACTGTGCTTGTATAACTAAGTCGGTGAAGTTGGACTCGACGAGATGATCTTTGAGACACTCATCTCGCATGACCGTTAATGAATTAGGTTTTTGAAGAGGTGCGCAAGCATCACTCTTCGCCTTGGTCGAAACCAAGCATGGGAAGGGCTTTGGAGAGAACCGATCGGGCATGTGTGTAGACAAGCATGCCGGTGTACACGTCCATACCTCACTGTCCCATGAAGGTGCGATCTAGGCCACTCAATTTGACCGGCAAAGAGGAGTGGTGGAGATCGATTTTGTGATAGGAATTTGGTGCCGCACACCATGCTCTTTTCGGGCTGCTGCTCCAAGACGACCTAACTTGGTCGGTCTTGGTCGATTGGTTTGGCGTGAAGGTGGTAGGCTGGTGTTCACGCCTATACCTGAATATCCCATGAAAACGTGATCCGAGCCATCCAAATCGTCCGGCGAAGTTGAGTGGTCGAGATCAGTTTGCAATTTGGGAAGTGTAACCACACAAGTTTGGGCGGGCGGTTTGGGATAGCCATACATGGTATGCCTTGGCCGACTGCATGAGGAGATAGAGGGGCCCACGGTGGTCATGCTGGTATGACCGGACCTGTTTTAATCTAATCTCGGACCCTCCATTTGTCCCGGAGAAGATGGACGCTCGTGATGCTCAAAACCCTAATTTTGGGTTTAAAAGCCGCAAGGCCATCTCTTGTTTGGGCGACGATTTTGTCACAACCAAACATGGTTGGTCTTGACCGATTGGTCAAGTGTGTAGGAAGGGCACACGGTGATCGTGTTGACATGCTCGGGGCCCTTTGAGTCTACATCTACACCCTCCATCTATACCGCGAAGATGGATGGTTGAGACTGTTTTGCGACACATGTAATATGCCGCAAACCCTAATTTAGGGTTTTCCGTCCATAATGCTTGGTATGAACGTTTTTGGCAGGCTAGGCCAATGGCCGATCGCAAGCGGGTTCCGCATTGGTTCGACAAAGGATATTCCATACCGCTTGGGGTGATGGAATTGATCCGGGTCATCCAATCATGCTTGTGGAGTCGATGATCGCGATCATATCCTGACCGATACGGCCAGTCAGGATGCTCAATCGGGCTAGTATAACACACCGAGAGAGGCTCAATCGGGCTAGTATAACACACCGAGAGTTAGCCTTTGTATGGGTATTTCAGTACATGGTTTCATTATAGTGCTTGAGGTTCATGTTACTCTATAAGAGTAACACTCACCGCCATGCCACACCGATAATGAGTACTGGAAATACAAGGTCGATATGAAATTCACAGATGGGATTGTTGCCACATGCTCCAACCTGGAGGAATTTCATGTATTCGCTGCACGGGATTGTTGCCACATGCTCCATTCTTGGTGAATTAAGTGAGGGAGTATCCAACACTTATAAATGGCTTTATCTTTTACAAGATGTCAGCGCATGGTTTTCTGGTTTTACAATTTTAACCTTAAATGAAAATCCACCATCAACATTAAGTCCCCTGCCTAGCACATAATGCTTACACTATTGTGGGGTAGGCATGAGATGGTGACAAGCTTAAAGATAAAACTTATGAGATAAAGTTAGATGTTACCGGGAGAGACGGGTCGTCCTATCCTTGGAGTATGTCACGTTCAAAATGCATCTAGGAGAGCATTCCCCTAGTATGATGTCGGTCTTGCCTGCTTCGATCGACCTTGCTATGCCTGCTTCGGTCGAGGGACCGCTCCGTGCTTGCTCCGTTTGAATATCGGTCTTGCCAGATCGACCTTGCTATGCCCGACAGGTCGAGGGGCTATTGCGCCGCTTCGCTCGATCGTGGGGTTGTGCCTAATCGACTGGACTCGCTGCGCCGCTCTGCTCGTGGGGCCACTTTGTTCTTGCTTGATCGAACGTGGGCTTGAATTTCGTGAACATGATTCCCATGACATAAGAGAACCGTGTTGTGCAAATAAATATGGTCCCACTATATATGCTTGATTGAACGTGGGTCCCATATCGTGTATGCCTGACTTAATGCCACCTTTATACCAGCCTCGTGCCCTTGACCAACACCGATCTTGAAACTTGAGCAATACCGAACTTGTGACTTGATCAATACCAGACTTGAAGCTTGAGCAATACCAGACTTGAAGCTTGAGCAATACCGGACTTGTGACTTGATTAATACCAGACTTGAAACTTGAGCAATACCGGACTTGTGACTTGATCAACACCGGTGTTTGAACCCAATACCAGCCTTGTGTACTCCAACGTGAATGTGTGTTCTGTCGTGTGTGACTACACATCTCACGTGTTTTTACACAAGTACTGACTCCTGTCTTTTATTGTAGAATGAAAAAAAGAACTCCTGTTAAGATGCCTTCTGGGGATAATGCTGGTACCAAGTCAGGAGGTGTTGACAGCTTCAAAGATATGTCGAACATTGATGATGAGTTGTTCACCGCGCTCTTCCAACTATATGAAAATATCCGTTTCACATCATAACCCTCCTCCTATCGACTTCAGGGTTTTTCATGCTCCGCTGGGTCTTCATGAAGGATGGATGAGACGTATGTTTGAGCAATGAGTACATCAAAGATAACTTGACCAGAGCGCAGATTATTGATGCAGCTTGAGTGTTGAAACGGATCGAGAGGATGCTAAAGTGGTTTCTAGTGCGAACGTTGAGGTGGATCCTGGAGAGAGTGTCAAGCAGTGATTCCAAGCGAATGTGGTCCCGGAGAGAGAATTGAGGCGGCTCTTGAATAGACCATTGAAGCAGCTTTTGCTGGAGGGAGCGTTAAAGTGGCTTCCTCTTCAATTCGATTTACCCTTGCGAATTCCATGATTCTTGACTGACCATCTTTCTCGTGTTGAAGAAGTCCTTGACTGACGGTGAAGGAACTTCATGCTGAGACTCAGTCCCCAAGCGTGATTTACATGGTTTGTTTGTAGTGGTTGTTGTCGAGCCAGGTATGGAATATCTTGGACGTTGTTTCATTATTGTGGGAGTCGTGCATGTGGTACTGGAGTTGGAGTTGGCGGACGCACAGATGTTGTATCTCTGTGAGTTTTCCTCTTGGTGCTTCAGTGAACCGTTTGCGTAAGGTCAAGGTTTTATCGCTTGTTGGTGAGATATATGCCCCTACGAACATTATGAGGCTCTTCATTACCGGCAGGCCTGGTTCTTTCTATCAGGGCATATGTTATTGTAGATGAGCATTCAACAGCTCCAGAGGATAACCAAAAGCGCAGATTCTCCAATATAGCATGATAGACAGGTACCACTGTCTGATAAAGTGACTCGCCCGAATCTTGTTCGACCTCTGCCTGATAGAGTGACTCGCCCGGATCTTGCTCGATATGACGCGTGGGCATCGTTATCTTCTTGAGGCTATTCCCTTAAGGTATCGACTCCAGTGGAAGATTGCCAGAGCGTTGATACGTTGCACCGGCATTCTTTAAACTAAATGGCAGTATGGTATAATAAAAATTTTCCGAGAGGAGTTCGAAAAGCAATCTTACTTGTGTCATGCTCGTACATCCTTATCCGATTGTAGCCGCTACATCCATCCATGGAGGACAACATGTCGTGTCCCGGGTTGCATCTACTAACATGTCGATGTTAGGTTGAAGAGGATCGTTTTTGGAGCAAGACTGCTCAAGTCTATGAAGTCTATGCAAGACTCCGATCTATCCATTTTCCTAATTGCAACCGTTTAACCGACTTGGATCCGTGTATGACATGTAGATGATGGGTGACCAATTTTCATCTAAATCCAAAGATTTCTTCATATCTCCAAGCGAATATGTCTTGGTACTCTTTGAGGAGTTCCACGAGCTTCGTGCGTTTATCCGTACTCAAGGTTGAGCTGATAGAGATAGGCCTAGGAGATTCCCCAACGATCTCAATCTCATCAGTTGTGGAATTGGTGCCCTCTGTACTTGTTGTAGAGAGCATCTAGCACTTGCTCTGTAGTTCGTTGTTGTTGTAGCATTCAATTAGGTGGAGAGATCGGCAACAGCCTCCCCGCTAATTGATAATGGCAGTGTCGGTATACCGTTTTCCCTTTCTGCTAATTGATAACGCCATAAAAGTTCGTTCCCTCTTCGTGTGAACGTGGGTCGTGGCTTTACAGGATGGAGAAGAATGCTTCGTTAGCAAAGATGCATCGTGAGTACTAGCCCTCAATGATGCAAGCCGGTCTTCTTCCTGAATTGACGCCCTGGGGAGTGGGATGCAACGAACTTGTCTGATTCTTTCCGCGGAGCTTCTCCCCCGTATGTGTGCTGGTTTGGTTTCCTTGATGTCCACATTGTGGTAGGCCCGGCACGACCTTGCCCCGGGAGAACCTTGGATGTCCCGAGAGTCTTGAGAGTAATGAAGACGCTTCGTGTAGATAAGGGTCGTCTTAAACTCTGAATCATTGATGCGTGCGGTGATATGTAGGGCACGGTCGTGACCTTCCTCTAGTTGATTGCAGCAAAACGTCTCCGCGCGCTGATTCTTCGAGAGGTGTGAAAGTTCGCATAAACTTTCCACTAGAGAAACCGCTTCCCGATCCACCGGCCTCTGGTTCATAGTGAAATTGTTGACTTGAGGAGGATCGTTGTGAGGATCAGTCCCCAGTGTAGGAGTCTCCATGACAGGACCGCTCATATCTGATGTCGCTTCTTTGATAAGGCCCATGGAGGTCCGCGCCGCTGAAGTACCTTCTCCGGTGCGTTGAATGCGTTCCTTTTTTGCTCGGGGGGTTGTCACGGCTCTTGTGGAAATCGATCGCTTAATATCTTAAGAAAAGTGAGTACCTCTTTATGAGTTGCGACCATATCCGTTTGAGTCTTAGCAAGAACTTCCCGCTTCTCCATCAAGTCTCGCAATGGTAATGGGGGATGGTCCTCCTCTCGTCCCTCTCGGCTTCTCGTCCCGATGAAGGAGTAGAAGTTGTTGCTCGGTGACTACTGAGGTGTTACACTTGATGAGATGCCGTGGATTTGCACCGCTCCGGCTCGGTGATGGGAGGTGTTGTAATATCACCGCGAGTGATCGAATTGAACGTTCCCATCCTCTCGTACTCACGTGTTCCTTGATTGATCTCTCCTTCCTCAAGCATTTCTTCACTTAGTTGAAAGGTCGATGTGGATTGAACAGTCTTCTGAGCTTCGACAAGGGTCTTGAGATATAAATCTTCCAGCAGGGATCCGTAAGATGCAGGCTCCATTTCTTTATCCGGTAGACGTTGTGGTACCCCGGACAAGTCTTTTCCTCTCGTGGAATTGCCTAGAGTCTTCGTTGTCGGCTGGACCATGTTGTTCGTCTCTCCTGAGTCCCCTGTGATTACGCGCTCTTTCTGCATCTCCACTAGTAAAGGTGTGACCCCTGACTAAGGAGTCACCGTTTCTTGCACTGTTTGAGTAGACGCCCGCCGACCCTTCTTGTAATTGCGCTGTTATATCATTCAAAAGGCGGAATGTCTCGCTCCGTCTTCTAGAGATACCGGCTTGATTTGCCAAGATATCCTCCAAAGATTCTAGCTACACTTCCCATGATATCCGAACCACCTGTGGTCTCCGAGTGAGGATATATCGTGAGATGAAAACCGAAGAATTGAGAATTCAATTTTTTGCAACCGAGAGATCAACCTCCCACTGTGGTCGCCAATTATTTATGGGTGAAAACTATTCCCGCCGAATTTGGTAATTTTGGGGTGTGTGGATGAGGAATGAATCTAAACCTTAAACAAATGCACTGCGCGGTGAGTGCTTGTAGATTCGAGAGATCAATCTGTGCAAGTCCGGCCTAAACCAAGAAATGGCCATTCCAGACTTGTTTCGGTCACAAAGTGAAAGAGATGGGGTTGATCTTAGGGAGGGAAACGAAGAAGGTGTTGAGATTGTGAAGGTGTTGGCTTGCTTATGACTTGCAACAGGAAAGTGAACAAGCTTACGATTGGTGTAAGCAGACTCTGGGTGTTTTCTTGTTGTTTTCCTCCTGTTGTTTCCCTTGTTTGGAAATAGGTCGGAGAACCTATTTATACAAGTCATTGAGCCTTATTCACGTCTCTCGTGGGAAGTGGAGGAAGTGGAGTGATGGAGTGATGGAGTAGTGGAGTTGTGCGTTGGTGATACACGACCAGCCTTTCCCACTTCTCCTGTTCATCTCTAACCGTCCATGACTTCCTAACACGTTCTTGTGATGGCGTGTTGCACGGTGCACGCTGTAAACCGCCAAACCAATACCCCAGTTTGTGACATGATTGATGTCTGGAATGTGTGAATCGTGGATCCACGAAAGGTAGCATGTAATGCTAAATTGAATAACTGCGTTATTCAAGAAGTTGATACTTGTGAAGTATTGTGATGCAGTACCGCATCTTGGTGTGGTAAATTGATGGGTGGTGATGCCTCACTGACCAATTAACTCCCGACCGTGCTTGTATAACTAAGTCTGGTGAAGTTGGACGGACGAGATGATCTTTGAGACACTCATCTCGCGACCGTTAATGAATTAGGGTTTTTGAAGAGGTGCGCAAGCATCACTCTTCACTTGGTCGAAACCAAGCATGGGAAGGGCTTTGGAGAGAACCGACTGTGCATGTGTGTAGACAAAGATGCCGTGTACACGTCCATATGTCACTGTCCCATGAAGGTGCGATCTAGGCCACTCAATTTGACCGGCAAAGAGGAGTGGTGGAGATCGATTTTGTGATAGGAATTTGGTGCCGCAAAAGCCGCACACCATGCTCTTTTCCTCTGCGTTCCAAGACGACCTAACTTGGCCTGGCCTTGGTCGATTGGTTTGGCGTGAAGGTGGTAGGCTGGTGTTCACGCCTATACCTGAATATCCCATGAAAACGTGATCTGAGCCATCCAAACCGTCCGGCGAAGTTGAGTGGTCGAGATCAGTTTGCAATTTGGGAAGTGTAACCACACAAGTTTGGGCGGGCGGTTTGGGATAGCCATGCATGGTATGCCTTGGCCGACCGCATGAGGAGATAAATGGGCCCACGGTGGTCATGCTGGTATGACCGGACCTATTTTAATCTAATCTCGGACCCTTCATTTGTGCCGGAGAAGATGGACGCTCGTGATGCTCAAAACCCTAATTTGGGTTTAAAAGCCGTGCGTCATCTCTTGTTTGGGCGACGATTTTGTCACAAACAAACATGGTTGGTCTTGACCGATTGGTCAAGTGTGTAGGCGGGCACACGGTGATCGTGTTGACATGCTCTGGGCCCTTTGACTCTACATCTACACCCTCCATCTATACCTGCGAAGATGGATGGTTGAGACTTTTTACGACACATGTAATATGCCGCAAACCCTAATTTAGGTTTTCCGTCCATAATGCTTGGTATGAACGTTTTTTAAAGGCTAGGGCCAATGGCCGACCTTGCGGGTTCCGCATTGGTTCGGCAGTGGATATTCCATACCGCTTGGGGTGATGGAATTAACTGGGTCATCCAATCATGCTTGTGGAGTTGATGATCATGCGATCATATCCGACCGATACGGCCAGTCCGGGATGCTCAATCGGGCTAGTATAACACACCGAGAGTCACTGACGGTATTTCGTACATGGTTTCATTATAGTGCTTGAGGTTCGTGTTACTCGTAAGAGTAACACTACCGTCATGCCACACCGATAATGAGTACCGGAAATACAAGGCCGATATGAAAATCACAGGATGGGATTGTTGCCACATGCTCCAACCTCGGAGGAATTTCATGTATTCACAGAATGGGATTGTTGCCACATGCTCCATTCTTGGTGAATTAAGTGAGGGAGTATCCAACACTTATAAATGGCTTTATCTTTTACAAGATGTCAGCGCATGGTTTTCTGGTTTTATAATTTTAACCTTAAATGAAAATCCACCATCAACACTCCTATATACCCTAAGAGAAATAGACAAGCGGAGGCAACTAACAAAACAATAGCGATGAACTTGAAGAAAAAGCTAGGAGCATACAAGAAAATATGGTGCAAACAACTGCACAATGTCCTGTGGGCCTACAAAACTACAAGAAGGGCGGCCACGGGAGAAACTCCATTCTTGCTAAACTACTTGAGCCAAGCGGTCATCCCAACGGAGATAATACTTCCAACGACAAAAACGGAGGCATGGGAGAAGAATCTAACAACGGACCTAATGTTGGAAAAGCTCGATGATCTTGAAGAAAGGCGGGAAGTGGCTTTGCAAAAGATGGTAAACTATCAACGAAGGTTAGCTCACGAATACAACAAACGGGTCATCCCTATAAACTTTGTGGTTGAAGAATACGTATTACGTCAGATACCACCATATCAAAGAAAGAAGGGGTGGGGCAAGCTAGCTCCAACATGGGACGGGCCCTACATCATACATGACATCGCTGGAAAAGTGTCATACTACCTAAGGACCCTCAAAGGTGAAGTATTGCAACACCCTTGGAATGCAATGTACCTAAAAAAGTACTACCCGTAAGAGAATGGTGATTACTCAGGAGAAGAAGGGAACGGGAAATAGCCTACCATGTTCTATCCCTGATTAAAGGTATTATATAAACCTTACTAGTCAATGAAAGAAACTTTTTTCTAAAAGAAAGTTAAATTTTGATTAGATACACATTAGGTTAGAACAGACACCCTCCGTCAGGATTGACGATGAGACGAGGAAAGACATAACTGCGCATATATCAATACTCGGATCCTCGGGGCAATAGCTCCCATCACGAGGCAATAGGAAAAAGTAAGATATTCCCTATAGAGATACCTTGTCGAAGTAAAGCAGTCTTCGCGCTGAACGCGTAGGGTTACAGGAAAACTATTGCCCACTTTTTGTACCATAAGTAAAAATGCCACTTAATGGGCCCAATTGATACTTGAACCATCTTTTGGCCCTCATCCAAGCCCGCTAACCAGTTAACCAAAGCAGCCCACCAGCCTGCCTAGTGTCGCATAAATTCAATGACCGGTCAATGGTCAAAGTCAACACCTGGTCAATTGTCAAAGTCAACGCCCGGTCAATGGTCAAGGTCAATGGTAAAAGTCAACAACCGGTCAATGGTCAAAGTCAACCATCATTCAATGTCAAGGCCATGTTGCCGATGGTGCTGCCATGCAGTTTCCACTCATGTTTCCAACGGTGTTGCCAACCAATTTCCGCTATAGTTCTATCAAGATCGCAAACTCTGGCCTCCACCGTGCTATCAACAGGTTGCCACCAGCCTTCATCCATGATGCCAGCCATTATGCATGTCAGCCAGCCTCCATCCAAACTTCCGGCCCATTATGCCTGTCAACCATCAATCCAGTCAGCCAGCATGCAGGATCAATTCAGGCATGCAAATGCAGTTTCATGCGAATTAATTCAGGAGGCATGCAAAGACAGTTTCATGCAGAATTTATCATGGAGGCATGAATGAGCGGTTTCATGCAGAATTCATCATGGAGGCATAAATGTGCAGTTTCATGCAGAATTTAACATGGAGGCATGCAATATTAATTCCAACAGTTTCATACATAATTGAAGATGGAGGCATGAATGAGCAGTTAATGCCATTTAAGTTTATATTGAAATGTATAAATAGGGAGGAGTGGAGATCATTGGGGGAGGTAGCGAATACAAGAAAAGAACATTGTAATACAAATATCAATAAAATATTTCTCCCCAAGGGGATTCATCCGTGGACGTAGGCAAACCATGCCGAACCACGTTAAACCTGTGTCTCTTTATTTGTAATTCAATTCGTCTCCTAACCCAAAATACACACCAAATCATCTATTCATCGTGTTTCGTGCCCAGAATTTATTTTGGGTACAAACATTGGCGCCGACTAAGGGGAATACGAGAAAAGGAATCGTGTTTTCCCATTGAGAAAAGTTGTTCAGAATGCTTTAAAATCATGTCCGTGAAAAATCTGTTTGAACGTCGTGAAAAATCACCGTTGCAAACACGCTTTGATCGTAATAATCGTGATCCGGTGATCGCAATCTGCTGCTGACCATATAATCGCACATATCGCAGCTTCTAATTGATCGCAACTACCGCAATCAAGATTCGTTGTTTCATATTTGTGAAGCTATTACCTTCCTCGATACCGCTAAAATCGCATCACTACAAAATCTGATGAAGTGTTACCGGGACGTCCGGTCCGCGGCAAAAGATGTAGTGAAACACCATCAAAACTGTTGTAGGATGTTCGATCCGCAACATGATAGGGTCAAAAGTTTGTTGCAATTTGCGCCAAATATCTTTAAGATTGCTGTGAAACGAGGAAAAACCTCTTAAAAAAACATCCAGAATTTCCAGCTTGGATGCCTTCAACAGCTTACTCATGCATTCCAGCTTGATCGAAACCGATGCACCCAACCCCGATCGAAATTACCGCAGCCAGCTTGATCGCAATCGCTTCACCCGATTCGCAGTTCGAGCTTAACTATTACCTTCGGAAAGCACCCAATTTATACCACTACAAGGGTTGTTAAAACTATTGTCAGGACGCTCGGTTCACGGTGAAAGATGGCGTAAAAATATCATCAAAATTGTTGTTGGATATTTGGTATGCAACGTGGCTGGTCCAGTTTTGATTTCAATCATCATCAGTCGGTGATCGCAGCCGCCGCAATCCGATTAATCACGCTATCGCAGTCCGCTTGGTCGCAATCGCCTTGATCCAGTCGACTTCATAGTCGAGGCCACCAAGGCTGACTCATTGGAAAGATCGCTAAGATTATTGCCAGGATGTTCGATCCACAGCATATTCAAGTCCAAAGTTGGAAAAATTGCTTCTCAAATAACGCAGTGTCCACATGTTCGAGTTTGTAGTTCGTCAAAAACACTACTGTCATGATCGCAAGGTTGTCAAGCTGCCTATATCTCAAGGTACATGAATACCCAAGGGAAAACCTCCGGAAAAGCATCCCAGAAAGTTCCAGAAAGGGCCACAAAAGTACAACAAAACCATGGTGAAAGGTCCGTGAGAAACAACAACAGTCCTTAGAACCGTTGCTAAAAATCCAAAGGAAAAGAAGAAAAACAGAAAACTGTTGCAAAGGGAAGACAGCAAAGACAACATTTCCACCAGTCGTTGCTGAAACTACAAGAAAAAAGACAACAGTTCCGCGAAACTATCATCAAATGTTCGGAGGAGAGATCACAGTTCCTGTAAACCGTGGCGAAAAGTTCAGCTACAAAAAAAAAAAAAAAAAAATCAGAGAAAAGCCGGCGGCCAAGCCCGACGGCATAACCCGACGGCCGATCCATTCACCCACTTCAGGGTTTCGTTCACCTACCTTAATTTTCCGTCACCCACTTCAGGGTCTCCTTCACCCACGTCAGAAAATTTCGATGCTTCAGGTTACATCAATCTTCGATGAGTTGTGTATACAAACCGTTGATGCTCTATGTTACATTAAATTTCGATGTTCTGCGTTACATCAAAATTCAATCCTCAGGAAAATTTTGATGCTTCATGTTACATCAAACTTCGATGAGCTACGTATATCAACCGTTGATGCTCTGTGGTACATCAAACATCGATGCTCTAGGCTACATCAAACTTCGGCAGGGCGCCACATAAGCAGGTGCCACGTCACCCAGTACTGACGTGGCAGCCCACCACGCGCGCAACTCACCCAGTGGCGGTGGCCATGTCGTTAGGGATCTCGGCGTTGCCACCTCAAAGAACTCACCCGTCACACGGCCACGCCAAGAAGGGATCCCCGTCAGCGTTGCCATGTCAGCAAGCGATGCCACGTCAGCAAACAACGCCTCGTCAGCAAATCGATACCTCGTCGGCGTGACACGTCAGCAAGTGACGCCTCGTCAACGTGCCACGTCAGCAAAGTGGCGCCTCGTCAGTGTGCCAAGTCAGCAAAGTGATGCCTCGTCATCGTGCCACGTCAACAAAGGGGCCACATCAGCATACCACGTCATCAATTTGTCCACTTGGTAATCGCCACGTCAGCATTTTGTCCACTTGTTGACTGCCACGTCAGCAGTTTGGTCCAGTCAGATATGTGTCACGTCAGCAAGAGCACGCCCGCTAAGAGAAAATCTTGTTTCGTCAATAACTTCTTCGTTTTATGTCCGAAATAAGTGATTTTTGGCTCGTTGGAATCGCCTTTCAATTTCCTATAATATGGAGGTGAAAACTCTTGAGTTTGAAAAAATTATTTTTGAGGCTCCAAGCGGCACATCAACCACTATCAAGTGAAAACTACTTATCATATTCAATGTTCGGGGACGTTGTTGCGTCGAGTTTCTACCCACAAAATGCCAGTGTGCGAGTTTGTGAGTGGTGGTTCGATTCATAAACCTCAACACGCACATATTCGGTGCTAGTTAAAACTCGATAAATCCAGCTTGATCGAATTGTCAGAGTCCGATTCCTCATCAAATCGCATTCCAGCTTGATCGAATCGCCGCAAACCCTTTTCGTTTAATCGCCTTGACCCAATATGATCGAACTTCAGTAGTTGAGTTTCAAAGAATCGCTACAGATCCGCTTTTTCTTATAACGGTCACAGATCACCGATCGCAATTCTTTGAAATACTGATTTCATGGCAACTATCCGCAATCCAGCTTTGATTCAAGTGGGTGTATTCCAAGACACTCGCAGATAAATCTAGTAGCTGAGTCAAGCCGAGACGCTAAGGCAATTACACTAGTCATCGCAGCTGGAAAACACCAACATAGCTAGTGGACATCCTAATCACCTCATAAACAAAGTCGCAATAACACTTGTAATATGGTACGTATACAATTTACATATTTTCGCATCTTTTCTTAAAATCATGCATACTTTTGTTCAATGAGACACTTATATCGTGGCGAGCATCTTCTCACGAGGAGATGCACACATTTCAATTCTGCGCGCATCTGGAATAGTGGGATTGGCCCCCCGCGTGAGCTTCAAAATTTCATGCACGAGCAAGATGCAGTAAGGCGTACATCCTTGTGCGAGCATTGAGCAGCATGATAATCACTATCTTCTGGGGGCGAGTTGCATATCACTTCAACGTGACTGACTATCACTTGGGGGCGAGATATGTAACACCTCATGGTCTAAAATAACTCTTTTGGGGCGAGCTGCGTAACACTCCATACGCTTGGGGGCGAGTTACATAGCACCTAAATGCAATGCGGAATTCAGCTTCTGAAAATCGAAACTTCAGGTAACCCAAACTTCTTAATCCTCCAACGAGTTACAGGATTAAGAGGGGGCGAGCATACACCCTAATATTTTGACGCTAATATTTTGACGCAATTATTGTAATCAGTAATGTTCAACTGCTACAGTTAAGTTGATCGAATTGTTGTAGTCCAATTCAAAAGCAACTGCTGCACTCAGTTGGACGCAACTGATGCAGTCCAGTTTTGCTCATCAATTTTGTACTCAGTTGGACGCAACTAACCGATGCCTCGATTGGACGCAATCGATGCAGTCAGATTTTGCTCGGGGCTGGACGCAATGATGCGATGCGGTTTTATTTGTAACTGTTACACCTAGGTTTATCGTACTATATTAATCCAGTTCCTCAGCAACTGCTGCAGTCTAGCTGATTCGAAGCTACTGCAGACCAGTTATGTTCGGGCACTCCTCGCGATCAAAGCCGACACGCTTACGCAGACATTTATGCTCGGCCGATGCTGCAACCGATCGGTGATGAAGTTCTTTGCAGCCCAAAGATAGCTCGCCGCTCCCGTAGTCCGCTGATCGTAGTGCTGCGCAGTTCATTTATGCTCGTCGATGCTGCAGTCCACGGATAGCCGCTCAGTCCGAAGATAGCTCGCCGCTCTGGATCCGGTGACGCACTGGCCGCAGCGTGCAACTTTGCTCGTCGGGCCGCCGCATTTCACCGATCGAAGCCGTTGTAGTCTAGCTTCTGTCGCAACCATCGCAGTCCAGGCTGACGCTGGCCGCCGCAGTGCATTTTTGCTCGTTGTTGTTGCAGTCCACACTGATCAAGGCCGCCGCAGCCCGGCCTATGTTCGCAACTCCCGCAGCCCAATGATCGAGTGCCGCAATGCAGCTTTGCTCGTCGCTGCTGCAGACCAGCTGATCGGAGCTGCTGTAGACCATTTTTGCTCAATGTTGTTACTACCCAATTTTGCTCATTACTGCAGAGGACAGTTTTTTGTGGCCGTCGCAGTCAAGTTTACCTCAATCACTGCAATCCAGTTCCGCAGCAATTATGGTGATCTAGTCGACATCGCTGCTATCCTGATTTATATAACTATTGAAGACATATAAAGATCAATGTCACATCCCGTAGAACAACCAAGACAATCGGAGGTCCAACGACACACAAAGTATGTTACCATCTCAACTACTAAAGGGTCATACCCTTTAGCTCACAACTACCACGGTCCAGTTTTACAGCAACAGTTACCACTCACTTTCAACATCACTCCGCTCCAGTATCACGCTTCCGTTGCAATCTAGTTCAGCCTTCAGTCCAGTTTTTGCATACAACAAATGTTGCCCGCCGATCTCCCAATCACAATAGCCTCACTTGGGGGCGGCTTGATTGTGATTTCCGCAAACAACAAGGGAAGTTTTCCAATCACCTCAACATCAATAATCCACACTTGGGGGCGAGTTTTATCATTGACTAAGGAAAACGAAAATTTTTTAACCCCCAACAAGTTGGAGGTTAAGAGGGGGCGATGTTTGTATCATAAGTAAAAATGCCACTTAATGGGCCCAATTGATACTTGGACCATCTTTTGGCCCTCATCCAAGCCCGCTAACCAATCAACCGAAGCATCCCACCAGCCTGCCTAATGTCGCATAAATTCAATGACCGGTCAATGGTCAAAGTCAATGCCCGGTCAATGGTCAAAGTCAACGCCCGGTCAATGGTCAAGGTCAATGGTCAAAGTCAACAACCGGTCAACGGTCAAAGTCAACCATCAGTCAATGTCAAGGCCATGTTGCCGATGGTGCTGCCACGCAGTTTCCACTCATGTTGCCAACGGTGTTGCCAACCAATTTCCGGCTAAGTACTTCACTGCAGACCGCCACAAACAAGCCTTCATCCATGCTGCCCGCCATTATGCATGTTAGCCAGCCTCCATCCAAACTGCCAGCCCATTATGCCTGTCAACCATCAATCCAGTCAGCCAGCATGCAGGATCAATTCAGGCATGCAAAGGCAGTTTCATGCGAATTAATTCAGGAGGCATGTAAAGATAGTTTCATGCAGAATTTATCATGGAGGCATGAATGAGCAGTTTCATGCAGAATTCATCATGGAGGCATAAATGTGCAGTTTCATGCAGAATTTAACATGGAGGCATGCAATATTAATTCCGGCAGTTTCATACATAATTGAAGATGGAGGCATGAATGAGCAGTTAATGCCATTTAAGTTTATATTGAAATTAGATATTGAAATGTATAAATAGGGAGGAGCAGAGATCATTAGGGGAGGTAGCGAATACAAGAAAAGAACACTGTAATACAAATATCAATAAAATATTTCTCCCCAAGGGGATTCTTCCGTGGACGTAGGCAAACCATGCCGAACCACGTTAAACCTGTGTCTTTTTATTTGTTCTTCAATTCGTCTCCTGACCCAAAATACACACTAAATCATTTATTCATCGTGTTTCGTGCCCAAAATTTATTTTGGGTACAAACACCCACGTAGGGACCTTCTCCACCACGGTACCTTCTGGCCAAAGGATACTTAGGTAGGAAGATGAATGTTCCACCCAAGGTTAAACATACCTTAGCACCTTGTGATGACTTGAATATGCGATCAATTAGACACAATATATCTACAAACGAAATATTCATGCAATAACATAGGTAAAGTAATAATGTTACCAAAATATGACCGACGTGTCTTAAAATTTGCAGATAACGAAGGTTCAAAATATCACGAAGCATTGTTTCAAAGAAAAGAGACACCAAAGCCAGAAAAGATGCCTTAGCTGAAGGCATAATACAACAAGGAGCTTGTTTAAACAAAGCAAGAAACAACAAAATCAAGGGTAAGGAAAACGAGGAAAGACTACTCCTTCAGCCTAACGTTCAGCTTCCGCAAAGGCATCATTTATATAATCAATGGCCGACTTCTTGAACTGATCCTTCATTTGGGAGGCCTGAGCCGCCAGATCAGAGGCTGATTTTTGATTAAGCTCTATCACCTGAGCACTAAGTTGTTCATTAACTTGCTGGAGCGCCTCAGCCTTGAACTTTGCAGCAGAATCAAACTGGCGAGATATCTCCAAATATTTGATCCTCAAGACGATTAATCTTGGCATTCGCGCCCACCAGCTACTCCTAGAGACCTGAGAGTACAAAGGGTGTAAGAAATGTGAAGAAGCAACAAAGGATATGTAGCACACCCAAATCTAGCAGCTGACTAATCCACGAGATTAGCTAAATACAGAGGTACTAAGAATCTAAATCATATACTTAAGCATTCAATTAAGAAATCTACAAAATTTAACCCAAAAGTAACCCCGCTTAAATAAAGATATACAAGAAGTCCTCTCAGATGATACATATACAATAGTCATTTGTTTTGCAAATATAAACAACATAATAAACATAGCAGAAGATAACTAATTAACGGAATCAACCCCTCGAAACTTTCGCTGCGCAACTCTGATCTGTCTCTGAAACTGAAGTGGGAATGGGTGAGCACACCATCCCTAAAAGGGGTTCCCCAGTAGGAATAGCATTTAAATTTCATGTAATCATTGAAAATGATTTGAAAACAATCCTTGTTTTCACTAACACTAAACACAACCAATTCACAGAGGTAAACAATCATGTATATGGAACTAACTCCTTCTAAACAATGTATAATATGGTGAATCGTCCCGCACCTAGATAATAATATGGTGAACTCGTCCTGCACCTAGATAATAATATGGTGACTCGTCCCGCACCAGTAAATTAAGGAGCAATACCCTATATACCACAGATGGAAATTCTTATTTCCAAACAATCAAATGGAAATTCTTATTTCCCAAACAATTCATATAGACAAACAGAGCATTGCAATTCCTTTCCAATCAATGGAAAGATTAAAAGAGAAAACATAACTTTTGGAATTTAAAACTAAACCATGAGACAATGCATGAATTTGTAAAACATAAACTTTGGTAAAAGAAAACAACAATAATCATAAAAGAGTTAAATATAAATTCCCACATCTTTTGATGACAGGCCACGCCTACCTCGAGATCCACGATCCACTGGTTCATCACTTGAATCGAAATTGCTTGAGCAAACTTAGTACAGTTTGAGGTAATTGCTTTCTTAGTCAATTTAGTAATTCATTTTTTTATTGTTGAGTATGAAATGGAAATGTGGTTGTTGTTTTGTGAGAATAAATGATATTGGTTGTTGTGATGGATATGGAGTTAGATGAATGATTTAGAAATAGTAAATGAACTTGTGTTAGTATTATAAGATTTGGTTACATGGGAAGAATCTATAGAACAATTGAGTTGAGGTTTTGTTGGTGTTCGAATGGAACAATGTTTGTGTTGATACGGCCGAGTTATGAAGTTGAATGAAGGGGTTTGTTTTGCTGGTGCTGAGATTGCTTAGTTAGCATTGAGTGTGCTCAAATGATTATTGTGGTAATCTGTGATATGGAAAAGATGAGGTTGTTTGTGTTAGTGGGGGATGTTAGATTGAGTTGTAGGAGGTTTGAATGTGTTTTGTGTTGAAGTTGAATGGTTGCTGTCGGTGGATGTCTGAGTTGAACTGTGTTAGAACTGGATTATGGAATGCAGTTGAAGAGTGTTAATTGAGCTTGTGATGGCGAAGCTAAGAAATGTTGAAGCTAAGAAATGTTGTATGAGTTGAACACAATGTTAGTGAGGTGCTGATGGTGTTTCTAATATTGCGAGTGAAGTGCTAACTGGTATTGTTTAGGGGATAGATAGTCATGTTGCAGTTCAAAAGTCGGATTGATGAATTACAAGACTTCAGAAATGATGATTGTAGTAATAGATTGAGACATTATTGGGGATATGAATCTGAAGCTGCAACTACAGGTAGGCTGTAATACCTTTGTAATTCAATTTGAAGTTTACTTGATGATTCAATTGATGTATTGTTAGTTTGAAGTTAAACTTGAGTTAGAGTGGTAGAGTTTAGAGTTTTGGTGTTGCACAATGATTGTGCATTAGCTTTCCTTGGCCTGAGCAATGGCTCTGGCCTGTACATGTGTTTTGGCCTTGTGCCATTCGGCCTAGTTAGGTATCTGACTTTAGCTGACTTAGTCCATCTGACTGAGTCGAATCGGGTTGAATCGGGTTTGGCCCACAGAGTCACTAGTATTGACCCGTTGACCATTGACCCTGGACATTGACCTGACCTTGGACGTTGACTGTTAGTTGACCTTTGACCAGACGTTAACCGTTAGTTGACTTAGATGGACCAGGCCTTTTGTTAACGGGCCGGTTTGATGGGTCGGGCCGGAGTAAGCCCGCGAGTCATGGGCTTAGGATTAATCTTTCTTAATTAGATGAATTGGACCTCTTATGGTCCGAATTAGTCTTTGGTTCCTTCTATAAAGTTGTAGACACTCATAAGATTTAGCTAATGGACTATAGAACCAACCTAAATGAATTGGTAAACCTTAGATGCTCTAAAGATAGAGAATGCAAAGGGGTAGAAACATAAATGGGCCTAGAACCATTAGATAGAATTATCTGATTCTTGAATGAGCCATTCTTGCTAGTTTCTTAGATCGCTTGTGTGATTAACAATTCGTTATTAACAACGATCGATTCAAAGGATGAACCAGTGGATCGTGGATCTCGAGGTAGCGTGTATTCTGTCATCAAAAGAGATGGGAATTTATATTTAACTCTTTTGTGATTATTGTTGTTTTCTTTTACCAAAGTTTATGTTTTACAAATTCATGCATTGTCTCATGGTTTAGTTTTAAATTCCAAAAGTTTTGTTTTCTCTTTTAATCTTTCCATTGATTGGAAAGGAATTGCAATGCTCTGTTTGTCTATATGAATTGTTTGGGAAATAAGAATTTCCATTTGATTGTTTGGAAATAAGAATTTCCATATGTGGTATATAGGGGTACTGCTCCTTAAGTGCGGGACGAGTCACCATATTATTATCTAGGTGCGGGACGAGTCACCATATTATAGATTGTTTAGAAGGAGTTAGTTCCATATACATGATTGTTTACCTCTGTGAATTGGTTGTGTTTAGTGTTAGTGAAAACAGGGATTGTTTTCAAATCATTTTCAATAATTACATGAAAGTTAAATGTTATTCCTACTGGGCACCCCTTTTAGGGATGATGTGCTCACCCATTCCCACTTTCAGTTTCAGAGACAGATCAGAGTTGCGCAGCGAAAGCTTCGAGGGGTCGACTCCGTTAATTAGTTATCTTCTGCTATGTTTATTATGTTGTTTATATTTGCAAAACAAATGACTATTGTATATGTATCATCCGAGAGGACTTCTTGTATATCTTTATTTCTGAGCGGGGTTACTTTTGGGTTAAATTTTGTAGCAGATTTCTTAATTGAATGCTTAAGTATATGATTTAGATTCTTAGTACCTCTGTATTTAGCTAATCTCGTGGATTAGTCAGCTGCTAGCTTTGGGGGTGCTACATGATACAAAGAATGTTGCTGGAATATAAGGACCCTAAGCTACCTCCTGCATGGCTAAGGGATTCTTCTAAACTATGTTGGGCCTCAACAAGGTCCACCTCAGCGGCTTCGAGATCTTCCACAAGGGTATCTCGTTCAGTCTGAAGATCATCAACATCAATCCGGAGCGAAGCATTCTCAGAGGATAAGACCTGGTACACATTCTCTAACTCTTCCAGCCTTTTAACCAAAGATGCATGAGACATAGAAGAGGACATGGAACCAGCCTCAACAAGTCTGTTCTTAAGAGAACATACCTCAGAAGATAGTACGTTACGTTCCGTGGTAACCTTAGCTAAGGAAGCGCAGTCATCTTCGAAATCCGCATGATACTTCTTGCGTATAATTTCTTGGGCTAGGAGGCGTTTCTCGACCAAGGAAATATCCTCCTTTTGCTTTAAAATGAGGCCCTATTTCCACTTAAGGGCTTCATCACATTCTTTGCGGAGCAAAGCCATCTGTTTCACAACATCTACGTTATGAGCAGATTCAAAGGAAATTCGGGCCTCGTTATGAACAGGCACGTTCATAACCCTGTCCGATAATACCAAACATTGGGGGATACATATTGGTTCCAACGCGAAGGTTACTTAAGGCTCGAGTCCGCACAAATACGGTTTCGCCGGGCGAATAAGGAAAATGAAGATCACATGTGGCTAAAACCTGTCCGCGTAAACCAGAAAGCACAGGTAAGAGTTATCTTTAATTCAAAACATATCCATATATGTCCTAGGCGTCCAAAATCAATGGAGGAGGCGGCCTTTGGCTAGTACATATCTAAGTACGAGAAGCCAGGGGCAGGGACAAAGCTTATCTTTGGCACGAATGTATTTATATACCTTCTCAAACAACCAAAGACAATCACAAAGACTGCCGAGAACAAAATCATGCAAAGGGTCAAAGTCTATTGGGGGCGTCTCACTAAAAGAAGACCCCCCGGGACAAGTGTAAAACCAACCACAAAGAAAAGGGCTCCATAAGCAAAGATGTTTTTTCCTCTTTGAAAGCTACATGAATTAGCTCTCTAATAGAAAAAGGGGGCAAACATACATCAACCACAGTCGAAAGCATCAAAGAAATCCGCAAAGCACTAAACATTATTCCAAAACATCAAAAGGAAATGTTTCAAATAAGAAGAAGAAGGAGATCCTAAGCCAACGACATCTCCTAAACCATGCTCAAAATTGGAAAGCTCCTCCTCAGCAGTAAGGGCCACCGCCGAAGCATCGCATAAGGACCGGAGGATACGCCATAAATCACCACTACACTGCATCACCCTTCAAGGAGGTGCTCTAAGCACAGGATGTCCAATTATCTCAGGTTGTACGAGAACAAATGCATAAGATAAGAAGCACAAAGCAAGGTATCAAGAGGATTACAAAGCACCAAGATAGGATCATACGATCCTTACACTAGCGGGTGATAGCCCAAATACACCAGGTGAAATCCCTCTCTTCTTTGCCCTAGAAGCTACGGAGTTGCCAGCAGAGCTAGGAGCAGTACTAGTAACAGAACTAGGGGAAGTTCCAACAGAAGAAGTAGGGGCAGACTACAAAAAGTCATCAGAATAACAAGCAAAAGTTACTATACCAAGCAAAGGTTATGAAGCAAATAATAAAATGAAAAACCTCTGAGAAAAGCGAAGGTTACCTCGTGAGAAGCAGCAGGGTTGAAGACCCAAGGCTAATATTCATCACACTTAGCGGGCAAAGAAAAGGCCGCATGGGGAACGTTGGGGTCTGCGGTAGTAAAACCAAAAACCCAAGGACCCATCATAAGAAAATGAGTATACGCCTAGCACTTATCATGGTCAGTACGAAAAGACTTGGTGATCTCAGCTAAAGACAAGTGAGCATAGCTATCCTTGTCACAAAGCTGAAGCCTTTGAAGATCATAGTGAGGAGGAGGAGGAGGAGGAGGAGGAGGAGGAGGAGGAGGAAGATCCTCAACAACAACCTCTTCTACCTCAGGATCCGCAGCAGCCTCAACGACCACAATCATCTCAGTATCAGCAGGTACCTCAGTGTCCTCATGATGTGGAGGTAGCGTAGCATCAGGATGATCCATCCGCGGAGGTGGATCAGCAGACGAAGAGAGTCTATGTTCCTTCCGCGTAGGCTTCTTCGGAAGTTTCATGATCCCTGACACCAGCAGGAAGAACATTCAATCAACAATGGCGGACTGAAGTTACAGTCGACCCAAAAGCTTGGCTGGGGAAAAAATGATAGTACTTTGGGCATGGGTTTAGCAAAAACCAACCAAGGGAAAACAATTACATCCACCCAAATAGGCGAAGAACATGGTCGATCAACACATTCAAAATCTAGCGAACATGGAGCAATCATGATACATTCATGATGAAAAAGCACGAAAAGGAGAAAACCCATGTTCTCAAACAATACAGAGAACACAACAAAAGCTTCAAACACCACATGCAGACATCCAAGAACCTCAATAGTGTTCAATAACAATTAACCAGAGTCGAAGCAAGGAGAATCCATGATAAAAGTCCAAACAAACAGAGAAGAAGCAAAAGTATCACTTACTTGTATGTGATGATTGTGTGTTGGACCGGAGTCTTAGTGCGAAGAGAAGATTAACAGTTGACAGAGGAAGAAAATCTCTACGAAAGAGATAAAGAGCGACAGTTCGAGGGGAAAAATGAGTTAATGAAAATTCCTCCTCTTATTTCTCTTCTTATAGGTGGCTGGAGAATCCAAAAGTTTGGACGTCCCGAAATTCAAGGGGATGTTATTGTATGAAAGGACATGTGGGGACCACCCAATCGGTACGTGCAAAAATGGCGATGTTACGAGAGTTTTCTTCCAGTCCTACCAAATGGTAGAATATGAAAGAAAATGGGCAAACTGTGAATACCAATATTCTGTGGAGAACGTGTCACGATCTCAGTGGTCGCATATAGGATAACTGTGTAGCCCTCGCTATACAGACAAACCTAAGTGGCGAAGGATACCTTCGCAGATTAACTTTATCTCATCCCAAGAAGGGATACCTCGACGACCAAGATGAAAGAAATAAAAGCCTAGTCTAGGGGAAGGCAGCTGGCGAAGGGTAGATGACATATATATAATCAGCATTAAATGCACAAATCTCTTATCTACACGCATAATCAAAGCACGTGGAGAGAGATGATATGGCGGAACCTGACTGGTAGAGGCTGGCGGTAAACGAAGGTACAATTTGTACTGAGGTTAGGAAGTTCCCAAAGGAACGTGGGTCAGCTGAGGTGGCAGAGTTCGACTGGAGAAAGCACGCGGCGAACGAAGGTACCATTTGTACGAAAGGTATATCAGGAAGCGATGGGTCCAAAGACAGCAAATATATGCCTGGAGCAGAAGGGGCTATAAATACCAAGCCTCACCAACAAACTAAGGGCATTCAATATCTAGGAAAGAAGATCTAGTCTTAAGCTTATACCTCTTTAATGTTTAGAACTTAAGTATTTACTTCAACTTGAGTTCTCTCTATTACTTTGGGAAGCATTTAAGATATTTGTAACCACCATAACTTAATACAAAACAATCACTCATTACCCCGTGGACGTAGACAAAAGTCGAACCACGTAATCTCTTGTGTCTCATGATAACTTAGTAGTTTTTACATTATATTGGTGTTCTTAGTTATTATTGTGATCTTGAGTATCTTTTACTACTTAGCATTATCAGTTCAACAGAGGCATCAATACTACTTAGTATTCGATTCTTTGAGCTGTATACATTACGTAGACTATGGGAAAATTAGTAGTCACAAAGAGAAGAGTTGTTGATAATACAAAAAAAAACATAGTTCTCTGTTGATTTGCATCGGATACGAGAAAGGGGAAGAAAAGTATTTCGTTTAACGAAGGAGAAGGGAAAATAATCTATATTTGATTTATGGTTAAAAAATCATTTTAATTAATTAAATTAATTTTAGTATAAAAAATACTGATTAGGATCTATACAAATCCTCTTGGTGAACCTCTGAAACAAGAGGTTGGGTTAGAGGATGTCTATATAATAACATGCCATGTCATCCCAATATTAGTTGAAGAGGTTAGGGTTGGAGAAAGATTTTAAGAAATATGGATGTGTATCCTACGTGGATAAACACTTTTCTCCTCACACTAGTCCATTGGAGAAGCTCTAAGTCGTACAGTTTGATAATTCATAAATGCGAATATAATTCGTTTGTAGGCTGGAAATCGAAGTTCCAAACATACGAATGATGCGAATATATTTAGAATCCTATTATTGGAGATGTAAACGGATGGGGTTTTGGGGGCTATATAGGGTCATGAAATAGCAATCCATAGAGCCCCTTATCCACCTATTTTCAATAATACCTAATGTACCTGTAGTTGCAGGAAATCCCACAATACACCCCTTACTAAAATTTACACAACTAATCCATTAGAAAATGAATAACTATGAATGTTTATTGATTATTTTCTTGAAATGTCTACACAGGAAGATAGAATTACACTTAAGAAATTACCAACACTCTTAAAGTTTCTCTCTCTTAATGACTTGCTTAACAATTCGGAAAAAGATCCCCCTTTCAACAAACTTACTCATCCCTTTATATAGGGTAATACAGTGGATGACAACTAAGCTGTCCTTTATTTTCGAGAATGACTCGCGAAGTGTCGCAAGTGTACAAATATTCATACTCGCGACACTTCTTAACCTTCGCCAGGTTTCACATCTTCCTCGTGTTCTGACTGTCGTCATCCATTGCGTCATTTATTTTAGTTCCCTGTGAATCCTTCGCAGTGCTGTCGTTTATTAATCTCGCGAGCTTTGTATGTTGCGATATTATGATCCTACATCTTGCCTCTTCTCATGTCTTCTCTGCAAAGGAGAGAATGTCATGAGAATGACATTTTGAAATGCCGCAACTGCTTACCTTTATCTACTCCAGTCCCGGACTTTTACACGGACTTTATTACGGATGTCTTTTCTTCCATTCTTTTCTTGACACGTCTCTTTCAACCGCTTATTCTCGACCATTCATGTCCCATCTCGCATTAAATGTATTTATCCTATCGAGAATTCTTCTCTCTATATATAGTTTCCTCACTCTTCTCTCCTTTTCTTTTATTTTCCTCTGCAATTTTTCTTCAACAATCTTCTTCCGCAACTTGCGCTTCTGCTACTGTAAATCTTTCCTTTTTTGTTTGTTCTCTTAATCTTCAATCCTTCATTCATTCCCATACTGATAATGGCTTCACTTAGCCGTGCATACAAACCTCATTTTAATAAAACCCAAAAGGATTTACAAGAGAAAGGTTTCACTCTATCAACCATTCCTGATCAAGAATCTTCATCTATACTTTCTGCAAAACTGTTTTCTGATCATCAATGTGATGGTCAAAAAATTATAATCTCGCTAGGTCAACTCCTCGCAGGACTTCCCATCCCCTTATACAATCCCGAGATGCCACTATTTTATGAAATCCTTGCTCATGAAAAATTCTCTCGAGCTGTTTATCAATTGAGTGGCGATTGCATTCGCCTAATGCTTGAATTCGCCAACCGCGGTGCTGGCAAAGGATCTTTATACCCTAATCATGTCAAAGACCCCAAGTTCGCCGACTTAGAAATAATCACTGAAAAATACACCGTAGAGAACTTTTTTGAGAACTATGAAGTAATAAACATGAGAAATAAGAAGTCTCGCTGGGGTGCTCGATTGAAAAGAAAAGATAATATCCCTGGGGATAAATTACTCATGCGAGATATTGATTGGCACTCGGTCAACAATACTACTCCTCGCCACTCCAAAGATGAGAAATGGTGGGTTGTTCCCTTGTTTTTAAGCGGACCTTACATCGCAGGTTCGCATATACTCCCTGCGAATCTCGCATACTACCATCCTTGGGAATTTAATTGGCCCGAGAAGACAAAAGAGGTATGTTTTCCACTTCGAGTTTTGCTTTTGCAACATTTCTTTCCTCTTATACTTACTAAGTTTCTAATTTTTTTTTAGATTGAAAAATTGAAGAAGAGTTACAGGAAAAATCCGTTGGCAAATACTCTGGCAATACTTCGATCACTTACGGATGAAGTAAGAAACACTTTCCTTTATTATTTCAAACAATATTGTTGCCTCTGTTTCTTATCTTTATTAGGTAGTGCGAAGGTTGAAGTTCAAGAAGTCAAGTCTTGAAGGTTAAAGGCAAGAATAAAACTACTTCTCGCGAGGATAAATCTTCTGGTCCTTCTTCTAAAAAACGAAGAATTCAATCTCCTTCTCATTCAAGTTCTTCATCTAGAGGAACATTTGATGAAGATAACGATGATTTAAGCACTTCTTTCGCAAAGGGGAATTAATCAATAGGATCTCCCATGGATCAATTGTCCAATATCTTTTTGATTCCCCTGTATGGGTTTTAAGCGATCCTCCTTCTACTATTTGTGAGACTCTCGCGAATGTGTGTAATGCTACTTTACTGGAAGGCAACGATTCTTTTAAAGGAGTTTCCAGATCTGTATCTCCCGGCTTCTTGAGCGCACTTAATTCCTTGGTATGCCTAAATTTCTATTTTTCTTTATGATTTTAGTTTTATGTTATATCTTGACTGCCTCTTCATCTCTCTTTACAGGCCGGAAGAACTTCTTTTGTCGTTGCCTCAGATTTTGAAAGGAGACACAATATTCAATTGAAAAAGAATGCTCGGCTTCAAACTGAAGTTGCTGATTTTCGCAAGAAACATGAGGATGAAACCACTTCTCTTCGCGGAAGGATCCAACAATTAGAAACTGAGCTGTCTACTCAAAATAATAGAATCTCCACTCTTCAAAATGCTAATAAACAACTTTATGGTATAAAATTCTTCTCCTCTTCTTGCTTTTATTTGATCAGTTGCATGTTGTTACCTGACTTATTACTTTCGCAGACATATATAACCTCTCCGAAGAAGCCATTCTTCTCCATTAATTTCCCGAGCCTATGGATAATGACACTCTTCTTACTCATCTCAACGACTCTTTAAGTAGTTCATCAAACAAAGTTAATTCCCTTTCCTTAAATGAACTTCAAGCCAAATACCGTCTTAGAGATTGAGCACAGATCTGGTTTAAGTTCCGCCAACCAATTTAAACAAATGTATCTTCGTTCTCATAAGAAAACCAAAACTTTAAGGAAGAAGATTAGTGACCTTATAGATGAAAAAGATCGCATTGCTAACAATGGCGCACATGCATTAGCAACATTTCAAAAGTCTATTCTCGAAGTTCAGATTGAACGAGATGAATTACTTCGCCAGAATACCATACTTAATGAGCGAGAAGATCAGATTCGTTCACTCCTTGTTATAAATAATAATGATGAATTCGCTTGGGCTGCGAAGGTTTTAGATAATGCCAGAATAACTTAGGTGTTGATGTTAGTCTTCATGCCGAGCATACTACCTTGGTTAAAGATATGATATCTAATGAGAGAAGGTTGTTTATTATACCTTGCTGTTTCTTATTTTCAGTAATCTTGCTATCAAGTTGTTAACTTATTGTTGCTTATGTGTAGAATCCGAAAAAAGATTTCAGGCGAGGATTGGAGAGCTTGAATCTGAAAAAGAACAACTCGCAAAGAATCTCTCCCTTCGCGAGAATAGATATTCCAAGTTGAAGAAGCAATTTCAAACTACAGTGGCGAATTTCAATAATGATGTTGTTCGTTTTCGCAATCAGGCCATGGAGATTGTTTGTAATGATCACAACATCCCTCTTGGTTCATATCCTTTTCTTGCTGAAGAAATTCCTGAAAATGTGCCTATCTCAGACGTTTCTGATAGCGAAGCCAGCGAAGAAAAAGAATCTGGCGACGAGAATGATAGAATTGAAGAATCAGATAAAGAAGAAGAATCACCAAAGAAATAATTTCTTTTGGTTCTTTCGCTTCCTGTAACATCTGTATATTTTTTGCTTATGTGGATTCAATCCTCATTTCCCTTGCTTGGCATGTATTGGTCTAGCAGTTCTTCCTTGTAATACACTTGGCTAGCGTTTTAGATGCATAACTCTTTTATTTGAAGGTGAATAACCATATTTCACTCTTTTCATTCCCATACTTGCCTCTGTTACTTTATCTTCGAATGAAAGATTTTATTTAGTTATCAATGAAGAATGAAACTTCTGAAATTCGCACTTTCTTCCTCTGACCATGAATATATAATCATTTCTTGAGATTTATCTCCATTGATGTTGGAATATATCATTGCGACGAGATCGCAGGGTATCTCTATAAAAAGAAACCTATTGATCTCGCCTTATCATTTTTGGTGGTCTTTTAAGTAAGACCTTCCTAGTTAAATGTCTTACTTTGCCACCCCTCATTGCGACAAGATCGCAGGACGTCTTTACACTTGCATGTAAAAACCCATTGACCTTGCCTTATCATTTTACAAGTATTTTTGCCTCTGCAGGATGTTTTGCTTGCGACAATATGACAGGTTTAAATTCTCTTGCGAGAATATAATCCCATAACATTGGCGTCTTTGCGACGAAATCGCAGGACGTCCGTACACTTTCGTGAAAAGACCCATTGATCTCGTCTTACCCTCGCGTTAGTATTGTTGCCTCTTCAGGATCATTGCAAAAATATGACAAGCCTAAGTTTCCTTGCGAAAACAGAGCCTCATGACATTTGCGTCTTTTTTGGCACTTATCAGCTCCCTAATGGAGGGTGCCGCCCTTATCATCTCCCTGGTTTCCCCTTCAAGGAGGCGTACATCGGCCATACAAGACTAGCTCCTCCCATCCGGTCTTAACAACAACCAGTTGTTTTCGCAGCCTCTTATCCCTTATACCTATAGGATTTATGGTTACGAGACGCACCCTAAGTGGAGTTTTCTTGGCCGAGTGCAAGATATGCCAAGACTTGCCAAGAATGGCCAGGGTAGGTTCATCCATCCCGGGCACTCTTGGCTCAACCGTGTACCTCGGCGCCTTGAGCATACACTGACTCCTTGGAAGAGACCCTCGGTCGCCCAACCAGGGTATAACCTTATATATATAGTTGGGAATCCAAGGTACCTCTTCCGGATAGGCTTTCATGGGCCCCAAATCTACATGACTCAGGTTCCGGGAGCGGTGTAACCTTTTCCCTGAGCCATGTCAAGAGATACCCCCTTATATGACGCACTTTAGGTCTTACATTTGCCTCTTACGAAATATCATTCGCGAACTAGGGTGTACGCCATAAAGGTTCGTCCCATTCATTTACTCATTCATTTTTGTTAAATCATTCAATCATTCATATTTAATTGCTTCTTGATATTTTGTTTGCGTAGCCATCGCACAATTCTGTTTCATTTGTTGTATTTTCATTTTTCTTTCTTAGTCAGATTCTCGTACATTCTTGTTTGCGAGATTCTCGCACATCACCTCTTTAATCATCACTTTTTTCTCTTGCCTTTGATACATCTTTTGTTGATTATTCACTTCTTATGCCTTTTATTCATTGTACTCTTTGCCTCCGCATCATCCCGATCCTCAAAGAACTCCTTTCCATCATAACATTCACATGTCTTCATGCATTCGTCTCGAGATGTATCTTCAATTCGTATCTCTATAGTATCCACCATCAATTTCTCTTTTCTCTGTTCATCTTTTATGTTCTTTTTCCAACCCTTCCTTTTTGCATTTCTTTCTTCGCAGCTCTCTACATCAACCTCGTAACATTTTTGTCCCTCCTTCCAATCTCCCTTTATAATACCAATACCGCTTGGATGGGGAAACTTTATACATTGATGGTATGTTGATGCTACCCCCAAGATTTCATGCAGCCATGGACGCCCAATCAACGCATTATACGGAGACTCCACGTCAACCACACATAACAAAACATCAGTTGATAATCCTTGTAAGGGTATTCTCATGTGAACTTCTCCTTTGGGTTTATTCGTTGTGCCATTGAATCCATATATTTTGTATGTCGAAGGGATCAAATCCTCATCCTTTCCTCCCATAGTCTTGTAGGTATGGTAAAAAAGAATGTTCACTGAGCTCCCAGTATCAGTTAATATTCGATTGATCGCCCAACAATTTTCTGCTTCATCATCTTCTCCATCAACTGGTTTTGGATTAATTTCCAGTTTTACAACCAACGGGCTATCATGTACTTCTCTTCCTTTAGGTACTTCATCCGCTGAAAAGGAAATAATCTGCAGCTGCCACTTTTCTAACTGCGACGTTCTCGCCAGGTTCATTACCTCTTTATCATCTGCGTCCCTTGCAAAAACTCTACCGAGCACGTTATCGTGAAAATCTTCAATTGTGTGATATGAATGAACGATAGAATTGCAAAATAAATTTTTAGCTTTTGCTCCAACTTCTATCACAAATGTTTCTTTTCCTTTTGTTGAGACTGTTCTATGCGTCTCTGGTGGTGGTGGTAATGTTTGACCTTTCTCTTCATCTTTTAGAAAGTGATTCAGCTTCCCCTGATCAATCATTCTGAGAATGATTCTCTTTAGGTTTCTGCAATCATTTGTTTGATGTCCATGAAAGCGGTGGTAAGAGCAAAACTCGTGACTTCTATCACCCGGTGGTGGTTCATTCCCCACATTCCATGGTGCTGGTATGTCCTCCATTACGAGTATAGCTTCCCAAATTTTTTCTACCCTAGCATTCAGTGGCGGCATTTTGATCTCTTCCCATACTATTCTGCGACTTCTCTGCCCTCCACGATTATCCTGCCTTCGTCCTCCATAAGTTTCTTGCATATGATCTAATCTCTGAATCTTATTATTGCTGCCACGGTTGTAGTAGTTCCTTTCTCTCTCAAACTCCTCCTGGTCACGGCTCCCCATAGCCACTATCTTCTGTTATTCATCATTAACTTTCCTTTCTTGCTGCCCTTGCGAAGTGCTCGCCACTGTGTTGATAAATTTAGGTAACAAGCTTGCATTCGCGACATTCGAACTTGTATTTGCAACTGGGTAAGATTCCATTTCATTTTGTCTTTCTTCCAAGGCAATATACTCTTCCTGTAGTTCTCTCGGTTCAGCCATCGTGATTGTATTCTTAACTCTAAAAATTTGAATGTATAACAGACTGGTCGCGAACATAGCATTCACAAATGATAAAATGAGATATCTTTCCTCCACCCTTCCGGCCATTTCGCTGCACATTGTCCTCCATCTCATTGTCAACTGTCTTAAGTTCTCGCCAACTCTCTGTTTCAACCTGAATACATCTTCGATACCTGGTCGCGAAGAGTTGTTACTGATATATGCTCCTAAGAATGTAGCTTGTAAATGGTTGAATGACGTGATTGTGTTTCTTGGCAGACCTTCAAACCATTTCAGTGCTTCTCCTATTAAACTTGATGCGAAGTATTTGCACAATATGGCATCATGATTTTCCCACTGCAACATACATCTCATATAAGCTTTGATGTGTTGTATCGCACAGGTTGTTCCATCGAAAATGTTGGTTAATGCAGGTAGATTGCACTTATGAGGTATTCCTCCCAATTGCACTTCTAGAGTGAAGGGGTTCTTCGCAGCTTCTGCGATGGCTTCATCCAATTGTCTTCTTCCTCCTTCCCTTCTGCTATTCAACAACCCTCTCATCTCTGCCAATTCTTTCAAGATTTGTTCATTTGCCTCAGAATTTGAATCTGCTGGTCTTTTTAGTTCTGCCTCTCTCCTCCTGCGCTCATGCCTGCTTCGACTTTCTTGCTCGCTATTTTCTTCTCTCCTTTCCCTGCGACCTTCTCTTTCATATCTTTCGCGAATTCGCACACCATTATATCTATCATTCTCTCTTCTAGGTGGTCTATCAGTTCTCCTCTGTACCCTCTCGTATTCTTCATGGATATTTCTATTGCTGCGATTTTGTTCTCACCTTCTTTCTCGGTTATCATGATTATTCTGTCGGATTGCTTCTTCCAATTCTTAATTTTCCACTTCCGCTCTTACTCTTTCCCTCTCGCGAGCTAAACGTGCTTGTTCAACATAATGCCTCTCAATGTCATCCTCGATCTCTCTTTGCCTTCTCAATGCTTCTCTTCCGTGCAATATTACTCTTCCTTCAGCAACCGGACTATTCGGCCCTTGAAGTCGCCTATTTCCTTGATTTTCCCCATTCTGCTCATCTTGAAAATTTTCGGGATGGGGAATATAACGATCTTCCACTTCCTCTCTTCTTTCGCCATGTTCTGTGCTTGGATTTTGTGTTTCTTGTTGGTTTTCTTCCTCGGTACTTTCTGTTGGTAAAACTCTCCTTCTTTCTTCCCTAGTCGATCTTGAACTAGATCTCGCAGTGCTTCTTGACCTTCTATTTTGCAATCTCATATTTTCCATCCTCAGTTCATGATTCTGTCTTGTCAAATTCGCTCGTTCCTCTGCCTCTAATCGTCTCTCTTCATGAATTGTCTGTCTCAATGTTTCTAATGCTGCGATCTCTTCATTTCCTGGATTCATTTCCCCATTCATTCCTTGATCTCCTCCTCCTTGTCCGTTGTTTACCAACTGCTGCTCTTCTTCTCTTTCACCCTCAGAATCTGACCTCCAAGTGTGTACACTTACTCTATCATAATCCACAGTTGCATTTGCTGTTGGTGGAATTAGCGGTTGAATTTGATTCTCTTCATCATCCCTCATGTTCATCCTTGATGATTCTCCTGTTTCATTTCTCCTTTCTCCAGCAAGTCTCCCACTTCTTCTCACGATTGTTGGTTGTTCAAGTACATTTCTTCTTCTAGCCATTTCTCTTTTTTAGTAAACTTTTGAAAATTATCTCAAATTTCTTCCCTGCTAATCCAAATTCTTTCAAATCTCTATGTCAATCTTTACTTAGTCCCTGTTTCTAGCGCCAATATGTAGTTGCAGGAAATCCCATAATACACCCCTTACTAAAATTTACACAACTAATCCATTAGAAAATGAATAACTATGAATGTTTATTGATTATTTTCTTGAAATGTCTACACAGGAAGATAGAATTACACTTAAGAAATTACCAACACTCTTAAAGTTTCTCTCTCTTAATGACTTGCTTAACAATTCGGAAAAAGATCCCCCTTTCAACAGACTTACTCATCCCTTTATATAGGGTAATACATAGTGGATGACAGCTAAGCTGTCCTTTATTTTCGGGAATGACTCGCGAAGTGTCGCAAGTGTACAAATATTCATACTCGCGACACTTCTTAACCTTCGCCAGGTTTCACATCTTCCTCGTGTTCTGACTGTCGTCATCCATTGCGTCATTTATTTTAGTTCCCTGCGACTCCTTCGCAATGCTGTCGTTTATTAATCTCGCGAGCTTTGTATGTTGCGATATTATGATCCTACAGTACCCTTAATTAAATTAGTGTCAATTAGGATGATTAACTAAACTAATTAGGATTAGTGAAAGGATTATACTAATCATTAGATTAAACTTTTGAAAATCAAAACTATTGTTTTTCTTTTTCTTTGGAATCGCAAGAAAGAGAAGGGGATTCTGATGAAATTTTTTTAATTTTTTTTGAAGAAATACATCCTGAAAAATAGTCAAGAGAACCTCATAAACATGCCCCCGTAACAGTTTTGATTGATCCAAATCCGTTAAAAATCAGAAAAATTCTGAATTTTTCTAGGGGTTACGATTGGGATATGTTGTCGACCCAACCGAAATCAACACTTTACGTTGGGAAATAAAGAGCTCCCGGCCGAAAGTATTTTTTTTAATTTTCAGAACAAATTATGGCTCGGTTTCCCGGTAGTATGATAAGTTACTACTGAAAAACCTTGCCGCAACACAACCTCTCGTTTTTTTTTTTTCATTTTTTATGATAATCGGAAGTGCATACGGCTAGGAATTCCTAACCGTAAACATATATATTTACGGCTTGGATTTTAACATTTCACAGCCGTATACTTGCTTTACGGCTACATATCCAACATTTCCTAGCCGTAACCTCTTTTTTACGGCTAAAAACTCAGCATTGTTCCAGCCGTAATGAGCCTATACTATATTTGAAAAATTTGTATATAGCTGAACTCATTTTGAGGTTGAGTACATACTGATACTCATAAAATGAATAGACTTAAGAATCACTTGATACACGATCTTAAATCGAGTATAACCTTGTACTCTTTTTGAAATCGAGTATAAAGTGATACTCATTTTAAATTCGAGTATTAACTTGTACTCATTTTGAAATCGTTTATACCTTTGTACTCATTTTGAAATCGTGTATAGATTTATACTCATTTTGAAATAGAGTATGAACGTATCATTTTGGAATCAATATAAAACCATACCCATTCTGAAATTGATTATGAACTTATACTCTATTTGAATTCGAGTATAAAGTGATACATATACTCATTATTCATTTTGAGAGTGGGTATAAAACGCACTTCAAATTTCATTCTGGATTTTTTGGTCAACTTACGGCTAGGAAATGAAGAACTACTAGACGTAAACATTATTATGTCTAGGAATTCATCGTTTCCCAATCGTAAGTGAAGAAAATATCGGCTTCCTAGCCGTAAATGAACTACTTACAGCTCAGAAATGATGAATTCCTAGCCGTAAGTATTTCCTGAAACTGAAATTGAATCATACTTTGATTATTTTAGCATATTCAAGTAATCAAAAAATATTAACGGGTTTGTCGATTCTTACCTAATAAAAGTTATGGATGGAAGATTATAAGGTTGTTTAGTTGTTTCAACTTCTTGATTTTTGATCCGTCAAAAAAAATAAAGAAAAGTTGACTTTGATCATGATTGATGAAGGAGAAGAAAAGAGAAGGATAATAGATTTAGTTTTTTTTTTTATAAAAAAAATAGATTAAATTGGGTAATAAGGTAATATATTTAATTTAATGAGGGTAGTTTTGATATTGTACCTAGATTAGGTCTCCCCATATCCACTATTTGGTTATAATTATAATTTTAAGCCCCCGAACACCCAGCCCCATACAGCCCAAATAATAGGATTCTATATTTACTAACTAGTCGGGAGTCAATTGACTGATGCTGTCGACCGAGCTGTTTTAGTTCCATGTTTATGGGCCGTTTCCCATGGGAAAAATACGGTTTAGTCCAAAAGTCAGTCCAAAAATACGGTTTTGTCCAGCTTGAGTCAACTAGGTACAAATTAGTCCAAATATATGAAAAGTACACTAATAACCCTTATCATTTACAATTTAGTCCAAATATTTGCATTTTAGTCCAAAATGACTCATGATGATGTAATCAATTTTAAATAATATATAAATAACTAAAAAACAATTTATCTTTCGAACCGCTCGTCCAAAATTCACAAACTTTGTATATTCGGAAAACTCTTTTCGAAATCTACAAAAAGAGTACCCATATGACTATATAATTTTCACTTTTTTTTTTTTTTTTAAAAAAAAAAAAAAAATTCACAGTAGTGTATAACTATGTACACATCAACAAAAATACGTAAAATCCAACATTCATAATAGCGATCGCCACTCTAGTCTCGCATGATCGACAAAAATATCAACCACGCCAAGCTCTAGCTGAATAATGGCAGGATTTGCATAGGATGGTTTAGCAGTTAACCTGCATCCAGGAAAAAACAATAAACATAAGAAACCACAGCTTGAAAGAAAAGTGATAACCTTTCACCAATAACCACATAAGAAACAAAGCAAAGAAAAAGATGAAAATAAAAAGGTGGGGAGTTATTAAATTAAAGAGATACAATCCATTTGGGCCTAACTGCACAAACTTAATATCAGCAAATACGAACCAAAGTTTCCCTTCCTGACAAATCAGTCACATGCTGCAAACCAAATTGAAACATACTAGAGTTCAATACAACTTCCACATAAAAACCATAACTTTCAAAACATGCATAAAGCCGATCATTCACAATCACACACAAACCTATTTTTTTCATGGGAATTACACAGGTGCACCAAAATGTACATCGTTATAAAATACGAGAAACCTACTTTTTCATGGAAAATACACAGGTGCACCAATATGTACACCCCTGCCGAACATGCACAAAACCGATCACTCATAACCACACACAAACCTACTTTTTCATGGAAAATACACAGTTGCACCAATATATACACCACTGCAAAACATGCATAAAGCCGATCATTAATAACCACACACAAACCTATTTTTTCTTGGGAATTCCACTAGTGCACCAATATGTACACCCCTCCAAAACATGTATATAGCCTAATTTTTCAGCTAAGATATCCTAATGCACAAAATCCTATTATCAGTCGAGACCAACATTAAGGTGCGCATCAAAAAAAGGAACCAAGTATACTATTAGGCCAAATACCTATCACCTTGTTGCAACATCTTGGGTTACAAGCATAGAAGAATGAGGCGAGGACCTATCTTTATCAGGTTTGATCTTCATTTCCCCTGCAATTGAGAAAAAAAAAAAAGGTTGAGAATTTGAGACACATATATTTTACTAATGATCTAACGCCTAAACAATCATTTTATCCCCATCTACATCAAAAGTTTTAACACATGAGAAGCAAAAGACAAGCATAGAACAAGGCTCTAACATTCCTGGGTGAACAAATATCTTATAATAACAACATAAACATAACTACATGCATAAGAATATTGTGAAATAATTAGCTAAAACAAATTCATACCAAAAATAAGAATCATAGTTTCCCTTCCCAACAAATCTGTCACATGCTGCAAACCAGATTGATATATATTATAGCTCAATACATGTGTACAACTATGTGCACATTAAAAATCAATACGTGTACAAAAATGTACACATTAAGAATCAACATGTGTACAACTATGTACACAGTAAAAATATAATAGAAAGTCAATAGAAGTAAACGAACCTATCCACATCGGAGCTGTGCTGAGAACAAAATGAATCTGCTGATTGAATCGATTAATCTTATCTTGGTCTTCTTTCTTTCCTCCAAAAAATGCATCTCTAATCCAAGGATTCCAACCAGTAACGACACCTTTTGTTCCAGACTGAACCGTTATGCATTACGACAACCATCCAAAAAAGAAAAACATACATTAGCCATGCTTCTAATGAAAGAAGTATACACACAACTTGTCAAAATGGAAAATATGTAGTTATGAATGTATCACCTAAAAATATATATATATAGATTTTCCATGACTTGTTCCTTTTATCTTAAAATAAGTCTTTCAAACACACGAGCTATTCCTATAAAAATCATCGATTTGTAAGGTACATTCACATAGGTTGGTAAGTAACTGAATTGTGTTAGTGGTATGTGAGATAAACTGAATGCATATCAACCATTAAACACATGAGGAGACAAGAACGAGAAGTTAGAGTGTTAAATCTCAAATTGGCTTCAGAGAAAATTCGACTCTAGAGAACACTCTAGAAATTTGACTATAAATGAACACAACAACATTATATTTGACGAATGTGTACAATTATGTACACGTTAAGAATCAATAGGTGTATAATTATGTACACTTTAAGACTCCCTACTGCAGTCGACTCACACTGTTCACACTATAGCACATCCTCCATGATGCTTCCACAACAGCCACGGGATTTAGTTGGTGACTCACAGGCACCCTGTTTACACCATTAAAACAAAAACACCAAAAAATTCAAAAATATTCATCTTTTGCTAGAAAACAAGTTTACTAATACTGAAAATTTAGAGAAAATTTGGATCCATAAGAAGGTAAAAGAAGATAGATGGGTTATTAAAAGGTGAATGAATAATCATTGAAACTAACAAGGAGAAAGGAACAATAATCATGAAAATCAACAAGTGTACAATTATGTACACATTAAGAATAAACGTGTACAATTATGTACACATCAAGAATCAACGTGTATATAACTAAGTGCACATTAACAATTGGAAATATAAATAACAAAATAAGGAGAATTGTTATTAGGTATAGGTAAGAAGACGAAAAAAATTAAAAATATAATTATCAAAAATCAAGGTGATGATATTATGTTGTCCACTATAATGACACATAATGATCCACTATGAAGTGTTTCAAAACTCACACACTGACACACATCGGGAGGATATAAGTAGCACTCAACAAAACACATTTCTCCAAAAAGTTTACCCAACTTTCTAAAAATTGTATGACATAAGACTTAAAATATGAAGTAGTTCACAAAAACTTAAACCGAAACTCTATTGAAAAATATGACTTACGAGTGTTTATGGGTGAAAACTATTCCTGTTGAATTTGGTAATTTGGGGTGTGTGGATGAGGAATGAATCTAAACCCTAAACAAATGCACTGCGCGGTGAGTGCTTGTAGATTCGGAAATCAATCTGTGTAAGTCCGTCCTAAACCAAGAAATGGTTGTTCCAGACTTGTTTCGGTCACACAATGAAGGAGATGGGGTTGATCTTAGGGAGGGAAGCGAAGAAGGTGTTGAGATTGTGAAGGTGTTGGCTTTCTTATAACTTGTAACAGAAAGGTGAGCAGGCTTACGATTGATGCAAGCAGACTCTGGGTGTTTGAATACGTTTTGTATCAACACTTGGTTTCTGTCTCGTCTAGACTTGTTTTGTTATGTTGGAAATAGGGAGGAGAACCTATTTATACAAGTCATTTGAGCCTTATTCACGTCTCTCGTGGGAAGTGGAGGAAGTGGAGTGATGGAGTAGTGGAGTTGTGTGTTGGTGTTACACGACCAGTCTTGCCCACTTCTCCTGTCACCTCTAACCGTCCATGACTTCCTGACACGTTCTTGTTGTAGTTGAAGGAAATCCTACACTACACCCCTCACAAGAATCTATATAATCAAGCCATTTTAGGATGAACAATCATAACTTTTATTGATTAAATCTTTGAATGTTCACCAAGTAAAATAGAAAATGGGCTAAGGAATTACAATCACTCCAAACTTTCTCTCTCTTAATTGACTTGCTCAACACTCGAAAAAAGATCTCCTTCCCAATAGGCCTGCTCGGCTCCTTATATAGGGTATTACATAATGGATGACAGCTAAGCTTTCCTTTATTTTCGGGAATGACTTGCGAAATATCGCAAGTGTACAAATATATAATCTCGCAACTCTCCTAGATATCGCTAGGTCTTCACATCTTTCTCGTGTTTTGGATGTCGTCATTCATTGCGTCATTTATATTACTCGTCTGCGACACCTTCGCAATGCTGTCGTTTATTGATCTTGCGAGGTATTGATGTCGCGATATTCTGATCCTACATCTTGCCTCTTCTCATGTCTTCTCTGCGAAGAAGAGAATGTCATGAGAACTAGTATTTTGAAATGCCGCAACCATTTGTTTTTCGTCAATTTTTGCCGACAAGATTCCGTGAATTAGGGATGCCGCTTACACGTGTCTAAAATTTCTCCTTTTTACCGGCACATTTAATGCTATCCGGTTACCCTTTTCTTGTCTATTTAAAGAGGAGTTCCTTATGAAAGTGTTTCTTTTCTTTTAATTCATCTTCTTCATCATCTCGCAACTTTTTATTGTTGTTTTTCTTCTTGCAATTCTTCTCGCTATTGTTCTTCGCGCATCGTTCTCATCTCTTTTTCTCAAGCATTGTTTCTATGGAGCCATCAAGGTTTGTTAATTTTGCTGAGTTTGATTTTTTTGTGATTGATCTCTCTTATTGAAGTTGTTTTGTTTTGACATTGTTCTTCTTTTAATGATTCCCATGTTGTTTTTGTTTCAGCAAGAACAAATCGAAAGTTACCGTTACTAAAAGAAATTCTGCGAATGACAAGGTATTTAAGAAACATCTACTCTTCTAATAAAAATATTGTTGCCTCTGTTTCTTATTTAACTTGTGATTTCGCAGGATGAAAAAAATGCTGATCTGCTCCCCAAGAAACCTCGCCGTTCCAAAAATGTTGAGTCTTCTATTTCCTTTCCTGGATTCAAGCTTACAACTCCTCCTGCAGTATCTTCGCAGGATAAACCATCTTCTCTTGCGATATCTTCGCAGGATAAATCAATTCCTCCTCTTATTCTCGCCATCTTTGAAAATGCCACTGTCGGTATTCCTGAATTTTCCGTCAATGAAGTTCCTCAGGATGAGTCCCTTTCTCCTTTTACCATCAATGCCTCTGTCTCGCCCCCACTCATTAATCTTCATCAAATTTCTTCTTCTGGCATTTCTATGACCAAGGATGATTCAATTATTCCTTCTTCTCCCATCATTACCTCTTCATCTGGGTCTATCCCTCTTACCAAAGAAAATCTGAAGGGAATAGATGTAGCCTTCAAAGTTTTATCAGACATCATGAATGATGTCAAGAAGACCTCCATTGATCCCATCAGGTCTAGCGTTTGCGAGTCTTTGAGTAAATATTTTGGTTCTGAAAAAATGTCGCAAATGTCTTTAGAACAAGAAGTTAATGAATTGAAGAATAATCTTCAAAACATTTTGCTGGATCGTGATAGTCTTCGCAAGAAGAATGAAGAATTAAAAGGTATTATCTCCCTCACACACATTTTTTTTTAAGACCTTGTTCGCCATTCAAGCTTTAAACCAGAAACGAAAAATGGAGATATATCAGTTGGAGTCTGTCATTTAAGAAACTCGAATGGACAGAGATGGTTGGATGGAGCAATATAACCAGTTAGATAATCTTCATACATACTCTGTCGATCAAATAGATAATCTTACCCAAGAGAATGTTCGCTTAGTTCAGAAGCAAGACTCGATGAATAATGAATTATCTCATCTCTCTTATTCTTTGATTAAATCTAATTTGGGGTTGGAAACCTTATCAGATGAGAATGGAACTCTATCTCAAGAGAAGCGAGCTTTGTTAAACAAGGTGGTGATTGCTTCGCAACAGCTTGATATCTGTCAGAAAATATGTAATGAACAGGAACAATCTCTCCATTCACTGAGAAGTAAACTTCAAGAAGTCACTGTTGAGAGGGATAAACTTATTCAGGGTAGAATAACTTTAAGTGTGAAAACCAGCCAACTGAAAGACCAATATTCCAAGTTAAAAGAATCCTACTCTTCCCTTGCTAAGGAAAATAACTTGCTTGTTTCTAAAGAAAAGAGTTTGCATTCTCGATTAAAAGGTTTGGTTGGAGATAATTTTGACAATGCCATGGATCACTTGGAGAATAGTTGCCTGGCTTTGACCCAACATCTTATTTCGCAAAAGGAAGGTAATCATAGAATTTGACTGCCTCATCTATTCTCCCTTTATCAAGTCTTCAAATCTTTTATCTATATAACTCCTTTTGTTCCTTGTTTTTGCAGAGTCTGAGAAAGATCTTCGCTCCTCCCTTTCTATTCTGGAATCTAACTATGCCAAGATTCGCAAGGAGAAGGCGTTACTTGCTTTTACTCTTGCTAAGTCTCGCGATCGGGCCGAAAGAAGATTGGATTATCTTGCTCATTCCAAAGGCATCTAGAGTAGAAATCATCAGAAGGCGCTCCTTCGCCAATTTCATCTTCAAGCAGAAGTTGTCGTGAATAATATACTATTGTCCAAATCTCTCGATCCTGTATCTATCGAACCTCTGGAAGTTGAGGAGGATGAAATCCCTAATTTTCCCGATAGTGACTATGAGTATGAAAGTGTCGAGGATGTCGCAAATGAAAAGGCGATTCCCTCTAATAATGAAGCTGTCAATAATGAACCAAATGAAGTGAGGTCTGGTGAGAATGCGACAATTGGCAAAAGTGGGGAGGTTGTTGAAGCTGACAAAATTGTTGAAGAACGTTTAACATCTCCTTCTAGCGAAAATAATGTTGAGAGTTGAACTTCTTTTGTACTTTTATTTCCTTTAGCCTCTTTACCTTCATAACTTCTTGCATGAGACATTTTTCAATTCCTTTTGAGTTGTACTTTTGTTTTGTAAGAATTATCAAGTTTACCGTTGAATTATTCTCATATTGCCACTTACTATCTTTTGAATAATTTGCATAGATAGTAGTTAGTTTATATAAGCCCTTTGTCATATGAAGATATTACTCTATTTTTGATGATATTATTCTGACTCATTCTGTGAAATTATAAGAAGTATCCGTCCTTGATTGTGAGTAATAAGTATTGCCTCTATTCATGTGAAATTATTGCTTCATTTTTGGTGAGAATTCTTGTCCATTTTAGAAATGATTCTTGCCGAGAAGGTAAAGAACATAAAATATTTGCTTGGTAATCCATAATTGCCTCTGTTCTTTATCTATGAAGGTAGAATCCTTGAGAAAATGTTGAATGAGAGAATTGTTTCTTTATTCTTATCTTGCCTCTGTCTCATGCTTTGTGCTCATGCGATAGTATAATCTCTTCAAGTTGCTTATAATTTTGCGAAATAATTGTGCAAAATAACCACATTTTGCAAAATAATCACATTCTGAGAAATTCTGACTTATTCTGCGAAATTATGAATACTTCTGCGAAATTATGAATACCTCTGTGAAATTATGAATACCTTTGCGAAATTATGAATACCTCTGCGAAATTCTGAATAATGCCCTGAGAGATTATAAATAGTACTTCTGAGAGATTCTGAACAACATTCCTGAGAGGTTATAAATAGTATCTTCTTGAGAGATTCTGGATAACATTCCTGAGAGATTATAAATAGTACTGCTGAGAGATTCTGGATAACATTCCTGAGAGATTATAAATAGTACTGCTGAGAGATTCTGAATAATATTTCTTTTTCATCTTCGCTGTCTCAGACTCATTTACATGTATATATTCGCAAACTTATTTATTTGCATATAATCATTTTCGCAAGCTTATTTGCTTACTCATTTTCTTGTGTGGTCTTATTTTTCCTTCCTAGTTAAAGGTCTTATTGTGCCACCCCTCGTCATTGCGACAAAATCGCAGGACGTCTTTACACTTTCATGTAAAGACCCATTGATCTTGTCTTATCATTTCTTTAGTATTATTGCCTCTGCAGGATGTTTTTATTGTGACAATATGACAGGCCTAAACTTTCTTGCGAATATAAAGCCCCATGACATTGCCATCTTGCGACGAAATCGCAGGACGTCTTTACACTTTCATGTAAAGACCCATTGATCTCGTCTTATCCTCGCGTTAGTATTATTGCCTTTTCAGGATCATCGCACAAATATGACAAGCCTAAATTTTCTTGCGAAAATAGAGCCTCATGACATTTGCGTCTTAAGACACTTATCAGCTCCCTAATGGAGGGTGCCGCCCTTATCATCTCCCTGGTTGCCCCTTCAAGGAGGCGTACATCGGCCATACAAGACTAGCTCCTCCCATCCGGCCTTAACAACAACCCGTTGTTTTCGCAGCTTCTTATCCCTTATACCTATAGGGCTTATGGTTACTAGACTGCACCCTAAGTGGAGTTTTCTTCGGGCCGAGTGCAGCATGTACCAAGACTTGCCAAGGATGTCTGAGACACTTCAAATGCCACCGGCACCCTTGGCTCAACCGTGTACCTCGGCGCCTTGGTCATACACTGACTCCTTAGAAGAGACCCTCGGTCGTCCAACCAGGGTATAACCTTATATATATAGTTGGAAATCCAAGGTATCTCTCCCGGATGGGCTTTATTGACCCCAAATCTCCATGACTCAGGTTCCAGGGGCGGTGTAACCTTTTCCCCGAGCCATGTCAAGAAATACCCCCTTATATGACACACTTTAGGTCTTACATTTGCCTCTTGCGAAATATCATTCGCGAACTAGGGTGTACGCCATAAAGGTTCGTCCCATTCGTATAAATCATTCATTTTTAATTATCTCTTGTTATTTTATTTGCGAAATATTCACACATTCTTTCTTTATTTTATGCAATCTCGCAATCCGTCTCTTGCAAAAAACTTTTATATAAATTCATTTCACTTCATCCATTCAGTACTTCGCAGTCTAGTCTTTTCCCACAATATTTTATGGGTAATATCTCTTCAAATATAATTTATTCCATGGTCTATCCAATCTGTGGCCCACATCTTTGCCCTCAGGATCCATCAATCTATATGCCCCTGTTCCAACCATCTCTTTAATGATATAAGGTCCATCCCATTTTTTTGCCAGCTTGCCACCGCTTTCTCGCTGATATGCTGGTGTTTCTCTCAATACTAGATCGCCTGGTTGAAATTATCGTATCTTGACACGTTTGTTATATTCTCTGGCCAATCTTCGCTGATAATTCTCCATATGTTGCAGTGCTCTTTCTCTTTTTTCTTCTAATTCATCTAGCTTGATTAAGATGTTACCCGCACTTAAATTTTTCTCCCAAGCTTCTTTCTTTGTGCTTGGAATCATAACTTCTGTTGGGAGTACAGCTTCAACTTCATATGTTAAACAAAAAGGTGACATTCCTGTAGCTTCTCTCCTGGTTGTATTGTAAGCCCATACTGCATTATGTACTTGTTCACACCATGCTCTATTATGTCCTTCTAACTTCTTCTTCAATATGTCTGTGATTGTTTTGTTTGTTGCTTCTGCCTGTCCATTGGCCTGCGGGTATAAAGGAGTTGATTTCCCACATTTTATCTGAAATGCATTAAGCAATAATTCTATATTTTGTCCCTCAAACTGTTTCCCATTGTCAGATACCAACTATGCGGGGATTCCAAATCTGCATATAATATTCTCGAATATGAAGGTAAAGATATCTTTATCGCGAATGTGTTGCACCGCTTTTACTTCTGCCCATTTTATGAAATAATCTGTAGCGACAATTAGATATCTTCTCTGCCCTGTTCCTGGTAAAAATGGTCCCACAATGTGTAAACCCCACTTTCCAAAAGGCCATACACTTGTTGAAGAATTTACTTGGTGCCCCTGGGTGCATGTATTTTCTTTTCGTGCCTTTGGCAATCTTCGCAACGCCTTGATATTTGTTTTGCATCCTCATGCATATACGGCCAATAATAGCCCCGCATTTTTGCCTTATGTGCTAAAGATCTTCCGCCACCGTGATTGCCAAAGATCCCCACCGTGCAACATCTTTAATATTGTTTCTCCTTCTCTTCGTGTTAAACATCTAAGTGAGGGCCCATTAAAGGATCTTCGGTACAGTACCCCATCTCTTAGTTCATAATTTGTTGCACGGATTTTTAGTTTGTGTGCCTCTAATCTGTTTCTTGGTGTTTCCCCTTTCATCAAATATGCATGAAGTTCTGCTCTCCAATCTTCGCTGCAGGGTATTTGTCTTTCTTCTTATATGAGTGATGAGTGCCAAATATTGCATATTTATACATCTATTTATTGGCATTTAACTCATCTTTTGTGCTCTAAATCGATATTATCCTGCATTCTCGTGTTTTCCTTGTTTTCAAGAATAAATATTTGTATTAATTAATTTTGTGTTTTTAGGTAATGAATAAAGTTCGGAGAATCTGAGGAGCAAAAAGAGCAGAAAATGGGAGACGAGCGTCTATGGAGCAGAAAGCCAAGGCCCGCGCGCGCATCAGTTGCAACCCAATAAGGAGCAACCCATCTAACAAGACATGGGCCCAAGCTATCCAAGACCCGACCCGGATTCGATCCCATCATTTCTGAGCCGTTGAGATCTCCATCTTATGCATCCAACGCTCGCTACCTTACTCACATCATTCCTTGATGCCTCCGCTCAACAGCAAAAATCCCCTCAACCGTTCAGATCTTACCCACCAGATCCTACGCTCGCTCCGGCCTTCGCATCGTCATCTCGCTATACCCGCTTCACAGCAAAACCTCCCACACCCTTACACCATCGACCCAAACCCATTTCCCATCCCATCTTCTCTTTCTTCTTCTCCCCCGACAAACCCAGAAAAACCATCACCCCCTTCTTCCCCGACCAAATTTGCAGAGCCACCTCCACCATCTCCTGCCACAGCTACCAACAGTTCCTCTGCCGCCTGCTACACCTTTCCCAGCTATGGTTATCTCTCACATAGATTCCCTCTTTACCCGAGAAGCTAAGTCAGAGATAATCAAAGTTAGGGTTTCTCCAACAAGACTTGCAGAGCAACCAGAGCCGAATTCACAGAGGATGGGGGTTTGGGTGTATGTCAGTTGTTGTGTTTGAGTCTTTGTTTGGTATAAATTGGTGTTCTTGATGAAAGAGAAAGCCAGCACGTTTTAGGGTTTTAATTCTTTAATTTAATTTCAATTGGTTTTTATTTCCTTAGATAATGTTCTAATCACCTCTGCTAGGGTGTAGAACAAACCCTTAAAACTATGTTAAGTTAATTCATGGTTTTCTTATGTTCTTAATGTGCTTAATGTATTAGGTTATTTGCTAATTGTTGAGCAAATTAGCTTGTGATAGATTGTACTGTAATAAGACACTCTATGCTAGGGGTTGATTAGTGACTACAATTAACATAATTTCCATCAGAAACCTTCAATGGAAGGATAAGAGCATAAGTAGAATCTGTTTACCTTAGTTTAGGATTAAGTGGTGAGTTTAAGCACCCTAGTGCCACTCAACCAACAGCTTACCACTTATCTTGCTCATTAATACTTTAGTTCACAATCACAACCTCAACTCAGTTGTTCCGACAACACCAAACATCTTTGACACTTACTAGAAAATCAGTTAAGAGCCATTAGATCAATTACAGCACCTCCAATTCTCTGTGGGATCGACCTGTGCTTGCCCTTGCCTCCAATAGGCCTGTGCACTTGCAGTAATACGTAGGAAATGCTCTTTTACAGTCCTACCAAGTTTTTGGCGCCGCTGCCGGGGATTTGGTAGTGTGCCATGTTGATCATTTGCTTACATCACTGATTTTCATTTCAACCTTGTGTATATTTGCTTTGAATCCCTGTTATTAGCTTCTCGTAGCATAGCTTAGCTGTAGTTTTCTTTCCTTGCATCTTTTGTTGCATATCTTCACTTATATTTGCATACAACCTTATAGTGTAGCTTAGTTAATCATCTGTGCTATCTTCTGTCACTGTGTAGCTCCATAGTTTTCTTTACTGATTTTCATTCTCAGTTCTGTAAATATTTGTCAAAAGTCTTTTGTCTGTAATTTTCTTGCTAGTATAACTTTGTTTAATTCTTGTAAGCTGCATCTGTAGCTTAAGTATTGTTAGTATAATTCCTGATTAACTCTGTATTCTTCATCCACATCCTGTAAGCTTTCAATTTCCACAACCCTGCAGTGTACTTTCTTTGTTTTGAAGCATCATGAACATTGTGTCAGCCAATATCATCCTGTGGCTCAATTTCTGCCTTAGCATTAGTACTTTCTTGCTTTAGCTGTGAAGTTTTGGCAACTGAGATCTTTGTGCTGAGCTAGCAGGTACTTTTGGAGCAAACTGAGCAAGCTCAAGGAAAGAACAAGGAGCAGCAAAACCAGGGTGGAATTGCCTAAACCCAGAGCTATACTGGTGGTAATGTATCTCAAATCTTACATGAATGAATGAATGAAGAATATAATATGTTTACTTGTTCACCTTGTGCCTAAACCCCGTGAGCCATTACAACCTGAGTGCATGACAGACCTGCCAACTTGCTAGTCCCATGTAGCTGCAAGTTTTGAGTCACAACTCGGAAAACCAAGTTAGTCAGAATGCAAGCCCGCCACATGCTAGCCGAGAAACCATAACTTTGTGCATAACTGGAAATAGACTGAGTGTCATTGTGTTTGAACCTTTATTACCTTTGCTAGGTATTGCTCACACTTTAAAACCATACTCTGTCAACCCTGAGCTGACCTGTAGCCATCAGACCTGGTCCCTATGCATGATAAGCTAAACACCTTGCTGCATATTGCTCCATCTATGGATTTTGTTTAACCATATTGTGACACTTATGTGACTGTGGTAAATTTGAAGCCATTGATTGAGTGTAACCTGAGTTTGACCTGTAAATCTTTGAAATATAATTGCCTGATAACTAGTTTCCCTGCTAGGTGTTGCTTGCACCTGAGATTGATGCGGTGTGCACTCTCCAGCCCCTGTAGTTGTGAGTTTGAATAGCAATCCTGTGACCCTGTTGACTCTGTCATCTATTGGCTCATATGTGCATCTGTGCATTTGCTAACCTGAGCTTGCTAAACCATCTGCCATGTTAATATTTGCATACTTGTGAGCTTGATTTCTGCTAAAATTATTATCTGATTGACTGTTGAATCAACCTCTGCAATGTGTGAGATCTTGGGTGCTTGAATGAATGTAAGTAGCAAAGTTAGTGATAGCAACGTACTTGTTTTTCAAATACACATCCCAGCACTTGCTTCACCACTGAGTGAGCACAACCTATCACCCCAGCACCATTCACAATTTCTGTCAAGCATAGCCAGTGTTGTGTCAATTTTGTTTTCTTTGAGTTTGCATTGTTCTGCGCAAACTAGCCCTGTAACCAGCAGTGTGCAACTTGCCAGCAGAACACAAGCTGTGCTGTGTCAATTCTTGTGTGAATCTGTGCATAAGTTGTGCTGTGCTGCATCTCACCTACACTGTGCTCTGCCAAGCTTAAACCTGCCCTGTTCAGCTGTGTTGAACACAAACCAACCAGCATTATCAGTCATGTGCTGTGGCATTTTTGAGAAGCTGTGCACACAATTCTGTGCATAAGCTGCTCTGTGCAACTCTGCACTTGCAAACAATTAGGATCTGCACTTGCAACAGCCTGGGCTGCTAATTTTCCAATCTGCACAAGCTTGCTAAGTTGTGCTGAGATTTGCACTTAGACTTGTGCAACTTCCAAGCTAAGCTTAACAACTGAAGCCTAACCACTGGGCTTTGCATTCTGCCAACCTTCAGCCCACATAAGCTGAGCTGCTGGGCTTAAACCAAGCTGAGCCCACACCCACTAGGCTTTGCAAACAACCTGGGCCGTGCAACCAATCTGAGCCCATATCATCTGGGCTAAAACCTACACAACTGGGCCTCACAACATAAAAAAGCCATCTTTTGGGCTTAAGTCTTGTATTAGTGGGTCATTTTTGAGTCTTTGCTTTTCTGTGTTGAACTTGTTTGTATGATAACATGCTAGATGCGCTAGCTAGGCTATAATTGTGTCTTTTAGAGACCAAACAAATCGACTAGTTAGAATCCGCCCGGACGAAATCGTAAGCATACCCAGTTCTTCAACAGAAAGCCCAATTCCATCAGAAAGCCCATCCGAATCAGAAACCATGGGTGATGAACTTAACCAACCCCGTAGTCTCAAGGACTACATGTACCCAACTAGGGCAAGCCAGCCCTCTTGCATCATTCTACCGGTAGATCCGGTCGGTTTTGAAGCGAAAGCAAGCACCATTCACATGCTACCCGTATTTAGAGGGGTCGATCTTTGAGAACCCCTACCATCACGTGAGAGACTTTGAGGATATTTGTGGGACTGCGTTTTAACCAAATGCCGAAGAGTCCCTCAAATTGAGATTGTTTCCTTTTTCTCTGAAAGACAAAGCCAAGTCTTGGCTTCATGCCCTACAACCACAGTCCATTAGAACCTGGGATGACCTCACAAAAGAGTTTTTCAAAAAGTTTTTCCCAAACCATAAGACGGCGACAATTCGCCAAAGTCTAAATGGTTTTGTGCAATTAGAAGACGAAACTCTAGCAAAATACTTGGAGAGATTCAATGAATTATTACTCCAATGTCCCCACCATGGTTTTGAAAAATGGAGACTCGTGCAAATATTGTATGAGGGTCTAGATGTTAGAACCCGAACTACAGTAGAGTCAATGTGCAATGGTGCATTTATTGACAAGAGTGCTGATAACGCTTGGACTTTCTTAATCGAAGTCGCTGAAAAGACTCAACAGTGGGAGTCCATTCGAGAACCGAAACGGACTACCGCCGCACACAATGCTAATAGAATTGAGTCTGACTTTGAGGGAAATGCAAAAATGGCATCTTTGGCCCGGAGAATAGAAGTGCTTGAATTGCAGAAAAATGTAAAACCTAATGCCCCTACTCTCCGTGACCAAATTGATATGGCCACTTGTGCCGCATGCCATAGTTCTGACCACTTAGTGGACAGCTGTCCAGACTTACATGCATTTCAAGAGTCTAAAGCCGAGCAAGCCAATGCATTATACTCAGGCAAGAGAACAACCCTTATTCTCAAACCTACAACCCAGGGTGGAGGAATCACCCTAACTTCTCATGGTCTAAAGGGCCCGCACAAGGGGGACCAACACATAACAACCAAGGATACTCATATCCTAGAAACCCCAAGTACAACCACCCACTCAGTACCTCAGCAGAAAAAGACTAGTTTTGGAGATCGTGGTCGGCCTTTGTTAACCCAAAATCTTACAGAACTTAGGAAAACCACCGACCAACGTCTCACAAACCTAGATATTAAGATAGGTCAAATCTGTGATGCATTGAATGAGAGAGAGAAAGGCAAACTCCCTAGTCAACCCCAACAAAATCCAAAGAATGTATTTCAAGCAGGCTCCTCTACCTGCAATGAAACTTCGCATAGTCATATGAATGCTGTCACCATTCTCCGTAGTGGTAGAGTTGTTGAGAACAATGTAGGTGTACCACCATCAAGCGAGTCTACATCAGACTCACCAGTACACACAACACCGCAGAAAACATCTACTGTAGAGAAAGAATCTGAACCCATTGATAAAACCAAGAGTCCTACTGATATAGATGTTCCTCTGCCAAGTCATGTACCGTTGCTCCATTTCCACAGCGGTTGGTGCAATGAAGGGGGTAACCAATACAATGAGATTTTGGAAATGTTCAAAAGAGTTAACATAAACATTCCATTTCTCGAAGCAATTAGACAAATACCCACCTATGCTAAGTTTCTGAAGGACCTGTGCACACAAAAGCGAAAGCTTCGGATGCATAAGCGTGCCTTTCTCACCGAGTAAGTGAGCTCCATAATCCAAAACAAGATTCCAACTAAGTTTAGAGACCCAGGTAGTCCAACGATTACATGCACCATTGGCGACCATATGGTCGAAAAAGCGTTACTAGACTTAGGAGCCAGTGTGAATCTATTGCCATACTCTGTGTATGTGCAATTGGGCCTTGGGGAGCTGAAGCCCACACCTGTTACGCTACAACTAGCGGACAGATCCGTGAGAATCCCCCGTGGTATTGTCGAAGATGTGTTAATCAAGGTTGATAAATTTTTCTTTCCTGTAGACTTCATCGTCTTAGACACTCAACCCATGCAAAACCCAAGTAATCACATTCCTGTGATTTTAGGACGTCCTTTCCTGGCGACGTCCAATGCCATCATCAATTGTCGTAATGGTGTGTTGAAATTGTCCTTTGGTAACATGACCGTAGAGCTGAATGTTTTTAACACTAGTCAACAACCCATTGATTGTGATGATCTTGATTTGCATGAGATTAACATGATCGAGAGTCGATCCAAGACTCTTTGCCGACATTTTGTCAATGGACCCTTTGCAAGCATGTTTAGATAACTTTGACTTAGATCTCTTCGAGTCTAAGTACATTGGTGAAATTAACTCTTTGCTTGAATCGGTCCCACCAATGGATATTGCTAAATGGCAGAATGCAGTGGAACCACTTCCACTCTCTGATACCAAATCTGCCCCACCTCTTGATGAACCACCTAAGCTTGATTTGAAACCATTACCTGATACCTTGAAGTATGCTTTCTTAGGTCCTTCTGATACTTTACCTATGATTATTGCATCATGTTTAGACATAGAACAGGAAAGTCGACTCTTAGAAGTGCTTAAAGAACATAAAGGAGCCTTAGGTTGGACCATCTCCGATCTTAAGGGTATAAGTCCCACAATTTGCATGCATCACATAAACCTTGAGGAGAACACTAAACCATCTAGGGAAATGCAAAGGAGACTTAACCCCAACATGAGAGATGTTGTCAAGGGTGAGATCTTGAAACCGCTTGACGCGGTATCATTTACCCGTTCCGGATAGCAGGTGGGTCGGGCCCCCATTCGGGTAGTACCCAAGAAGTCCGGCATTCTTGTAGTTCAAAATGAGATGAATGAACTTGTCCCCACCCGTGTGACCACGGGGTGGCGAGTTTGTATTGATTATAGGAAATCGAACACAGTAACCAAGAAAGACCATTTTCCCTTCCCTTCATCGACCAAATCTTTGGAGAGGTTAGCAAAACATAGTCACTAATGCTTCTTAGATGGCTATTCTAGCTACAACCAAATTCACATAGCACCCGAAGACCAACAAAAGACCACATTTACATGTCCTTATGTGATGCGTGTCGTAGGTGCGATCAAATTAATTCAATATTTCCACTCAATTAAAAATAATATAATGGAAGTCAAGTTCGTTCCCACGAGGAGCAAGAGATCTTAGTTGTAAAAGTTGTCACGAAAGGGGGGTGTAAAAAGCAAAATAAAAATAAACAAAGCAATTAAAATCGAAAGTTGAAAGATGAAAGCAATAAGAGAGAGAAGATCAAGGAATCCTTCTTCGTTACGAAACAATGAATCAAGTTATGTTCTATTCTACTTGTTATTAGTCACAAATTATCACCAACCGTAGGTAAAGCAGCTAGCTCAGTGCTAAACCCCTAAATCCCTTGTATCACTTAGGACACGGAAGTTCTCGACTACCGGATTCTAATCACCAAGCCACCTAGAATTAGCTCAACCTAGATGTAACTTGGCTCATGCATTAAGTTTTGTGAATTTCTTAGGTTGATATTAGTAGTTAGACTCTTAGCTCAAGGTCCACTTGCTAACGTTGTTTTTACACACAATTGCTCCACGGAATCCCTCCGCAAGGTCTCGTGTTTGCTACTTATGTAAAAAGTCAAGAAACGATTACTTATCTCCTAACTTTCACTAGCTTTAGATCAAATTAACAAATCAATTTAGCGTGCACTCCAAACAATCTATCAATCAATCATGAATGTCTTTAAGATCACTCCTATTAGTAAAAACAAACGATAATTATGTGAAAAACTTCAAGATAGAATTTGAAAACAAAAACTTAATTCATATGTTAAGAACTAGGAATTCATCCTCAATCAATAAGAAAATTAGCTACTCATGTTTTTGAAATTCACACAAATAATAATAATTAAAAGAAGAATTTTCAAATTCACACAAATAACTAAAAAGAAAAATCTTAGAAAAGCAAGCAAAAACACAAGTGATGTGTGTGTAGAGAGGTGTGTAGAAGTTGTAGAAAACTTCTCTATTTATAAGCTTCAATATTCTCCAAATCTTCTAAGGAGTAGAATCCCTTTCCTTTTGCAATTCAATTTCCAATTCCAAGCTTTTCTCAACTCTTCCACCTTCTCTTTCCAAATTTGAGTCCAATTCTCCATCCAATTCCTAGCCCAAGTCTTCACACCCATGAGAGAAGTCCATAGAAAGTTACGGAATTTTGCTCATTGGGAAAATCGGGATTGTGGCGAATTTGGGCGGAAAGCGCGCCGCCGCCACTGAAATTTCTCCGTCGAGAGAATATTCGACGGAATATTCCGTCGATCTCCGATTAGGACTAACGGTCAAACTGGTCAACCGTCAGTCAACGTTAGTCAACGGGTCAAGGAGAAGGAGTGAGTCAGACTCGAGTTAGCTTCTGACTCGGCTGACTTGATCAATTCAGCTCACCGGAATCAGTCAATGAACTCGGTTGGGATCGGTCATCGGGATCGTCCGGATCGGTCCGAGTCAACTCGCCAGAGGGACGATTTGGCCGAGTTTCCAGTGCATTTATTGAGGATTTCCCGCCAATTTCAGCCTCTCTTCTGCTCCATCCTTGTGACATTCCTAGCATACATCTATTCTTCTCATTACCCTTCTATTATCGCCGCCGCAATATCAAGTTCATCTTCTCCTGTTCTCTTCTCAATCCTGGTTGCAGCAGTGATCCCATACTTAGTTCATTTCTTCTTCTTCTTGATTCACAGACTCCTCTGCTTCTGCAACAACAGCCCAGTTCAGCTTCCCCTTCTTATTTCTCAGCTTCATTACCAGTTCCAGTTCCATCCCATTTCAGCTTAGTTCATACAGCAACAATGAGTCTTATCTCGACTCTGTTGAACTCCACATCTGCATTGAACCCATCCTCTTTCTCCTCCATTGCATCTCTTCATCTGCACTCGATCCCCTTTTTAATGAGCAGCGACAACCCTCTTTGACAGAACCATACCCAAATCTTCTATTTCATCGATCCACAAACCCAATCTCAGAACCAATCTCCGATTCATTCAACAGCGACACTTTATCATCGAACCCATCTTCGATTTTTTTCTTCAAATCTCACTTCAATTGTTAATGGCAGCGAAACCTAATTCCCATCGATAGCAGTTTTTGGACTCAGTATCATCTTACACAATTGCTTATCGATCTGATTGCAACTTCTATTTCAAATCCAAGAGCAGACTTCATCCCCGTATTTTACTCTATTTCAGACTCAATCTCAGAACCAAAATACGATCCAAACCCTAGCTGTTTCTTTTTTTTTCTTGATTCAGAACAAACGAGAGGTATGATCTCTCGATTTTAGGGTGAAGGCTGTGGATGGTACACCCAACGCTAATACACCCACGGCTTGGGTACTTTTAATAGGTATTCACAATTCGATAGGGGCTAGCGGATGGCAGCCCCTTAACCTTAGCTAGTCCGTCTTTAAAACTTCCCAAAAGGGTTACCCCTTAACATTAACTGAGCTCCATATATCAATTGCCTGTAAAATGACCTTTTTGCCCTTTTGGCTCAGATTAGGTGGTTTTTTCTTCTTTTCCTCCGTGCGACTCCAAAGTAGCTACAAAACTCAAAACAAGCGTAAAATACATAATTTACACGAAAAATAGCAAAGAAAGCATAAACTACTAGATAGTAAATTAGGTGTATTCTACACCTATCAAATTCCCCCACACTTAGACTTTGCTAGTCCTCGAGCAAATCAAACTAAAAACTCACAACTTCAAAGCGTTCAAGCGTCACAAGCATCCAAAAAGTTATGAGGACATAGAGTTTCTGCATGCTAGTAATAAGAAGTTAGAAATACTAAAGAACATATTCTCATTCTTAAATGTTGAGTGAGAAATAACCACACCATAATGAGAGAACACGTGTTTGAGAAACGATCAATAAGCATTTCGCCTCGACTTCTGCCTCACCAAATAAGATTTTATGATAATTGCACTCAAAAAGACAGCTTTTTATGGTTCTCACATGTGTGCAGGTAGGAATGAAGAGAGAATTCATGCTACACGTTGAATGGTGGGAAGGATAACTTCCGAAATTTTGAAAAACCCACATCTTTTAATATTTTGAAAAACCATTTTTCTGACGATCTCTAAGAAAGGAAATCAACCATTATTATCGAGGATGAGATTACTTACTCACCTTCACATCCGATCGCCAATTATGATAACACCACTCTCACGGCATCCAATAGAAACGTCTTCCGCTCCTCGTCTTTAACTTCTTGGTCTTCGTCTTCAACTATTAATGATAAACTCTTGAGTTTCATAAATCCTTGACAATTTTTATAACTCTTTTACCTTGAAATCCTTGTCGCTTGAAACTTCCTTATATATTTTCCTTCCCCACGGCTTATTAACAAAACAAATATTTCTCTTGTTTTTCTCTCTCTTTTTTTTCCTTTTCTTTTCTTTTTTTTTTTTTTTTTTTTTTTTTTTTTTGAACACAAGAGAAATTAAATACAAAAATAAACCATGGCCTTGGGAGAAGTATTTTACCGCTTGATTCTTCACAACTTGTATCGCCTTGAAATCATAAACTTCAAAAATTCTCACCTTTTAATTTTCTTCGCTTTCATGAATAAGTCTTCATACTTGGATATAAAATTACCTCATTGTATTGTAAGTCTTCAACATATATGTAAAAATCCGCTCTTTTGTATGTTGCTTTTACTTGAATTTGAAATTTGCTCTTTTTCTCATTCCGTTGCTTGTAAACCTTAAACTTTTCCAACTTTCCTTGTAGATTTTGATGTCGCTCCTTGTTGATGATGAATGTGTTTCTATGGATCCGTTGTTGTCGCGAGAGAGAATGGTGCTAACTGCAAATCGAACTACAAGAAGGAAGCTTTCATCTATGGACGTCACCCTCATGATTGACAAAATTAGCACTCAAGAGATCAAAGAGTAGTGCTTCTATTGGTGGGAGTTTGGGTAGCTCACCATTCTACCCGGAATTAACTTACGGTGACACACACTCAAAAGAAGCTCTTTAGTAGATGGAAGAATTCTGGTCGGTGCCTCACATGATATGAATACGGGTAGTCTCCACTAATGATTGATCAGCAACTCTAATAACGTACTTCTCCCTGCACCAAATTCGCATCACCGGCATGATTAAATCCATTATTTAACACTCAAACAAACAAGAAATCCGAATGTAGTTCTCTAACATTTCCAAGTTCAATTATGTCGGTCAAAATCTCTATGTAAACATACCTAGAATTATGCTAGTGACTCTAAAATCTTTAAAAGTTGGAATTTTTATGTAAAACTCTTTTTTTTTCAAAATTTTTTAATTTTTTTGTAATTTTGTTTTAAAAACATGCTTAACCACTCCCCACACTTAAACCTTACATTGTCCTCAATGTAATTGAATCCTCCTAGTAAAGTCAAGGTGGGAAATTTTAACATGATAAGAAACAAGAAAAAGAAATAACAAAAAGCAAAAAGATAAGAAATACAAAACCGATGGGTTGCCTCCCATTAAGCGCTTGTTTTAAAGTCGACGGCCCGACTTAGCTCTTGCGGCACATTACTCCTCCAGAGGGAGTGCATCTCCAAATGAAAGTTCATCCAAATTCACATAAGCGATGTTCTCATAGTATGGCTTCAACCTATGGCCGTTGACTTTGGAAACCGAATTGTCTCTAAGACTAGTAATTTCAACTGCACCATGAGGAAAAACATTAGTAACAACATATGGTCCAATCCATCGGGACCTTAACTTTCCAGGAAATAATTTAAGGCGAGAATGATATAAAAGGACTTTTTGTCCCACGATAAAGCTTTTACGAGAAATCATCTTGTCATGAAAAAGCTTAGTCTTTTCCTTGTAAATCCGAGCACTCTCGTAAGCATCATTGCGTATCTCCTCTAACTCATGTAGTTGTAACTTCCTTTGTTTCCCCGCTTCATCATACTCCATGTTGAATTTCTTTATTGCCCAATAAGCCTTATGTTCAAGTTCAACCGGAAGATGACAAGCCTTGCCATAAACCAACCTATATGGAGACATACCAATTGGTGTCTTATACGCCGTTCTATACGCCCAAAGTGCATCATTGAGCTTAAAGCTCCAATCTTTCCTCGTGGTATTCACCGTTTTCTCAAGAATGGACTTTATCTCACGATTTGAAATTTCCGCTTGTCCACTAGTTTGTGGATGATAAGGTGTACCAACTTTGTGTGTTATGTTGTACTTCTTGAGGAGAGCGTGGAAAGCCCTCTTGAAATGTGAGCCTCCATCGCTTATCACCACTCTTGGTGTTCCATGCCTATTGAAAATGTTTTCCCTTACAAAATCACAAACAACTTGAGAGTCATTAGTCTTGGTGGCTCTAGCTTCCACCCATTTCGAAACATAATCAACGGCAAGAAGTATATAAAAATTCCCATTCGAATTGACAAAAGGTCCCATAAAATCAATACCCCACACATCAAAAATCTCAACGGTGAGAATTGGAGTGAGTGGCATTTGATTTCGAGCACCTAGATTGCCCGTTCGTTGACATCTATCACACGATTTACAAAAACATATGAATCTTCAAACAAGGTGGGCCAATAAAATCCACTCTCGAGAACTTTGAGAGCGGTACGTTTCGAACCAAAGTGGCCACCACATGCAAAAGTGTGGCAAAAGGAGAGAATGGATTGAAATTCGGAATTAGGCACGCACCTTCGCATTATTTGATCAACGCCATATTTCCATAAGTATGGTTCATCCCACACATATTGCTTAGCTACCTTCTTAAGTTTCATCTTTTGGAAATTAGACATTGTACTAGGTACTTTCCTTGTCACCAAGTAATTCACTATATCCGCATACCAAGGTGTTGATTCTTCCATGGAGAAAAGTTGTTCGTCCGGAAACGGTCATGTAATGGAAGTTCCTCTTGAGACATAACAAGTCTACTAAGATGATCCGCAACGGTATTCTCCACACCCCTCTTATCACGAATTTCTATGTCGAACTCTTGTAACAATAAGATCCACCGAATTAATCTTGGCTTAGCTTCTTTCTTCTTTATTAAGTGTCTTAGTGCGGCATGATCGGAATACACAATAACCTTTGTACCCACCAAGTATGATCGAAATTTTTCCAAAGCAAAAACTATAGCCAATAACTCCTTTTCCGTGGTAGAATAATTGATTTGTGCATCATTAAGGGTCCTAGATGCATAATAGATAACATGGGACAACTTGTCCACCCTTTGACCCAAAACGGCTCCAACCGCATAATCACTAGCATCACACATTAATTCAAATGGAAGATTCCAATCCGGTGATTTGATAATCGGCGCACTTGTCAACATCTCCTTTAATTTGTCAAAAGCATCCTCGCATTCCTTGTTGAAGTCGAAAGGTACCTCCTTTTGTAATAACTTGCACATCGGCATGGAGATTTTGGAGAAATCCTTGATAAACCGCCTATAGAAACCTGCATGACCAAGAAAAGAACGGATTTCCCTCACCGAAGTGGGATATTGTAAGTTTCTTATTAAATCTATCTTTGACTTGTCCACTTCGAGCCCCCGAGAGGACACAATGTGACCAAGTACTATGCCGTGGTTTACCATAAAGTGACATTTCTCCCAATTAAGGACAAGGTTCGTGTCTATGCATCGTTTAAGAATTAGTTCAAGGTTATTTAAACAACCATCAAAAGAATTGCCATAAACACTAAAGTCATCCATAAATACCTCGATGATGCGCTCCACATAATCCGAGAATATACTCACCATGCATCTTTGAAAAGTAGCCGGCGCATTGCAAAGGCCAAACGGCATCCGTCTATATGCAAACGTTCCAAACGGACAAGTGAAAGTGGTCTTCTCTTGGTCCTCCGGTGCAATAACAATTTGGTTGTATCCCGAATAACCATCCAAGAAGCAATAATAAGAATGCCCCGCTAACCGCTCCAACATTTGATCAATGAAAGGTAAAGGAAAGTGATCCTTGCGGGTTCATGGAATTAAGCTTTCTATAGTCAATACACACTCTCCAACCGGTTTGAACTCTTGTAGGAACAAGTTCATCGTCTTGATTACGAACAACCGTGACACAGGACTTCTTTGGTACCACTTGCACTGGACTTACCCACTTGCTATCGGAAATTGGGTAGATTACCCCACACTTAGCAATTTGAGTATCTCTTTTTCACAACCTCCATCACGGGAGGATTTAGCCGACGTTGAGCATCACATACCGGCTTCACGTTCTCTTCCATTAGAATCCTATGCATGCACATGGATGGACTAATACCTTTGATGTCCGCAATTGTCCACCCAATAGCCGTTTTGTGCTCTTTCAAGACTCTAAGCAAACGGTCTTCTTTGTACCGGTGTGAGGTTCTTAGAAATAATCACCTAGGAAGCTCATCTCCATCTCCCAAGAAAGCATACTTCAAATGGTCCGGAAGCGGCTTCAATTCTAGTTTGGGCGCCTTCACAATAGATGGTACAAGTATTTCATCATTCACGGGTAAATAAATATATGAAACATCACCCTTTTTAGCTTCTTGCAATGTCGCCAAAGCACCACACATCTCCACCAATTCCTTGGAGATTTCAACATCCAAGTTAGACAAGCCATGGACGTCTAATTCAATGCTCTTTTGCAACACCACATCAAGTTCATCCTCTTGGTTCAATTCCACCATTTGTTGCGCTAATGAATCAACCACATCAATGGAGTAAACGGAATGCACATCACTTGGGTAGCGCATGGCTTCAAATATGTTAAAGTGTATTATCTCCTTGTCGAATTCCATAGTGAGTGTACCCTTATCAACATCAATCTTCGTCTTTGCGGTCTTCATGAATGGCCTCCCAAGAAGTAAAGAAGTAGATGATCGGTTCTCATTGTTGTCCATATCCACCACAAAGAAGTCCACTTAGGAAAAATAAGCTCATTTACTTGCACTAGCACGTCTTCTATAAGCCCCTTAGGATATATGTTAGACTTGTTTGCCAATTGGATAATAACTCTTGTCTCTTTCAAAGGTCCAAGATTCAAGGAGTCATATATTTCGGCCGACATCACACTAATGGAAGCTCCCAAATCAAGTAAAGCATGTTCAAACCTTTGTTTACCAATAGTAATTGGCACCGTGAAACCACCGGGATCCGTGCACTTTGTAGGCATCTTCTTCAATAGCATAGCCGACGCACTCTCGCCAACTTTAGTAATTTCATTATCAAGCAACCTATCCTTCTTTGTACATAATTCCTTCATGAACTTCGCATACCGTGGCATTGTCTTGATAGCCTCAATGAATGGAATGTTGATTTCAATCTTCTTGAAGATATTCATAAGTGCCTTGTCTTGAGCTTCTTTCTTGGATTTAGCAAAACGACTAGGAAAAGGAGGTGGAGTAGTGAAAGTAGGAACCGGTTCCTTGGATTGGTCGTTTGGTGTGGAGTTCTCCTTTGGTGCGGTTTCCTCCTTATCTTTGACTACCTCTTCAATAACTTCTTCATGATGACTTGGACCCTCCACTTGTCTTCCACTTCTTAAAGTAACCGCATTAACATTCTCTCTTGGATTCACAAATGGTTGTGAAGGAAGTGTTGTGGATGCTTGAGATTTCAATAAATTCACATCGGTCGCCAATTGTCCCATTTGAGTTTGTAAATCCTTGATAGCCGAATCGGTCTTTTGTTGATTTTGTTGAAACAATGACGTAATACCTTGCATCATGACATTAAGCTTATCATCAATTGAAGAATCACGTTCCTTGACTTGTTGTGGTTGAAATTGTTGAGAACCACCTTGTTGTTGAGGTTGGAAACGTGATTGTTGAAAACCTCCATGTTGCGCATATGAATTAGGAGCCGCCGCTTGCGTGTTTGCATAACTAAAGTTGGGATGATCCTTCCAACCGGGATTATAGGTATTGGAGTATGGATCGTACCTTGGCCTTTGATTTGGATATAAAGCATTCACTTGTTCGGTCTCACCATCCGGAATAATTACCGCGGCCATTCTTTGCATCATAATCTCCATGTTGCTTATTCTTTGATCAAGATGTGATGACGAATCACTAACTTCATGCACTCGCCTAACCATTGGTTCATCCCTTGTGTAGAATTGTTGCGAGTTTGCCGCCATACTTTCAATCAACTCTCTAGCTTCGGTCAAAGTCTTGTTCATTAGTGCACCACCACCCGCGGCGTCAAGAAGAGACCTATCACTTGGGTGGAGAGCTTCATAGAAGTATTGGAGTATCATAACGTCACTAAATTGATGGTGTGGACAGCTTGCCACCAACCTCTTATATCGCTCCCAACATTCATACAATGATTCTCCCACTTGTTGTTTCAATCCACAAATCTCCTTGCGAATTTGAGTAGCTTTGGATGCGGGAAAATATCTCTCGAGGAAAAGTTTCTTCATCCCATTCCATGTTGTGATACTTAGGAAGGCAAATAATATAACCATTCCTTAGCATTACCCGCCAAAGAAAACGGAAAGCTTTCAACATTGCTCCATCCGCATTAGTCTCCGGTGGAAGCATAGCCATAACTATGGTGTAGAAGTCCATAAGATGTTTGTTTGGGTCCTCATTCACCATGCCATGGAACTTTGGTAACTCTCTAATCAACCCGGCTTGATTTCGAAGGTTGAGTTAGTTTGGATACACCATTGTTGCGTATCAAGCTTGTGAGAAGCTAGGTCCTTTAGTGTACGATCGGCCATTGTTTCTTCCTCTTTGTCCGAATCACTTGATGAAGAAGGAGAAAGTGGAGTGTTAATCGCTCGAATGAAATCCTTTAATTGAGTGCCGGATCGAAGACGTATTGGACTCGGTCTACCCCTTTAAGCATTCACCAAAGGAATAACACCGAAACAAGATTCTCACAAACTAAGTTAGATACGGTAAAGAATCTAACAAAGCAAGAATAAAAATAAAAACAACTAAAAAATCGCCGTTGCTCCCGGCAATGGCGCCAAAATTTGATGCGTGTCGTAGGTGCGATCAAATTAATTCAATATTTCCACTCAATTAAAAATAATATAATGGAAGTCAAGTTCGTTCCCACGAGGAGCAAGAGATCTTAGTTGTAAAAGTTGTCACGAAAGGGGGTGTAAAAGCAAAATAAAAATAAACAAAGCAATTAAAATCGAAAGTTGAAAGATGAAAGCAATAAGAGAGAGAAGATCAAGGAATCCTTCTTTCGTTCTGAAACAATGAATCAAGTTATGTTCTATTCTACTTGTTATTAGTCACAAATTATCACCAACCGTAGGTAAAGCAGCTAGCTCGGTGCTAAACCCCTAAATCCCTTGTATCACTAGGACACGGAAGTTCTCGATCACCGGATTCTAATCACCAAGCCACCTAGAATTAGCTCAACCTAGATGTAACTTGGCTCATGCATTAAGTTTTGTGAATTTCTTAGGTTGATATTAGTAGTTAGACTCTTAGCTCAAGGTCCACTTGCTAACGTTGTTTCTACACACAATTGCTCCACGGAATCCCTCCGCAAGGTCTCGTGTTTGCTACTTATGTAAAAAGTCAAGAAACGATTACTTATCTCCTAACTTTCACTAGCTTTAGATCAAATTAACAAATCAATTTAGCGTGCACTCCAAACAATCTATCAATCAATCATGAATGTCTTTAAGATCACTCCTATTAGTAAAAACAAACGATAATTATGTGAAAAACTTCAAGATAGAATTTGAAAACAAAAACTTAATTCATATGTTAAGAACTAGGAATTCATCCTCAATCAATAAGAAAATTAGCTACTCATGTTTTTGAAATTCACACAAATAATAATAATTAAAAGAAGAATTTTCAAATTCACACAAATAACTAAAAAGAAAAATCTTAGAAAAGCAAGCAAAAACACAAGTGATGTGTGTGTAGAGAGGTGTGTAGAAGTTGTAGAAAACTTCTCTATTTATAGGCTTCAATATTCTCCAAATCTTCTAAGGAGTAGAATCCCTTTCCTTTTGCAATTCAATTTCCAATTCCAAGCTTTTCTCAACTCTTCCACCTTCTCTTTCCAAATTTGAGTCCAATTCTCCATCCAATTCCTAGCCCAAGTCTTCACACCCATGAGAGAAGTCCATAGAAAGTTCTGGAATTTTGCTCGCCGGATAATCGGGATTGTGGCGAATTTGGCGGAAACGTCGCCACGGCCACACTGAAATTTCTCCGTCGAGAGAATATTCGACGGAATATTCCGTCAGTCTACCGTTAGGACTAACGGTCAAACTGGTCAACCGTCAGTCAACGTTAGTCAACGGGTCAAGGAGAAGGAGTGAGTCAGACTCGAGTTAGCTTCTGACTCGGCTGACTTGATCAATTCAGCTCACCGGATCGGCCATCTGAACTCGGTTGGGATCGGTCATCGGGATCGTCCGGATCGGCCCGAGTCAATTCGCCAGAGGGACGATTTGGCCGAGTTTCGGCTGTTTATCAGGATTTCCCGGCCAATTTCAGGCCTCTCTTCTGCTCCATCCTTGTGACATTCCTAGCATACATCTATTCTTCTCATTACCCTGTTACTGCTGCTGCAATATCAAGTTCATCTTCTCCCTGTTCTCTTCTCAATCCTGGTTGCAGCAGTGATCCCATACTTAGTTCATTTCTTCTTCTTCTTGATTCACAGACTCCTCTGCTTCTGCAACAACAGCCCAGTTCAGCTTCCCCTTCTTATTTCTCAGCTTCATTACCAGTTCCAGTTCCATCCCATTTCAGCTTAGTTCATACAGCAACAATGAGTCTTATCTCGACTCTGTTGAACTCCACATCTGCATTGAACCCATCCTCTTTCTCCTCCATTGCATCTCTTCATCTGCACTCGATCCCCTTTTTAATGAGCAGCGACAACCCTCTTTTGATTTAACCATACCCAAATCTTCTATTTCATCGATCCACAAACCGATCTCCGTAACCAATCTCCGATTCATTCAACAGCGACACTTTATCATCGAACCCATCTTCGATTTTTTCTTCAAATCTCACTTCAATTGTTAATGGCAGCGAAACCTAATTCCCATCGATAGCAGTTTTTGGACTCAGTATCATCTTACACAATTGCTTATCGATCTGATTGCAACTTCTATTTCAAATCCAAGAGCAGACTTCATCCCTGTATTTTACTCTATTTCAGACTCAATCTCAGAACCAAAATACGATCCAAACCCTAGCTGTTTCTTTTTTTTCTTGATTCAGAACAAACGAGAGGTATGATCTCTCGATTTTAGGGTGAAGGCTGTGGATGGTACACCCCACTGCTAATACACCCACGGCTTGGGTACTTTTAATAGGTATTCACAATTCTGATAGGGGCTAGCCAGATGGCAGCCCCTTAACCTTAGCTAGTCCGTCTTTAAAACTTCCCAAAAGGGTTACCCCTTAACATTAACTGAGCTCCATATATCAATTGCCTGTAAAATGACCTTTTTGCCCTTTTGGCTCGAGATTAGGTGGTTTTTCTTCTTTTCCTCCGTGCGACTCCAAAGTAGCTACAAAACTCAAAACAAGCGTAAAATACATAATTTACACGAAAAATAGCAAAGAAAGCATAAACTACTAGATAGTAAATTAGGTGTATTCTACACCTATCATTATGGAACATTTGCTTATCGTCGTATGCCTTTTGGGCTGTGCAATGCACCCGCTACTTTTCAACGTTGCATGATGAGCATATTTTCCGACATGGTAGATAAGTTTTTTGAGATTTTTATGGATGATTTTTCGGTGTTTAGTTCTTCTTTTGATGAGTGTTTACATCACCTCACTCGTGTGCTGATTAGGTGTAAAGAAAAGAGTTTGGTTTTGAATTAGGAAAAATGTCATTTCATGGTCAACTCGGGCATTGTTTTAGGGCATATTATCTCGGAAAAAGGCATAGAAGTAGACAAAGCCAAGGTAGATCTCATTCAAACACTTGCCTCAACCTCGTTCTGTGAGGGACATCAGATCATTTCTAGGCCATGCGGGTTTTTACGCCGATTCATCAAAGACTTTAGTAAAATTTCACGACCTTTGTGCAATCTTCTTGCAAAAGATGTTGCATTTGTCTTTGATGATGCTTGTAAGGAAGCATGGGAGCAATCGAAGGCTCTCCTTACCTCTCGCCCCTATAGTCGGACCCCGATTGGTCATTACCATTTGAGATTATGTGTGATGCGTCGACTATCGTAGAGCTGTTTTGGGCCGAGAGTAGACAAACTCCCTTATGTGATCTACTATGCTAGTAAAACACTTAATGATACTCAACTGAATTATTCCACAACCGAGAAAGAGTTGCCATTTGTTGTGTTTGCATTAGATAAGTTTAGATCTTATTTGATAGGGTCTAAGGTCATCATTTATTCGACCATGCTGCATTGAGATATCTTTTGTCTAAAAGATGCTAAGGCTCGTCTAATTCGATGGATACTCTTGTTACAAGAGTTTGACCTCGAAATTCGAGATAAGAAAGGGTCGAGAAAATGTTGTTCTTTGACCACTTGTCTAGGTTGAATGTCGAATCTGCTGATGAATTTGTGTTGATTAGGGAATCATTCCCTGATGAGCAATTGATGCTTGTGGCTGAAATGCCATGGTTTGCTGATATTGTGAACTACCTTGCTACAGGTAGAATGCCCTTGCATTGGTCTAAACAAGACCGTTCTAAGTTCTTGGCTGAAGTTAAACATTTCCTTTGGGATGACCCATACTTGTTTAAGTACTGCCAAGACCAAATCATTAGGAGATGTGTCCCCAATTCTGAACAAAGGGACGTCATTTCTTTCTGTCATGACCATTCATGTGGAGGCCACTTTAGTGCCAAGAAAACTGCTGCAAAGATCTTGCAAAGCGGTTTCTATTGGCCAACACTGTTTAAGGATTGCCATGCTTTTGTGTTGCTTGTGACCGATGCCGAGAAATTAGGAAGTATCTCTAGGAGAAACATGATGCCCTTACAACCCATTTTGATTGTTGAGTTGTTTGATGTTTGGGGTATTGATTTCATGGGTCCATTTCCTAACTTTGAAGGTAAGTTATACATTCTTGTTCTTTATCGATTATGTCTCTAAGTGGGTAGAGGCCATTGCATCCAAAACCAACGACCATAAAGTTGTTCTTTCTTTTCTTAAGGAGAACATTTTCTCCCGTTTTGGAACCCCTAGAGCAATAATCAGTGATGGAGGTAGTCATTTCTGCAATAGACCCTTTGAATCATTAGTGCGCAAGTATGGAATCACCCATAAGGTCGCAACACCTTACCATCCTCAAACCAGTGGCCAAGTAGAAGTTTCTAATAGAGAAATTAAGCATATCCTTGAGAAGACCGTCAATCCTTCTAGGAAAGATTGGTCTTCGTGCTTAAACGATGCTTTATGGGCCTATAGAACTGCCTACAAGACTCCCATTGGGATGTCTCCTTACGAGACTTGTGTACGGTAAAGCATGTCATTTACCGTGAGTTAGAACACCGTGCATCTTGAAATTTTGTGAAAAAGTTGAACTTTGATCTTGATAAAGCTGGTACCCGTAGAAAACTTCAACTCAATGAGTTAGAAGAATTGAGAAATGATGCATATGATAGTGCCAAAACGTACAAACATAGGATGAAAGTGTTTCACGACAAGCGCATTTTGCGCAAGTCTTTCACCCCAGGTCAGAAAGTTTTATTGTACAACACTAGATTGCATTTGTTTCCAGGAAAGCTACGTTCTAGATGGTCAGGACCATTCTTGGTACGTACCGTTTTTCCCCATGGAGCTGTAGAAGTTGAAAACCCAACAAACAAGAACATCTTCAAGGTCAATGGTCAAAGATTGAAACAATTTCTGGAGCATCTTCCACCAGAAGTTGAGACCGTTGACTTGGAAGACCCCATCTATGTGGACTGATCTAGTTCACTTTTGTACATACATATGGACTAAAAATCCATTTCCTTTCCCTTTTCTTTATCTTTTTGCATAATTTTGATGTGTGCTAACCAACCTTTTTGTCTTGCGCTCGTGATTGTTTGCTTTCAAAGCATTCATCTTTCTATGGTTTAGCAACGCCTTTGTACATCCGGTAATCTCTTCCCTTTTCTCTACTCATCATAGTTCTCATGGTATGTGACTGTTTAAATCCTTTCCTTTTCTCTACACATTGAGGACAATGTTTGATCTAGGTTTGGGGGTGTGATTTGCATATAGAGTTTTTAGTCTTTTTGTTTTACTTCATGCTAAAAAAAAAAAAAAAAATTGAAAAACTCAAAAATTTGCATAAAAACCTCCAACTTTTAGAGATTTTAGAGTCACTAGCATGCTTCTAGCTATGTTTACATAGAGAGTCTGACCGAAATAACAAGAACTTGGAAGTACTGGAGAACGCAATCGGGTTTCTTAATTGATTAGAGCGTTAAAGTTGGATTTAACCATGCCGGAGGGCGAATTAAGTGTTGTTTAGATATTCGGTAGTAGAATTGTGATCACCCATAGTGGAGACTACCCATTTTACATCAAGCGAGGTACCGACCTTCACTCTTTGTGACTTTCTAGAAAGCTGTTAGAGTGTGTGTCACCGTATGTCAATTCTGGGTAGGAATGGTGAGCTACCCAACTTCGCACCACTTTGACACTACTTTTGATCTCTTGAGTGCTAATTCCGTCAATCATGAGGGTGACGTCTAAAGATGAAAACTCCTTCTAAATATCGATTTGCAGTTAGCATCACTCTCTCTCTCTCAATCAACAGATCCATAGAAACACATCATCGTCAGCAAGCGAAGCAACATCAGAATACTTGAAGAAAAGTTGAGATAGTCCGAGGCTACATACAACAAAGAAAAAGAAGATGAGAATTAATGAAATTTGTGAAATCAAGACAATATAAGTTGTGGAAAAATTGAGTGATATAGTCCTTCACCCATGGAGTTAGTAGTTTTATTGTTTTTGTTGTTATTTTCAATTCATTATCTTAAAAAAAAAAAAAAAAAAAAAAAAAAAAAAAAAATCAATCAAAAATCAAAAATCCAAAAATATTGTAGTTTATTTTTAGTTTTGATACCACCATGGTAAAGAAGAGTGCAAGAATAAAAATCCAAACAACAAGGAAATTGAGTAGAAAAGTAAAAAATTGTCAAGTTTTGTGAAGTTTAGAAGTTAAGTCATCACGGTTGAAGACAGAAGACCGAAGATTGAAAGACGTTTCTATGGTTCTTATGAGAGAGTGATATAATTGCCGATCGGGTGAGAAAGTGAGTGAGTACTCCCATCCTTGCTAATGGTTGATTTCCTTTCTTAGAGATCATCGAGAAAAAGATTCTTTTTGTCCACATTTTACGTGGAGTCTCCAGGAAATTATTTGGAAGGTTATCCTTCTTACCTACAACGTGTGCAGTATTTCTCTCTTTATTCCTGCATGCACACATGAGAGACTAAAAAAGCGATCTTTTTGAGTGCAATTATCATAAAACCCTAATGGTGAGGCTTAAGTCGAGGCTTATGATCTGTCCAATCCGAATTCTTTCATATGGTATGGTTACTTCTCGCTCAACACTTAAGGATGAGAATGCGTTCTTTGGTAGTTCTAACTTCATGTTACTAGCATGCGAAACTCTATGTCCTCATAGCTCCTTGGATGCTTGGGACTCTTTTACACTACGAAGTTGGAGAAGGTTTTGTGGGTACACCTATGGTAAACCCTCACGAGACTACAACTCGTCCACTAGGGACACCTAGGGGTTTAAAGGCTTAGTGCATACGCTAAATGCATTCGAGAGACTGCGACGGGGGTATAGTTAGGATTTCTTAATTTCTGTTTCACTTGAGGACAAGTAAAATTCAGGTTTGGGGGTATTTGATGAGTGCCAAATATTGCATATTTATACATCTATTTATTGGCATTTAACTCATCTTTTGTGCTCAGAAATCAGATATTATCCCAGATTCTGTGTTTTCCTTGTTTTCAAGAATAAATATTTGTATTAATTAATTTTGTGTTTTTAGGTAATGAATAAAGTTCGGAGAATCTGAGGAGCAAAAATAGCAGGAAATGGGAGACGAGCGTCTATGGAGTAGAAAGCCAAGGCCCGCGCGCGCATCAGTTGCAACCCAATAAGGAGCAACCCATCTAACAAGACATGGGCCCAAGCTATCCAAGACCCGACCCGGATTCGAGCCCATCATTTCTGAGCCGTTGAGATCTCCATCTTATGCATCCAATGCTCGCTACCTTACTCACATCATTCCTTGATGCCTCCGCTCAACAGCAAAAATCCCCTCAACCGTTCGAGGATCTTACCCACCAGATCCTACGCTCGCTCCGGCCTTCGCATCGTCATCTCGCTATACCCGCTTCACAGCAAAACATCCCACACCCTTACACCATCGACCCAAACCCATTTCCCATCCCATCTTCTCTTTCTTCTTCTCCCCCGACAAACCCAGAAAAACCATCACCCCCTTCTTCCCCGACCAAATTTGCAGAGCCACCTCCACCATCTCACCGCCATGACTACCAACGGTTCTCACGCTTTGCTACACCTTTCCCGAGCTATGGTTATCTCTCACATAGCTTCCCTCTTTACCCGAGAAGCTAAGTCGGAGATAATCAAAGTTAAGTTTCTCCAACAAGACTTGCATAGCAACCAGCTCCGAATTCACAGAGGATGGAGGTTTGGGTGTATGTCAGTTGTTGTGTTTGAGTCTTTGTTTGGTATAAATTGGTGTTCTTGATGAAAGAGAAAGCCAGCACGTTTTAGTTTTAATTCTGTAATTCAATTTCAATTGGTTTTTATTTCCTTAGATAATGTTCTAATCACCTCTGCTAGGGTGTAGAACAAACCCTTAAAACTATGTTAAGTTAATTCATGGTTTTCTTATGTTCTTAATGTTCTTAATGTATTAGGTTATTTGCTAATTGTTGAGCAAATTAGCTTGTGATAGAGTGTACTGTAATAAAACACTCTATGCTAGGGGTTGATTAGTGACTGCAATTAACATAATTTCCATCATAAACCTTCAATGGAAGGATAAGAGCTTAAGTAGAATCTATTTACCTTAGTTTAGGATTAAGTGGTGAGTTTAAGCACCCTAGTGCCACTCAACCAACAGCTTACCACTTATCTTGCTCATTAATACTTTAGTTCACAATCACAACCTCAACTCAGTTGTTCCGACAACACCAAACATCTTTGACACTTACTAGAAAATCATTTAAGAGCCATTAGATCAATTACAACACCTCCAATTCTCTGTGGGATCGACCTGTGCTTGCCCTTGCCTCCAATAGGCCTGTGCACTTGCAGTATACGTAGGAAAAGCTCTTTTACAGTCCTACCAATGAGCATCACATCTGTTTCCTGCTCTTCCCCTTTGTTGATTGATGGTAATAGAAGTGTCTGTATTTTTATGCATCTCGTAGCTGGATCTGTCATCATGCTTGATATAAAGGCAAAAGCATCCGCGAGTCTATTGTCTCTTCTCGATATATGTCTCCATTTTATTTTCGGTATCTTCATAGACAACTCTTCAACAAGCTTCTTGTATTTTTTCAAAGATGGTTCATTGGTAGTATATTCTTCTTTTATTTGGCGAATAGCTAATTGTGAATCACTGGTGATTCTCACATTTTCCAACTTCATTTCTATTGCAAATTGCAAAGCATGTATTATAGCTTCATATTCTGTTTCATTGTTGGTAGATGCAAATTCTAATCTGAAAGAAAAAGCCATTTTGTTGCCTTCTGGCGAAATCAAAACGATCCCAACTCCGTTGCCTTCCCCATTTGATGATCCATCTACCAATATTTCCCACCTGTTTGGTTCAGTTAATAAATCCCTTGGATTTCCATGTTCTTCTTCTATATCCATCATTTCTTCCACTGCTTCATCCTCTTCCAAAGGAAACTCCGCTAAGAAATCTGCGACAACTTGTGATTTTTGTGAAGACAGTATTTCATATTTGATTTTGCAATGACTTACTTGAGCATTCCATCTCTCAACTCTTCCTGACCTTTTTGAATTTTTCATTACCGACTCAATTGGTATTTTTGTCATTACCTTAACTGTGTGTGCCTGGAAGTATATGCGAAGCTTAAATGTTGCATAAACTAACGCCAAAATTAGTTTTTCAATATTTGAATAATTCCTCTCCGCGGCATTGAAGGTTTTGTTGATGTAGTAGATTGGCTTTTCCACTCCTGCGTCTATTCGCAATAACACTACACTTAGTGCATGCGAGGTTGTCGCAAGGTAGATTAATGATTCCTCCCCTGGCTCTGCTTTTTGCAAAATTAATATATCCATTAGATGTCCTTTTATTCATTGTAAAGCTTTTTCACATTCATCTGTCCATCTAAACTTCGCTCCTTTTTTGAGTATGTTGAAAAAATGTTTACACTTGTCGGATGACCGCGAAATGAATCTTCCTAGCGAAGCTAATAGTCCATTTAACTTCTCGCACATCTTTTCACAGATTCTTTGGGCGTTGGCATATCGCGAATTGCTTGTACTTTCTCTGGGTCAACTTGTATTCCTTCTTTTGATACAATGTAACCTAAAAATTTTCCTGATGCAACTCCAAAGGTACATTTTTCTGGGTTTAGTTTGGTGTTGAAATGCCTCATTTGTTCAAAAATTTCCCTCAAGTCCTGCACATGGTCTTTTGCTTCTTTACTTTTTATTAACATGTCATCCACATATACCTCTAGTGTTTTATGTATCCATTTCGCGAACACTTTTTCTACCATCCTTTGGTATGTTGCTCCAGCATTTCGCAGACCAAATGGCATTTTTGTATAACAATATAATCCTCTTGGAGCGAAAAATGCAGTATGCTCTTGGTCTTCTTCAGCGAGGGGAATTTGATTGTAACCTTTGTATCCATCAAGAGAGGATATCCTTTCGTTTCCTGCTGCCGACTCAACCATTTGTGGAATATCTGGCAAAGGGAAGCTATCTTTTGGACAAGCTTTATTTAGATCAGTAAAATCTATACAAATTCTTATCCCTTTTTTCTTCTTTGGCACTACTACCATATTTGCTATCCATTCGGGATATTTTGCTTGTCTAATGATCCCTGCGTCAAGCATCTTCTGAATTCTTCTTCTATTTGAGGGTGATATGCTGTTGCGATTTTTCTAATTCTTTGTTTGAACGGTCTTGCATTTTTGTCAATCTCCAATTTATGGCACGCCACAAATGGATCTATTCCAGGCATCTCATCCATATCCCATGCGAAAATGTCTTTGTAATCTCGCAACAAATCAACAGTTCTTATTTCTTCATCTGCTTCCATCTTAGTCCCAATTTTTAACATCTTGGGATCTTCTTCAGTTCCCACGTTCACTTCCTTTGTCGGCTCCGCTGCGGTGTAGTTGGCCTTTGGTTCTCCCATAGGCGTTGGTCCTTTCACTTCCTTCGCAAATTCATTCTCTTCTTCTGAGATTTCGCTAGGTATCCCTTTTCCTTCTTTTGCTCTTATAATATAAATTCTAAATTCTTCTTATTTTTTAGCTGCTTTTGCCATCTTTTTGCGATCTTTTCGCTTCTTCACCTGTTCTTCGTAATGTTTTACTTCGACTTGATAATACATTCTTCCTATATCAGTATCTCATCTGATCTCGCCAATCCCATTTGGCATAGGGAATTTGATACATTGATGAAATGTTGATGCTACAGATTTAATTGCGTGTACCCATGGTCTTCCCAACAACACGTTGTATGGCGATTACATATCCACTACACATAATGTCACCTGTGTTTCAATTTCTCCTAACAGAATTCGTAACTTTATCTCCCTTTTAGGTTTTGTTATATATTTACCGAAACCGTGGATATGATATGTTGGGGAAATCATTTCTTCATTTTTGTACCCCAATTTTTTGTAAGCATGGTAAAACATTATACTCACTAAACTCCTTGTATCCACCAAAGTTCTATTTATCGCCCATTCTTCCACTGCTTTTGCTGGTTCTCCTCCTTCTTTGCGTGCGCTTATCGTAATCACTAGTGGAGATGTGTGATTTAGATTCTCTCTTGGTATCTCTGCTGATGTGAATGTTATCTTTTGTTTTTCCCAATCTTTCAAAGGCGATGTCTTCTCCATGGTTGCAATCTTCTTTCCTTCAAAATCTCGTTTATGTATTCTTCCTCTGACATTTTCATGGAATTCATTAATTATTGTTTTCGTAATCAAACTGTACTCCATATTTTTATTACATTCTTTGGTTTTTAACTTCTCTACTTCATCTGATTTAACATTTTGTTTCCTCTTTTTCTTGATTTGAATGACTTTAATTACAATCTTTTATCTTCAATCAGTCCCTGTTTCTAGCGCCAATATGTAGTTGCAGGAAATCCTACACTACACCCCTCACAAGAATCTATATAATCAAGCCATTTTAGGATGAACAATCATAACTTTTATTGATTAAATATTTGAATGTTTACCAAGTAAAATAGAAAATGGGTTAAGGAATTACAATCACTCCAAACTTTCTCTCTCTTAATTGACTTGATCAACACTCGAAAAAAGATCTCCTTCCCAATAGGCCTGCTCGGCTCCTTATATAGGGTATTACATAATGGATGGCAGCTAAGCTTTCCTTTATTTTCGGGAATGACTTGCGAAATATCGCAAGTGTACAAATATATAATCTCGCAACTCTCCTAGATATCGCTAGGTCTTCATATCTTTCTCGTGTTTTGGCTGTCGTCATTCATTGCGTCATTTATATTACTCATCTGCGACACCTTCGCAATCTTCGTCGTTTATTGATCTCGCGAGGTATTGATGTCGCGATATGCGATCCTACACTTGTGATGGCGCATTGCTTGTTGTAAACCGCGGACCAATACCCCGGTATATATCCCCCAGTTTGTGACATGATTGATGTACGGAATGTGTGGATCGTGGGACCCACAAAAGTAGCATGTAATACTAAATTGAATAAGCGTGTTATTCGGAAGTTGATACTTGTGAAGTATCGTGTGTATTTTATGCAAATCTTTGCATCATGGTGTGGTAAAGTGATGGGTGGTGATCACCATGACGCCTCACGACCAATTAACTCCCGACCGGGGTTGTATAACCAAGCGGTGAAGTTGGACGGACGAGATGATCTTTGAGACACTCATCTCATGACCAGTTAATGGAATTAGGGTTTTTTTGAAGAGGTGCGCAAGCATCACTCTTCGACTTGGACGAATCAATCTTGGGATACAATTTTGACAGGGCCGATCGTGCATGTGTGTAGACGACATGACGGTGTAGGCGCCTATACCTCATTGTCTCGTGAAAGTGTGATTTGGGCCACTCAATTTATCCGGTGAAGTTGAGTGGTCGAGATCAATTTGCAACAGAAATCTGGTGCAGCAAAAGCCGTGCATCGTGCCAACTTCGGGCGCGCGCTTCAAGACGACCAAGCTTGGTCGGTCTTGCCCAATCCGTCCGGCGTGTAGGTGGTAGGCTGGTATTCACGCCTATACCTGACTGTCCCATGAAAACGTGATCTAAGCCACTCAAATCGTCGGTGAAGTTGAGTGGTCGAGATCGGTTGTAATTTGGGAAGTGTGACCATGCTAGTTTGGACGCGTTTTAGGATAGGAGGCATGATATGCCTTGGCCGACGTCGGGTGAGGGGATAGAGGCGGGCCCACGGCGGTCATGCTGGTATGACCGGACTGCTTAATCTAACTGGGACCCTCCATTCGTGACGGAGAAGATGGACGCTCGTGATGCTCAAAACCCTAATTTTGGGTTTCACGTCCGTGCGTCATGCTCGTTCGGGCGCACGAATTGGGATGACCAACCATGGTTGGTCGACCGATTAGTCGAGTATATAAGCGAGCCCACGGTGATTGTGTTGACATGCTCTGGGCCCTTTGAATCTACATCTACACCCTCCATATATACCGCGAAGATGGATGGTTGAGACCCATTTTGTGACACATGTAATGTGCCGCAAACCCTAATTTAGGGTTTTAGTCCATAATGCTCTGGTTTGGACGTTTTGGCAAGCTAGGCCAATCTTTTGGGGAGGCCGACCATGCGGGGCCCACGTTGGTTCGGCAGAGAATATTTCATACCTGCTTGGGGGTTATGGAATTGATCTGGGTCATCCAATCATCTTTGGTGGAGTTGGATGATCGTGATCATTTCGGCATCGATACGGAAAGTCCGGATGCTCAATCGGGCTAGTATAACACGCGAGAGTTGCTCAATCGGGCTAGTATAACACAGAGTCGGCTGTACGGGTATTTCGTACATGCTTTCATTATAATGCTTGGAGATTCGTGTTGCTCTGTGAGAGTAACACTCGGTCGTCATGCCGCACCGATAATGAGTACAAGAAATACAAGGTTGGTTACGCATTAATTAATAATCTTTGCAAATTCACGAGGTATATGGGATTGTTGCCACATGCTCCAACTTTGGATGAATTTCGTGTATTTAATTCACAAAATGGGATTGTTGCCACATGCTCCATTCTAGGTGAATTAGTAAAGTGAAGTATCAGACACTTATTAATGGCTTTATCTTTTACAAGATGTTAGCGCATAATTTTTCTGGCTTTTACAATTTTAACCTTAAATGAAAATCCACCATCAACATAGAGGTAGTAACTGGGGTTACAATCTCTCCAAGCTTGAGCTTCGACGAAATGGTAGTCTTGCCAGCAGCATCAAGACACGTACCTCAATTTGAACACACGGAATCGATATAAAGATGATAATCGAATGTTAACATGAGTGCCAATTAAAAGAATTGATAAAAAGCAAATTATCTTGGGGCTAAATTTGATTTTTCCGCTAGCAATACTAATTAGTTTTAGGCAGGTGTATCAAACCTGGAGAAAGTATAACCAAGTGGCTTCCAAATATTAAGAATATTACATAGTACAACTCTAGAAGACTAAATAACCCAATGGCCTAGGTTGACCAAGAAAACACGAAAATATAATATAATAATAATCGAGTATATGCATGAAACATTCACCTGTCTTAGACGCTCCAGGTTACTACCATTTCCCCCATAGGCTGACCCAAAAACATGTTCATACCATTTAAAAAGAAAAGATCGACTTACTCTCAAGAGTTTTTAAATGGATGATCATTATCTACAAAATCCTGTCATTGATAAAGCATGGATGCTAGATTTTGTTCCTCCCCTACCATTCAAGCCGAAACTCAAAACTGAATCATCCTCACAGCATCACCAATTGAATGTGCACGGTAGCACAAGATGTTACAGCAATATGATTTGGACCTTAAAGTCAAAAGTCAGAGTTTACAACATTTTATACATTCAAGGTGCTAAGAATGGAGAAATCCATATTATCCTTCTGCGTTGAGACATGACATTTAGAACCGTTGAGTACACAGGAGTCATAATTAGCTCTATGGTACCGCTCCCTTTCAACACCATCTTTTAAATATGAGTTATAATTATTATTTCCACTGAAAATAGAAGATGAGAAAAATTCTCACCTCTAAGTACACATAATCAAGATCATTTCTGCCAACCACCACTGCATATAACCAAGACAACCACCACTGCAATCATTTCTAAATAAATGATGCCAGCAGCTGCTTGGAGGAAGACGGAAGTTATGCTCAAAACCCCTTTTCAATCGATAAGAACAGATGACCCCTGCTTGATATTTAAAACAACCCACAAAGGAAATGTGGTTGTAAAATGACCACGTCATCCACCTAACTCCTAATAGAGTTCACATGCCGGAATAAGCAAAAGCATTTCTTTGCTTCCCATACTAAGACGTGGAAATGGTGGTGCGAACAACTAATAAACAACTAACTTTAGTAGTCAGCAATTAATTAAGTTCGTCTCCTTTGGTGCGGGAGATGTCTTGGTTTTTATTCGTAGACGAGAGGTGCTTTCAAGAAGGTTTAAATTACAACAAATTCTAGTAACATTCCACTCATACCAACAAAATGCATAACATAAACAAAACAAGTTTACAATATTCAGCTAATATTCAGCTACAATTAATCAAACCAAACAAACACAAACAAAATACCACAAGGATTTCCAAAATTTCTCCAAATCCCTACAATCATGTTCATTCTCTATCTTTAAAATGAGATATACATTCAACAATACTCATAGAAGCTCATATGTTTTCTTAGAAATCATCATTTAATATGAAATCTATACCTAATCAACAAAAAAACAGCAAAAACCTAAATCCCTCCCAAAACTAAAATCACATATGAGATCAAAATTTACAGAAATTAAAGGAATCAGATGGATGCAATTACCAGTGATTGCAGATACCAGTAGTAGACTGCTCAAAAAGAATCGCTATGAAACCAAAATTTATAGTTCCTTCTCGTTTTCTCCTCGGCCAAAACTCTGTTTAATTAAAAAGAACCTTAGATATAAGAAAAGAATAGCATCTAATAACTAATCAAAATAAAATGAATACCTAAAGCATCATAAAAGACTTGTAATAGGATTGTGAAGAAATATTAAAAAATAAATTGCTGGTGTAAATTTAATAAATTTTTTATAAGATTTAGATTAAATTTACCAGATCTGTTTGTTTAATTTGAGATCTTCTTCCATAGATTGTTCGGTGTTGAGAGAAATGTGAAAAGTAGAGACGTCTAAAATGATGTAAACCATGAATCGAATCCTTGCTGGAATTTTGTCAAAATCTTGTGATGTCGTCTTTAACCGGAGTAAATGGAGAGCTCTGTCGAGTTTCGAAAATGAAACCAATCGAAACCGACGATGAAGAAAAAATGTTAATGGGTATTTTTGTCACAAATAAAGTTCATTTTGGACTAAATCGTTCACCAAAGGACCAACTCGTTCTGAATTGTGTAAATTTAGACCTCCTAGTACTAGGTTTGAGAGGAGAGGACTAGAGTGTCCAAAGCCCAACAAATTTGGGATTAAACGTTAATTTCTACGTTTCCCATCCCTGTTTTCGTCCAGTATAAAACCTAAACGGGAAAAATACGGTTTAGTCCAAAACCCCATCCAAATATACTAGTTAGTCCTAACCCATCCAACAAGGTACAAATTAGTCCTTTTTTATGGAAAGTACACAAATAACCTTTCTGGTTTACAATTTAGTCCAAAGTGACTCATGATGATGTCATCTGTTTTAAATAATATTTAAGAAAGTTAAAATCAATTTATCTTTCGAACCGTTTGTCCAAAATTCACAATCTTTATATGTTTGGAAAGCTCTTTCCGAGAGCTACAAAAAGAGTACCCATATGACTATATAATTCTCATTTTTTAAGAAATTTAGTTTGCATTGGTGTACAAACATGTACACATCTACAAAAATACAACCTGTTTATAACACAAACTCAGTACCAACACCAGCTCCAACGCTCAACCACTCTTGACCCTGCTGCTGCAAACAACTACAGTACCTCAACCATTCAACTCAAATTTTTTATCCGTTTCTGTAGCTTTCCAATCTTAGATGCACTTCTCTGCAACAACACTACCCATCCAACAACAACATAAATTCCTGCCCTCACTACCACCAACATCACACATTTTAGATTTAATCTTTGCAATTCCATCTGCATTTCATATTTATTCACTAGATCACCACTTCAGAGTTCTACCATCTCAATAGCATCGATTACTCAAATTTGCACCATTCTAATCCTGCAACATAGAAGCAAACCCATTCTTCCAAATTTCACATATAATCACCGCAATTGCTTCATAACCAGCTGCATCTCATCCATACCATGTAATTGCTCAGTCAGCAACAATACATAGTGCTTCTTCATTTCTTTATCAGCTTACTCATTGCAGATTCTAAATCACACAAAGTAAGTGCACTGTCTCCATCTCATATTCATCAAATCAACAGTTCTAGCACCCTTGAAATCTCAGTAACACCATCTTCTTTCAGACTCGAGCAGGCATAAACTCTAATCAAACCAAACACATCTTTCCTTCACTGCAGAAAACCACATCTTCTAATTCATGTACAATCACAAATTGCATCCTGTTTCTAACCATAGATTCAACCGAAGAACAACCAGTAATAAGCATGAGACCTGCCATCAAATCGCCTGTATTAGCTCCATCAGACATAATGCCAGCATTTTCATTCATAGTTGTATCATGTGAACTTGAAACTTTTCCACCTCCTTTTTCTTCTGCAACCCTTGCAGCAGCGTCTTTTCTTGCCCTCTCTTCCTCCATTGAAGCTCTAAGAGCAAAAGCAAGAGAAAGGTGTACAAGCATATACACCCGGTATAACAATCACAAAAAAAAGGTGCACTTTTATATGCACAGACTTTTGAACATATGCTTACCAATGCTTTTGTTGAATGATCTTTTATGTTGTATATCTAACCGAGATTCGAGAAGTTGTTGCTAATTTGGGTTGCATCCGTTGATGGAAGTTCCTGTGGTCAAATAGAAGCAACATTTATAAGGCTACAGTAGATATGATTATTTGGATGGTTTGAAACATTAGCAAGCCTGTGTTTATATTATGTGAATTAGATCTAGTTCCTCAACGACTTTGGATTTTAGTTTAACTTACTGCTGCACTTGCCCTTAATTCTACAATCTCAACGTTGTTATAGTGGAAAAATGCTTGAATTGTTGTTTGCTAGAGAAGTATTGATACAATTGACAGTATCGGAGCAATCACACATCCCTAATATTTCTTTCGTAACCAACATTCCGTGAATCATAGCGTCACTGTTTCGACATCCAAAAAACAAAAAAAGATTGTTCACTAAAACTTGATTAAGAGTCATAAAATGGGATACTATGTACACATGTAATTTCTGTCATATGTGTACGACAATGTACATTTATATTATAGGTGTACAAATATGTACACATGGTAGTGTACCACCATGTACACATCTACAACAATCATGAAAATCCAGCATTCATACCAATAAAACATGTCATATATCAATGAGACACGACAGTAGTGTACAACATGTACACATGTACAAAATCTAGAAAATCTAACATCACATACACAAAACATGTCGTATATTCATGAGACGGAACAAAATACAGAAGTTTATACACATATACAACTTGAATCGTCTACACATAAAAAGTCTACAACAAAAAAAAAAAGGAAAAAAACACAAAATTGGGCATATCCTAAACAAGCAGTTAATCTAAGTAATTTCACATGAAACTTCTCAATGGGAGTTGCAAATAGAGAGTTTAGTGGAAAAATATTTCTTTGCACCATATATGTATAAAAGGTTCTCGAGTTCAGTTATCCAAAGCTAAGACAAAGTGAATGATTAAATAGAACAAAAGTCAAGCTGGAACTGACCTCATAACAAATCTTGAATTGCGATCCAACGACAGTGTTTCACCTGTTGATATAAATTCCAGTCTACCATTATCAAATTTGCATGCCAAATTGAAATTTGGAAATCAAAATAAAAGTATACGAGTAATAATTACCAGTAGAAGGATTAAATATTAACCAAAGCTTATTCCTGAATTGCCGATCAACACCTAGAAATCGCACCCAATAAACAGGTGTATAATTATGTACACATTAATCTTCAGCATGTGTACAACTATGTACACATCGCAAGACACATTGAGAGCTTCTAATTTGAGTAAAATAGGGAGGCGATAATACTAAAGGTGCAGGAATTCAGATTGCTTTTATATAATTATGTACTTACCAACAAACAAATAGAATAACCAAGATGCAAAATAAAAGAAACAAATAGAAGGGTGGAAATTCTTAAGTAATACCTTTTAAATATTTTGTTTTGCGTCTCGGCTTCGAATAGTGGAACCCAAAAAAGAATTCCCACCATCCAGATGAGTAGTCATGACCTTTGTTCTCGGTTATTTCTAAAAGAAAAAAAAAGAGAAATGAATAAATGAATCTACCCTTTACCCCAATTAATTAATGCAATCATACAATAACATGAGGTAATATATCTGCAAGAAGTCATAAAGATCGTTATGATACCCATTTCATCACGAGGAATGCCAAGTTTTTCATATTTAAACTAAAAATAGTCCATGTGGATATACAAGAAGTCATATAAATGGTTTACAAGCATATACACCTCTTATAACAAGGACAAAAAAAAAGTGCACTTTTATATACACCACGTATAACTCGTAAATATCAAATAGGGTGAAGGACTACTAACTGCAGCTAAAAGATAGACATGAAATGGAATAACAAAATGAAGCCCCTTATATGATTATGACATACATACATGACTAATCAACATGAGACGTGCAACAAGAGGCATTATTTACAATAGATAGTAATAGGTTTACAAAACAGAACTAGTCAAGATGCATAATTTTAACTAATTATTAAAATATTGATATATGCTACATGACACAGAAACTAGACACAAGTTTTACCAAATGAGAAAGAAACTAAAAGGTATATACCACAATCAGATAAAGAAAAAGAAAAAAAATCAACAACATAACTCAAAAGGGGCAGCAATAAGCTAGAATTAATATCTAAGGTTGTGACCACCATGTCTTCTTAGCTGTAGATCACTCAAAATGTCTGTAAAATGCCTAGAAGTTAGATTCGAACATTTTGATATTAAAAATTGATAATTAATATTAGGATCCAAATATGAGTAACCATTTCACTAAGTGTTGCCCGAGAAATGGTGTAGCTAATATGAGAGTTGTTGATGTTTTCAGACTAACCCGGTATATGCTATTAAATTTGAAGCTGTTCGTTTATGTGTGTACTTTGATGTGGATATGCAAGTACATACATACTAACTAGAATAGAAAAAATTTATACCCATTTACAAATTTCATGCGAGTCGACTGTAAAACCACTTGTTAGAATTGATGCTTATATTACATTTTCAAAAATATTACGACTAGCACAACGAATCTAATTAGAGAAAGCATAAACGAGTTAAAGACTATGCACCTCCATAATATTTCTCTCTCACGTTCAAACAAGTAATCATGCCAACATGGACATATACTGTAAACTGTATACTAGTTTGATTCATTATCAATGTTGTAAAACAAAGTATGGATGATTAGTTTCAACAATCTAATACATATGGGTGGAGGTTGTCCTATGACAACCACAATACAATAGTATAATGCATACATCCTACGTGTTATGATGTCGATTTCTAATCAACTAATCACCTAATTATCAATGTATTCCATCTTAGAATTTATACACAACATTTTTTCTCTACAAATTATTGCGTCAATAATCAATTTATCTCTAACAACAACAAAATATTAAATAACCACTTGCTGAGTTAAACGAAAACAACATTACAATTAAAATTCAAAACAAAACAAAGAGATCCAGGGATGGAATTAAGAATATTGAACTTGTTTAACAACATAATCGACGATTTTATATTTACGAAATGTAAAAGAACAGAGATAGGAAGATCGAGTTTTCTAATCTCATCTTTTAATCGATCGGATCATCACGAGTCTTCATCATCTTTAGTTCTTAGAATCATCAAATACAAATTTAGGGTTGGAATCAAAAGAATCCCAAAAGATTTCAGAAAAACTGGGAATAAAAGGCTGAAATTACCTGAGATCTCGTAGATTTTGTGGAGAGCTTCGATCATCGCGAGATCTCATATACCAATTAAAATTGATGAATAATCGATCTGAAACGTGATGATTGACTAAAACCTAAATCATTTTTGTTGCGGAGCTCTATCGTCACAGGACAATGAAGAAACGAATTCGAAACACACTGTTACCCCAGGTTTCTACATGAAGGTTAATTTTGTCATCAAAAAATAAACTTTTGGACTAAATCGTTCAAATAAGGACCGACTCGTTTGAAATTTGGTAAATTTGGATCAGAGAGTACTAGGCTTGAGATGGTGGACTAAGACTAAGTCTTATGGGCTAGATTGGAGGTGCTAGATTAGCACTTAAGTGTTGCAATTCAAAAAAAGTGTAGCAAAAAAGTTAACACCAGGTTCTCTCTCTAGCTTGATTCTAGCATGTGAAGTAGCATGCTAGATAGTTCTGTTGAATGGTTGGCGCTTAAAAATTACCTTTTCGGAATGGTTTATTTGAGGGTTTATTTTTGATCCGATTTGAGATTGAAGCGGCCGAATGGTTTAGTCTAGGGTCTTTGAGATGGTTCATTATTTGGCGCGAATGGTTCATTACAGTGACGCGTGGATTGCTAATCTATTTGCTAGACTAGCACTCCCATAAAACTTAGAAGGTAGTTCTGACTGCTAATGTCAGGTGCTAGGACTAGCACCCCATAAGACTTAGTCTAAAGCGCCCATTAACTTTGGGACTAAACGTCAATTTCTTCGACCTAAACCTGTTTTCGGCCAGTATAAAACCTAAAGATTGTATTCCGATATTCTTATCTTTGTTTCACAACGGAATCTTTTCGGCAAGTCTCGTTTTATTCTCCCCACCAGTCTTTAACTAAACCCTAGCGGAGAGTGAAGAAGAACAGATCTGTAAGCGAGACTTGGATCCAAAACTATGCCTAAAATTTCAGTTGTTAGAGATGATCTTTTCAAAGCTCTTGGAAGAACCTACAGTACGTATGAGTAAAATTTCAGTTGTTTTATTTTCTTCACATGATTTTTTTTTTCTTTTTTTTGTTGAATTACGTCTCTGACTGTCTACATTTTGTATGATTTTAACAGCTCAAGATGAATTCGATGAATTATGTATGGAATATGGACTCGAGCTTGACGATGTTGTAAGTAGACATTTCGAATCTTCTTTGACATTAGGGTTTAATTAGTGTCTCAAATTCATTAACTTCTAGTTTGTTTTTTCATTAATTTAGACAACTGAGAAAGCAATTATTAGAAAAGAGAAACACTTAGATGGAGTAGAGGATGAATCCACAGAAGATGAAGAGGTTATTTACAAAGTTGAAATTCCGGCAAACAGGTATTTCAGTAGTATCACAATTTCTGTTTTTAATTATTTTATTAGGTGAGAATGTCAGTAATAAATGTTTAAACACATAATAATTACTGTACGTGTGAATGGACAGATATGATTTGCTTTGTATTGAAGGGCTTGTGCGCGCTCTTCGCATATTTCTAGGTCTTGATGAAATTCCTACATATACATTATCTAATATTCCTAAAGAATCCATGCTTAAAATGCATGTGAAAAAAGAGGTATTAATATCTTACCTGGAGTAGTTTCCTTTTCTTTTTTTCCGATGGAATGTAGCTAGAAATTGAACATTTTTTTCCTTTATCGTGTAGACTTCGGCGATCAGGCCTTTCATTGTTTGTGCTGTATTAAGAGGCATCACATTTGATGAAGCTAGATATAAAAGTTTCATTGACCTCCAAGATAAGCTTCATCAGAACATATGCAGGTAAAAACTGAAGTTTCCATTAGGATTTTTTTATAATGTGTACATCATCTTGTTTTACTTTATTACACATATATAGGCTTGTTTAATAGCTGATGAACCTGTCAATCTCAGTTGACGATCAATTATTGGTTGTATGTATATTTTGCTCGCCTTATGGACCGGCAGCAACTGCATTCTTGGTTGAAGTTATAACATGATTACTGAATGTTGAATGAGTACTTCTACAAAATTGTTAAATCTCTTATCTGGAAAAGCTAACTTCTCTTAATTTGGTTCAGGAGGAGAACTCTAGTTGCCATTGGCACTCATGATTTGGATACATTACAAGGTCCTTTCACATATGAGGTACTCTTCACCATGGATGATGTGTATGTTCCTTGATTATTAGTTCCTGCGACATCTTATTCTAGGTCTCCAGGTCTCTATATTGTTGTTTAGAGTGTGTTTTCATGTACTTCAGCAATGCCGCATCTTTTACTTACGTCCGTTTCTCTATTTCCAGGCTCTCTCACCTGAAGAGATAAATTTCGTTCCACTAAAACAGGTAAACATTAGAATGTTTGGAGTAGTAATCGTATTAATAAACTTTCTAGAATGTATTCGGCTGAAATGCTCACGTTACCTTAAAAAACTTAGTTTGGTCAGTAGCAATATGGCACTCTTTCCATTCTTGATTTGCTTCCCTTGAAGATTTTCCAGGCTTATTGCAGGGAATACTTCTCTGCCGTGCTTCTTGTTTAGTCAGCTATGTTATTGAGAATGCTTGTGGAACCTTCTTTAACTTACAGTGCCCCCAGGGTTTTTGTTACATACTCGCATTAAATTGACTTTATTGACCAACTGTTACATGCTTTCCCCTTTCATTGTTCACGTCACTTTTCACCTGTTGGCGATGATTTTTAATGGGGTGCGTTGTACTCACTTTGTTGTTATCGACTATCGAACAGCTTGTGGTGTATAATCTCCCCTTTCCAAATATTTTGTTTTGCTTCTGTTTCTTGCAGCCATGCTTCAGTATCACGAACTATAATCTCTTAAACCTCGTTGAATTTTCTTTTTCTTTTTTTTAATCTGTAGCTGCTTGAGTCTGGATAATGATATCATTGACCAATTGTAACTTGCTTCTTGTTAGGACAAAAGCTTCAGGGCGGATGAGCTAATGAAGTTTTATAACGTAAGTGATGCGTCATTTTCAATGAGTTTCTATCACTGTCTAAGCTTCAAGTTGTAACTTGTACTATTGCGTTCGCGTTTTTAGGAATAGCTATTCCAATTGAACATATTATTATCTTACAGTTTTTGGCACTTCTTTATGGGTTAATTCCCTCTTACCTATTATTTTCTTTTGCGCAGTCTGATATGAAGCTGAAGAAGTTTCTACACATAATTGAGAATTCACCGGTTTACCCTGTGATATATGATTCCAAGAGGTACACAAGCCATTTGGTGCAGAATCGATAATACTGTAGTTTTTCCTCTTTAAATTTATTTGTTCATCAAAAGTTAAATTTCTTGATGCAGAACGGTTCTATCTTTGCCTCCAATTATTAATGGTGCACGGTCAGCTATAACGCTAAGAACTAAGAATGTGTTCATTGAATGCACAGCAACTGACTTGACCAAGGCAAATATTGTATTGAATACAATGGTGAGCTATGACGTTATTTGGAAGTTTCTATTATGATTTATTTACTTGCCTGTTCTTTTTGCACCTTATCTGTTTTAGGCTTAGGCAAGTGAAGATTTGTTTGATATGCGCACAGGTCAGCATGTTCTCAGTGTACTGCGAAAGAAAATTTGAGGTTGAGCCTGTTGAAGTGATATGCTCCGATGGGGAGTCTTGCGTTTTCCCTGACTTGTCATCCTTTGATATGGAAGTTCCTCTGACGAAAATCACCGGTAGAATTGGTGTTCCACTGGATGCAAGTCAGGTATCACAGCATACACAATTTCTCTATATTTAGTTCAATGTACTTATTATATTCATTAATGAGGTATATTCAATTGTCAATTCCATGGAGATATTGTCGACAAGTTTTAGTCTTAAAGTAACCTGGTCTCCCATCTCTCAAATCATATTTTGAGCATCGGTGTTTCCCTTGGCTTTTTGCAGCCTACATAGTTCTTAACCAGGAAAATCATTTAGGAATCTGTAAACTTCACCTTAGAAAATCAATATGGCATTAGACCAAGGAGAGAGTAGCGAAAGGGATGTAGGCAGAGCTACTAAAACCAGACCTATTCAACTTGACAATCCAAATAATTCAACTGGCCCAAACCAATCCTTGGATTATTTAGGTTGCAGTTAACTGGCTGATTTGGTGGGAATCAGTAGATCCTTATAAGTCTAAAGATTAAACCCTGCTGAACCTGCTAACAACTTGCACCTGCATGCTTTAAGATGGGGATGTTTAGAGATGTTTATCTAGGAGTTACATACATTCAAGGTTCATGTAATGCCTAAAACATGTTTTGACATATGTTCTTTTTGCCTATTGAATTAAGGAAGTACATCCTGGTTTTGGCTGAGAACTTGCTTTGACTTTGTTTATGAAGGTGGTTTTTTTTGGAAGTTTTTAGCGAACTTTGGTTTCTGGTTTAGTGACTTAGTGTAGTAAGTAATTAAGTATATTTACTTTATCCGCAACATGGTCATATATATTATGCTGAGGCCTGTCGGTGCTTTTATTTCTTTCGCAACAACCAAATGTGATGCCGTTCGAGTACAGTACTTGAGTTTTTATTTGTTACTAAATCCCAAACTATCATTCCTTAAATTTAGGTTACTAGTTTGTTAACTAAGATGCAATTGCGTGCGGAGGAAATATCAAGTGACAAAAAATCCATCATCAGAGTGTCTGTACCTCCAACCAGAAGTGATGTTCTTGAAGCTTGTGATGTGGCAGAGGTATTCCACATGTAACTCTGCTCATTCTATTTCAGGGAAACATTTGTCTGTGAATGATTGACATTTTTGTATGTTGACAAGGACTTTATTCTGCTTGTTTTACTTTTCCAAGGATGTTGCCGTTGCCTATGGTTTCAATAATATCCCAAGAACACAGCCTGTGCTCTCAACACAAGGAAGGCAGCAACCGCTCAGTCAGCTTAGCTACCTTATCAGATTGGAGGTACTGGAATTGGAAGTAATGCATCAGTTTGTAGTTGCTGGTTTCTTAGTTACTCTGTGAAGCTCATTGCATTCATTTCTTAGGCACAATAAAACTTTGCATGCAAGAAGGGGTTGCATAGAACTTGTTCTAGGCAACAATAACCTTGTCTTATTTAGATAAGATTCCATTGTTGAGGGGCCAATAGTTGATATCGGAATAAGATTTGTAACAAAATCATTTATATTGCTTTAGCAACTTGGACACATTATATTGCTGGTGTGGTTACATCCTTTCCCAGCATGAATTACAGATCAGTGATCGCAAACAAATGTGCATCAGTATTTAGTGAGATCCAGTGTGAACCTCAAAGTAGTAGAACTAGATGTTCCTAGTCCCAAGACCTGTGATTCTAAGCCTTCTGGCTGAAAGGCTATGAAATAATAATTTCATTAGAATAGTTTTATTTTTCTGTTTACTCTTGGTAGATATAAGTTTCTATGTACAATTCCGAGAAACAAAAATATCCAGCACGATGTTTAAGAATTTGCAGATCTCCATTTTGCACCTTTTCTCTTCTTGGTAGCTTTTAGAGCGTTACATATATTGTTTTTTCTTTACGTAGATAGTGGCAGCTGGGTTTACTGAGGTGCTGACGTGGATATTATGTTCGAATGAAGAAAATTTCTCTATGTTGAACCGAAAGGATGACAAAACATCTGTAACTGTTGCAAACCCCCGTTCATCGGATTTTGAGGTTTGTTAACTTGCTGATTATTATTCTCGTATCTGATTCTCATTGCAACTAATTATGCAGTAGAGCTTGCCTTAGTCACCAGATTCGTGAAAGTCCTCACGAATTTCACTGAGATTCGCGAATTTGCGCTCCTCAGTGAAATTCGTGATGGGAGCGCACTCCTAACAAGGGAGAAACGTTTCACTCTATCCAACTGTAATAATTATGTGGAAGCATATCTAATATTGTATCTGGCTTCATATCCTACCGTATATTCTCATATCTTCCTATCTTTATCCAGTATATCATGTATCTAGATCCTTTATATTCTTGGTTAGCTTCATAAAACCATGTAACATCTGTATTACTTATCCAGCTAAGTCTTAGTATTTATCTTATCAAGAAGTTAGGGTCAGTGTATATCTCAAGAGTCAAAACTCCTATATAAATGGATTATAATGAAATATTCCATCCTCCCCTACATCGTCTAACCTCCACTACAACCCCAAGTTCAGAGCCTCACAGGATACATAAGCACAAAATAGGCTTCAGAAAGCACGAAACAACATGTTTTTTTACTATGTTTTTTCTAAATGCTTTACTATGTTTTTTTAGGAAACTAGAACTTAGGCACTTTATTAAGATTTTCTAAATGCTTTACTATGTTTTTTTAGGAAAATTAGTAGTATAACTACTATATCTATTAAACCTATTTTACGCTCCCGACACGCTCCTCGAATTTCATTTTTGAAAATTTTACGAATTTCGATTCCGATCTCGCTCCCGTTCCCGACCTCGTTCCCGCTCCTGGTGACTAAGGAGCTTGCATTCTCTTGTGTCGAGTGTTGGATCACACACCAAGAACTGCAATCCTGTGGATTATCTAGACACAAGGTTAACTTTTATTTGCAGCATCTTCCTTTCTATGTTTATAAGCTTGGGAAAACTTGGCTCCTAATTTAAGAAACAAGCATCAACCTTCATGGAAATATTTATACTTTTAGGATGAAACTCGTGACCTCTGTGTTATAAATATATACTTCAATTCAGTGTCCTACAACTTCGATCTTAAAGACTGATAATGTTTTAATGTTAAGCCTCCAAGATAAGATGCAACTGATTGATAAAGGTTAAAAACTGCATCTGCAATGCTTTACTATGTACTGTTAGTTCTGGTGTCAAGTATTTGCAAGTGTATTTGACTTTCAAGTTTATCACTTAATCCTGCTTTTCCCCAGGCTACTCGAACAAGTCTTATGTCGGGGTTGCTGAAAACTGTTCGAGAGAACAACCACCATCCAAAGCCCATAAAGGTATCAATTCACATTCTCTAATAAAATTATGGGTTATCTGATGTAGATGGTTGATTTATGTTTTTGATTAGGTTTGTGCCAACCATAACATTTACAATCGTATTGAGTTACGAGAGAACATCTTGCTCATAATATGCTTAGATTACTTAATTTACTTAGCTCGTGTTAACATGAGTGAAGTGATATGGTACATGGTGCATATGAGTCTTATAACGTTTATTATGTTTTCTTAGATATTCGAAATGGGCGATGTTGTGCTTCTAGATGATACCAAAGATGTTGGTGCCAAAAATAGTCGAAAAGTTGCAGCTCCATATTGTAATCAATCTTCTGGCTACGAGGTATGATCTTGAAAGTATTTGTACAACTGTTTTAAGTAATTCTCTTAGTATGAAAGCTGTAGGACTGAGTATTTACCAACTGGTTAGATAAGGGTTTTTCCTTGTTGCCATTGTGTTGTTTCTTTTAGTCATTAGCTTTCCCAATCTGACAAAATTGAATACTGCAGAAGAGAACTATGTAGCTGTCTCCATTGTTATGGAGTCCAAGTTTATAAAAACTCTGCTGGTAGTGTTAATCTGTTTATGATTCCTTGTTTTTTAAACAATAAGCAAGAAACTCTAATTTTTTTTAAGCGATAGCATAGATTCATGGTCATCTTTTAAAACTTTAGTTCATGTGGCAGTGCACTCTATTTTTCATGGTATATTTCAGTAATTTCGTACAAATTTTCAGGAAATTAGTGGCCTCGTGCAAAGAATCATGCAAATTGTTGATGTACCTTGGATTGAGGACCCTCTGTCTGGAGATAGTAATGGTTACTATATATCTGCATCAAAAGTAAGGGTTGGTTGCTACTCTTTTTTTCCAATATGTATTGCTTTTTTGCTTCTTTGTATTCCTTTTGAGATTCTCGACTTACTTTCCCGAAAATGTATCATGCGAGAAGACTGAGGGTACTGCATTCCTTCCGGGAAGAGAAGCCAGGATCGTTCTGAACGGAAAGCAAGTCGGCACTCTTGGTATCGTGCATCCAAAGGTAATTAATCATTTTTCGAAAACTTATGATGACAGTCAGATTCTTCATCCACTAGATCCTGTAATTGCCTTTTGTTTTTCTTCTTTTGTCATAATCAAAACTGCTGATGGTTATCTACCAACGAGTAGTGACGTAGTTCAGTACATCAAGGCGTACTAGTTCGAGTTGGTATATTGACTGTCAAGTAACCATCAGTTGGTATATTGACTGTCAAGTAACATCAACATTTCGTACATGACCGATATGTGGTGTGGAATCATACCATGTAGCTTCATGTTACATGCCTAAGGTTACCGTCTGAGTCAGTTGCATATTCTTCAGATCCCATTTTCCTCGTTCTAACTACTTGGCTGGAGCGCTAGTAATACGCCTCCAACATGAATTGTTTCCTCTTTCTGACTATCCTGGATAATACTACTTAAATAAGAAAAATTACAAGAAGCAATGGATAAGCTAATCCATTGCTTATGATAACAAACCTATTTCATCTTAATTTAACATGTCGTATTTAACTGAAGCATTCTGCTAGTATTTTGTGGTGAAAGTACGTATGAGTTATTTGAATTTATTCCTCTGTGAAATATCAGGTCCTTGGCAATTTCAGCATCAACTTCCCATGCTCATACATGGAAATGGACGTCGAGTGTTTCTTATAGTGCTTGAGACACCGAAGCCAGACATTTAGGTATCATCTTCATATCCTGTCCTTGGTTGATCTTGCTAAGAAGAATATCCTGGGGTTAATCTAGTAAATGATTATTCTACATGTTTAAATTCTGGAGTGAGATGGAGCTTGTTAGTTTTTACTGCTTCTTGTTAGGGGTGTGATTGCTCTCATCGTCGTCGACTACACCAAGCCATCTCGGCTTTCTTTGCTGAATTAATAACTTGTCCTAAAAGTTGATCACTTAAATTGTTGATGTCAAGGTGTAGTTTGAACCCAATCCTAGGAATTCTACTCTGCAGCTGGAAGTCCCATCAGGATTAAAACATTGGGCTCGGTTGGGATTTTGCAGAAGGATTTTGCTCTTGTTCAGGATTGCATGGTTCATTATACCAATATATAATAGACTACTTTTGTATCAACACCTCTTCAAAAAGTTTTTAAAATAGAACAATTATTTTTTCACATTTTAATGAATTAATTGACGTTATTTTCTCAATTTTTTCTTCATGTGATCTTATGTAGTACCATCTCTAATTTTTATTTAAATTTTGTTTCTGATAATGCTCCAATTGTCATAGCTAATTTCATTTGGTAGTAGTGTCTGCCATTCCTGACTACATTTAGCAAAATTACTCACCACCAGAACCAACTCTAGCACCATGATCCGGTGTCCATCGGCGATTTGGCACACATCACATGCTCTTTATAGTACATTCTACCGGTCTTCGAGGACAATCCCCACCAGAACCAACTTTAGCACCAATTTATTAATTTATGGATGGAAGTTTTACTTAATATTCTACAACAACTACGTCTAATTCTGAAGCATCTTTTGTTTTTCTTTAGGTTCAACCTATTTGCCACCCATGCTTTTCCTATTTCCCACCCTCATTAATTACCACCCCACTTATCCTATTTGCCACCCATATATTTTTCGATATATCCTAAATGCCACCTCTGGACTTTTTGTTTTACACCCAACAATAAAACCACCCTAATAACTTAACTTTTGAAAAACCCTAAATTCCATTCTATTCACCAACATTTGCTTTTTTATATACGTAAATTGGGTAGACAATTATCATTTGGAAATGAGAATCTATATAACTTTGAATTGTTTTCGGGTGAATTAACAAGACATTGCCTTGAGGTTACGAGTTAGGTTTCTTTAATCTGTTCGTGGTCGGTTAATTAACCACTGTCGTTGTCAAGGTAGATGCCGATGTACGGTGATTATATGGTCTCCGTCAAATCAATATACCTTCGACTGCACATACAACTTTCTTCTGTTAATGTAAAAAATCTGCCCTAATTTCATTTTTGTTTTATCGTGGTTTGGTTGGATTAGTTTGTCTCTTCCATAAGGGTACACTTGGTTGTATTACTGGCAAACTTTGTCTTCTTCTTCCTCCAAGGATCTATGAACTCCGCTAACCGTTTGTTAATTCAATTCAACACTGCCTGCTTAAGCTTTGTTTTCGAATGAACATTTAGTTATATATTTTTTAACTCGTTACTTTGCTTCTTACGCACTTTGGCAAAATACCATCAAGTATATATATACTTCGAAGACAAATACAATCAAAATATAATAAGTATATACATTTCGAAAAAGATTGGTAGTACGATCCCAGTTTTTTATTGTTGGGTTTTTAAGGAAAACAGAGATTACGGGAGATGAAGACAAAATACAATGGTGATAGTTGTAGTCAAATTTAATTTGACTTTTGTAGGTGGTAAATAGGAAAAAGTAAAATTGAAAAGTATGACTACTTTAAAAATTTAAATGAAATGCGAATAGGAAAGAAAAGTGGGTGGCGAAGAAAGCGTAACCTTTCTTTATCCTTCCGCTTTAAAGTACATTTTTGTTCATTAAATATTCTACGGTTTCTGTTTTTTTTTTTTTTACCTAGGAGAATACGAAATTTAAAATATTAAAATTTTCAACTTTGTCATGTGACCGTTGTTCAAAACAAACTCATTGGTTTGTGCTACGTGTGCTCGTTACTCTGCACTTACCAAACGGCTAGTTTTTTTTGATCCACCACTATAAATACCGAGAGAAACCCACAACACACTCACTTAACTCAACAAATCTCTCTTCTCTCACTCTACCAATCTCTCTCTCTCTCTCTCTCTCTCTCTCTCTCTCTCCATTCAATTAAGTTTCTCTAAATATAGTCACTGCTAATCAATCAGTCAAAAGTATCATCAATGGCAGTCTCGTCAAGAATTGTAGCTTTGTCTATGTCGTTGGTTCTTGTTAATCTGATTATGTTGAGCAGCTTCTCAGAAGCCAAAGATTTCATGGTTGGAGGCAAATCAAATGGATGGGAAATCCCCTCGTCACTTAAATCTCAACCACTGAATCAATGGGCTCAATCTTCTCGTTTCCAGCTTGGGGATTCTCTAGGTAACTTCAATTTCAGCTCTACCATATAATATTAAATCTGTTTGATTAATGATTTGTGAAACTAATCAATATGTTTTCAACTTTGTGTACAGTGTGGAATTACGAAACAGGGAAAGACTCGGTGTTGCAAGTGACAAGAGAGAACTACTTGAACTGCGTTTTGACAAAACCAATTGCTGAATACAAAGATGGTAACAACACAAGAGTTGAGCTCACCAAATCTGGTCCTTACTATTTTATCAGTGGAGCTAAAGGTCATTGTGAGAAAGGACAGAAATTGATTGTTGTTGTCATGGCACCAAGAAGTGCTGCACCGGCACCTTCACCAGTTGATGCACCAGCTGTGTCTCCCACCAGCGGTGCTACTATCAGCAGCTCAAGATTATTCATCACGGGTTTCGGAATAGTGGCTTTGATGGTTTAAAAATGGGATCTTTTCTACATTGATGATGATGATATTTTTACAAAATTAGTAGTATATGATAGCAGAAATCCAAAATTACAATCAAGGGAAATCTGGATTTTCCTCTTTATTTTTTATTTATTTATTTTTCCTCTTCCTAATTTATGGGTCCGTTTGTGTTTGTTCAGTTGCAAAAATCTATGAAATGCATTTTATTTATTAATTTTACTCTAATTTCTGTCAATTGAGACATATCATTTTGATTTTAGTTTGCTCTATTCCCATTTTGTCTACGTAAGAATCGAATCTTCATTTTGCAAAAGATGTTCTGTTAATTACCTTCTCAGTATATGTTAAATGGCAATTATACTTTTTAATAATATTAATTACTTGGGAAATCTTCCTTTTTTAATAAAAACTGTACCGGACGGACGGCTAGATTTTTGGAACACTCTCTTTGTTTGTCCAATAACCCTGGTACCTCTCTCTTTGGAAATTCCAAACAAAGAAATCTCTCTCTCTCTCTCTCTCTCTGGGAGACACTGCACTCTCAGTTGAACCCTGAACAGAAAAACCTCCAAGGTAAATAGATCCACACACACATATTTTTTTTTTTTTTTTTTTTTTTTTTTTTTTTTTTTAGCTTTTGATAAGATTCTCTGATTGTAAGAAAAGAATAGCTTTTTTCCAACACCAATTTCCCTAATAACCCCTTTCAATCGAATCATTTTAATTTTGGGGAATTTTTAGTTTTTTTTTCCTTCTTCTTTTTGATTGTTTTTGGATCACTATTGAATTTACAGGCTAATTCAAAACAGACATGGGAGATGATGCTGAAATTGAAATTCACCAAGATGTTGATTCTAAGCAAATAGCTAGTGACCCAGTTTGTGTTTTATCAAGGCAATCTAAGAACAGGTCAGAATCGGAAGAAAGATTCCGATCGGCCACAAAACTGTGTGGACTCATACTCTTCTGTCTACTGTTTATATTGATTGAGATTATTGGAGGAGTGAATGCAAATAGTTTAGCAGTTCTGGCTGATGCAGCACACTTAGTTACTGATGTCGTCGGATTCGGTGTTTCGCTTTTTACAGTCTGGGCAGCCGGCTGGGAACCCACAAAAACACATTCATTTGGGTTCTTCAGATTTGAAGTCTTAGGAGCATTGTTTTCCTTACAGCTCATTTGGTTGATTTCAGGGATTTTGATTTACGAAGCAATTCACAGAATTCTGAGTGCAACTGGAACGGTGAATGGCAAACTCATGTTTTTCACTGCAGTTTTTGGGTTTGTTATTAACTTGATCATGTTGAAATGGTTAGGCCATGACCACATTCATCATCACTCCGGTGGCTGCGAAAATCACCACCACCATAATCACGGAGACGCAGATTCAGACCGTAAAGTGAAAGAGGAGAAAATGAGTCTCATGTCAAGTTCGGCAGGCGAGCATAGCTGCAGCGACATTGAACACAACCACACAGTTCAGCGCGAACCGGTTCAGAGTTGGATCAATTGTGCTCTTAATGAATTGAGACAAAAACATTTAAACATGAATCTTCAAGGTGCTTACTTGCACATACTAGGTGATCTTATCCAGTCCATTGGTGTCATGATTGGCGGAGCTGTTATCTGGGCAAAACCGAATTGGTTGATTGTTGATCTTCTCTGCACGCTTGGGTTTGCTGTCTTAGTTTTGTGCACTACTGTGCCCATGCTTAGAAACTTATTAGCCGTACTTACAGAGAGCGTACCGAGTAGTATTGACATTGCAGAAGTTGAAGCTGGTCTTGTAGGCATTAAAGGCGTCCATTCTGTATACGACCTGCATGTTTGGTCTATGGCAGTTGGCAAGGTTTTACTATCTTGTAATGTAGTAGCTGAACAAGGTGCTAACTCGAAAGAAATTCTTTCAAATATCAAAGAGTTTTGTGAACAGACATATGAGATTCATCATGTAACTGTACAGATTGACTATTATTAGTTCAATTGAAACGGAATGCCGACTTTTATTTCTCTCCTTCTAGTTTAGCAAGATACAGACACACAAAACATCGTTCCAGCATCATCAGGGAAACAGGGAGAAACTCAGTATAACCAGTATGAAGTATGAAACACGGAGAGGCTCGGTGTTGCCAGTAACAAGAAAGAATTACTTCAATGCTAAATCAGTCCCATTTTGGTTCTCAGCACTTTCTCTGCAGGAATCAAAAACAATGCTAAATGAATACGATTTTTTCTTGTAATCAAAATTGATTAGCCAAAATTCTCTTTAATCCTTCAGCACTTCTTATAATCCAAAACAAAATCCTGTAAAACAAGGTCAGTAACTTGACTGTTCTATATTTAGCATCCAAGAAAATGAAAAATACACCGGCGAAATACTATGTATTTTTGAACATTGAAGTCTTTTCCAGCCTCTATAATTTTCTTCAATATTTACATATGCACTGAAAAAGGTGTATGAATACTACTTCCGGAAGTGTAGGTCTAAAATACACACTCAAACTCAACTAAGCTGCCTCACAACTTTCTTGTATCGAGACCGCTTCTCTGACAGACTTGTATATTTTCTTTATCGTGTTTGTGCTAAATTTCTCATTCACTTTTTACCAGTTCCCTGGAAGAGCTTCTTGAGCTCCGGATCCTCTGCGAATCCCAGTGTTTTCATCTCATCGTATATTTCCCTAGCTTTCCTGATCCAACCAAATTTTGCCAGCCCTGCAACCACAACTTTATAATGTGCAGAATTAGGAATTATCTCTAACCTTCTCATTTCCATCCACATCTTCAACACGTTCGCTGATTGGTGAAACTTGAAAAACTTGTTAAAAATCAAGATGAATGTTTTCCCGTAAGGACCACAGCCAGTTTTCTTCATTTGCCTGAGCAGTTCCGATGTCCTTATTAAACTCTCCTCCACCTCAACAAGAGCATGGTAGGTTGCGGGAGTTGGGCTAAGCCCCTCCCTGATCATGCCAGCCAATACAATACGTGCTTTATCTGATTTCTTTGCTTCACAAAGAGGAATTATGAGGGAATTGTAGGTAGCGCAGTCTGCTTTAAGCCCCACCTCTTTGATTTTTTCTAAGAGATTGAGGGCATCCTTTAAGCAGTTTTCTCGAGTTAGTACATATACAAGTGAATTGTAGACGCTAATACCCGGGGACCACCCCCACTTCTTCATTTGATCGTACAATCTCAGCGAGTCAAATAAGTTACCAACTTTCGAGAAGCATGAAATCATGTGGGTGTATGAAACTGCATTTGGCGTGATACAGTAGTTAGACATTTCTCTCCATACTCTTTTGGCTTCGACCTCATCAAGAGAGATGTTAGACCAACCATTGAGAATAATGTTGAAACTTTCAATCTCCAAGGGGAAAAGTTTCTTGTTTGTGAGCATGAACTCTTCAGCCAATTCGACGTCTCCGTACGTACAAAGTGCACATAGTAGAGTGCGAAATGCCTCGGAGTCAGCAGTAACTCTGAATTTCTCCATAGCTTGGAATGTTTGAATGGCTCTATTAGGTTTACCTGCAGCTGCATAGCTAATAACCCACCCAATGATTAGAAACCTCATTTTGTACAAATAGATATGATATAAATGAAATGGAACCAATGAACACACTAACTAGAACATTAGGATTTGTCCCTAAAGGTAAAGCTTGATAGAGTATTATAAGTGTATAACCATAAAGGTAGGTTTCCAATACAAAATTAACAAGCTTCTGTTCAGTCTTCAACTAGAGGATGCAAAAACAAGCAAGAAGATACAGCAGTTCTTGCTAGTGTCGCTGGTCTAAATTTCTCAAATGAAAACCAACTTTTTCCACCTTCAGCTGGACAACCAGAAGTCGGCGAATTAAATGGTTGAATCTAAACAAGCAAGCAGTTGATAGATGTGAGATTCACCCTCAGTTGCACTGAACAATTATCAGACACCACTGGACGCCCAACATGGTTGAGCAACCATTTGGAACTTAAATGAAGACTACAGAGATGGAAAATCTACAAGAATCTCCGAGAAAGGAAAGTAAACGATCTGTTGAGCACGATGGTGAACTTTTGAAACCCATTTTCATCTTCAAAAAGAAATACATACTCAACGTCTTCCTCTTAAGAGTGCAAATACAAACAAACTGTCACTAGTACACGCATTTCACAATGGCATGAAAGCACTAAAATTATTACCAATTGTCCGTTCTTGCCTCAGTGTATGATAAACTAAGTTGCATTAGCATAAGACAGAACTACATTTTAGGAATACAGGGTTGTTGACAAGGGTTACAATCAAGACTGCATATTTCCATATCAGTTTTAATATGAATGAGAGAGCAACTTTGCAAATTTTATACGCAGTGTCTCCAATCCAATTCATATTTTTTAACATGTCTTAGCATTTACTTTGAGGCACATATTCACAAAATTATTTGAAACTCATATAAAAATGCTGAGAATATAGACTTTTACCTCTGGATCATAATAAGCAAAGCTTTTCGAGATGGATCCATATTACTAATTAGACTCCATGCTACACCAAATTGTCTCTGCTTACCCAATACCCATATCATCAAGATCCAAGCTTTAGTGCTGTTACTAAAACAACCCATTTTATGTCCCCAATTGAAAGCCAGAATACCTAATTCCCATTCATTTCTCAACTCCCAAATGACGGAACAAATCAAAGTTTCAGTGGGTTTTATGCTTGATTTATAAAGAAAATCCATAGCTTGTTCATCAGAATTGGTCTGCCTAAGAATTTTGATGAACAAATGTGTATATTTATCACTGGGGTTTTCGTATTTATCATCATCATCATCATTAATTTCTTGTTTTTCTTGGAATTGGAAATCTGTACGAGTTGGATAATGAAACAAGTTAGGGTGGAGAGGTGGTCTGATAGAAGAAGAAGAAGAAGAATAGGGTTTTAGAAAATGAGAAGCAGTAGCAGATGATGGGTGAGTTGAAGACAAGTAAGATTTATTGTTACTGGAAAAGTGTGAAGACGGAGAAAGGAAGGATGGGTGAAGAAGGAGATGACGAACAAGGAGAGGAGGAGGTTGAGATGTTTTGAGATGATTAGGAAGAAGAAGAAGCAAAAGATGGAAACGCTGGTATATCATACTCCAGCGTCTAGACAAAAGACTGTAAATTTGGAGTATGATAAAGTATTTGTACTAAACTAACAGCATCTTGAACCCCTAGCACTACGGTGCTAGCTATCCCTTCCCCTACCTCAAATGGGAAAATATATGGTTTGGCCCTTTCTGCCAGGCCCCACGCCTATTTTGGCCCTTTCTAAATCACCTTTCCATTTGGCCCATAATTATTAAAATATCTAAAAATCTTCTCTCTCTTATTTTTTCCTCTCACGTGAATGTTTTTTCTTTTGTTTATTTTCTCTACTAATTTCTCTCTCATTCTTACCTTAATATTTAAAAGTTTAAAAATTAAATATCTCTCAAAATATATGTCAAAAATTAATAAATTTTATATATTGGAAAGCCCTCGACGATAGCTTTCCAACGAGTACCATTGTCGCTATGTTTTGAGTTTTTAAATTTTTTTTTATATGACTTCATTTAAAATGAAGTTTGTTTGTATATGTTTTATATGACTTCATTTAACGAATGAAGTCTTGTTTTTATATGGACTTCATTCCGAAATGTTTCTGTTTGATATGTGTTTATATGGACTTCATTTTAACGAAGTTCGTTTTTTCATGTTTTTATATGGACTTCATTCCGTAAATGAAGTCTGTTTGTATGTGTTTTATATGGACTTCATTTACGGAATGAAGTTTTTTTTCATGTTTTATATGGACTTCATTCCAGGAATGAAGTCCATATAAAAACATATACAAACAGATTTTATTTGGAATGAAGTCCATATAAAAAAAAATTAAAAGATCTCGAAACATAGCGACAATGGTACTCGTTGGAAAGCTATCGTCGAACTTTTCCGAATATATAAAATTTATCATTTTTAGACATATGGTTCAAAAGATATTTAAGTTTTAAATTTTATTTATTTATTTTTATTAAGAGAGAAAAAAAACAAAAGACAATGACATCACCTGTGACCAAAACCATTATTTTCAGACCAAACAATAATATAAGGTGTTTTTGCCACTACACGATGACATTTACATCATCCATGACATCACCCTCAGGACCAAACAATAATTTTTAAGACCAAATGATAATTTATATTACCAACAGGACTAAAATGACAATTGACTAGGTCAATTGGACTAGAATCTCTCTAATATATTATTTCTAGGACCATATGGTATTTCCTACCCCTCAAATATAGGGAAGGGATGGCACATGGAAGGCAAGCTTGCTATGGTGCCCTCCCATCCCTTCCCTACACGAAACGGGTACTCAGTACGCATATGAATAGTGCCAAACGGGTACCGAGTACCCGTATAAGTCAACTCTTTGACTTGACCAAAAACGGGTATTCAGTACGCGTTTCATAGGTTTTAAGACACAAAACCCAGTCCAGTCGACCATTTCTTCTTCTTCTTCTCTAACTTTCATCCTCTCAAAATCCCTCTTACCCCCTTTCGATTTTCATATTGATTCATTGCGATTCGTCAGCTAAGATTAAAAGGGTTTGATGGTTAGTACAAGGTGAAACAAATCCCTTCTTCAATTTCGAATTTCATCCAAAAAATCATCTAAGGTGAGTGATTCTAATGTTAGGGTTTTAAAATTAATTTGATTTTAGTTTTGATGAAATTGTTGATATTAGGTTGGTGATATGTAGTATGCAATTCAATAACATTATTAAAACATATATTAAGTGAAAAATGCATGATTATTTGTTGTGTGTCTTGATTTATGTTGAATGAAATGTTTCATCTAAATGCATATCAATGTAGAACCTTGATGGACTTGTATTTATGTATGCTATACACAAATTGATACTGTGTTTTTTGTTTGCTATAAGGTGCACAATGAGTCTAACGCGTTCTTATGTGAGATTGAAACATGGAATCTATTTGGATACCTCTAGTGATAGTGATGAAGAAGAGAAAGTTTTGCTTATGTTTACACAACTATGTTTGGATGAACGATTGCGTATTATTAGACATCCTGTACCAAAGGAGGTACAGACACATAGTGTAATAACGCGTGATCGAGTGTGGCATGATGCCAAAATGATGAATGATTATTTTACGCCTGGAACCGGTTATACCTCTAGACAATTCAAACAACGTCTAGGCATGAGGGAAAACTTATTCGAGAAATTGTTAGGAAAATTGCTCGAAGTGGATCCGGAATGGCATCAACGTCCGGATGCAACAGGTACTATGGGGCATTCTCCGCATATGAAATTAGTTGCCGTGATGAAATGTTTATGCAAAAGTACGCCAGCTGATAGTGTTGATGATTACACTCGTATGGGTGCAACTACAATATACAAGTATCTAAAAAGATTTTGCCACACCATTTGCATGACTTTTGGAGCAAGATATTTGCGTGAACCCACTCCTGAAGATGTTCAGAGGTTGCTAGGTATGAATGCCGACCGAGGTTTTCCTGTAATACTTGGTAGTGTTGATTGTATGCAATGGCCATGGAAGAATTGTCCGGTAGCTTGGCAAAGAACTTACCGGGGTAAAGATAAAGAGAGTAGTTTGGTATTAGAGGAGGTGGATCATATGATTTGTGGTTTTGGCATGCCTTTTTTGGAATGCCTAGATCAAACAACGATTTGAATGTGTTGGCACACTCATCCCTTTTTGATAATATGATAAAGGGTGTAGCACCTCCATGCAATTATGTCATCAACGGTCACCAATACAATATGGGTTATTTCTTAGCCAATGGTATCTATCCAAAGTTGACTACAATTGTACAAGCTTTTTCTCAGACATTGGACATTCCCGACTATGTTAGGTTCAACAAGTATCAAATGGCTAAAAGAAAGGATGTAGAGCGTGCTTTTGGAGTGCTTCAGGTTGAATTCAGAATTGTCGGATATCCCTGTAAGTATTGGCAGCAATCTGACTTGAATCTAATTATGAAATGTTGTCTTATTTTACACAACATCATTATCGAGCATGAGCGTCGGGATACAGATTGGGGTAGGGCTGTTCCTGTTCCACTTCCAGAACCTAGCGTTAATGGTCGTGTATTTATGTCATCTCTGAAAAAACCTAGAACTGCACCTACAACTAAGAAATGATCTTGTCAAGCACATTGCTGCGCGTCATGGTAGAGGAGGCGCGGTAGGGGACTTGTCTAGTTTGGAGGGTTCAGACATGGAATACGTGGTACTTCCATCGTCAAAAGGAGATTATGATGATACAGACTTAGAAGAAGAAGTTGTCCCAGGCCAAAACGATGATGGAGCATTTGAGTATTATGGAGATTACAATAATCAAATCCCAGATGACTTTCAACATAGAGATGAACATGTTCATGCATACGGACATGTTGGAGACGAATATCAACATGATGGAGATGGCGATGAGGATTCTGGTGATGAGGAGGATTATGACGATGATGAGGAGGATTATGAGGATGACGATGAGAATGAGGAGGACGATGATGAGGATGACGATCACGATGATGCAGGTAGGTATGATGATGATGATGATGATGATGATGATGATGATGATGAGGCATATGATGTATTTCACTGCTGTGTTTGAAGTTTTCGAATGTTACACGCACTTGTAATAATAAATTTTAGATTATTTTTGGGATTAAATTATGTATGCAAATGATGAAGTTTAGATTTGGTGGCATATGGTTTTTCAATTACGATAATCCGCGAAATCATTTAAACAGTATATGGATATGTATACATATCCGTGAAATCTATTTGTACAGTATATGGATTAGTATACTTATCCGTAAAATCTTGTTCTACAGTGAGTGGATATGCATACGGGATATGTATAAAGGATTCACAATCTCTTTAACAATGAAGACATTAGTTCGACCAACTCTGTTATCCATCTTCACAAAAAAAAAAAAACTTATTTTTGTCCAAGTTATTATCCACAACACTTATATTTCTTAATTATGGTGGGTTATATTCCGGAGGAAGACGAATTGATAGTTAGTTTATGGGTTGAAGTTCATCTAGAGAATCAAGAAGAAGATGAACAACTAAATAACACAAACCTTTTGGAGCAGTTGCTGCAAAGGTTGACTAAACATAACGGGAATCCGAATGAACGCACGTTTAAGTATCTAAAAACAAGGTTAAACGTTATAACTTCAAACGTGAAAGTATATGTAACGACACAGAGATCATTATATTTATGGAGGGCTGCAGTTCCTTTGGAAATCGTAAGAAATTTATCGGTTACCTATCAAACAATCTTTTGAGTATGTGTACTGAATTGTTGAATAATTTAATTGTAAATTGATATTGTTTTCTTTTGTTGTAGGAGCAACAGGGTTTGGAAAGTTACAAAAAAAAAGATGGGGAAACCTTTTAGATTTTTTAACTGCTATGTCATTTTGAAAAACAGCTTCTCAGAGTATAACCCTTCCTCCTTTGAAGAATCATCATATGAATCATCAAATGAAGAGTAAAGAATTAAAATGAAGATAGGTTTTGTGGGTATATCTCTCTATAAACCCTCACGAGACATAACTCGTCCAATAGGGTCGCCTATTGGTTTAAATGCTGGTTGAACGTGCTTAATGTAATCGTTAATCTGAATATGAAAATAACTATTATTATTTATTGTAGACGCATATTTCTAAATGTTCATGACATTCAAAAACTCACACATACTAATTATAAAAAATCACATTACATCAATTGATATTCGATTCAACTAAAACAACACTTATTCAGCCCATGCCACCGTTCCACACTCAAGGCATCTCCAGTATCGATTTCCATATGTTTTTTTTCTTCAATTGAACGATGCATTTCCATAAAGAAATAACAACCCTCAGTTTCACACGGAATCCCCTTGGTGCATTCAAACTCCACCTTACCTTTTAGTTTCAAGTTGTTGCAGAGTTCTACAACTTTTTCTTGTTTGATTGCATCTTTCATTGCATCCTCCAAACATTGTGCTTCTCCCGGACATTTAGCATACTCACATTCCAAATACCTTATCTTCTCTGGAAATTTAAGACAACGCATTTAAAATTAAGTTAACAACAATACTAACTAGAAATTTAAGACAACACTTTTAATTTAAACATGTATTATAAATTAAAAAACTAAACTCAATGAAAGATAAAACAATTAGGGCTGGATTACATCTTCATCTTCTGAATCTTCAACGCTGATTATACCCTTCCCTTTCAAAATATCCTTTTGCTTGCGTTGATAATATTGTTTTTCGTTGGGGGATAAACGACTAAGGTCCATCAACATTATTGCATTGTCTTGATCAAAATGCATTTGTTGTCCATGCATTTGATTAATCTGTTGTTGAAGTGTTTGCAAATTGATTAATCATCGTAACTTTGTATCAGTCGAAGATGGTACTGAATTTCTTCCAAATGGAGAAACTCGTTGGAAATACAAGGAAAATGCACGTCCTATAGGAACAAAGAAAGCCAAAAAACTATCCAGACAGAAGAAGGATCGTGAGCGAGATATATATAGAGAAGATGATGAGGGAACATCTTCGGTTAAGATGGAAGAAGATAAGATCTATCAACAAAGTTCTAGTATTTTTGAGTATCTTAAGGAAACACGATCAAGGAAGGAAAAAATGAGAATGGAACAAGAATGCCAATTGGGGGTAAACAACTCACTGTTTTGTCTCACAGTCAGTTCATAATTATATCCAGGGCCCTTTGCTCTAAACAATTCATAACATGCATCATACTTGAATGGTTGGCCTCTTTGTTCCTGAAATTGAAGGCGACCATCTCTTGTCTGAAAAATTATATAAGAAACATTAGGTTTATTGCTATTATCACCAACTATATGGAAAAACTTAAAAATTTAATAAAACTTACCAAATCTTCGTGGTTCGCACCGCTTTTGGTTTGCCGATATAGAGCGTTAAGAATGTACACGAATTCTTTGACATATTTTTTAATATGTCTCATACTGCTTTTTAAAGTATCCCAAATCTCTTCCATATGGATTGCCATTGCGTTGTATGAAAATTTCATGAATACGTATCCAAAACAGAGCGGTTTTTTGCGCCGCACCCACAATTTCGTCCATACTCACATAAATAAAAGCAGTAGTAAGATCAACCTCTTCTTGTGTGTCAAAATTAAGTACCATTTTTAATGAAACTAAGATAAAAAAAAGGAGTGGTAGAATAAATCTAAATACCAAAGACATATAGTAAGATGAAGAGAAAGAAGAAATCAATTGTTGTAAGAAGGAGAAAATAAGAAATCAATTGATTTGGTGTGGTTTGACTAGATAATTAGAGTGGTATTTATAGAGAATTTTGAAAAAATAGCTGTTGGGATCCGACGGTGTACAACATAGAGCCGTTATTATTGATGGATGGTTAGGATCGGGTGTGAGAGAGGTGTTAACAAAAAAAGGTCAAACAAATATAATTTACGAAACGGGTACTCAATACCCGTGAAAAAAGCTACGCGTCTCGGAAAATCAGATCAACGGCTTTACGCGTACTGAGTACTCGTAAAGCGTAAAATAATACGGGTACTCAGTACCCGTGTGATTTCCCTTCCCTACACGAGTGATCAGATCTGATCATCCTTGTAGGGATGGAGGTTAATATCCCTACTCATGTAGGGATATGGGAGACCATAACATTTGGATTTTTGGGTTTTTGAGGGATATTGAGGGATAGGGAAGGGATGCCCCCTCCCATAGTGCTAGCTCTAAGGTCGATTAGGAATCCACGTGAGCCAGACTACCTCCTAAGTCATATGAGAGTGCTAATCTAGCATTTAGATTAGCAGTCCACGTCAGCCCAGCGCTGTTTGGTTCAAATCAAAAAATAAATCGCCCGACGCTGAACCATTCAACGAAAAGGTAGCTTTTTTAGAGTTGAACCATTCAACGCCTCAATCTCGCTGCTAGTTCAACTGCGAGCACATGCTAGGAGAGAGAACCGATATTAACAAATAGACCACACTTTTTTTTTTGAATCAGCAACACTTTTCTCGCTAATCTAGCAAGCCTCAATCTAGCCCATAGGACTTGGTATATACTATAACTTGGGAGTTTTTTTTTTTTTTTTTTTTTTTTTTTTTGGAAATAATAAATTATATTAACTAGCAAACGTAGTACAATAAGTTGACAATTTCATTTTATCACATACATTGGAGTAAATGCTACATTTTTGAATCTTTTGCTGCAAATGTGAAGACACATGTTGAAGATTTTTTTTATTCTTACTTCCTTTGCAATGTAGTCAGCAGCAGAGTTATGTTTTCTATTTATGTACTTCATTTGAGCTTGGGGTAATTCTTGCAGGATTGTCTTGACTTCTTGTAAAGTATTTTCCGTTGTTCAAGGGGCTTCTGTACTTACCTTGTTGATGTTGTCTGCCAAGGCTTTGCAGTCGGTAACTATGGATACACTTGACAAAATGTTCTCCTTAAGCCAAGTTGCTGCCTTAACCAAAGCTTTTGCTTCCGCATAAAAAGCTGAAGTAGCCCACTCCGAACCCACCGATATATGCATGAAAATCCCATGATCCACTGATAACAGTGAAGATGCATATCCCATAGAATAATCTTCTTTTCTAAAAGATGCATCAATAAATATTATCCAATCTGTGTTTATGTCGGACTATCTATTCCTGACTAAAGTTCATTTCTTTAGGGTAATTTCCTTTCGGACAATTTTAGTAGGAGTGGAGTTTGAATATCTATTAATCCGATCCATTAATTTTATTGGCTCGGGATTGATATTTTCGAAGACTACCGAGCATCTACGTTTCCAAATGAACCATAAGATTGTTGATATCTTTTCCGCAATCTGTGCCAAATTATGGTCGGATAACCAACCTCTAATCCAATCATTAATGGAGATTTAAATACTACTAGTATTAATTGCATCTAAAGATAAACCGAACCAAATTGCTCTAGCAAAAGGACAAAATCTGAAAAGATGTTGTTCAGTTTCCTGTTCCTGAGAATTGCACATATGACAATGTGGGTCTATATCTGAATTATGAGCACCAAGCCTGGAAGAGATGGGGAGCGCTTTTTGCGACAATTTCCACATAAATAATCTTATTCTTGGGATAGCTTGTATTTTCCAAATTTTTTTCCCAAGGAAAGTCCGTTAAGTTATCATTTTCTTGATGTTGGTGGACTAAAAAGTTGTAGATATTCTTTGCAGTGAAATTTCCTGAATGATGATGCTTCCATGTGATTTTGTCTTGATCTTGTCTCTTCGGTGTTATTGCTTGAATTTTTGCTATGACGTCTAGGTAAAAGTATTTTTCCAGTTTTTCTTGATCCCAAGTATTGTCTTCCTTTATCAACTCTTGGACCAATTTTGGTGTCGTCTCTTGTATATTGTTTGGTTGGGTAATTATATTAGCATTAGGTATCCATTAGTCCTCCCATGTTTTTGCCGAAGCTCCGTTTTTTACTTTCCAAACAAAATTACCCTTGATTAGGATTAAATCTTTTTGTATACTTGTCCAGACCCAGCATAGATTTTATAGGGTGGGAGTTTGGAAAGTATTTAGCTTCTAGGAGTTGGACCCAAAGTTGATCATGGTCTGTGATTAGCCTACTAGCCATATTTGTGAGGAGAGATATATTGAAATGGTGTGGGTTCTTAATTCCTAGCATGCCTTGAGAAATAGGCTTGCACATATTGGTCCAAGCTCTAATGTAACCTCCTATTCTCTTGGCCATATCCTAATTCCACTTGAAATCTCTTTGGATTCTATCCATTTGATCGAGAGTGTCTTTAGGTAATGCAAGGATTTGCATTTGGTATGTGGCTTGAAGCACAAATTTTGTTAATACTGTTCTACCAGCCTGAGAAAGGAGTTTAGATTTTCAGCCTTGAAGGGTAGCATAGTACTTTGAAGGAGAGGTTCGAAGTTCTCTTTCGTGCTCTTGTCGAAGAAAAGAGGGGTGCCAAGGTATCTATCCTTTTTCGTCATTAACGGAACCTTAATAATTTTTGCTATGATTTTTTCGTGTTTTGGATGAATTCTTGGGCTGAAATAGATCCCAGATTTTTGAAGATTAACCATCTTCCCAGTAATCCGCCGAATTTTAGTAAAAATCTAGCAGATTTTTTGCTTTTCCTAAATCTGCTTTCGTGAATAGAAAGCAGTCGTCGCCAAAGAAAAGGTGAGAAATATTCGGGGCATTTTTATTTATTTTAAACCCCGATAATTTTTTATCCGCAACCGCTTTTTCTAGGAGCCTTGATAGGATTTCCATGCAGATTAGGAATAGGTATGGGGATAACGGATCACCTTGTATTAATCCCCTCGAAGTAGAAAAAACCGTCCCTGGAGAACCGTTCAGAAGGATGGAAAAGAAGGTGGTCTAAATACATTGCATGATAAGATCTACCCAAGAATCGTTAAAACCAAAAGCAATTAGTGCCGACTCAATAAATTTCCACTCCACCCTATCGAAAGCCTTTGACAGATCTAATTTTAGTGCAAGATGACCCTTTTTAGCTTTAGAAAATTTCATAGAGTGGATCAATTCGTGGGCTATATATGATGATGTTTTCAGTGATTTGTCTCCCCGGGAGGAAAATAGAAGATTGATCGGGGAAATTAACTTATTTAGGATGGGATTTAACCTGTTTGCTAGGATCTTAGATATGATCTTATATATTGTATTACTTAAGATGATGGGCCTGAATTCAGCTGGAGTTTGGGGGTAGATATTTTTGGGATTAGGGTTATATAGGAGTGGTTAAACTCTGGGTTAAGAATCCCAGTTGATAAGAAATCTTGAAAAGCTAAAATGATGCCTGGGCCCATAATCTCCCAATTAGATTTGAAAAAGCCTGGTTGAAACCCATCCGGACCAGGCCCCCCCGCCTGATTCATGTTATAAATGGTATTCCAAATTTCTTCTCTGGATGGGATTTCAATAAGAGAAAGGTTCTCAGCTTCTGAGATGCAAGGATTTATAATATCAGAAAGATCTCGCTCGAATATTTTATCTTGAGAAGTGCCTATCTGAGAGAAATGATTAACTAGGAGAGTATTTATTTGATCTCTTTCTGAAATCCAGAGCCCAGAAGGTTCTCTAAGGAATTAATATCATTGATCCTTTTCCTATTGGAAGCCGAGGCATGCAAGTATTCTGTATTCTGGTCATATTCTTTAAAGAACTTATCCCCGGATATCTGATTGTAGTGATCATTTCTGATTGTGTACCACTTTCCAAGCTCAGCCTGGAGATTTTTTAATTTTTCTATATTTGTAGAGATATTTTAAGCTTTATGAATACCCTCTATTTTATTATTTAGCGATTTAATGTTTTTGTGGATATTTTCAAAAACATCTGAATTCCAATGAGCTAAATCCGAGGATAAGAGATTAAGATTTCGAGGAAAGATCTCTATCAGAGGAATTATTGGAGTGAAGTTTCCAAGAGGCAGCGACTACCGAGGATAAAGTTGGATGTGTTAACCAAGATCTATGCATCTGAAAGGTTTTTGTAATCTTAGTTTTTCAGGGTTGGAGTCAAGAAGAATAGGTGTATGATCCGACTCTACTCTGGATAGATGAGTTACCTTTATGTACGAAAAGATTTGAGTCCATAAGTAGGATATTAAAGCCATGTCGATTCTTTCGCATATTGGCTTTGCCCTTTCTATTGTTAGACCATGTTAATGGAGCACCACCATACACAACATCTTGTAGTCCCAAAGAGTCGATCGTCTGAACAATGAAGGATTTACTACTCGAACTTGTTTTATTTCCACTTGTTTTTCTTTTGGATCTAAAATGACATTTAGATCCCAAATTAGAAGCCATGGCTTGTTGACTTGCTGCGCTATATCTAAGATATGGGACCATTGCTCAATTTTTTCGTCGGCTTTAACAGCACCGTAAACACACGTTATTAAGATGTCCTTTATCCTACTTTCGAGTCAAAATGATACACATTAAACCTTGAGGAGATTAATTTCATCTCAGTATTATTATGCCATGCTATAGCTAACCCTTTAGATATTCCCACCGAAGGTACAATAAACCAGTCGTGAAACTGAAAATTTTTAAAAAATAAATCCATCCGAGACAAAGCAGCTTTTGTCTCGGCCAAGAAAATGATGTCGGGTTTATAATGCTGGCAAAAATAACTAAAATGGTCCTCTATTAAAGGAGGCCCAATACCCTAGACGTTCCAAGATAATAGCTTAATAGCAAAGATAGTTGAGAAAACTATAGCCTAACTAAAAGATATGCTACAAAAACTTAAAAAGAATAAATAGAATGAGGGAGCAATATGCAAATTGCGAATCAAATCAATTACTAAAACTTAAAAATATAAGAGGAAGATTGGAGGGTTCTCAGCAAGAAAGAGACTAGGAATAATGAGAAGAAAAAAGACAGGGAGAGATATTAATCCATTTGGGTTACTAATTGAATAAGCTAGGATAATCTTAACAGGGCCAAAACAAAGGTAAGGAAATGACCGAAGAAATCAAGCATGCGGAGAGAACCACTAAAGGTGCTAATGAATAAACTTTAAGTAGAATATAATACTACTAGGAAAAACTGGAAAAGGAACAAAAATACGAAATATTACGTGAAGCTGGAACAAGATGCTAGGAAATTACAGTACCCAAAAAAGATAATAATAAGATGCAAAAATGCAATAAGATAATAAGGCCTATGGGCCCTGACAACACAAAATACACCATGTTTTCAAAAATTGTTGCTGCATTATAAGGATCAAAATCATATGCTTCAAAATTGTTGATAATCCACAAATCCATTTAGGATACTGTTTGTACCATATAGTTTGGTATATGGGCCCAAGTTCACCAGCCCAATAATTCTATCCAAGATAAGCATTGGGCTCTTGGGTAAAAAATATGGAAGGATAATTATAGCCTTGTCAACAATTATCCTTCTACACTAGAATACTAGGTATAACCTGGAGGTTACTGATCCTCAGAAAAAGGAGGAATCAGTTATTAAGAAGAGCGTGTATAACCTGGATGTTATTGATCCCCGGAAAAAGGAGCAATCAGTTAAAGACCAGGTATGCATTCAAACCCTGGAAGTTACTGATCCCCAGAAAAAGGAGGAATCAGTTAAATACCAGGTATACATTCAAACCCTGGAAGTTATACACCCTAGAAAAAAAAGGGGGAAACAGAAGAAGACTAGGTATAACCTGGAGGTTGTAGATCCTAAAAAAAGAAAGAAATTGGTTTTGACCAGGATGAACCTGGAAACAATTTGGTCTAGATACATAGTCAAAATGTATCTAGATGTAACTGACTCGGATGCAATTCCTCCATAAACTATAAATAGAGGTGGAATTCCAACTGGGAAGGTACACATTTCTAATCCTTCTCTCTCCATAAAACCTGTTTAGAGCTCGTACTCATTGAGGCATCAGAGTGTTTTTTGGGTACCCCCCACTTTCATCTACCAACAATTATTGAAGATAAGGAGTTGATTCAACAAGTAGCTGAATTTCTTCATCTACCAAGAGTGTATCACGAAGAATACCTTTGAGTCATCTAACGACTTAAATTTCATCTTCATATACGAATCTCGAGAATTATTGTAGAAACATTTTTGCTACAACATCTTTTGGCGCCCACCGTGGGGCAAAGAAGGAATCATCATAAAAAAATCAAGATCCAGAGCTACATCACGGCGTGCAAGTCTGAGAGATGAAACATTTATGCATATGCAAGAGTACGAAGAACTCCTAACAATGTTGATCACCCACCCGAGAAGAAGTTGAAACATCACCAACAACGACGATATCGGACGTCATATTCAAAAACTTATACCCACGGGATAAGTAATAGAAATCGCGGGGTATGTATTGCAACCCCTCTTTTGAGTGAAGGTGCTAATCGAACGAAATAGATTTAGATCAAAGATCAAAAAGCATGTTAAAAACGCGTCCAAACTCCCTTGACAATAGAGGCTTTCATTTAGCCTCGCGTATTGTGAAAGTAGAGAGGACCAGAGTAATACCCAGAGATCTGGGTGTGATCGAAATATTGCAAAAGTTAGAGAAGGAAAATAGTCAAACAGAGTATTGGAGTCCTTAGTGGATAAGAGACTGCAAATTACTCTGAAAGTATCGTTCCACGTCGGCATGCACGACTTTCACATGAGGGTTGGAGGGCACAACATGTGCGGAGCGGTCACGATAGGAGACACAAATCGTATGAAAGGAAAGACATTGAAGCAGATAATATCGCAAGGGAAGATCGACGACCGAATGACCGCTACGAAAGCTATCGCATCGTCGAGGAATCAGAATGACAATTAAGACCTACCCAACGAAAAAACAACAAGTAAGAGCGGGAGGAATACCTCGGTGAGGAGAAGCGAAATGAGTATCTCGACGAACGAAAGCGAAAGGAGTATTAAGTCGAAAAACAATGCTTAAACAAGCATAGACTAGAGAAAGCAAAAGCAACACAAAACAAAAATTGTTGTTTCTCCATGTCGTCTGCAAAAAGGAGCCAATCACCTCGGATGGCTTACATGAGAATAATATTCGATGTATTCCGCCACGGATGCAATCTTGTTGTTACGCATAAAAAAAAGAAAAAAAAAGAAAAAAAAAGAAGAAGATACACATGCATTACACACTTGTGAGGATGGCGATTGTCAACAATGACACGCATAATGACATGAACATCAAGCATCGGCGTCAGTTGCAATACAATTAACATATTCATGCTCTCTTAACCTAGCATCGCAAATATCCATCGCTCAAGTTTTATACTCATAAGAAATCAGCGAAAAACATCACCAACATATCACTAGGCCAATTTTCGCGTTACTTGGTCGCCCTGTAACCGAGCTTTCCTAGACGCGCCCTTGGTCAATCAATCTAACTTAAGACTTCCCCAACAACGCAACTCATGGACCCAGCGTTCCTCGTTGATCCAACTAGTGATCCAGCTCGCAATCCAACCAATGAGATGTAGGATCAGAATATCGCAATACCAACGCCTTTGCGAAATCCATAAACGACTCATTGCGAAGGCGTCGCAAACGAATAATATAAATGACACAATGGATGACGACAGCCAGAACACGAGAAAGATGTGAAGACCTAGCGAGGTTTAGGAGTGTTGCGAGATTGTATATTTGTACACTTGCGATATTTTGCAAATCATTCCCGAAAATAAAGGATAACATAGCTATCATCCATTATGTAATACCCTATATAAAGAGCCGAACAGGCCTATTGAGAGAGAGATCTTTTTTCGAGTGTTGGGCAAGTCATTAAGAGAGAGAAAGTTTAGAGTGATTGTAATTCTTTAGCTCATTTCCTTTTCATCTTGTAAACATTCAAGAATTTAATCAATAAAAACTATAATTGTTCATCTTAAAATGGTTTGATTGTATAGATTCTTGTGAGGGGTGTAGTGTAAGATTTCCTGCAACTACATTTTGGCGCTAGAAACAGGGAGAGAGTGAAGATTGACATCGTGATTTGAAAGAATTTGGAGTAATAGGGAAGGAATTTCATATAATTTTCAACAATTTACTGAAATTAAGAGATGGCTAGAAGGAGACATGCATCAAAACAACCAACAACTGTTAGAAAGAGTAGGAGACTTGCTGGAGAAGGGAGAAATGAAATGGGGGAATCCTCAAGAATGAACACAAGGAATAATGAAGAAAATCAAATTCAACCGCCAATTCAACCAATACCGAATAGAACTGTGGATTATGATAGAGTGAGCGTGCATACTTGGAGATCAGACTCTGTAGATGAAAGGGGAGAAGAACAACAGTTGGTAAACAATGGATGAGGGGAGAGAGACCAAGAAGTAATTAGAGAAATAATTCATGGAAATGAAGAGATCGCAGCATTAGAGACATTAAGACAAACAATACATGAAGAAAGGCGATTAGAAACGGAAGAACGTGCAAATTTGACAAGGCAAAATCACGAGTTGAGGATGGAAAACATGAGATTACAAAATAGAAGGTCGAGAAGCACTACAAGGTCAAGCTCAAGATCAGTTAGAGAGGAAATAAGGAGAACTTTACCTGTAAAAAATGCTAATGAAGAGAATCGAGAGGAAGTGCAAAATCCAGGTGAAGAACGTTGCGAAAGAAGAGAATAATGGAAGATCGTTATATCCCGCGTCCTGAGACTCTTCAAAATGGGCAAAATAATAGAAATCAAGGAAATAGGCAATGTCAGGGGCGGAATAATCCAGGTGACGAAGAATATCTGGAAGAAGGAAGAAGAATATTGCATGGGAGAGAAGCACAGAGGAAGCAAAAAGAAATTGAAGATGAAATTGAAAGACACTATACCGAGCAAGCACGTCTAGCTAAGTAGAGGGAAAGATTGAGAATGTAAATGGAAGAACAGAGCTACAAGAGGCAATTCGCTGAATAATCATGATAATCGAGAAAGAAGGCGAGAACAAAATTGCAACAATGGTAACATCAATGAAGAATATGAAAGAGTACAAAGGAGGGCCGAAAGGCAGCAAAGAAGAGAAAATGATAGATATAACGGTGTGCGAATTCATGAAAGAAATGAAGGGGAAGATCGCAGAGAAAGACGAGAAGAGAATGATGAACAAGAAATTCAAAACAGATATGAACGCAGAAGAAGAGAGGCGGAGCTAAAAAAGACCAATGGATCCAAATTCTGGTATAAATGAACAATCTTGAGAGAGCTAGCGTAAATGAGAGGGATGTTAAATAATAAAAAAGGAGGAGGTAAGAGACAATTGGATGAAGCCATAGAAGAAGCTGCGAAAACTCCATTCACACAAGAAGTGCAACTAGGAGGAATACCCCCAAAGTGCAATTTACCTTCGTTAACCAGCATTTTCGATGGAACAACTTGTGCGGTACAACACATCAAAGGTTATGTGAGATGTATGCTACAATGGGAGAACCATGATGCTACATTGTGCAAGTATTTTGCATCAAGTTTGACAGGAGAAGCCCTGAAATGGTTTGAAGGTTTACCAAGGATTACCATAACATCTTTCAACCATTTGTAGGCTATATTTTTAGGGGCATACATAAGTAATAACTCTTCGCGACCTGGTATTGAAGATGTATTTGGGTTAAAACAAAGGGTTGGCGAAAGTTTGAAACATCTAACCGTGAGATGGAAGACAATGTGTAGTGATATGGCTGGTCATGTGGATGAGAGATATCTCATTCTATCATTCATTAACTCTATGTTCGCAACCAATCTGTTATACATTCAAGTTTTTAGAATCAAGAATACGATCACATTGACTGAGTTGCGAGAACTTCAGGAGGAGTACATTGCTCTAGAGGAAAATCAAAATGAGATGGAATCATACCCAGTTGTGAACACAAGTTCACAAGCTGCGAATGCAAGCTTGTTACCTAAATTGATAAATACAGTAGCGAGCACCTCGCAGGGGCAACAAGAAAGGATAACGGGTGATGGTCATCAAAAGTTAGTAGCCATGGGGAGTCGTGATCAGGAAGAATTTGAGAGAGAGAGAAATTTCTATAACCGTGGCGGAAATAACAAAATTCAAAGACTTGATCAGCCACAAGAAACCTATGGAAGTCAGAGGCAGAATTATCATAGAGGACAGCGAAATCATAAGGTAGTATGGGAAGAAATCAAGATGCCACCACTGAATGCTAGTGTGGATAAAATATGGGAAGCTATAATCTTGATGGAAAACATACCCGCGCCATGGAACATGGGAAGTGAACCGCCTCCGGGCGACAGAAGTCATGAATTTTGTTCTTATCACCATTTTCATGGACACTCAACAAATGATTGCAGAAATATAAAAAGAATCATCCTCAGAATGATAGACCAAGGGAAACTAAATCATTTTCTAAAAATTCAACCTCAGTCTCAACCATTACCACCACCGCCAGAAATTCACAGAGTAAACACAACAAAAGGAGGAGAAACATTTGTAATAAAAGTTGGAGCGAAATCCAAGAATCTGTTTTGCAACTCTATTGTACATTCGTACAGGACAATTGAAGACTTTCATGATAGCTTTCTCAGCAGGGTTTTCGCAAGAGATGCTGATGATAGAGAAATAATGAACATTGCGAAGATATCGCAACTAAAGGAATGACAAAAGCATATTATTTTTTTTACCGCAAAAGAGGTACCTGAGGATGGAGAGATGCATGACAACCCATTAATGGTAAGGCTGGAGGTTAACCCAAAACCTAATGATGATGAAGATGATGAGGCTGAAAGTTCATGGGCAATCAATAGAATCTTAATTGATACTGGAAGTTCTGTAAATATCCTTTTTTACCATACTTACAAGACTATGAAAGGGAAAGACGAAGATCTGATACCTTCAACTTACAAAATCTATGATTTCAACGGTACTGCCAATAAGCCTAAAGGAGAAGCTCATATGCGAATACCACTGAAAGGATTATCGACTAAAATTTTGTTCTGCATAGTCGATGTGGAATCCCCTTATAACGCATTGATTGGGCGACCTTGGTTACATGAGATTTTGGGTGTAGCATCGACTTTTCACCAGTGCATCAAATTTCCTCATCCCAGTGGTGTTGGAGTCATAAAAGGAGATTGGATTGAGGGACAGAAGTGCTATGAAGTTGATGTGGAATCTTGCGAAGAAAGAGCTGCACAAAAGAAGAACTGGAAGCAAAACATCAAAGAAGAACAAAGAAGGGAAAGATTGATGGTAGACGCAATAGAAATGAGAGAAGAAAATACGTTGCGAAACCAATGCTTGAAGAAAGTAGGAAATGGCGATGATTTCGCAAAAGGGAAGACAATACTAGGAAATTTGAATAATGCAAAAGCAGAGAGCAACAGAAGTAAGAGGCGTAAGGAGTGAGTGATTGATTTTAAGCGTGCGAAAGATGTAAAAAAAAAAAAAAAATTCTTTTGAAATTTTGAGTGACAAAGACATGCCGAAGATGCAAAGACTATGATAATCGAAGAAAGAATACGCGAAACGTTCGCAAATATGATGACAAGAGACAATCTAAAATCAATGACAAAGAAAGGGGCGAACCTGCTATGGCGTACACCCTAGTTCGCGAATCAAAATTTCGTAAGAGGAAAATGTAAGACCTAAAGTACGTTATAAAAGGGGGTACCTGCTAACATGGATTAGGGGAAAGGTTACACCGCCCCTGGAACCTGAGTCATGGAGATTTGGGGTCAATAAAGTCCATCCAGGAGAGGTACCTTGGATTTTCAACCAAAGCTTAGGTTGGACGACCGAGGGTCTCTTCTAAGGAGTCATCATATGATCAAGGCGCCGAGGTACACGGTTGAGCCAAGAGCGCTTGGGGAATTTGAAGTGTCTCGGCCATTCTTGGCAAGTCTTGGCGTATGCCGCACTCGGCCCAAGAAAACTCCTTTAGGGTGCGCCTCGTAACCATAAGCCCTATAGGTAAAAGGGATAAGAGGCTGCGAAAACAATCGGTTGTTGTTAAGACCGGATGGGAGGATCTAGTCTTGTATGGCCGATGTACGCCTCCTTGAAGGGGCAACCAGGGAGATGATAAGGGCGGCACCCTCCATTAGGGAGCTGATAAGTGTCATAAGACGCAAATGTCATGAGGCTTTATTTTCGCAAGAAAATTTAGGCTTGTCATATTTGTGCGACAATCCTGAAAAGGCAATAATACAAAAAAATAAAGATAAAACGAGATCAATGGGTCAGTACATGAAAATGTAAGGACGTCATACGATTTCTTCGCAAGACGGCAATGTCATGGGACTTTATTTTCGCAAGAATTTTTAGGAATGTCATATTGTCGCAACAAAATTATCCTGCAGAGGCAACAATACTAAAGAAATGATAAGGCAAGATCAATGGGTCATTACATGGAAGTGTAAAGACGTCCTGCGATTTTGTCGCAATGACAAGAGGTGGCACAATAAGACCTTCAACTAGGAAGGCAAAATAAGACCACACGAGAAAAAGAAAAAATGAGATCTTGGAAACAACCAAGAAACACTTGTTTGCGAGAATTCAGCAGCAATAGTTGCGAAACTGAGGCATGTTACTATATAAAAGTTATCTGCTTAATCTTTCATTTGAAAACAAATAACAGAGGCAAGTATGGGAATGAATAGATTAAAAAAGCATGTTATTTATTTTCATATGATAGATTTACGCACTCATAATATTGATTAACTGTATTCCAAAAAAGAATTGCTCTTTTAACATGTGTAGAAAGGAACAACAAAAGTAGAACTTGTGTTTGAAGATCCAAGAAACTTGCAGTAAAAGATTACAAAAATGGAAGATTAAAAGGATAAATGTACAAATATTACAAAAAGAGAAAAAAGAAAATGGAGCTATTTCTTGATTGATTCTTCTTCTTCATCAGATCCTTCTACTTCGTCATCTTCATCAGATTCTTCTTCTTCGCTAGCATCGCTGTCAGAGATATCCAAAGAAGGCATATTTTCAGGGATTTCGTCAAGGAGACAAGGATATGAAGAATGAGGAATGCTGTTGTCATCGCAGACTGTCTCAATAGTCTGATTGCGGAAGAGAACATCATCATTTTTGAAATTCGCTACAGTAATTTGTAGCTGCTTCTTTAACTTGGAATATTTATCATTACGAAGAGATAAGTCCTTCGCGAGTTGTTCTTTCTCAGATTCAAGTTCTTCAATCCTCCTGCGAAATATCTTTTCGGCTTCTGCAAACATGTGATGATGAATCAGTAACTTAATAACAATTTCATGAAAAACAAACAGTTAAATAAAGAAGAATGATCAACAACCTTCTCTTTCAGAAAGCATATCCCTAATCAAGGCCGTATGCTCAACTTGAAGGCTAACATTAACACCTAAGTTATTTCTGGCGTCATCTAAAACTTTCGCAGCCCAAGCGAATTCATCGTCATTGTTTATGAGAAAAAGGGAACGAATTTGATTCTCTCTTTCGATAAGTATAACATTTTGGCGAATGGACTTATCCCGTTCAACTTGAACTTCAAGAAGAGTTTTTTGGAATTTCGCTAATGCCTGAGCACCTTGATTAGCGATGCGATCTTTTTCATCTATAAGATTACTAATTTTCTTCCTTAAAATATTAATTTTCTCTTGGGAACTAAGATATAGACGTTTAAGTTGGTTGGCTAAACCTAAGCTAGATCTATGATCAAGTTCTAAGAGGCGAAATTTGGATTGAATTTCGTTTAGAGGAAGAGATCTAATTTTGTTATTTGAAAAACTATTTAAAGAATCGTTGAGGTGAGCGAGAAGAGCATCATTATCCATAGGTTCAGGAAATGAATGAAGAAGAATGGCTTCACCAGAAAGGTTATAAACGTCTGCGAAAATGATAAGTCATGTAAGGAAAAATAATTAGAGAACAAAACAAAGGAAAATGGAAGAGTCTCATACCATACAGTTGCTAATTGGCAATTTGAAGGCTAGATATCTTATCCTTCTGAGTAGAAGAATCAACTTCCAGTTGTTTGGTCTTTTCGCGAAGAATAGCAGTTTCACTTTCAAATCCTTCACTTCTCTTGCGAAGAGCAAGGACCTCAGTTTCCAATTCTTCATTCTTCTTGCGAAGTTGAAGATTCTTCTTTGCGAGAATATCGCGTCTCTTCTCAAGATCTGAGGCAACAACGAAGGAAGCTCTCCCGGACTGTGAAGAAAAAATGAAGAAATTAACAAGGGATAACCTAAGATCAAAATTATGAAGAAATAAGGGAATAAAAACATACCAAGACGCCGAGAGAGTTTAGAAAACTGGGAGTCACAGATCTGGAAACTCCATGAAGAGAATCATCCTGTTCCAATAAAGGAGCATCACAGATACTCGCAAGGGCTTTGCATGTATTAGAAAGACGTTCATCTCCCATCCCCTGCATGGAATCAGAGAAGATGCTGGATAGTTGTGCCAAGGAAGAGTCAGTTGGAAGATCCTCTCTTGCGATAGAAGTATCAACATTATCATTGTCTTCATTGTCGAACTTTCGCTAGATTGAGGATCTGAAGGAGAGGGAGAATGAATCTTTCGTTTCTTTGAAGGTGGGGCAGCAGATTTCTTCTTGCGAAGAGGAACTTTACCCTTGCCTTTGGCTTTCGCAGCTTCAGAAATTTCCTCTTCTCCAGCAACTTCAACGCCAACCTTCGCACACGAATGAAGATAAGAAACAGAGGCAACAATATTGTTAAAAATAGCAAAAGAAAGTATTTCTTACTTCATCCGTGATTGAATGGAGTATCGCCAGAGTACTCGCCTTAGGATTTCTTTTGTAACTTTTTCTCAACTTGATAATCTGAAAATTTCGCAAGATTAGTAGATATAAAAATAAGAGAAGATTACAAGTTGAGTGAAATTTAGGAAGCATACCTCTTTTGCCTTCTCGGGCCAATTAAACACCCAAGGCTGATAGTTGGCGAGATTCGCAGGGAGTACATTTGAACCTGAAATATAAGTTCCATTCAAAAATAGCGGAAAGACGCACCATTTGTCGTCTTTGGAATGACGAGGAATATTATTCTTGCCAGAATGCCAATTGATATCTTGCATAAGTATTTTGTCGTTGGGAATATTTTCTCTTCTTTTCAAACGTGCACCACAACGAGTTCTGTCGTTCTTCATGTTTATTACTTCATAATTTTGAAAGAAACTCTCTACTGAATATTTTTCAGCGAATATCTCTAAGTCTGCAAATTTAGGATCTCTGACTTTATTGGGATAAAGAGATCCCTTACCAGCACCGCGGTTGGCGAACTCAAGCATTGACCGGATACAATCTCCGCTTAGTTGATAGATAGCTCGCGAGAATTTCTCATGAGCAAGGATTTCATAAAACAAGGGAAGTTCAGGATTGTAGAGAGGAATGGGAAGGCCAGCGAGAATCTGACCTAACGAAACAAACAATTTGGCAGAAAGAATGGATTTAGATTCTTGATTGGGAATAGTGGATAACGTGAAACCCTTCTCTTGTAAATCCTTTTGAACCTCTCCCAAAAGAACTTCATATCTACGACCAACTTGAGGCATCTTTTAGAGTATGGGAATGAAGAGAAGATGAAAAAGAAGAAAATTTACAGTAGCAGGAGCGGAAGTTACGGAGAGATGAAGAAGAGAAATTGCAGAGAAGATAAGAAAGAGAGTAAAAAAGAAGAAGAGAGGAGTAAGAAAAATATATATAGAGAGAAGAATTCTCAAAAAGGCAAACACATTTAATGCGAAGAGTAGAATGAACGGTTGAGAAAGGACGGTTGAAAAAGACGTGTCAAGAAATGAATGGAAGAAGGGACACATGCAATAAATTTTGTAAAAGTACGGAGTCATGTCAAAACAGATAAGGATGAACAGTTGCGGCATTTTGAGTAGATTAGTTCTCATGACGTTCTCTCCTTCGCAGAGAAGACATGAGAAGAGGCAAGATGTAGGATCAGAATATCACAACACCAACGCCTTTGCGAAATCCATAAACGACTCATTGCGAAGGCGTCGCAAACGAATAATATAAATGACACAATGGATGACGACAGCCAGAACACGAGAAAGATGTGAAGACCTGGCGAGGTTTAGGAGTGTTGTGAGATTGTATATTTGTACACTTGCGATATTTCGCAAATCATTCCCGAAAATAAAGGACATCATAGCTGTCATCCATTATGTAATACCCTATATAAAGAGCCGAACATGCCTATTGAGAGAGAGATCTTTTTTCGAGTGTTGGGCAAGTCATTAAGAGAGAGAAAGTTTAGAGTGATTATAATTCTTTAGCTCATTTCCTTTTCATCTTGAAAGCATTCAAGAATTAAATCAATAAAAACTATAATTGTTCATCTTAAAATGGTTTGATTGTATAGATTCTTGTGAGGGGTGTAGTGTAGGATTTCCGTAATTGCACGATATGTTCTTTTGGATCGTTCCAAGTTCAAACTTACACGAGCTTAAAACAGTTTGACTTACACACCAATATTGCAAATTTTACTCACAATAGTCGAACAACTGGGGGTTCCTGGGGAAGCATTGTCCCTGGTAGATAAGCTAGCAAGAGGGAAGTTATATTAAGCGAGCAGCAGCAAAATGAAGCCCAAAACTTGAAACTCCAGCAACTTGGATCAATAGTTGACAATTGACTTCGGGATGCATTTTTTTTGATGTTGGACCCATTCGCTCCTCATAAGGTAAGCCTAACAATTGCTCAATTTGTTTATATTATCGCATTTCCTAGTCATATAACAAATGCACGATTCACATACAAATGCACAATTCATAACAAATGCATGATCCACACACTTTGATACTATCCAGAGTCGTTTAGCAATAACACTTGCATAACTAATAGCAGACACAAACTTCGGGCATACTAGCCAGAGCAGTTAAACAATAACTCTCGCATAGCTAGCACCAATCATAACTTGGCTTTGATTAGAGGAAGTATTTCAAAAAATATTACTTACACGGTCTTAGTAAATACTTGCGCAAATTTGTGAGCAAGCTAAACCATTTTAACACAGGCTCAAGAATAGCAAGGACCTTGTTCAATGGGTAATGAAACCTCATCTCAGGACAATGAGAACCAAATCAACTTGTCTTTAATTAGACGAAATATTTCAAAAATATTCCTTGCACAGTTTTAGTTGCGAATTTGCGAGCAAGCTAAACCTAAAACGGTTAGCGCAGGCTCAAGAATAGCAAGGACCTTGTTTCATGGGAAATGGAACCCTATTCTCAGGGCAAAGAGAGTTCATTATACGAGGAAAAGAAGTATATTTATAAAATAAAGTTTTGCTGGCTGATCTAGAGCTAGACCTAAATAGAAAAATAATAAAGAATATATAATTACATGTATAAGCTTTATCGGAGCTAAAACGAACGAAAGTTATTTTGCGAAGAAGATTTTATCGAGCAAATGAGAAAAAATTACACAAGGAAACTTTATTGAAGAAGAAGTTAAAGCGGGGGAGAAAAAAAAGAAAACACTTAACAAAGAAACTTAAATGGAGTTAAAAAAAATGCATAAGAAACTTTGTTGGAGCGGGAGAAAAAATAAAATAAAAATATGTATACTTGCAAAAAGAAGCTTTATTGGAGCGGGAGCGAAAGGAGATAAAAACCAAATCGATTTGCGAACTATCTTTGATGGAGTCAAAATTATTATGTGCATGAAGAAGCTTTCTTGGAGCTAAAACGATAAAAAAAAGGTAAAAAATCATTTGCATGAAGAAGCATACGTGGAGCTGGAGAAAAAGAGGAAAAATAAAATAAAAATTATTTGCATGAAGAGACTTTGTTGGACATAGAGGAAAAGAGAAAGGAGAAGAAAAGAAGAAGAATAAAACAAAATCGCAAGGATTGACGGTGTAAAAAAAATTTACAGAAGGCAGAAAAAATTAAAAGCAACTATATAATATGAAGATCTCAAAGGAATGAGTTTCATGTTTTACCTCATGCTCCCTAGTTAGGTATGAAATATAGTGAAGCATCACTCGAAGAACACCACTTATCAAGCTCTCAATGCATGAATAGTTGGGATATTTTACAACCATCTAAAAGGTGTAGATCACGATTGGACATCATCATCATTATTGGAACATCAATTGGAGTATATTTATACAACATCATACAAATCTCAGCACAATAGTCTATACTCCACAGAAGAAATACGCCAGTTTTTTTTTTCCGAACTGTGAAGTTATACAACAACTACAGTACGATCAGAAAGTATTCCGTTGTGCTGGCATCTACGACCTCAAATCACAAGTGAAGACTTAAGTCTTGCACTCATCGCAAGCACAAAGTCTCACCAAGTTTTGCGCCAGTGCAACCACGAACTCTTGTCTCAAAAACGAGATACATTATCCAAGAGACGTGCCAACACTTATAACAGTCAGTGCAATAGTTGCCACAACGGAAAAAAATAAGCTGTTGTGCTGCAAGCAAGAAGACATGTTAAAGCAACAAACACATAACTTGAAACTCGTGACATAATCATCAAGCATCATTCATATTCGACTACGGAAAACTCTCATCCAGCAGTACAAGTGCAACCTTGTTAGCAAGCAGACTACCATGTCACTTCAACAAGTAGATTGGGGGCGTCCGATTAAAAGGCCGTAACAGTTGAACAAAGGCACTCTTCTTAACCTATCAACAAGTTGAGGATTAAGAGGGGGCGATGTTTGTACCATATCGTTTGGTATATGGTCTCAAGTTCCTCAGCCCAATAATTATATCCAAGATAAGCATTGGGCTCTTGGGTAAAAAATATAGAAGGATAATTATAGCCATGTCAGCAATTATCCTTCTACACTAGAATACTAGGTATAACCTGGAAGTTACCGATCCTCGAAAAAAGGAGGAATCAGTTATTAAGAAGACCAGGTATAACCCGGAAGTTATTGAAAAAAAAAAAAAGGAGGAATCAGTTAAAGACCAGGTATGCATTCAAACCATGGAAGTTACTGATCCCCAGAAAAATGAGGAATCAGTTAAATACCAGGCATACATTCAAACTCTGGAAGTTATAAATCCCTAGAAAAAAGGGGGAAATAAGAAGACCGGGTATAACCTGGAGGTTGTAGATCCTAAAAAATAAAATAAAATTGGTTTTGACCAGGATGAACCTGGAAACCATTTGGTCTAGATCCATATTCAAAATGTATCTATATGTAAACTAGACTGGATACAATTCCTCCATAACCTATAAATAGAGGTGGAATTCCAACTGGGAAGGTACACATTTCTAATCCTTCTCTCTCCATAAAACCTGCTTAGATCTCTTACTCATTGAGGCATCAGAATGCTTTTGCAGGTACCCCCCATTTTCATCTACCAACGATTATTGAAGATAAGGAGTTGATTCATTAAGTAGCTGAATTTCTTCATCTACCAAGAGTGTATCACGAAGAATACTGCTGCATCATCTAACGACTTAAGTTTCATCTTCATATACGAATCTCGAGGATTGTTGCAGAAACATTTTTGATACAACGCTATGTAGTTGATCTCGGTCGAGATTCCGGCGAAATTTTGGATATCGCTTTTGGGACAGGCGAAAACCAAAATCTCGCCGAAACGAAAAGTCGCCAGTTATTTCGTCCAGAATCAATACGTCTCGGTCAAAACCGGTGTGTCTCGCTCGGAATTGCTTTTTTATATTATTTTCTTCCCAATTTCAGAAACTACTATCAACAAAATTACCATAAAATCTAATTCATAAACTAATGATAGATCATAAACTTCATAACAATAATTCCATCAAATAAGCCTCTTTAATCCATGTAACACAAAAAAAATAAAAATTAAAGCTATGATAATAGAGAGAAAAAACCTTAACTGAATGATGTGTGTTTAGGAAACCCTTCACGTTTATACAGAATCCTATTGATATGTGTTAACCTAAAATACATCAATCAATATTAATTGAAAATATCTTACTAACAGCTAATTAGTTTATATAAGGTATATCCGCAGGGGCGGAGCCAGGATTCTGAAAGAGGGTGGGCAATCCAAACAACACATCGTACACAGAAAAAAAATCAATTTTTTTTCCATTACACATGATATCCACTCCAAAAATTTTTCCCAAACGAACCCTACCTCATGATGATATTCACTCCAAAAATTTCAAAATAGTTAACCCTAGCAGTAATTAGTGAGTTGGTCTAAATCTCCTACGAATTCTTCTTCGAAGAATGATCGGTGATCCAGTCTGTCTTCAATTCATGCCTTCGTGGATGTTTTTGAAGTGTGCACAGCCCGTAGAAAATGGAATTCTCAATTTTTGCTTAGCTTCAACATAGGTGAGCTTTCTAAAGAGGGTGCAAAGTCATTTCTATAGGGGGTGCAAAAAGTCAATATTTCAATTTTAGCCCTAGAGAAATTGTTACTTAGTAGAGGAGTTTGGCAACTAAGGGTGGGCAATTGCACACCCACCCTTGCATGTGCCTCCGCCCCTGTATATCCGTCGTCCTATCTAACAACTAATTGATATATCTTCACTGGGTGCTTCAATAAAAGAGTATTGCAGAAATTTGTTTGACCAATTAATGAATTACAGATTAGAGAGCGATGGTTTGTGTGTGTCTAACTTGGATACAGGGAAAAACATATTAGAGAGCGAGGGGAAGAACCGGGGAGAAAGAGATGAAAATGAAGAGAGTTGGGAGAAAGAAACGAAGAATGTGAAAGAGAAAATGGGTCATTTGTCCAAAAAAATTTAAAACACGGTTCAAATGGACGAGTAAAAAAAAGTACGGGTGAAATAGCCAAAAAAAATTTGCAAGGATGAAACTGGATTCATCCTGGCTTATACTTAAAAAATAGCAAGGATGAAACCGGATTCATCCTGTAAAATAAAAATAAGAAAAAATATTTGAAAATGGACAGGATGAAACCGGTTACATCCTCGCCTATTTTTAAATTTTGTCCATTTAAACAAGATATTTTTTTAATTTTTGGCTATTTAAACAGTATCAAAACCTAAGTGTCTTTTTCACCCAGGAATTGTTAATTTTGGTCTTTTTGACCAATTTTGTGAATGTGAAAGAGAAAATGGGTCATTTGTCCAAAAAAATTTAAAACACGGTTCAAATGGACGAGTAAAAAAAAGTACGGGTGAAATAGCCAAAAAAAATAGCAAGGATGAAACTGGATTCATCCGCTTATACTTAAAAAAAATAGTAAGGATGAAACTTGGATGCATCTGTGTAAAATAAAAATAAGAAAAAATATTTGAAAATGGACAGGATGAAACCGGTTACATCCCGCCTATTTTTAAATTTTTGTCTATTTAAACAAAAAGATCTTTTAAATTTTTGGCTATTTAAACAGTATCAAAACCTAAGTGTCTTTTTGACCCAGAAATTGTTGATTTTGGTCTTTTTGACCAATTTTGTGAATGTGAAATAGGTCTTACATTTTTAGGAATTCAAGACCTCCTGGTCAAAGGCGGAGTAAACAAGTACGATATAATCGACGGGTGGAATTAAAATTTTAGATCCAACGTCCAATATTCAATAGAAATATAATTATAAGTATAAAATATGAAACCGAGATTACACCGAAATTTGAAACCGAAATCTCCCCGATACAAAGGTGTACCAGTGTCTCGACTCCGACCGAGACAAACCCAAATCCGAAATTAACTACCTTGATACAACATATACAAACAATATGTGATGGTCTGCGAAGCACTGATTTGGAAGAGCTTAAATAATAACCAGTGGTTCCAAAATAAGAAATTCTTTGTATTCTTCAGCCGACACTAAGAAATTCTTTGTATTCTTCAGCCGACACTGTTGAGATAATTTTTTTTTTTTTATTCTCCAAGGCAGCTAAACAAATCCATCTCAAGAAGGGTAAAGGAGCATCAGAGGAGTTCATCACCAAAATTAAAAAAAATAAAAAAAATTCTAAAGAAGCACAAGGGTATGGTAGATGTTGAATCAAAGTCTTAAAAAGAGATGCAAGAAAAACTTAATATTGTCAACTAAAAACTCTGAGTTAAGACGAGGATTATTTATATTATAAGAAACACTAAACAAAACGAAATTCTGAAATGCCATGAGATTAAAACAAGAGAAAATTATTTGAATAAAACAATAAGATTGGTTTTTAGGTGATGTTGGCTACGATTAGGAATGAAACCAATGGATGTAAATATTCTACAAGAAGAAAAACATGGAAACCAGGCGAATATAGGTTTGACAGGAAACCAGAATAGTTGCAACCATGTTGAAAGAACATAAATTTGACAAAGATACTACAAAACCACATTGTGAAAACTATTCTTAAATCAAGAGATAACTTGGGATTTCAACCCCTGCCTTGGGGAAGGATTTTTTTTTCCACATTCTTAAATCAAGAAAATTTTATTTCACATCCATAAAGTAATCCTTACATGAGGATGCACATCAAGCTATGTGCCGCTAAAAAATGACACCAAGACCGAGTCCTATATGGCGCCGAATGTAGATACCTGGAAAGTATCAAGGGAGAATGCCAGTATAGGACCACAGGCGCATCAACGGCTTAGAAGGATCAACGACACACTCAAAAGAGATGCCGACATAAAAATCGCCCCGTTGAACCATATGTTGAAGGTAGGAAATACCATTAGGTCCTAAGAATAATATATAAGAGAAAGTCTAGTCCATTTGACCCAGTCAAATTTCTGTTTGGTCCTATTTGGTAATATAAATTATAGTTTGGTACTAAAAATTATTGTTTGGTCCTGAAAGTGATGTCATGGATGATGTAAATGTCACCTTGTAGTGGCAGAAATACTCTTTTGGATAAGTACCATATATATAGACAAAAAGTAAGAGAAAATAAATCATTCTCAGATTTACTTTCCCTCTCTTATATTTTTAGATCTAGATTTTTTCTCTTTTTTTCTTCTTTTTCTCCTGTTAATGGTATTTGTAGTTACCATTGTCGTAATGTTTGCATTTGCATCTCAATTGTGTGTCTGCGATTATGTTTCTGGGCGAAATGCGTTAATTAACCAACAAAACCGAAAAACCAAAAGCAGTTTCCTTTTGGGAAGCGTGGCCTTATGGAGGTGAATACATCGAGAATGGAGTTGAAAAGACATTTTATTTGCTGAAGTTTGGTTTAGTGGTAGACTGGGTGTTCAAGGATACGCTTGGACCGAATCTTATTCTTACAACACCGTTGTATATACTTCCGCTTTATGATCACACCGCATGTCGAAACAATTTTGACTTGTTGAAATGAGAGACCTACGATGTTAATCGATTTAAATATTTTTTTAGGGTTTTTATATGGACTTCATTTCTGGAATGAAGTCTGTTTTTTAGGTTTTTTATATGGACTTCATTTCTGGAATGAAGTCTGTTTTTTTAGGTTTTTATATGGGCTTCATTTCTGGAATGAAGCCTGTTTTTTTAAGTTTTTATATGGAATGAAGTCTGTTTTTTTAGGTTTTTATATGGACTTCATTTCTGGAATGAAGCCTGTTTTTTTAGGTTTTTATATGGACTTCATTTCTGGAATGAAGTCTGTTTTTTTAGGTTTTTATATGGACTTCATTTCTGGGTGCTACAAAAAAATAACTAAATATTAACACGGAAGGGTATTTTTGTCAGTTTTAATATTTTTAAATAATTATGGACCAAACAGTAAAGTCGTTTGACCAAAGGACCAAACAGACATGGGCCCACCTAAAAAATGACCAAACGATATTTTTCTCATGTTGAAGCCCTAAGAGATCACCCCTGAGCACAATGTGGATGTTGCAGAGTGTTCCTCTCTGGTAAATACGTGTACGATTCTGAACACGAGAGCTTGTAGGGAAAGATAAGAAGAACACGTGTCAGATACCTCTAATATGGGAATGTCTATAAATAGAGTCTGTAAATCCCCTGACTAACTAAGAGGTCATTTTTTTAGAAACCGTGTACAACTTGCTGGAGCGTATCTCTATACCTTAAATTATTTGTAGTATGAATATTTTGTAACATGTACATTTTGGCGACCTTAGTGGGAGATCCACTCAAAGCAATAGGACAAGTTCGTGATAGACACATTTTTGTGTCTGATATAATCTCAATTGTATATATTGTTAGTACCCATTTTTGTATTTATTTTGGCATTTTATGTTTTTGTAGGTGTTTTTGGAGAAATAAGATTTTGTGCGAAACCGGCTCGAAAAGTGGTTTTTGCGCTTTTGGGAGAAAATTACTAAAGGAATCCCTATTTTGGATAAGGGGTGACCAATTTACTAAGGGTAACCCAGCGTTATTTGCACCCCAGGGGCATCCCAAAGGCATTTGCTAAATGCACCCCTACTCGGTTAAGGGGAGGTCATCTTCCTAAGTTTGAATTCGAAAAAAGGCGGGAAATTGTTGCAGTGAAGAATGATTTAGGGTTTGATGTTTTGCAAGATTTAGAGAGACTCAATAGCCGTAATTGGTATTAGTGGACCTGTTTGGACTTAACGAGGCTGGTATAGGCTCTTAAATCAACAAGACTTTGGCCGGATAATCGCATCTCGACAACGAGGAGGATAGTTTTCTGGATTCCGGGAAAGATTAAAGCGAGTTTTGATTGGGTTTTTCACGGGAATGGATTTGGATATATCTCGTTACGATAAACCAGGTTGCTACGTGTTTGAGAATAGAAGAAAAGAGGATTTTCGAGCGTGATTTGATAAAACAGAAGGAGAAAAGATATCGGGTATCCGGGTTTGTATTTTTTGGAAAGTGGATGGAGTCTTATTGGAGGAAATATAATATGTGAGATTTATTCTATCACAGATGAGTTGAGGGACGTTGGATGAACTCAAAGAAGCCAGGAGACGCGTAAACAAGAGGAGAAAAAGGAAGGAAAACCCGAGACTTTTGGGTGAAGAAAAAAAGAGATTAACTCGGGATTTTTGGTTTGCTGAGTATATATAAGTTAGTTCGAGACCCAGGAGGGGGGTATCGGGAGTTGGGAGAGCCAACAAAGGGCTCAGGAGTGAAGAACAATAATTGCAGAGAAGTTCTCTGCGTCGTCTTTGAAGAACAAAGGGACTAAGAACATTGAACCGACAAAGACAAATGCGAAAACTACGAAGAGAAGACAGTCTTATTTGTAGCAGTCTTATTCTTCCTGTTACCCTTGTAACTGTTATTCTGCAACTAATATAAACGTTGCTATCGAACTGTTTTATTCCTTTTGAGTCTCTTCTCCTTTGTAAACACCTTTTGAGCAATGGAAAAATCTTTTGAACGTGTTTTCAACATGAGGAGCTAAATCCCAACACTCGGGACAACGGAGGAAGTCGTATTTCATCCATGTGGTAATTTAGTTAATTCTTTATTTACTTTTTGCACCGATTTTAATTGAATTAAGGTTTCTATTAATTACATGTGACTTTGTTTGATGGAGCATGCTTAGTCCTAGGGATTCTTGATGCGCCATGCTTATGATCTACAAGTAATATTTTATGGAATCTACTTTGGCAAAGAATAGAGTTATTTGTTTTGAGCTATAATCGCCGAGGATTAATTTCTGAACCACTTGAATATGAAAAATCGTGGAAATCCCGAGTCCCAGTAATTTCTCGATATTGTGACATCTTTTGTATATATTTTTATTATTAAGTCTGAAATCAATCTTTACAAGTCCGAGAGGAACGACATCTTTCTTACCACTTTCTACAACAACTTTCAAAAACACATCAATTTTTGGCGCCGCCGACGCGGACTTGTATTTAGATTTGTTTTAGGTTTATTTTTATTTTTATTATTTTTGTTCTTTTTTACGTGTTTTGGTATTTTTCGATTCTTTTCAGATTTGGAGTGAAGCTACAAGGAAAGAAAAAAAGGGCTATAAAAGGAAAGCATCGCCAAAGAAGGAAAGAAAAGAGGAATCTGAAAGGAGTGAAGAAGAAGATTTTGTATATAGTTATTTTCTTTTATATTTAGAAACTGTAAATAGGGTTGTATTTTTGTAATTTTTCTTTTATTTTTGGACACTTTTTGGACTTTTTTTTTTGTTTTTTGGACTTGGACATTATTTTTAAAACCCTAAGGAAGGGTTGAGATTAAATATAAACTGTTTGCAGGGAAGGACGACAGTTACAATACTGTCTCGGCCCCTCGGGTTCGTACACTGACATAGGAGTTGGTGGCCTGAGTCGACTTCAACGGTTCATCGCCCGTCTGCACGGAGGTAAGACTCTATCCACCCACGAATCCTCGTCGTGGGTTTTATTTTGTGTTACAACTCACACCGCGAATAGAATGTCGAACTGGTATTACAATAGCCAATACAACGAATATCCGACTGAGTTTCAAAATGGACGTTACTACTTTGACCATAATGTGAATAGTGGTTGGGAACATCAACCTTTTGAAGGTTATGGTCCATACCATGATGAGCCCAATTACTATCCATACACCTACCGGTCATACGAGCAAAATTCCTCTCTACTAGAGTCCGCACGTAAGTTAGCTGAGTCAGCACAAAAGATACTTAAGTTGACACGTAGGTCAGCTGAGATGAATGACTTAGTTATGGACGAAAGCAATGCAACATGTGAACATTCATTCCTAGATAAAATTAGGAAGTCATGTGAGTCGACTCAGAAAATGTTGTTAGAGGCCCAGGAAAGAGCTGCTCAAGATAGTCTTAATTTCCAATATAGTGTTTCCAATAATACCTTTGAAAATGAGGATAGTTATTTGCATAATCAAGATGACGAGGATAAATTTGGTAACACTACTTGTTTAGATGAGGTTCAACCATTTTCATGTTATTATAATAATAATTATGATGAGGATAGTGTTGATGAAGAATTTGAAATAAGTAGGCATAGTGATCAGGAATTTGTTACTCCAATTGAACTTAATAATGATAATGTTTCTAGTTCAAATCCAAATAATTTTAATAATTATTCACCTATTCAAAAGGACGAGGATTTGACTAGAGATACCACCGTTTTAGACGATGTAGTTTTTCCTTATGATTACGAAGCCGATTATGGTTTAGAGGAACGAGTTTCTTCTGAGAACATTGTTTTAGAGTCTAACGATTTAGAAACATTAGTCTTAGACAAAGAAGATGAACTCGTAGAGCTTTCAAATATGATGAGTGAGGATGCACCTTCCGATTATAACTTAGAAGAAGCAATTGACCATTTTCAAGATTCCGATGATCTAGAAATTAGGGAAATTGTAGATAGTCTATCTAGAGACACCCAAAACTCTAAGTTTGGGGGTGATTATCATTCTCCCCGTGCTTTACCTTTAGCTCTTGTAGAGATCCCTCACTTGGGACTTGATATATCTGCCTCAATCATTGTGCCAGATTACCTTCATACTAGTTCCCCAGAACCTAATAATGTCCAGGAAGAAGTTCAGTTGTTAGAAACCCATCCTCTGGTTGATGTGGTTTATCCAGGCTATGATACCCAGATTGATTTTGTTTTCCCACCAAATATTTTTCAACCAATTGTGGGAATGTATGAGTTCAAAATGTGTCAGTTATTAAGTTTTGAGACTAAGCCTAAGTACTTTAGGAAATTAGTATCGACACATTTTCTTATGATTACCGCCAGTTTCATCGTGGTCAATTGTGTGAGTCAAACCTGATTGACTTTAAGGATCCGCAGTTATTTAGGTTATTATTATGTGCTTCTAAGTTTTTACTTGAGTATTTCCAGACTCTAATACCTGAACCGGATCTTAGCTTTGAGGAATTCCAACACATGAAAATATTTTATTTGGACCCGAGTTATAGAACTCCGAACTCGAACCACAACTAGATGTAGTTGTCTTAAACAGAAACTAGACAAGGGTGTGCTTTATTTGTTCATTTTCTTGGCATGTTGCAGATTCCTTTTATTTGTGATAGCTTTATTTGGTTTTGATGACCCACAGAAATTTCGGCTATTACTTTATGATTTTATGAGGTGACTAATCCTTCGTGAGTCTGGCTGAAGACGTTAAACTTAGCACTTCTTGGGAGGTAACCCTACATTCATGTGACACGGTAATATCTTTCCTTATCTCTCTGCTTCAAATGGTAACAGTTTCTCCTTGTTCATGCTTTAAATTTTATCTTTAGAACATTGAGGACAATGTTAGATTTAAGTTTGGGGGGGTATTGGAGAAACTTTTAGTTGCATTGTTAAACTCCAGAGCCTAGAAATTTATGCTTATTAAGGATGGCACTAACCAATCTAAGTGGATGGAAGCATTTTGGTTGTAGGAGTTGAGGAACCAATCTGATTAGATGGCAACATCTAAAGAGTCAATTCATAAAAGCACAGAGCTCAGGTGTTAGAAATAACATGATAGTTTCACCATATCTCGTTGAGTCCTTTTCACTTCTATTTTTATTTTGTTTTCTTTGAAATATGTTTCTCAAAGTGATTAGGTGGGGCCCATGAATCAAGTTGTTACCAATGCTAGGGTGAATTAGAGTGATTGAGATACAAAAAAAAAAAAAAAAAAAAAAAATTAGAAGTGAAAAAGTTGAAAAAAAAATAGAAAAAAAAAGTTGAAAAAAAAAAAAGAAAAAGAAAAAGAAATTGAGACCAGACCATTAGACCAACCGGAATAAATTCAATAAAGTCGACCACTGGAACCCTTGTATATGCCAGTTGTGTTGACCTAGAGTTAGGATTATCGACCACTGGTTCCCTTGTATATGCCAAAGTGTGTTGATATTAGTCGACTAGTATCTCATCCATTAGGATAGGTTCATTTTGGCGGAAGCCTTCAGACAGATATGGGAAACACCAATCACTTAGTAAACATCAAAGCCATCTATATTTTTCTCTATATCCATCTTCTTGATCTATTCATGTGATTAGTTTTGACTCCGGGTATTGATGTCCATAGTGCGACTATCTGAGTAGAGCTTTGTGACTTATATATGAATTTTAGTATGCTTGAGTGCAAACTCGTGTACAACAATTGGAATTTCGCACGGGGTACTTCCTCCCGTAGTCAATAAGTATGCCAACCAAGGAGATTTTTAGTGCCTTCCAAGGTTCTCGTAGATAGCTAAGGTCCTGGAGTGTAAAGGTTTTGTGGGTATATCTCCTGTAAACCCTCCCGAGACTATAACTCGGCCACTAGGGCCACCTAGGGGTTTAAAGGCTTGTTGCATACGCTAAATGCAATCGACGATTCCTGCGACAGTGAGTTAGGATTTTATTTTGTAGATTTGATTTGCTCGGGACTAGCAAATAATAAGTTTGGGGGTATTTGATAGACACATTTTTGTGTCTGATATAATCTCAATTGTATATATTGTTAGTACCCATTTTTGTATTTATTTTGGCATTTTATGTTTTTGTAGGTGTTTTTGGAGAAATAAGATTTTGCGGCGAAACTGGCTCGAAAAGTGGTTTTTGCGCTTTTGGGAGAAAATTACTAAAGGAATCCCTATTTTGGATAAGGGGTGACCAATTTACTAAGGGTAACCCAAATGTTATTTGCACCCAGTGGCATCCCCAAAGGCATTTGCTAAATGCACCCCTACTCTGGTTAAGGGGAGGTCATCTTCCTAAGTTTGAATTAAAAAGGCGGGAAATTGTTGCGGTGAAGACAGATTCAGGGTTTGATGTTTGGCAAGATTTAGAGAGACTCAATAGCCGTAATTGGTATCGGTGGACCTGTTTGGACTTAAAAGGGCTGGTATAGGCTCTTAAATCAATGAGACTTTGGCCGGATAATCGCATCTCGACAACAGGGGAGGATAGTTTTCTGGATTCGGGAAAGATTAAAGCCGAGTTTTGATTGGGTTTTTCACGGGAATGGATTTGGATATATCTCGTTACGATAAACCAGGGCTGCTACGTGTTTCGGAATAGAAGAAAAGAGGATTTTCGAGCGTGATTTGATAAAACAGAAGGAGAAAAGATATCGGGTATCCTGGGCTGTATTTTTTGGAAAGTGGATGGAGTCTTATTGGAGGAAATATCTTCTCTTGGAGATTTATTCTATCATTAGATGAGTTGAGGGACGTTGGATGAACTCAAAGAAGCCAGGAGACGCGTAAACAAGAGGAGAAAAAGGAAGGAAAACCCGAGACTTTTGGGTGAAGAAAAAAAGAGATTAACTCGGGATTTTTGGTTTGCTGAGTATATATAAGTTAGTTCGAGACCCAGGAGGGGGGTATCGGGAGTTGGGAGAGCCAACAGAGGGCTCAGGAGTGAAGAACAATAATTGCAGAGAAGTTCTCTGCTGCTGCTGAAGAACAAAGGGACTAAGAACATTGAACTGACAAAGACAGTCGCGAAAACTACGACAGAGAAGACAGTCTTATTTGTAGCAGTCTTATTCTTCATGTTACCCTTGTAACTGTTATTCTGCAACTAATATAAACGTTGCTATCGAACTGTTTTATTCCTTTTGAGTCTCTTCTCCTTTGTAAACACCTTTTGAGCAATGGAAAAATCTTTTGAACGTGTTTTCAACATGAGGAGCTAAATCCCAACACTGGGACAACGGAGGAAGCTGTATTTCATCCATGTGGTAATTTAGTTAATTCTTTATTTACTTTTTGCACCGATTTTAATTGAATTAAGGTTTCTATTAATTACATGTGACTTTGTTTGATGGAGCATGCTTAGTCCTAGGGATTCTTGATGCGCCATGCTTATGATCTACAAGTAATATTTTATGGAATCTACTTTGGCAAAGAATAGAGTTATTTGTTTTGAGCTATAATCGCCGAGGATTAATTTCTGAACCACTTGAATATGAAAAACTGTGAAATCCCGAGTCCCAGTAATTTCTCGATATTGTGACATCTTTTGTATATATTTTTATTATTAAGTCTGAAATCAATCTTTACAAGTCTGAGAGGAACGACATCTTTCTTACCACTTTCTACAACAACTTTCAAAACACACCGATTCGCCACATGGGTTTAGAAAATCAAGAACACTTCGTTCAGCTGTGTGTATATGTTCCGATTAACAAAATTAAGCAAGTGTTATATGATATCGACGAACACGAACTCCAACGACGATTATTGTTAGATAAGATAAAACTAAGAACTTAGGGTTAACAATAAGAGAACTTAGGACTAACAAGAAAAGAACAGGAGAGACTTGAACGTTATTGTGCAAAATACAACCGAGACATAAAGAGTTTATATACTCACACTTACTTGAACTACAAGGAAAGGATGTTTCCTAACTAAAGTTGATTTCTTAAAATACAAATTGCTTGAGAAACAGGATACGTGTGTTATTTTACACACGTATCATTTGTTGAGTTAACACCCTCCCGCAAGCGTAACGGGTTATCCTGAACCGTTAGCTTGAACCTTAAAAGAGAAAACCGATCTTTAGAGAGTGGTTTAGTAAAAATATCCGCAATTTGATCTTTATAGGATATAAAACGAGCATCAAGAAGTTTGTTAGCTACTTGATCACGAACAAAATGATAATCAATTTCTATATGTTTCGTCCGAGCATGAAATATATGATTAACTGTGATAAAGTTTTTAGAAGAGGATATCAATGCATACTTAGACATGAGATACCCCCTCCCCACCAACGTAATAAAGTTTTTAGAAGAGGATCGAAGAGTCTATTGCGATCACACTCGTCTACCATACCTCACCGCCGCAGTCCGAATAAATTCTCTCAAGAGAGCCTTTATCAATACGGGAGCATCTCCTAATCTAATACTTCTATACACCTTCAAAAGCATCGGAGTGAAAGAATCTGAAATAAAGAAAAAATATGAAATAAAGAATCTGAATCTGATCTTGGTAGTAGGAAAAAAATCAACAAAAAAGAATTTTTTTTTATCTATATCTAGGAGAGAAAAAACCCAAAATTTCAATTAGTTTGAAATCAAATCAACGGAAAGTAGTAGCAACTCAAATTTATACATTCAACAACCATCAATACTAATTTTTCATAGATAAAGTTGTGATTTTTAGGCCATCAAAATGAAAACTTCTTTCATGTTTCAATATGCATGAGAGATTGTTCAAAATGGGTTTGATGGAATCGAAGACACGTCAAATCTAACACAACCTCAAACATCATACTACAAATGGAGAATAATAATGATGTTCTGATTGAATATTTACCAAGCTTGCCTCTAGGGGGAGTAAAAGCTTTTGTTATTCAAATGTCAACAACGGTTAAAAATATATGCAGGTTATTGTGCTGTTGAAACTTGGAATCAAGCGTATGAAGAATGAGTTATTTTGTAATTTGTTTATCTCCATATGTAATAAGAGTTTTTTTTCACTAAAACTGACAAATGGGGAGATTATTAGAGCATAGCTCGGTTGAATCCACCAAGCGTTGGTATCTCAAGTTTGGCTGTCATATTTTAGTATCAAAACTCATCTAGAGTCGCTTGACTAAATACTGGAGTCAACTTCGTTTAGGTTAGACTAGAAAGTCTAGGAATGTTGAGACGTACAACGAAGTAAAGACTACAACGACAACATCATCCTCATAAGGCTTACTGCCATGAACAAGACGCTGAGCAATCTATAGAATGTGGCCCTTATGTATTTTTTGAGGGGGGGGGGGATAATAATCATGAAGCAAATGAGTTGGCAGGGGGATTCGATTATGCAGGTGCCGATAACAATGATAATACCAATTTAGGGGAAGATGAATCTTGCAGAAACAAAAGAAGCTGTAATGAAATCCCTAATACCCCCAGTAGCAAACTAAACACCCATACCTTTATCTCCAACCCATTGTTTCACCTTAATGAACCCCAATCTTCCACTGTCGTTCAATATAATATCATAAAGGAGATGGAAACGGACGGGGGAATTGATGAACAAGATCTCAATTCATTGAAATCCAATCATGTTACCAACCAGGTACTTCTTGATTTTAAATATAATACTCTTTTTGCAGTTCTACCGAATCTTAATTATTATCTGCATTATCTTTTTGCCCTGTCAATTTGTGTTAATTTTTCGATCTTTGATTTGTGTAATTCTAAATTTAGGGTTTTATTTTTCAACTTTTTTCTGTGAATTGGATCCTTTTGTCCTAGATTTTTAAAATTTGGACGCCTTTATTTATCCTCTTGTTGTATTTTGGTTGAGATCTTATCACACATGCAACATCTCGGATAATCACATCATTCTCCCTCCCCCACAAAAAAAAAAAAAAAAAAAAACTAATAATATTCTAAAAACCCTTTCTATTAGGTTTATTAGTGGTACACATGCTTTGCATACCATTTTCATTAGAATTCACTATTTTCAATTGTAAATGAATCTTTGTGTATATGTGTTATCAATTCTGTCTTGCATCTAAATTTTAATATCATGAGAGTCTTATATTGGAATTGTCAAGGATTTGGGAATCCTAATACTAAAACCTTCATGAGGAATCTAACTAGGTCTCAAAACCCTGACATTATTTTCTTGTGTGAGAAAAAAAATGGTATTCCAAAATGAATCAATTTCTAAAGAGCTTCAACTACCCTTTTTACTGATCTCATTCCTCTAGGGGATTTTCAGGTGGCATTGCCCTCTTATAGAAAAGTGGCTTTCAACTAGAAATTGTTCATAACACGGATACGATGATTAATGTTTTTATATCCTATGATCTTAGCAAGCCTAAATTCCTCACCACTTTTCTTTATGACTCAACACGCCATAATGAGAAGATGGAACAACGAAATTATATTACGGACATTGGTATTAAAATCAATCACCCTGGGATTTTAATAGGAGAGTTGAATATAACTTTGCTTAATCATGAAACATCTTATAATACCAATCCTACCACCACTGAAATCCCATAAATCCAACCCAGTATAGATTCATCTGATCTTAGTGATTTTGGGTATGTGGGTACACAATATACTTGGTCAAATAGACAAGATGGTGGAAATTTAATTATGGAAAGACTCGACAGGGTCATGGGAAATAGTCTATGATTTGAACATTATGGTTCCTCCAAGTTTTTTCATATATCATATATTGGTTTAGATCACATACAAATATTCTTAGTGACAAACCCTAATAATAACCACGGTCATAAACCTTACAGATATTTTAAATGTTGGGGCAATGATTCTACTTCTAAAGATGTTATGAAAAATGCGTACCCAAAACATGTTAGAGGTTCACTTACGTTTCAGTTTACTCATAAGCTTATAAACGTTAAGCATGATTTGAGAAATTGGAATATAAACCATTTGGGTAATGTTGATCAAAGAGTCAAGTCCCTTACTGACCAACTTCAGCATTTAAATAGCCAACCTTTATCTATTCAGAATGCTGAGGAATTCAGGGGTGTAGAACTTGATCTTGAACATCGGAAAAATATTCCAGAAGAGTTTTATGCCCAAAAATCTAGACAAAATTTTATACAAAGTGCTGATAGAAACACTAATTTCTATCATACTTTTATCAGTAGAAGAAAACACTTCAACCATATTAAGTCTCTTAAATTACCCAATAGGGAATGGTCTAAGGACAGGAATGACCTTGAATACCTACAGATAAATCATTTTAAAATCATAAGTTTTACTTCTCATCCATTTCGAAATGCTGAATTTCAGAATTGTATTGAACCTTGTGTGACTGCTGATGACAATAATTATCTACTTAGGCCTATTTCCCTTGAGGAAATAAGGGAAACCATTAAACAAATGTCCTCTTGGACAACCCTCGGGCCATATGGTTTCCCTCCGGGGTTCTACAAATAGAATTTAGAGATGCTTGAAGTTGATGTCTGTAAAACTGTTTGTACTTTCTTTGAGTCTAAGAGCATCTTCAATGGATCGTGGGTGTGGTTCATACGTGGACAGTGTTTAAAGACATCCTTTAGGAAAACAAGTGACCAAAATCCATAATTTTTTGGAAGTTTAAAATTTTCATCTCCAACCGATAAAGTCTAGTTTTATTTGGAAATCTAGGTGGAACAATTTTATTGGCTACTATTATATTTTTTAATTTGAAAAATATATTTTGTGGAACTAATTTACCTTTTAAAAATCTGAAAAGATATCTTCACATCCTTTAAGTGATCTTATGAAACCAGAGGTTCTGTTAGAGGATGTCAATTTAACTACCTGCCAAATCATCTTCACAGTATCTCTACATATTCCCATCGGAAATTATTTATAGGAAATAATAACACAAGCCTTAAAAAAAGGAACCTAACATCCTCACTTTGGAGATGCTCTAAGCATTTACTTAAATCCATGAATCGTACATTTTTGTCGCTTATTCCTAAAGTTAGCAACCCTTCGTCTGACTTTAAGCCAACTTCCATATGTAATACTAGTTACAAGATAATCTTTAAAATTATTGTAAATAGAATTAAGCCTTTACTTAATAAGATAATCTTTCCGTACCAAGCTGCGTACGTGCTAAGAGACACATTTCCGACAATGTTGTCATAGAACAAGAGATAGTTCATACTATGAAAAGGAAAAAGAAAAAAGATACAAACAACAACTTGGGTTTTAAAATTAACATGTCTAAGGCCTTTGACAAATTTGAATGGTAATTCTTGATTTGTAGGATCAGAATATCGCAACACCAATATCCTTACGAAATCCATGAATGACATACTGCGAAAATATCGCAGATTGGTAATAAAAATGACGCAACGGATGACAACAACCTGAACATGAGAAAGATGTGAAGACCTAGCGAGATTTAGGAGTGTTGCGAGATTTAACATTTGTACACTCGCGAGAATATCGCAAGTCAGATCCGAAAATAAAGGACAGCTTAGATGTCATCCACTATGTAATGTCCTATATAAAGAGCCGAATAGGCTTAAGAGAGGGGAGATCTTTTTAGAGTGGGGATTGTCTTGGAAATGTATATCAATCCCAAAATATTTGTCTGTTTCATTGGTTAAGGTCTCTCATATTTCTCGAGACATGAGTAGGATCATTTGGCAACTCAGGTCACGAGACATTGAGAGTTTTTTTTTTTTTTTGATCGGTCAAATAGAAATTTCATTGAAAAAAGGCACTTAAGGGGGTACCTTAACCCAATGATTACAACCGAGCAAAAAAATGGTAAACGAAAGGGGATTCGGTTACACAAGAAAAAACCACAAAAAATTACGGAGGCCGGTATAATGAATCCCATTGAGAAATCATCATATTTGCCGTAATCCCTAACATTCTTGTATTCGATTCGGCCCAAAAGAACGCTTGTAATTTGATATCTCTAATGAGGCTTGCTAAAGTTTTCTTTTTGTTATCGAAAAATCTTGCATTCTGCTCTTTCCATATACACCACCATATAGCAACTGGGATGTTATTCCATATTCAATTAAGTCTTTCATCCCCCCAATTAATCTTCCAATCCTTCAAAGATGTAATGACATTGGGGTCGTATGACCATCCTAAGTGGCACCCTTCAACAAAGTAATCCCATATTCTCCAGATTCTCCAACAACCATAAAACAAGTGCGAACTCGATTTATCATCTTCCTCACAAAAATGACATACACTAGAGACATCCATACCTCTTCTTAAAAGTTTATCCGCCGTCATTACTCGATCATGAGAAAGAAGCCAAATAAAGAAATTGATTTGGTGAGAGTACTCATTATTCCAAACAACATTGGTTGGATAGTCCAGCATACCTTGATCGTCGTTGTCTTTAATTCCATCCTTAACCGTATATTGACCATGATCACTACCAACCAAAATTAGGGTATCCATAACTCCTTCTTGAATAGAGACGGAAGAAAGAAGATTCGATATAGATAACACTTCACTTGTAATGGTTTGAGAATATATCTTCCTAGACATAAACGCCCAACTTACACCACCTTCGCTAACTTCATACATACTAGCCACCACAAACTCCTTGGTCCTTGAAGCTTCATAAGCCAAAGGAAACATATCACATAATCTTCCTTCACCAATCTAAGCGTCTTCCCAAAATCTAATTTCCTTGCCCGCGCCAATCTTGAATGAGACGCCATTTCATCATTTTTGAATATCGGGAGATTTAAGCACTGCTTGCAATTTATCCCCCGGTCCTTATTGTTTTCCATCCATAAAACATTGTTACTCGACAATTTATTAGATTCAAAACAATGATAATGTGATATTTAAGGTGGATTTTTGTTAAAGGGAGAGCAAAAGTGATCCGAGGAAAGCATAAATCATTGCCGACTCGCTAATTAGGCCGATTCTTCTAATGAGTCGAGTTATTATTTTTTTCGGACCAAAAATACCCCTTTTAGTTATCTACCCTTACTAAATCGTCTGATTTAACCTAATTAGAAGCTCGAGTTATTATTAGAGTGCATTTTATTGTTCCATCATCAGCCGATCAAAAAGAAAAAAATTGAGTGAATAGTTTTAATACTAGATTTCCTTAACTGCCTTACAAGATTTATACTCCTTTTGTTTGGTACGAACTTATAGAGATTACATGCCCTACAAAATTTATACTCCTTTTGTTTGTATGAACTTATTATAGAGATACAGTAGGAGAAAGAAGATAAAGCCTCAAAAGCCCAACTGCCCAAGATGAGATTATTGAAATTAAATTAGTGTTGCACTGAATCTCGTGATAAGTTTTCCCTGGCTTTGTTTTTGTATACTCACTTATCAATTCCTTTAGGATGCAATTGAAACATCCAAAAGAGATGGAGAGGTTTAATTAACAATCCACATAAATTATTTTGATTCCAATTCTTACCAAAATATTACACTACTAATGTTTGTGTTTTAATTTCATATAATTTGTAGGTAACCCACCAACGATTTCACGAGAAGAAAACCAATCAATCTATTCTTTTAAATTTTTGGATAGGGGAAATTATGTTGAATTGTATTTGATTTTTTTTTCTACTTTAATTTCAGATTTATATCTAAGAAAGAAATTAATTATGATTAATGAAACCAACTCCTAGGGTTTTATGATTTTTTTATGAATATCAACGAAGAAGATAGCAAGAAAGGGAATTATGATCGCAACAAGAATTTTAATGGCCAGTAAGGACAACTTAGACCGAGTTGAAACAATACATAGAACCAGACCTAGTTAGTGAGTCGACTACGAGTTTTGCTCTCCTCTAATCACATTTTGCTCTCCCTTTAACAAAAATCTTTAAGGTGATCTTTGCATGTCAGATTGTCTTGTTTTTTTCACCTTTGAGGACGTCAGATTCGACAACTTTAACACCATCAATCAAACCAGTATGTTCAGTAACAACTTAAATAAAGCCTCCATACCTAAATTAAAGATATATATGGTGAGAATAGATCCGGCAGGGTTATTCACCAAGGTCATTAACAAGAACAAAATAAGAAACGGTTAAAATACACAAGATCACAAAATTCGGTAGAAAAAATCTTAATAATTGAAAAAACCTACTATCAAATGCTTTAGTAAGGTCAAGCTTTAAGGCCATATAACCAACTTTTCTTTCTTCATAGTATGAAGAACTTCATGTGCTACAACAATATTATCTTTGGAATAAAAGCAGACTGGTTTTGTGAAACTGATTAAACCTAAGTTAAGAACGCAACTATAGACATACGACCCTGCTAGAATTAGCAGAGTTTCCACCACCTTTTTCAGTTTTGTGCAATATAAAATCCATATCATATCACCTAGCCTATGGCATGACTAGATCATTCATAACATGGAGAAAATTCAATCGCCCAACTCTATTTTGGTTTTTTGAAACTTGGACATTCTGATATTTGCACAAACCATTTAAACCTTACAACTCTGAATTGTAATGTGCGGAACGCTGTTTTCACGGCTTGGGACTTTTTATGTGCAGACATGAATCTCTCAACCTCTGAACATTTTCATTGCTGTAATGGTTTTTAGTTTTGAACATTTGAGACTTTACACACCTACATTTATATATACAGATCTACTGGAATTGTAAGCAAATCATTTATTCTATTGTCTTGGAGTACTATAACATTTACTTTGTTAAGTTCAACAATAAAATATCGAGTCCACAAGTATCTAAACATTTATTGATGGAAACCAAGTTTCCTATTGGTAAATTCTTAAATCACGGTAGCCAGAAATTAGGTTGTTACTATTCAAAGTTCATTGTTTTACTATAGTGAAGCTGAAATAAAACCCCAACAATAAGTTTCTTTTATTTTCGACAAATTTTAGCAAACATAATATATGTTATTGTTTTACTTTGTTTTTTTTTTAATTTATTTTTTTTCTAAGATAATAATAATTTTATCCCAAAGTTTAGCAAACATAGTATTTGTTCTTGTTTTACTTTGTTTTTTTTTTTCTAAGATAAGAATTTTATCCCAAAGAAAAGATTACATGTTTAGGAGAAAGGCAGGTATGTCTCCTAACTATTACCCCTTTACATTGTTCCTTCTACAATGCTTGGCTGCCTTATCAGCTAAAGATATATAAATTCTGTTGATATAATTTAATCTTGAGAAAGAGAAATTGTTCAAAAGAAATTGACAGTCATCTAAAATAGTTTGACTAAACCAACACAGTTGGTTATTATTATTATTCAAATAAGTTATTGCATTTTTTACATCATTGCGAATGCAGAAACTGCTAATGCCTTTGTCTTCCATCCATTTGATTCCTTCTAGTATGGAAATGCACTTTGTTTTTTCCGCTGTCCTTGCTAATCCTTTGATGAGTTTGCATCCTTCAAAGGTCCCTGCCATATCAGTTAGAACAAGCTCAGAACCCGCTTCATGAGTATTTTTAATAAAGCCTGCATCACAGTAAAGAATACTACACATATCAGGCAGGTCATTGTTGTTTGAGGTCTTAATAGGTGCAGGTGGCATGACTTTTTGATTATGTGCAGCATGCGTACAACGATCTATATCTGCTATCAGCTTCATAGCATAGTTGGCAGTATTTATCGGCGTAAAACTTTTATTTTGAAAAAACCGAAAACACCTATCCCTCCAAATACACCAACATGTGACGAATATCGACTACTTTGTTGCTGGACTATTACTACTCATCAGCCAATCCTCAGACCAATTTCTTATGTATATGTCAGATTCTTCCTCAAAGGCAACAAAGTGACCACATGGAGTGTTTTCCCACACAGATTTCGCATGTGGATAGAATAAAAACAAATGCTCAGTTGTTTCAGCTGAGTTGGTATCACACAAGAAACACGATTTAGTTTGGGTTTCATATTGTAGGAGTCTAGCATTGGTAGGAAGAATATTCACACATTTCCAACAAAAAGCTTTGTTTAATATGCATTTAATATCATTTTAATGAGTAGTTTGTTTCCATATAAAAAGTTATATTTTGGGTAGAGTGGGAGATCTCCAAAGAGCTTTGTATGTAGGTTGACTAGGATGGGGGTTCTGCATGAATTGTAGCTCACCTGATAGCGCCTTATACGTTGTTTTCACTGAGAAATCACCATTTTTGGTATGCAACCATACTAATCTGTCATCCCCAATGAGAGGAATTCTGATTTTAGATATCTTTTTAGCATTTTCTACAGTGAAGAAATTATTTATAAGATCCACATTCCATGTTCTAGTACTAGCTACAATTAAGTCAGCAACTAGCATGTCAGGGTTGGCATAATTATGACAAAGAGGAAGAGATGCTTCTGGTGTCCAATTTTATTTTAATGCATGAATGCTTTGGACGTTTTGAACTTCTCATATGGAGTTTTCTTTAATGATTTCTAGACCAGCTTCTATCCCCTTCCATAACCAAGTTGAATCTAATGGTTTCCTACGGATGACAATTCTTTAAATATTTACATTTCAAGATTTTGGCCCACAACTCATTCAGAGAGTGAATAAGAGCCTATGCTAGTTTAGCAAGCGCTGCTGTATTAAATATTCTTAAAATTTTAAAACCCAGACCACCTTGTATTGTATGAGAATAAACATTCCCCAAATTTTTCATGTAAATGCCCCCTGAGTTATTCTTTCCCCACTAGAAATCCCTTTAGGAGTGTTCCATTTTTAGCGTAATGGTGTATGGTACGATAAAGGTACTCATGTGGTATATTGGAGAGGATTTCAAGACGTGTTGCACCATTATGGATCTACCATCTTGTGAAAACTGCTTTCATTTCCATTTCACAACTTTTTTTTCTTCAAAATGATCTAGAATATGGCTAAATGACTCTGTTTTATTTCTATCAATGAATAATGGAATGCCTAGATATTTTTCTTTAAGATCAATTTTCTTAACTCCTAAAGAATTGATAAGAGAAATAGCATGTTCAAGATGAACATTTTTGCTAAAAAAATAACTGGATTTGTCATTTTTGCTAAAAAAATGACTTTACCAGAAATATTGTTAAAATATTTGATCAGAGCCACCAAGTTATTAGCTTGCTCATGGGAAGCTTTGACAAATAAGAGGCATTCATCAGCAAAGAGCAACTGCAAAACACTATCGAGTCCACAATAATAAAATGTGGTCCCATATATCTCCATGTCCGACCGACCAAGAAAAACCCTGGCTCGATGCCTTGGTTCGCGCACCCTGAAGGTGGCATGCCATGCCCCTTTAGGAATCCTTTGCAGCATGGGATTTGTTGCAAATCGATCTCAACCGCTCTTCTTTACCGGTAAACTTGAGTGGCCTAGATCGCACCTTCGTGGGATAGTGAAGTATAGACATGAACACCAGCATGACAGCTACACACATGCATGATCGGTCCTCTATAAAGCACTTCCCATGCTTGGATTCGACCAAGCTGAAAGAAGGAACTTGCGTACCTCTAATCCGACGGTCGCAGATGAGGGTTGCAAGTCATCTCGTCCGTCCAGCTTTGCCAGCTTGGACGGACAGCCTAAGACATGAGTTAGGATATCAATGAGGCGTCACCATAATCACCGTCCACCACTCTTCCACATGGAGTGATCGGTCAAGTCAGGGCTTGCTTGTATAGCCTCCAAACGATCACTCGAAGATGACTGGACATGATGCTATTTTAAGAAGCTTAAATTCGTGACTTACTCCGGTAAGCCTTAAAAACAGCGATGCTTCATACATGCTGAATATACTCGATGCAGTACCTGCATAGAATACACACGATACTTCACAAGTATCGACTTCCTAAATAACTTAGTTATTTGGTCTAGCATTACATGCTACTTTATGTGGGTCCCACGATCCACACACTCGAGACATCAATCATGTCACAAACGGGGGATACATATCGGGGTATTGGTCTGGCGGTTTACAGCGTGCAACGCGCCATCACAAGAACGTGTCAGGAAGTCATGGACGGTTAGAGATGACAAGAGAAGTGGGAAAGACTGGTCGTGTAACACCAACACACAACTCCACTACTCCATCACTCCACTTCCTACACTTCCCACGAGAGACGTGAATAAGGATCAAATGACTTGTATAAATAGGTTCTCCTCCCTATTTCCAAAGAACAGGGCAAGTCCAGACAACAGAGGCAAGTGTTGATACAATCGTATTCAAACACCGGAACTGATAGCTTACATCCTGCAAGCCAGTCCATCTTTCTGATACAAGTCATACATAGCCAACGCCTTCACAATCTCAACACCTTCTTCGCTTCCCTCCCTAAGATCAACCCCATCTCCTTCACTTTGTGACCGAAACAAGTCCGGGAACGACCATTTCTTGGTTTAGGCCGGATTTGCAGATTGATTTCTCGAATCTACAAGCACTCCCGTGCAATGCATTTGTTTAAGGTTTAGACTCATTTCTCATCCACACACCCCAAATTACCAAAAACGACGTAAATAGTTTTCACCCATAAACAATTGGAGACCACAGTGGGAGGTTAATCTCTCGGTTGTAAAGTCAATTTCTTCAAAATCCGATTCAATTTTATCAATTTCAAAAAGGGTAGATCTTAGGACCAATTCAATCATCAATCAATTTCAAGATGGTAGAACTCAGGTCTGGATCATCAATCAATTTCGATGGAGCTAGTGTGGATAACACTCCCCCCGGTGTCGATGTACCTGTCAGTGGAGCTACCGTGGTCAATACATCTTATGGAGCTGTCACTTCTACCACCAGTGCCAGCGTAGCAGGAGATGTTCTAGTAAGTGTAACACCTCCCATCACCAAAGCCATAGCAGCCGCAAATCCCAACATCTCATCAAGTGTAACACCTCTGGTAGTCACCAGAGCAACAAATTCCACTCCTTCATCAGGACGAGGAGCCGGAGGGACGAGAGGAGGACCATCCCCCATTACCATTGGGGACTTGATGGAGAAGCAGGAAGTTCTTGCTAAGACTCAAACGGATATGGACGCAACTCAGAAAGAGGTACTCACTTTTCTTAAGACATTAACTGATCGATTGCCACAAGAGCCGCGACAGCCCCTGGAACAAAAAAGGAACGCATTCAACACACAGGAGAAGGTACTTCAGCAGCCATGGACCTCCATGGACCCGATCAAAGAAGCGACATCGATATGAGCGGTCGTCATGGAGACTCCTTCACTAGGGATCGATCCTCACAACGATCCTCCTCAAGTCAATAGTTTCACTATGAACCAGAGGCGGTGGATCGAGAAGCGGTTTCTCTAGTGGAAAGTTTATGCGAACTTTCACACCTCTCGAAGAATCAGCGCGCGGAGACGTTTTGTTGCAATCAACCAGAAGAAGGTCACGACCGTGCCCTACATGTCACCGCACGCATCAAGGATTCAGAGTTCAAGACGGCCCTTATCTACACAGGAGCGTCTTCGAATGTGATTACTCTCAAGACTCGCAGGACATCCATGGTTCTCCCAGGCAAGGTCGTACGGAAGCCTACCACAATGACGGACTTCAAGGGACACCAAACCAGCACATACGAGAGAAGCTCCGCGGAAAGATCAGACAAGTTCGTTGCGTCCCACTCCCCACGTGGGCGTCAATTCAGGAAGAAGACCGGCTTGCATATGTTGATGGTGGATTTTCATTTAAGGCTAAAATTGTAAAAGCCAAAATTATGCGCTGACACCTTGCAAAAGATAAAGCCATTTAATAAGTGATGAATACTTCTTCACTTTACTAATTCACCTAGAATGGAGCATGTGACAACAATCCCAGCATTTTGTGAATTAAATACACGAAATTCATCCAGGTTGGAGCATGTAGCAACAATCCCATATACCCCGTGAATTTCTGACATTATTAATTAATGCATAACCAGACCTTGTATTTCTTGTACTCATTGACGGTGCGGCATGACGACTGAGTGTTGTTCTCAGCAAAGCAACACGAATCTCCAAGCATTAATAATGAAACATGTATGAAATACCCATACAGGCTACAACTCTCGGTGTGTTATAATAGCCCGATTGAGCATATTTTTGAATCTGGACTGTCCATATCAGTCTCAGAAACGATCATGACCATCCAACTTCACCAAAGATGATTGGATGGCCCAGATCGAATCCATAACCCTCTGTGTATTGGAGTATTCACCACCGAATCAATGCAGGCCCCGCATGGTCGGCCTCCCCAAGAGGGAAGCAACGCTTACTAGTTCGTCCAGCAAAACAGCATGGACGTGAAACCCTAAACTAGGGTTATGGCACATTACATGTGTCGCAAATAATTCTCAACCATCCATCTTCGCAGGCATAGATGGAGGGTGTAGATGTAGATTCAAAGAGCCCGGAACATGTCAACACAAACACCGTGGCCCGCCTACATACCCGATCGACGATCGGTCAGACCAACTATGGTTGGTCGTCTTGATTCGTGCGCCCCAAACTGGGTATGACACACGGTCGGCAAAACGATTAGGGTTTGTGTCACGATCACGAGCGTCCCTTTTCTCCTGCGCTCGGATGAAGGGTCCAGGAATAGACTAAGCAAGTCCGGTAAGTATCAATATGATCACTGCGGGCCCACCTATCTCCACACCCGATCGGCCAAGAAAAAGCTTGGTTGTACACCTCGATTCGCACGCCCAAACCAGGCGTGGTCGCACCTCCTAACTGTAAATTGATCTCGACCACTCAACTTCTCTCAGGACAAATTGAGTGGCTTAGATCACGTTTCTATGAGGCAATGAAGTACAGGTGTGAACACCAGCCCGCCACCCACACGTCGAATCAATCGGCCAAGACCGACCAAGCTTGGTCGTCTTGGAACACGCGCCCAAAAATTGGCATGATGCTCGGCTTTTGCAGCACCATATTTCTGTTTCAAATCGATCTCGACCACTCAACTTCGCCGGAAAAATTGAGTGGCCCAGATCACACTTTCACGAGACAATGAGATATGGGCGCCTACACCGTCATGTCGTCTACACACATGCACGATTGGTCCTGTCAAAATTGTATCCCAAGCTTGGATTCGACCAAGATGAAGAGTGATGCTTGCGCACCTCTTCAAAAACCCTAATTCCACCAACGGTCACAGATGAGTGTCTCAAAGATCATCTCATCCGTCCAACTTCACCGGCTTGGTTATACAACCCTGGTCAGGAGTTAATTGGTCAGTGAGGCGTCACCACAATCACCGTCCACCACTCTTCCACATGGAGTGATCGGTCAAGTCAGGGCTTGCTTGTATAGCCTCAACGATGACTTGAAGATGGCTAGACATGATGCTATTTTAAGACGCTTAAATTCGTGACTTACTCTGGTAAGCCTTAAAAACAGCGATGCTTCATACATGCTGAATATACTCGATGCAGTACCTGCATAGAATACACACGATACTTCACAAGTATCGACTTCCTAAATAACTCAGTTATTTAGTCTAGCATTACATGTTACTTTCTGTGGGTCCCACGATCCACACACTCGAGACATCAATCATGTCACAAACCGGGGATACATCTTCGGGGTATTGGTTGGCGGTTTACGCGTGCATCGTGCAACGCGCCATCACAAGAACGTGTTAGGAAGTCATGGACGGTTAGAGATGACGGGAGAAGTGGGCAAGACCGGTCGTGTAACACCAACACACAACTCCACTACTCCATCACTCCACTTCCTCCACTTCCCACGAGAGACGTGAATAAGGCTCAAATGACTTGTATAAATAGGTTCTCTCTCCTATTTCCAAACAACAGAACAAGGCAAGTCAAGACAACAGAGGCAAGTGTTGATATAATTGTATTTAAACACCGGAACTGATAGCTTGCATCCTGCAAGCCGGTTCAGCTTTCTGATACAAGTCATACATAGCCAACACCTTCACAATCTCAACACCTTCTTCGCTTCCCTCCCTAATATCAACCCCATCTCCTTCACTTTGTGACCGAAACAAGTCTGAAACGGCCATTTCTTGGTTTAGGCCGGATTTGCATAGATTGATTTCTCGAATCTACAAGCACTCCGTGCAGTGCATTTGTTTAAGGTTTAGACTCATTTCTCATCCACACACCCCAAATTACCAAAACCGGCAGAAATAGTTTTCACCCATAAACAATTTGCGACCACGGTGGGAGGTTGATCTCTCGGTTGCAAAAATTGAATTCTCAAATTTTCGGTTTTCATCTCGCGATGTATCCTCACCCGGAAACCACAGGTGGTTCAGATATCATGGGAAGTGTGGCAAGGATGCTGGAGGATGTCTTGGCAAATCAAGCTGGTATCGCTAGAAGACAGAGCGAAAAATTTCGCCTTTTGAATGATATAATGGCACAATTACAAGAAGGGTCAGCAGGCATATACTCAGACAGTGCAAGAAATGCTGAATCCTTAGCCAGGAGTCACACCTTTACCAGTGGAGATGCAGAAAGAGCACGTAATCACAGGGGACTCGGGAGAGACGAACAACATGGTCCAGATGACAACGAAGACTCGAGGCAACTCTGAGAGGAAAAGACTTGTCCGGGTACCACAACGTCACGGACAATGAAATGGAGCCTGCAGCTTATGGAGCCCTGCTAGAAGATTTATATCTCAAGACTCTTGTCGAAGCCCGGAAAACGGCCCAATCCGCATCGACCTTTCAACTAAGGGAAGAAGTTCTTGAGGAAGGAGAGATCAATCAAGGAACACGTGAGTACAGAGGATGGGAGCGTTCGATTCGATCACTCAGCAGTGATATCACGACACCTTCCACACTCTGTTACCCAGGCAAGCGATCCGCGGATATGATGTCACTCACGAGTCTTCCAACTTCATCTCCGAAACGTGCTCCACATCGAAGCCATGTAGAAACACCAGAGCGCCCACGAACGCAGGAAAAGCTAGACTCGAAGTATCTACACTTTCCGTTCCCAATGGAAAATATTTTTTTGGAGTTGCTGGAGACGTGGGTACGAAACAGAGAGGTGGAGCTACCTCCTATATGGCGTCCACCGACTCATCAAGAAGTAACGGACCCGAGGTATTGTCATTTCCACCGGTTCCTTCACCACCCTACCAAGGAATGCAACGCTTTGAAACGCATTGTTCAGAAGAGGCTTAATTCAGAGGGATAACTTCCCTTACGATTTCCTCAGAGAGGCTACTTCGGTTTGGTACAAGTGAGGCTTCAAAAGCAAGTAAGTTCTATTCAACAAATTTACAAGAAAGATAGTTTTAGAATTCACTGAGGACTTGGCATCCCGCACATGGAGAAAGAGGCTCACGATCAAACGTCATGTTTGTTTCCCTTCATACTTCCCTTTTACACGACATTTGCAATTTCATATGATATGTGCAATCATTCATGACCAAGATGCAAATTCCATTTAACAAAATCTCTTTCAGAAAAGTCGTTCACAAAACTATCTCAAAATAAACCAATTCAATTACCTATTAATTCAAAACCGGAAGTCAAATTGTGAAAGGAAATCCTCACTATCACTCAAAAAGAAAAGCATCTAAAAGAAAAGACAAGTAGGTGGCGTGAATCCTTCAAGGAAAGTCCTTCAGCAGCAACTCGTCCTTCTTAGAAAGAGAGACTTTCATCCTTTGAAGTACAGTCTGCTTCAGCTTCAACTCTTTAGACAACTTATCAACCTCTTCTTCCTGGCGAGTAACACAATCTGCAGAAGGGACTTCATCTTGTAATTTGGATCTCCCGAATCTCGGAGAACCCTTTGAAGAACCAAGGAGCATTGAAGTAAATGCATGCAAACACATCTCGATGACACTTACAAGTCTTCAATCATCTCCTCAGAAACTGTTCGACCAGTTGTGACGCTCATCCCATGTATATAAAATAAAGCTTCCGGTCGCGGTTGACCAATGCAAGACGACTATTGAGCTTCGTAGTGGTAGCAATGTGGCCATGCTTCTCCCATATCGCCGTGTACAACCCTTCGAACTGAGATGGCACGCTAAATCCTCCAACCAACACATGACCTGGATAAGGGACAATAAAAGAAGGATCGAACAAAGCCCTGTGCCGCATTACCAATACTTCATCAATCACAGGAGACTTGTCAGTTGCAGGAGGCCTTTCAGAAGAAGTCACCACGACAGCTTTATTGATTGAAACCTGCTCAGAACGTTCTTCAAGGGGATCCACCTCAACAATAGTGGATGTTGCCTCCCTTACATTCCTTCCGATATCTACTTAAGCTCTGGGTGCTAATTTCCATCACGGACCCATAAACAAGATCACTTAGGGAGGCACATTGTCCAACCGAGCTTGCATCATCTCTGTCATGGTCTGGAAAAGGAGCGGGTTCACCAGACTTCTCGGCATAAAGATCAGTGTTACCAGACTTCTGAGGATCAGTGCCGCAAGACTTCTCAACATGAAGGCCAATGTTACCAGACTTCTCGTTCTGAATGCGCGCCAACCTTGTGAAAACATTCTCTTTCGGAATTCCATGATTTCAAGCAAGGATCACTCTTAGAAGAATTTACTCTAGAGAAATGAAGGAATCAACAAAAAGAGATATAAATACCTGCATATTGGAGGAATTGAGGATCACCGAATCACATGCCTGCTTCTTAGATCTCTCTCCTGCTCGGGGACTGCAATCCTGAGCTCTGGTCCGTTTGGATGTAATTGGCTTCAACCGGAAATGCTTCTTCAAAACGTCAGAAGATGGCTCACCACGGGAATCTGTCACAACATTCTCCGAGAATTCCTGGAAAGTCAACAGTTGCTTCCTCCAAAATTCCTTATACTTATCGGTTACCACTGGGTTTCTCCCAATAGGCCAGAAGGGAAGACTCTGCGATGCCAAGAACACGTCAGCATCAAAGATACTCGGTAGAAGTTCTTTCGGAGCCTCCGACGGACAGATGAATGGAACACCCTGGTCAAATCCCATTTGACGAGCAGCCCTGTCAATGTTGTACGGAGTCACAATAAAAGCTTCGTTGAATAGAGACGGGATATATCCCGGAATGCAGTTGTACAGATAAATAAGTTCTCCAAATTTCATAGTCTTGGCATCGGTACGCAACGCAATATCAGGACCGTCAGAAGCAATAACAAAAGTCTTCGACTGAACAATGGAAGGGTGGATCGGTCCCCATGGACGAAAATCTACGGAAGACACGTTATCAAAGATGTCCACGAGTTTCACACCGGTTCTGGGACGCCTCCTGTTCCAACGGAGTATTCTCGAGCCACCATACAAACTGCGCGAAGTTGAAGGAACATGAGCATAACTTTTGAAATGTTCCCACAAGAATGCCTGAAGAAAAGCGAAGTGGACGTACGACTCCACCATCTTGTACCCGTTGGAAACATGCATGTCCATTGCTAAGGCGTCCAGATGAGAATACAACGATCAAAGGAACAAGGCACCTAAGGGAAGAACTTCACCTTTTGCTAGCTTTATAGCAATCCTAACAAGGACATCTCTTATGGTCTTCTTTCCAGAACCATCGTCATATATATCTATGGATAGCCACAAAGAAAGGAATGAAATCACGCTGAGCTCGTTTTCCAACTCCTGATCCGGTTCTGGGTTTACAGGAGACCATTCCAATACCCAATAGGTGTAAACGCATCTTGTATCTTTTTTCTCCTCCTTCTCCAGATTGTCGAATTCTGCCACCTTTTGGAGTATAACATCATAATCACGTTGTTCCGTGTTAGAAAGCTCATAAGAAAAACTTCCAGCAACATGCAAGTTCATCAATGCAGCTACGCTTTCCAGAGTAATAGTCATCTCTCCCAATCTAAATATAGATGTATGAGTAGAAGGGCGCCACCGAGAAATGAAAGTAATCAAGCTCCGCAAAGATCTTTCTTAATTTCAAGAGTAGCAGATGCCATGACTGCATTGAGGATTTGCGCTTTGGTCAAATTGGCTTTAACGTCCTTATTATTCAACATACGTCTCATCCATCCTTCATAAGAACCCAGTGAAGTATGACAAATCTTGAAGTCAATAGGAGAAGGCGGATATTCATTTATTCGAAGACAGAACCTCATCACAAGTGCCGAAGAAGAAGATGGATCAGCTTCCATATTTTCTGAACCGGAGAGCAGGACTATCCTGTGAGAGGGATGTTTCCTAATATTTGGAAAAGGAAAGGTGAATAACTCATCAACAATGTTCGGCATATCTTTGAAGCTGTCAACACTTCCTGACTTAGCACCAGCATTATCTCCAGAAGACATATCAACAGGAGTTCTTTTCTTCATTCTACAATGAAAGACAGGAGTCAATACTTAAAACACGCGATACGTGTAGTCACACACGACAACACAGGCATTCACGTTGGAATGCACAAGGCCGAGATTGAATCCAAACACCGGTATTGATCAAGTGACAAGTCCGGTATCACTCAAATTTCAAGTCTGGTATTGGTCAAGTTTCCGGTATTGCTCAAGTTTCAAGTCTGGTATTGATCAAGTCACGTCCAGTATTGCTCAAGTTTCAAATCTGGTATTGATCAAGTCACAAGTCCGGTACTGCTCAAGTTTCAAGTCTTGTATTGATCAAGTCACAAGTCCGGTATTGCTCAAGTTTCAAGTCCGGTGTTGGTCAAGGGCACGAGGCTGGTATAAAGGTGACATTCAGTCAGGCATACACGATATGAGACCCATGTTCAATCGAGATAAAGCCATTTAATAAGTGATGAATACTTCTTCACTTTACTAATTCACCTAGAATGGAGCATGTGACAACAATCCCAGCATTTTGTGAATTAAATACACGAAATTCATCCAGGTTGGAGCATGTAGCAACAATCCCATATACCTCGTGGAATTTACAAAGATTATTAATTAATGCATAACCACTTTGTATTTCTTGTACTCATTCGGTGCGGCATGACGACCGAGTGTTGTTCTCAAAGAAAGCAACACGAATCTCCAAGCATTAATAATGAAACATGTACGAAATACCCATACGAGGCTACAACTCTCGGTGTGTTATACTAGCCCGATTGAGCATATTTTGAATCGGACTTTCCATATCAGTCTCTTAAACGATCATGACCATCCAACTTCACCAAAGATGATTGGATGGCCCGGATCGAATCCATAACCCTCGGCGGTATTGGAGTATTCACCACCGAATCAATGCAGGCCCCGCATGGTCGGCCTCCCCAAGAGGGAAGCGGCGCTTACCGGTTGGGTCCCGACAAAGAAACAAAGATGGACGTGAAACCCTAAACTAGGATTATGGCACATTACATGTGTCGCAAATCGATCTCAACCATCCATCTTCGCAGGCAAAGATGGAGGGTGTAGATGTAGATTCAAAGGGCCCGGAACATGTCAACACAAATACCGTGGGCCCGCCTACATACCTGACTGATCGGTCAGGACCAATTATGGTTGGTCGTCTTGATTCGTGCGTCCCAAATCGGGAATGACACACGCCCGCAAAACCCGATTAGGGTTTGTGTCACGATCACGAGCGTCCCTTTTCTCCGCTCGGATGAAGGGTCCGAGGAATAGACTAAGCAGTCCTAAGTATCAACATGATCACCATGGGCCCACCTATCTCCACACCCGATCGGCCAAGACAAAACTTGGCTGTACACCTCGATTCGCACGCCCAAACCGGGCGTGGTCGCACCTTCTAATCAGAATCGATCTCGACCACTCAACTTCTCTGGGACAAATTGAGTGGCTTAGATCACGTTTCTATGAGGCAATGAAGTACGGGCGTGAACACCAGCCTGCCACCCACACGCTGAATCAATCGGCCAAGACCGACCAAGCTTGGTCGCCTTGGAACGCGCGCCCAAAATTGGCATGATGCGCGGCTTTTGTAGCACCGTAGTTCTCATTTGCAAATCGATCTCGACCACTCAACTTCATGGGACAAATTGAGTGGCCCGGATCACACTTTCACGAGACAATGAGATATGGGCGCCTACACCATCATGTCGTCTACACACATGCACGATCGGTCCTGTAAAAATTGTATCCCAAGCTTGGATTCGACCAAGCTGAAGAGTGATGCTTGCGCACCTCTTCAAAAACCCTAATTCCACCAATGGTCAAAGATGAGTGTCTCAAAGATCATCTCATCTAGTGGCGGATGCAGTGTGAAGCAAGGGTGTGCACTTGCGACCCCTTGAGTTCTACACTTCCACCAAGTACCTCTGTTTGCCAAGCCAAATCAAACTTTTGGATATCATTTGCTCCCCCTCAAAAGCGCAGCTGTCAATCTCTTAATGGTTGTGATTTTGATTTCTTATTGGCTTCTTGCACAAATTATCAATCAATATCTAACAAACTCGAAACTCCTTTATGTTCAGGTAACAAAAGTTAATTCTATGTTTCTTTCTTAAATTGGAATCAATCAACCCACCTTTTCCAACCATTCATAATATCTAATTACTCATTAATTTCCTCCATTTATTATCTTATTTCAATGGTAGTAACATTCCATTCTTCCCGGTTTCTTTGCATCATAACCAGTACTCTCGAAGAGGCCCGTCGCATAGAAATCAATCGTATTTGAATGCAACCTTTTTTAAAACATAAAATATTAAGAAATCTAAGAGGAGATATACTGAGTATAGTCTTCTTGCGAGTTAAGATTGAGTTTTAGAGGAAGAAAAAAATGGGGGAATCAAAAAGAGAAAACTGCTTTTGGTTAAGAAGATAAGAAGAGATCTTAACTGCATTCTACAATTTTAATTGGAACCGTTGGATTAGAGAGCATTTCAGGGTTTATATAGTTAACATTTGATGACACGCGTGTATTATACATGTACATTTTATTTATTTACTATATTTTTTTTAATTAAACATGTACATTTAATTAAGCTTTTGCTTACTTGTCTGAATTTGAGTCGGTTTGTGTACCAATTGTACCATGACATAAATTTAGCAGCAAAAAGAGACCAAGGACTATTAGGCGTTATAATACAATGTTTTATGTGTAGCGGAAATATTTTTTGGCTAGATCTTTCTATTGTGGTGAATTCCTTTGCTACCCCCTCTTTTGAAATCCTGGATTCGCCGCTGATCTCATCCGTCCAACTTCACCGGCTTGGTTATACAACCCTGGTCAGGAGTTAATTGGTCAGTGAGGCGTCACCACAATCACCGTCCACCACTCTTCCACATGAAGTGATCGGCAAAGTCAAGGCTTGCTTGTATAGCCTCAACAATGACTTGAAGATGGCTGGACATGATGCTATTTTAAGACGCTTAAATTCGTGACTTACTCCGGTAAGCCTTAAAAACAGCGATGCTTCATACATGCTGAATATACTTGATGCAATACCTGCATAGAATACACACGATACTTCACAAGTACCGACTTCCTAAATAACTCAGTTATTTAGTCTAGCATTACATGCTACTTTCTGTGGGTCCCACGATCCACACACTCGAGACATCAATCATGGCACAAATTGGGGGATACATACTAGGGTATTGGTCTGGCGGTTTACAGCGTGCAACGTGCAACGCGCCATCACAAGAACGTGTTAGGAAGTCATGGACGGTTAGAGATGACGGGGAGAAGTGGGCAAGACCGGGTCGTGTAACACCAACACACAACTCCACTACTCCATCACTCTACTTCCTCCACTTCCCACGAGAGACGTGAATAAGGCTCAAATGACTTGTATAAATAGGTTCTCCTCCCTATTTCCAAACAACAGAACAAGGCAAGTCAAGACAATATACAATTGTAATCAAACACCGAACCGATAGCTTACATCCCGCAAGTTTGGTTCAGCTTTCTGATACAAGTCATACATAGCCAACACCTTCACAATCTCAACACCTTCTTCGCTTCCATCCCTAAGATCAACCCCATCTCCTTCACTTTGTGACCGAAACAAGTATGGAACGGCCATTTCTTGGTTTAGGCCGGATTTGCACTGAGATTGATTTCTCGAATATACAAGCACTCCGTGCAGTGCATTTGTTTAAGGTTTAGACTCATTTCTCATCCACACACCCCAAATTACCAAAACCGGCAGAAATAGTTTTCACCCATAAACAGCATCATTGAGGGCTAAAACCCACGATGCATCTTTGCTGACGAAGCATTCTTCTCCATCTGTGAAGCCACGACCCACGTTCACACGAAGAGGGAACGAACTTTTGTGGCGGGTCGTGACCAGAAAGGGAAAACGGTATACCGACACTGCCATTATCAATTAGCAGGGGAGACTGTTACCCAGTCTCTCCACCCAATGGAACGCTACAACAACAACGAACCACAAGAACGAGTGGTGCTCCACAACAGCTGCAAGATGGCACCAACTCCACAACTGATGAGATTGAAATCGTTGAGGAATCTCCTAGGCCTATCTCCATCAGTTTAACCTTATGTACGGATAAACGCATGAATCTCGTGGAACTTCTCAAAGAGTACCAGGACATATTCGCTTGGAGATATGAAGAAATGCCGGATTTAGATGAAAATTGGTCACCCATCATCTACATGTCATACCTGGATCCAAGTAGGTTAAACAGTTGTAGTTCAGACACGAGGAAAATAGATATATCAGGTGCTGCATAGACTTCAGAGACTTGAACAGGTGTTTCTCCAAAAACGATCCTCTTTTACCTAACATCGACATGTTAGTAGATGCAACCAGCAGACACGGCATGTTCTCCTCCATGGATGGATGTAGCAGCTACAACCAGATAAGGATGTACGAGCATGATGCAAGTAAGATAGATTTTAGAACTCCTCTTGGAAATTTTTATTATACCATACCGCCATTTGGTTTAAAGAATGCCGGTGCAACGTATCAACGCTCTATCGCGGCAATCTTCCACGGAACCGATACCTCAAGGAGCAGACCCTCAAGAAGATAACGATGTCCACGCGTCATATCGAGAAAGATCCAGGCGAGTCACTCTATCGAGAAAGTGGTCGAACAAGATCCGGGCGAGTCACTTTATCAGACTGTGGTACATGTCTATCATGCTATGTTGGAGAATTTGCGCTTTTGGTCATCCTCGGGAGCTGTTGAACGCTCATCTACAACAACATATGCCCCGATAGAAAGAACCAGGACTGCCGGTAATGAAGAGCCTCATAATGTTTGTAGGTGAATATATCTCACCAACAAGCGATACAAACTTCAGCCTTCCGTAAGCAGTTCCCTAAAGCAGCAAGAGGAAAACCACCGAGATACAACATACTGCGCGCCCGTCAACTCCAACTCCAGTACCACATGCACGACTCCCACAATGATGAAACAATTTCCAAGATATTCCATATCTGGCTCGACAACAACCACTACGAACAAACCATGTAAACCACGCTTGGGGACTGAGGCTCAGCATGAAGTTCCTTCACCGTCAGTCAAGGAATTCTTCAACATGAGAGAGATGGTCAGACAAGAAGCACGGAATTTACAAGGGTAAATCGAACGAAAGAGGGAAACACTTCAACGCTCCCTCAGCGAAGGCCGCCCAATGGTCTATTCAAGAGCCGCCTCAATGCTCTCTCCGGGACCCACGTTCGCTTTAGAATCCTTCTTCAACACTCTCTCCAGGATCCACCACAACGTTCACACCAGAAACCACTTTAATATCCTCTCGAGTCGTTTCAACACTCAAGTTGCATCAATAATCTGCGCTCTGGTCAAGTTATCTTTGATGTACTCATTGCTCAACATACGTCTCATCCATCCTTCATGAGGTCCCAGCGGAGCATGAAAAACCTTGAAGTCGATAGGAGAAGGGTTATCTTATGGAACGGATATTTTCATATAGTTGAAAGGGCGCGGTGAACAACTCATCATTAATGTTCGGCATATCTTTGAAGCTGTCAACACCTCCTGACTTGGCACCAACATTATCCCCAGATGACATCTCAACAGGAGTTCTTTTCTTCGTTCTACAATAAAAGACATGAGTCAGTACTTGTATAAAAACGCGTGAGATGTGTAGTCACACACGACAGAACACACATTCACGTTGGAGTACACAAGGCTGGTATTGGGTCCAAACACCTAAGATCGATCAAGTCACAAGCTTGGGTATTGCTCAAGTTTCAAGTCCGGTGTTGATCAAGTCACAAGTCCTAGTATTGCTCAAGTCTCAAGTCCGGTGTTGATCAAGTCCCAAGTCCGGTATTGCTCAAGTTTCAAGTCCGGTGTTGATCAAGTCACAAGTCCGGTGTTGATCAAGTCACAAGTCCGGTATTGCTCAAGTCACAAGTCCGGTGTTGATCAAGTCACAAGTCCGGTGTTGTTCAAGTCACAAGTCCGGTATTGCTCAAGTTTCAAGTCTGGTATTGATCAAAGTCACAAGGCTGGTATTCGAATAAAACAGGCACACACAGAAGGCCGATTTTCGGTCGAAACACACAGGGTCGACGTTCGATCGAGGCACGCGGCGGGTCCCACTTGATCCCAGCCCCAGATTGGTCGGGGCAGACACAACCGTCCCAATCAAAGCTCTCTCCGAGAAGAAGGCGTTTGGCTCCAACACTTCAACGCTCTCCCGGGCTGCTCTAAGTTGCTTCAAAGTTTTCTACGGGACCCACATTTACATTTGAGCACACAAGGTTCATTTAAAAAAAAAAAACAAGCTTGCTCACACGGTCCGACGTTCGAGCAAAGCAAACAGCAAAAGGCGGTGTTTGGTCAAAGCATCAAGTCCGGTGTTTAGTCAAGCTAGCTGGGTCGGTGTTTGGTCTAAGTAGCAAGATGAAACTCGAGCAAGTACATCAACCGTACGGTCGAAGTAGGCACATGACATGGCCGACATTTGAAACATGTACACGGTGGTCCCGCGTTTGATCGAAGCATGCACATCTGCCCATGTTCGAATCAATCATGCTTACATCGGGTCCCACGTTCGATTAAGCAGACGCAGCAGACCCACGATTAACCAAAACAGGCACATCAAGCCCACGTTCGATCAAGCAGGTGCGAGTAGCCCCACGAACGAAATAGCGTAACGATCCATCGAAGCGAGGCAAGACCGACATCATGCTAGGGAAACACTCGCCCGGACACCTCTTGAACGTGACATGCTCCAAGGACAGGATGACCCGTCTCTCTTGGTAACATCTAACTTTGTCTCCTAAGCTTTGTCTTTAACTGTCACCATCTCATGCCTATCCCACAATGGTGTAACCATTACGTGCTAAGCAGGGGACTTAATGTTGATGGTGGATTTTCATTTAAGGCTAAAATTGTAAAAGCCAAAATTATGCGCTAACATCTTGCAAAAGATAAAGCCATTAATGAGTGATGAATACTTCTTCACTTTACTAATTCACCTAGAATGGAGCATGTGGAAACAATCCCAATATTCCGTGAATTAAATACACAATATTCATCCAGGTTGGAGCATGTAGCAACAATCCCATATACCCTGTGAATTTACAACATTATTAATTAATGCATGACCAGCCTTGTATTTCTTGTACTCATTGCGGTGTGGCATGATGATCGAATATTGTTCTCAGCAGAGCAACACGAACCTCCAAGTATTAATAATGAAACATGTACGAGAATACTCTTACAAAAGGCTACAACTCTCGGTGTGTTATACTAGCCCGATTGAGCATATTTGAATCTGGACTATCCATATCAGTCTCAGAAACAATCACGACCACGCAAGTTGGCTGCATGATTTAACCAGCCTAGACGATCCTCAGCAGGAGTAGGCTACCACCTTAATGACCACCAGCGGGCCCGTTTATGCCCTGGTCGGTCGAATACATACCATGCCTCCCAAATAACCACCGAACACCAGCATAAAGTAGGATGGTTGGACTGGTGTGGAGCAGCTTGGAAAAACTTGTGCGCACAATACTGCCAATGTCAGTGTAAAAAACAGCCACGACCGTCCAACTTCACCGGCATAATTGGACGGCGTGGATTATCCCATGACCGGTCGGACAAACTTGTCCTGCACACCGGCGGGACCCCTTTCTACCTGCATAGCCGACCATCTCATGACCTAGCCAGGGAAGAGCGAACGTTCACCCATAATCTGGCCGGCGTGATGCTTTAAGGGTCGCTAAGGATCTCAAACTAATCACGACCATCCAACTTCGCCGGCATGTCTGGATGGCCTAGATCAAGCCCATGACCGTCGGTCAGGTATCGCCATGATCACCACGGTCCCAATATGAATCCCACGTGGTCGGCCTCCCCAAAGGAGGAGCTTAGCCTACCAAATCGTTTGGTTGAAGTTGTGTACGCACGACCGATCCAAAACCCTAATTAGGGTTTGCAGCATATTACATGTGTCGCTAATCGATCACGAGCGTCCGTTTTCGCCAGCTTGGATGAAGGGTCGAGGAATAGATTAAGCAGGTCCGCAGAGTATCAACATGATCAATGTAGGCCCATCTATCTCCATGTCCGACCGACCAAGACAAACCCTGGCTCGATGCCTTGGTTCGCGCACCCCGAAGGTGGCATGCCACGCCCCTTTAGGAATCCTTTGCGGCATGGGATTTCTGTTGAAAATCAATCTCAACCGCTCTTCTTCTTAGGTAAACTTGAGTGGCCTAGATCGCACCTTCGTGGGATAGTGAAGTATAGACATGAACACCAGCATGATGTCTACACACATGCATGATCGGTCCTCTATAAAGCACTTCCCATGCTTGGATTCAACCAAGCTGAAAGAAGGAACTTGCGTACCTCTAATCCGATGGTCGCAGATGAGGGTTGCAAGTCATCTCGTCCGTCCAACTTTGCCGACTTGGACGGACAACCTAAGACATGAGTTAGGCTATCAATGAGGCGTCACCATAATCACCGCCCACCACTCTTCCACATGGAGTGATCGGTCAAGTCGGGGCTTGCTTGTATAGCCTCCAAACGATCACTCGAAGATGGTGGACATGATGCTATTTTAACACGCTTAAATTCGTGACTTACTCGAGGTAAGCCTTAAAAACAACGATGCTTCATACATGCTGAATATACTCGATGCAAGCACTGCATAGAATACACACGATACTTCACAAGTATCGACTTCTTAAATAACTTAGTTATTTGGTCTAGCATTACATGCTACTTTACGTGGGTCCCACGATCCACACACTCGAGACATCAATCATGTCAAAAACTGGGGGATACATCTTTGGGGTATTGGTGCGGCGGTTTACGGCGTACGGCAACACGCCATCACAAGAACGTATCGGGAAGTCATGGACGGTTAGAGATGACCAGGAGAAGTGGGCAAGACTGGTCGTGTAACACCAACACACAACTCCACTACTCCATCACTCCACTTCCTCCACTTCCCACGAGAGATGTGAATAAGGCTCAAATGACTTGTATAAATAGGTTCTCCTCCCTATTTCCAAAGAACAGGGCAAGTCCAAACAGCAGAGGCAAGTGTTTATACAATCGTATTCAAACACCGGAACTGATAACTTACATCCTGCAAGCCAGTCCAGCTTTCTGATACAAGTCATACATAGCCAACGCCTTCACAATCTCAACACCTTCTTCGCTTCCCTACCTAAGATCAACCCCATCTCCTTCACTTTGTGACCGAAACAAGTCTGGAACGACCATTTCTTGGTTTAGGCCGGATTTGCACAGATTGATTTCTCGAATCTACAAGCACTCCCGTGCAGTGCATTTTTTTAAGGTTTAGACTCATTTCTCATCCACACACCCCAAATTACCAAAACCAACAGAAATAGTTTTCACCCATAAACACTAAGATAATAATAATTTTATCCCAAAGTTTAGCAAACATAGTATTTGTTCTTGTTTTACTTTGTTTGTTTTTTTTTTCTAAGATAAGAATTTTATCCCAAGGAAAAGATTACATGTTTAGGATAAAGGCAAGTATGTCTCCTAACCATTACCCCGTTACATTGTTCCTTCTACAATGCTTGGCTTCCTTATCAACTAAAGATATATAAATTTTGTTGATATAATTTAATCTTGAGAAAGAGAAATTGTTCAAAAGAAATTGATAGTCATCTAAAATAGTTTGACTAAACCAACACAGTTGATTATTATTATTATTCAAATAAGTTATTGCATTTTTTACATCATTGCGAATGCAGAAACTGCTAATGCCTTTGTCTTCCATCCATTTGATTCCTTCTAGTATGGAATGCACTTTGTTTTTTCCGCTGTCCTTGCTAATCCTTTGATGAGTTTGCATCCTTCAAAGGTCCCTGCCATATCAGTTAGAACAAGATCACAACCCGCTTCATGAGTATTTTTAATAAAACCTGCATCACAGTAAAGAATACTACACATATCAGGCAGGCCATTGTTGTTCGAGGTCTTAATAGGTGCAGGTGGCATGACTGGTTGATTATGTGCAGCAGACGTATAATGATCTATATCTGCTATCAGCTTCATAGCATAGTTGGCAGTATTTATCGGCGTAAAACTTTTATTTTGAAAAAACCGAAAACACCTTTCCCTCCAAATACACCAACATGTGACGAATATCGACTACTTTGTTACTGGACTATTACTACTCATCAGCCAATCCTCAGACCAATTTCTTATGTATATGTCAGATTCTTCCTCAAAGGCAACAAAGTGACCACATGAAGTGTTTTCCCACAAAGATTTCGCATGTGGACAGAATAAAAAAAATGCTCAGTTGTTTCAGCAGAGTTGGTATCACATAACAAACACGATTTAGTTTGGGTTTCATATTATAGGAGTCTAGCATTGGTAGGAAGAATATTCATACATTTCTAACAAAAAGCTTTGTTTAATATCATTTTAATGAGTAGTTTGTTTCCATATAAAAAGTTATATTTTGGGTAGAGTGGGAGATCTCCAAAGAGCTTTGTATGTAGGTTGACTAGGATGGGGTTCTGCATGAATTGTAGCTCACCTGATAGAGCCTTATACGTTGTTTTCACTGAGAAATCACCATTTTTGGTATGCAACCATACTAATCTGTCATCCCCAGTGAGAGGAATTCTGATTTTAGATATCTTTTTAGCATTTTCTACAGTGAAGAAATTATTTATAAGATCCACATTCCATGTCCTAGTACTAGCTACAATTAAGTCGGCAACTAGCATGTCAGGGTTGGCATAATTATGACAAAGAGGAAGAGATGCTTCTGGTGTCCAATTTTCTTTTAATGCATGAATGCTTTGGACGTTTTGAACTTCTCATATGGAGTTTTCTCTAATGATTTCTAGACCAGCTTCTATCCCCTTCCATAACCATGTTGAATCTAATGGTTTCCTACGAATGACAATTCTTTAAATATTTACATTTCAAGATTTTGGCCCACAACTCATTCAGAGAGTGAATAAGAGCCTTTGCTAGTTTAGCAAGCGCTGCTGTATTAAATATTCTTAAAATTTTAAAACCCAGACCACCTTGTAGTGTATGAGAACAAACATTCCCCAAAATTTTCATGTAAATACCCCCTGAGTTATTCTTTCCCCACCAGAAATCCCTTTAGGAGTGTTCCATTTTTAGCGTAATGGTGTATGGTACGATAAAGGTACTCATGCGGTATATTGGAGAGGATTTCAAGACGTGTTGCACCATTATGGATCTACCGGCTTGTGAAAACTGCTTTCATTTCCATTTCGCAACTCTTTTGTCAAAATGATCTAGAATATGGATAAATGACTCTGTTTTATTTCTATCAATGAACAATGGAATGCCTAGATATTTTTCTTTAAGATCGATTTTCTTAACTCCTAAAGAATTGATAAGAGAAATAGCATGTTCAAGATGAACATTTTTGCTAAAAAAAAACAACTGGATTTGTCAAAATTAATGACTTTACCAGAAATATTGTTAAAATATTTGATCAAAGCCACCAAGTTATTAGCTTGCTCATGGGAAGCTTTGATAAATAAGAGGCATTCATCAGCAAAGAGCAACTGCAAAACACTAGGGATCTCTTTGTTGATACGTACCCCTTGAAATTATTTGGTTGTTTCATCATGAAAAAGATATCTAGTCAAAGATTCCATATATAAAATAAAAAGATAAGGGGATAACGGATCCCCTTGTCTTGAACCTCCGGGTTGGTTTAAAGAAGGGATACAAAGATCCATTAAGCATGATAGTGATGTTAGTGGTGCTAATACATTGATAAATAAGAGCGCCAATCATGAGAAAAGCGAAAACATTTGAGAATATCAATCATGTAGTTGCAGGAAATCCTACAATACATCCCTCACAAGAATTCATAATATTCAACACATCTTTAAGATCAACAATCAATCTTTTTATTAATTGAGTTCAAAACTTTACAAGAAGGTAATGAAATCAAGAATATAATTGTTACTCTAGATTTTATCTCTCCTCAATACTTTCTCTCCACTCTAAAAAGATCTCCCCTCTCTTAAGCCTGTTCGGCTCTTTATATAGGACATTACATAGTGGATGACAGCTAAGCTGTCCTTTATTTTCGGATCTGACTTGCGACATTCTCGCGAGTGTACAAATGTTAAATCTCGCAACACTCCTAAATCTTGCTAGGTCTTCACATCTTTCTCATGTTCAGGCTGTCGTCATCTGTTGCGTCATTTTTATTACCAATCTGCGATATTTTCGCAGTATGTCGTTCATGGATTTCGCAAGGATATTGGTGTTGCGATATTCTGATCCTCTTCTCATGTCTTCTCCGCGAAGTATAGAATATCATGAGAACTAGTAATTTCAAAATGCCGTAGCTGTTCATTTTTCCATATTCTTCTGTATTGACATGATCCTGTATCTTTACGCAGAATTTATTACACTATCTCTTTTTCCATCCATTTCTCGACACGTCTTTTCAACCGTTATTTCTCAACCGTTCACGTCTACTCTTCGCATTAAATGTGTTTATCTTATCGAGAATTCCTATCTCTATATATATTCTTCTCATTATTCCCTTCTTCTTTTTTACTTTCCTTCTTATATTTTTTGCAACTTCTCTTCATCTTTTCTCCGTAACTACCGCTTCTGCTGCTGTAAATCTTCTTCTTTCTACTTCTTTTGATCTTCAATTTTTTTATTCATTCCCATACCGAAAATGGCTCCAGTTGGTCGTAAATATGAAACTTCTCTGGAGAAAATTCAGAAAGATTTCGAAGATAAGGGTTTCACATTAACCACCATTCCTAATCAAGAATCTAAATCCATCCTTTCTGCCAAACTGTTTACTGATCATCAGTGTGATGATAAGGAAATCATAGTTTCGCTTGGTCAGATTCTCGCTGGCCTTCCCATTCCTCTCTATGATCCTAATCTTCCCCTATTTTATGAAATTCTTGCTCATGCGAAATTCTCGCGAGCCATCTACCAATTGAGTGGGGAATGTATTCGTTTAATGCTTGAGTTCGCTAACCGTGGTGCTGGTAGAGGGTCTCTTTACCCGAAAAAAGTCAGGGATCCTGAATTTGTGGACTTAAAGATATTCGCCGAAAAATATACAGTAGAGAGCTTCTTCGAAAACTATGAAGTAATAAGTATGAAGAATGATAGAACTCGCTGGGGTGCGCGTTTGAAGAAGAAAGAAAATGTTGCCAACGATAAAATACTGATGCAGGACATCGACTGGTATTCTGGCAAGAATAATATTCCTCGTCACTCTAAAGACGACAATTGGTGCGTCTTTCCACTCGTTTTGAAAGGACCTTATATTTCCAGTTCAAATGTCCTTCCTGCGAATCTCGCCAATTATCAACCTTGGGTATTTAATTGGCCCAAGAAAGCAAAAGAGGTATTTTTCTTAAATTTCGCTCAGTTTGTAATCTTTACTCCTTTTTATACCTAGTAATCTTGCGAAATTTTCAGATTATCAAGCTAAGAAAAAGCTACAAAAGGACTGCTAAGGCAAGTCTTGGCTTATGCTGCACTCGGCCCGAAGAAAACTCCACTTAGGGTGCAGTCTCGTAACCATAAGCCCTATAGGAAAAAGGGATAAGAGGCTGCGAAAACAACTGGTTGTTGTTAAGACCGGATGGGAGGATCCAACCTTATATGGTAGAGGTACGTCTCCTTGAAGGGGCAACCAGGGGGAACATAAGGGCGACACCCTCCATTAGGGGCTGATAAGTGTCTTAAGACGCCAATGTCATGAGGCTCTATTTTAGCAAGAAAATTTAGGCTTGTCATATTTGTGTGACAATCCTGAAGAGGCAGTAATACTAAAGACAAATATAAGACGAGATCAATGGGTCAGTACATGAAAATATAAGGACGTCCTGCGATTTCGTCGCAAGACGGCAATGTCATGGGGCTTTATTTTCGCGAGAATTTTTAGGCCAATCATATTGTCGCAACAAAATTTTCAAAAAGAGAGTTAAGGCAAGATCAATGGGTTTTTGCATGCAAGTGCAAAGACGTCCTGCGATTTCGTCGCAATGACAAGAGGTGGCACAATAAGACCTTTAACTAGGAAGGCAAAATAAGACCACATATATAAAAAAAAAAAAAAAAAAGATCTTGGAAACAACCAAGAAATACTTACTTGCGAAATTTCAGCAGCAACAGCTGCGAGACTGAGGCATGTTGCCATTCAAAAGTAACTTGCTTAATCTTTCATTTGAAAACAAATAACAGAGGCAAGTATGGGAACGAATAGAATAAGAACATGTTATTTGTCTTCATATGATAGATTTACGCACTCATAGTATGAAAAGATTGATAATATATTGGTTAACTGTATTGCAAAAAAGAATTGCTCTTTTAACATGTGCAGAAAGGAACAACAAAGTTAGAGCTTGTATTTGAAGATCCAAGAAATTCGCAGCAAAAGATTACAAAAATAGGAGATTAAAAGAATGAATGTACAGATATTACAAAAAGAGAAAGAAGAAAATAGAACTATTTCTTGTTTGATTCTTCTTCTTCTTCATTATCTTCATCAGATCCTTCTACTTCTTCATCAGATCCTTCTACTTCTTCATCTTCATCGGATTCCTCTTATTCGCTAGCATCGCTGTCACAGATATCCAGAGAAGGCACATTCTTGGGGATTTATTCAAGGAGGCAAGGATATGCACAATGAGGGATATTATTGTCGTCGTAGACCATCGTAATAGTCTGATTGCGAAAAAGAGTAGCATCATTCTTAAAATTCGCAACAGTAATCTGTAGTTTTCTCTTCAATCTAGAATATTTATCATCCCGAGAAGAAAGGTTCTTTGCGAGGTTCTCCTTCTCAGACTCAAGTTCTTCAATTCTTTTACGAAATCTCTCTTCAGCTCCTACGAACATGTCACAATGAATCAGCAACTTAACGACAATTTCATGAAAGACAACAGTTAAATAAAGAAGAACAATTAACAACCTTGTCTGTCAGAAATCATATCCCTAACCAAGGCCGTATGTGTAGGATCATAATATCGCAACACGCAAAACTCGCGAGATTAATAAACGACAACATGGCGAAGGAGTCGCACTGAACTAAAATGAATGACGCAATGCATGGCGACAGTCAGAGCACGAGGAAGATGTGAAACCTGGCGAAGGTTAAGAAGTGTCGCGAATATGAATACTTACATACTTGTGACACTTCGCGAGTCATTCCCGAAAATAAAGGACAGCTTAGCTGTCATCCACTGTACACTACCCTATATAAAGGGATGAGTAAGTCTGTTGTAGGAGAGTTCTTTTTGAATGGTTAAGCAAGTCATTAGGAGAGAGAAACTTAGAGAGTGATTGTAATTTCTTAAGTATTATTCTAATTTCCTGTGTAGACATTTCAAGAGAATAATCAATAAACATTCATAGTTATTCATCTTCAAATGGATTAGTTGTGTGAATTCTATTAAGGGGTGTATTGTAGGATTTCCTGCAATTACATATTGGCGCTAGAAACAGGGAGAGAAGAAAAGTTGATATAGAGATTTGAAAGAATTTGGATTAGCAGGGAAGAAATTTGAGATAATTTTCAAAAGTTTACTAAAAAAGAGAAATGGCTAGAAGAAGAAATGTACTTGGACAACCAGCAATCGTGAGAAGAAGTGGGAGACTTGCCGGGGAAAGGAGAAATGAAACAGGAGAATCGTCAAGGATGAACATGAGGAATGATGAAGAGAGTCAAATTCAACCACCAATTCTACCAACAGCAAATGCAACTGTGGATTATGATAGAGTAAGTGTACATACTTGGAGGTCAGATTCTGAGGATGAAAGGGAAGAAGAGCAGCAATTGGTGAATAACGGACAAGGAGGAGGAGATCAAGGAGTAAATGGGGAGATGAATCCAGGAAATGAAGAGATCGCAGCATTAGAAACTTTGAGACAGACAATACATGAAGAGAGACGATTAGAGGCAGAGGAACGAGCGAATTTGACAAGACAGAATCATGAACTGAGGATGGAGAATATGAGATTGCAAAATAGAAGGTCAAGAAGCACTGTGAGATCAAGTTCAAGATCGACTAGGGAAGAAAGAAGGAGAGTTTTACCAACAGAAAATGTCGAGGAAGAAAACCAACGAGAAACACAAAATCCAAGTATAGAGCATTGCGAAAGAAGAGAGGAAGTAGAAAATCGTTATGTTCCTCATCCCGAGAATTTTCAAAATGAGCAGAATGGGGAAAGTCAAGGAAATAGGCGACTTCAAGAGCCGAATAATCCAGACGCTGAAGGAAGAGTGATATTGCACGGAAGAGAAGCTTTGAGAAGGCAAAGAGAGATTGAGGATGATATTGAGAGGCATTATGTTGAACAAGCACGTTTAGCTCGCGAGAGAGAAAGAGTAAGAATGGAAGTGGAAAATCAAGAATTGGAAGAGGCAATCCGGCAGAATAATCACGATAACCGAGAAAGAAGGCGAGAATAAAATCGCAGCAATAGAAATATCAATGAAGAATACGAGAGGATACAGAGGAGAACTGAGAGACCACCCAGAAGAGAGAATGATAGATACAATGGTGTGCGAATTTGCGAAAGAGATGAAGGAGAAGGTCGCAGGGAGAGGAGAGAAGAAAATAACGAACAAGAAAGTCAAAGTAGGCATGAGCGTAGGAGAAGAGAAGCAGAACTGAAAAGACCGGTAGATTCAAATTCTGAGGCAAATGATCAAATCTTGAAAGAATTGGCAGAAATGAGAGGGTTGTTGAATAACAGAAGAGAAGGAGGAAGAAGACAACTGGATGAAGCCATCACGGAAGCTGCGAAGAATCCCTTCACATTAGAAGTACAACCGGGAGGAATACCTCCTAAGTGCAATCTACTGCATTAATCAACATTTTCGATGGAACAACCTGTGCGATTCAACACATCAAAGCTTATATGAGATGTATGTTGCAGTGGGAAAATCATGATGCCATATTGTGCAAATATTTTGCATCAAGTTTAACCGGAGAAGCACTGAAATGGTTTGAAGGTTTACCAAGAAACACAATCACGTCATTCAACCATCTGCAAGCTACATTCTTAGGAGCGTATATAAGTAACAACTCCTCGCGACCAGGTATTGAAGATGTATTCGGATTGAAGCAAAGAGTTAGCGAGAGCTTAAGACATTTGACAATGAGATGGAGGACAATGTGCAGCGAAATGGCTGGACGAGTGGAGGAAAGATATCTCATCTTATCATTTGTAAACGCTATGTTCGCAACCAGTTTGTTATACATTCAAATCTTTAGAATTAATAATACAATCACGATGGCTGAACTGCGAGAACTTCAAGAAGAATATATTGCGTTAGAAGAAAGACAAAATGAGATGGAATCTTACCCAGTTGCAAATACAAATTCGAATGTTACGAATGCAAGTCTGTTACCCAAATTTATAAACACAGCGGCGAGCACTTCGCAAGAGCAGCAAGAAAGGAAAATGAATGATGGACAGCAGAAGATAGTGGCTATGGGGAGCCATGACCAGGAGGAGTTTGAGAGAGAAAGGAACTATTATAATCGTGGCAACAATAACAAAATTCAGAGGCTGGATCATATGCAAGAAACTTATGGAGGACGAAGGCAGAATAATCATGGAGGGCAGAGAAGCCGCAGAGTAGTATGGGAAGAGATTAAAATGCCACCGTTAAATGCTAGTGTGGAAAAAATTTGGGAAGCTATACTCGTGATGGAGGACATACCAGCACCATGGAATGTAGGGAATGAACCACCACCGGGTGATAGAAGTCACGAATTTTGCACTTACCACCGTTTTCATGGGCATCAAACAAATGATTGCAGAAACTTAAAAAGAATCATTCTCAGAATGATTGATCAAGGGAAACTGAATCACTTCTTGAAAGATGAAAAAAAAGTTCAAACAGTACCACCGCCACCAGAGATGCATAGAACAGTCTCAACAAAGGGAAAAGAAATATTCGTCATAGAAGTGGGATCGAAAGCTAAAAATTTGTTTTGCAACTCTATCGTCCATTCATATCGCACAATTGAAGATTTTCACGATAACGTACTCAGTAGGGTTTTTGCGAGGGACGCTGATGATAAAGAGGTAATGAACCTGGCGAGAACGTCGCAGTTAGAAGAGTGGCAGTTGCAGATTATTTTTTTCTCTGCAGATGAAGTACCCAAAGGAAGAGAAGTACATGATAGCCCTTTGGTTGTAAAACTGGAAATTAATCCAAAACCAATTGATGGGGAAGATGATGAAGCAGAAAATTGCTGGGCAATCAACAGAATCTTAATCGACACTGGGAGCTCAGTGAATATTCTTTTCTACCATACTTACAAGACTATGGGAGGAAAGGATGAGGATTTGATTCCTTCGACCTACAGAATATATGGTTTTAACGGCACAGCGAATAAGCCTAAATGAGAAATTCACATGCGAATACCCTTACAAGGATTATCAACTGATATTTTGTTCTATGTGGTTGACGTGGAGTCTCCTTATAATGCATTGATTCGGCGACCATGGCTGCACGAGATCTTGGGGGTAGCATCAACATACCATCAATGTATAAAGTTCCCCATCCACGCGGTATTGGAATTATAAAGGGAGATTGGAAGGAGGGACAAAAATGTTACGAGGTTGATGTAGAAAGCTGCGAAGAAAGAACTGCAAAAAGGAAGGGTTGGAAACATAGCATAAAAGATGAACAGAGAAAAGACAAATTGATGGTGGATACTATAGAAATAAGAATTGAAGATACATCGCGAGGCGAATGTATGAAGACAGGTGAATATTCTGATGAAAAGGAGTTCTTCAAAGATTGGGATGAAGCAGAGGCAAAGAGTGCATTGAACAAAAGGCATAAGAAGTGAATAATCAACAAAGGCATATCAAAGGCAAGAGAAAAAAATAATAATTGAAGAAGACGATGCGCGAGAATCTCGCTGTCAAGAATATATGAGAATCTGATTAAGAAAGAAAATTGAAAATACAACAAATGAAATAGAATTGTGCGATGGCTTTGCAAACAAAAATCAATTGAAAATGAATGATTGAATGAATTAACAAAAATGAATGATAAATGAATGGGACGAACCTTTATGGCGTACACCCTAGCTCGCGAATGACATTTCGTAAGAGGCAAATGTAAGACCTAAAGTGCGTCATATAAGGGGGTATCTCTTGACATGGCTCGGGAAAAGGTTACACCGCTCCGGAACTGAGCCATGTAGATTTGGGGCCCATGAAAGCCTATCCGGGAGAGGTACCTTGGATTCCCAACTATATATATAAGGTTATACCCTGGTTGGGCGACCGAGGGTCTTTTCCAAGGAGTCAGTGTATGACCAAGGCGCCGAGGTACACGGTTGAGCCAAGAGTGCCCGAGGCATTTGAAGTGTCTCGGCCATTCTTGGCAAGTCTTGGCACATGCTGCACTCGGCCCGAAGAAAACTCCACTTAGGGTGCAGTCTCGTAACCATAAACCCTATAGGTATAAGGGATAAGAGGCTGCGAAAACAACAAGTTGTTGTTAAGACCGGATGGGAGGAGCTAGCCTTGTATGGCGATGTACGCCTCCTTGAAGGGGCAACCAGGGAGAAGATAAGGGCGGCACCCTCCATTAGGGAGCTGATAAGTGTCAAAGACGCAAATGTCATGAGGCTTTATTTTCGCAAGAAAGTTTAGGCTTGTCATATTTGTGCAATGATCCTGCAGAGGCAACAATACTAACGCGAGGGTAAGGCGAGATCAATGGGTCTTTACATGAAAGTGTAAGGACGTCCTGCGATTTCGTCGCAAAGACGACAATGTCATGGGATTATAGTCTCGCAAGAGAATTTAAACCTGTCATATTGTCGCAAGCAAAATATCCTGCAGAGGAAAAAATACTTGAAAATGATAAGGCAAGGTCAATGGGTTTTTACATGCAAGTGTAAAGACGTCCTGCGATCTTGTCGCAATAACGGGTGGCAAAGTAAGGCCTTTAAATAGGAAGGTCTTACTTAAAAGACCACCAAAAATGATAAGGCGAGATCAATAGGTTTTCTCATTTATGGAGATACCTGCGATCTCGTCGCAATGATAAATTTCAACATCAATGGAGATAAATCTCAAGAAATGATTATATATTCATGGTCAGAGGAAGAAAGTGCGAATTTAAGAAATTTCATTCTTCACTGATAACTAAATAAAATCTTTCTTTCGAAGATAAAATAACAGAGGCAAGTATGGGAATGAAAAGAGTGAAATATTGTTATTCACCTTCGAATGAAAGAGTTATGCATCTATAACACTAGCCAAGTGTATTACAAGGAAGAACTGCTAGATCAATAATCCAAGCAAGGGAAATGAGGACTGAATCCACATTCGATAATCCAAGAAGTTTACAATAAAGAGCTACAGAAATAAAAAAAAATATATATATATACAAATGTTACGAAGCGAAAGAAGCAAAAGAAATTATTTCTTGAGTGATTCTTCTTCTTTATTTGATTCTTCAATTTTATCATTCTCGTCGCCAGATTCTTCTTCGCTGGCTTCGCTATCAGAAACGTCTGAGACAGGCACATTTTCAGGAATTTCTTCAGCAAGAAAAGGATATGAACCAAGAGGGATGTTGTGATTGTTACAAACAAACTCCATGGCACGATTAAAACGAACAACATCATTATTGAAATTCGCCACTGTAGTTTGAAATTGCTTCTTCAACTTGGAATATCTATTCTCGCGAAGGGAGAGATTCTTTGCGAGTTGTTCTTTTTCAGATTCAAGTTCTCCAATCCTCGCTTGAAATCTTTTTTCGGATTCTGCAAATAAGCAACGATAAGTTAACAACTTGATAGAAGTATTACAAAAATAAGAAACAGCAAGGTATAATAAACAACCTTCTCTGTTAGATATCATATCTTTAACCAAGGTAGTATGCTCGGCATGAAGACTAACATCAACACCTAAGTTATTCCTGGCATTATCTAAAACCTTCGCAGCCCAAGCGAATTCATCATTATTATTTATAACAAGGAGTGAACGAATCGATCTTCTCGCTCATTAAGTATGGTATTAGCGAGAAGTAATTCATCTCGTTCAATCGTACTTCGAGAATAGACTTTTGAAATGTTGCTAATGCCTGTGCACCATTGTTAGCAATGCGATCTTTTTCGTCTATAAGGTCACTAATCTTCTTCCTTAAAGTTTTGGTTTTCTTATGAGAACGAAGATACATTTGTTTAAATTGGTTGGCTGAACTTAAGCTAGATCTATGCTCAATCTCTAAGAGACGATATTTGGCTTGAAGTTCCTTTAATGAAAGAGAATTAACTTTGTTCGACGAACTACTTAAAGAGTTGTTGAGATGAATAAGAAGAGTGTCATTATCCATAGGCTCGGGAAATGAATGGAGAAGAATGGCTTCTTCGGAGAGGTTATATATGTCTGCGAAAGTGATAAGTCAGGTAACAACATGCAATTGATCAAGTAAAAGCAAAAAGAGGAGACGAATTTTATACCATAAAGTTGTTGATTAGCATTTTGAAGAGTGGAGATTCTATTATTTTGAGCAGACAACTCAGTTTCTAATTGTTGGATCCTTCCGCGAAGAGAAGTGGTTTCATCCTCATGTTTCTTGCGAGAATCAGCAACTTCAGTTTGAAGCTGAGCATTCTTTTTCAATTGAATATTGTATCTCCTTTCAAAATGCGAGGCAACGACGAAAGAAGTTCTTCCGGACTGTAAAGAGAGATGAAGAGGCAGTCAAGATATAACATAAAACTAAAATCATAAAGAAGAATAGAAATCTAGGCATACCAAGGAATTAAGTGCACTCAAGAAGCCTGGAGATACAGATCTGGAAACTCCTTTAAAAGAATCGTTGCCTTCCGGTAGAGTAGCATTACACACATTCGCGAGAGTCTCACAAATAGCGAGAAGGAGGATCGCTTAGGCTCCATACGGGGAATCGAAAAGATATTGGACAATTGATCCATGGGAGATCCTATTGATCGATTCCCCTTTGCGAAAGGTGAATTCATATCATTATCATCCTCACCAGAAGATTCTGAACTTGAACTAAGGCGAGAAGAAGACTGAATTTTTTGTTTCTTAGATGGTGGAGGAGAAGATTTATCTTTGCGAACAATGGCTTTACCCTTGCCTTTAATCTTCGCAGCTTCCATCTCCTCGACGTCAACCTTCGCATACGAATGAAGATAAGAAATAGAGGCAACAATATTGTAAAATAACAAAAAGAGATATTTCTTACTTCATCCGTAAGTGATCGAAGTATTGCCAGAGTATTCGCCAACGGATTTTTCCTGTAACTCTTCTTCAATTTTTCAATCTAAAAAAAAAAAAAAAAAAAAAAAAAAATTTAGAGACTTTGCAGGTATAAGAGGAAAGAAATGTTGCAAAAGCAAAACTCGAAGTGGAAAACATACCTCTTTTGTCTTCTCGGGCCAATTAAATTCCCAAGGATGGTAGTCTGCGAGATTCGCAGGGAGTATATGCGAACCTGCAATGTAAGGTCCGCTTAAGAACAAGGGAACAACCCACCATTTCTCATCTTTGGAGTGGCGAGGAGTAGTATTGTTGCCCGAGTGCCAATCAATATCTCGCATGAGTAACTTATCCTCAGGGATATTATCTTTTCTTTTCAATCGAGCACCCCAGCGAGACTTCTTGTTTCTCATGTTTATTACTTCATAGTTCTCAAAAAAGTTCTCTACGGTGTATTTTTTAGTGATTATTTCTAAGTCGGCGAACTTGGGGTCTTTGACATGATTAGGGTATAAAGATCCTTTGCCAGCACCGCGGTTGGCGAATTCAAGCATTAGGCGAATGCAATCGCCACTCAATTGATAAACAGCTCGACAGAATTTTTCATGAGCAAGGATTTCATAGAATAGTGGCATCTCGGGATTGTATAAGGGGATGGGAAGTCCTGCGAGGAGTTGACCTAGCGAGATTATGATTTTTTGATCATCACATTGATGATCAGAAAACAGTTTTGCAGAAAGTATAGAGGAAGATTCTTGATCAGGTATGGTTGATAGGGTGAAGCCTTTCTCTTGCAAATCTTTTTGGATTTTAGTAAAATGAGGCTTGTATGCACGGCTAAGTGAAGCCATTATCAGTATGGGAATGAATGAAGGATTAAATATTAAGAGAACGAAAAAAGGAAAAGATTTACAGTAGCAGAAGCGCAAATTGCGGAAGGAGAGAGTTAAAGAAAAGTTGCAGAGGGAAAATAAAGAAGGAAAAGAGAAGGATAAGAAAACTATATAGAGAGAAAGATCCTCGGGAAAAACGAAGGCATTTAATGCGAGAGAGGACGTGAATGGTCAAGAATAAACGGTTGAAAGAGACGTGTCAAGAAAAGAATGGAAGAAAAGACATCTGTAATAAAGTCCGTGTAAAAGTACGGGATTGAAGTAGATAAAGATAAGCAGTTGCGGCAATTCAAGATATCAATTCTCATGACATTCTCTTCTTCGCAGAGAAGACATGAGAAGAGCAAGATGTAGGATCATAATATCGCAACACGCAAAACTCGCGAGATTAATAAACGACAACATGGCGAAGGAGTCGCAGTGAACTAAAATGAATGACGCAATGCATGGCGACAGTCAGAGCACGAGGAAGATGTGAAACCTGGCGAAGGTTAAGAAGTGTCGCAAATATGAATACTTACATACTTGCGACACTTCGCGAGTCATTCCCGAAAATAAAGGACAGCTTAGCTGTCATCCACTGTATACTACCCTATATAAAGGGATGAGTAAGTCTGTTGTAGGAGTGTTCTTTTTGAATGGTTAAGCAAGTCATTAGGAGAGAGAAACTTAGAGAGTGATTGTAATTTCTTAAGTATTATTCTAATTTCCTGTGTAGACATTTCAAGAGAATAATCAATAAACATTCATAGTTATTCATCTTCAAATGGATTAGTTGTGTGAATTCTATTAAGGGGTGTATTGTAGGATTTCCTGCAATTACAGTATGCTCAGCTTGAAGACTAACGTTAACACCTAAGTTATTTCTGGCGTCATCTAGAACTTTCGCAGCCCAAGCAAATTCATCGTCATTGTTTATGAGGAGAAGGGAGCGAATTTGATTCTCTCTTTCGCTAAGTATAGCATTTCTGCGGTTAGATTCATCTCGTTCAATTTGAACTTCAAGAAGAGTCTTTTGGAATTTCGCTAATGCTTGAGCACCTTGTCTAGCGATGCGATCTTTATCATCTATGAGATCACTGATCTTCTTTCTTAAGGTATTAATTTTCTCTTTAGAAGTAAGATATAAACATTTAAATTGGTTGGCTAAGCCCAAACTGGATCTATGGTCAATTTCTAAGAAGCGAAATTTGGATTGGAGTTCATTTATGGGAAGAGATTTAATCTTGTCGTTTCAAAAACTATTCAAAGATTTATTGAGGTGTTCGAGAAGGGTATCATTATCCATAGAGTTAGGGAATAAACGAAGGAGAATAGCTTCATCAGAAAGGTTATAGACGTCTGCGAAAATGGTAAATCAGATGAGGGGAGATAATGAGAAAGAAAAACGAAATAAGAAAGAAAAATCTCATACCATAAAGTTGCTGGTTGGCACTTTGAAGACTAGATATCTTATTCTTCTGAGTGGAAGAATCAGCTTCTAATTGCTTAGTCTTCTCGTGAAGAGTAGCAGCTTCAGCTTCCAGTTCTTCATTTCTCTTGCGAAGTTGGAGATTCTTCTTTTAAAGAATACCACGTCTTTTCTCAAGATCTGGGGCAACAACAAAGGAAGCTCTCCCGGTCTGAAGAAGAAAATGAAGAAGTTATCAAGGCATAGTATAACTTAAAATAAAAATTATGAAGAAATAGGGGGAGCGAAGACATACCGAGACACCAAGCGAATTTAGAAAGCTGGGAGTCACTGATCTGGAGACCCCATGAAGAGAATCAGCACCCTCTAGTAAAGGAGCATCGAAGATACTCGCGAGAGCTTTGCACGTACTAGAAAGACTATCATCTCCAATCCCTTGCATGGAGTCAGAGAAGATGCTAGACAGTTGTGCCATAGAAGATTCAGTTGGAAGATCTTCTCTTGCGAACGGAATATCAACATCATCATTATCTTCATCATCAGAGCTCTCGCTAGATTGAAGATTTGAAGGAGAGGGAGAGTGGATTATTCGTTTCTTTGAAGGTGGGGCAGTGGACTTCCCCTTGCGAAGAGGACCTTTACCCTTGCCTTTGGCCTTCGCAACCTCATAACTTTCTTCTTCTTCAACAACTTCAACACCAACCTTCGCACACGAATGAAGATAAGAAACAGAGGCAACAATATTGTTAAAAATAGTAAAAGAAAGTATTTGTTACTTCATCCGTGATCGAACGGAGCGCCGCTAGTGTACTTTCCTTAGAAGTCCTTTTGTAGCTTTTTCTTAGCTTGATAATCTGAAAATTTCGCAAGATTAATAGGTATAAAAAGGAGTAAAGATTACAAACTGAGCGAAATTTAAGAAAAATACCTCTTTTGCTTTCTCGGGCCAATTAAATACCCAAGGTTGATAATTGGCGAGATTCGCAGGAAGCACATTTGAACCGGAAATATAAGGTCCTTTCAAAACTAGCGGAAAGACGCACCATTTGTCGTCTTTAGAGTGACCTGGAATATTATTCTTGCCAGAATACCAGTCGATGTCCAACATCAGTATTTTACCGCTGGCAACATTTTCTTTCTTCTTCAAACGCGCACCCTAGCGAGTTCTATCATTCTTCATATTTATTACTTCATAGTTTTCAAAGAAGCTCTCTAGTGTATATTTTTCGGCGAATATCTCTAAGTCCACAAATTCAGGATCCCTGACTTCTTTTGGGTAACGAGACCCTCTACCAGCACCACGGTTAGCGAACTCAAGCATTAAACGAATACAATCCCCACTCAATTGGTAGATGGCTCGCGAGAATTTCGCATGAGCAAGAATTTCATAAAATAGGGGAAGATTAGGATCATAGAGAGGAATGGGAAGGCCAGCGAGAATATGACCAAGCGAAACTATGATTTCCTTATCATCACACTGATGATCAGTAAACAGTTTGGCAGAAAGGATGGATTTAGATTCTTGATTAGGAATGGTGGTTAATGTGAAACCCTTATCTTTGAAATCCTTCTGAATTTTCTCCAGAGAAGTTTCATATTTACGAACAACTGAAGCCATTTTCAGTATGGGTATGAAGAAAAAATTGAAGATCAAAAGAAGTAGAAAGAAGAAGATTTACAGCAGCAGAAGCGGAAGTTACGGAGAAAAGATGAAGAGAAGTTGCAAAAAATATAAGAAGGAAAGTATAAAAGAAGAAGGGAAGAGTGAGAAGAATATATATAGAGAGAGGAATTCTCGAGAAGATAAACACATTTAATGCGAAGAGTAGACGTGAACGGTTGAGAAATAACGGTTGAAAAAGACGTGTCGAGAAATGGATGGAAGAAGAGATACGTGTAATAAATTCTGCGTAAAGGTACAAGATCATGTCAATACAGAAGAATATGGATGTAGTTGCGGGATTTCCTACAACACACCCCCTATAATATTTTGTAGATCTAAATATTATTAATTACCTAAATTTCAAATATAAGTACTAGAAATATAAATTGACACAAGGATTTTTTACATGGTTCGATCAATGTGATCTACATCCATGGTTCTTCACTATGATTGTTGAATTTACATAAGTATTACATTTAGAATCTCCATTAATGGATATTTTGTAGAGCTCTAGATCTAGTTTTAGGAAAGAAGATGATAAAGAAAATAAAGTTTCTCTCTCTAAAAATATCTCTCTCTTCCTAAATGTGTTCTCTCCAAAAAATGTATCTCCTCTCTAAAGTGTAACCTAAAAAATGTGTCTCTCTCTTTTCTCTCTCCCGCTCTCTCTCTTTATATAGGATATTACATAGTGGATGACAGCTCATGTACAAATAATATTTCCCTTAATTTCGGATTTACCTTGTGACATTTCGCAGGTCTACAAATGTTAGTCTTCGCAAGTCTTCTTGACTCTTCGCAGAATCGTCACACCTTTCTCATATTTAAGTTAATGTCATTTGTTGCGTCGTTTCTAATATTTCTTCTGCGATATTATTATGTTGTGTCGTTAATAATTCGCAAGTGAAGGTTGCTGCGATATCCTGCTCCTACATCTTGCCTCTTTTTTCTTGAATATTGCTTGAAGAGCGATCTTTAAGAAAAAATCCGTTGTTGTAGTAGTCTTTGATCTTTGTTGACGAAGGAACGAGCGAAAGAATACTAAACTTGAAAAGTACGTACTTGCCTCTATTCTTTTGCGAAGTTCCGAAGCTTTGAGAAGTATATATGAAGCATCGTTTCTTGAAGTATGCGTAGTATGAAGTATCCTTGAAGAAGTATAAGAAGTATTTAATCCTCGAAATATATAAGAAGTATGAAGTATCCTTTGAGAAGTATAAGAAGTATCCGTCCTTGATTGCGAATAAGAAGTATTGCGAACTAATCATGCGAAATTAGAAGTATGAAGTATAAGAAGTATTAATCCTTGAAATATAAGAAGTATTTATCCTTGAATGAGAGTAGTAAGTATTGCCTCTATTCATGCGAAATTATTACTCCATTTTTTGTGAGGATTCTTGTTGTTCATTGGTGAACGTCCATTTTGGAAATGATTCTTGCCGAGAAGATAAAGAACATAAAATGTTTTAAAATATTTTCTCGTTAATCCATAGTTGCCTCTGTTCTTTATCTATGAGGGTAGAATCCTTGAGAAAATGTTGAATGAGCGAGTTGTTTGTTCATTCTTATTTTGCCTCTGTCTCATGCTTTGTGCTCATGCGATAAGATTCTGAAGAATCCTGCGAAATTCTGAATAACTCTGCGAAGTTTTGTAAAATACTTGTGCGAATATAATGCCTATGTAATGATTATGTTATGAAATGTGTATGCGATGTTTATGCCATGAAATGCTTATGCGATGCTTTCATGATGCGAGTATGATGCTTGTATGATGAGAATGCTTATCTACTGCAATGTATAGCTAATGTTTGTGTTACTTAGCTCATTTTGCCGCTCTAAAATTGTTGTAGCTTTAAATCGCTTCCATTCTTCATTTCTCTGATTTTGTCTCTAGTATATGCATTCCTCTTTGCGTATTTATTGTTCCTCGCAAATTCTTACTTGTGCTTCATCTTTTCTTATTCTTGCACTATTAGTATCGCATAATAATATGATCATAATATCAAGTATGCGGCATTTGCATTGCCTCAGCCTCATTATCATGTACATGTTTGCAAGCTTATCATTTAATCATTTTCTCAATCTCGCAAGCTTATCATGTAATCTTTTTTGCAATGAAAGATCTATATTACCTACATTCAAACTGTTTATGTTGAATTTTGTCATTGCTACAAGATCGCAGGACGTCTTTACATTTTCATGTAATGACCCATTGATCTTGCCTTATCATTTCTCTTGTGTGGTCTTATTTTTCCTTCCTAGTTAAAGGTCTTATTTTTCCCCCCCTCATTATTGCGACAATATGACAGGCCTAAATATTCTTGCGAACATAAAGTCCCATGACATTGTCGTCTTGCGACGAAATCGCAGGACGTCTTTACACTTTCATGTAAAGACCCATTGATCTCATCTTATCTTTGTTTTTTGTATTATTTCCTCTTCAGGATCATCGCACAAATATGACAAGCCTAAATTTTCTTGCGAAAATAAAGCCTCATGACATTTGCGTCTTAAGACACTTATCAGCTCCCTAATGGAGGGTGTCACCCTTATCATCTCCCTGGTTGCCCCTTCAAGGAGGCATACATCGGCCATACAAGACTAGCTCTTCCCATCCGGTCTTAACAACAACCAGTTGTTTTGTGACCTCTTATCCCTTATACCTATAGGGCTTATGGTTACGAGACGCACCCTAAGTGGAGTTTCTTCGGGACGAGTGCAACATATGCCAAGACTTTCCAAGAATAGCCGAGACACTTCAAATGCCCCAGGCACTCTTGGCTCAACCGTGTACCTCGGCGCCTTGAGCATACACTGACTCCTTAGAAGAGACCCTCGGGCGTCCAACCAGGGTATAACCTTATATATATAGTTGGAAATCCAAGGTATCTCTCCCGGATGGGCTTTATTGACCCCAAATCTCCATGACTCAGGTTCCAGGAGCGGTGTAACCTTTTCCCTGAGCCATGTCAAGAGATACCCCCTTATATGACGCACTTTAGGTCTTACATTTGCCTCTTGCGAAATATCATTCGCGAACTAGGGTGTACGCCATAAAGGTTCGTCTCATTCGTATAAATCATTCATTTTTAATCATTTCTTCTCATTATCTTCGCGAAATTTTCACATAGTCTTGCTTCTTTCATTCATTCCTCCATTCTCATATCTTCATGTTAAATATCATATCATTTGAAGCAAAGTAAATATTCAAGAGAAATATATAAATTGATCTACGAGATTTTTCCGAATCTTTGAAATCTTTAAGATTTTTGAAATCTTTGTAATTTTGAAGTCTTTGAAATCTCGAGTTTTTTTTTTTTTTTTTTTTTTTTTTTTTTTTTTTTTTTAAAAAAATCTTTGTAATATTGCGATTGTATCGCTTTCTTTTAAATCAAATCAAAAATCTTTTAATTTTCTGTAGAAGTAAAATGTTCAAAGAAGGTGGTACTTAGCTTTTGTGGTTTGCTGTTGTTGTTGTCTCCTGCGAAGTATATGGTTTTCTTGCGAAGCTAGCATCCTTGAAATGTATAAACGTCGCACAAAATATAATTATCTCGCAGCAAAAAGAAGTGTGAGAAATGAGATTTGAACCCTTGACCTGCCTCTTGAATATTCTCGCACCATACCAACTGTTCTAACCCTCTCTTGCGAAATTAATTTGCGAGATAGTCATCAACTTTCTTCTTTGCGAAATAGGCAAAGTCCGTGCGAAATTTCGCATAACAAAATAAATGTGCGAGATCAAGAATTGATCCTGTGACCTTCTGCTTGCATTCATGCCTCCTGACCAATTGTGCTAGTTCTCTTTTGGGAAGTATCCGCAGAATATTGAAATTTGGCATAACAATCCTTCTGTGCGGAAGAATCGCATGATGTAAAAATAATATGCTTCAGGTGAAATTCGAACATGCGTCCTAATACTTGCTCGGTACACCCTCAACCAACTACTTCAGCTAGTCCTTGCGAAAGAAACGCATATTGCTACTCTATTATTCTTCCTTTCTTTTTAGCAGCAGTTCCAAAAAGTGTGAAAAATTATGAGCTTAGCGAGAATTGATCACGCGAACTCTAACTCATACTCCTAATCCACGACCATCCGTGCAGTTTTTGTTTGTGTTAGTGGGATGAGCTTCGCACGGAGTTATTCATTTGTCCTCGTCCATGATATAATTATTATCTTCGTCCTTTCTTCCTTTTCTCTTGTTTCTTTAGTTAGTAAAATCGATCATTGCATTTTATTTGTTCAGCTCCCGAGTCCATAATTTCTTGACTCCGAGTGTGCTATTCTTATTCATGTTCATTGTCTTTTATTTGTTCTTCGTTGGAATCATTGATGAAGCAACTTTTTACTCTTTTGGGATATCTGTTGATGTACTCTTCTATGCCATTTTCTGCAACTTTCTTTCATTTTTGGATTTTGATGCGGCTTGAACATCTTCACCTCTGTGTTCCCGGCTGTTGAATGATGTAGACTTCTCTTTGCAAATGTAGATTTTCTGCGAAAACGAAAACTTGTAATTTCGCGAAAATGTAGACTTTCCTTCGCTGTCCCAATATTGGCTTGGCTTCGCTGGTTTTCTGATGAAGTAAATTTCACTTATGTCTGTTCTTCAAAGTTTACTTCATTAACTTTGCCTGCTATCGTATACCGTTTAATCATCTTTCTTTCTTCTTGTGATGAATAGATTATTCCCTTTTCATCATTATGTTCGCTTCCCTTTTGAGTATTGTTGTTTGTCTTGCGAAATAGTGCCTCCATATCTTTCTGACGAAGTAATTTTTTGCTGATCCTTGGCTGGTCAAACTGGCGAGTGGAGTCTGAGTTTTTTCCGTCTTTGCGAGTTAACTTCTTTTCCAAATTGGTTCATCTGTTCCGAAGTGAATTAGCTGGCGAAGTTTCAAGTTGACCATTTGGTTGTGTCTTGGCGAACTAAACTCGTGGGACCGAAAGGCTCGTGGAAATATTATGCCAACGAAGTGATCTTTGTTGTTATTCTTGTCTTCGCGTATAATTTATGCTGGAAAAATTTCCAATCATGCATTGCTGCGAACAACAAATCAATCTAGTGGAAAATCTAGAGAAGTTTGTGTTAAACCATGGCTAGCGAGAATAAAATTATCATTGAAAATTCGTTTGGTTTTGTTCATGAAAAAAAAAAATTCTCAATTTAGCTGAAATTTTTGATAATCGTTATTTCCGGAATCCGTCACATGAATTTGTAAAACCAGTTTTGTAGGTTATGAATCTGCAATCAAAACTCACTTTGAATCTGGTTTTCAAGAGAGAACTAAAATTTTATGAAGAACAAATTAGGAGTTTTGTGAAAATCTTTTCCAAAATTTTGTTTTGAATCACCAGATCTAAATATTTAAGAGTAAAAATGAAAAAGATAAGGAAGGATTTATCCTTCTAAAACAGATTCTCGATGCAGTTATGTAGCTCTGCTTGATTTTGTTGTAATTGAATTCTTCCCTGAATCTGCTCCTGCATCGGCCTCTTGTAGATTGTTGCTACTTGTCTCCTGAAAGTGTATTTTACTCCTGAATTTCTTTGTTTTCCCTTGAATCTTCTCTGAACTAACAATTAGGTCACTGTTTCCCTGTTTCTAGCGCCAAAAATGTAGTTGCAGGATTTCCTACAACACACCCCCTATAATATTTTGTAGATCTAAATCTTATTAATCACCTAAATTTCAAATATAAGTACTAGAAATATAAATTGACACAAGGATTTTTACATGGTTCGATCAATGTGATCTACATCCATGGTTCTTCACTATGATTGTTGAATTTACATAAGTATTACATTTAGAATCTCCATTAATGGATATTTTGTAGAGCTCTAGATCTAGTTTTAGGAAAGAAGATGATAAAGAAAATAAAGTTTCTCTCTCTAAAAATATCTCTTTCTTCCTAAATGTGTTCTCTCCAAAAAATGTATCTCCTCTCTAAAGTGTAACCTCAAAAATGTGTCTCTCTCTTTTCTCTCTCCCTCTCTCTCTTTATATAGGATATTACATAGTGGATGACAGACTCATGTACAAATAATATTTCCCTTAATTTCGGATTTACCTTGTGACATTTCGCAGTCTACAAATGTTAGTCTTCGTAAGTCTTCTTGACTCTTCGCGAGAATCGTCACACCTTTCTCATATTTAAGCTAATGTCATTTGTTGCGTCGTTTCTAATATTTCATCTGCGATATTATTATGTTGTGTCGTTAATAATTCGCAAGTGAAGGTTCTTTGCGATATCCTGCTCCTACATCTTGCCTCTTTTTCTTGAATATTGCTTGAAGAGCGATCTTTAAGAAAAAAATCCGTTGTTGTAGTAGTCTTTGATCTTTGTTGTGAAGGAACGAGCGAAAGAATACTAAACTTGAAAAAGTACGTACTTGCCTCTATTCTTTTGCGAAGTTCCGAAGCTTTGAGAAGTATATATGAAGCATCGTTTCTTGAAGTATGCGTAGTATGAAGTATCCTTAAAGAAGTATAAGAAGTATTTAATCCTCAAAATATATAAGAAGTATGAAGTATCCTTTGAGAAGTATAAGAAGTATCCGTCCTTGATTGCGAATAAGAAGTATTGCGAACTAATCATGCGAAATTAGAAGTATGAAGTATAAGAAGTATTAATCCTTGAAATATAAGAAGTATTTATCCTTGAATGAGAGTAGTAAGTATTGCCTCTATTCATGCGAAATTATTACTCCATTTTTTGTGAGGATTCTTGTTGTTCATTGGTGAACGTCCATTTTGGAAATGATTCTTGCCGAGAAGATAAAGAACATAAAATGTTTTAAAATATTTTCTCGTTAATCCATAGTTGCCTCTGTTCTTTATCTATGAGAGTAGAATCCTTGAGAAAATGTTGAATGAGCGAGTTGTTTGTTCATTCTTATTTTGCCTCTGTCTCATGCTTTGTGCTCATGCGATAAGATTATGAAGAATCTGCGAAATTACGAATAACTCTGCGAAGTTTTGTAAAATACTTGTGCGAATATAATGCCTATGTAATGATTATGTTATGAAATGTGTATGCGATGTTTATGCCATGAAATGCTTATGCGATGCTTTCATGATGCGAGTATGATGCTTGTATGATGAGAATGCTTATCTACTGCAATGTATAGCTAATGTTTGTGTTACTTAGCTCATTTTGCCGCTCTAAAATTGTTGTAGCTTTAAATCGCTTCCATTCTTCATTTCTCTAATTTTGTCTCTAGTATATGCATTCCTCTTTGCGAGAATGTCGCAAGTCAGATCCGAAAATAAAGGACAGCTTAGCTGTCATCCACTATGTAATGTCCTATATAAAGAGCCGAACAGGCTTAAGAGAGGGGAGAGCTTTTTAGAGTGGAGAGAAATTTTTGAGGAGAGAGAAAGTCTAGAGTAGCAATTATATTCTTGATTTCATTCCCTTCTTGTAAAGTTTTGAACTCAATTAATAAAAAGATTGATTGTTGATCTTAAAGATGTGTTGAATATTATGAATTCTTGTGAGGGATGTATTGTAGGATTTCGTAACTACATGATTGATATTCTCAAATGTTTTCGCTTTTCTCATGATTGGCGCTCTTATTTATCAATGTATTAGCACCACTAACATCACTATCATGCTTAATGGATCTTTGTATCCCTTCTTTAAACCAACCCGGAGGTTCAAGACAAGGGATCCGTTATCCCCTTATCTTTTTATTTTATATATGGAATCTTTGACTAGATATCTTGTTCATGATGAAACAACAAAAAAAAAATTTCAAGGTACGTATCAACAAAGAGATCCCTAGTGTTTTGCGGTTGCTCTTTCATTGATGAATGCCTCTTATTTTCAAAGCTTCCCATGAGCAAGCTAATAACTTGGTGGCTCTGATCAAATATTTTAACAATATTTACGGTAAAGTCATTAATTTTGACAAATCCAGTTGTTTTTTTTAGCAAAAATGTTCATCTTGAACATGCTATTTCTCTTATCAATTCTTTAGGAGTTAAGAAAATCGATCTTAAAGAAAAATATCTAGGCATTCCATTCATTGATAGAAATAAACAGAGTCATTTAGCCATATTCTAGATCATTTTGAAAAAGAGTTGCGAAATGGAAATGAAAGCAGTTTTCACAAGCCGGTAGATCCATAATGGTGCAACACGTCTTGAAATCCTCTCCAATATACCACATGAGTACCTTTATCGTACCATACACCATTACGCTAAAATGAAACACTCTAAAGGGATTTCGGTGGGGAAAGAATAACTCGGGGTATTTACATGAAAAATTTGGGGAATGTTTGTTCTCATACACTACAAGGTGGTCGGGTTTTAAAATTTTAAGAATATTTATTCTGGCGGCGCTTGCTAAACTAGCATAGGCTCTTATTCACTCTGAATGAGTTGTGGGCCAAAATCTTGAAATGTAAATATTTAAAGAATTTTCATCCGTAGGAAACCATTAGATTCAACTTGGTTTTGGAAGGGGATAGAAGCTGGTCTAGAAATAATTATAGAAAACTCCATATGAGAAGTTCAAAACGTCCAAAGCATTCATGCATTAAAAGAAAATTGGACGCCAGAAGCATCTCTTCCTCTTTGTCATAATTATGCCAACCCTGGCATGCTAGTTCTTGACTTAATTGTAGCTAGTACTAGAACATGGAATGTGGATCTTATAAATAATTTCTTCACTTTGTAGAAAATGCTAAAAAGATATCTAAAATCGAATTCCTCTCATTTGGGGATGACAGATTAGTATGGTTGCATACCAAAAATGGTGATTTCTCGGTGAAAACAACGTATAAGGCGCTATCGGGTGAGCTACAATTCATGCGGGAACCCCATCCTAGTCAACCTACATACAAAGCTCTTTGGAGATCTCCCACTCTACCCAAAATATAAATTTTTATATGGAAACAAACTACTCATTAAAATGATATTAAATGCATATTAAACAAAGCTTTTTGTTGGAAATGTGTGAATATTCTTCCTACCAATGCTAGACTCCTACAATATGAAACCCAAACTAAATCGTGTTGCTTGTGTGATACCAACTCATCGAAACAACTGAGCATTTGTTTTTAATGCGTCCACATGCGAAATACTGTGGGAAAACACTCCATGTGGTCACTTTGTTGCCTTTGAGGAAGAATCTGACATATACATAAGAAATTGGTCTGAGAATTGGCTGATGAGCAGTAATAGTCCAGCAACAAAGTAGTCGATATTCGTCACATGTTGGTGTATTTGAAGGGATAGGTGCTTTCGGTTTTTTCAAAATAAAAGTTTTACGCCGATAAATACTGCCAACTATGCTATGAAGCTGATAGCAGATATAGATCGTTGTACGCATGCTGCACATAATCAAAAAGTCATGCCACCAGCACCTATTAAGACCTCAAACAACAATGGCCTGCCTGATATATGTAGTATTCTTTATTGTGATGCAGGCTTTATTAAAAATACTCATGAAGCGGGTTCTGAGCTTGTTCTAACTGATATGGCAGGGACCTTTGAAGGATGCAAACTCATCAAAGGATTAGCAAGGACAGCGGAAAAAACAAAGTGCATTTCCATACTAGAAGGAATCAAATGGATGGAAGACAAAGGCATTAGCAGTTTCTGCATTCGCAATGATGTAAAAAATGCAATAACTTATTTGAATAATAATAATAACCAACTGTGTTGGTTTAGGCAAACTATTTTAGATGACTGTCAATTTCTTTTGAACAATTTCTCTTTCTCAAGATTAAATTATATCAACAAAATTTATATATCTTTAGCTGATAAGGCAGCCAAGCATTGTAGAAGGAACAATGTAAAGGGGTAATGGTTAGGAGACATACCTGCCTTTCTCCTAAACATGTAATCTTTTCTCTGGGATAAAATTCTTATCTTAGAAAAAAAAAAAAAAACAAAGTAAAACAAGAACAAATACTATGTTTGCTAAACTTTGGGATAAAATTATTATTATCTTAGAAAAAAAATAAAAAAAAAACAAAGTAAAACAATAACATATACTATGTTTGCTAAAATTTGCCGAAAGTAAAAGAAACTTATTGTTGGGGTTTTGTTTCAGCTTCACTATAGTAAAACAATGAACTTTGAATGGTAACAACCTAATTTCTGGCTACCGTGATTTAAGAATTTACCAATAGGAAACTTGGTTTCCATCAATAAATGTTTAGATACTTGTGGACTCGATATTTTATTGTTGAACTTAACAAAGTAAATGTTATAGTACTCCAAGACAATAGAATAAATGATTTGCTTACAATTCCAGTAGATCTGTGTATATAAATGTAGGTGTGTAAAGTCTCAAATGTTCAAAACTAAAACCATTACAACAATGAAAATGTTCAGAGGTTGAGAGATTCATGTCTGCACATAAAAATTCCCAAGCCGTGAAAACAGCGTTCGCACATTACAATTCAGAGTTGTAAGGTTTAAATGTTTTGTGCAAATATCAGAATGTCCAAGTTTCAAAAAACCAAAATAGAGTTGGGCGATTGAATTTTCTCCATGTTATGAATGATCTAGTCATGCCATGGGCTAGGTGATATGATATGGATTTTATATTGCACAAAACTGAAAAAAGGTGGTGGAAACTCTGCTAATTCTAGCAGGGTCGTATGTCTATAGTTGCATTCTTAACTTAGGTTTAATTAGTTTCACAAAACCAGTCTGCTTTTATTCCCAAGATAATATTGATGTAGCACATGAAGTTATTCATACTATGAAGAAAGAAAAGTTGGTTATATGGCCTTAAAGCTTGACCTTACTGAAGCATTTGATAGTAGGTTTTTTCAATTATTAAGCTTCTTTTCTACCGAATTTTGTGATCTTGTGTATTTCAACCGTTTCTTATTCTGTTCTTGTTAATGACCTTGGTGAATAACCCTGCCGGATCCATTCTCACCATATATATCTTTAATTTAGGTATGGAGGCTTTATTTGAGTTGTTACTGAACATACTGGTTTGATTGATGGTGTTAAAGTTGCCGAATCTGACGTCCTCAAAGGTGAAAAAAACAAGACAATCTGACATGCAAAGGTCACCTTAAATATTTTTGTTAAAGGGAGAGCAAAATGTGATCCGAGGAGAGCAAAACTTGTAGTCGACTCACTAACTAGGTCTGGTTCTATGTATTGTTTCAACTCGGTCTAAGTTGTCCTTACTAGCCATTAAAATTCTTGTTACGGTCATAATTCGCTTTCTTGCTATCTACTTCGTTGATATTCATAAAAAAATCATAAAACCCTAGGAGTTGGTTTTATTAATCATAAATTAATTTCTTTCTTAGATATAAATCTGAAATTAAAGTAGAAAAAAAAAATCAAATACAATTCAACATAATTTTCCCGATCCAAAAATTTAAAAAAGAAACAGATTGATTGGTTTTCTTCTCGTGAAATCGTTGTTACCTACAAATTATATGAAATTAAAACACAAACATTAGTAGCGTAGTATTTTGGTAAGAATTGGAATCAAAATAATTTATGTGGATCGTTAATTAAACCTCTCCATCTCTTTTGGATGTTTCAATTGCATCCTAAAGGAATTGATAAGTGAGTATACAAAAACAAAGCCAGGGCAAACTTATCACGAGGTTCAGTGCAACACTAATTTAATTTCAATAATCTCATCTTGGGCAGTTGGGCTTTTGAGGCTTTATCTTCTTTCTCCTAATGTATCTCTACAATAAGTTCATACAAACAAAAGGAGTATAAATTTTGTAGGGCAGGTAATCTCTATAAGTTCGTACCAAACAAAAGGATATAAATCTTGTAAGGCAGTTAAGGAAATCTAGTATTAAAACTATTCACTCGATTGTTTTTCTTTTTGATCGGATGATGATGGAACAATAAAATGCACTCTAATAATAACTCGAGCTTCTAATTAGGTTAAATCAGACGATTTAGTATGGGTAGATAACTAAAAGGGGTATTTTTGGTCCGAAAAAAATAATAACTAGACTCATTAGAAGAATCGGCCTAATTAGCGAGTCGACAATGATTTATGCTTTCCTCGGATCACTTTTGCTCTCCCTTTGACAAAAATCCACCTTAAATATCACATTGTCATTGTTTTGAATCTAATAAATTGTCGAGTAACAATGTTTTATGGATGGAAAACAATAAGGATCGGGGGATAAATTGCAAGCAGTGCTTAAATCTCCCGATATTCAAAAATGATGAAAGGGCGTCTCATTCAAGATTGGCGCGGGCAAGGGAAACTAGATTTTGGGAAGACGCTTAGATTGGTGAAGGAAGATTATGTGATATGTTTCCTTTGGCTTATGAAGCTTCAAGGACCAAGGAGTTTGTGGTGGCTAGTATGTATGAAGTTAGCGAAGGTGGTGTAAGTTGGGCGTTTATGCCTAGGCAAAGATATTCTCAAACCATTACAAGTGAAGTGTTATCTATATCGAATCTTCTTTCTTCCGTCTCTATTCAAGAATGAGTTATGGATGCCCGAATTTGGGTTGGTAGTGATCATGTTCAATATACGGTTAAGGATGGAATTAAAGACAACGACGATCAAGGTGTGCCGGACTATCCAACCAATGTTGTTTGGAATAATGAGTACCCTCACCAAATCAATTTCTTTATTTGGCTTCTTTCTCATGATCGAGTAATGACGGCGGATAAACTTTTAAGAAGAGGTATGGATGTCTCTAGTGTATGTCGTTTTTGTGAGGAAGATGATGAATTGATTTCGCACTTTTTTTATGGTTGTTGGAGAATCCGGAGAATATGAGATTACTTTGTTGAAGGATGCCACTTTGGATGGTCATACGACACCAATGTCATTACATCTTTGAAGGATTGGAAGATTAATTGGGGAGATGAAAGACTTAAATGAATATGGAATAACATCTCGGTTGCTATATGGTGGTGTATATGGAAAGAGCGGAATGCAAGAACTTTCGATAAAAAAAAGAAAACTTTAGCAAGCCTCATTAGAGATATCAAATTACAAGCGTTCTTTTGGGCCGAATCGAATACAAGATTGTTAGGGATTACGACAAATATGGTGATTTCTCAATGGGATTCATTATACCGGCCTCCGCAATTTTTTGTGGTTTTTTCTTGGGTAACCGAATCCCCTTTCGTTTACCCTTTTTTTGCTCGGTTGTAATCATTGGGTTAAGGTACCACCTTAAGTGCCTTTTTTTCAATGAAATTTCTATTTTGACCGATCAAAAAAAAAAAAAAACTCCCAATGTCTCGTGACCTGAGTTGCCAAATGATCCTCCTCATGTCTCGAGAAATACGAGAGACCTTAACCAATGAAACAGACAAATATTTTGGGATTGATATACATTTCCAAGACAAGCTTCGTTGGCATTTTACTGTCATATGCTATATGCTTCATATCTGGATGCAAAAGACTTCATCAAATCAACAAAACTTGTGCAGAATATGATTCCTGCAGTCATTTGCTGGAGTTTATGGTGGGAAAGGGATGCATGGGCTTTTGGAAGTCAAGAGAGTAGTGATATTGTTGTGTTGAGGAAGGCAAAATACTTGTTTTTATCATGGTACTTAGTATTCAAGGAGTTCCGAGTCTGCTAAGTTCAATGATGTAATAGTCAATTGGCCTTCTTTGCTCAATTTTGCTTGTTCTTTTGGGTGGTACAAATCTTTTGTACCCTCCCTTTTTTGATCAATAATTCAAAAGAAAAGAAAGAAAAGCCAGATGCGAGATAGGCTGGACAGAAACAGAGGCAGAAACCCATTTTCCAGTAGCAAGTACCGGGTTTGGGTAGGAGACTAGCTCCCAAAATATAGGACATAGTTTTTATGCCGGCCTGACCAAGCCTTGCACAACCCGTAGGCAAAAGAGTTTGACACATTCCATGTCGCAATGGTTACGGAACAAGTAGTGCGCATACTACTCTAGTTGGGTTTACGTATTCACGACCGTTAAAGTACGTAGTCCCTGCTTAGCCAATGGTGTAACAAGTTCGCATGCTGAGGGTATGACCGTCTTCAAAGTGGACCCTGGCGAATGGCCCGTACACATGAACAAGAATCCATGGATACGGCTGACCACCCAAAAGGGCATATCGCCAGATGCTAAATCACAACGGTTTTAACGCTCAACATTGTTGAAGGGTCCGGTAGTCTGGTCATTCCGGCCAAGGTCATTGCAATGATCTATCCCTATCACGATGAAATTTTCGAAGATTACCCGGGCCTGTCGGCCAAGGCTATATACTCGTTGAATGCATCAGTGTAGCGCGTGTGCGGCCCAGAACATCTAAGGGCATCACAGACTTGTTATTGCCTCAAACTTATGTGGCCTAAATGGCCATAATCCCTCTAAGAAGCTGGTCGCGGAGGGAATCCTCCGCATAGCTAGTTAGTAGGCTGAGATCTCGTTCGTTAACGGAATTAACCAAGCGAGATAGCTGGACCCCTCTCCACAAAATTCCCATGTACTCCAGCACCACTAATTGAGGCATAAAACTCATCCCGAGGGACCATCATCGAAGATATTGCTGGTGCTGTATTATTCCCCTTTTCCTTCATTGTTATTATGCTGATTCTGTCACCGTTGGCACTATGTATGGTATGACCTGCTGGAGACGTAATCCACATATCGTACTAGACGACGACGAAATAAGGAAAAATAAATAAAAAAACTTCTAATGTAGTGATGTCTTAAAACTACAAACTAGATAGGTTTGAAGTCTCACAATTGTGTAGACTGATTGTATTGCGTTAAGTATTTATATGAATACAAGTTACAGAGATTAGAGAAATATTCAATCCTAAGCTAAAACTAATCTGGCGATAATACAGGATAGTTGCAAATATTTGTTACAACAAATATAGACTTGGGTAGAGCTATAGAATAGCTCTTGTTGGTGTTGATGATGTTGCATGTGTGCATATGTTGTTGTCTTCTTAGGTTGGCGATACATCCCCCATCCCCCTCAAGTTGGAGCGGGAGGATTATGAGGCCGAACACCCAACTTGCTAACAAGACGTTTAACGTGGTCGACTCCAAGTGGTTTAGTAAAGAGATCAGCCAATTGAGCTGCGGAAGGGATATGAGTTGGTTTTATAAGACCAGAGAGGAGTTTTTCTCGAACAAAGTAACAATCAATTTCGATATGTTTAGTTCGATCATGAAAAAACTGGATTCTCCGAGATGTGAATAGCAGCCTGATTATCACAATAGACTGGAATAGGCTTTGGAAACACGAAGAGCAGTGAATAAATAATGCAACCATTGAAGTTCAGAAGTTAATCTTGCTAGAGCACGATATTCTTCCTCAGCAGAAGATAAAGAGATTGTTGGTTGTTTCTTTGATTTCCAAGAAATTGGGCTATTCCCTAGCATGGTGAAATAGCATGTGGTTGATCTTCGAGTAGTTGGGCAGCCTGCCCAATCAGAATCAGTATAGCCAACAAGAGATAAGGAACTAGTGGCAGAAAGAAAAATACCATGACTAATAGTTCCCTTGAGATATCGAACAACACGATATGCAGCATCCAAATGACCTAAACATGGTTGCTGCATAAATTGACTAAGATAATTAACTGAGTAGGTAATAGCAGGACGAGTCACCTGAAGATAGAGAAGTCGACCAATTAAGCGACGATAAATACTAGGATCAGGGAGAGGATCACCTGACCCTGGTAAAAGCTTAAGATGTTGTTCCATAGGGGAATGAGCAACTTTAGCACCCAAAAGACCAGAATCATTAACAATGTCAAGAATATATTTGCGTTGACAAAGAAAAATACCTTTGGGAGAACGAGAAACTTCAATGCCCAAGAAATATTGTAAACGACCAAGATTTTTAAGAGAAAACTTGGATTCAAGTTTGTGTTTTAGTTCTTAAATTGCTGAGTCACTATTACTTGTAATAAGAATGTCATCAAAATAAACTAAAACATAAATGGAAACATTAGCTGAATGCTTAATGAAGAGAGAATAATCGGCACGAGACTGAGTAAATCCTTCATCAAGTAAGGCTGCAGAAAATTTAGCAAACCATTGACGAGAAGCTGTGTTTTAGTCCATATAAGGATTCGTTAAGCTTATAAACATGGTTGTATCCCTTTTTCTGAAATCCCGGTGAGAGTTTCATGTAGATTTCTTCGTTAAGATCACCTTGTAAAAAGGCGTTATTGACATCCAATTGATGGAGAGGCCAATTGTTAATGGCAGCAATAGATAATAAGAAACGAACAGATACTAATTTGGCAACTAGAGCAAAGGTATCATGATAATCAATTCCTTCTTGTTGTGTATAGCCTTTAGCAACAAGGCGTGCTTTACGTCGTTCAATCGTGCCATATGGCAGGTATTTTTGATTTTAAAAACCCATTTACATCCAATGGCTGTTTTGCCTGGAGGAAGAGTAGTAGTAGTGAAAGTATTATTATCTTTCAGAGCAGTGTGTTTGTTGACAATGGCATCACGCCAATCCGGAATTTTATAGCTTCCGTAAAATTTCTAGGTACATCGTTAGTGATAGCGGATGAGAGAAATGCACGATGCTGCGGAATGAATTTTTCAAAAGATATGTAATTTGTAAGAGGATAGTGAGAAGTTGACTTACAATTTTGAACTGAACAAATGTAGTAATTGAGATGAGATGGACGATGGCTTTGTCGACAAGAACGCCGTAGAGGTTGACTGTCAGTATGTGCAACATCAATTGCGGCACTTGCATCTGGTGCAATTGTGACAGTTGCATCTGGTGTTGTTGAGCTAACGTCAGGTGAATGTTCATGTAAAGTGGCTGGAACTGAACTGACTGATGACGGGACCGTGACTGTAATGTCAGGAGAGGGTGAGGCTGTTGGCGAAACTGGTGTTGTTGAAGTATCAGCTAGAGACGCGGGCTGTGCAGGTGAAGAAGGAGTAGCTGTAGGTGGAAGATGAATCTGTAGTGAATCTGCAGGGTCATCATAGTACACAATTTCTGGTGGAGTAGTATCCAGAAAATCATTATTGGGAAGTTTAGCATCTTTAAAAGGAAAACAATGCTCATGAAAAACGACGTCCCTTGATACAAAGGTATTTTTAGTTTCAATGTTCAATATAATATAGCCTTTGTGATTATTTGGATAACCAAGGAAAACACCCGGAATTGCCCTGGGATCAAATTTAGAAGAAATCTTTGTGTTTCGAGCATAACACAAGCAACCAAAAACTCGCAAGTTTCGATAATTTGGTGACTGTCCCAAAAGAACTTCATGGGGAGTTTTGTGTGAAAGAATTAGAGTAGGCATCTTATTAATTAAATAAGTCGTTGTTAAGATGCATTCACCCCAGTAAGTGATAGGCAAATTTGCCTGAAAACGTAATGCTCTCGCTACATTAAGCAAGTGACGATGCTTACGCTCTACCACTCCATTCTGCTGAGGAGTGGATACACAACTGCGTTGATGATGAATGCTTGTTTTCAGCAAACCGGGTTTGTATTTCATGGGATAAAAACTCATTCCCATTATCGGATTGAACTCGTTGCAATATAGGTAAATAGGGTATAAAGTTATCTGTTGAAATGCAAGTAATATGCCTTGAGTATTGAGTGGCAACGAAAGCAGTGAAATATTTGATAAACTTAAAAGTTTCATTCTTTGTTTTCATAAGATAAACCCATGTGCAACGGGAAAAATCATCCACAATGGTAAGGAAATAACGTGCATCGGTAAGAGAAGGGGTTGAGAATGGTCCCCAAATATCACAATGGATTAAATCAAAACAACGTGTAGAGGAAATAGAATTTTTATTAAATGATAATCGACTCTGTTTTGCAAGAGGGAAAACATCACAAAAAATAGAAGGACTAGAATTAATGTAATCAAAAGTTTTGCATAAAAATTTAAATCGTTCTAAGCTAGGATGGCCTAGCCGGCAATGCCAAACATCTAATGACACTTTATTGCATAAGGCACTGTGCGTCATTGGCAGTTGTTGTGGAACTTGAAGATGATGTAGGCCAGAGAGAAAATCAGCCTGACCAATCACTTGTTTCGTGACTCGGTCCTGAAAGAAACAAACATTATCAAAAAAATAAGCGATACAGTTTGTTTGACGAGTCAATTGACTTACAGAAATAAGATTAAATTTGAAATCTGGAATGTGATGCACATTCGAAAGTTTAAGAGTTAGTGAGAAACCAACTTCACCGATGTGTTTAACAACGGAGAATGAACCATCCGGTAATTGCATTTGGATTAAAGTTTTGACAGGCATATATGAAGTGAAATATTGCAAGGAATTACAAATATGGTGTGTAGCACCACTGTCTACAAACCAAGGATCAAAAAATGATGTGTTTAAAATCATACTTGCGAAATCTGCACGATGTTCCAGCTGGGAAGAGTCATAGGCTGGATTGATGAGAACAAGAAGGCGTGCATATTGATCTGCAGACAGGGCTGGAATTGCTGGTTGAACGGCCATGGAATCACTTGGCACGGCTGTAGTAGCAGCAGCTATGGGCTGACGACTGCAGGCAGTGAATTGTTGGTAGTGGGGAAACCATGGAGACGGTAGCATTTTTCTATAACGTGGCCATGTCTGTTACAATAGTCGCAATGTGGACGTTGGCGTTTGTTCTGACTGACTGGAGGACGAGAAGATGATGGAAAATGCCGATTTGTACTAAAGTTTGCATCAACAAAGCGGAGGCGGAGCGCATGATTATATTGTTGTTCTTCCTCCTGCTGGACTAGGTTGAAGATACGTAGCGCAGTAGGGAATGGTTCCATAGTCAGGATTTGACTACGGAGATTAGAGAACCTGCCATGAAGACCCTGCAAAAACTCCATGGCACGATCTCGTTCTAACCTTTCAATCATGTGCTTACCAGCACCACAAATACATGCTTCCGTAGAAGCAACCAGAGAATCATATTGATCCCAGAGTGTTTTAATCTTTGTGTAATAAAGAGAGACAGGCATGGATTCTTGCTTGATTGAAGCAATTGCGGATTTCAAACGAAAAAGGATTGGAGCGTTTGATACACAAAACCGTACCAGTAAGTCGTTCCAAATCGCGTATGATGAAGCTGCATAGAGGCAACTTGCACGGATGTCTAGATGGACTGAATTGAGGATCCAACTTCCAACTAGGTCGTCACAACGTTTCCAGCAGCGATGGGTGAGATCATCTTTTGGAGGTGGTAATGAGCCATCAACAAATCCTAGTTTTCCCTTGGCATTCAATGCCTTGGTAATTCCTCGAACCCAGGCACCGTAGTTATCCACTTGCAGCAACGGAGAGAACAATACTGTCGCCGGATTATCAGATGGGTGTATAACATAGGGATCAAGGATTCTAGAATTGTTGGTATTGTCATTGTTTGTGTTGTGAACTGGAGAGTTTGGGATGGATTGAACTGGAGAGTTTGGAATGGATTGATCGGATTCATGCATGGTTAAAAATCTAAAAGGAGATAGAAAGAGATGAAGCGGAAGATTGAAAAACTAGGGTTCCTAGGATCTACAAGGATACCATCTTAAAACTAAAATCTAGATAGGTTTGAAGTCTCACAATTGTGTCGACTGATTGTATTGCGTTAAGTATTTATATGAATACAAGTTACAAAGATTAGAGAAATATTCAATCCTAAGCTAAAACTAATCTGGCGATAATACAGGATAGTTGCAAATATTTGTTACAACAACTATAGACTTGGGCAGAGCTATAGAATAGCTCCTGTTGGTGACTGATGACTGCATGTGTGCATCTCTTGTTGTCTTCTTAGCTGTGGCAGTACATTTACACGTCCAATATGATGGTAGTTATCCAGTAGGGAAGAAAACCAAGGTATCATTGGCAAGGGCATTTGAGCAAAATCCGAGATTGTTGTCGAATATTGTAGAGAAATTATCACGTGGATACACAGATAAAAAAAAAAGGGGGCTAAAGAGAATCAGACCCAGTGAACGATTTATGGTTTATATAAAAGAAGCAGTCAATGGGCCAAGCAGATATGGAAGTACAACTACCAGTCTCCCGAGAAATCCATGAGTCAGAATATATTAGTTCTCCCGAGAAATCCATGAGTCAGAATATATTAGTTTTAAAGATCAGAAGTTCTGCACAGACCGGTTTTGGGAGTGTTCGGTTTGTTCAGAATTTTTCTTTAAAGATATATTCATCAAACGGAATCCAAGGAAACAACCTTAATGAACAAAACCTATTGTCTTCTGGCAGCAGTCAACTGGGCTACAGAACAAAAGCTGGAATCTTTTTTTGTTTTTCTCTGATAATCTTACCCTTGTTAGAGGGGCTAACTCTAAGTTTTCAATTGTAAATGATTGTAAATTAGTGTTTCAGGTTTCCAAAAAACAGTATGTATGTATATTAATCGAAAACAAAACCCAACAGATGTTTTAGCTAACTATGCCAGGAAAAGCTGTGTAACACAAGAATGGGTATGTATTCCTCCTGGTCTTATCTCAGGGTTTACCCATTCAACTTTGTAATGTGCTTTCTTTGTTAATATGTCGGTTACTTACAAAAAAAAAAAAAAAAAAAAGAACAAAACATAATGCGAGATTTTAAAACAAGAATCTGAATAATGCACAAGTAAAACAAGAACTATACTATGTTTGCGAGATTCCATCAATAATGAATGTTTAGATGCTTGTGGACTCAAAATTTTATTATTAAACTTAGCAAAGGAAATGTTATAGTAATCCAAGACAATAGAATAAATTATTTGCTTAACAGTGCACAGAAGTGGATCTATTTATATAAATGCTTTCTTCATAATAGTAGGTGGGTAAAGTCTCAAATGATCAAAACTACAGCAATGAAATGAAATGTACAAATGGTTGAGAGGATTCATATCTGCACTAAAAGTCCAAGCCGTGAAAACAGTGTTGCGTACGTTACAATTCACAGTTGTAAGGTTTAAATGGTTTGTGCAAATATCAGAATGTTCAAGTTTCAAAAAACCAAAATAGAGACCTTCATATATTTTTCAAAGAGTATCTTGTACAAATAAAATAGTCAGGGACTTGAAGGGCAGTTACAAGGAGTTAAATACCAGTTACAATACCTCTATGTATCTGACACCCTAAAGAACTCTCATGCTAGTTTTTAAATTATCCCCTCTACTCTCTTCACTACTTGTTTTGTTTTTCTTTCTGTGTAAAGCTTAATAACCAGTGATGATGCCCACTCTATAAAACAACCCTAAGCTTACAGAAAGACTGTAAACAAAAGCAGAAAGAGTGAAAGATAGAGAGTTTACAAAATACCATCATATGCAAGGACGTCGTGCAGCAAAATAGATATCATCCCTAACTAGCCTAGCCATGCGTTGGGTAGGGAGCAATCCTATCACCAACCTCGGCAGGAAGTGCTTTCCCAAACTCTACATGGAGAAACTTCCAATAATCAGTCAGCTTATGATCCATGGGTATAACTTGATCCCACTTCCCTGTGCAGAATATTGCATATGCATGAGCTGCATACCTATCCAAGTGAGACCCGTGAAATAAGAAATAGATCAAAACATGATATGGAGTAGAAAAATGGCTTCCTTTCAGAAAGAAAAGGTAGGTTGAGAGAATGTAAAATTATGCACAACTTACTTGCCAACACCATGAAGGTCGGTTATGTAGGTCCAGTTCTTATACAAATACTCCAAAGAGAAGCGCCGAATCATTTGGGGTCTTTTATCGCGCAGTCCTAGGGTCCAAATAATGTTCCCTATGTCTTTTGGTGGAACCCCCAAAGTAGTTTTCGCATCAGGACAAAGTTTGAAAAAATCAGCTAAAACTTTTTTTACCTGCAGATGGTTTGCTTTAATTAGTTAATTCATTGTTCACTAACAAAGTTTAAGTGATGACATATGAAGTAGAGAATAGTAACTCTCTGACTAGAACAATCAAACTTTCTCGGAAACCTTCTATATAAAAACCAATAGCTTAAAAATTAATACTACTAAGAATCTATGAAATCGAAAGACAGGGAACTCAATGGAATTAATCCCTCGATAGTGCAATAGAATCTAACAAATTGTTACACTGGATGCTAGATCAATGGCCCATGATTCAATAAAATTGAAAATTTCTGAAAAAAATGAGGATAATAAAATGAAGAACAAACCTGCTCGCCTGTGGTGACATTCAGGAGCATGCAAATCACCACAACTCTCCAAGGATCTTCATAGTGATCCTCTTGAAGGAGTTTGTGTGGTGAAACTGGAGGCTTCCATTTGTTTTCGGGACTCTTTTCTCCGGTAAGCTTCACATTTTCTCTCAGCAGCTGTAAGAGGACGCGAAGACGCTGGGGTTTTACGGATCCTCTTCTTCGTTGTTTTTGTTTTTCTTTCTGGGGTATTGATTTCTTCTGCGTTCCTAACCAATCCATTTATGTTTTGCAAAAATGAATTCACCTCATTATTACAAAACCTCCTTCTCTTCCAGTTTGATACTAATTCAGTCACTTGATCATGAAATTCCACTGGGTTTTGTTTATTATTATTATTAAAAATAGAAGAAGAGGCATTACTCTGGTGTGATTGAATGTTGTGTAGTGGTAAAGTGGGTCTAGATTTAGCAGATCGGAATGGGATGGGTTTCTTCGGATTCGGAACATAAGCAAAACGAGCAAGAACATCATCAATATTCTTAACACATGCTGCTGATGATGATGATGATGATTTGGGATTCTCTTGTTTCGGAGGTGTTGATGTTTCGAAATCAGGGGTTGATTTTTGTTTTAAATAGATAATCATCGTGGGGTTTATTAGGGACAGGAGGGGGGTTAGAATCCCTTTTAGGTCTTTGAACAACAGTAATAAAATTACTACTACTAGGGATTGGAAAGAAACGAGATACCACTCTAACTTCTTTTCTCTGATTCTTCTTCTCTCCATCTTCCGTCTTTCTCCTTTGCCTCTCCCTTGGTGGCCGTGGTGGTGGTGGTCGCCGCGGCGGTGTTAGGGTTATGGGGATTTCATTTTTCTCCATTTCTCTAAATTAAATTAGTAATATCTCTTCTATTTTAGTGATGGATCCAATAATATATACACAACATTATTGCTTTGGGGTGAGCGTCCATCTGCCTTCCCTACACGGCTACACCTATACAATTTTTGCACCGCTCTTTCTACAAGCCCAGTCCCAATGGCCAGGCCAACATCTACAACCTTTTTTACTTACTTTTGGAGGAACTAGTATCTAACCCGTGCTACGCACCGGGGTTAGTGGGGTCGGCCAATTTAGTGTGGCGGGGCCCCGCACCCGTAGACAAATGCATTATTTATTAATATTTTTTAATAATAATTTTAAGCAAAACTGTTATTTGTAGAGACAATTTTCTTTTATTTTGGGTCATTTTGGGAAGAGTAGAAGATATACATCATCATTGTTAAGTTCCTTGGCGAATAAAGCGAAACGAATGTAGAAAAAGCAAAACATACTTTATGTCAATTGAATCCACTTAGTTTAAATTTTCACGATTGGTTTTTGGTTTAAAGAAATTTAAATAATATACTATAGTAGAATAACAATCATGCTATCCATAATTCCTATTAATAAGTTAACACTTCATTGCCATCTTCATCTATCTCAACCAATGATGGCATGTTAGGATCTCTCTCCATGATATCGTCCACTTCACTATCATGTTTGTTCACCCTTATCAATGTTGACATGTCACTGTACTTCATTTTGTTTTTCAGATCCTTCTTAGGAGCTTAGAGTTGTTCTTTGCCAGGAATAAATACATCGCCAGTTGTTTGTTTTCCGTAGATATCTTTCTCCAGTGATCTGTATGGATTTTCAGGTCCTTCTTGGGAGGTGTTTAGAGTTGTTCTTTTCAGGAGAATAAATACATCGCAAGTTGTTTGTTTTTCGTAGAGATATTTCTCCAGTGATCTGTATGGACATAATGATTGGTCTCCAATTGTATTTATATCCTACCAAACATATAATGCTAACATGTAGATGTAGTTACCTTTTTTTTCTTCTATTAAATAGATATGCTTTCTCTAAAGCATCATCATAATGAAATATGTCATGTCTTTGTGAGGCTTGTGATAGAAAGCTACTTTCCTCAATAATGAGTCTAAAGACCATTGTTTTCCCTATTGCATCTAATATTTCTTCAACGCGGTCTTCCTTGTTTTTCCACAAAATAAAATCATTATTCTTGAGTTACCTTGACCATAAATTTTGCTTATTAAAGAAATTTTAGTTACCTTTACATCGACAGTTGGAAATGACTTAATTTTGTTACTCTAATATTGTCTACAACCATTTCAGCCATTCGTCCCATTATTGCGATTACACCCCTTTGCCGTCATATATTATTAGTTGGAGAATGTAACTCTCACAAAGCTTGAGTTAGTTTTTCATTTTTATTTTATTTAACGCAATAAGATATATATGAACTTTTATTACCGTGGCATTGGTGCATTTACTACGACTACACATGTATTGCACCATGGTTTCTTTACCATGTATATATGTTTTTCTCTACACACTGGACATGCTGTATAGTACCACAGAGATCCTGACTGAATTCCAATTATTGTTTGCTTTTATGGTAAAAGTTGTGCTATGCATTGTATTTGATTCATTCATAATATATTTTTGGTAGCGAAATATAATTTAAATTGAATTACTTTTTAGATCTCATCATAAAATTTTCCTCGTCATGTAACATTTTCAGTGCTTCGTTGAGTGGTATACGATTTTCAAACATTAATTTTCCTTTGCCAAGTTTGAATACTTAGTTCTTCCACCGATGCATATTTATTGTTTCCAATGTGCAGGTGTTAAAATCATAAACAATTTATTACACATTAAGTTGATTAATTCAAACATGCATGTCTCATGACGTACATTTTTTTATAAATTTCTAAATCTGGTACATCGAGATTTATGTAAATTCTCGTAGATTTACTGGACTGCAAATAGATCTCCCATGTGATCAATCACATTTGTTATCTCAATGTTTAGCTCAATTCAAAAATTCAGTTCATGTCCATCCAATAATGTTGTCCTATCCTGCATTGCTTTCAATCTATGCTAAAATATGATCCTCAGCTCCAGCATATAATCACTTAGTTGGGTGGTAAGGTTATCCCATATAGTTACCTTTATCAAAATTCCACCGCAGCTTTGTATTAAGACATCACGTGCGGGTGCATCAATTTTGTTTTTTTTTAACGATTTATTTGACTCTTTGAAAGACCCCTTAGCATCCCAAAAGCATCTGTAAAAATAATTAATCAATTTGGATATTCTTATCATATACATACAATCGAGTGCCATGGTTATTGAAAAGCATTCTCAACATTTAGTATTACCTAAATTACATGTTGAGATCCAAACACAACTTCTTGTTCTTTGAATTAGAGTATTTTGTGATCCTTGTCTGGGTAAGTCCGAAATTATCTGTTCTTCTTTCTTCTTTCTCTTCATCTTCGTTGTGCAGCGATCATTTCATTGTATATTTTCTTAAATCATCACCGGAAATACAGTGAAATAAAGACATGACCGTTAAGATAGTAACCATATTTTGCAATCCGTACCTCAGATGCCACTCTTTTTTTTTCGTTGTCTTTTATCTGGCTGGATTTCAGTCTCAATTTCCCGTGCTTCTCCCTGTGTAGATGTTTGGTATGCCTGTTGCACCTCCTGCTATACAATCAGATTATTTGGGAAACCGTGTTATATTTTTGTAATTTGTGATTCATGTGATGAACTTATTTGTTCTTCTTTATCTATTTCTCTCCATCTCCTTTGTGCAACAATCATAGCATGTTACATATTTTCTTAAAACATTACCTCTAACATAGTGAAACACAGACATGACCGTTAAAATAGTAAGTTTCTTGGTTTATAATACTTACCTCGGATGCCACCTTTTTGTTTGTTGTCTTTTATCTTGCTGAATTTGAGGCGAGTTTCTGTGTTATTCCTTGTCTGTTGTTTAGTATGCATGTTGCACTTTCTTGTTCTTTGAATCGGATTATCGGAAAACGTGTTGCATAGTTTACAATCCTTGTACTGAACCTATCTGTTCTTATTTCTCTTCGTCTTCTTTGTACAGCAGTCAAAGCATGTTGTATAAAACATCACTGTCAACACAGCTATTTGTTTGTACTTCTTACCTATGATGCCACCCTTTTTGGTAGTTCTTTTTTGTATGTCTGAATCTCTGACTTGTTAGGTTGAACGTTTCCTTGGGATGAATTTGTAGATGTCCTTAATATATATATATATATATATAAGAAAAAAAAGAAAGAATTCAACATAAATCATATTTTACGTAAGAAAAACACAGATCTTGGTAAGACATATTTTAATTCATACTCCATATTGATCGATTTGAAGATGATATTATGTATCCTATGTAGCTGCTAAAACCGGGATTTGTTGATGTAAAGAAATGCAATGGAGAAATCGAAAGAGTTTTTAAAAAAAATCGAGAAGGTATCGAAGGAAAGGTACTTATGTTCCAATGAATATTTTAATGTGCAGTGCTGATTTTGTTCTCACATGTTGCATTGTTTTTTGGAGAAAGAAATAGTGTGAGAAAAGTTCTTTATTTATAACTGTATCTTGCAATGTTAACCTCATTAGCATTTGTAAATCGTGACCAATCGTATATCGATAGAATGCAAGACCCACTGTTTTGTCGGCCAAGTTCTCTATTAAAACATGCAATGCTAGTTTATTTGTGGCAATATAATATCTAATGTTAGTTTTAATTGTGGCAATATAATATCTATATATGATAAATATTTAGGAGTTTTAGATTTGTTTCTTAATGTAGATGCGCATGGTTATAAAATTTAAGTTGAGGACGTCATGAACACTCCATGGCAACAACTTGAATATATTTGTAATGTATTTAATTCTGGTACTATATCGTGTAAGGGTGTTACAAATCAAGGAAATTAGGTACTTATATTAAGTTATTTATGCTAACTTAATTAACATAAATATTGCATCTATGTTAGTTTATGAATTTAGGTATTTATGCTCAGTTACATATTTAATTCCGGGGGTCAATCGGGATCAGAATCCCAGGTTGTGGGACATGAAGAGCTGCATCTAGTATGTAACCGTGCTATGCACCGGGGCTGATGGAATTAGCCAATTTAGTGTGGCGGGCTTCGTACCGTGGTCAAATACATAGGATTTTTAAGAATACTCTTTGGTTAGTTTTATTTTATTTTTAGGGATAGGAAATTCTAGTACCCTTTAGAAATGAAATTTGGTATGATAAACCTAAATTCATGTATTAACTTTACTAGGCATATATTAAGATAAACCAATGAAATGATTCATCATTGGAAAAGCGAAAGAGTGTTCGGCGATTTTACTACAACTACTCGAAATGTGTTTAGATAACATATTCTTTCTATTGGGTATGGCTTGACCATTCACGGAACTCGACAATTAGTTAACCGTAGACATATATGTTTTAGTTAATGACCATATATATAATAGATATACCAAGTTCTCGTTGCAAACCTCGTGATATGTACCATGTAACTCACTTCATGAGCAATACAAAACATCCAAATTACAGGGCTAATATTTCCAATGATTTATTTAAACGTTATGAATTGTCAATAATTTATCCGGTCGTTATGAATATTTTACTTAGCATTACACACCTTGCTTAGTATTTGATTAGATTTTATTCGACTATATTGGTTTTTTCTTGTAGTATTATTTTCTGATATTACGGTCTAAAAACCTTATGGACTGCGTTAATGAAGCGATTTAGAGAAGGTTGCTCCAAATTTGGTTGGATCTAAACACATTTTCCCATTGTTGCGAATACACTTTACTTTAATTTGTATCTATCGTCGTTTACTTTTAGTGGGAGAATATAAGCTGTCACAAAGTATGTGTTAGTGTTGTAACATTTTTTTAATACGTGATAAGAATTAAATGGATTTTTCTTCCACGGAGTAAGTACTAAACTTGAACACTCTACAATCTCTACTCAAACCTAGCATCTTATCAACCATTACAATGCTCTTCTTGTTGGTGAAATGATGCGTACAATCTGTAAACCTTTAAAAGCAATGTTGCTCTCATTAGAGCGATTCTGAGCGAACGACCCAAAAAAAAAAAAAAAAAAAAAAACACCCTTCATAGTTTTAGAATTTGTGGTCCCTGATGGTTCCCCCTTGGAAGTTTAGCAGGGGGCAACATGTGTTGTGTCTAACTAGTTTTTTCATTGTTTGACACTTTAACATCATTAACAGCGACCAATATCCCTTTATTGATAGCCAACAAAAAACGCTTTTATGGTCACCCCAACTAATTGCATGAATAACGGCATCCCCACTTGCAAGTGCCTCGCTTCCTATACCCTTTATATTCTTTTAATCCTTTGCCACACTTCAAATGCAAACTGTTTTGTGGTCAAATAAGACCTACTTAAAAAATGTGATTGGATTTACTCAAGACTTCGATGCGATTTGAGATCTAAAATGATGTAGAAACTGGAAATTGGACTAAACAAATGTTAGCATACCTTACAGTTGGAAACTATTAAGTTGGACATCAGCAAAGGTAATTAGTTGCTCTTTGCCTCGGCGATAGTCTAAATACTTTTTCTTTATCCATGCCGATAGTCTATGATTCTCTCCGAAAGAAACTATATGAACCAAAATAAATGCAAAAAAAAGCAGAGACAACATGGAATAAAAACCAAATACTAATTTGTCATGGTTTGGCATGAAATTCTTCTTTGCTTTCACAATAATTTCTAGAAGCCTCTTGTGTATCCCATCGTTCTTTGACCTCAGCTGCTAATAAATCATCATTTGTTTTTCAACATCAGATATCATTTCGTCAATATCTCACACTACCTATGCTAACTAAATGGTAGTCCCTTTTTGAGTACTTAACAATCCTTGCTGCAAAACAATTGTTTTTCAGACAACAACATTAATTATTATGCAATATAAAGCTAAGTTATTCATGAAAAGCTAATAGATCCAGCTAAAGACCCTTTCTGCAGTTTTTGAATATAAGTATTTTCTCTAAGCGATAAAGTCTCTTTGTAGTTGTGTATGGGAACCAAATACACTAAATCTATCATGTATGGTCGTCTCATAGATGCAAAAGCTTTCATATGTTCAAAAAATAAATTTGTAGCTTCTTTAAATCGACCATAATCATTATAAAATAGGAATAAAAATGCAGTGATTCTTACCGGATGTCTTCCTAACTCCCTTGAACAAATGAACCAGTCTTCACATGCTCAAGCTATAAGTTTTTGAATATAACCTAGTTTTCTTCAATGCTTATCTACTTCAAGCATGATTACCTGAATCTTGCAACTATCACTTTGTTGCAGATTCAGAAATCCAAATACTACACACCTTTTTAGAGAATATTAACATATCGAAATTATAGCCCCACCTAATACGTACATGTCATTAATGGAGATGAGGGAATCAATTGCTTATTAAACGTACTTGGGAGAGGACTAAGTCCATCCTATTCAAGTTCCATAAAATTGAATTAGAGAGGACTGAGTCCATCATATACACAAACGAATATGAAGCTACTTTTTTTTTTTGATCGGTAGCTTCATACATAAACAGACAATATTCCAAGTCTATACAGAGCCATCAATAATGTAGCGAACCTATACAACGATAACAAAGTCTACAGTAACTGCACATGAGAAGTTCACCTCATACAAAAAATAAAACCAAAAAGACCAACAAAAAATAAAATCGGTCCACAAAACCGTACATAATATTTTCACTTCATACGACTCCTAGTTCAAATCTTCCAAAGTCATTGGATCCCTGTTTAGACAACCTTCTTTAACTGTTTAAATTCAGAAAAAAAATTTTAGAAGTGAGAGGTTTAAAGATACTAATTTTTGGATATCCACAATCTCAAGTTATCGCCCCTAGATATATCAGTCAAATTCATACTTTTCAACAACTGAAACAAGTACTGAAGTGGTGTTGGAATTTAGGATTTGTGATGTTTATTTTTGTTCCTCAGATAGCATCTACTACAACATATTTCATAATAAATTTCATAATAAAACATGAATTAGCCAACCTAGCTAAAGAAAATCAAGCAAAATCAAGAATGGAAATAACTAATTAAAAATTAGACCACCACCTCAAACACCACCACCACCACCCACTGCCCCCAGACACGCTACTACTACCATCTCCTACCACCAGCAATCACGCAACAACACTCACATATTGTATTTTGGACACCTATCATGTTGACTGGAAAATAATGAAAACCTATAACGTAAAATTCAACTGTGTATCCAATTCAGCTAAGCATCAACAAAATCCTCACCTCTTTGAATTTATCCATTTAAGACTCATGAGTCGACATACCATCCAAATGAGAATAAATTTATTGTTTTCAGTAACTTGCAGACCATTAATTCATAATAACGCATCTTTCTTTTCCGAGAGCTTAAAGTTCAAAGAGTACCTTTTGTCCATTATCATAAATCTGGTATTCTAAACAACACATAAGAATACAACAAACTATAAGATCTCAATAGTTCAGAACTCCGCATATAGTAATTTGAAGTATTATATATACCTCATTGTGATACCTAGGATGAATTTTATCACCCTAGTAGAGAGATACACATTCTAAAAGCTAGATGGTAAAATCTCTAAACACGATGGTAAATTAACTTCTAAAAGCTTTTCATTAGCAACCTTCTTAAAATGTCGAGCATTTAGACTGCCTATAAGCCTATAACCTTCTTGGCACATGAATGAATATGGATATCAGTTAAAACAGTGTGCTCATGGAAATGAAACTAACTTAAGAAAAGATTGAATATTTGGCACATGAATGAATATGGATATCAATTAAAACAGTCTGCTCATGGAAATGAAACTAACTTAAGAAAAGATTGGATACATAGCAGCAAGACAGTGCAAAGCAAGACAAACTCATAAAAATTTACAACTATATATTTGGTCTAACTGCATCAAATCTAAGGTGAGCAAAACAAAAAACTACACCTTCATTTAACAAATTACATATGAAGACAATTATGAAGTAATTAAACCACCATTTTGATACAATGAAAGAGACCATATGAACCAAAGCAAATACAAAGAAACAGAGATTGCATGGGATACAAACCAAATATCAATTTTTTGTCAACACTAAGTGTGGAATGAAATTCTTCTTCGCCTTGAACTGAATTTGTTGCCAACACTTAAAATGAAGTGTCCAAAGAAACAGAGATTGCATGGGATACAACCAAATATCAATTGTTTGTCAAAGCTTAAGTTTGGAATGAAATTCTTCTTCGCCTTGAACTGAATTTGTTGCCAACACTTAAAATGAAGTGTCCCAAGTCTTCATATTCCAGTCCAGTAACTACAAATTGACAGCAAATTCAGTATAAATTCTATCTTTGAAACCTGTTAAGCCTGCATTTGAGTTCCCTTCTTCTGTAGTAGTTAAATCTAAATATTAGGACAAACTTTAAGACAGCTGATGCATTACCATAAAAGCTTATACAACAAATTAGGCTATCCTCGGTATATTTGAGGAACTTTTAGACAACTGATGCATTACCATAAAAGCTTATACAACAAATTAGGCTATCCCCGGTATATTTGAGGTTGGACAACATGAAAGAAAATACTCACATGTTGGTCAATAAGATGAATCTCAAGATTCCATACTTTCCCACTCCGTTCATTTTCGAACTTCCAGACCTTCTAAACTACGGCCTTGACAATCTTCTGAGCTTTCCATACTTTCCCACTCCGTTTATTTTTGAACTTCCAGACCTTCAAAACTAAGGCCTTGACAATCTTATGAGGTGCACTCTCGGAATGAGTTTGTAAACTTGTCTTTCCATGATTGGTAGTAAACAAAGAACCAACAAAACGATCAATCAACAATAAAACCAACAATCAAACTCAGCTGTATATTCATAGATATGCACATACTATCAAGAATTCTCTACAAAAGTAATATCAAACACTAAAATAAATACTGATACATAGGGTTTTCTTGTTTTATTTTAGGTTCTTAATGAAATAGATACCTAGGATCCGCTTTGATGAGTTCATTGCGACGGTATGTGTGCTACTACTTGTGGTCATCTCTTTTGTGAATTATGTTGGACACACACAATATGTTAGCATAAAAATTAGTGACAGACCTGGGTTTTGGCCGTGGTGTTTCTGGCCGTAGTGTTTTAATAAACACAGTTCCAAACTGATCGTTTTCTCAGAGTTTGTTTTCATAAGAAATAAGAAGCACTTCATGCCGCAGAATTAAATCCCTAAAAAAGCAATGTGTTGATCAAAAAGTCCATACTACAGCAACACCACAATCATGAAACGAACTCCAAACAGAGAACGATTTTTTAAAAAAAAAAACAAAAAAAAACATTACAATGGTAATTTGGCTAGGTCACAAACCTTTCTTAGGACTGTCCATTATTTTCTGATCTCCCTCAGCCATTGAAAGCACGATCTTGATAGCTTGGTATCCTATAGGAGGCTATAGTCATAGCTTGGTATCCTATAGGAGGCTATAGTCACGTATCTCTTGGCGAATGCAGCTGAACGTGCAAACCAAGTACCTCTGGACAGTTTATATACAACCAAGCATAAATTGTCGACTAATCAATCGCTATATCCGGAGTAATCTAAATATAGAGACTAACAAAAAGAAATTCTGGCAGTTTCTAGATCAGTTAACAAAATTACAACATTATTCCCAAACCACACCTTAAAATATAAAACATGGAATTAAAACACCTTACCTGTTAACATGTATACAACATAGAATGAGAATCTTATATATAGAAATAAATACCAAGTCGCCATTAAAATACTTTACCCGTGACTATATTTTTGGTAGTAAATCTTACCTACCAAGAAAGTACCAGATCCTATTGATTATATGTCTACATTTAGATTGACATATATGTCATTTAGGAGTATAATAGGAATGAGATTATGAGAACCCCAAACAAAGTACATGCACGAAAGCACAATATTTGGAAATTTTGATTATATTTGGCTAAGAATCTACGCAAATCAGGAAATAATTAGATTTTCACAAAGGTTTTTTTTTTTTTTTTAAATTAATTTCTGATTAAATTTGGGACATCGGATCGAATAAATTCTATTAGAAATTAACGGCCACGAAATGTAAGGGGCTAACTTACTTTTCAGCCAATCAGGAGCGAGAGTTTGGTTGACCGACCAATGGGAGGGGGTTAGCGCATAGCGAATAAAAATTTACTACCCCACAAACCAAAATTAAAAGGTATTACCGGATTATGTCAGGCAGTGCACCCGCATCTTAAAGCTACTGTTTTTTTAAAGCATGATCTTAAAGCTACTTAGTGTCTGTCATCTGTTGTCCAACAAATTATACATAGAAAAAATAAATAATTGGTTAATTGCAAAATAAAAAAAAAAAATCCAAAGCTTCTAATAGAGGATAAGAAATTGCCAGAACTCTTGAGTTATAACATTTCTAATTGAGCTTCCATTGGACGTATTTTTAGGTTTAGATTTGACCTCTGTGAGAAAAATAAGAGAGTCCACAGAGACCAAATTTAAAGTTCTCATGATGGAGCTAACAAATTTAGACTTGTCATCACAGGCCATGTCTTTTTATATAAGATAACCTTAATTACATGTACAAATAAAAAAAATTGAATAAAAAAATTGAATTATATAAATCAGATATCCAACTCCAAGACCAAATTTAGAGTTCTCAAGATCAAGCTAACAAATGCTAAATGACCACTTATTTGGGATCTATCTTTCTTAAGAATTTAAGAGTTCTCATCCTTGGTCATGCCTTCTTATATACCTAATCTTAATGTACAAATAAGAAGACTGAATTATGAAAATTTACAATGACCTTATCTTAATGGCTTTCATCTTATTGATACTACAGGAAAAATACTACCGGACTTTACCACTGTATATAAATTAATATACAAAATGATAGGTCTTTGATAAGCAAACTTACCAAATCATTTTCCTAATATACAGCTATCTTCTATTGGCTTCAACACCATCACTTAACGAACCTCTTATTCATCTCCAAATCAAGTCCATAACCCGGAGGATTTTTGCTTCTTCTTCTGCCTTTCTTCTTTTGCAGGAATTCTTGCTGCTAGATGTTTTTTTTCTCAAAAGGCATCTAATCGTGAAGACATTGTCTGCTAAAATAGTTGTAGATGCCTAGGGCACCTTTCTATGATCCAGGTTGAAACCACGGATGTCCTTGCTGAAATGAGTGAGATAATTTTATATACTATATCCTATCCAAGACATCTCATAATTTGAAATAATCAACCGTACGTGGTAGAATTTTGGTTTATACAAATAAGGATTCATTTTCAACTATTTGCACAAATACTCATCACCTTTCATCACCATCGGTTCTTGAAGAGGTTCTGTATAGGTTACTATATCGTTTTCCCATACTAAACCACCACCTTTGTATCCATTTCTGTTTGCTTCTCTGATACAGGAAAAAAAAACATTTTCGATTAATCCAAACCAAACAAATAAGAAAATAAAACATACTCTGCAAACATACACCTAAACATCAATGTAACAATAACAAAAAAATCAAAACGAAATTTATGCACAAAGTGAACTTTCAACTTGATTAAGATAAAAAAGGTGAAATAAAATTTCAGCCGCTAAGAAGGGAAAGCTCAAGAGGAAATGGTAAAACAAATGGTAAAACAGAGGAAAGAATAGGGCTAGGGTTTCTCCAGAACTTATATATTTACTTCTGTAGCTTTCTGGGAACCACGATTTTAAGTCATTAGGCTATATATTTTTCAATCTAAGCTGACGTTCAGAAAAAAACTGACAGTGAATCATTTAAAAAAAAAAACAATTCCTTCTCACCCATTGATCGTGCCAGTTTGATAGCTTGCAAATCCAGAAGCTTGTACCCTTTATATATACTTTAAAGTAATTTCGTAACCTGGTAACAACGAAATTTCCATATATACCTGTTGCCTGTTGGAAATATTTAGCTTAATTTACTAATTTCTTTCGCTAAATTTGTAATTTTGTAATTATTGAAATAATCCTTAGTAGAGATTTGATGTCATCACGATAATCCAATTTATCACTTTATTTCTTAACGCTCGATAGTTAGTGTTATAACTGATTACTTATTACTTTATTTTTTCATGTGTACATAAATTTACATATTTTGTTAAACACTAAGAAAGTATTTCAAGTTCCAAAGAAATACCTTCAGACCATATATATAGTGTTCACAAAGTGCTTGTATTTACTATGGTGTAATGACTTGGCATGTGGATGAACACCGGCGAACGGAACCGTGCAAACACCATTCAGGATAATGTTTCAAATAATTAACCTTCTTATGTACATACCCATTCGTGAAGGAATAGGCACACCAAGATTGTAAATACAACAGCACACAAAAGATTTAACATCGAAAAATGAAGGCCCCCCTTAAACAAATGCATTTTCTTTCTCCAAATTTTTCTTTGCACAAACATCCATTAATTGTCTTCCATGAGGTTTTTTTTTAACTAAAAAAGAAGACATATTAATAAGATTTAAGGATGTACAACAAATTAACTACAGATGAAGGAAAAAAGTACATGATTTATGTTCTCTAAACCAAGAAACCAACCATTCTACCAGTAGTAGACGAAAGAAAGAAAACAATACAAAAGATTACATTAAGATAGAGTCCCATGTACTAAGCACAAAATTCGAATAGTTCAAATGGACACGGTGACCTGCTGCTGCTTCCCAAGAAAACACAGATGATTTTGCCTCCTGAATCAAATTCATAATCAGTCTTATATAGGTACTTCTCATCAAAGCGTCTGCAATTCCTTTCCCTCCATATGGTATTAATGATCGCCGCAGGGATTAAGCCCCAAATATAATTTCATGAACTTGAAAAATGATTGTGGCGTCTTCCATGAGGTTTATTATAGATGTGTCTATTTCCATGTCCTCTTGAAAACGTAGGGAGCGGGAGTCATTGTCGACATCAATAAAAGCGAACGGTACAAAACTTAGCGACCACAAATAATTTTGGTAAGTGTCACTTATCATCAACAGAATTGTCCAAATCCAAGCATTACAATGAAAATCAAAATATATTCTAATATAAAAGGGGAGTCAAGGTGAAGTTGACAAAACATAAGCTCCATTTTGCATCAAAATCTGAATCATTCGCTGGTGCAAATGTTTTCTTATCAAAATTCATCTCAGCCATATAATAAGTACTAATGGAGCAGTGATATGACTCAAATAGGACATAAGCCACAGATGATCAACACTTCAACCATGTTCACAATCTTTGAACTATAGAAACTGCATCTAATAGATTTCATACGTACAGTAGTTGTTGTCTCAAAAGAAGGAACAAAAACAGGAGAAAAACATCCATGATTCTAGCTGCAAAAAAACGATAACCCTATTAGAAGTTCGAAAAAAAAGACAACTCTAAAGACTAAAATAAAAATATTAAGGCCAGGTGGAAAGGAGAAAAAAACACCACTCAGTTTATTTTTTTCCTTTAAATATAGCGCTCAATAATAACCGTTCTCAAGTTCCGAATAACCTCATACTTTCAGGTTGGATATCGGCAGATGTATCAACCTGTACACCTATTAGCAAGATAAGGTAAGAAAAACAGTACTGTCGGCCATGAGATAATGCATAAAGGAAAAGATGGAAATGTGTACCGTGGTACCGCCTTTGCCACTATCTCAGTATTTTGGAACGTAGAAGCTTCAACCCATTTCTTTCAACCATCAATTCCAGAAATAGTTATCTGCAATAGAAATCACTACAAAGGGTTACTTGACGTGCCATTGATGTGTTACATTATTTAACAACACCACAATGAAGAAACCCAAGCACCCGAGGATAGTCCTTACCTCTTGTTCCTTCACCACGTGCACCACTTCCTCCAGTGGTGAGTTCCTCAATCTCCGCATCACACAACCATCTACACTGCTTTCGAGTGGCAAATCGTACCCAAGGCATCAGGATATTTTTGATTGTTCAAGAGAACTACTCTTGCTAGCTGTTTGCGAGGGTGTACAATCTTATGGAGTACACTTTCCTCAATACCAACAAAACAAATAACAACGCCCAACAAAAATTAATGTAAACAACTATCTATTATGCACAAATAAAAATCACTGAATATCAAAAAATAAAAAGATAAATCACCGCAATCATTGCTATGCCCCAAATATTCATACTATCCTTTTTAGTCCGACTACTTATTTATGGATGCACACTCTAACTTTTCCTTGAATACTTATCGATCAGACAGTACTCAATCTTCGAATTTACCTATTATCACCAGCAACATCGATAAAAATGAGGAATATAGGAATTTACCAATTATCATATTAGAACAGACATTCACACACAAATCAGAAAAAATGGTTAAACTTACAAATCAACGAAGATGCTGATTAGCGACTATTATTAATGCAAACCACAAATCTTCGAATTAATTTTTCTCACCTACAAAATCAAAACAAACATATATCATCAATCGCAATACAATCTTCATATTACTCCTTTGACTGTAATTAAAACATAAATCATAAAAAACAAACTAAACGATATAAACAACCTATAAATATCTAAACAAAAATATAAACCAAATTAAGAAACTAAAAGAGAAACCGTTTTGTAGCTGAAAAAAATACAGATTCAAAATAAATCCTAGAAAAGAGAAGCCACTGGGAAACCGTCAGGATTTGGCTTTTCCTCAAATACTTGATAGTTCATATATATATATATATATACGGACGTCAAAAATTCCATAAATAATACTTTTGCTGTGGAAATAATACCTTCGGCTTGATCGATATCTATAAATTCATATAGTTTTTATATTTTAGGATAGTTACGTTTAATTATTGCTATATATGCTTCAAATAAAAAAAATTGTCCATATTTTTTCCTAAAAGATATTACGCATCTTTACATGTTTAAAGATAGATTTTATTTCGTTATTTGTGGGATTCTCGGCCTTAAAAAAAGAAAAAAATCTTTCCTTTAAAAAAATCTTTTCGTATATTTTTTTATAAAAAACAAAACATGTAAATTAATGAAAATCTTTATATATGGAAATTAATAAAATTTAATACTTAAAAAACAAATCAATTGCCATGTTTAAAGTATTTCCGTTTATTTATTTAAATGCTACAGCGATCACAGATTACTCTATTAATTACCGATAAAAAAGTCCCATAAAAACTTATGATTTTTCTTATGTTATGGAAATTCTTGGATTTTTCCTAAAAAGAATTACCCTAAAGATCTTCTAAGATTTTTTGCTTTGGCATGTAAATCTCGTAAAAAAAACTTATATATGTTGATTTTCCTTTTACATGGAAATTCTCCTTTTTTTTTCCCAAAAAAAAAAAATCGTCCGGGCTCTCACAAAATATATTTGTAGATTTTGCCGCTAATCCGAAGGTCCTGATTTCATATTCTATTAAAAATTGACGGCCACGAAATGTAAGGGAGCTAACTTTGATTTCGGTCCACATTTTGGGTTGTCATAAATTCATAATCCCAAATCCTATGGGTAGATTTGCACTAATCCATCCATATATCCTGGTATCTCTGTTCTCAACTAATTAGTGGTACTTTTCATCTACTTGTACCGCAAGAATCAAACATGAGCTCTAGCGGTGTCACGTTGTATCCTCTTATCTACAAAAAGTTAACAGGAGGGGATCTCTCCATTGAACAATGGCTATTGAGGCAATATCTCAACAAATTTTACAATAAACAAAAAACCTGTGCATGCCTCGGAGATAGGGGTTTCTTTTTCAATTTTTCCTTGTAACAAAGAATATTGTTGTGGTGGTAGAACTGGCTTGCAAGTTATCGTTGTACAATGTTCGACAGAATGCCAAACACGCAATAAACTAAAAACTTACAAAAAATTGCTACACAAAAATAAAATCAATAAATAGAAACAAAAATCAGTAAAAAAGGCGCCAAGTTAAGTGCACAACGGGATACCTCAACCGAAGCCCATTGCACTATTGAATTTTCATTTTTTGTTGTCTGTCAAAAACAAAAAGACTATCCCTCATCCACATTCGGATCAAACTGTAATTTGTAATTTAAAAGCACAAACCAAACCAAGATTTAAAACTGAAAATAATAACAAAAGAGTCAAACGCTATTAAACATGAACTCATTTCAAAGTGAACCTTGTAGTATGGTTCCTAAATACAACAAAACATTTAGAAACACTCCAAAATCTGTCTTGTGAAATTAATATCTTACCTAACAAAATCAAAAACGCACAACTTTCTGAATCTTGTTCATATTGAGGATATGGCGACATTCAGAGCTGCAATGGAGTACCATATTAGATAAACTTGACTGATTAAACTCCCAATAATTCAGGTTATCTAAAAAGAGATAATGAAAAGCACATTTCTGCAATCATATATTATAAAAAAAGAGATAATGAAAAGCTACTCTCGCCAATTTTACATTGAATTAGTTGTACAAAAACCAACGGCACCTTGAAGCATTTATTTGTGGTTAATCTAAATCAAAACGAAATCCCACAAAAAAAAAAGAAAAAAAAAGAGAGAGAACACAAGTTACCTTGTTATAGATTGAAGCTGGGATACGAATGATTTTTCATATTAATTTGTTCTTCCCAACAATACATAAAACTAAATACCAACGAAATAAAAACAAATTGATCGAAAGGAAGCAAGCACCAGGAATGCAGGCACCTATATTCCCCTTCAACTCTGAAGAACATATACATGGTTGCCGAAGAACCTATGTCACGAAATAAATCTAAAACTTTCATAATTAGCTATATACTTGTGTAAAAATTTAAGCAAACTCCTAAATATTTTTGTCGCTTATATTTGGCATAAAATCTAAAAATGGAAATCGTCATCAATCCGTATTTAATTTGAATGGTAGTATCTACGCATCTTAGGAATCTCAGATTTGTTTTGTTTGTTTCTTTAATTAGATTTAATATGAATGGTAAGCTCGTACGTACATTGATATCATAGCTTGGATTTGGACGTAAACATAGCATTAACTTCCAGTTATAGAATCACCCGATCTTAGATTACACGAAAATTCCACCCTGCTCCATTAATTGCCGATAAAAAAATTCTATAAAATACCGAGTTACATATTATTGTCGCCTAAATTTGGCATAAGAAAAATCCTTTTTATATAACTCCAAATTTTGATAACTACGAAATTTCCTAGAAATATTTGTTAGAATGAACATTTTTTTCCCTAAATTTGACATAAGTTGCCGTTAAGTAATGTTGTATAGCAGCTTCAAGATTTGTTTCCGAAAATACACTGAACTATTCTTAGCCTTAATATAAATATAGATGGCTAAAAATTCTATAAGTATTTTTTTTTGTTAGCAAAAACATATGGCAAGATTTATAAATCCAAAACTTCCGAAAATAATTAGATACTTATATACATATTTAAGATAATTTCTAAAGATAGTTTGTTTGAAAATACATATTTAAGATAATTTCTAAACATAGTTTGTTTGAAAATACTACTCCTTAAAACGGAAATCATCATCAACCCTTAATTATAATTATAATATGAAATCATATTTAATAGGAACTTTAAGTATTTACGGTAACTTGCTTAGGAGTCTTAGATTTGCTTCTTAAATTGCGTTAAAATGAATGGTAAAATGCTACATTGATTTGTATGGTTTGTCTAAACTCCCCAAAAATATCGAAAAAGATATTTTCCATATAAAATTGTTTTAATCATTGATCAGGATCGTTAGATCGAGCCGATTCTATAAGTAATTAACGACCACAAAATATAAGGGGCTAACTTGTTTTTCGGTCGATCGGAGGCGAGAGTGCAGTAACTGCCTGTTATAGAATCACCCAATCTTAGATTACGAAAAATCCACCCATAAAAATTTATTTGTGTTGATTTTATTACGATATGGAAATTACCAAATTTTTTCTAAAAAAGAGAATTGTTTCAAATTTTACTCCAAAAGATCTTCTAAGATTTATTTTCCATTAATTGTCCAATGAAAGAATCTTGCAAAAACTTATTTATGTCTATCTTCTCCTTACATGGAAATCTTCAGATTTTTTCCCAAAAAATAAAATCGTGCCAACTTATGTGTATATTTTGCGGCTAATCTGAAGGTCCATATTTCATGAAAATCATAAATTGACGTCCACGAAATGTAGGGGGGCTAACTTTGATTTGACAATCGGGAGCGGAGTGCCGTTCATAGGCCAATGGGAGGGGAGGTTACCGCAACTCTCGACGTGGTGTGAGAGATGTGGTTGGGTGTTTAGGTTATTGATTAGTGTTAAGCATCAATATTTCGGAGGAATTAGTGTTATAAGAAGCATCAACATTTATCTTCAAAAAATTCAGAGGAGGAGGTTTATCTATCTTAGAACTAGTTCTTAGAGAATGATTGTGACTCACAACAGAAATGCCTAAATGATAATGAGCAATGTAAGATTTTATATGATGAATGACTGTGTTGGGATTAGGAGTAAGGTTATCAAATACAGTTCTACACCTATGCTTCCAAATGAAATGCATTATGCAAATAATCAGGTGGATAGAATCAACTGACTTGTGGATACTAATAGGAGAATTCTTGAACTGCCAAGTATGAATCCAAGCAAGAGAAGAAGATTGCTGCAGTAAAGAAGAATACATCTGAGGAAAGAAATAATTCCATATTGCTTGAGCAAATGGACAATGCAGCAACATATGATCCAACTATTCAACCTAACTAGTATTGCAAAAAACACATTGTTGATGAGAAACATGCATATGTTTAAACAACCTAGCTTTGACAGGTAGAGCATTATGAATACATTTCAGGAAAAAAAAAAGTTGAAACTTATAAGGTATTTTCAGTTTCCAAAATTTCAGCCAAAATTGAGGAGTTAGTCCCATAGAAGCATCGGGAGGCATATCTTTTTCACATAGCAACTTGTAAGTTGAAGCAATGGTAAAAACACAAGTGGCAGTAAAAGGCCAAACTAAAGTATCTTTGTAGGAGCAGAATATCGCAACAACATATTTTCTTAGTGTGCGAGATGCATTCATTTCCCTAGCTTGCGAAATTATCAAGAACCTGCGAGAAGGTAACAAGAGCTTGCGAGAATATGAGCTGTATGTGAGCTGTCATCCACTATGTAAACACCTATATAAAGAGGAGAGCGGGAGAGAGAAAGAGGAGACACATTTTGTAAAAGGGGAGAGACATAATTGTAAGGAGGAATTTTGTAATTTCTTTATCATCTTCTTCCCAAAAACTAGATCTAGAGAGCTCCAAATATCCATTAATGGAGATTCTAAATGTAATACTCATGTAATCCAAACAATCATAGTGAAGAACCATGGATGTAGATCACATTGATCGAACCATGTAAAAAAATCCTTGTGTCTATCTTTACAATTTTAGCACTTTAATCTTTATTTTGATTATGAAATAGATTTAGATCTAGAAAATATTATATGGGGTGTGTTGTTGGATTTCCTGCAACTACATAATGGCGCTAGAAACAGGGACTGAAGATTAAAGATTAAAGATTGTTATTAAGATTGTTCAAATCAAGAAAATGATGAAACAATTCGATAAATCAGTTAAAGTAGAGAAAATTAAAATCAAGGAATGTAATAGAAAGTTGGAGTGTAGCTTGATTACAAAAACAATGATTAATGAATTCCATGAAAATATCAGAGGGAGAATACATAAACGATATTTTGAAGGAAAGAAAATCACGACGATGGAAGGTATCACCCTTGAAAGATTGGGAAAAACAGGAAGATTACATTCACAGTGAGGAGATACCAAGAGAAAATTTAAACCACACATCTCCTTTGGTAATCACGGTAACCCCACGAGGAAAGAAAAGGGAAATCACAAAAACTATAGAGAAGAATGGGCGGTAAAACAGAACTCTCGGCTGATACGGGGAGTTCAGGCGGATATAATATTTTACCATGCATACAAAGGAATGGGATACAAAGATGAAGAGATGTCTCCTTCAACCTATCATATTCATGGCTTTGGCAAATCTACAACAAAACCAAAAGGAGAAATATAGATGCGAATTTCGCTAGGAGAGATTGAAACACAAGTGACACTATGCGTAGTAGATATGGAATCACCGTACAACATGCTATTGGGAAGGCCATGGATACATGCAATTAAAGCTGTAGCATCAACATTACATCAATGCATTAAATTTCCTATGCCAAGTGGGATTGGTGAAATTAGAGGGGAGGCTGATAAAGCGAGATTATGGTATCAAATTTGAAGTGAAACAGTATGAAGGACGTGCAAAGAAGCGAAAAAATCGCAGATAAGTGGCGAAGGAGGCAAAGAAAGAAGAAGAATTTAGAGCTTATATGATGAGAGCAGAGGAGGAAGGAAAGGAATACCAACGAAATTTCGGGAGAAGGTAATGAGCTTGCGAAGGAGATAAAAGAACCCACACCTATGGGAGAACCTAAGACCAGTTACACTGGGCGGAACCAACAAAGGAAGTGAATGTTGGAACTGAAGAAGAACCCAAAATACTAAAAATTGGGACTAAGATGGAGGCGAGATGAAGAATAAAGAACTATTGGTACATTGCGAGAATTTAAAGATATTTTCGCGTGGAACATGGATGAGATGCACAGGAATAGACCGTCCGTGAGCGTGTCATAGGTTGGAGATTGACAAAAATCCGAGGCCATTCAAACAAAGAATCATAAAAATCTCAACAACATATCATCCTCAAATAGAAGAAGATTCGAGAAGATGCTTGATGCGGGGAATCATAAGATGCTAAAATATCCGGAGTGGATAGCAAACATGGTTGTGGTTCCAAAAGAAGAAAAGGGGAGAAGAATTTTTATAGATTTTACTGATCTAAATAAAGCCTGTCCGAAAGATAGTTTTCCGTTGCCAGATATTCCACAAGTGGTCGAATTAGCAGCAGGAAATGACAGAATATCTTCTCTAGACGGATATAAAGGCTACAATCAAATCCCTCTCGCTGAAGAAGATCGGGAGCATACTACTTTTTCGCTCCAAGAGGGTTATATTGTTATACGAAAAAATGCCATTTGGTTTGTGAAATCTTTGTAGCAACATACCAAAGGATGGTAGAGAAGGTGTTTGAAATGGATACACAAAACGTTAGAAGTGTATGTGGATGATATGTTAATAAAAAGTAAAGAAGAAAAAGATCATGTCCAAGATCTGAGGGAGATTTTTGAACAAATGAGGCATTTTAACATCAAAGTAAATCCAGAAAAGCGTATCTTTGGGGTTGCGTCAGGAAAGTTTTTAGGCTACATCATATCAAAAGAAGGAATACAAGTTGATCCAGAGAAAGTGCAAGCAGTTCGTGACATGCCAACACCAGCGATGGTAAAAGATGTACAGAAGTTAAATGGGCTCTTAGCTTCGTTGGGAAGGTTCATTTCGCGATCATCAGACAAATGTAAATATTTTTTCAACATACTCAAAAAGGGGACGAAGTTTTGATGGACAGACAAATGCGAGAAAGCTTTTCAAGGAATAAAAGAACATCTGACGAATATATCTATTTCGCAAAAAGCAGAACCAGGAGAAGAATTATTAATATATCTTGCGACAACTTCACACGCATTATTACGAGTAGACGCAGGAGTTGAAAAACCAATTTATTACATCAGCAAAACCTTCAATGCCGCAGAGAAAAAATATTCAAAAATTGAAAAGCTAATTTTGGCATTAGTTTATGCAGCATTTAAACTTCGCATATATTTTCAGGCACATGAAATAAAGGTGTTGACAAATATACCAATCGAGTCAGATAATGAAGAATTCAAAAAGATCAGGCAGAGTTGAGAGATGGAATGCACAAATAGGACATTTCAAAATCAAATATGAAATATTATCACTACACCAAAACATCCGATTTGGGACGGATATACGCGTTGCAATGAATTTCACCAACGCTAATATCCGTTGGAAATAGGGCGTAGCAAATTTTGTGCAACGCCAAAATCCGTTGGGCACATTAATTTGTGCAACGTATAAAAACGTTGGTCAAAAATCTTACCAAGCGTTTTTGAGCAACAATTTTTCTATTTGTGCAACGGTTCAGATAATTTAGGCAACGTATTACTCTAATTTGAGCAACACTTATATCGTTGCAAACTGTTTACAAGTAAAAAAAAAAAAACAAGCTATATTTAGGGTAAAAATAATAATTAGAAAATAATTAGGCGAGTTTACGCACCTTCATATACCATTGTAGCTCAACTAAAGACCCAATATATCACAATCCAACAAGATATATTCATATATATCTGACTTGTAATAAATATATGAATCGGCACGTAACAGATGAACTATAATAAATTGATTTAAAGATAAATACGAATCCAAGTTTATGAATTTGACAATATGAATTAGTTCATAAGAATAACTTCAGTTGTATCAGAAGTACCAATGGTTTAAGAGCATTAAAATCAATATCCCGAAGAGTGGAGACAATATTATATGGAAGTTAAGGTTAGTGGTAAAATTGGTGTGTTAATGAGAGATATAACAGAACACAGCACCTTATATGGAAATATGACCTGCAATTGCTTCCCATAATGTCAGGCCGGCATCGCCATCATATTGAGCACATCTGTATAAATATAAAAAGAAAACAAGCTTGTTATAACCACCAGAATAGATCGCACTCCGAACCCACCACCAATGACTATGAATTATTATTACTAAGCTTTGAAGACAAAAAAACTAATGAAAACAAGAATAGAATAGACAAAGTACAACATTCAATTGTCTCAAAATCGAATTTCTATTTACGTTTTCCTAGCAAAAAAGGAAAAAGAGAAAGTTAGGTTATTATTAAAAAAAAAAACAATTAGGGATATAACCTACACTAATGGATATCATACATTTAATCGGAAGAAAACTAAACTTATTCAGTTAATAGTATTGCCAAAAATACCGCAATTGTATTTTCCTATGCAATCTCATCCATGTCATCCATGATGGAGAATTTTCACATAACAACTTGTGGCACTAAGTTGTGGTGTCGGCATATCTTCTTTCCAATATCAAATGGACAATAGTGGGGACCCTAAAGCAGGCCAATAACACTAACTACTAAGTTCATGAAACTATAAACGTTATCAATTATAACTACTTGACAATCCGATGGAGATCGTTAGTATCAAGCCTAATCGAAGCGAAGTGCATAATAAGGGTACCAAAGCCATAGCCTCGGAAAAAAACTACCCAAGGAATTTGAAGTACCTCATCGAAGTTATGTCGGTCTCAGACTGTCTCGGCCCATGACCAATGCTCCCACAGGATTCCGTGTTGAAAAAGCCAAACTAATATGATTTTCCGCATCCCCACAAAGAATAATAAGCTCGATTAATCCAAAAGAAGTACTTCAACCAAAATGACCATTAAAAGGATAATCTTTCTGCCATCTAACAACAAAAGATCTGAAGCGAGTTGTAAAAATCAAAATTCATCACGTCACTGTCTTTAGAAGATTAAAAAATCTGTTTTATTGAACACTAATGTTTTACATTGGTACTTTTGACTCACCTAGGATTTGCAATGACGACATCCTTTGGAGACACAACTTAATACATCGGTGCATCCCAAAGACCCCCACTGACCACCAAATAGCTGTTACCTGCATTTCCATTCGAGAATTACCACTGCTAAAATTAATGACAATATATCCATTTAAACAGTGATAACTCAAAATATTCGTAAAATAGCAAGCTTAATTCCTTGGTCATGAAGCAAGACCAAGAGCATAGTCCTCTACTCTTTGCTCAAACCCATGAACTAAAGCGCATCGAGTTGCAAGCTCATCATTTGTAGATGTGGCCATACGACTTATGGTCTCGTAGCCCTAATAATCATGTGAAGAACATCATATCAATGTTCGTATTTAAGTGCTTGTGCTCAAGTATTTAGCACCATTAGCACGTGAATATGAAAACGAATTACCTGGTGTGATAGACCCTGACAATTATTACGTGTAGTACACCACCCCATAACCAAGAGAGTATCGTCCTACGGGTACAAAGAAAGATATTAGCATGAACCTACCACAAATATATTCTCACAAATATGTATAATATTTACAGGTGAATCTATTTCTGCCAATCTAGGTGAAATAGTAAGACCTTGAGTTTTGGGTTCTTTTTTGTCCTCCGGACCCCATAACTCTTGCAGTTAAAGAGCAATTGTGCAAATTGAGATCCCCAGATAAGATTGAGCAATGTCCATGCCTAAGCTCCACAATCAAACGATCAATCAATATAAGTAACCGATGCACACATAATATCAAAGTATATTTTAGATGACAAACTCGGAACGATTAAGAAAAGAACAAACTACGCTTCTAAGATGATCCAGGAGTTGAGACCTATTTTCTAACAGTATAAAGAACGCTTTCCAAGTTATTTTTAACTCTACAGTGCAAAGCCAATCACTTCATAATAACTCTACAGTGCAAAGCCAATCACTTCACAACTGGTACCAAAATGGTGCAACAAAACCCATTACCTAAAAAAGAAAACAAAAGAAAAGATCAACTTCATATTATATGACAGGACTATACCAACCTTCTCCCTCTTCCTTTATCCGGGCTTGGGACTGGCAACGCATTCGCATTGGCGGAGTTAAAAAGGTTTGACATTAAAATGAACAACAAGAAACAATATATATGTATATATATATATGATAAATTCCATCAAACATAGAAACCACAAAAAACTATAAAGACAGAGTAGACAGATGCCTAGTCTGTCTAATCTTCCTACAGCCAAAAAAATACCTAAAAAGAAGTCTTTAGAATTCGTCGTTATATTAAGCAATCTCCCTAGTCAGTATACCCAAAAACAAAAAGCCTATAAGATTCGCTATTATCTATCTTCCTTTGTGTCAAAATACCCAAAAAAAAGGAAGTCTGTAGGAGATGCTGTGTTTGTCAAAATACCCTTTGTCAAAATACCCAATCCTAAAAAGATTCACTATTTGCAGGCTGCATCCTATCCTCGCTCCATTTTACAAAAGCAGGCAGTGATAGCTGTTTTAAGAAGAAATAACTATCTCCTTGAGGGGGATCCCAAAGAGCTGCTGCTTGGTCATACACTACCTCGACATAAACCCTCTTCTCAGTCGGCTTCAGCTTTTGGCAATGTAAGACATCACCCGGGTGAATACTTCCAAGAGCAACAACTTCACCTTTATTGTTTAGTAGCTCAACTTGCCCAAATGTAACCCCAGCAAAAGCAATTTCCTCGTTATCCAGGACATGATGACTTCCACCGACACGATGAGTATTTGACCCTTTTTCTGGGCTAGGAGTGACTCTTCTAGGAGGATTGGAGGAACTAGCTGGTGCAGACACATTAGGCTTCAGTAAGTGTAAGAGCGCTTGTCAACAAGATCATATTAGAACTATCACAGAGTTGAAGGTGTATTAAACTTATTTAGAACTGCACGGCAAGTCAGAATTCAACACTTACGTCAACTTTACTGCTCAGCGACCCGAGTTGGCCACCCAAAATACTAACATCAGTTTCAATTTTGTTGAGTTTATGCTCCTTTTGGGAGTCTTTATTTTGAAAAGAAGAAAACGCGATACGCTGCCATCCGAGCCGCTTCTTGGACGTACGGGATGAGTGGCCACCAATACAATCTTTTCGATTTGCACCAAACTCATCTTCTAGTGGCTCTGAAATCAAACAACTCTTGCCATCACTAGATCCTGCTTGTTTATACTTCTCCTTGGCTTCCATTACTTTCTTCTGTAATTTCATAATAGAAACTTGGTGGTTAGCTAAGAGTATGCAGCAGTGAAATAAGTGTCGTTATTTAATTTCTTAAGTATACTTACATGTGCCTCTTCCGCACTAGGATGCACAGTCCCATCCTTACGTTGGTGTCCCAACAACCACTTTATGGTGTCTTTGGTACTTGTAAAATGCCCAACTCGTCCTGGAAAAGTGGTTTATTATATTAAAATTGAACCTCTATCATTATTACAACCATTAGTTATGTAATTAACAGAGAGTAGAGTTACCAGTTTATATTTCTTGTTATTGTAAGAGCATCGCCCAAGTGTATGGCGGATCGTGGATTGTGCTCTGGATTGTGCATTGAGAATATTCTTTGCTATTATCTCAGGTTGCTTTTCATAGTCAACAAAATCATGCCAAATATTTCGATTCATCCCAGCTGGAACTTTATCTCTTGCAGCTTCCCAGAGTTCTGGAGTGAGTTGAAGGCGTTGGGGCACTTCAGACTCTTCCTCCGGTACAAGAGACCCATCCTCAGATAATGCAGGCCCCTTCTTGGATCTTTTCCTTTTTCCTCTAACCAGATCCCTTAAGTCAGACTTGAAACTCCGGTACAATGGTGGAAATCCCGTTTCTATAACATGGCGGCAAAGCTTTGGGTCGAAAGGAAATGAAAACTCATCCTGAGATATAGGTTTATGTGGATAAACATTAAGGATAATAACATCATTAGTACAAATGCAAATGTGAACAATTCGAAGAATAGTAGAAATTACCATCAAAGCTGTCCAAACATCATCTTTGAAATTAAGCGCACCTGCCTCCACTCGGGATGGTTAACTGGGACACGAATTCTGATTAGCTCTCCAACCCTAGTTTTGAATTTCTGAGCATACTCTCCCACAGGCTCGAAAGAAATCTTTGGCTTCCTTGAAGAAGAGCTGGACATATTTTGCTGTGATGTCGTACCATTAGATGTGCTTTGCGATTGTGCAATTAACCTGCAAAATAGAAGTATTAGTAATTCATACACATGGTCAATTAATAATGATAGTAGACATCGAAACAACACAATAATAGCGAAAGCAATTATCTGAAACCACCGAAAGCCAAAATCACAAGCTAATTATCATAATGAGAACAAGGTTCAAATACAATTGCGATTGTGACCGCTTTGTTAAAGAAAGAAAAGCAACATTTCAGACCCAATAAACAAAATCAGATAACAACACGCAACATTTAACTACGACGTCATACTAGCAAGGATTTCAAATGGGGTTCATCTTTGAATATCGACCGAATTCTCCCAATTCGGGCTTCAATAAGTCATCTGCTTGTCTAGTAATATTCCTTGGAGAGTGAATTACAATGAGACCATTCAGGGTCCTTCAAATCTGTCGAGTAAAACACTTGTGAAGCCTCAAAATCAAGTATCGCAGGTTCATCAAAGTCACTATTTGAACTTCTGAAATTATTCAAGTTCACCAGTACCAAGTTGGAATCGGGACACATTTTACACCACGACTCTTCTTCTCAACTTTCACCCAGATCGCAATAAAATACCACCTCTGTAAACTCTGTGTAGTCAAGCTCCAATATCTGTTTAACCACACCATACCACTTAGTCACACCTTCGACGAGGTTTTTATCTTTACTACTTGCCCTGTATGTTGTAGTTGCTTCCATGCAAACGCCACTATCTTGTGTGACGCGATCATGTTCTAGCTCATAGGATGCGGATGCGAAGATATGACCATTGACCCCTGTACTTGTTATATTCCTTTGCTCAACAGGCCCTTTTATGTAACGCCACAATTTGGAGTTCATTTTAGCTCTTTCACCAATTGAAGCATTCTGAACTTGTCAGTCACAAAGAAAACAAAGGAAACTGACTAGCACTGACATGAAAATCACCTAAATCTCAGCATAATTACCTTATTATACAACCATTTTATGAAATCTGTTTGTCGTTGTACTTCGCTTCTCGTGCTCTCTATCCCATTTGTATCAACCATTATCTCATCACAATATTCACTGGCAAACCAGTCTTACATGTAAGAATATAGTTATCACAAACTACAAAGAAAAGTATTCATAAAGAATCAATATAAAAGGTACTCACGCGTAGTAATCTGCAAGACCTTCTACTTCACGACGAAATATCACCCATCTAACTATCTGTATAATTTGTACATCAGATAGAATCACTTTCTTATCTCCATATCCCTGAGGGCCTTCATCCTTCGTACTCAGAATCGGCATCCAAGAACGCTTCACGTGTAGCTTTGTGATTGCCATCCTTTGAGTTGTTTCCCACGTGTTCCATTGCATGCACCACACCTTCAGATACAAGCTGATTTTCTTTAATCGAACCTTCCACGTAACGCTTGTTGCTTGGAATGTTCTTGTAAAGCTTCATCGCCCTGCGTAACAACACAAACTACATGTGAACAAAATAGTTTGACACCATCATTTTTAGCTCTAAAATTATGACCTGGTCTCGTTTCAGTGTACACCAGCTGCATATATTTATTAACTGTAAAAATAGAGAATCTGTAAAGTGATACAGAACTCAAGTCAGGAGGGTAATACCCATCATAAATACTAGTGATTAAAACTTGGAGCTTAGCTCCACCTAAGTTATACATGAAACTATTTAGCTGCTGCATAGTCTGTAGATTATAGTGTCGATTACCAATAACGAAGTTAAAACTTGGTTCAGTTCCTGCTTCAGTGTCAAAATACTTTAAATTAATTACATTTCAAATGGATACATCCATCGGAATCTAACTGGTCCACAAGTTAGAGCTTTAGCGACAAGATGCACCACCGGATGGATGCGATAACGAAAAAGAAGGCGGAAAATACTTTTCCGAACACACAATACCTCGCAACCATGTATTTGGCCTGTTGAAGTTCACTTTTGATCAGAACTTTTGAGCAGAGTATTCTAAAGAACAAACTGATCTGTTGAAGAGCCCTCCGAAGGTCTGGGTAGCGCGGGAAAGCATGTTGTAGCAGAACTGGCAGCAAATATTCCATAATCATATGAAAGTCATGCGACTTCAAACAATGCAGGCCGGGAGGTTGGAGAGTGACATTGTTTCCAAGATTTGAGGAAAATCCAGTCGGAAACTTCATGTCTTTCAATATCTTCAAAAAGTCATTTCTCTCATTCTTGCTCAAAATATAAGGAGCGTCGGGTACGATGTCTTTACCAGTTTCTGGATCTTCAGTAATCCATTGACCCCTCTGAATATTCAGAGCCTCCATATCTCTCCTAGCACAGACACTATCTTTCGATTTCTTCTTTAAGTCAAGAAAAGCATCTACAAGATGTTCAGTAACATTCTTCTCAACGTGCATTACATCAATACAATGACGATATTCATTATAAACCCATGTTGGAATATCCGGCAGCCTCGACCTTTTGTAAAACGCTTTAGTTGGTAAATCAATATCATCGCAATCAACTTCATAAAAATCTCTCTTTCTCTTCTTACCGTCCTTGGAAAGCTTACCTGGAACATAATGAACATGACTGGTCTTCGCCATTACTTCTTGTCCGGTTAATCGAACTGGTGCCAATACCTTCTCTTTTTTTTGGAGTCCCATATACTTGCCTGACCTGAAAAGAGGACACTAAAATTCTCAATACCAACGCAATTCCTTTTCAATTGAACAGTCAAAATTTCATAAATTAAGAACTGAACTGATCAACCAAGATTGACAAAAAATGAAGAACTGAACTGAACTGAAAATTAAGAACTGAATAAAATCATATAAAACCAGTCAACATGTTATTTTAACTCATTTTATTGTCAATCATATCTAGTCCTAGCTGTCAACACCATCATTGATTCACTTACTGACTCACTTTAGAGGAACATTCGTCTAATTCTAAATTACAGGAAAAGAGCAAATGTTTGTAATACTAGAAATGGGAATAGCAGACGAAGAACATTCTGAGGGCTCTAATGGAGGTGTGGATGTTGATAAAAGTAATGGTGTCAATAACAATTCTAAACCAACTCCCTTGGAAATTATTGAACATGTTAAAATCAACAATGAACCAGAAACTCCAAAGTCAAATATAAAAACCATGCTTAGTTATTTTGCAGGTAATTGCAGTATCAAATTCATGCGAAATTTCATCATGTTAGATAATCAAAAGGAACTAAGGAAATTTTCATTATGTACCAGAACTGAAAGGATGATTCGTCATCAGAAATCTTCGGAAATTTCTGTACGCAATCTTGCGGGAGTGAGGTAACCAATTACTTTCCGTCTCATCTGCACAACCAGGACACGCTTTGTAACCATGAAATACATCATAAAAAAGATTTCCATATGCAGGTAAATCATGAATACCCCACATAAGAATTGCTCTCAACTTGAATGCCTCATTTAAACGCATATCATATGCATCAACACCCTCCCAAAGCTGTTGCAGGTCCTCTATTAATACTTGAACAAAAACACAGATGTCTTGTCCCGGTGCTTTAGGCCCTGGTATCAACAGTGACATGATCTGAAACTCTGCCTTCATACATAGTGATGGTGGCAAATTATACATTACCAAGATAACTGGCCAGCAACTATAACCGGTAGACTGGATGCCGCGAGGATTAAACCCATCAGTTGAGATGCCAAGCCATACATTACGCGCTTCACTTGCAAACTCAGGCCACCTTTCCTTCGTGTTCTGCCACTGCACAGAGTCTATTGGATGACGCATATAATCGTAAGACGCTTCTGCTCTATCATGCCACGTCATGTCTTCAGAGATCCACGGTACAGTATAAAACTTCTTAAGTCTTTAATCGAGCGGAAAATGTCGCAACACTTTCTCTGGCTCTTTTGTTGGCCTTGATATTCCATCTTTACCCACTTTAACTTTGTACCTAGATGCTCCACAAGTCGGACATTCTATTGCATTCTCAAGGTCTTTCCGGAACATCACACAATGGTTAACACAAACATGTATATTTTTAGCCTCCATTCTCAGATCTCTCAACATCTTCTTCATTATCGGGTATTTTTCAGGAAAAGTATTGCCCTCTGGAAACCATTTTTTAAGTAATCCCAAGAGGTAAGTTACACTATTCCCTGTGTAGGATCAGAATATCGCGACATCAATACTTCGCGAGATTAATAAACGACAGCATTGCGAAGGTGTCGCAGAAAGTAAAATAAATGACGCAATGGATGAAGACAGCCAGAACACGAGGAAGATGTGAAAATCAGGCGAAGGTTAAGAGTGTCGCGAGGATGAACACTTATACACTTGCGACACTTCGCGAGTTATTCCCTGAAATAAAGGACGACTTTTTTAGCTGTCATCCACTGTGTACTACCCTATATAAAGGGGTGAGTAAGTCTGTTATAGGGAGAGTTCTTTTTGAATTGTTAAGCAAGTCATTAGGAGAGAGAAAATTTAGAGTGATTGTAATTTCTTTAGCTCTGTTCTATCCTCCTTGAAAAACATTTCAAGAAAATAATCAATAAAATCTATAGTTAATATTCATCTTCAAATGGATTAGTTAAGTAAATTCTAGTGAGGGGTGTAGTGTGGGATTTCCTGCAACTACATATGCGCTAGAAACATGGACTGAATAGAAGATCAACCTTGTGAATTGAAAGAATCAGGAATAACAAGAAAGAAATTTCGAATAGTTTTCAACAATTTACTAAAATTGAGAAATGGCTAGAAGAAGGAATGCATCAGAACAACCAACAATTGTAAGGAGAAGTGGGAGATTAGCTGGAGAAAGGAGAAATGAAGTAGGTGAACCATCAAGAATAAACGCAAGAGATAGAGAAGAAGGCCAAATTCAACCACCAATTCAACCAGCACCGAATAGAGTAATAGATTATGATAGGGTGAGTGTGCATACATGGAGATCAAATTCTATGGAAGAAAGAGAAGAAGTGCAACAATTGATAAATAATGGACAAGAGGAGAGAAATCAAGAAGAGATGGGGGAAACAGCTCATAGAAATGAAGAAATCGTAGCATTAGAAATGTTGAGACAAACGATACATGAAGAAAGGCGATTAGAAGAGGAAGAACGCGCAAATTTAACAAGGCAAAACCATGATTTAAGAATGGAAAATATGAGGTTGCAGAATAGGAGCTCGAGAAGTAATACCAGATCAAGATCAGGATCGGTTAGAGATGATATGAGGAGAATGTTACCTGTGGAAAATGTTAATGAAGAAAATCTAGAAAGAGAGCCAAATCTCGATGAAGGATGCTGCGAAAGAAGGGAAATAGTGTGTATTCCACGTCCTGAGATTTTACAAAATGTCCAAAATAACGGAAATCAAGGAAATAGGCAGCAGAATGGTTTAATTGATGAAGAAAATCAGGAAGAAGGAAGAAGAATATTGCATGGGAGAGAAATACAGAGGAAATAAAAGGAGATTGAAGATGACATCGAAAAGCATTATATTGAACAAGCGCGTCTAGCTTGCGAAAGGGAAAGATTAAGAGTAGAAATGGAAGAACGGGAATTGGAGGAAGCAATTCGGCAGAACAATCATGACAATCGAGAAAGAAGGCGCGAGCAAAATCGCAACAATGGAAATATCAATGAAGAATATGAAAGAATACAAAGGAGAGCTGATAGACAACCAAGAAGAGAAAATGATAGATACAATGGTGTGCGAATTCGTGAACGAGATGGAGGAGAAAGTCGCAGAGAAAGAAGAGAAGAAAATGCTGAACAAGAAAATCAAGATAGACATGAACGCAGAAAGAGAGAGGCAGAGCTAAAAAGACCAATAAATTCGAACCCTGATGTAAATGAACAAATCTTAAGAGAGTTGGCAGAGATGAGAGGAATGTTGAACAAAGAAGAGGAGGAGGAAGAAGACAATTGGATGAGGCCATCGAAGAAGGCTGCGAAAACCCCTTTTACACTAGAGGTGCAGTTAGGAGGAATACCCCCAAAGTGCAATTTACCCACACTAACCAGCATTTTTGATGCAACAACTTGCGCAATACAACACATCAAAGCGTATGTGAGATGTATGCTACAGTTGGAAAATCATGACGCCATATTGTGCAAATATTTCGCATCAAGTTTAACAGAGAAGCTTGTAAATGGTTTGAGGGTTTACCAAGAAACACAATCACGTCATTCAACCATTTACAAGCTATATTCTTAGGGGCATATATAAGTAACAACTCCTCGCGACCAGGAATTGAAGATGTATTTGGGCTGAAACAAAGAGTTGGCGAAAGTTTAAGACACTTAACGTGAGATGAAAGACGATGTGTAGCTAGAGATGGCTTGACGAGTGGATGAAAGATATCTCATTTTATCATTCATAAACGCTATGTTCGCAACCAATTTGTTATATATTCAAATCTTTAGAGTTAAGAATACAATTACAATGACTGAGTTGCGAGAACTTCAGGAGGAATATATTGCTTTAGAGGAAAGGCAAAACGAGATGGAATCATACCCAGTTGCGAATAGAAATTCGAATGCTGCGAATGCAAGTTTATTACCCAAACTGATAAACACGGTGGCGAGCACTTCGCAAGGTCAACAAGAAAGGATAATAGATGATGGACAACCAAAGATAGTAGCCATGGGAAGCCGTGATCAAGAAGAATTTGAGAGAGAAAGGAACTACTACAACCGTGGCGGCAATAACAAAATTCAAAGACTTGATCATCCGCAAGAAACTTATGGAAGTCAAAGGCAGAATTATCATGGAGGGCAGCGACGTCACAGAGTAGTATGGGAAGAAATCAAAATGCCACCATTAAATACTAGTGTTGAAAAAATATGGGAAGCTATACTCTTGATGAAAAACATACCTGCGCCATGGAACATGGGGAATGAGCCACCACCAAGTGATAGAAGTCACGAGTTCTGTTCTTACCACCGCTTTCATGGGCACTTAACAAATGACTGTAGAAATATAAAAAGAATCATCCTCAGAATGATTGACCAAGGAAAGCTGAATCATTTTCTAAAAAGTGAAGAGAAGGTTCAGCCATTACCACCACCGCCAGAAATGCACAGAACAAATTCAGCAAAGGGAAAGAAACATTCGTAATAGAAGTTGGATCGAAAGCTAAAAATTTGTTTTGCAACTCCATTGTACACTCATACCGAACAATTGAAGATTTTCATGATAATGTTCTCGTAGGGTTTTTGAGGATGCTGATAATAAAGAAGTGATGAACATTGCGAAGACATCGCTGTGAGTTAAAAGAATGGCAAATGCATTATTTCTTTCACCGCAAAAGAGATTCTCGAAGGCAAGAGAGATGCATGATAGCCCATTGGTTGTAAAATTGGAAATTAATCCAAAACATGTAGATGGCGAAGACGACGAAGCAGAGAATTGCTGGGCGATCAATAGAATCTTATTTGATACGGGGAGCTCAGTAAACATTCTTTTCTACCATACTTACAAGACTATGGGTGGGAAGGATGAAGAATTGATACCTTCGACGTATAAGATATATGGTTTCAATGGCACAGTGAATAAGCCTAAAGGAGAAGTTCATATGAGAATACCCTTGCAAGGATTATCAACGTGATTTTGTTCGTGTAGTCGATGTGAAGTCCCTTATAATGCATTGATGGGAAGGCCATGGTTGCACGAAATGCAGGTGTAGCGTCGACTTATCATCAATGCATAAAGTTTCCTCATCCTAGCGGTGTCGGAATTATAAAGGGAGATTGGACGGAAGGACAAAATGCTATGAGATCAACGTGGAGAGTTGCGAAGAGAGAGCTGCAAAAAGAAAGGGCTGGAAGCAACATGCAAAAAATGAACAAAGAAGAGAAAGATTGATGGTAGATACCATAGATGTAAGAAGAGAAGATACACTGCGAAACAAATGCATGAAAACAGTTGAAGTTATGATGGAAAGGAATCATTAAGAGATTTGAATGGTGCAGAGGCAGAGAGCAGCAGGAGCAAAAAGTGTAAGAAATGAATAATCACCAAAAAGCAATGACAAAAGCATGTTAAGGGTAAGAGGAAGAAAAAATAATTGAAGAAGAAATATGCGAGAATCTCGCCATCAAGAATGTATGACAATTTGATTGAAGAATTGAAAAACAAAAATGATTAAACGATGTAAGATTGTGCGATAGCTTCGCAAACAAAATGAATGATTGAATGAATTAACAAAAATGAAAGAGTGACTGAATGGGACGAACCTTTATGGCGTACACCCTAGTTCGCGAATGATATTTCGCAAGAGGCAAATGTAAGACCTAAAGTGCGTCATATAAGGGGTATCTCTTGACATGGCTCAGTGAAAAGGTTACACCGCTCCCGGAACCGAGTCATGGAGATTTGGGGCCCATGAAAGCCTATCAAGGGAGAGATACCTTGGATTTCCAACTATATATATAAGGTTATACCCTGGTTGGATGCCCGAGGGTCTCTTCAAAGGAGTCAGTGTGTATGCTCAAGGCGCCGGGTACACGGTTGAGCCAAGAGTGCCTGGGCATTTGAAGTGTCTCGCCATTCTTGGCAAGTCTTGGTATATGCTTTTCGGCCCGAAGAAAACTCCACTTAGGGTGCAGTCTCGTAACCATAAACCATATAGGTATAGGGATAAGAGGCTGCGAAAACAACTGGTTGTTGTTAAGACCGGATGGGAGGAGCTAGTCTTGTATGGACGATGTACGCCTCCTTGAAGGGGCAACTTGGGGAGAATATAAGGGCGCACCCTCCATTAGGGAGGCGATAAGTGTCAAAAGACGCAAATGTAATGAGGCTTTATTTTTCGCAAGGAAATTTAGGCTTGTCATATTTGTGCGATGATCCTGTAGAGGCAATAATACTAACGCAAGGATAAGACGAGATCAATGGGTTTTTGCATGAAAATGTAAAAACGTCCTGCGATTTCGTCGCGAAGACGGCAATGTCATGGGATTTTACATTCGCAAGAATATTTAAACATGTCATATTGTCGCAAATAAAATATCCTGCAGAGGCAAAAATACTTAAGAAATGATAAGACAAGGTCAATGGGTCATTACATGAAAATGTAAAGACGTCCTGCGATTTTTGTCGCAACGAGGGTGGCGAAATAAGACCTTTAATTAGGAAGGCAAAATAAGACCACACAAGAAATGATAAGGCAAGATCATTATATTTCTTCATTTGTGAAGACGTCCTGCGATCTTGTCACAATGATGAACTTCAACATAAATAAAGATATAGCCATACAAAAAATTGAGGAAGCAAATAAGCTTGCGAAAACGATTATATTTCTTCATAAAGTTACCAACAATAAGGGCAAAATTCAGAGATTTCATTACTCAGAGATAATTGATAAAATCTCTCATTTGAAAATAAATAACAGAGGCAAGTATGGGAATGAATAGGATAAAATCTTGTTATTCATTTCCACATGATATATTTATGTATTCATAACGCTGGTCAGTTGAATTAAGAATTGCTTGATTAAAATGCGTAAGTAAAGAAAACAAAGATTGAATTCATATTTAGCAATCCAAGAAATTTACAATGAGGGGTTATAGAAATAGAAGATTAGAAGGGTATATATACAGATATTACAAGAAGCGAAAGAAGAAAAAGGAGTTATTTCTTTGAGGATTCTTCTTCTTTGTCAGATTCTTTAATTCCATCATTCTCTTCGCCAGATTCTTCTTCTTCGCTAGATTCACTATCAGAGACATCCGAGAAAGGCATATCTTCAGGAATATCATCAAGAAGACAAGGATATGAACTAAGAGGAATGCGGTGATCATTGCAAACTGTTTTAATAGTTTGATTGCGAAAACGAACAACATCGTTATTGAAATTCGCCACTGTAGCTTGCAATTGTTTCTTCAGTTTGGAATACTTGTTGTTGCGAAGAGAAAAGTTCTTTGCGATTTGTTCTTTTTCGATTCAAGTTCTCCAATCCTCGCCTGAAATCTCTTCTCGGATTCTGCAAAATATATGACAATGAATTAACAACTCAATAACAATACTATAGAAGTAAGGAGCAGTAAAGTCTAATAAAAAACCTTCTCTGTCAGATATCATATCTTTAACCAAGGCAGTATGCTCAGCATGAAGGCTAACATCAACACCTAAGTTATTCCTGGCATTATCTAGAACCTCCGCAGCCCAAGCGAATTCATCATCATTATTTATAACAAGAAGAGAACGAATTTGATCTTCTCGCTCATTAAGTATAGCATTCTGACGAAGAGATTCATCTCGTTCAAGATACATTTGTTTAAAACGGTTAGCTAAACCTAAACTAGATCTATGCTCAATCTCTAAGAGATGATATTTGGCTTGAAGTTCGTTTAATGGAAGGGAGTCAACTTTGTTTGGCGAACTACTTAAAGATTCGTTGAGATGAGTGAGAAGAACGTCATTATCCATAGGCTCGGGAAATGAATGAAGAAGAATGGCTTCTTCGGAGAGATTATATATATGCGCGAAAATAGTAAATCGAGGCAAAGAAAAGCAAGATGACAAAATAAAGACGACTTGAAGAGTAAAAATTTTTGTACCATAAAGTTGTTGATTTGCACTTTGAAGAGTAGATATTTTATTCTTCTGAGAAGTAGACTCAACTTCCAACTGTTGAATTTTTTCATCTTTCTTGCGAGACAACGCAACTTCAGTTTCTAGTTCTTGGATCTTCTCTTTGAGTTGGAGATTTTTCTTTTCAAGATTGTTGCGTCTTTTCTCGAGATCTGAGGCAACAACAAAGGAAGCTCTCCCATACTATAAAGGAAAGTAAAGAAATTGTTAAGATAAACTTATAATCGAAGTCACAGAGAAGCAAAGAAATATGAACATACCAAAGCACTAAGTGAATTTAAGAGACTGGGAGTCATTGTTCGGGAGATTCCGCGAAAAGATTCATTATCCTCTAACAGGGGGGGCGTCGCAAATTTTAGCGAGAGCTTCGCAAGTAATAAATGATCATCTCCCAATCCTTGCATAGAGTCGGAGAAGACACTAGACAATTGCGCCATAGCAGAAGTAATCGAGTGATTCTCCTTCGCAGAGGAAGTGCCAGCCTCATTTTCATCCTCACCAGAGCTCTCGCTGGTTTAAGAACTAGAACGAGAGGAGGGATGGGTTTTCCGTTTTTTAGAAAATGGAGCAGAAGATTTATCCTTGCGAAGAGTGATTTTATCCTTGCCCTTAACCTTCGCAGCCTCGGGAATGTCTGTTTCTTTAACAACCTTCACACACGAATGAAGATAAGAAACAGAGGCAACAATATTGTTAAAAATAACAAAATAAAATTATTTCTTACTTCATCCGTGATCGATCGGAGTATCGCCAGAGTACTCGCCTTTGGACGTCTTTCATAACTCTTTTTCAATTTGGTAATCTGAAGATTTTGCAAGTCTGGTAAATATAAAAGGAAAGAAACATCGCCAAAGTAAATCTGAAATAAGAAGTATACCTCTTTTGCCTTTTCGGGCCACTTAAATTCCCAAGGATGATAGTCTGCGAGATTTGCAGGGAGTACATGTGAACCTGCGATATAGGGTCCACTCAGGAATAAAGGAACAACCCACCACTTCTCATCTTTGGAGTGCCGAGGAACATTATTTTTGCCCGAGTGCCAGTCGATATCTTGCATGAGCAGCTTATCAGCATCAATGTTATCTTCTCTCTTGAATCGAGCACCCCAGCGAGATTTATCATTTCTCATATTTATTACAGAATAATTCGCAAAGAAGTTCTCTACGGTATACTTCTCGGCGACTATTTGTAAATTTGCGAATCTAGGATCTTTGACATCATCAGGATATAAAGATCCTTTACCAGTGCCCGGTTGGAGAATTCAAGCATTAGATGGATGCAGTCGCCGCTCAATTGATAAACAGCTCGCGAGAATTTCTCATGAGCAAGAATTTCATAGAATAAAGGTATCTCGGGATTGTAGAGAGGAATGGGAAGGCCTGCGAGGATTTGACCTAGCGAGACTATGATCTTTTGATCATTACATTGATGATCAGAAAATAATTTTGCAGAAAGTATAGATGAAGACTCTTGATCAGGAATGGTCGATAAGATGAAACCCTTCTCTTGAAAATTCTTTCGAGTTTCCTCAAAAAGGGGTTTATATGTACGACCAAGTGAAGCCATTATTAGAGTATGGGAATGAATAGAGAATTGAAGATTGAGAAAAAGAAAAAAGGGAAGGTTTACAGTAGCAGAAGCGCAAATTGCGGAGGAAGAAAGTTGAAGGAAAGTTGCAGAGGGAAAATAAAAGAGGAGAAGAGAAGGGTAAGAAAACTATATATAGAGAGGAGAATCCTCGAGAAAACAAATGCATTTAATGCGAGATGGGACGTGAATGGTCAAGAATAAACGGTTGAAAGAGACGTGTCAAGAAAAGAGTGGAAGAGGAGACACATGTAATAAATTCCGTACATGAATAAAACAGATAAAAATGAACAATTGCGAGATAAAGATGAGCAATTGCGGCATTTCAAAATATTGGAAGATGAGCAATTGCGGCATTTCAAAATATTGGTTCTCATGACATTCTCTCCTTCGCAGAGAAGACATGAGAAGAGGAAAGATATAGGATCAGAATATCGCGACATCAATACTTCGCGAGATTAATAAACGCTTGACATTGCGAAGGTGTCGCAGAAAGTAAAATAAATGACGCAATGGATGACGACAGCCAGAACACGCGGAAGATGTGAAAATCTGGCGAAGGTTAAGAGTGTCGCGAGGATGAACACTTATACACTTGCGACACTTGCGAGTTATTCTAAAAATAAAGGACAACTTAGCTGTCATCCACCGTATACTACCCTATATAAAGGGGTTAGTAAGTCTGTTATAGGGAGAGTTCTTTTTGAATTGTTAAGCAAGTCATTAGGAGAGAGAAAATTTAGAGTGATTGTAATTTCTTTAGCTCTGTTCTATCCTCCTTGAAAAACATTTCAAGAAAATAATCAATAAAATCTATAGTTATTCATCTTCAAATGGATTAGTTAAGTAAATTCTAGTGAGGGGTGTAGTGTGGGATTTCCTGCAACTACACCCTGACCAACCAAAAGTCTTCTTTGCATGATGCAACTCTACTATGACAGAAAGCGTTGTATGACCATTCTCACATGACGGATATATCTTCTCCTCTGCTAACTTCTTATACTTGTCGTGCTTCTTACCTAAGCTAGGATCTTGAATAAAGGGATGTTCAGAATCACCTACATCGACATGCTCGTTTAACCCTTCAAATACCCCAAATGCATTGTCAACAAAATCACCCAACCTGCACCCATTATCTCTACTGTCCTCTGCTACATGTTCCTCTACAGGCTCCACTGAAGTTTCTTCTTGAACCAATTGTTCTACATTTGCGGCAACTACCTTTGATGGTGGTGTTGTCTTCTCTCCATGTAGTGACCAATGTACATATGTATCTAGCATGCCATACACTTTTAAATCTTGCCTCACTAGTTCAAACTTCTTAGATTTTGCATTACGACAAACACGACAAGGACAGGGACAAGTTTCTGAGTCTCTAGTTCTGTTCTTATATGCAAAGGCAATAAAAGTATCTACTCCTGTTCTATACAAAGGACTAAACCTATCTTCAAACATCCAGCTTTTCTCAGTCTGTTGAGACATTCTACAATAATAAAGACATGCCAGATTATAAAATTGATGCACTATTTCTAGCGTATAATTCACAACAAAACAAAAACAATCATTCTTATACCAGCAAACTGATTCCTAAGCAAACTGAATGCATAACAAGAGACTGAATTATATGCAAACTACGAGCAAATTAAACTACGCAGAATACGAGAGGCAGAAAGTACAAAATACTAGAAGTACAAACAAGCAACAAACACTCTATGCGATGAACAAGTTTCGTGCACGATACGTCGATACCTAAGTAATGAGCTACAGGAATGCATAAAAGACTTAAAATTTCTTAAGAATTTGCTTATATGAGAGCCACAGATCCACAAAAATCCTAACTTTTCCTAAAAACATTTTTTCCAGAAAAGATTAACTTTTCTTAAGAAATAAGACCACTTGGGCAAAACAACAATATACAAAAATGTGATCAATATACTACGCCTCAGAAGAACAGAACTAACATAAATTGTTAGCAACATTACAGGTTATGTGTAAACAAGAATGTAAAAAGAAGTACAAGGTAATGAGTGAAACAATACCTGTAACCAGCCTCGAACAACAAGTGGCCTTTTTGGGAGTGCAAGTTCTTGTTTTCTTTAGATGAACTGTATGGAAAGACTTATCTACAATGAAATTTTTTCAAAGGATTAGACAAGTGGCTAACATAAAATTTCCAGTTAGTAACTTTCAAGAACAATCCAATATATGAATGCTTATCAGTTCATTATAAGATCAAGTGTCAAACAAACATAATTAGGTGTAACCCGTTCTATCTTCAACATTTCTAATGAGCATAAAGAACTAAAATTAAGATGTACAATTAGAAATACAGTCCTCAAGCAAATATTTGGTTTGTCATCCACAATGTCTCGCATATAATCCACAAAACTAGAGAATGAAATCTCTAAAGATTGATAACTAAAAAGGCATCAAGAGACTAACAAGAGACTGAATACAAGCATCAAGAGATTTGAATACAAGCATCAAGAGATTGATAACTAAAAAAGCAATTTAACCCTAAAAATAGCACAAAAATAAGCATAAACATTTGATGACACCATAATAATAAAAATGAATGTGTTAACTAAGCAGCAAAAAAAAAAAAAAAAAAAAAAAGCGGAAGGGCATAACCGCTAACTTCAAAACACCAAAATCTGTACATGCAATAAGAATCGCACTTCACAGAGTTAGGTCAACAAAATCAAAATTAAACAACATCACTAGTAAATAATGGTTATACCTGATGATAATCAACTATTTGATGAACTGATTTCAGATTTCAGGAACAAATTTGATTTTGGATTCTAGGTTTAGGAATTTTTTAGGGTTCTAGAGAACAGATCGAGATTTATAGGTTTTGCTTACTGAAATTCAGGTATCGATTTAGGGTTTCATTGTGAGAGAAGGGTTTTGATTTTGCAGGAAGGATTTCAGCCTCGAGGTTTCGCACTTTCTGCACGGAAGGGATTTGGTTCTGAGGTTTTGAGAGCGTCTGCAGGGAAGAACTAAGAGAGAGAGAGTAAAACGAGAGTGATAAATATTTATCTGAAGTAAGAGAGAGACTAATAATAAGATTCTGAAAATGTTGGCTTTTAAAAAAGTTGAGGGAAAAATTAATATTTGGTGAAAAATATGAGAGGGAGGATAATTTTGGTGAAAATTTAGGGGGAAAAATTAGGGGGAATTTTTTGTTGATTTTAATTTTAGGAGGGAGGATGATTTTAGTGAAATATTTAGAAATTTTAATATTTTTCTAAAATAATAATAATAAAAAAAAATATATTATATTATAAAATTTACCAACGTTTTTTTGCGTTAGAACACGTTGCTGCATTAATTTTATTTTACAAATTAGAATTATTTTTTTGTTACCAACGTATTTTCTGGTATGCAACGTATATTCGCGTTGCTCAGTTTCGCAACGGAAATATCCGTTGCACACCTCCGAAACTGATATGTTGCAAATTACAGGATATGGTGTAGTGTATCTTCACCCAAATCGCAAGTTGTTGCAGACTTCTTAGCAGAATTTCCTTTAGAAGATGATGAAGCTGTGGAAGAAATGATGGATATAGAAGAAGAACATGGAAATCCGAGAGATCTATTAACAGAGCCAAATAGATGGGAAATATTGGTGGATAGATCATCAAATGGGGAAGGTAACGGAGTTGGAATTGTTTTGATTTCGCCAGAGGGCAACAAAATGGCTTTTTCCTTTAGATTGGAGTTTACATCCACCAATAATGAAACAGAATATGAAGCTGTGATACATGCCCTGAAGTTCGCAATAGAAATGAAGTTGGAAAATGTGAGAATCACTAGTGATTCGCAGCTAGTCATTCGTCAAATAAAAGGAGAATACACTACACATGAATCATCCATGAAGAAATACAAGAAACTTGTTGAAGAATTGTCAGCGAGAATCCCAAAAATAAAATAGAGACACATATCAAGAAAAGATAACAGACTCGCAGATGCTTTTGCTTTTATCTCAAGTATGATGACAGAACCAACTGCGAGATGCATAAAAATACAGACACTTCTATCGCCATCAATCAGTAAAGAAGAAGAAGAAGAAGAAGAAGAGGTAGATGTAATGATAATAGAAGATGGAGAACAAATACCCAATATCGAAGATTGGTGAACAGAACTTAATGCATATCTGATGAGAGGAGAAACACCAAGGAATAGATTGGAGGCGCACAAATTAAAAAGCCGTGCGACAAATTATGAACTAAGAGATGGGATATTGTACCGGAAATCCTTTAACGGACCTTCACTCAGATGTTTGACACAAAAAGAAGGAGAAGAAGTGTTAAAGATGTTACATAGTGGGGATGGTGGCAATCACAGCGGCGGAAGATCTTTGGCATACAAAGCGAAAATGAAAGGTTATTACTGGCCATATATGCATGAAGATGCGAAACGAATATCAAGACGTTGCGAAGATTTCCAAAGGCACGGAAAGAAAATACATGCACCTGGAGCACCATTAACATCTTCAACAAGTGTATGGCCTTTTGGAAAATGGGGTTTAGATACTGTGGGACCGTTTTTACCGGGGTCTGGGCAAAGAAGATATCTGATTGTCGCTACATACTATTTCACAAAAATGGGCGTAGTAAAGGCAAGTACAACACATTCGCGACAAAGACATTTTTACATTCATATTTGAGAATATCATATGCGATTTGGAATCCCTGCACAATTGGTATCCGATAATGGGAAGCTTGATTTGAGGGCGAGAATATAAAACTGTTACTTAATGCATTTAAGATAAAATGTGGGAAGTCAACTCCTTTATACCCGCAGGCCAACGGACAGGTAGAAGCAACAAATAGATAATCGCAGATATATTGAAGAAGAAATTAGAAGGGCATAATAAAGCATGGTGCGAACAGGTGCATAATGCAGTATGGGATTACAACACAACCAGGCGAGAAGCTACGGTAATGTCACCTTTCTGTTTAACATATGCAGTTGAGGCTGTGCTACCAACATAAGTTATTATCCCAACAACAAAGAGAGAAGCTTGGGAGAAAAATCTTAGTGCGGGTATTATTTTAACCAAGCTAGATGGATTAGAAGAAAAAAGAGAAAGACCTCTACAACATATGGAAAATTACCAGCGAAGATTAGCCCGAGAATATACTAAACGTGTTAAAACACGCGAATTTCAACCAGGTGACTTGGTGCTGCGAGAAACACCAATATATCAGCGATAAAGTGGTGGAAAGCTTGCGAAAAAATGGGATGGTCCTTATATCATTAAGGATATAGTTGGAACAGGGGCATATAGATTGATGGACCCTGAGGGTAAAGATGTGGGTCATAGACTCGATAGACCGTGGAACAAGTTATACTTAAAGAGATATTACCCGTAAAATATTGTGGGGAAAGAATAGATTGCGAAATGATGTATGATTGAAGCAAAATGAATCTATATGAAAATCTTGTGAAAGAATTATTGCGAGATTATACAAAACAAAGAAATAACATGCGAAAATTTCGCACAGATAATGACAAGAGATAATTAAAGATCAATGACATACTAGAAAGGGGCGAACCTACTATGGCGTACACCCTAGTTCGCGAAATCAAAATTTCGCAAGAGAAAAATGTAAGACCTAAAGTGCGTCATAAAAGGGGGTACCTGTTGCATGGCTCAGGGAAAAGGTTACACCGCCCCTGGAACCTGGGTCATGGATATTTGGGGTCAATAAATCCCATCCAGGAGAGGTACCTTGGATTTTCAACCTAAGCTTTTGACTTAGGTTGGACGACTGAGGGTATCTTCCAAGGAGTCAGCATCTGATCAAGGCGCTGAGGTACACGGTTGAGCCAAGAGTGCCTGGGGCGTTTGAAGCGTCTCGGCCATTCTTGGAAAGTCTTGGCTTTTGCTGCACTTGGCCCGAAGAAAACCCCACTTAGGGTGCAGTCTCGTAACCATAAGCACTATAGTAAAAAGGGATAAGAGGCTGCGAAAACAACTGGTTGTTGTTAAGACTGGATGAGAGGATCCAACCTTGTATGGTAGAGGTACGTCTCCTTGAAGGGGCAACCAGGCGGAAGATAAGGGCGGCACCCTCCATTAGGGAGCTGATAAGTGTCTTAAGACGCAAATGTCATGAGACTCTATTTTCGCAAGAAAATTTAGGCTCGTCATATTTGTGCGACAATACATGAAAGTACATGAAAGTGTAAGGACGTCCTGCGATTTCGTCGCAAGACGGCAATGTCATGGGGCTTTATTTTCGCGAGAATTTTTAGGCCTATCATATTGTCGCAACAAAAATTTCAATAAAAAAGAGAGAGTTAAGGCAAGATCAATGGGTTTTTGCATGAAAGTGCAAAGATATCCTGCGATTTTGTGTAATGACAAGAGGCGGCACAATAAGACCTTTAACTAGGAAGGCAAAATAAGACCACATGATACAACAAAAAATTTATAAGAATTAACTATTATTTATGCTGGTCATCCATTGCAAGAAAGATAATGAGAGGCAGTGTGGGAATTATTAAACAACGAACATTATCTTTCTCGCTAGTAAGCACAATAATAAAAGAGTAAATACATCTCAAAGTTGACGGAAGTACACCATTTGCAAGAAGTTATAAAGATGAAGCAATCCAAAGAAGTAAAATTACATAGGAAATTCAAGCCTCAACATCAACTTTTTCGCCAGAAGGAGATAATGGACATTCTTCACCAATTTATCACTTTCACCAGCTTTCTCACCTTCGCCAGTCCTTCCTTCATTCTGGTTTATTCTAGTTTCTTCTTCATTTGGGTTATTATCAACAATTTCATCATTAGGAGGAACTTCCTCTTCATTTGCGAAATCTTCGCCACTTTTATAATGATAATCACTATCAGGAGAACAAGGAACTTCATCATCATCTACTTCCAAAGGTTCGACAGATATATGAGCAAGAGATTTGGACAATAAGATATCATTCACAAGAACTTCATCCCTGAGATGAACTTGGCGAAGGAGTGCTTTCTGGTGATTCCTACTTTGTATATCTTTGGAATAAGCGAGATAATCAAATCTTCTTTCTGCCCGATCGCGAGAACGAGCAAGGGTAGAGGCAAGTAATGCATTCTCTTTGCGAATCTTGGCATAGCCAGATTCCAAAGTAGAAAGGGAGGAGCGAAGATTTTTCTCAGATTATGCAAAAACAAAGAATAAAGAAAATCATTCAGGCGAAGAATTCGCAAGGAAGATATCATAAAAAGACTTAACAAAGAAAAAATGGTTTAGGCAGTCAAATTTTATGACTACCTTCCTTTTGTGAGATAAGATATTGGGTTAAATCCAGGCAACTATTCTCCAAGTGTTCCATGGCATTGTCAAACTTATCTCCAACCAAACCTTTCAGTCGAGATCGCAAATTCTTTTCATTAGAAATGAGTAAGGTGTTTTCCTTCGCAAGAGAAGAGTAGGATTCTTCTAGCTTGGAGTATTGATCCTTGAGTTTGCTTGCCTTTACAATTAAAGTTATTCTACCTTGAATAAGTTTGTCCCTCTCAACAGTAACTTCTCTAAGTTTACTTCTCAACGAATAGAGAGATTATTCTTGCTTATTACATACTTTTTGACAAATGTTAAGCTGTTGCGAAGATATCACCACCTTATTTAAAAGAATTCGCTTCTCTTGAGATAGGGTTCCATTCTCATCTGATAAAGTTTCCAACTCCAGATTAGCTTCACTCAAAGAGTAAGAGAGGCGAGATAATTCACTACTTAATAAGTTTTGTTTCTGAACTAATTGAGCATTCTCCTTGGTAAGATTATCTACTTGATCAACAGAGTATGTATGAAGATTATCTAATTGGTTATATTGATCCATCCAAGCATCTCTATCCATTCGGGCTTCTTCAGCGACGGATTCAAACTGATATATCTCCATTTTTCGTTTCTGGTTTAAAGCTTAAAGGGCGAACAAGGGATTTCAAAAAAAAAAGGGCGAACAAGGGATTTTACAGACACCATATTTGATAGGATCAATGGAAGATTTCTTGACATCATCCAGAACATCTGATAAAACCTTGAAAGCAATATCCATCCCTTCCAAATTTTCGTTAGTAAAAGGGAGAGATTCGGATGAAGAAGTGATGATGACAGAAGGTGAGAGAGTTGAATCATCTTTCGTCATAGATGCGTCATCCGAAGATGAAATTTGATGAAGGTTAATGACTGGGTCTTAGGCAATGTCAAGAGAAGAGGCATTGACATCAGAAGAAGAGAAGGGTTCATTCGCAGCAGGGTTATCACGAGGAACTTCAACTATAGAAAGGTCAGTTACAGGAGAGAAGTCTGCGGCGATACTTTCGCGAATAGGGAGAGGAGATTCAGCTTGCGAAGATATCACAGGAGGTGTTGAAAGCTTAAACATAGGAAATGGAACAGAAGTTTCAACATTTTTAAGATGACGAGACTTTTTGCGAGGTTTATCTACATTTTCATCACCCTGCGAATCACAATTCAAATAAGAAACAGAGGCAACAATATTGTTATTAAAAGATTAGTGTTTCTTAATACCTTGCTATTCGCAGGCTTTCTTTTGTTTACAACGATTTTTTGCTGCGAACCCTTGGGAACATTAGGATTTTGGATCGTAAACTTGGTGCTAGAGGTGCTTTTGCTGAAACAAAAACAGTATGGGAATTATTCAAAGATGAACAAAATAAAATAAGACAATTTCAGTATATGAGATCAATTCCAAAAAGATCAGTTTCAGCAAAATCAACAAACCTTGATGGCTCCATAAGAACAGTAGCAGAAAGATGGAGAAGATTTACAGAAAGATGAACAGTAGTAAAAAAGTTGCAGATGACAAAAAGATTTACAGAGAATGTAGAGATGAAGAAGACGAAGTAAAAGAAAGAAAATATTCTTATGATGGATCTCTTCTTAAATAGACAAGATAATGATGACCGATTAGCATTTAATGTGCCGGTGAATAGGGGAATATTTAACACGTGTAAGCGGTTATGCTTAATTCATGGAATCTTGTCGGTAGAAAATTTAAGGAAAGAAATGAACAGTTGCGGCAATTTGAAGCATTAGTTCTCACATCATTCTCTCCTTCACAGAGAAGACATGAGAAGAGGAAAGATGTAGGATCAGAATATCGCGACATCAATATGTTTGCGAAATCTTTAAACAACATACTGCGAAGATATCGCAGAGTGATTACAGAAATGACGCAACAGATGACGACAACCAAAACACGAGAAAGATGTGAAGACCTAGCGAGATTTAAGAGTGTTGCGAGATTCAACATTTGCATACTTGTGAGAATATCGCAAGCCAGATCCGAAAATAAAGGACAGCTTAGCTGTCACCCACTATGTAATGTCCTATATAAAGAGTCGAACAGGCTTAAGAAGGGAGAGATCTTTTTAGAGTGGAGAGAAAGTTTTGAGGAGAGAGAAAGTCTAGAGTAGCAATTATATTCTTGATTTCATTTCCTTCTTGTAAAATTTCTAACTCAATTAATAAAAAGGTTGATTGTTGATCTTAAAGATGTGTTGAATATTGTGAATTCTTATGAGGGATGTATTGTAGGAATTCCTGCAACTACAATCTTGCTGATCTAATTGAACAAAAATAGTAAGAATTGCATTCACCTGATCTGGACGAAACAGATTTCGAAGAATATGAATATCCATTGTGCGGTAAGAGAATCAATAAGCTCAGAATCCCATTGATAATTATGAATATTCAGCTCATCCCATTCATGAATATAAGATTGCATATTAGGGATCCAATTAGATTTGAAAATGTTGGTACGAGTGCCATCCCCTAATCGACGTTTAACATACTTCAAAATAATAATGAGACCAAGACAGATATTTTGCCAAATCCCGCTAGAATTAATATTTGTTGGAGAAGGAAAGAACTGCAAATCATTAAAAGGAAAATATTTACCTTTTAAAAAATTTTCCCACAACTCATCTTGAATGTGAGTTAGCTTCCAAGCTAGTCTTGTAAGAAAAGCTAATATGTAATTGCTCAATCTTTTAAGACCTAATCCACCAAGTCTTTTAGGCAAATAATCAATTCCCCAAGAAAATAGTTGTTGAGATTTGTGATTGCTGAAGTTGTTTCGCAAATACATCTCAGAATTTTATCCATTTCATGACTAGTAGTTTCCGGCAACTTAAATACCTGCATCTGATACATTCCCATAGTACTTAAAACAACATTTATTTGAGTAGTTCGACCTGCTTGATTGAGGCTATATGATTTTTTTGAGGACAAAACGTTCACCATGAAGTAGAATAAAAAGGTTATTATTGTGAATGAGGAAGGAGATAGAAAACAAGGAGAAGAAGTAGAGAGAGATATCTATTCATGTGTGTAGAACTACAAGGATTTACATCTCTATTTATAGAGATATGAGAAACCCTATAAATAAACATTGGTTAATAACACTCTCCCTGATAACCATTGTGGCTAAATCATTACAAATATGTCAGAAAAACTCAAAAGAGAAAAACCTGAAATTGTATAAGCACATAAAGACTTGAAACAGTGTTAGACACGCAAATGTTGCCTCGTTAAAACCTTGAAGAAGGAAAAACTGTACAACGCGATAAGTCCAGTAAATGCACCTCTGATGATTGTGCTCCCCCTGATAAATACTTTAGTCAAATCTTGGCTTGCAAATCTTTGAGTCGAGACTTTCCAATTCTGAATAATACATTTCTTGAATGTAGAAGATTATTTTTCTTTATGAGGATGTTGGACAGTTGATGAATTCTTCGTTTGTGTTTCCAAGCGTATTTTCTTCGATTAATAATTTTGCGGATTCAATATTTTTTCCCAGCAGATTGATAACTTGTGTCTGCTTTCCGAGATGATTTGCCGAAGTGGTTGATGTAGTTTCTTCAACGAAGGAACAATATATAGATACATTAATGTAAGTGAATACAATTGTTTTTGTGGGCATACCTTATGTGGATCTAAATGACATCCAAATTTCCAAGGGATTGTTATGTTATTTGATCTAACAAAATGTTAACGGTGGGAATCCACCAAACAAACAAAATTGATACAACTACCCCTTTGATGACCACCATGTTGAATTAAATTGCCTCACTAAAACCTTGACAGTAAAACCAAGTGGGAAAAAATTTGGACGAAGGAAAAAGAGCACAAATATTAACATTTTGAAAGAAAATTAAATGTCAACGAGATGTTGCCTCATTAAAACCTTGTCAGGAAAACCACATGGGATAAAACCTAAAACGAAAAAAAAAGAATACAACTTTTGACGTAAATATGGATGCTAACTCAACTATATGAGTGTCATTAAAAGCATCAAAATCATAACTATAATTTATATTATAGACAATATTATGCAAGCATGATATTTTAACTGCAAATTTAAGAAAGAAGGGAAAAAAATAGAATTTATGCTGCTAAAGCGTGGATGTGTTGTTTAAGGACTCCTCAAGAGACCTATAGAGTTGATATCATCAACTCATCCGGATTATGATCTTTTACCAATTTAAAAAACACAAATAGGATTATTAAACCTGATATAGTCGAGTCAGGTGGCTGCTTATAATTTGAATCCTATGAGGATTACAAATTGAATATGCTCTCCGAACACATTTCTTGTGTGAATGCAATATGAGTCCTTCAAAGACTACCACGCCAAACACATCATATATGGTGAACAAAATATTATTGAATCAATCCTAGGGTATGATAAAAAATAAAACCCTCAGATTGTTTTTACAACGAACATGCATATTTCTTGTACCAACATTATTGACTACACCAACCTGTCAGGCTTGGAAATTTTAAGGTGTTAAGTCTTGGATACAAAATCGCGTTAATCGAGAAATTAATACAACCTAATTTTGATTGTATGCCAACCAATCACATATGTCGATATTCCTATACAAAGGGGTTCAAAACCACCATCATTTATTTCAGTAGATACTTTAAATGAATATTCGACTATATATTAACTAAACGATCCCTCACAATTCTCAAGCGTACACATATCTTGAAGAAAAAAATCACAGAATTATTGGTACCAGCGCCCACGAGCATTATAATATCCTCCTCTTCAAATGAGGAGATAATAACTTTGAGAATGTGAATCATGTTTTTGGTACACGTAATTGAAGCACTACCAGTAGCCTCTTATGGAACACTACTTATTTTATAGATGAGACTGGAAATTCCCCTTAAAGAGGCAAACACTTATATAAAAGAAAATGAAACATTTCACACCTAGTCAAAAGCAGTCGTTTTCAATTTGATCATGATGTGAGAGAAACTGATATAACATTCAAGTTAATTAACACCAACTTTTCTTGGTAGTGTATAGTCTCACCCTGATTATGTGGGAAATATTTTCATCTCATAAAAATGAATACAAATTTCGTAAAGTATTATTCGATTAATTCGAGGACATATACTTATAATAAATTTTGTATGTTAACAATACCATGCTGGACAGTAGATACTGACTCTAAGAGCCATAAAAAAATTGTCCGAATGTATTCTACTCGAGATACAAATTGAAAATTAACCATGGATTTTATTGGTTACATCCATACAAATAAAATAAATATCCGGGGAAAATAAAAATCATGACCTGTAGGGACAACGAGATAATCAGAATGAAATTATACACTTTTGGTATCAAAACAAATTGATTTAAAGATCAATTTAGTCACTACAAGGACTAATGATAATAGGCTAACAAGCCGGGTGCACACCATTAATTTGAACTACTGTGTCCATTTATAGTCCAATTACACGTGGAACAACCTAACTTCGGAGCTTATTACCATGAGGAAAAATCAAGATTGCTAAATCTCCCCCAGGAATGCAACAATCCCCGTTAAATTGGTATTTGCAATTAATAGCAGTATATCATCCTTTAATGAAGCCATTATAAGTATTTTGTTTTTAGGGAAGAACAAAAAAAAAAAAAAATCCACCTTTTGGTTCATGAATGGTTTCTTGTAAGAGCAAGGGCTATGGAGTGAGTGTTCTCATTCAATATGAATAAGTATCACTAGATTTGCTCAAATAAGGTGATATTATGGAGTGAGAATTCTTACTCATTCATCGCTAATTACTCATACACTCATTACAATAAATGAGTGGGTGAAAGTGGTCACTAAGCGGCTGATTGTCAGCCGCTTGGAAAAAAAAATACATTGAGCGGATGAAGATCTTCCTCTCAAACCTATTTTTAGAGTTTTATTAATTTAAAACTCTTGAATGGGGGGCCCATAATTAGGTTTTATTATTAAAAAAGAAAAAAAAGCTAAGAGGGAGGCATATGTTCAGCCGCTTAGTATGTTAATTTAGACTCCCATTGTCATAAAGCACCCTTTCACTAAGTCTCTAATTCAATTTGGCAATGAATGAGTGGTAAAAGCACTCATTCCATAGCCCTTGATTTAAGGAATTGAAACCAACGGTTTATTATTAAATAAATTCATATTTTATTGTAAAGGTTTGTTATAATGGATCATCGTCATTCTTTAAAAAATAGACGAAAATATCAAACCATATTGATTTTTTTTAAAGAAATTGCTAATCGATTTTTCTCATCTTATAAGAATGATAAAGATAAAAAAACATTGTCCATTTACTCATCGCAAAGGGAAAATCCACTTTGCGGTGGATGGATGGTTTCTCATAAAAATAACTAGATATCATAGGGGAAAATCACATGATCATTGTATAAACGACAAAGATACCTAAGTTAATTATCCTAAGGTTTTTCAACCCTACACCTAATTGGTTACCTTTATGATAACACCATTTTTTTGGTGATTATAGTTTCATTAAAGGAATAGAAACATTAAACCATATGGATTTTATTTATATTTTATTCGAAGAACCAAATTTATTTGTCCAAAGTTAGTCACATGCATCCTTGTAGACTATGACTTTTTAGGATAATCACCTGCATCTGTTGTCTCTGCTGATTCGAGAATACTGCATTCACTTGTTCAGCTTCTTCTTTATGAGAGAGAATGATTACTAAGGCCATTTGTTGCATCATCTTCTCCATATTACCAATCCTATATATTCTCTAAGTGCGGTGAAGAAGTAACCTCATTAATCTTTCGACTCATTGGCACACCTCTTGTGTTGAATGTTGCGTGTTTGCAGCCATATTCTCGATCAATTCCATCGCTTCGTCAATGGTTTCGTTTTTCAAAGAACCACCACTAGCTGCATCGATAAGATTTCTATCATATTTTATCAAACCATCATAAAAATACTGTGAAAACGCGGGGGTATTACAACCACACCCAATAATTCGTTCGGCAATCTGTATGGACTAAACTCTAATATAATTCCGAGAGCACCAAATTAAAAGTGAGACTCAATCAAGAATGATATCAAAGAGATTTATCTCTTCTCAATCCAATCAGTAAATCAACTAGATAGAAATCCGTGAGACTAATTGATATGAGAATAACTTGGACGGTAGCAAAGACCAATTCCCGAGAGTCAATCAAGTTTTATCCAACAAACAAGGTCGGATTTATCAACTGTGATTGAACTACGCACAACCTTTGATATTTCAATTATATAAACAAATATAATGCGGAAAAGAAATAACACAGACACCAAGAATTTTGTTAACGAGTAAACCGCAAATGCAAAAAAACCCCGGGACCTAGTCCAACTTTGAACACCACACTGTATTAAGCTGTTACAGACTCTAGCCTACTACAAGTTAACTTCAGACTGAAATGTATTTGATCCCTAACGAAGTATCACACTGATTAAGGTACAGTCGCGTTCCTTACGCCTCTTGAATCTCAGCAGGACTCTGCGCACGTGATTTCCTTAGCTAATCTCACCCACAACTAAGAGTTTCTATGACCCAAATTCGAAGACTTATAAACAAATCTTTCTCCCACAGATAAGTCTATTCTGGTGGTTATGTCCGTCTTAATATAAATCAAGGTGGACAAGAAACTCAACTAATACCCCGGACTTATACTCCCGAAGAGAAGACTAGAAATATTAGTCACCTCACAATACCCAACTGATTAACAAAAAAAGTTATTGTGGAATCACAAGAGTCTGAGATGAAGAACTGTTGTGATTACTTTTTATATCTTACCTATCATAGATAAATCTCGAGTAAAACTTAGAGAAGATAAAACTCAATACGATAGAATAAGTAAGATCAGAATACGCAACTACAGAGAAAATAATTGGATCTGTCTTCACGAATCCCAAATGGAGTCTTCAAGTCGTTAACCTAATAATGGTTTTGGAAAACCTATGTTAAAGGAGAATCTACTCTAGTTTGCAACTAGGACACACGGAAGTGTCAGATTACTTTTACCAGATGCTAGAGTTACCCCTTATACAGTCTTTCAAATCAGGGTTTATTACAACTAAAGCTAAGATAAATTAGTTACAAAGCAATTGATATTCAGCGTTAGATGAACTCCTGATTTAAGATTCAAGTTAAGTCTGCTTAGAAACTAAGCAATCAATCTCCACCGTAGGATGGTATTAGCTTGATACACACAAATGAAATATACTTATATTTAGATATGGATGAACCGTACCCAAACGTGTATACCTTGTTGGCTCAATAATAGTTAACCGAAGTTAGCTATATTAATACTTATAGCTTAGCCATATTCATCTAACACTTCTGGATCAAATATGATGATCATCAATCATGATAGATAATCAAATGAATCTAAATGTGTTTCAAGAGAGTTTTTCAAATATTAGTTATCTCATACAAATATATATAAACTATTTGAAACAAAATCGTTTTGGTTTGTAATTGTACAAAGTACTTATAAAAGAACCAATTCATGAACATAATGCCACGGTTTGTAAAACTAGTTCACATACCTTATTACATTAAAGTTCCAGGGACTTTAGTTTGCAAATTGAGTTCGCAAACGAACCTGAGTTCATGAGTATGAAAATCCATACTTGTTGATTTTAGAACCTGATCATTGTATTCTCAAACTGAGTACGCGAACAACAGTTCCGGACTTTGGCTTCGTCCAGTAGTTCGCAAAAAAAAAGGTACGCGAACAACAGTGCCGGACTTGGCCTTGTCTAGCCGTTCGCAAATAGGGTACGCGAACAACAGCTCCGGACCTTTTCACAGGTAAATCAGTTCGCAAACAATAGTTCCAGACCTGAACTAGACTTACACAGTTAGCATACAAAGTATACTAGATGACCGCTGCCACGGTGGGACGGCCGACCGAAAAAATTGGCGAAAAACTAAATTTCGTATTTACAATTTAGTTCCTACACCCCAAAAACGGCCAACACCAAACCTACTGACTAATCCTAGAAAAATCAAAAGAAGAAAAAACAATATTCAAAACATGGAAGGGGTCAGTATATGTTAGTCTTTGAAAAGTGGACATCAAAGACTTGGATCAACCTTACCACAACATAGAACAACTCATCGTAAAAATGCAAAAATACATGAGAACAAGGAATTGGTGCAACTCTCACATAAACTCTTTGGAACTTCACTAAATTTTATACAAATACCACCATCGCCGGTCAAGCTCCACACCCTTGTCTGCTAAATCCAAAGATCGGAGGCTGCTCCCTACCACCATAAGCTTTGGAAACAATAAGCTCCACACCCTTGCCGAGCTATTCCAAAGACTTATATTCACACAAATCTCCAAGCAAATCTGTAAATATCATAAAATCTAAATCAATTAAGAAAACCCCACACTTGATTTGAACAATTTAGCATTCAAAATCAAGAAATTTCCACTTACAACACAAGATAATTATTCCCTCAATTTATCCGTACAAGGAAGATTAGCAGGCGTCAGATTTGGGCTCGGTACGGCCTTTATCTTCTTGTTTCCTCTTTTCTTTCAGAGATTCAATTTGTGCTTGTACATTCAACAAATCAAATTTCAACAAAAACCCGATTTCTAAAACTGATTCAATTCAATTTAAACAAAATCTATATTCCTTAATTTCCTTTAAATACTCAAACTAAACCCCCAAATTCAATCGTTGTTGTTGAGATAATTGAAGCAATTGGCTTGTATCTCAATCCCAAAACACAATGAGATCCCTTTTTCTGAAAAGAAGAAGAAAGAAAATAAGAACAGAAGAACAAAAAAATTAAAGGGTGGTAATGGAGATGATGGATGTGACTAGGGTTATGAAACCAGCAGAAGAAGAAGAACAACGAGGGAGATGCGGAGATCTGCTGCTGCTGCCGCTGAAAAGAATGATTTTTCTGAGAAGAAATCGAGAGGACGAAGAAGAAGAAAGAAAGGAAGAAAAAAAAATAGATTGAATTTTTAGAGGTGGCCGGGATTCGACCCCAGACCTCTAAGTCGATTTTTACTAAAACGCCCAAAACAATTAAAATATTTCCAAGTTCAGTGTCCTTTTTTCTGTCCTCCGAATTTACAAGCTTACCCTTTATTTTTCATCTTATCTACGAAAATATCTAAAAGAAAAGAAAAAAATAATTACGCCTGCGTCCTTTTTAGGGTTATTTTCGGATTTTCATTAATGGACATACACCAAATTCAATCTTTTTGTGTCAAATTGAAGAAAAAAAGTCATGTCCCATGTGACACAAAGTCACCATATATAGAGTCCTCCCTCGCTTCGCTCGGTAGGCCTAACAACCTGTATTATATCCATACATAATATTTGTTCTAAAACTCTCATTTAATCATTGACACATCCTTGGAGGACAACAATGGTAATCTTACACACACCACTAGCTTCAAGTAATTTTCAAGTGATTAATTGATCAATACGAAACTTCCCAAGTTGCCATCAAATGATTGTCTCACACAAATCATATAAGATGTTCAAGGTAATTTTCACATGATCATCTTTGACTTAATATTTAGTTTCCAACAAATAAATTGTTTCCAACAAAACTCATCAAGTATACGATAAACTTAGATAAACCTAAAAGCTTCCAACAATAATTTCGAGAAATAGATAAGCAAGATAAACTCGGCTTGAAATATCAAATGCGTATAATGTAAAAGTCTGTATAGCTATACGACTTAGTCTCTTAGAAGATAGAATATAATAGACTTCTTAGTGATAGATAAGTTTTAGTCTCCACATACCTTTTGTTGATGAAGTTCCTCCAAGCTCTTCAGTAGATTTTCTTCTTCAATTGGTGAACGCCATGAAGTCTAAAGCTCAACTACACACTTCTACCCTTATCCGATACATATCTATAAGTAGACTAGAAATCAAGTATATAGTTTTGGTCAACTAAACTTGACAAATAAGCTTGAGATAGCAACACTTGCGAGTTCGACCGAGCAGTTCTCTAACAATCTCCCCCTTTGTCAATTTTAATGACAAAACTATCAATACATATGGATTACAAAATAAATAACTTTGTAGCTTCTGATCCATCATGCTTGATTTCCTATGTTCTTCAACTTCCTTGAATTCTTCGTTCCCTTAAGTTTTCCATCGATTCTGAATGTGTTCAACTCAGCATCATTGTTGTTGAAGATCCGTAGCAATAAAAATATGAAAACGAAAGTTCTCAAACATAATTTAACCGGGCAGAAAAAATGTGAAACTTAAAATTAGGCTTAATCCCGGATGGAAAAATGTCGGGCTTGCTAAGCCCCTCCCAAACTGAATTCTTAGTTCTTTGAATTTTCATCTGTGCCTGTTATGACAGCCATTGTTTATTAGCTTTGGCGATTTTCTATTATAAGCACCATTTTGGTGCTCCGTTCTTTTAGTAATATATAGGATTATCAGACAAATAAATCGTACTGGTCAGTTGCTAGTGTAGGCACTATGTAATAAGATATAATATTATCTCAATCTGATATTGAAGGACTTTCTTGTTGTTGCAAAAGCTGTGGTGAGGTCGTCAGGATCATTATACTCTAGGGTAGTTCAAGAGTATATCTAAACTTTTTCAGTATGTTTATCTATACCAGTCATCTGACATGTGTCCGGATGTCTTATTGGGTAGATCAGCAGATGGATTGGCCCTTTATTTCGGAGAAGATCTGCACAATTCCCTTTTGAGCAAGGTATTACAAGTGCTTCCAGCATTTAGTCTTTGTTGTTTTTACTAATAGAAAAGGTAAAACCCTTGAATGGCTAGTTATAATGCTCGACAAAGTTACCACTTATAGTATCTCACATATAATTTCCGATTTTGCAAAATCGTGCCTTCTCCACGAAGTAGTTGGGCAATACATCACCAAATTTCCATCTAGGTGTAAGATCATCAGATCTTCTTTTCGCAAATATGGTACCTTTGAGATGGTTTCCTCCATTTAGTTGTCTTCTACGGGCGTAATCTCTGCTTGTTAAGATATTCTGAGCAGTATTACACATGAATGGAATGAATTCAGTTTGGATACTGGGAAATTACACTCATGGATTTAGTTGTGTTGTTTTGCATCATGGGTGTGTATAAATCTGCAAATTTCTTTCTTTTTATTTAAACTGCAGTTGTATCTACTCTACTCAATTTTGTGTGAATGTTTGCTCGTGCTCATGAGGAGAACTGCAAGCAAAATGAGCTTGAAAAGAAGCATGCGCCAAAGGAAGCAGAAAGTGAGAAAATGAAGGTTAGTGCTCCAAAGAAAGATCTGCCAGAAGAACAAGTTGGACCTGTTTTGGTGAAGAAAACACAAAATGAAGATGAGAGTGAAAAGACAAGGTTCGATATTCTAAAAAAGGAGTCAGAACCAACTATGACTAAGGAAGGAAAGAATGAAGGGGAGAGTGGGAAAAAGAGGTTGGTAATCCAAAAACGGAATCAAAATCACTTCGATCGACTATGAGTAATGAAGGCGAGATTGAGAAGATGAGGTTTGGCAGAAAGGAATCTGATTCTGTTGGACCGATCATGAAGAGAACACATAAATAACCAGTGTTGGCGTATCATAAATTGTAATGTCCAAATGAGTTCAGGATAATATAGTTTGTTTCATAAGTATGAACAAGGTTAAGAAGACTCTAGAGTTAGCTGGAGTAAGTCACGGTGAATGTGAACTATCTAGTTAGTCGGTAAAAGAAAAATCTAGAGAAATTGAATTCTCTAGAATAGTTTAAAAGCCTATTATAAGTGAAATACTTTGAGATAAAGATGAGAAAACTCTTGATAAAACTAGAGTGTCTACTGGTCGGTTGTGTACGTACAACTCATATTAGGCGGCATAGGTCTAATTATTCGCAACTGTGCAGGTTGGCAGCAGGCAGCAAAATGCATCCAACTAAAGGATATTGAAAGTGCGGAGCAAGCGGAATGCATGGGATTATGGGAAGCTGTGAACTGGGCGAATAACTTAAAGCTGAGAAAGGTGCATTTCGAACTGGACGCACAAAGAATAGTTGATGCAGTTGTCAGGAATACTCCCATAGACTGGCGTCTACTAAATATGATTAAAGACATTCAATTTTTTTTTACTTCTAATACCTCTTGGAAATGTTATCATATTCCAAAAGAGAGAAATAAAGTTGCGGATATTCTATTCAGATTAGCTAGACTAGAAGGTTTTAGCCATACTTGGTCTAATTTCTTTCCTGTTGAAATTAGTTCCCAACTTGTTGAGGACAGGGCACATCTATGTAACTGATTCTCTTCATTAATACTTTTATTTCTTGCTTCAAAAAAAAGAAAAAGCAAAGAAAGCATTTACACCGAGAGCCTTCTTACTGAAACGTATAACGGGATCCATAGCAGTTTTTTGTGTGCAAGAAAGGTGGCTCTGTCATAATTCTTACCAATAAAACAAGCGGGTTACAAATCTTTCCACGAAGTCCCCGACCTTGCGGTTGGGACTTTCCGACTTTGTTCTTTCATCATTCTTAATTTTTTTTTTTATAGTCATCATTCTTAATGATTAGCCATAATGTGCAGCTGCTTTTTGTTTTCGGGTCAGGCTTAATAACTAGAGATCTCCCCCCAAATCTCCAACACCACATCATAGTTGGTCATATTTTCTTCATTTGACGTAAACGACCATCATAGTTGGTCATATTTTCTTCATTTGACGTAAACGATTTCACTTGGTCTCACAGTCTGTAAAACCATGAGAAATGAAGTCTGCCAATTCTGCACAGATTTCTTTTGTATCAAGTTTTTTTAAGGGTGGTAGATGCGTCTACAAATTGTAAGCTATCTAGATGTGTTGGAGTGCAAAAAACATCCAACTCTCTCCACTCCACTCTAGTATCCCTTCTCCTAAAACTAGAATCTTAGTATCCCTTCTCCTAAAACTAGAATCTCAAACATTTAAAAGTTTTCCTGCTCAGATTTGGTCTTTCAGACTAGATCTGAGCAGGTTATCTTAGTTGTTCTCTTATCTTTTAGTCTTTGATTTGGGGTTCTAGTCTTTGGGGTTTGTACAATGTACTTACTATTCAATTAATAAAAATCTATTTATCGAGCAAAAAAAAAAAAGAAAAGCTATCTAGATGAACCATCATTTTACCAATATTCATTGGAAAACAAAAAAGGAAAAAAAATATTGATTATAAAATATATATGCAGTCAATCACATGGAATGTACGTGGAGCAACATTATCAATAGAACTTAGGAACTTAGTTAACTTATTTATGTAACTCATGCAACTGTTAAAAGTGAACATCTCATAAGGTTAATAGAATGCATAATTGAAATAGTGACAAATGATTCGAATTTTGAAAGTTGAAGGCCTAATCTTTCACCAATCTTCAATGGGTATATCTGAAAAAACTACTGTAAGAGGCTCTTTATAGCAAAAGCACCTAACGATATAGGTGTGTACTAATTACCATCGGTTTCTAAACCATCTGCCAAAATACCATTGTTTGTGTTCTCTTTCTCATCAGTTCTTATCTTCTTCATCATTTACATTCTCAGCACTCTTTTGGGCTTTCTTCTTCCTCTTTTTTCTCTTCACCTCGCCATTATCTTGATTACTGACGTGTCCAGCAGAATTGATAATCCTGCACAGAAGTACTTTATCAGTCTAACAAAATGATTGCCATTTCAAATACCATAACACCATGTTTTCGTTCTTTGCATTGACATCCTCACCACAAACCCATTATATACAAGTATAAACAAGAGCTACTATTAATAGCTACAAGTGAAAAACATTTTTATCATGCAAAACAAACAAAAAAGGTTAATATATAAAGATCAGGTCTCACTTGTCACTAAGTTGATCCTTTTCAGGTTCGACTCCAGCAAGATCCTGATCCATGCCCTTAGTCTTTGCAAGTCCATCTTCACCATGATTCCTTCCATGTTTTTTCTTAGGTGTAGCATCGCTCTCTAGCCTGATACCATTACATGACAAATGAATTTTCAGAAGCTTTAAACAAGAGTTATGGTGAAAATTAATACATGAAACGCATTTTGTGACGTGCACATGCACTACACACAAAACAAAGGTTACACATCCTTCTTTTGGACTCTAATATGATACTGATTACTGATCCATGTTTTCAGTTTTAGCATTTCCATAATCCCCCCCCTTTCTTTTCTTTTCTTTGGTGTTGCATTTTCTGGCCCAATATCGGTGGATGGCACAGATGAATCCTTGGATGGTTCAAAGAACATGATTTTACAAATAAACAAGAGGCGTCACTAAAAATAAACACAAAATTAAGGCATTTTAGGACATGCCCATAAGAACAAACCAAAAAGGGGTAACCAAAGAAGGTCAGGTCTAACCTATCACTAGGTTGCTCCTCCTCAGGTTTGACTCCGGCACAATCCTGATCCCTGTTTTTAACCTTTGCTCCATCTTCACCATGATTCCTTCTATTTCTCTTCTTGGGCTTAACATCGCTTCCAAGCACGACACCATTAGATGGCGCAGATGAATCTTTGGATGGACTACAAATAGATAGGAGATATTGTGAAAACAACAGAAAAGGTACTATAAACAGAAAAGGTACTATAAACAGTTCAGGTCTCACATGGCACTAGGTTGCTCCTCCATAGGCTTCAGTTCGACATGATCATGATCCATCTGTTCAGTGTTTGCATCCCCGTCTTCACCTCGACTCCTTTTCTTTTTCTTCTTCGCCTTAACATTGCTTTCTTGCTCAATATCAGTAGCTGTCGTCAAGGAATCTTTAGGTGGTTCAGATATCCTGGTTTTAAAACAAAAAGGAAAAGGGAGAAGGTATGTTTATACTACAAATACTTGAGAGAACTTTCAAGAACCTGTGCAGTTTTTGTTTTCCATTAATTGAGAAAAAATAAAAATGCATAAGAAGTATCTCACTTTTCTGATTTGCTGACTTGACCATGGCTATCCTGATTCAATTTTTCAAATGTGCCAGAGTCACTGCAACCATTGCCCTCCTTGCTTTCCTTGGCTAATTGTATTTCGGACTTCTTGAATAATTGGGAAATAGGAACAATATCTTCATCTTCATCTTCACTCTTCACCATCAAAATCTCTTGATCATCGGTCTCTGAGTCGCTTACTATGTGGTACTTTTTTCGGTTCCATTTCTTATTTGCAGGTTTTGCATCATCATCTGAGTCCTCAATTTCCACCACTATATGAGAAAGCATCGAATGAAACATTAGCTAAGAAATTTTTTTGACCAGGGATCATAAAGCATAAATTTTTGCAAATAAAAACTATGACTCGAAAAGGCACATTCTTATTCAATTTTTGCAAGGAAAAGTAATCAACATCAGCTGATGAAGGAAGCACCTCAAATAACCTCACTAATGCACGTATCATTGATATACTACCTGAAAGGCCCAACTATACTCTATTGTTTATATGTGGCTTAAAACCAGAATAAAGAATCATGATTGAACCAATGATAGCGTAATCAAATGGCTTTGAATTTTCGATTTGCATAAAAAATTTAGTGTGTTAGTATTGCTCGTTTTCTTACTGGGTGAGGGTAGCACAACCTGTAAAGGATACCTAAGGTCGCACTTAGGGAAAGAACATCATATATCATTTCAAACACTACATACAACTCACACAGATTTTTTATTTTTATATGTACTACCAAAGAAGCCGAAGAAAGCCCAATCTGAAATATCCACACTCATTTATGAGATATTAGTAACTATATATACCTGCACTCTTACAGCCTTTTAATGGTGAAGACATTTCAATATCATCATCATCATCAACAATAAAGTCATCATCATCATCATCAACAATAAAGCCATCTAAGTCATCTTCCTCTTCACTATCAGCAGACTGATCGGCCTCGTTGTCAGTTTCAACAATATCTACCCCATATGACTCCCTTTTAAAGGTTTAAGCCAAACAACAAATGAAGCAAATAACAAATAACATAAAACAAAACGTTAACAGAATATATATAGTGAACTCATGACATAATAATGGATACGAATCAGAATCACCATCAGCGCCACGTCGACCTCTACCACCCTCACAATAGAATCCTGTGAGGTGAACACTTCGGGGGCCAAGAACTGAGAAAGTCACGTCATCTTCCTCGTCAAATTGATGATTCAAAGATAACGATTCAATCTTGTCCGGCAATAGTGCACATAACAAAACTGGACTTTTGCCAGAAATATTGCACTCAACTACACTTCTGTTTGTTAATATTCCCGCGCCCAAAGTTGCCTGCATAATCATAATCATTTATTATAAGTAAAATTGATAGTAAAACTGAATCGGTTTAAAAACAAGAAAAATTGTTAGAAATAGAAAGAAGGAAAGAGTAACCTGGGTAATTTGAATCTTTCCTTGAATATCATGACGACGAAGAACCAAGGGTTTCCCAGGTTTGATTTCAACACCTAAAATAATAATAACTAATAAGAGATCAATCAAACATGGGAATACTTGTAAATACAGGAATCAGAAAAGTGGAAATGATTTTTACCCCAAAAAGACATTATAATTATTTCTTTGAAGTTAGAGTTCAGAAATCGCCTTCTGTGATGATCAGATTTTGTAGCAGACTTATAAAGAAAAACCCCAGCTTTAGAGACCGACTCTTTCGCTCCCTCCCGCCTAAACCCTTATTGTGATCGGAAAGAGCGCCAGAATACCAAGGGTTTTACGTAAGTGGTTCTTGGGAACAGCTGTAACTTATATTCTCCACTATATTCGCATTTATTCCGGGAGATTAGAGAAATATAAATATTAATGATATTATCTTATGTTAGATACTGGATATTGACATGTATACCAGGATTATTAGACCCAATTGCTTATCCAGTTTCCCATCCCCACCTTTCGTATTTCCCAACTATCTTAATTCCCATCCCAACCAATATCAACCCTACGTGACACCCATGGGTCAACATAACCGTCAAGGTAAATCTGTTACCCAATGCTTATCTTTTCTCTGAAATAAGTTTGTTGTTGACTGTTGTTACCCTTTGACGGTAGATGGAATTTGCTGGGTCATTCTAAGATGGTGGGCCACCATTAATACGCATGGCTATAGTAGTAAATTTATGTAGTCCTTGTTTTAGGCGGGAAGTTTCCCTCCAAAAGCAATGTTTAGATGGTAGCTTACATTGGACCAACGGTGAGAGATGGAAATCCTAATTTCTATTCGCCCTTATTAAGCAACTCTTCTCTCCCACTCTCATTTTCTCTCACTTTTTTTACAGAGAGAGAGAAAAAAATGACTATAGAAAACCCTAACTAGCATTCTCTTCGAATTCTCAAAATCCCTTTTCCAAAAACCAGTTATTAATCCTCATCAGGTAATACCGATCGGAAAAAATATCAAAATCACAATCAATTCTCTTGTTTTGTTTTCAATTTCTTGGATGTCAGTTATTTTTTTTTTTTTTTTTTTTGTGTGTTACTGTTATCATGATGTTCTTATAGTTGAATTAGGATCTTTTCCATGTTCTTACAGTTGGCTTTTGAGATTGTAATGAAACTTCCTGTTCTACTTTGGGTTATGGAATTGTGTTTGTATAGTGTTCGGGCTTAAGATGGATCTAGAAGGTTGATGTCTAAATCTGTTAGGGTTTCTTTTGAGATGGTAATTTTTCATGTTGTGTATATGTTTGCATATGATTTGGGTCTGTATCTAATTTTAGATTTATTGTTTTAATTTTTATGGTTGGGTATCTCTGTCTACATATATTGAATCTTTTCTTTAATTTTGGATTAAAATGCTGAACTGCAATAAGGACACTTTCTGATTAACACCATCGATGTAGCTATGTGATTAACTTTAAGCTTGTGTAATGAGTTGGTTTAGAATGTTTTGGTTTGTATGAACGACGAATACAAACCAAAACATAAGATATCATTTGCCTTAAGATATCGCTTTTAAGTTTATTTGATTTTTTAGGACTGTCTCAGCACATGTTCATTTTTTCCCATAATAGGGATTTTGTTTTTGCTTTATGTTCAGTGCCATTTTGTTTCTGCTATATGTTCTGTGCCAAGTATAATTGAAAGTTTTTTCTTCTTCTTATGGTGTATGCTTGTTGAATTCATTATCTTTTATACTTTATAATAATAATAATATACCTGATGTAGATGTTTGTTGGTTTTTTCATCTTTTCCAGCCCTTTCTTGTTGAAACCCTATGGCTATGGAGAAAAGATGTGTTGGTGAAACTGCGGAGACTAGCTGTGTGAAGAAGAGAAAGCGTGCTGGCACGATTTGGAGCCACCACGACTGTATGTTGATATTGAAAGGTGCGTGAGCGTGTACTGGCAATGATGGTAGGCTTCTTAGTCAAACAACATTACGTAATTTTATCATGAAGCAACTGGATGAGCCTAAACGAACTGAAAAGCAAATCTTTGATAAACTGAATAAGCTGAAAGGTCAGTATAAAAAGTGGGTCAACAACAAAAAACCTAAGACCGACCCTGAAAGACAAGAATATTTTGATGAGATAAAGACATGGGGACTAGAAGTTGATTTGTCTGCGGCTTTTGATGAGGCTCTTTCTGAAGAGCTTAAGAAGAGAGATTTTAAGAAGCTTGGGTGGACATTTCAAAGCCTAGAATGATCATTATTCTTATCTTCCAGAAACATGTCATGTCAGTCTGCTAGTTTTTATGTCCAAATTTGTATTTATGTTTAGTGTCTAGTTTTCTGTCTTTCTTTTGTTCTTTGAGGTATTGAACTCTGTTTCTAGAAGAGTTACCTCTTGTTTTAGTTGGTCATTCTCTGTCTGCAATAAACGTCTCCTCTTGAGACAAGATTGCCATTTTTTTTGGGTAGGAGGAGTTAGAATTGAAATTCTGAGGCAATGGATTCTTATTATTATTAGGATTATTATTATTGTTATCATGCTTACATTCTGAGGGATGCTCTTATACTCACCAATGGCAATGGATGTGTTTTTTTAGCGTTAAGTACAATGTTCTAGACTCGGGTATCTGTGTCTTTTGATCCTTGTATGAATCTTTTTTTTTTTGTTTTAAATGATTTACTTGTTCGACTCTTTGTGTCTTTTGATCCTTGTATGAATCTCTTTTTTTGTTTCAAATGATTTACTTGTTCGACTCTTTGTTTCAAATGATTTACTTGTTCCACTCTTTTACTAGTATAGCTGTTTGCTTTTATAATTGAGGCTGAGGGAACATCGGAGAAGTTAGCTGTTTGTCATTTTTGAGTTATCGTCATTGCCCATAAAATCTACTGTAATGTAACCTTGAATTTTCCAAGTATGAACTAGTTCGAATCTTGTGTCTTTTGGTGATTCTTGAAATGTTAGCTAAGAAGAGGTGCTATAGTTGGTAAGGAATTTGTTTTTTGTGAAGCAATTGAACAAAGTTGAACACTTTTTTATCTTTATTGTGTAAACTTCGTCAATTCGGCCTTTCATTGTTCGTGCTGTATTAAGAGGCATCGCTTTTGATATGAAGCTAAGATATAAGAGTTTATTGACATTCAAGGTGAGTTCCATCAGAACATATATGCCGCTAAAAACTGAAGTTTCCATTAGGATTTGTTTATCTTCTGTGCATTATCTTGTTTTTACTTTATTACATGTATGTATATCTATATATATAGGCTTGTTTAATAGCTGATAAACCCGTCAATCTCAGTCCGCAATCTATTTTTTGATCGGCAATTTTTTTTTTTTTTTTTTAAATTGGCAATCAATTGTGTATTTTGTTCACGCTATGGACCGGCATCGTCTGCATTGTTTGGTTGAAGTTGATTACTGAATGTTAAATGAGTACTTGTGCAAAATTGTTGAATCTCTTAACTGGAAAAAAAACACTAACTTCTATTAATATGGTTCACGAGGAGAACTCTCAGACTAGTTGAGCAAAATACTGGACCATACACTACTGGTTGCTACAATTGGAGGAAACTCGAAGCAATTAAAACGCCACCGTTCCACTCCCTAACAGCTAGTCAGGTTCACTCTCAATTATGGATTCCGGTAACTGTTTGCATCCTCAATGGCCCAATTCTGCAGAAGCTTGGTGTTTCTGCTTTACCAATGAGATATGTACAACTGTTCATCTGTTGGACTTAGGATTCAGGCCTGGCCAGTTGAGAAATGTATGACCTTGTAATGATGATGGCAAGTAAGTCTGGGATGAGGAAGATAATGGGTCATTGGGAGGGTAAATATAACCCTTACCATACCCTATCTCCTTCATTAGCTTAGTTGGTGCATTCCTCAAATGGAGAGGCACTCCCTCATTCTGCCCTGCTGATTCTTTAACCATCTTCTGCGCAGCTCCTATCGCTTGGTAAACAGCAACAGACTTAGGAGCCAAAGCCAAGTAAGCAACACATTGTGCTAAGATCACGTTGCATTCCGGCATTCCAATAAAATGGCAAGCTTGGTAACAAGCAACAGACTGATTGAGTGCAGTCCGATCTGCTAATCCAACATCTTCACAAGCAAACCGAATGAGTTGTCGAGCAATGTAAAGAGGTTCTTCACCTCCTTCTAACATTCTAGCTAACCAGTATATCGCTGCGTTGGCATCACTGCCTCTCATCGATTTGTGAAGTGCAGTGATAAGATTATAGTGTTCTTCCCCAGCCTTGTCATAAGCAACGTGTTTACACTGAAAAGCTTCTTTAACATCATCAACGCAGACAACAGCTCCATCAGATTTCGACTTTGAACCAACAACAGAGGTTTCATTGTCTTGATCTCCACCCTGACATCCTTTTCATCATTTCCCCTAACCCGTGCTGCAGCAATAGTTGCAGAAATTTCCAGAGCATTCAAAGCCACACGGGCATCACCGTCACAGTTCAAAGAAACAAACTCAAAAACTTCTTCTTCCACCCTTACATTCACACCCACACTTTTAACCAACCCCTTTTCCGAATCATTTGCAGCTCTCTTAAGCAAAGTCACAATATTTGCAGGCTGCAACTGGTTCAACGTAAAAACCCGACATCTCGACAACAACGGGGTAACCAAATGAAATGATGGGTTTTCGGTAGTTGCTCCAATAAACACGATACTACCATCTTCAATAACGGGCAAGAATGAATCTTGTTGTGCTTTATTAAACCTATGAACTTCATCAATAAACAATACAGTTCTTTTATTCCACTTCTTAAATTTCCTTGCCTCATCAACAGATTCTCTAACATCCTTAACACCAGCAGTAACAGCAGATAACGAAACAAACCGATAAGTATTAGAAGAAGCCGAATGCGCAATGGCTCCAGCAATGGATGTCTTCCCAGTACCAGGTGGACCCCACAAGACGATAGAAGGCAATCTCTCTGAATTTAAAGAAGTCTTGACTCTTGAGAATCGAATTCTCACCAAGAAGATGGTCTTGTCCGATGACATCATCAATCCCTTTAGGTCGCATCCGCTCAGCTAGAGGCTCATGAGGAGGAGACAGGGGCTTTTGTTTCTGTACAGTAGATGATGTTGGAGACGGAAATTGCTGTGGGGAGGAGGAATGACATAATTTGGTACGCTTATTATTAGACGGAGATTTTTCATTGTTAGGGCTGGATTGAGATTTGAGAGCGAAGAAATGATTAAGTTTGGGTTGAACGGTGGGAGAATGAGGATTTTTAGGGTTAGGGTTTTTAAAAGGAGGAAGAGGAAGAGATTTACTGTTGTTGTTGAGGATCCATTCGGTGGCTTTAAGAGTGCATTTGCCACCGGTGGCGGCTAAAGCTTGAGATGCCTGGTCTTGAGAGAAACCCATGTTCAGTAGTTGTTCCATTTCCATCTCCAATCTCAGCTCAGTCGGTCTCCATTCTTGATGTTCCAAGTTAAATATCTTTCCGACATTACCCACCCTTGGAAATCACGACTGTTGTTATTCCCCGCCAATATTTCCATCTTTTGGCGCCAAAAATAATTTCCCCACCAATCCAACTCTCACCCAAAAAAAGAGTTTTGTGATCGTAGTGCCTTCCCTTGTCTCGAGACAAAGATTTGACGTGTCTTCTTTCTTTCTGAGAAGCTAGATATCACCGCTTGACATTTTTATTTTTATTTTGGTTTTAGTGGCCTTATCATTATTTATTCTAAAGGTACTAGGTATCACCGGGGCAACCTTTCGTTGTAGCATTATGTGTGCATATAGGGTATCCATATTTCTATAACATCGGTAAGCACCTAATGTCATCATTAGAGCATCTCCAATAAAGTTTGGGTCTCTAAGAAAATTGCTGCCACATAGGATTTTAGATACTCTAACATAAATAACTCTCTTCAATGGTGATTGGATAGCAAAAAAATTAGTATGGGTGGCAGTTTGAGTTTGGATGAGAGTATCTAAATTTACATACTCCAATCCATACCCACGTCATATATTTTTTTGTTCAAAATTATTTAGGCCCACATTTTAAATTAAGTAACCTATAACTAAATGACATTTGTATTAAAATATATATAGATACATCTACCATTGGAGATGCTTGTTAAAATAGAATTCTATTTATATATAATGTTTATTTAAAGCTTAATATTTAGGTTTCCACGTAGGATATATACCGAGACACCATTGGAGATGCTCTTACTAATAGAATCAGTTTATACTTGGGGTTCATTCACATCCTAAGCTAGTACTGAGCCATCATGGCCATAGCCTTTCCTAAATGGTTTTAAAACTTCTGGTCGGTGACATTCTAGAAACTATAATACGAAAATATAAGAGCATTTCTTCCTTAAAGTTCGGATTTTGCGATAGTGGCAGAGTTCGACCTTGTGATACGGTGTCAAAAAACAGACTTGAACCAAGATAACCTGCTAATACCAAATTGAAGTCAACATTACTGAAAAAGTATAGCCTTCACATACACCAATTCAACGTATCTTTTAATCCACCAAAACATTCAAGTATCGATTACGCTACACATTTAAAAATGGTAAAACATTAGAGATTGAAATGGACAGCAAGAGACTACCCTGAACTTAGGCTGGTTGCTTTAGTCATCAAAACATCCGTTGTGAAGTAGAGTTTGTGATGCGCCTAACAATGAAGCAATTAAGGTATATTAGAGGAATTATTTTATAAAACCATAAGTGGATAAGCCGTAAACTATGATTGTAGCAACGACCCTCTAAATTTTAGTCCATTGGCTTATCACTGACTTTTCAATCAATACATACAAACAAAATGATTAAAAAAAAGGATACAACCAAATATGTAGTACCTCGTCATGTAAAGTCTCTGCAGCAGACTCACCTTTTGTCAGAAGTTACTTTGTTACTCCCTCCGTCTCTAAAATATAAGCAGGTTTGTGTGTAAACGGAGGGAGTAACTACAAACTCACATTTTGTCTTTAAGAAGTTGTTGACAACCAAGGAAGAACGACCAACAAAATAAGAAGTGTCTGCTAAAATTTTGATTGAAGTGTATATTATTAGGGCAACTCCATGTCTTTGTGATAATCCACATTTTATGGATAAAAAGTGCCACTATGGGAAGAATTTAGGTCCATATCTTTGTGAAGTCCAGATGGTACTCCACTGATCTATGGAGCACGTTGTGGAGTAGTCCATCCGGTCACTGAGTGTTCGGATACGTTTTTCTTTTTGTTTTTTTTTTCCTCATCCGGTCACTGAGTGACCGGATGGAGTAATTTGGTTTATCAATCCGGTCCCTGATTGACCGGATGAGTATTCAAAAAATTTTAAAAAAAAAAATGACCGTTGAACGGTCGGATTTTTGGCTATAAAAACCGGTGTCTTTGCTTTGTTGTTCTACACATTTCTCTCCCAATCCATTCTAGCCATTCTTCTACCAATCTATTTCAAATGAGAGCTCCAAATTATATTTTAGAAGAAGATCTAGCACTTGTTCTGACATATATCAATTTTGGAGGTGATGGTGCCGTTGGAGTTCAACAAAGAAAAGGGAAACTATGGGGGAAGATCATACCATACTTCAATGAGAAAACGAAAAATCCGTATAAACGTAGTCAACATAGCTTGGAGAATCGACTATTGGTTATAAAGAAAGAAACCCGTAATTTTGTTACTCTCATTGGCAAGGTTTTTCGAAAGAAAGGTAGCGGTGACCTGGTAAGACTCTTGTTGCTCAATTAAGTTTGTTAGTGTAATTTCAAGTCAATTTTAAGTAACAGTTGCTCATATTGTTTAGGAATTGGAGATTTTTTATCTTGTGTTATTGAATTTTAACCCCACAAATTTCAATTGTAGGAATAAAAAACTGCTTCCCTATCTTCGGGATTGTAAAGAAGATATCTACACTTAGATAATTGTTTTGCACGGAGTAAAATCTTCTTCCCTGCAAGCTTACTTCGTTCCCAAGGCTGCCATGTTGTGGACTCAATTGTTCTCATGTCTATTTATCTCTGAGCTTCTAGTCTTAAGTGTCTTCCCGTGCCTGCTTGATTGTCCGCTAGTTGGTCTTTGTTAAATACCGCAATTCGGGGAAATCTGTCAAGATCTATTGGCTCATAACCAAATGAATTAGGATTCCTTATTTCAAATATTGGAACCAATGAGTGGAAGTAAAAATAAAACCAATACTGCAAAAAGAATGAAACAGTTTCAAGTAAATACAAGCAGCTGGCTAGGAAACATAATAATCATAGTAGGGGAATACAAGTAAATATGATAGACAGAATTAATATAATAAACAAATTAACACATACCGGTAGGATCATCCACATTCCATTGAATGACGAGATTTTTCCGCTACTAGTCTCGCATAATGATTGATAAAGACGAGCTAAAGTTGCACTACCCCAATCATATTTACCGACTTCCTCAAGGTCTTCGAGGGATGCCAACCATCCAACTTTGACAATTGATGAATTATTAGGAAACAAAACTTGCCCAATAAACCACATAAAAAATGCTCGGGTAATCTCTTGCCAATGGGGTTCCATAACTTCAATTGCAACATTTTTAAATTGTAGAAGCCATCGGTACAAGTGCGAACAAGGGATTCCACCACCCTTAAAGTAATCTTCGTTATAATCGTCAGAGTGTGTAGCATTAACAATCACATTACCTAAATAAGCTCTTGCCATTATTAAACAATCTTCTTTTTCATTGTCTTCCCATAGTATAAACAAAGGATTACTCCTTCAATGAAAAAATCCGATGAAACTAAATCTTCTTCAATGATGAAATCTGCTGAAGAAATCAATTTCGAGTTAATCTTCATGAATTGATAATAATGAATTAGGTTTTTCAAGTTGAATCGAGTGTCCTTTTGATTATTATGCTTTGGAGATTGAACTTCCAATGACACGACGAGAGTAGGTATTTTGATTTCTTCTTCGTTCCAGGAATTTGGTTATGAAATGAAAATGAAGAAGGAAAACTGAATCGCGAAGAAGTAATAGTCTTGCATTTAGATGATGGGTATTTTTGTCATCACAAAAAAGAAATTTGGACTAAATCGTTCATGAAAGGACCGACTCGTCTAACATTAGGTGAATTTAGACCTCCTAATACCAGGCTTCAGATGAGTGGACTAAAGCGTCCAAAGCCCACAAACTATGGGACTAAACGTCAATTTCTACCAAAATATTTGACGTAACTGGCTATCCAGACCGCATGATGCCTTAAATCATTGGCCATCTCTGACTTAAAATCAAACCCCCAACAATCAATCGAGACCATAGGATGACCGAAATCAATGGCCCTAATTGACCCATAGGCAGACACCCTTCTTCCTTGTACTATAGATAGAATTCAATTAAAGGCTTTGGAAAATGTGAGCGCATTTGCCACATCTTAGCAGCCTATCTCTAGTGTCTACACTCCAATAATACAAAATCAACAGCGCATCCGAGCCAAAACCCATCAAAAAATTGGAAAAAATAAATAAAAAATACTAAACTAGTGGAGATATGGAGAGAGATCCTTCATAGGCATTAAATCAAATCTAGCAGTCTCCATTCTTCACTACCCTCCTCAGGTTTCTGCCAAAAGCAAAAGATTGTTATTTACATTCTACGCTAATGGGTTTGTATACTACTTCACTCTGACTAACTAAACAACCGAAATGGTTCACATACGTGGTCATTTCCTACCGCCCTGTTAGTGGGAGCTGGGAAACGGGAATGCTGTCAATTCTGCCCCATGTCTTCAGTCCAAATGTTGTACCGTGCACCGTCATAAACTATCACGCATTCAACATAACTTAATGGTGTTGGTCAAATACCAAGCTAAAATTTGTACAGTGATTTATTTGTATTGTTTGCGTAGACGTTTCAGAGAAAGGTGCGAAAGCAGGTAGCATTGTTACCAAATTGAATTCTACATATCGCCCCCTCCGAAATTGCTGAAACTCTTTACTCTGCTCGGTGAATGGTATACCTTTCCTTTTTTCTATAATGGGTATGTATGGAGTTTGCACATTCTGCAGTTTCAACACAGGGTAGTAGAAAAATAAATAATGAGATTGCATAATACGATGTATTTGATATATATGTAGGAGAAGTCCTTAAGATCAGCTACCAGTGGCAAAGGAGAGAAGCATGTCTTGGTCATAGTCATTAAGATCATCAAAAAGTATTCCGCCAAGCCCACGCCTTTCATTTCGGTGCTACAAGAAGAAGCAATAGTCATAAACATTAGAGAAGGACCATTAACCTCAAGCTGGTAGTTTCATGGCACAAAAGGTGGAGATGGATTTAAAAAGTCTCTTAATTATTAAAATCATATGACCAACAACATCAGCTCTTGGTGAAAGTGTGAAGAAGAAGAAAGGCAGAATGGGTGAAGAAGGAGAGGAGGAGGTTGAGATGTTTTGAGACGATTAGGAAAAAGAAGAAGCAGAAGATGGAAACGCTGGTTTATCATATATATATACTAAACTAAACTAATCATATGAGACAAATTAAGACTCTAATTTGGACTTTGCCCTCCGCTCATCTTATTTATTACCCAAACAAATTAGATAAAAGAGAACAATCATAACTCTTACATTACCAGAGATAGGTTTGTAATCTAGCTACATAGATTCTACGCAAACCATGAGCTACATAGATTTCCAACCATTTCTAGATATTCAGTAACACGGATTTGTTTTTGTAAAGCCAAGCAGAAAAGAAAAAAAACTCTAAAATGGAGTGAAAATGAGAGATGAGATTAAGAAGTTTCTCATTTAAGTCGGTTGTTAAATCTTCAGTATCTTGCTAATAGGTACATGGTCGTCGTCATCACTGTCTGATTCCATGATCTCTACAACAAGTTTCCTCTTGAGCACCCTTGCATGACTATCTTGTAATACTTTTTCAACAGTAGGGGCATCTACAGTGTCTTCTTTCTTCTTCGTAGCAATACCTTGTACTTCTTTCACTTTGTTCCTCGACTTTATGGGCTTTTTGGCCTTGCGGCCATTTCCTTTCCTTTTATCATTCGATGCTCTTTTCCTTCGGGGAACTATATATATATGAGAAAAATAGAAAATAAAAAAATTATATAGTTCCGGGAACCATTTTTATGCCAAAAAAAATTTAAAAATTTAAAAAAAAAATTGGAAAACCAATTAGAGTTATGCGCAAGCAAACCTGGTTGATTTTCTGGCTTGGTAATGATTGAGATGGCCATTTCTAGTGATTCTGGGATTCGACCTATCTCACTGCATTCCATTAAGTAATCTATCAACCATCTTATTAGAACTCTTTTGAAACATGTCACCTCATATTTAGGATCTAATAGGTTTCGCAACTCCCTTCCAATACGAGTACCTATCTTCTCGCGGTTACGTATAATTCTTATACTCTCCAATAAATCTTCTTGGACAGCTCTTACCTCATCAGAGAATGGATAAGGCTGGGGTGCATTTGGATTCCTTATCCTACGAGTCAAAGCAACAACAGCTAAAGTTTTCGCTATGCTCATAGGAAGCCCATTTTCTGGGTAAGCATTAGCAAGATGTTCTTTTGCAATTTTAGCTTCAACAAGCTGTCTTTCGAGTTCGTTTTCCACTCTCTTCCCTCTTTCCCATCCCCTGTCTCCCCTTGTATAACTTCTATCAAAATATTCACCAAATATAGGTTCTTTGAATTGACCTTCAAGCCTTCTATGCATTGCATAGATTGTTTGCCAATACAGTGTACGGAATTCGTTTGTATATGTCTTCGAATCTGGAAACAGAATAGTAATTATACTACAATACTAATAAATCCTAAAACATAACAAACTATTAATATACCCTAATAGACTCTACTAGAATTATCTTAACAAAGAGATAAGAGACGGAAAAGAAAAAATAAAAACACAAAGCCAAAATACCTACGTACCTCATCCATGATAGTTGTTGGAGCGTTAATTTATTTTTTTCTTTCTTGGAAGTAAAAATCTGTACGAGTTGGATAACGAGACAAGTTAGGGTGGATAGAAGAAATAGGATTTTATAAAATAGGCAGCAGCAGGGTGTTAAATATTAGCATTAGAAGCCGGTATGGGCCTAGCCGACCTAGTTAGGTACCATAGGAACAGTAACTACACATGAATAAGGATTCCTTTTATTTTTAATCAAAAAGAGATGATATATATATATAAAATACTTCCGGAGACTTTCCCATCAATCAATATCTCTAATATATACTTTAGCCAGCGCCAACAGGCCATATAACTCTTTTGCAACATAAGATAGAGCTAAGCAAAATCAAGAAGAAGAAGAAGAAGAAGAAGAAGAGGAGGAAGAAGAGATTTACTGCAAGAGCTAGAGAGATTCAAACTAAGAGCTATCATTATAATCTTAATCTCCTCCGTCGTTGGCACCATGATTTACATGATATTGTATATGTATCCGATGTCTTTCTGTTAGCTAAGCTAATATGTCGACACACAACTTTATTTCAGGATACAAAAGTTTTCAGATAACAGTTTTTTGAATATGGCACAAGTTAGATGAAAATTTGATCTCAAGAAACACTATCATGACTCTATATTCGGTACCTAATTAAAGTGACTCTATATTCAAAATCAACTACAGCAATTGCAAAAGAAAATCACTCAGATCGAAGAAACAATACCTTCGTTTTTCTTGTCTGCTAAACCAGCAGAGCCTTTGATCAGTTGCAGATTAAATTTCAACACAATCTCTAGGTTTACCTACCAAGAATCTCTTTCTCTACCAAGCTCTTTCTCTAAAAATCTCTAGGTTTTCCTAACTTATAAAAAGCTCTCCCGACTAAACATTTATTGGTCGTGTCCCTCCATTTGCTCCGGATCGTCTACACCAAATTTCCTCTCCACCTCTGCACAAGCCAATAAATATCCTCCACGTGTTCACTTTCAACATACCAAAATCAAATTTCTCTGGTATCCCAAAGTTATCTAAATTCAAAGAGAGAAAAAAGGAAATCGTTTACCCTCCCTTAATTATCTCCTCCCCACTCACCTATACTGTACCGTATTCATCACAGTTTAAACTGTTGACGAAGACTTTCGCATGAGCTTGAATGCATTAATAATGAAAATTATGTTAATAACCTTCCATAATGAATGCTTGCATGGCATAAATCTCTCTTTTATGGCATGAGCTATGGATGCTTGCCTGGTAGAAATCGACTAACCAATGATTCCTACATCTATTGAGATCGATAGTCATGCAGTCATGCATATAATGATTCAAAACATCCTTGAAAAAAAAAAAAAACACTTATGTGATACCAAAGAGAAAAATTAGTGCAAAGACTACGGTACAGTACAGGGAGTACGGTTTGAGTTGGTAGAGATAATTAAGGGAGATCAAACGTTTTCCTTTTTTCTCTATGAAAATCTTCGATTTTGCTGCTTGAAAGCCAAGAAACAGGGGTTAGCTACTTGACAGAAAAGCTGTTGTGGCGGAGAGAGGTAATTATTTTATTTTTATCCAATTTAAAAACAAAAAACGAGATAACGTTTTAATTCTAATTGGCGATGTATGTACCCGACGGTTCAGATGAGTTTTGTATCGGTAGTTCCAAAGATCACTACTATCTTTGTCTCTCTCTAACTTACTGTTGTTCTTGCATTGGAGCAGCCAGAGGAGAGAAGCAACGTTGAAAACCGAATTCTACTTCCGAGGTAAAAACGGCAAAGTCCAACCTTCATTTTAATTTCTTCCAGTAATCATGTATTGCTTAACTTCTAGTTTTATGTTTTAGATCCGATTAGTGTATCATTTATTGTTTAACTCAGTAAAGCTATATCGATTTGATGCACTATATTACAATCTGCAAATGTAACCTAAAGCTCAGTAAAGCTACTTATAACCTGTAAATTTATGGGTCTATAAATATATTTTCTATCTTTTAATGAAATGAATTTTCTGTATAAATTTACTACAGATAACAATGAGTAGACAGATTTCTTCGATTGCACAAGCACATCTTCATCTTGGACTATATAGTCCCATGGAAAGTTTGCAATAACACTGAGGATTTAATGTTTTAAAGTTTATGGTACTACTGCAGACCAGACTCTACGCAAGTAAATGGATTAAATGTCTTAATTAAAGTATGACACTGAGGATTCAGGAGTAAAGATTCATAACGAAACCATATACAATGTAATGTAGGGAAATACTAATTCTCCTCGCAAATAACAAAGCATACACATAATGAACCTAAAACCAAATGAAAGACACAGAATACACATCCACATGGAATCTATAACTCTGCCTCTGGATAAACCCATCGCTGGAAGGTCTCTGCGATGCAGTTGGAGTGAAAGCTCGATTTGAATAGATCTTGGCTAGCACGGCATATGGAAAATACTTTCAGTTTCCTTCCATAAGCATAGCGCCTTCGGTACATGATTGGATATTGAAAGCACCATTTAGTGAACCAACACCTTGCAAAAAGCTGAAACCAAGACCAAAGTGGCCAACTACTTTCTGGGCCATAGTCGGCATTGAGGCTTTTCATCCAACATGTTTTATGAAAGTTACGAACCCTACAAAAAAAAATAAAAATTGATCGGGTATATACAACAGGGAATTGCCTTCAATGGAATTACTCACAGACTAATTACACCACCGTACAAAATGATTGTGCCCGAATAAGAAGTAGTGAGAAAACAGGCGTAAATATCTTACTATATATAATGAATAAAATTCAAGAACATTGACACAAAACCAGGCAGCCTACCAGAATTTGTGAAGAAAAAAGGAGGATTGTAAATGTTCAGATGAGAGGAAACATGGTGACAGACTAGCAGTTTAATGACTAATTTTAGTTTCTTCGAAAATGCTACTCATGAAAACTTTAATTACAGGTCATGGGAGCTCTGCTCATGTTCCTCATATTATTCATGAAAACAACTTTTCTAATACTATCATGTTGCTATCGATCACCAGCTCAGTACAACTTGTTAGTCACACAAAATAAGGTTTCACTCGTGTTTTATTGTACGTAAGGATATAAAATTTACAGAAGACAATATAAATAAAATTAAATATAGAAACAGTTACTATCGATCAGGAGCCTGACTGCTAGTAGTGTTCAAACATCTCTATTGTTCTAGTACTTTACGGCTGTACAATCTCTACAAGTACAAGTTTAACATGGAAACATGAGTTGCTAACATACATCAGCTACATTACATAATGGTCAAACTGCGTCGATGTCACCAGAGTACTCATCACCCACAAATTAGATGCATTCAAAATTTTGTGATGTCATGGTGCCTTTAATCAACAACTTTTAAGAGAAACTATGCTGCCATGACTCTAACTTTAAGTTTCCATACTACATATCTAAATCAAAACAGAATCAACGAGTTCAATAAATAAACAAAAATACAAAGAGGATCATCAGTAGAGCATCCATAGCCCATCTGTTCTTACGAAAATTTCATAATCAACAGATTCAATACCTATAAACGATTTGACATGTTAAAAACAAAACCCCTTTCCCCAAACCAACAAACTCAAAGACAAAAATGAAACCATTTATGAACCAGTATTAGGGTAAAATTTAAGGAATTTAACTCACTTGCAGCCATCAGCAGTAGTGAAGCAAACAATTTCATCTCCACTTGGATGTGCAGAACCACCAACTATATTACCATCTTCACATTCATATACAACCTTCGATCCACAGATTCAACCACAAACACATCAGATCTTTAAGCTAAAGAAAATAAAATAACTGTAGATAAAATAATCAAACAAGCCTACTGCCAAAATATGTGAAACCTCTCAATGATAAATGATTGTAAACAGAAATGATAGATTAATCAGAACTAAAGCATAAAACTAGAAGTAAATCTCTAGATCAATACTTGAAGAGATTAAAATGAAGATTCATGGGATTTAAGGATTCATACCTCGGAGATGGAATTAGGTTTTCAACTTTGCTTTTCTCCTCTGGCTGCTCGAAAAGCTACAAAGCCATGGGAGAAGAAGAACAGAAAGTTTGAGACAAGAAATGAGAGTGTAACTAAACTTTAGTTCTCAGTTCCATTTAAACCGTCGGATATATCCAACGGCAGTTAATATTTCTAATTAACTGGTTTTTATTAATTTTCTTGATAAACAGAAAATACTTACCTTTCCCCGCCATGTCAGCTTTGCTGTCAAGTAGCTGTCACCCTGCTGTTCAAGTAGCAAAATCGGAAAATCTTTGAATTTAAACTCAAGGAATCCGAGTTTGGTATATTGAAAAAGAACACATGGCAGCTACTTATCGAAAATGAACCTTGATTTTCTATCACGGTGAATGACACGCCTTCCAGGAACAGAGCCACCATGAGGTCCTTTAATGTCTATCATTGCTGCTGCACATATGACTGGGACAAGTGTTACAAGTTTTCTAGTCGTTCCACATGGGTTCAACATATCATCCTCGCTCATATCATCAAAATCTAACAACCTCTCTGTTAGGCAGGAATATTCCTCACTACTAGTTGATGAAGTATCAGACATTGACATCTATCCCACTAAAAAAACACAGCAAAATCCAATTGTGAGAACATATATACATATGTAGTTCAGACAATTGTTGAGCATAATCTAGCATCTATCAACTTAGTAATCAATACATAATTCATTTCCATGTAAAAATCTGTAGAGAAATTTAAGAGTTAAGAGATATGTCGGTGCAAAAAATGAAAAACAAAATTAACAAAAAAATGTCGATGCAAAAAAATGAAAAACAAAATTAACAAAAAAATAAATAGATAGAAAAGGTAGATTGACAAAGGATCTGTTAATCAAGCTCATTAAGTCATGGCAAATTGGCAACTCACAATGCTAATACAGATTTTAAAAACCACAAACCACATGCATAAGAAAGGCATATAACCACTAATGCACTCAAAACCTTTTGTCTTTCAGTTTTTCTTCTTCCCTTTCCTCCTTATTTACGGAATATGTTACATTCTCAGTGCAAGTTTTAGTTTCTAATAATCTTAAACTATTTAGAAAAGATATTTCGTACAGTTCACAAAGGTAATCATAATCAGGCGTTTGAGAACAAACTTTGATTTTCCATTATCCACATCAACGGTACAATAGTAGCACCACTTACATTTCTCATTACTCATTTTTGAATTGGAAAGTCACTAGGATGCACCGAACCCGTTATGCATAATCAAATGATGACAATGAGGATTTCACTGTTTATGTTTCTTATTTTGAATGAGCTTTAACTCCTTGGAAATGGTTACCCATGCCATCCACTACTTAGACTATTTTGTATCTATCTTGTCAGAACTAATTGACATTAATTTCTCATCATCCCCACTGTCTGAAGGTGATTTCTGAGTAAGCAAGGGCACAGCCTCATTGTTATAGCCAAGACAACCGAAATCAGATTTAGTTGTAGTTGAATTATTACTAGTGTTGAATAAAGAAGAACCATTAACAGGAGAACTAGCAAGGTTAGATATCAAAAGCCATGAAGCAAAAATAACAAAGCTAATCCACCAACTGAAATTACCATTGATGTAAGTGATTTAGGCATTACAGGAAACCCTGAACCACCTCCTTTGTGTGTTACAATTCATCATCAGTCTGTTAACTCTCAGACAACAATAACACCGGTTTGTTCTAATCTGGAAATTCTAAGTGGTGGTATGTTGAGACTATTAGTCCCACATTGTATGGGTTTCTAAGATCCTGCGCTTTATAATCCCTTAGGGCCTCTCCACTCATTGCCAATTGGTTTTGAGTTGGATGACCGTATTCTCACATGGTATCGTAGCGAGGCTATTTGCGACGAGTCATTTGACGCGCCTTTACTCCGCGTCACCCAATTTATTGTCCACGTGTTAGACCCAACGAGGCTACACGTGAGGGGGCGTGTTGAGACTATTAGTCCCACATTGTATGGGTTTCTAAGATCCTGCGCTTTATAATCCCTTAGGGCCTCTCCACTCATTGCCAATTGGTTTTGAGTTGGATGCCAGAACTTGAGATATAAAGATAAAAGAGAATTTTATTATTGAATAGGATATTTTACATTGAGAATCCATAGGGTATATATAGCCACACCATAACTTGGTGTGCAAGACTAATACTTGTAAATCAATTCATACTAAAAATATCAAACACTAAACATAACCCTAAATACTAAAACTTTCCATATAATTTATTATTACCAATCCTATACTCTAACACCCTCCCTCAATCTCATGGGGATTGCAAATCACATGAGATTGGCCTTGAAATTGATGATGAAGTGCGGTGCCAATAAACGCCCGAAAAATATAAGAACAAGCGCGTCGCCATTAAAAGAACGCCGATTAGGAGAACGCCAAGCGAAATTAACATAATGTTGATGGAGAATATAAGAACTATTGATAAGAGAAAAAGAGATAATACCATTGCATTGCTGCAAAATTGGGATAGATGAGATAGAGAACAAAATTAATTAATCAAAGAATGACGGAGGCTGCGAAGTTGAGTGAAGTCGAAGAAAATAATTGGTGGGGTAGAAAGTGAAGTAGTAAGGGACAGGGGTAGATGTGCGGCAATCGGTGGCATTGGTGGAGTAGTAACAGAAAGGGATCGAGAGAAGGAAAAGGAAAAGGAATTTATGGACAAGAGAACTAGAGTCTTTGGGCGGTAAGATGGAAAAAAAAAAATTGTATACGGACGAGAAGATATATTTTTCGAGAGAAAGTGGACGGGATTAATCAATTAATAAGAGACGTGGGGAACTACCGATTAATCGATTAAAAGGAGAAGTGAGAGCGCACGTAGGGAGAAAGATAAAAGAAGAAGGAACTAGTAACCATTGGATGTGTCCCAAGAGCGGGAACTACAACGTAACGAGAGCAGACACACTGTTGGACCGAACTAGATATTGTTGAAGTAGAGCTAGGTGCTGTCGGAGTAGAAGTAGGTGCGTGTCGATAGCATATTTGGAACCGGTGTTGTCGAAGTAGGTGCAGTAGACTGAATTGATGTTGTAGCAGGTGAAGAAGGAGATTCCATAGCAGGAGCTGGCAGAAACGGACGTGAATTTGTAGTAGGTTCTGGCAGACGCTGGAGAAGGTGCACTAGAAGATTCAGAGGTATTGGAACGTGATGTAGTAGAAAAATAAGAAGGAGGAAAGAGGTGCTATTGGTAGTGATGAAAAAAAAAAAAAAGGGTTTGGTAGAAAACTCGATAAAACCATTTTTTTTTTTTTTTTTTTTTTAAACCTAAAAAATAAAATAAAAACCTAATTAGAAAAGCTAATCATATTGCAAGCGGAGGAAAGATCCATTGGACGGTAGCATTGGAGACTACCGCCATAGGTTAAAAAAGAAAACGAGGTGGGCAACGGTCGGATCGAACCCGGCCGATACGAAGTTAGAATACGGGCATCAACTCAAAACCAATTGGCAATGAGTGGAGAGGCCCTAATAGATTATAAACCGCAGGATCTTAAATGCCCAGACAATATGGGACTAATAATCTCAACACGCCCCCTCACGTGTAGCCTCGTTGGGTCTAACACGTGGATAATAAATTCGGGTGACGCGGAGTAAAGGCGCGGTCAAATAACTCGTCGCAAATAGCCTGCTCTGATACCATGTTAAGAATACGGGCATCCAACTCAAAACCAATTGGCAATGAGTGGAGAGGCCCTAAGGGATTATAAACCGCAGGATCTTAGATAATCCACACAATGTGGGACTAATAATCTCAACACACCCCCTCACGTTTAGCCTCGTTGGGTCTAACACGTGGACAATTAATTCGGGTGACGCGGAGTAAAGGCGCGGTTAATGACTCGTCGCAAATAGCCTGCTCTGATACCATGTTAGAATACGGGCATCCAACTCAAAACCAATTGGCAATGAGTGGAGAGGCCCTAAGGGATTATAAACCGCAGGATCTTAGATGCCCAGACAATGTGGGACTAATAATCTCAACATGGTGGCATGCAAATTTAGATTTCCCTGTTTCAATCGAAAATTCTTATGCGATGGTTTAATCGAAAATTTTAATTTGCTACACTTCATTCAATAGATTTCTAAATGATATAATTGAAATCTCCAAATAGAAACAAACGTACCGATGTTTTGTGCAAAATGCTAGCTTTGTGTGCAGAACCCTAGCTTTCCAACAAGAAATATCGGTGAGAACGGAGAAGAAGAAGAACTGAGAAGGAAGAAAGAAGAAGAAACAGAATGGTTGGAGTTAACGAAGATTTCTTTCTACTTTTTATGAATTTTAATCTGAAAAAAATAAATAATTATTAAAAAAGAAAAAATGACGTGGAGTTGCTTTGGAAGGTGTAGTTAGCACTTTCTTAAAGATCGTCATCTTCATTTTTTGTAGAACCCGATGTTGGAGATGGGTTTTTGTATAAATGAGGGTGTAAAACTCAGTGTGTTATAAGAGCAAGTCTTATGGTGGAAGAGTTTCATCTTCCATGCCACCTCAGTTCTTGAAATTGTGCAAGTGTAGTGGTAGAACAACAAAAACGCTAATCAAAATAGCGTTTTACGTAAATCAGAATAGCGTTAGAAAAACGCTATTAAGATTAGCGTTTTTTTCCAGCCATTAGATTTTCAAGGATTCGTCTTAGATCTACGGATAAAAATAAAAACCTTATTATGAATAGCGTTGAGCGCCATTCTGATTAGTGATTTTCGTCTTCTAGAGCTATTCTGATTAGCGCTTTCTGTCTTCTAGTGCGCTATTCTGAATAACGTTTTACACTAATCTGATTCGCGCTCATATGGATTCCACGAGACCTCCCACGAAACCATGGAACACTGCTTGGATTTTTCATGGAAAACACCAATTTGGAAGCCACACTAAACTTGACATTCCACAATTTTTCCACACTTTTTTTTTTTTTTGAAAATAACCAGATATATTAAAAGGAAGCAACTAATCTGTAGATTCAGACTCATTTGGAATCAACTCGTGATGAGTTGTCCGTTCGATAACTGAATCTGTATGATTAGTTTCTTCATCAAAGGAAACATAGTTGGAGTTCATATTACAGATCTCTTGAGCTTTGACAGAGTCAAAAGCTATTGTTGGAATTAAAAACAAAGGTACTTCAGTTAAGATTGTAAGCTGTTGAGATGAACTTCTTCCTTCTTTAGCTAGCTGGTCTGCTGCTTTGTTTGCCCTTCTATCCACAAAATGAAAACCTTCAAAACATACCAGCTTGTCTGCTAGCTTCTTAACTTCATCCAGAATTGCTATGCATTGCCACTTGATTGAGTTTGTTGGAGAAAATGAGTTTATTGGTTTTATAGTCTTGGTGAGAATGGAACTTAGGACCTTTGGGTCTCTAAGAGCACTTACTCATTTACTTATGAGTGAATGAAATAGAACCTTTAGTCCCACATTGGGTATAACTAAAGAGGACTTACACTATATAGCTATTACTTTATGGATAGTTAGTAAAACAATGTGGGTGGAACGGGTGGGGCAAAATATTTTTGTTTCACTAAGGCTTAGGGCTTGTGCTTGCGTCAACCAAGACTTATCTTTTTGACAAAATTCTTTTGAATTATTTCCTTAAATATTTTACAATCAAAATAAATTTTGTCTTAATATGGGGGGGCGTCTGACCAGGCGCAATACTTTTTATTGCCTAGTTTAAGTTATGATGACATATTTTCGACATTGATTTCTTTCCAAAAATCAAAAGATATTGACATAATTTCGAGTAAATGCCATAGTTGTTTTCTGTCCGTTTTATTCTTCATTGCCTTGCATGTCGCAAGGAATTGATTCTCCATCAATTGCATTTATCACACCTCTCCCTTTTCTGCTATAAAAGAGACTCGAAACCTTCATTTCAATTTTTGTCCAGAAGAGCTACTATCCTCTTCTTTTCGTCTCTCTCCCTCTGTGTGGTCTTTTTATTTTCTTCCGTGCTTTGCTGTTGAGTTCGTAAGAGTGGGCAAGTATTGTAGTGCTAACAATAGTTGCAACAGGCAGTTTTATCCTGGATACAACTTGACCACAGGGTATAGGCATCACTCATTCTTGAGGCGTATCGGTCAACTATTGTGTTAAGGACAGCGTGTTGAACACGTGACTCTCTCTGTTTCTTTGTCCATTGAGTGCTTATTTACCTTTCAGAAATTTTACTTCTAACCTCTTCCCATCTTCTTTTTAGTGTTTTATTGTTACAGTTGCAACAATCTTAACACAATATTTCTTTTCTGTCTGTAACAATGAGTAAGAACGATGTTGAAAGGCCTTAAAAATTTTCTGGGAAAGACTTTAAGAGGTGGCAGTCAAAAATGTTATTTTTTCTGAGTTACCATGAACTGGATGCTTATGTTCTGAAACCTTTTGATGAATCCTTAAATGATGCTGGTCGTGAGTATGTTTTAGAAGAATGGAAGAGGAATAATTACATGGCTAAAAATCATATTCTGAACTGTTTAGAAGATGCTTTGTATGACTTTTACAATGCTAAGGAGAACTTTTTGCTTTTGATTTATGGGCTGCTTTGGAGGCAAAATACCAAGCTGAAACTGCTAGAAGTAAGAAATTCTTGGTAGCTAGGTTCATGGAATTTAAAATGTCGAATGACAAATCTGTGGTTGATCAATTCTTTGAATTCCATCAAATTATCAATGAAATTCTTGCGGAAGGTATGGTGATTGATGAAACTTTTAAAGTGTCTGCTGTCATTGAGAAATTTCCTTCTTCCTGGTCTGAGTACAAGAAGAAACTGAGACATGAAACTGGTGAAGTCACTATGGTTGATTTGGGTAAGAAGATTCAAGTTGAAGAATTGTTGTGCTCCAAGGACAAAAATGTATCTTCTGCAAGGGACATGTCTAACAAAGCTCATGTGACCGAACACAAAGGTTCAAATGCTGAAAAAGGTGACAAGAACCGAAACAACTCTAAGAAACCTCCGGGCAAGAAAGGTATGTTTCAAAAACCAAAATCTGGCATTAATAAAATTAAGGGTGATTGTTATGCGTGTGGAAATCCCGGCCATATGGCGGTTCACTGTAGAAACCGTAAGGACCTTAAAAAGAAAAATAATGCTAATTTGGTTGAAAACAACAAAGATGAATTTTACTGCACGGTGTCGAAGTAAATTTGGTGACAAATGTGAGAGACGGGTGGGTAGACTCGGGGCTACCAAACATGTCCGTGGAAACGAGAGATATGTTCACCTCCTATAATAAAGTAGGGGAAGGCGAGAAACTCTATATGGGTAACTCATTTGCAGCTTCGGTTGTAGGAAAGGGCAAAGTTGGGCTCAAGCTCACTTCTGGCAAAACTCTCACATTGAATGAAGTCTTCATGTTCCAGACATCTGCAAAAATCTTGTTTCTTGTGGTGTTTTAGATGATAAGGGCTTTAAAATTGTAATTGAATCTGGGAAATGTATTGTAACTAAGGGTAAGGATTATGTGGGGCAGGGTTATAAGACTAAGGGTCTGTATAAGCTTAATGTAAACTCTGCTGTAATGAATAAGAATGATTCTTCTGCTTATGTTTGTGAGTCTTTGAATGTTTGGCATGGTAGACTTGGACATGTAAATTATAAGTCAATGCATAAACTAGCTAATGTATGTTGCATACCCAAATTTAGTTTGGAAAAGGAACACAAATGTGAAGTATGCGTTGAATCAAAGTATGCTAGAAAACCTTTTAGCAAAAAAGTTCATAGAAATTCTAAATCCTTAGAATTAATTCACTCAGACCTAGTTGACATGAAATCGGTTCAAACTAGAGGTGGTAAGAAATGGTTTGTTACCTTTATAGACGTAATACGAGGTATTGTCATATATATTTTCTTAGAGGTAAGGATGATGCCTTAGAAGCCTTTAAGATGTATAAACTAGAAGTTGAAAACCAATTGAATGCTACCATTAAAACAAAGCTTAGGTTCGAGTGGTGGTGAGTACAGAGTTCTGATAGGAGATTTCTGTATAGAACATGGCATAATACACGACGTTACCCCTCCTTATTCCCCTCAGTCTAATGGTGTAGCTGAACGTAAGAACCGTACCCTTAAGGATATGATGAATGCCATGTTAATTAGTTCAGGATTACCTTCGAACTTGTGGGGGAAGTGTCCTCTCGGCTGCTATATCCCGAATAGAGTACCCTTTAAAGGATCGAGATAAAACTCCATATGAATTGTGGAAAGGTAGACAACCTTCTTATGCATACTTCAAAGTGTGGGGGTGTTTGGCTAAGGTTCAAATCCCTAAACCTAAAGCAACCAAGATAGGACCCAAAGCATTGACCGTGTCTTCATAGGGTATCCTGAGCATACTCCTGCATATAGATTTATGGTTGTGAGTTCTGAAATTTCTGAAATTGGTGTGAATACTATTATGGAATCTAGGGATATTGTGTTCTTTGAAAATGTTTTTCCTTTGAAATATGACTCTCGTAAGAGAGGTCTTGATCCCTTAGATGTCCCTTCAACCGGTCATACTTTACCTTTAGAGAAAGACGAAGTAGAAATTGAGCCTAGAGAAGTAAAAGGGCTAGAACCAAAACCTCCTTTGGACCTGACTTCGTAACACTAGCAGAGTCTGATCCTCAGACTTATAGAGAAGCCATGACTTCCTCTGAAGCTCCATGGTGGAAAGAGTCATTTGTTAGTGAGATGGAATCCATCAAAGAAAATGATACGTGGGAGCTGGTAGATTTACCTCCAGGTGTAAGGCCATAGGATGTAGATGGATCTTCAGGAGGAAACGTAACATAGATGGAACTGTTCAAAAATACAAGGCTAGGTTAGTAGCTAAAGGCTATAAACAACAAGAAGGTGTAGATTTCTTTGATACTTACTCACCCGTTACGAGAATTACTTCCATTAGGATGTTAATTGCTATAGCTGCGGTTCATAACCTAGAGATACATCAAATGGATGTAAAGACAACTTTTCTAAATGGTGAATTAGATGAAGAAATTTACATGGAACAACCTGAAGGCTTTGTAGTAAAAGGTTGTGAAAACAAAGTTTGTAAACTGAAAAAATCTTTGTATGGATTAAAACAAGCACCTAAACAATGGCATGAAAAATTTGATCATGTAATGTTTTCTAGTGGTTTTAAAATCAATGAATCTGACAAGTGTGTCTATACTAAACTTGTGAATGGCCTTTGTGTGATTGTATGCTTGTATGTTGATGATATGCTTATACTTGGTACAAACATGGATGTAATTAATTCCACTAAGAGCATGCTAAATGACAACTTTGACATGAAAGACTTAGGCCCCTTGAGATGTAATCTTAAGGATGAAAATTAGAAGAAATTCTAACGGTTATAGTCTTAGTCAATCTCATTATGTTGAATACGTGCTTAGAAAATTCAATCATTTTGATTGTAAACCGCTTATACTCTGTATGATCCTTGTTGTAGACTCAAAAAGAATAAGGGTAATGGAGTGTCACAACTTGAATACTCACGAGTTATAGGAAGTCTGATGTATTTGATGAATTGTACTAGGCCATACATTGCTTATGATGTGAGTAGGTTAAGTAGGTATACTTGTAATCCAGGGCAGGAACACTAGGATGCACTTTTTAGAGTGTTGAGGTATTTGAAATACACTTTGACCTTTTGTTTAAATTATGAAGGGTACCTGCCGTCCTTGAGGGATTTTGTGATGCAACTGGATATCGACTCGGAGGAGACTAAGTCTACGAGTGGATATGTTTTCACTCTAGAAGGTGGGCTGTTTCTTGGAAGAGTTCCAAAGCAGGTTTCGCATAGCTCGATCCACTATGGAATCCGAGTTTATTGCGTTAGATAAAGCGGAGAGGAAGCCGCTTGGCTAAGATGCTTTTAGAAGACATTCCTCTGCGGCATAGGCTGTATATCTATACATTGTGATAATCAAATTTGGTATAGCTAAGGCTAAAAACAACTACTATAATGGGAAGACTATACACATTAAAAGAAGACATAATACCTGAAAAACTAATCTCAAAAGGCGATATTTCAATTGATTGGGTAAAGTCTAAGGAGAATATCGCGGACCCTTTGACGAAAGGTTTGTCCAAGGAGATAGTTAATAATGCATCGAGGGGGATGGGGCTTAGGCTCATTAAATAAACTTGCCATGAAGGATACTCAACCTTGCCGACTGGAGATCCCAAGATCAAGGTTTTGAATGAGACAACTAATTTGTGGCGGGTCAAGGTAAACACTATCGAGAGAATTTCATTCTGCGCCACTTCCCTATGGTGTAGACGTGATAGTGTGATTTGCATGTGAAGGATGACTTTCAATTAAGTCTTAATGAGTTCTATAGTTTCAATTTAAGATTGAAGTGGGGTGTAGCGAGAAACACTCTTGATGGAACTCATCTATCCGAATGTGGAAGTGGGTCGCTTCCTATGAGAATAGCTGATTCTCAGAGCATTCTGAGAAACGGGATTTGTCCATGGCCAAAAAGGACACAACGGCACGAACTTGACAGCACCTAGAAAGATATCACGTGTGGTTATTATCGCGGATTACACCAAACGATGGCAGTTCAAGACATCGCGTTCACTTTCCATCAAGTAGTCCCGACAATCTCTCACTAAGCAAAGTTTCAAGACCTCATGGACACCTCTTGCCTAAGTAGTATTTCTCTCTTTCCATTTTCTCGATTTTTATCGGTATTTCATTCATGTGGGGGATTGTTGGAGAAAATGAGTTTATTGGTTTTATAGTCTTGGTGAGAATGAAACTTAGGACCTTTGGGTCTCTAAGAGCACTTACTCATTTACTTATGAGTGAATGAAATAGAACCTTTAGTCCCACATTGGGTATAACTAAAGAGGACTTCCACTATATAGCTATTACTTTATGGATAGTTAGTAAAACAATGTGGGTGGAACGGGTGGGGCAAAATATTTTTGTTTCACTAAGGCTTAGGGCTTGTGCTTGCGTCAACCAAGACTTATCTTTTTGACAAAATTCTTTTGAATTATTTCCTTAAATATTTTACAATCAAAATAAATTTTGTCTTAATATGGGGGGGCGTCTGACCAGGCGCAATACTTTTTATTGCCTAGTTTAAGTTATGATGACATATTTTCGACATTGATTTCTTTCCAAAAATCAAAAGATATTGACATAATTTCGAGTAAATGCCATAGTTATTTTCTGTTCGTTTTATTCTTCATTGCCTTGCATGGCGCAAGGAATTGATTCTCCATCAATTGCATTTATCACACCTCTCCCTTTTCTGCTATAAAAGAGACTCGAAACCTTCATTTCAATTTGTGTCCAGAAGAGCTACTATCCTCTTCTTTTCGTCTCTCTCCCTCTGTGTGGTCTTTTTCCTTTCTTCCGTGCTTTGATGTTGAGTTCGTAAGAGTGGGCAAGTATTGTAGTGCTAACAATACTTGGAACAGGCAGTTTTATCCTAGATACAACTTGACCACAGGGTATAGGCATCACTCATTCTTGAGGCGTACCGGTCAACTATTGTGTTAAGGACGTGTTGAACACGTGACTCGTCTTCTCGTTTCTTTGTCCATTGAGTGCTTATTTACATTTCGGAAATTTTACTTCTAACCTCTTCCCATATTCTTTTTAGTGTTTTATTGTTACAGTTGCAACAGAGTTATTTGTGCCTTGTAAATACTTGATGGTGTTTTGGTTGTCTCCTTCTATTGCCAGATTTGTTATATTGTTGATGGTGGCCCATTGTGTGGTCTGTAGCAGAGCTACAACTTCCTCTCTTCTTCGCAGATTGGTCCTCTGACTTCCCAGATCCTGCTACTCCGAAGGTACCTGTCCGGTTACGCAAGATAAAACCACGGCCCGACATTAGTGTTAGCCGATTTCCATGAAGCGTCACAATTCAATTTATAAGAGTTTCTTCTTTGGGAATAGCCAATATGGTTGGACTTGAGGTCTGTTATTGTATTGCACTAAAGCAAAAGGATTCCAGTATTTATTCATAATGTCTCATAATGTCTAGAGAAAGTTTTTCCGGGGTTCTGCATTTGTTTTCAAAAACTCGAGGCAGTAGTTTTTCCAAATGAACTAGCATTTAGTGGCTGCCAAATCCATGGATATGGAGATCAAGTCTCCTTTAATCCATTCATTGTACATGTCTAAGAAAGAACAAATGTTAGTTGTATGGTTAGAAAGTACTCCCTGAGACTGCATTGGTTGAAGCTGCCAAACATATTTTGCATAATCACATTCAAAAAGAGATGAAGTGTTGATTCTTCTATGTGTTGGCAGAACACACATTTCCTTTCTTCATCTTGAAGCCTGAGTTTTTGTTTTGTGGGCAAAGTGTCTTATGGTGGAATCCATCCTATTCCAATTTTCCACACTTGGAATAGGATGGATTCCACCATAAGACTTGCTCTAAGAAAAAAAAATTTAACCTCCTATTGGAGATGCTCAAATGTTCTTAAGGAACAAGTTCCAAGAATTAGGATAGAATCAATGGAATATTGTAAATTCGAGCAACTGAGCAAGTATTGCTCGACGAATTACTGGATATTGATAGTTGGATAAATATTTGAGCAATTAAGCAAGTATTGCTCAATTCGACGAATTACTGAGTATTGATAGTTGGGCAATTGAGCAAATATTGCTCAATTCGACGAATTACTGAATATTGATAATTGAGCAAGTATTGCTCGATTCGATGAATAAATTACTGAAGATTTCTAGTTGGATCAATATTTGAGCAACTGAGCAAGTATTGCTCAATTCGACGAATTATTTATTGGTGACGTGACCCAATAAAATATTAATTAAAATATTGGTAGATTACTAAATATTATATAATGAATCCGCGTGTTGTTTGCTGGATCAACATAAATTTATTTAGTGTTTGAACTTGCTCAGAATGATGATTTGTTGAGCGTTTGTTCGAAACCCTAATTTTTGGTCAATTGTTCGTTAATTGGTGAATTGTTGAAAATAGGTCATGAGTGAGGGAGGGACCGACCACATGGAATAATGGACGACCATGTGGTGCCCGAGTGTTCGAGTGAGCATGTACCAGAGTTGACTGGTTGGTGAAAGAATGATGATTAAATGTCAGTTTTATTTAAAATAGTGCTTGTCTGAGAATTAGGTAATAAAACCTAATTTATGGAGAAGTGAGGACCGACCAAGAGGGTATGATACCGGCCCTTGGTGGTCGTGGGACCAGCTAATGGTCGTTTGAGCAAATTCCAAGTTGGTTGGAAAGAGTCTGGACCCAATATGAGCAATTGTGCAAATTAGGTCAAAATTGTGAAAACGTGTGGGACCGGCTCATTGCAAGCCTTAGAGCCTCCCTTGGTCGGTCAAGGGAGCATGCCTGTGTCACCATAGTGCCAGTGTCTCAGTCCTGAGAGTCTCGATATTTCTTGATGTGCGTTTGATCAATATGTTGGATTTTCAGAAGAATTCGATCTTTTACTGAAATTCTCGATTTTGCCCGAATGAGCAAGTAGAACCTTGCTCGTTTGATCAAAATTTAGAAAATATTAATGTAGGAGCAGAATATCGCGACATCAATACTTTGCGAGATCAATAAACAACAGCATTGCGATGGTGTCGCAGGGAAATAATATAAATGACGCAATGGATGACGATAGCCAAAACATGAGAAAAGTATGAAGATTTGGCGAGATTTAGGAGTGTCACGAAGACGAACACTTATACACTTGCGATACTTCGCGAGTCATTCGAAAATAAAGGGACAGTTATTTGTCATCCACTATGTAATACCCTATATAAAGGGTTGAGTAAATCTGTTGTAGGGGGTTCTTTCTGGATTGTTAAGCAAGTCATTAGGAGAGAGAAAGTTAAGAATCATTGTAATTTCTTTGGATCTATTTTATCTTTCTTTGTAAACACTTCAAGAAAATAATCAATCAAATTCATAGTTATTCATATTCAAATGGATTAATTGTGTTGAATCTAATGAGGGGTGTAGTGTAGGAAATCCTGCAACTACATATGCGCTAGAAACAGGGAGTGAAACAAGATTGAAGATAAAAAATTACAGCAAAAATTATCCGAATCAAGAAAATGAGAGAGAAAAATGTTAAATTAGATGAAGTAGAGAAGTTAAAAAACAAGGAATATGATGAAAATACGGAGTACAGTACAATTACAAAAGCAATGATTAATAAATTTCATGAAAATATTAGAGGAAGAATACATAAACGAGATTTTGAAGGGAAGAAGATTATAGATGGAGAGAAGACATCGTCTTTGAAATAGTGGGAAAAGCAGAAAATAACATTCACAGCAGCAGAGGTACCTAAAGAGGGTTTGAGTCATACATCCTGTTAGTGATCACAATAAATGCATGCAAAAATGGAGAAGAATCGCAAAAGCGAGCGGAAGAATGGGCAAGTAAATAGAACCTTGGTGGATACATGGAGTTTGGTGAGTATCATGTTTTACCATACTTATAAAAATTAGGATATAAAGATGAAGAAATGATTTCCCCGGCATATTATATCCATGGTTTTGGTAAATCCATAACAAAACCTAAAGGAGAGATAAAATTACGAATTCTGCTTGGAGAAATTGAAACACAGGTGACATTGAGTATAGTGGATATGGAATCGCCATATAATGTATTGTTAGGGAGACCATGGGTACATGCAATTAAAGTTTTGTAGCGTCAACGTTTCATCGGTGTATTAAATTTCCTATCTTGTTGGAATTGGTGAAATCAGAGGGGATATTGATAAAGGAAGAATATATCATCAAATCGAAGTGAAGTATTATGAAGAACAAGTGAAGAAACGAAAAGATTGTAAGAAGATGGTAAAAGCAGCTAAGAAAGAAGAAGAGTTTAAAATTTACATGGTCAGAGCAAAAGAAGGAAAGGGGATACCTGGCGCAATCTCGCAGGATAAGGAAAGGGGACCAACCCCTATGGGAGAACCGAAGGCTAGTTATATCGCGACCAGAACAAACAAAAGAAGTGAATGTTGGGCGAAGAAGAACCCAAGATGTTAAAAATTGGGACTAAAATGGAAGTAGATGAATAAAGAAGAACTATTGATTTCTTTGCGAGATTATAAAGATATTTTCGCGTGGGATATGGATGAAATGCCTGGTATAGATCCATCTGTGGCTTGTCATAAATTGGAAATTGACAGAAATGTAAGACCATTCAAACAAAAAATTAGAAAGATCGCAACAGCATATCATCCTCAAATAGAAGAAGAACTGCAGAAAGTGTTAGACGCAGGAATCATTAGACAAGCAAAATATCCCGAATGGATAGCAAATATGGTTATAGTCCCAAAGAAGAAAAAAGGGATAAGAATTTGTATAGACTTTACCGATCTAAACAAAGCTTGTCCAAAGATAGTTTCCGTTACCGGATATTCCACAATTGGTTGAAGGCTGCGTGAGAAGCGAAAGGATATCATCTCTTGATGGATATAAAGGTTACAATCAAATTCCTCTCGTTAGAAGAAGATCAAGAACATCTTTGCTTTCTTTGCTCCAAGAGGATTATCTTGTTATCAAAAATGCCGTTTGGTTTTGCGAAATGCGGAGAAACATACCAAAGAATGGTGGAAAAGGTGTTCGCGAGATGGATACACAAAACATTAGAGGTGTATGTAGATGATATGTTAATAAAAAGTAAGAAAGCAAAAGACCACATACAAGATCGAAAGAAATTTTTGAACAAATGAGACATTTCAACATCAAAGTAAATCCAGAAAAATGCACCTTTGGAGTTGCATCGGGAAAATTTTTAGGTTACATCGTATCGAAGAGGGAATCCAAGTCGACCCGGAGAAAGTACAAGCGATTCGCGATATGCCAACTTTCACGACGAGTGAAAGATGTTCAGAAGTTGAATGAGTTACTAGCTTCGCTAGGAAGGGTTTATCTCGCGATCCTACGATAAATGCAAGCACTTTTTAACATTCTCAAAAAGGGATCAAAGTTTAGATGGACAGAGACGAGTGTGAGAAAGCTTTACAAGGAATAAAGGAACATTTAATGGATATATCAATTTTATAAAAAGCGAGAACCGGGAGAAGAATTATTGATCTATCTTGCGACAACCTCGCATGCATTAAGTGCGGTATTGCTGCGAGTGGGCCAGCGAGGGTAGAGAAAACAATCTATTACATCAGCAAAACTTTCAATGTCGCGGAAAGGAATTACTCAAAAATTGAAAAAACTAATCTTGGCATTAGTTTACGCAACATTTAAACTTCGCATATATTTTCAAGCACACATTGTTAAGGTAGTGACAAAAATACCAATCGAATCGGTAATGAAAAATTCAAAAAGATCGGGAAGAGTTGAAAGATGGAATGCCCAAATAAGTCATTGCAAACTCAAATACGAAATATTATCTTCACCAAAATCACAAGTGGTCATGAGACTTTCTAGCGAAATTTCCTTTGGAAGAGGATGAACATAGAAGAAATGATGGATGTAGAAGAAGAACATGGAAATCAAAAGACTTGTTAAGCGAGCCAAATAGATGGGAAATATTAGTAGATGGGTCATCAAATGGAGAAGGTAATGGGATTGGAATTGTTGTGATATCACAGGAAAGGCAATAAAATGGCTTTTCTTTAAAGTTAGAGTTTGCGTCAACCAATAATGAAACAGAATATGAAGCTATAATATATGCTTTGCGATTCGCAATAGAAATGAAATTGGAAAATGTGAGGATTACGGTGATTCGCAATTGGCTATTCGCCAAATAAAAGAGGAATATACTACAAATGAATTATCTTTGCAAAAGTACAAAAACTTGTTGACGAGTTATCGGTGCAGGATAAAGAAAATAAAATGGAGACATATATCAAGGAGAAACAATAGACTTGCAGATGCTTTTTCCTTTATATCAAGTATGATAATGAATCCATTGAGAAATATAAAAATACAAACACTTTTAACGCAAATCAATTAATAAAAAGAAGAAACAGGGGAAACAGATGTAATGCTAATCGAAGATGGAACACAAACACTTTGCGAAGAAGATTGGAGAGCGAGAACTTCATGCATACTTGACGAAAGGAAACACCAAGAAATAGATTAGAGGCACACAAATTAAAAAGTCGTGCAACAAATTATGAATTAAGAGATGGAGTACTATACTGACGATCATTTAATGGACCTTCATTCGAGATGTGTAACAAGAAAGGAAGGAGAAACCATATTGAAGATGTTGCATAGCGGGGATCTTTGGTAATCATAGTGGTGGAAGATCTTTAGCACATAAAGCAAAAATGCGGGGCTATTATTGGCCGTATATGCATGAGGGCCTTGAAACAAATATCAAGGCGTTGCGAAGATTGCCAAACACATGGGAAGAAGATACATGCACCAGGAGCGCCATTAAATTCTTCAACAAGTGTGTGGCCTTTTGGAAAATGGGGCTTAGATATTGTGGGACCATTCCTACCGGGAAGCAGACAGAGAAGATATCTAATTGTCGCTGCGATTATTTCACAAAATGGACAGAGGTGAAAGCGGTACAACACATTCGCGATAAGGATGTTTTTACTTTCATATTTGAGAACATTATATGCGAGATTTGGGATTCCAGCCTGAGTTAGTATCGACAATGGGAAACAGTTTGAAGGACAAAATATAGAATTCTTTGCTTAATGCATTTCGGATACGATGTGGAAAATCAACTCCTCGTCTGCACTGGAGGCTAATGGCGAGCGAAAGCAACAAATAAAACAATCGCAAACATATTGAAGAAGAAATTAGAAGGATACAATAAAGGATGGTGCGAACAAGTACCCAATGCGGTATGGGCTTATAATACAACTAGAAGAGAAGCTACGGGCATGTCACCTTTTTGTTTAACATATGGGGTTGAAGGCTGTACTCAGATGAAGTTATGATTCCAACAACAAAGAAAGAAGCAGGGAGAAGAATCTCGGTGCGGGTAACATTTTAATCAAATTAGATGAATTAGAAGAAAAAAAGAGAGAGCACTACAACATATGGAGAATTATCAGCGAAGATTGGCCGGAGAATATAACAAACGTGTCAAGATACGTGAATTTCAACACGGAGATGCAGTGTGCGAGAGACACCAATATATCAGCGTGAAAGTGGTGGCAAATTGGCAAGAAAATGGGATGGACCTTATATCATTAAGGAAATAGTTGGCACGGGGGCATATAGATTAATGGATCCCGAGGGGAAAGATGTAGGACAAAGATTGGATAGACCATGGAATAGGTTGTATCTCAGAAGTATTATCCATAAAAGATGGATGAAATGAAATGAATTTGAATGAAATGTCTTTGAGCAGAATGATTGCGAAGTTGAATAAAACAAAAAGAAAGATTATGCGAATGTCTACAAGCAATACATTCTAAAAACGAATGATTGAATGAATTAACAAAAATGAATGAGTGAGTGAATGGGACGAACCTTTATGGCGTACACCCTAGTTCGCGAATGATATTTCGCAAGAGGCAAATGTAAGACCTAAAGTGCGTCATATAAGGGGGTATCTCTTGACATGGCTCGGGGGAAAGGTTACAGCTCCCGGAACCGAGTCATGGAGATTTGGGGCCCATGAAAGCCTATCCGGGAGAGATACCTTGGATTTCCAACTATATATATAAGGTTATACAGTTGGACGCCCGAGGGTCTCTTCCAAGGAGTCGAGTGTATGCTCAAGGCGCCAGGGGTACACGGTTGAGCCAAGAGTGCACAGGGCATTTGAAGTGTCTCGGCCATTCTTGGCAAGTCTTGGTATATCGCACTCGGCCCGAAGAAAACTCTACTTAGGGTGCGGTCTAAGTAACCATAAACCATATAGGTATAAGGGATAAGAGGCGCGAAAACAACTTGGTTGTTGTTAAGACCGGATGGGAGGAGCTAGTCTTGTATGGCCGATGTACGCCTCCTTGAAGGGGCAACCGGGGGAGAAGATAAGGGCGGCACCCTCCATTAGGGAGGTGATAAGTGTCAAAAGACACAAATGTCATGAGGCTTTATTTTCGCAAGGAAATTTAGGCTTGTCATATTTGTGTGATGATCCTGTAGAGGCAATAATACTAACGCAAGGATAAGGCGAGATCAATGGGTTTTTACATGAAAATGTAAAGACGTCCTGCGATTTACGTCGCGAAGACGGCAATATCATGGGATTTTACATTCGCAAGAGTATTTAAGCCTGTTATATTGTCGCAAATAAAATATCTGCAGAGGCAAAAATACTTAAGAAATGATAAGACAAGGTCAATGGGTCATTACATGAAAATGTAAAGACGTCCTGCGATTTTGTCGCAACGAGCAGTGGCGAAATAAGACCTTTAATTAGGAAGGCAAAATAAGACCACACAATCAATGATAAGACAAGATCAATAGATTTCTTCATTTATGAAGATATCCTGCGGTCTTGTCGCAATGATAAATTTCAACATAAATAAAGGCAAGTAAACACGCTTGCGAGAGTAAAATTGCAAATCTATAAAATGAGATAGAAAGAGAAGATAAGGGTTTATTCATCAAGGGACTTGGTCTTTCCAATCAAAAGATTACTTCAAGAAATTGAAAAACATCCCATGCAAAAAGTCATACAGAAAAAGTTTTGGAAGATATAAAATTACGGGAGTAGATTAATTTTCTACATCTACATTGGCATTCTCGGTAGTAGGAGATGATAAACGTTCCTCAACAATCTTATCAGCTTCATCTTCGCCGATTGGAGGATTTTCATTAGAAATTCCTTCATTCGGATTCTTATTGAAAATTTCATCATTAGTAACTTCCATGAGCTTTCATAATCATAATCGCTATCGGGGGAATCGGGAACTTCATCATCAATTACTTCCAGAGGTGCGATGTGATACTGGATCAAGAGATTTAGAGAGTAAAACATCATTCACAAGAACTTCACTTTAAGATGAAGTTGACGAAGGAGCGCTTTCTTTTGGTTTTTACTCTCTATATTTTTAAAATTACACATATAGTCGAATCTTCTCTACGCCTGTCGCGAGAATGCATAAGGAAGTAACAAGCATTTTATTCTCCTTGCGAATTTTTGAGTGGTCGGATTTCAAAGCAGTAATGGAGGAGTGAAGATTTTTCTCAGAATCTGCGAAACAAAAAATAAAAACAAAAAAATATTATAACAAACAAAAATATGAAGACGCGATAAAGGAAGAATAGATGAGGCGTCAACTTCTATGACTACCTTCCTTTTGCGAGATAAGATCTTTGAGTTATGGCCAGAACAACTATTCTCCGGTTGATCCATGGCATTGTCAAAATTATCTCCAACTAATCCTTTCAGACGAGCTGTAATTTTTTTCGTTAGAAACAAGTATGGCATTTTCTTTTGCAAGGGAAGAATTGGACTTTTCTAATTGGGAACATTGATCTTTCAGTTGGTTTGCTTTTACACTTAAGGTTATTCTACCATGAATGAGTTTATCCTTCTCGGCAGTAACTTCTGCAAAATGACTCTTCAGCGAGCGAAGAGATTGTTCTTGTTCTTTACATAATTTTTGACAAATATCATCATACTGCTGAGTAAGCTTTGCTACCTTGTTTAATAGAGTTCGCTTCTCTTGAGAAAGAGTTCCATTCTTATCTGATAAAGTTTCCAACTCTAGATTAGCTTTAGTCAAAGAATACGAGAGGCGAGATAAGTCATTACTTAACGAATCGTGTTTCTGAGCTAAATCAGCGTTTTCTTTAGAAAGATTATCTATTTGATCAACAGCATATGTATGAAGATTATCTAATTGGTTATATTGCTCCACCCAAGCATCTTTATCAACTCGAACTTCTTCAATACTAGATTCCAACTGATATATCTCCATTTTTCGTTTCTGGTTTAAAGCTTAAAGGGCGAACAAGGGTTTGAGTTTATAAAAAAAAAAAAAAAAAGGGGGGGGGGGGCAAAAATTTACTTTTTAATTCTTCGTTCTTCTTGCGAAGATTGTCGCGATCAATGAAATGTTGAGAAGGCTATTTTTCAAGACCTTAATTTCTTGCTCAGAGATGCTCATGACAATGTGTCGAACCAAAATATTTACTCGGGGATTCAAAAACACTAGATCTAATAGGATCAAATTGGAGGTTTTCTTTGCATCATTCATGACGTCGATAAAGTTTTGAAAGCTACATCTATCCCTTATAAGTTTTCTTTGGTAAGAGGGATAGACTCGGAGGAGGAGGAGGAAAAGTTGAATCATTCTTGGTTATAAGAATGCCGATTGAAGAAACCCGATTAAGTGGTGGGGGCGAGACGAAGCATTAAGAGTAAAAGTGGAGAAAAGTTCATTTTGAAAGAATTTCATTGACGGAAAATTCGGGGATTGATTTGTCTGCGAGGATATCGCAGGAGGAGACAGATTATCTTGAGAAGAAAGAGTTGGTTTATTCTGCCAAGCAATCGCTAGAGAGGGAGGATTGTCCTATGAAGGCACTATAGGAGAAGTAATAAGTTTGAACCCGGGGAAAGAAAATAGGAGGTAAACTGGTTTAGAATGGCGAGACCTCTTGGGAGATTTACCACCATTTTTGTCATCCTGCGAATTACACGTTAAATAAGAAACAGAGGCAACAATATTGTTATTAAAAGAGTAAATGTTTCTTAAATACCTTGCTACTCGCAGGCTGCCTTTTAGAAGCAAAGGATTTCGATTGTGAACTTGAAGAAATGTTAGGGTTCGTAACAGTGAATTTGGTGCTGGGCTTATTCTTGCTAAAATAAAAATGGTAGGAGAAACATTAAAAGAAGAGTAATATCCAAATAAAAGACTACAATAAGAGAGATCAACCATGAAATAATCAAAATTAGTAAAATCTGAGACCTTGATGCCATAGAAACAGGAGAGAATAATTATAGCAGGAAGACGATGAAGGAAAACGGCATAGAAAAGTTGCAGACAATAAAGAAGATGAAGTAAAAGAAGAGAAGAATTTTCAAAGGGAACCCCTCTTTAAATAGATGGGAGAAGAGTAACCGGATGAACCGGTAAAAAGTGAAAATTTAGATACGTGTAAACATTCATTCATAAATTCACGGAATCTTGTCGGTAAAGAAAACAAATGGTCGCGACATTTCAAAGTGTTAGTTCTCATGACATTCTCTTCTTCGCAGAGAAGACATGAGAAGAGGAAAGATGTAGGAGCAGAATATCGCGACATCAATACTTTGCGAGATCAATAAACAACAGCATTGCGATGGTGTCGCAGGGAAATAATATAAATGACGCAATGGATGACGATAGCCAAAACATGAGAAAAGTGTGAAGATTTGGCGAGATTTAGGAGTGTCGCGAAGACGAACACTTATACACTTGCGATACTTCGCGAGTCATTCCCGAAAATAAAGGACAAATTAGCTGTCATCCACTATGTAATACCCTATATAAAGGGTTGAGTAAATCTGTTGTAGGGGGGTTCTTTCTGGTTTGTTAAGCAAGTCATTAGGATAGAGAAAGTTAAGAATGATTGTAATTTATTTGGCTCTGTTTTATCTTTCTTTGTAAACACTTCAAGAAAATAATCAATCAAATTCATAGTTATTCATATTCAAATGGATTAATTGTGTTGAATCTAATGAGGGGTGTGTTGATGGTGGATTTTCGTTTAAGGTTAAATTTGTAAAAACCATAAAAAATCATGCGCTGACATCTTGTAAAAGATAAAGCCATTTATAAGTGTTGGATACTCCCTCACTTAATTCACCAACAATGGAGCATGTAGCAACAATCCCATTCTGTGAATACATGAAATTCCTCGGGTTGGAGCATGTAGCAACAATCCCTTCCTGTGAATTTCATATCAGCCTTGTATTTCCTGTACTCATTATCAGTGTGGCATGACGACTGAGTTTTACTCTTATAGAGTAACACGAACCTCCAAGCATTATAATGAATCATTATCAGTGTGGCATGACGACTGAATGTTACTCTTATAGAGTAACACGAACCTCCAAGCACTATAATGAAACCATGTACGAAATACCCGGTGCCGACTCTCGGTGTGTTATACTAGCCCGAGCCCTCTCGGTGTGTTATACTAGCCGATTGAGCCCCTCTCGGTGTGTTATACTAGCTCGATTGAGCATCCAAAGAGACTGATCGATCGGTCCGGATATGATTCGATCATGATCATCCAACTCCATAAGCATGATTGGATGACCCCGGATCAATTCCATCACCCCAAGCATGGTATGGAATACCCACGGCCCGATCCCGCATGGTCGGTCATTGGCCTAACTTGCCAAAAACCGTTCATACCAAGCATTATGGACGGAAAACCCTAAATTAGGGTTTGCGGCATATTACATGTGTTGCAAAGCAGTCTCAACCATCCATCTTCGCAGGTATAGATGGAGGGTGTAGATGTAGACTCAAAGGGCCAGAGCATGTCAACACGATCACCGTGGGCCCGCCTACACACTTGACCAATTGGTCAAGACCAACAATGTTTGGCCGTGACAAAATCGTCACCCAAACAAGAAGAGGCGCACGGCTTTGAAAACCAAAATTAGGGTTTCAAGCCATTACGCTCGTCCATCTTCCCGGCACAAATGGAGGGTCCACGATTAGATTAAGCAGTGAGTCGGTCATACCAGCATGACCACCGTGGGCCCATTTACCTCCTCATGTGATCGTCCAAGGCATATCATGCCCGGCTAATCCAAAACGCCCGCCCAAACATGCGTGGTTACACTTCCCAAATTGCAAACTAATCTCGACCGCTCAACTTCACCGGATGATTTGAGTGGCTTAGATCACGTTTTCATGGGATAGTCGGTATAGGCGTGAACACCAGCCTACCACCTACATCTTTGGAGTGATCGACCAAGGCCCACCAAGATTGGTCGTCTCGAAACGCGTGCGGGAATGTCATGCGGTTTCCAACTCCTTTGCGGCAAGGATTTTGCCGCAAACCGATCTCAACCACTCCTCTTTGCTTCTGGTCAAATTGAGTGGCCTAGATCGCACCTTCATGGGACGGTGAGACATGGACGTGTACACCAAAGCATACCATCTACATACACGTCCGGTCGGTCCTCTCCAAAATTCTTCCCATGCTTGGTTTCACCAAGTGAAGAGTCATGCTTGCGCTCCTCTTCAAAAACCCTAATATTCATTAACGGTCGCGAGATGAGTGTCTCAAAGATCATCTCATCCGTCCAACTTCACCAACTTTGTTATACGACCACAGTCGGGAGTTATTTGGTTAGTGAGGAGTCATTACCCATCACTTTACCACACCGTAATGCGGCACTGCATAAAATACACACGATACTTCACAAGTATCGACTTCCTGAATAACACGGTTATTCAATTCAGCATTACATGCTATCTTTCGTGGATCCACGATCCACACATTCCAGACATCAATCATGTCACAAACTTGGGGGATACATACTGGGGTATTGGTCTGGCGGTTTACAGCGTGCAGCGTGCAACGCGCCATCACAAGAACGTGTCAGGAAGTCATGGATGGTTAGAGATGAACAGGAGAAGTGGGCAAGACTGGTCGACGCACAACTCCACTACTCCATCACTCCACTTCCTCCACTTCCCACGAGAGACGTGAATGAGGCTCAATGACTTGTATAAATAGGTTATCCGCCCTATTTCAAACAACAACACAAGTTGAGACGAGACAGAAAAACCAAGTGTTAATACAAATCGTATTCAAACACCTAGAGCCTGCTTGCATCAACCGCAAGCCTGCTCATCTTTCTGTTATAAGTCATAAGTAAGCCAACACCTTCACAATCTCAACACCTTCTTCGCTTCCCTCCCTAAGATCAACCCCATCTCCTTCACTTTGTGACCGAAACAAGTCTGGAACGGTCATTTCTTGGTTTAGGCCGGACTTGCACAGATTGATCTCTCGAATCTACAAGCACTCACCGCGCAGTGCATTTGTTTAAAGGTTTAAATTCATTCCTCATCCACACCCCAAATTACCAAATTCTGCAGGAGTAGTTTTCACCCATAAACAGGGTGTAGTGTAGGAAATCCTGCAACTACAATTAAAATAATGATATTTAATATTTGGCGTGAGTAGCCTAGTCGGTCATGTGACCATTTGACTTTTTGGCCTTTTCATGGTTTGAGCAATATTTGAGAAAATATGAAGAAACCATGATTTTTGCTGAAACAGGGAAGTTTCATGAAATGAGAGAAATAACAATTTATGAAAGATTTAGGGATTGCAAGGTGTGGGACCGTCCACGGCTAGGGCATGGCCAGTCGGCTAAGTTGCCCGGTCCCGCGACACCTTTCCCTATTTTATATTATCTTTGCATTTTAATACCAGGGAAAAGTTAGATTGACGGATCTTCGTGAGCCTCCTCCGACAATAAAGGAACTGTTCGAATGGGATGACAGTATTTCAAAGATATTCAGGAAAAATTTAAGGAGATGTAATTCCGTAAACGCCTTCACGAGTCTCGGGTGCCAGTATGACAATAGAGCTAAGAAGGGAGGTGGACCTGAAATTTTTCAATACATGGAGAGCTGCGGCATTATAGCGGTTGTTTGGTACCTGCATAGGAGAATAAGGAAAGCTATTCACAACTATTCTTTTATGATCCTGAGAAAGCGCTGGATATACGTGAACAAAACAATCCCAAATTAGAACGTGAAGTACTGCGTATTATACAAGATACGTTGATAGGCTAGCATTATGAGTTCATGAAAATAAAAAAAATAAGGAAAAATAATAGAAGAGGCATGGACCTGCCACGGCTAGGGCATGGCCGACCGGCCGGTGGGCCTGGCCCATGGGCGCCTCTTTATTATTTTAATGTTATTATTTTATCTCTCCTATTTCGTGTAGAACTCCTCATTTGTCTATATTTTCGGATGCTCGTTCGTGCATCATTGTTGAGTACACTTGCACCATTTTATGGGGCTTACTCAGTAATAGTCCAGATGCCCGATTGTTGATTATTTATTACTAATTTATGAAATTTAGTGGAGAATGATTCATGAAACTGAGTAATAAAAGTGAATAGTTATTTATTATCAATCCATAGGATCAGCTGTGGATTCGACCATGAATTCAGAATAATAAAGTGAGTATTACCATTCCATGGGATCGTGCATTCGACCATAGAATCGGAGCAATGAAAGTAGTTATTACCATTTCATGAGATCAGCCGTGGATTCGATCATGAAATCGGAGTAATGAGATAAAAATAGATTATCTTCTAGGAATTCAGTGGTGAATGTCATGGTAGAGTTAATCTATTGCAGAATGGATATTAGCCAGTTAAAGCGTCATACCCGTTCTGAAAGGTGCATAGTCAGGGAACAACGAGCGTTGTCGAAGCCCTGAAGGCGTTTTGACCTCAATCTTACGGAGAACCGCCCGGATATATACACGGTCTCTACATAGTCAGGAACAAAGTGAGTGTCACCGACGTCCTGAAGGCGTTAATGCTCTCAATCTTGTGGAGAACTGCCCAATCGTTCTTCTATATAGAGGTGGGTCTTTCTATGTAGTCAGGGAACAACAAGTGTTACCGACGTCCTGAAGGCGTTAAGTCCTCAATCATACGGAGAACCGCCCAATTATGTTATTCTACATAGAGGTCATGATGAAATGACAGGCATCGAACGCTCAGCTAGTGGAGGCCTTTCGAAAAACATATTCATCGTGGTTCGTAAAATACGAATCGTCACATGCCTGAAAGCCGTGTCAAAAACATGCAGTATCATGATTTTACGATTTTGACCTTTGTTGAAAATCCACCATCTACATTAAGTCCCCTGCTTAGTGAGGGACAATTATGTTCCGAAGTAAGCATTGAATGGTGATTTTCAGTCGCCAAGATTAGTGGTTGAACTCAGATGTACAAAGGTATTTTCAGAATCCTCAATTTACTCTCTGGTCGGTTTAGGATTTATGGGCCCGTGCTCATAAAAAGAAATCCATGTTTTATTAGGTTTTGGAAATAAAATTGATATAAAATGGAAGAGACCCTAAAATTTTATTTTATTTTTGATTGACCGACCAAGCACCTTCTTCACCACTCTCATACAAGCAGCAAGAGGAGAAAAGAATTTCCGCCAGAAATCATTCGCCGCTGACCGTCACCAGCCACCATCCGGCCAAATTCCGTCCGGCGCCGACCAGATAAGTCCTGGAAAAAAAAATTGTTGTGTGTTTGGTGTTTTTCATGAGTTGTTCATAAAACAAAAAAAAAAATTCATAAGTATGAGCATGCTGGGTTTTATGAAATTTGTTGTTTTTTGAAAATATGTATGCCCGTTCCTTCGATAGTTTAAGAAACAAGCAATAATCCCTAATATGAAAGAGATACATATATTATTGGATGGACATGGTCTAGTTGCAGTAGAGAAAATTTTGTTTATGAGGTTTCATGAAAATCCAAATTTGTTTTCGAAGCATGAACTTTCACATAAATACCTTTATGAAACGTATAATCGTTTGTAGTTAAAACAATAAACGATAAGCCTAAGATATTTTGAAGTAGACCTGCACTTCATGATAAAATTTTGTTTGTGAACTCTCCAAATTTTATTTGGAATATGTAGACCTTTACAAAAATAGAAAAGACCCTCGTTTCATAAGCGAATGCTCGTTTGAGCAAAAAAGTTTTTTTTTTATATAAAATTTATGTGAGTTATTAGATCACGGAATTTTTTTTTCTTTTTTTAAAAACAAAAAATTACGTGACTTATTCACGTTTTTGTCTTCTTTCTTTTTTTAAATCAAATTTTGATTTATGAAAAATTGTTGAAAGCAAACAATATTTTTATGAGCTGGTGAACTCGTAGTGTATATATGAGTTTGGTGATTTTATAGTGTATGTACACGTAAAAATCAGCGAATGTTCACATGGAAGTTTATATGAATCATTCATGGTTGCGTGAAAAGTTAGGTGTTGACCTTTAATTTTGTTCGTTCTTGCAGATTCGAAGAAACGAGCAAGTTTTCATAGTTTTACGATGTTATCACTAAGTTCGTGAAACCGTAAATAGGTAAGAGTTGAGGATTACCATTTTTGTAGAAGCATTGTAATTAATCATTCTGTTGCTTTAATTCCACTGTGTTGATGAAATTTGTGCATGGATGTCATAGCAACTTTGCAAAGATGACTGATCCTCAGGAGAGCGCTTCTTAAGATGTTCTAGGGAAGAATCTTCCGGAGATGATGTTTCTAGAGAGGATTTTTCTGGAGAGGATGCTTCTAGAGAGGATTCTTCCGGAGAGGATGCTTCTGCTGATGTATCTTCAAAAAATGATGATTCTAGGACTTCTAGGAAAAAGGAGGATAAAACCAAGAACATCCCAAATACTGATGACGTATTCTTTGTGTTTCAATACAACCCCGAAAAGCATCCTTCAGGTTATGCATTTCGGTTGCTCATAAATCCCAGAAGCACTACTCAGAACAAGATGGTAACTCCCCAAGCGATAATTAGGTTCTGTTTGAGCGGGAAGCACTATCTGGATTCACATGTGGAACTCAAACTTTCTCGAAAGCCCCTGACATACTTTTCTGGATGGGCACGTCATATGTTGGGCTATAGTCATGTAAGAACTATGCTGGATCATGCAAAGGTGACACAAGCTATTCAATCAACTGGTGATCTAGTGATCAATCACGACATACCAGGTATGGTGGCTCTGCTTGCTTGTTGGTGCATTCCTACTCACACTTTCATATGCAAATGGGGAGAATTCACTGTCACTTTGGAAGATGTAGTCGCTTTATTGCATCTCCCAGTTACTGGTAATTTCCCTGAAGAGCTATCAGCGGAGGAGAATACAATATCTGGCATTCTGGAAGCTAAAATGCAAGAGTTCAACAAGTCGCCCAAGGTTTGTTATGTTCAATGGCTGAAACACTGGTGGATGAGAGATGTGATTCCTGAAGAACTTGATACTTTGACCATTGTTGCTTTCTTATGTTTGTGGCTCTCCAGAGACATTATTGAAGATAGTGGACATTTATTGAAGCTGTTTGTGATTCCTTTTGCTATAAAAATGGCTAAAGGTGAGAAACTTCCTATTGGTAGTCTGTTTCTGGGTTCATTGTTTGCTAACTCGGATTTTTTAGTCTTAGATTCCAGTGTCTCCAATGGTTTCATGAAGATTGAAACATATGCTAATACCACGTTCCTCCAAGCCTTAATGTGGGAGCACCTTGAGAAATATGCTCCAATCCCTCGTAGGGTCTTGCAAGGACCCAATGTTGATACTCGTCATGCCATTCTTGAGAAAAATATTTCTAGGATTATGCGCTGGTCTACGAAGCAACCACGGCAAAAGACACGTCTTACTAGTATTTTAGACACTGAGTCTGAATTCAAATTTCGTCCCTAGACGACAGTTGCTCCTTTCTTCTCGCAATTGATCACCTTCAATGATACTAAAGAGAATATCACTTTGAAATCTGGAACTGAGTTGAGTGATGGAGAGAAGTCTTTTATGTCGAGTTTCACTCCTGGTTATATAGTGTCGGTGATGCAAGGAGAATTCCAGGTGGAAGAATATAATATCGACAGAGCAGCTCGACAAATGGGTATCGATCAGTGTACTCCAGGTCATCGAATGAATAAACCATCAGTTGAGTATTTGAAGGCTCATTTAGATAACACACATGTGGAAGGGAATGATTATGTGTCTTCTTTTACCGACCGGGATATTTACGTAACTCCAGGTTATGCAGAATTCTGGAATCAACAACTCGAACGCTTGTATAAGTTTGTGATGGATGTCAAGTCTCCGACGCGAGTGTTTCCTTCTGCTGAAATACTCTTGGATCGACCACGGTTGAAACCTCTTTCTAGTGGTGATAAAAGAAAAACATCTCCAGAATCTTCACAGGTGAATATTTTCCTTATGATTTTGGTAAAAGCATAACGATCGCAGCTTTAATTGTTTCGATTAACTCATTGTATGGTGGTCGTGCTGTGAGGCCTCGAATTCATGTAGACTTCTCTGAATTACAAGACAGTCCCCAGGGTGGAGAAGACAGAAGCAGGGTGAATTACATAATGATAGCGAATAGTGTGCATTCCCAGCCGCTTCTTTGGTGAGTTGTTGGCACTTCCCTTATCGTTGCGATTTCCTTGTCCACGTAATTAGGATCCCAAAAGAATACCGTTAATTTGTTTCAGAATTTTGCTCCATCGGTTATTGACGGTCTTCATCTTTCCTCTATTCAAACAATCCAGGAATCCAGCATCGATGGAGAGGTTGAAGTTAGTACCCTTTCATGTAAGTAATTTCGGCATTTCCTTGAATGAAATAATGATGATTGTTGTTGATGCGTCCAGGAGGAGATTGTTATGGAAAGCCGACATGGCCAGGTTACTCATTCGTCTTCAAATGGTGGTGAGAAAAAAAACTCTCAAGAATTGGGACCGAATGAAGGTAACGGTGTTCCCAATGTTGATGCCGACCACATCAACCATTCAAATGACTCAGAAATACCTCAAGTAAGTACCAACCTCATATTTTATTCATATAAGTATAATATTTCTGATTTGAAATTTAATGAATGAGAATCCGCATGAATCGAATGAAAAAACTTTAGTGAAATGCGTCGCCAGAAATTTCAGAACTCAGCTTTTTAGAAAAAACGCCATAAAATCTTCATACGATCAGATTTTCGCAATCTACCCATGTATCCTTATGCCCAGGAAATTTCCAAGATTTATGTAAGAATATATTTAAGTTTTGAGCACGTTTAGGTGCCGAAATTAGCGAAACAGTAAACTTCCAGGAGACTTTCAGGAATTTTTCTACTAGCATGTAGTCAAATGTTTTGGCTACAACTCCTTACTCGTTTATCCGATTGCTATTAAATTTTGATATGTTATAGAAAACATCCATACGAAGATAATGGTATATGACTCAACCTTATATTCCTTACCAATTGCTCCCAGTTCTTTATCTTATACAGGGCAGTATAAAATCTCTTCAGTCGGGCTTATTTGAAAAACGTGTTTCATGACTTCCACACCGTTTCCTCATGGTTTGGATGCATAATAAAGAACTTAGATAGTGTTAGTTCACTTACATGCTGGATTTTTCGATTGATTTTGGTTTCCATCCATGCTCGAATTGCTCTAATCTCATGTAATTTTCGTATTAGGCACCAAATACCAGAGTTGAGAATAATGGAACAAATGACGATTCAAACCATATCGTGAACCAAGTTGATGATGTTATGATCTCTGCACATCAATGCCATGAGAATATTTCTACTGAAGTTGTCAAGGAAACTGAGACTCCAGTTGTTATTGCTCCGGACGGACGGAACCGAGCCAAGAGCAGAAGAGACTGTCCCAGAAGAAGTTCTTACAATGACTATGGAAGCTGCTCCGGTAATTGAAAATCGCATAGTGATACATGATTATCCTAATGAAGGGATTGTTTGTGAGCCTCCATTTGGTGTTTTACTCCCGTATCACGTATCTGTTGGCGGATTCAGTGTTCCCACTGGGTATGCCAATATGTATGAGAAGTTGTGGAAGATGTATGGCCATATTGTCGTTACAAGAGATCCTGAACATAGCTACTTCTTGACTATGCAATTAGGAAACATATTGCGTGTCATACATGATATTCGTACCAGGCCTAGAAGTACTATCACTCGAGATGTACTCTTTGATTGGGAGTACAACTTGGAGAAATCTGAAGAACTTGGTTTTAACTTGAAGTGGCTTCATCAAAAGATCAACACTATCAAGGATGCAGTAGTGAAGAATATACCCTTTACCAGTGATGCCGCGGTGGAGAAAATGGCCAAGATTGATGAGTTGACTGAAAAGTTAGAGTTGGAGAAAGCGGATTTGAAAGTCTTGGAGAATGCTGAGAAGCAGAAATCGTACTTTGATGGCTTTCTTTAATTTTCTTTCCGTAACCTCCTGAACCTTGAACTTCTCGAGAGATATGATGTGAGGTTTTATTTTGTTTTTGATTTTTTGGTTGGTTTTGGACAAGTGAATGACTGAAGATTTTCTTTTGGATTTTGGATTTGATAGAGATTTTTCTTAAATAAAAGAACTTTGATAAATTGCTGAATTCAAATATTGGATGCAAGTATTGCAAACTTTTTGGAGGAATTGAAAATACAGGTAAAAGAAAATCCTAAGATGAAAACGCCAGATGTCTTGAGCGCTTGTCTTGGACATAAAACACCCAATGTCGAATGCTTCAGGCGTCGAAAATCTTGAGCCAATTCTCATGAATCATTGGTATACTTATCTTGCCCTTCATGTCAGCCAATTTGTAGTATCCTCCACGGAACTTGTTAGGCTTGGTTGCTCGTGCCATGAATATCTTATGTTGGTTCGAATTCCTCGTACGGTTGGGTTCCATGTTGGTGGAGCTTTCCAATTCTGCGGCACATGTGGACACTCGTGCAAGGAAGAATATTTAGGATATTGATTGTGAAACTCGGTCATTATTCTATCAATGACTGTGTTAGTGAGACGGTGGATTTAGAGAGGCTCTGCGTCCAACCACTTAGTGAAATATTGCCTAGGTGAGACTAACCATTCATAAAGTTTGGTGATAGCTAGGTTATGAGTAAGATCAAGTCCCCAGACCAGAGTAGCATATTTGAAAGTTGGTAATATAGACGCATGAGGGGGAATGAGACTTGCCTGAGTGCGGAAACTTTTGACAAATTCATGTGCGCTTTTTTCAGGTTTTTTTGTGAGTTCCATCAAGGCTTCAACCTTTCCCAGATGTTCGAATGGTGGGTCCTCCTCCACTTATTTCGAGTCAGAGTTTTCTTCAACAGAAAAATGTGCGACTAAAGATGAAGATGTTGCAGCGACCTTTCCATCATGAATCCATGTTCGCCCAAGAATCACGTCATATCCTGGATCCTCCCTAATTATGTAAAATTTGGTTTCAGTCCAAGTTGAGTCGGTTTTCATTTTGAGAATGATGTAACCGTAAGCATCCTTGGAGATTCGTTCATGGTCTCTGACTAAGACAGGAGCGTGAGTTGCTTCTTGTCGAGTGATGACAGCGGCTCTGAGGGTTTTCAAGGGGATGATGTTAGCAGCAGTGCCAACATCAACCAACGCTCGTTTGAATTCATTTCCTTTGAGGTGAACTGTGGTGAGAAGTCCTTAGTCGTACATCTCCTTGTATGTTGCTGGAGGTTCAGGAAGTATCTCCTGAATTTCTAATCGCTTCCCGGACACAATGTGGTTCAATGAAGCAAACATATCATTTCTTTGAGCTTTCGACAAGTACAGTAACTCACAGACATGCTTAATTAGGGATTGAACTGCTTCTTTGGCCCGCTGCTCAGAGAGTGTAAATGTTCTGATTGGGAGAGGATTTATGTGCACTCCTTCAGTCCCCAGTTCCCCTGAATCAACCTTTTCTTTGAATATGCGCTTCAAGGTTCTGCAATCACTTGTTGGATGACTGACATACCTATGGAAGCGGCAGTAGCGTGGATTTTCCATTTGTTCCTCAGTTGGTTCCTTTTTGACAGGAGGTAATTTGATCGCACCGTCTTGAATCCAGACTTCTAATAACTCGATCACCTCTTTAATGGAAAAAGGGAAGTCAGGTTCCTCCTGGTCATTATGTTGATGCTGAATTGGTGGTTATGCATTTCTAGCCTGATTTTCCTTCCTTGGCGCTTTCGGGGTGGGGGTGGGACGTTGGAGGAGCATTTTTATGTTGCTGCGCTTCAACTTTTCTTTTGCTCCCTTAAGCAACGTTCAATGAAACCTCAACATTGTACTGTTTGTTGATTAAACGCCTGGTACTGTTGCTTCGAGTGTCTCACGGATCCTCGACTTTGACAGTTTTCGTCCTTTCTAGCAAAGCTGGAGCAGTGGTTGCTGATCGCTTAGCCGCTTCATGAAGTTCTGAAAAAGTTTGAAATCGGAGATTTTCCAACAAGGCTTTGTAGACTGGAATCATCCCGTTGATGCACAAGTCCACCAGTTGTTGTTCAGTAGCATTAGGATCATGACAATCCAAAGCTTGAATTCTGAACCTCTTCACATAGTCGTTCGGATTTTCAGTATTCTTCTGAGCCATCCTTCCTAAGTCAGAAAGAGTAATCTTCTCAGAAACAAAAAAGAATTTCCTGTAGAAAGTATTAATCATCTCTCACCAATTAGCTATGCTTCCTGGTGCGATATTGTTGTACCAAGTATATGCTCGGCCCGTCAGGGATTTCGAAAACTCCTTCAAACGGACAACATGGTTATGTTCATTCTCTCCTAATGCTTCCAAGAATCGATAAACGTGTTCTTGGGCATTCCCCATTCCATTATAGAGTGTGAACGTTGGAGAAGTGTAGCCCTTTTTGGGAGAGGGATTCTTTGCGTAGCAGCGTGATATGGAGGTTGATGACGGTGTATGGATCTTCCCCCGATTCTCCATAAAACGTTCCATGTCTTCACGAGTGATAAAACCAGCAGGTTCTGCAGCTTTGCGGACTTCATCATCGTCGTGAACTGGAATAACTTCAGGATCAATAGTTGGAGATGTTTCCTTGTCTTTTCCCTTCTCCTGAGTTTTGTCTGACATTTTGTCAGTGAGAGTTTTGAGAAAGTTACATAGCTCCTTCTGAGTAGCAGCCATATCGGTTTGATTCTTGGCGAGAACTTCCTGGACTTTCATGAGATCAGGATGTCGGCCGAAGAGAGGATGATTTCCAATGTTGGTTTGAGGAGGAGTGGCTCACCAGCACCGATGTTGGAAGCAGGAGTATTTTCTGGAGTACCACCATTGTTGCTAGTGCTAGCGTTGTTTGTGTTAGGATTTGTAACTGAACCTGACCTAAGATCAACCATTTTGTGAAAGTTTGAGATTGCAACCGAGAAATTAATCTCCCACTGTGGTCTCCAATATGTGGATGGGGAAAAACGGTTTGCTGGTTTTTTAGGGAAGTGAAGAATCGAGCGTGTGGACGAGACTCCTCAACCGAGCAAACTGTTGAACCTCACACAGATGCACTGCAAAGAGAGTGCTTACACTACACCAAATTCTGGGATTAGAAACAGAACCAGGCCATTTCTAAAACGGGTTGTAACGGTCCTCGCATGTTGCAAAAGTGGGTGTTACATTTTTTTTGTAACGGCCCTCGTAACAGGCTTGAGCCATTACGAATTTTCCACGTGGTAACAGCTCAGGGCCGTTACGATTTTTTTTTGCAACAGAGTTGTTACTAACTTTTTTGTAAAAACAAAAAAAATTACTGTCGGTCAACCTTGACCTGGTCAAAATTATTGACCAGGTCAATATTGACGATTTCCAGTCATCAGGAATATGCTAGGAATTCAAAAATAATTTCCGCAAAAATCTTTCATTCGATTCAACCAAAATCAGTCACGCATTCAACAACAATAATTAGTCTTATTCTCAACAAGAACTCAGAGAATTCCTATGTTTTGAGGGAATACAATGGACTGGAAACTTATGAGAATTCTAAGTTTTCAGTGGCTTAAAGCTCATACACACAAGCTTCTACCTGCAACTGCATCCTTCAAATACATCTATTTCAGTCCATTGCAGCTTGACATGGTCACCACCATCTGTTTCAGCTCATACCCATCCATAACTAGCTGCTTGCTCCCATCTGGATGATATACGGGATTCTGCAATCGAACCTGGGTTCTTAATTTTTTCAAAGATATGCAAAGGATAAGATAAATTCAGCGATTTGTAACTTTAGAAATTTGGGTTATACAACAATGAATGCAAATAAAGAATATATGAGTACAAGGGAGTTGTGTCTGGGATCGAAGTAGACATACTTCAAGAAACTCAGGTCATCGTGACTAAACCATCAAAATCCCTGACTTCTCAACCGTCATGAATGAATAATATTTAAGGAAATCAGTTTCCTGAATTTTGTTATTACTTATTAGCAAAGAATAAACTTTATTACCTTGAAAGCTAGTAGTCTAAGAGAAAAAGATCTTGCTCTCGTTTTCGAAAGGCTTAATTAGGAGCTGATTCAATGTCTGAAATGAATGGGGGAGCTTGAATATGTTTGACTAAGACATTACAGCACCACCATCTAGGCATCTACAATTATATTCACCATCTAGGCTTGAAGATGTAACTGACTGAAGCAGGTTCACACTAAAGCTGGAAGCAACATGCTAAGATCTTTCAACTGCGGCAGGGAAAAAAAAACAAAAAAAGAAAGAACAATAAGAAAATCACCAAGAAATAGACTTCTTAATCACACAAGCTACTTTGAGCCATATGCAATAGTAAAATCGAAAGAAAAGTAGACAGTGAGGACTTTAAGGTGCGTGTTTTCTTATAACCTTTACCTACTATGATTCAAACATGATTTCCATCACATATTTATTATATGACATTGTCTAAACCAAATGTGGTCTCAAATTTCCACATCCAATTATTCGAAGGAAAATCAGAACAGAAAATCGGTTAATTATCCAGGAAGTTATGAATAAATCAGGACATGAGAGGCTAATAAAAGTACTGGATGTATTATCACAGCTGATTAAAGGATTAGACTGAAAAACAATAAAATTTCCTATCAAGTCCAAAATCAAAAAGCTCTAAAAAGAATCATTTTCTAAGAACTAGAAAATGAGTGTAACCAATTTCATAAGAGGTTTAATCCTACTTTAGATATGAGCATTGAACCAGTTATGCTTATTAAATCAACTCTGTGTTCAGTTGTTATTGCATTGGCTACAATACAGAATATAAAAATATGTGAGAACTAAGAAACATAGCTGCACCTTGAAACGAAACCAAATAAAAACCATAGAAATACAAAGCACCCAGCAGAGTCTCAAGAATTACCCAATCAACAGACAAAGGTCATGCTAGTACGGATTGAACTTGGAATGCAGGTACACCATTATGAAGTTGAGTAGCATTTCCTGCATTTCAATGTTATGTACTTAATTAGAAAACAACACTACCAGATGAGCTACAGGACAAGTTATGTCCAAATAAGCTACAAGACAGTTACAGGAATTAAGAATAGCTCTCAAAAAGGCTCGAGAACTAGATGCAGTGAGCCTATTAACTTGTCAAGTTAAATTATGAGGTAAATGATTATAACTCATATGCTTTCAGTCACAAGAATCATATCAGCATAAGGTCTTGGTAATTCAAACTCGGAATGGGGATATGAGTAGAGTATCTTTCAAATAAGCCAGAATTCAGTCCCAGGCGAGCAACACAAGTTAACGCATTTCCAGTATTGCCACCTCCTTATATTCTCCTTGATGATAACTACACAATTCAGGTGCAAGGTTCATACCAATGCTAATTACGAAGACCTTGAATTTGAGATAGAAACAAATTATAACAGACAAAGTCTCGAACCTCAAACTCATCATTGTAAAACCTCAAAAGTTGTTTCCCAGCGGAACCATGTGGCCAAAGCAACCACACCATGTGCATAACCTTGCCAAACTTTCATCTTTCCAGCTGCTTTGGATTTCTCCATGAATTCTCAAACAAGAATGTTAGTGAACCACTAACAGTTACTTGCATAATAATACTAAAACCATATGGATACAATAGAAGCAACTAATAGAGCAAGAATACTTAGCTTTGTTTTGAGATAAAATTGATGTCTTCTTGTTGTCATAATAATTCAAATATATTAACACTTTTTGTATTAACTAACCAAATCAGACTCCTAAATTCAAAATCCATGATCACAAATTAGACTAGGGTTTACCAAAAAGGCCAAAAACATAAACAGAGATAATAATCAAAAGAATTAAAGAAATACCCTGAGATTCAAAACAAATCTAGCAGAACCCTTTAGCACAAACCTCTGAATTCAAACTCATCTTCTTTTCTCTTTGAACTCAATTTCTTCATCAGTCCGTTCTTCCTTTAACAATGGAAAACACTAGAACCTCCATCTTCGATCTTCAACCATAAATGTTCTGATTTTGATTCCACGAAACCCCTCTCAAATTATCGGTAACAACGGATGCAGGAAGCCTAATTCCTAATTTCATACATTTCATAATATCAAGCATCAACCTCTTCTCCTTCTTTCGTAAGATAATATACTGAGATCCTCAACTTCATTTCACAATCCACAAAACCGAAAAACCTCATCTGAATCAAACCCATCTTTAATTTCAGATCCATTCAAACCTCATCCGAATCTTCTCGTTCTTCGACTGAAACCCTAGATTTCTTCTTAATTGGTATGAAAAATTTCTCATTCTGAGAAGCATAAAAACAAAGAACGTAAGAAGAATAGAGAAAAAGAAGAAGAAAAATAAGATGAATGAGATTCCTTCGATCTTGTTTTTTTTCAGGATTTTGAGTATCTGTATCTTCTCACCGTGTAGAGAGATCGAGAGAGTGGAAGAGGGACGAAGAGGTGGAGTTAAACAGATAGAGAAAGATAAAGAGGTGAAAAAAAATATGGTGTAGGAATAAAATTTAGGGTTTTATTTTTGAGATGCATCTCGAGACTAGAATGAAGGGTAGAGATATTACCTTAGGCATATACGGTGTAAGATGAAATATAAAAGCACGCATGTGAATGGCACACACACATTCTAAAGGTGTTACCACCCGGTGTGACCAAGCGTGTGACTTGGCACGCCTAAAAAAATTTCAGAACGGCTTAGCCACATTACTTAATTTTTAGAAAATTAGTAACGGCTTTCACTGTTACGAATATTTTGTAACGGGCATTTGTAATAGGAAACTCGTAACGTCCCATAAGCCGTTACGAATTGCTGTTACGATTCCGGGAATTTGGTGTAGTGTTAGATTCGAGAGATCAATCTGTAAGACTCTGGCCTCAACCAAGTCAATGGTCATTCCAGAGTCAATTCGGTCACAAAGAGGGAGAGGGTTTGATCTGTAGGAGGGAAGCTGAGATTTGTGTGGGATCAATGATGATCAAGGATTGTGGATGTGTTGAAGGTTTCTGCAAAATTGATGAACTGCTGAATGTTGAGTTCTGTGAATAAGCTCTGGTCGATTGATGAAATTTATGAGAGTGATTGCTCGAAAAAAAATTTGTTGTTCAATCGTGAGTCCAGAGACTTATTTATATTATTAGAATAGCGAACACATTGATCCCAGTAAGTGTGACAGTTTCATGAGTGAAAGAGTGAGAAAGTGGAGATCGTGGTGAAACCAGTTCCAGGTCGTGTGGAGACTTGGTTAACCGTCCATCCACTACTTTTCTAACTCCTTCAACTATTGCACGTCTCACTCATATTTCTCATTGTGGATGAATCCACGTGCCGTAGGCCGCCATACCAAAACCCTAATTGATATCCCCCATGTAACGTGATTGAAGCCTCACGAATCGCGATCGCATGATGACGTGTATTTTATTAGTCGAGTTTTGACTATTTAGATAGTGAATCTAAGTTTTGTTGAATCGAGCATGAGTGATCGAATGCTCAATGGAACATGTTAGTCATTGCTCGAATACTGTAAATTCGAGAAACTGAGCAAGTATTGCTCGACGAATTACTGGATATTGATAGTTGGATCAATATTCGAGTAATTGAGCAAGTATTGCTCAATTCGACGAATTACTGAGTATTGATAGTTGGGCAATTGAGCAAATATTGCTCAATTCGACGAATTACTGAATATTGATAGTTGGATCAATAATCGATTAATTGAGCAAGTATTGCTCGATTCGACGAATAAATTACTGAATATTGCTAGTTAGATCAATATTCGAGCAACTGAGAAAGTATTGCTCAATTCGATGAATTATTTATTGATGACGTGACCCAATAAAATATCAATTAAAATATTGGTAGATTACCAAATATTATACAATTAATCCGCATGTTGTTTGCTGGATCAACATAAATTTATTTAGTGCTTGAACTTGCTCAGAATGATTATTTGTTGAGCATTTGTTCGAAACCCTAATTTTTGATCAATTGTTCGTTAATTGATGAATTGCTGAAAATAGGTCTGTAGTTGCAGGAAATCCCACACTACACCCCTCACTAGAATTTGCTTAATTAACACATTGGAAGATGATTAATTATATACTTTCATTGATAATCTTCTCGAAATGTTTAAAAGGATAGATATATCAGATCTAAAGAAATTACAATCACTCTAGATTTTCTCTCTCCTCATGACTTGCTTAACAATTCAAAAAGAACTCTCCCTACAACAGACTAATTCAACCCTTTATATAGGGTAATACACGAGTGGATGACTGACTAAGTTTGTCTTTATTTTCGGGAATAACTCGCGAAGTGTCGCGAGTGTTATAAATATTTTTCCTCGCGACACTCCTAAATCTCGCCAAGTCTTCATACTTTTCTCACGTTTTGGCTTTCGTCATCTAATGCGTCATTTAAATCACTTCCCTGCGATACCTCACATCTTGTCGTTTATTGATCTCGTGAGAGGCGATGATGTTGCGATATTGCGATCCTACATCTTGCCTCTCTTTTTTTCTTGAATATTGCTTGAATAGCGATCTTTAAGAAAAAATCCGTTGTTGCAATAGTCTTTGATTTTTGTTGATGAAGGAACGAGCGAAAGAATATTGGACTTGAAAAGTACGTACTTGCCTCTATTCTTTTGCGAGATTCCGAAGCTTTGGAAAGTGATTTTAAAGTATCATCCCGTAGTATACGAAATATGAAGTATTCTTAAAGAAATATAAGAAACATTTAGTCCTCCAAATGTAAGAAGTATTGCAAATCCATCATGCGAAACCTTCGTTCCATGTTCTTTGCCTCATGCTATGAGCTCTTACTCTCGCAGGTTCACTCTATAATTTCGCAAGTTGCTCATTCTTTCCTTATGAATTATGCTGATATCATCTGCTACGTCACCGCGTATTTAGGAATGACCGCTTACACGTGTCTATTTAAGGGAGAATTTCCCATGAAAATTCTTCTTTTCTTTTATTTCATCTTCTTTACTGTCTGCAATTTTTCTCTGCTGTTTTCCTTCATCGTCTTCTTCATCATCTTTCTGCTGTAATTCTCCTGCTACTGTTTCCATGGCATCAAGGTTTGCGAACTTTGCTAAATTTAATCATTCCGTTGATTGATCTTTTCTTATGAAATAGTTTTGTTCTGATACTTTCCCCTTTTTGTTTTAGCAAGGACAAGTCTAGCACCAAATCCACCGTTACAAACCCTAATATTCCTAAGAGTTCGCAGCCGAAATCCTTTGCTTCCAAGAGAAAGACTGCGAATGACAAGGTATTAAGAAACATTTACCCTTTTAATAACAATATTGTTGCCTCTGTTTCTTACTTAACTTGTTATTCGCAGGATGACAAAGATATTAATTTATCTCCCAAGAAACCTCGCCATTTTAAACCTGTCGCACCTGCCATTACTTTTCCTGGGTTTAAATTTACTACTTCTCCTGCGGCATCTTCGCAAGATAACCCAATTCCTTCTTCTCATGACAAATCACCTTCTCCTGCGATGAACTCGCCTGACAAATCAGTCCCTGAATTTTCCGTTAATGAAATTCTTCAGAATGTTCCCCTCTCTACTTTTACTCTTAATGCCTCTACCTCATCTTCCCTTGTTGATCAAGCTCCTCCAATTGGCATTCTTATGACTAAGGATGACTCAGCTTTTGCCTCTTCTTCCATCATTTCCTCTTCCTCTGAATCTATCTCTCTTACTAAAGAAAATTTAGAAGGGATGGATATAGCTTTTAAAGTTTTATCAACTACCATGAATGATGTTAAGAAAATCTCCACTGATCCTGTCAGGTCTAGTGTTTATGAATCTTTGAGTAAGTATTTTGGTTCCGATACCATGTCGCGAGCATCCCTGGAACAAGAAATTAAGACCTTGAAGAATAGCCTTCATAATACTTCACTGGATCGCGATAATCTTCGCAAGAAGAATGAAGAACTGAAAGGTATTCTTTCCTCCCATTTTTTTTTTTTTTTTTTTTTAAAAAAAAAAAAACCTTGTTCGCCTTTAAAGTTTTGAATCAGAAACGTAAAATGGAGATATATCAAGTGGAATCTATCGCGGAAGAAACTCGAACAGAAAGAGATGCTTGGATGGAGCAATATAACCGATTAGATAACCTCCATACATATTCTATTGACCAGATAAATAATCTTACCCAAGAAAACGCCTACTTAGTCCAGAAACAAGAATTATTAAGTAGCGAATTGTCGCATATGTCATATTCTTTGACTAAATCTAATTTGGAATTGGAAACCTTATCAGATGAAAATGGAACTTTGTCCCGAGAGAAGCGAGCTTTGTTGGATAAAGTGGCTATATCCTCGCAGCAACTTGGTGTTTGTCGAAAAACATTGAATGAGCAAGAACAATCTATTTGCTCTTTGAAAAATAAACTCAAAGAAACCACAAACGAAAGAGATAAGCTTATTCAGGGTAGAATAACCCTAAGTGTGAAAACAAAACAGCTCAAGGATGAATATACTAAGTTAAAAGAATCTCATTCCTCCTTGCGAATGAGAATAATTTCTTGATTTCTAATGAAAAAAGCTTGCGTTCTCGATTAAAAGGTCTTGTTGGTGATGATTTTGATACTGCTATGGATCATTTGGAGAATAGTTGCTTTGCCCTGACCCAACATCTTATCTCGCAAAAGGAAGGTAGGCATACAATTTGACTGCCTCAACCACCGTTTTTCCTTTCTAATTTCTTTCATTATTTTTAACCCTGTTGTTCTTATATATTTTCGCAGAATCTGAGAAAGATCTTCGCACTTCTCTGTTTACTTTGGAATCCTCCCATGCCAAGATTCGCAAGGAAAATACGATTAAGTTGCTACTCTTGCCCATTCTCGTGATCGTGCCGCGATGAGACTTAATTATCTCAGCCATCTTAAAGATGTCCAAAGTAGGAATCAACAAAAGGCACTTCTTCGTCAATTTCATCCCAAAGCTGAAGTTTTCGTGAATGAGATTTTACTCTCTAAATCCCTTGAACCTGTCACTGTTGCACCTTTGGAAGTTGGAGATGATGAAGTTCCTAATTCTCCTGATAGTGATTATGATTATGAAAGCTGCGAGGATATCGCAAACAATGAACTTGTCGAGAAGGATCTTTATGAAGCTGAGAATCCCAATGAAGAACATTTATCATCTCCTGTTGCCGAGAATATCGATGTAGAAAATTAAGTTACTCTTATAATTTTATATCTTTCAATCTCTCTTTCTGCATGACTTTTTGTATGAGATGCTTTTCAATTTTTGTTGACTTTTTGGAAAGACCAAATCCTTTGATGAACAATTTCTTATCTTCTCTTTCTATCTCATTTTAGATTTGCAATTTTAATCTCGCAAGCTTATTCGCTTACCTTTAGTTATGTTGAAGTTCACCATTGCGACAAGATCGCAAGATATCCTCACAAATGAAGAAATCTATTGATCTTGTCTTATCATTGATTGTGTGGTCTTATTTTGCCTTCCTAATTAAAGGTCTTATTTCGCCACCCCTCGTTGCGACAAAATCGCGGGACGTCTTTACATTTTCATGTAATGACCCATTGACCTTGTCTTATCATTTGTTAAGTATTTTTGCCTCTGCGGGATATTTTATCTGCGACAATATGATGGGTTTAAATACTCTTGCGAGTGTAAAATCCCATGACATTATCGTCTTTTGCGACGAAATCGCAGGACGTCTTTACCTTTTCATGCAAAAACCCATTGATCTCGCCTTATCTTCGCGTTAGTATTAGTGCCTCTTCAGGATCATCGCACAAATATGACAAGCCTAAATTCTCTTGCGAAAATAAAGTCTCATGACATTTGCGTCTTTTGACACTTATCGGCTCCCTAATGGAGGGTGCCGCCCTTATCTTCTCCTGGTTGCCCCTTCAAGGAGGCGTACATCGGCCATACAAGACTAGCTCCTCCCATCCGGTCTTAACAACAACCAGTTGTTTTCGCAGCCTCTTATCCCTTATACCTATATGGTTTATGGTTACGATACTGCACCCTAAGTGGAGTTTTCTTCGGGCCGAGTGCAGCATATACCAAGACTTGCCAAGAATGGCCGAGACACTTCAAATGCCCCAGGCACTCTTGGATCAACCGTACCCAGGCGCCTTGAGCATACACCGACTCCTTGGAAGAGACCCTCGGGCGTCCAACCAGGGTATAACCTATATATATAGTTGTAAATCCAAGGTATCTCCCGGATAGGCTTTCATGGACCCCAAATCTCCATGACTCGGAGTTCCAGGAGCGGTGTAACTTTTCCCCGAGCCATGTCAAGAGATAACCCCTTATATGACGCACTTTAGGTCTTACATTTGCCTCTTGCGAAATATCATTCGCGAACTATGGTGTACACCATAAAGGTTCGTCCCATTCACTCACTCATTCATTCTTGTTAATTCATTCGATCATTCATTTTCGCAATGTATTGCTTTAAGAGATATTCGCATAATCTTTCTTTGTTTTATTTAATCTCGCCATCATTTCGTCATAAAAACATTTCATCCAAATTCATATCATTTCATCCATCTGTTATGGATAATACTTCTTGAGATACAACCTATTCCATGGTCTATCCAATCTTTGTCCTACATCTCTCCTTCAGGATCCATTAATCTATATGCCCCCGTGCCAACTATTTCCTTAATGATATAAGGTCCATCCCATTTTCTTGCCAATTTACCACCACTTTCACGCCGGGTATATTGGTGTCTCTCTCTGACAGCATGAGATCTCTGGTTGAAATTCACGTATCTTGACACGTTTATTATATTCTCTGGCTAATCTTCGTTGATAATTCTCCATATGTCGCAGTGCTCTTTCTCTTTTTTCCTCTAATTCATCTAATTTGATCAAAATATTACCCGCACTGAGATTTTTCTCCCAAGCTTCTTTCTTTGTTGTTGGAATCATAACTTCTGTCGGGAGTACAGCTTCTACCCCATATGTTAAACAAAAAGGTGACATGCATGTAGCTTCTCTTCTAGTTGTATTATAAGCCCATACGCATTGGGTACTTGTTCGCACCATCCTTTATTGTATCCTTCTAAATTCTTCTTCAATATGTTCGATTGTTTTATTTGTTGCTTCTGCCTGGCCATTAGCCTGCGGGTATAGAGGAGTTGATTTTCCACATCGTATCTGAAATGCATTAAGCAGCAATTCTATATTTTGTCCTTCAAACTGCTTCCCGTTGTCAGATACCATTGTGCTGGAATCCCAAATCTGCATATAATGTTCTCAAATATGAAAGTAAAAACATCCTTGTCGCGAATGTGTTGTACTGCTTTCACCTCTGCCCATTTTGTGAAATAATCAGTGGCGACAATTAGATATATTCTCTGTCCTGTTCCTGGCAGAAATGGTCCCACAATATCTAAGCCCCATTTTCCAAAAGGCCACACACTTGTTGAAGAATTTAATGGCGCTCCCGGTGCATGTATCTTTTTCCCATGTCTTTGGCAATCTTCGCAACGCCTTGATATTTGCTTCGCGTCCTCATGCATATATGGCCGTAATAACCCCCGCATTTTTGCTTTATACGCTAAAGACCTTCCACCACTATGATTACCAGCGTCCCCGCTATGCAACATCTTCAATATGGTTTGTCCTTCCTCCCTTGTTACACATCTAAATGAAGGTCCATTAAAAGATCGTCGGTATAGTACTCCATCTCTTAGTTCATAATTTGTTGCCCGGCTTTTTAATTTGTGTGCTTCTAATCTATTTCTTGGTGTTTCCCCTTTTGTCAAGTATGCAAGAAGTTCTTCTCTACAATCCTCTTCGCAAAGCGTTTGTATTCCATTTTCTATTAACATTACATCTGTTTCCTGTTCTTCTTCTTTATTAATTGACGGTGCTAAAAGTGTTTGTATCTTTATATTTCTGTGATCGGATCTGTCATCATACTTGATATAAAACCAAAAGCATCTGCGAGTCTATTATTTCTCCTTGATATATGTCTCCATTTTATTTTCGGTATCTGCGCCGACAGCTCATCAACAAGTCTCTTGTACTTTTGCAAAGATGGTTCATTTATAGTATATTCTTCTTTTATTTGGCGAATAGCCAATTGTGAATCACTGGTAATCCTCACGTTTTCCAATTTCATTTCTATTGCGAATCGCAAAGCATGTATTATATCTTCATATTCTGTTTCATTATTAGTTGACGCGAATTCTAATCTGAAGGAAAAAGCCATTTTGTTACCTTCTGGCGATACCACAACAATTCCAATCCCGTTACCTTCTCCATTAGATGACCCATCTACTAATATTTCCCATCTATTCGGCTCAGTTAATAAATCTTTTGGATCTCCATGTTCTTCATCTACGTCCATTGTTTCTTCTACTGGTTCATCCTCTTCCAAAGGAAATTCTGCTAGAAAGTCCGCAACCACTTGTGACTTTGGTGAAGATAATATTTCATATTTGAGTTTGCAATGACTTATTTGGGCATTCCATCTCTCAACTCTCCCCGATCTTTTTGAATTTTTCATTACTGATTCGATTGGTACTTTCGTTACTACCTTAACAATGTGCGCTTGAAAGTATATGCGAAGTTTAAATGTTGCGTAAACCAATGCCAAGATTAGTTTTTCAATTTTTGAATAATTCCTTTTGCGGCATTGAAAGTTTTTCGATGTAGTAGATTGGTTTTTCTACTCAAGCGTCCACTCGCAAAGAATAATCGCACTTAATGCATGCGAAGTCGTCGCGCAAGATAGATTAATAATTCTTCTCCAGTTTCTGCTTTTTGTAAAATTGATATATCCATTAAATGTTCCTTTATTCCTTGGAAGGCTTTCTCACACTCGTCTGTCCATCTAAACTTTGATCCCTTTTTGAGAATGCTGAAAAAGTGTTTACATTTATCAGATGATCGCGAGATAAACCTCCCTAGCGAAGCTAGTAACCCATTTAACTTCTGAACATCTTTTACTGTCGCTGGCGTTGGCATATCGCGAACTGCTTGTACTTTCTCCGGGTCGATTTGGATTCCCTATTTTGATACGATGTAACCTAAAAATTTTCCCGATGCAACTCCAAAGGTACATTTTTCTGGATTTACTTTGATGTTGAAATGTCTCATTTGTTCAAAAATTTCTTTCAGATCTTGTTCGTGGTCTTTTGCTTTCTTACTTTTGATTAACATTTCGTCTACATACACCTCTAGCATTTTGTGTATCCATCTCGCTAACACCTTTTCTACCATTCTTTGATATGTTGCTCCAAAGATTTCGCAAACCAAACGGCATTTTGTATAACAAGTATAATCCTCGTGGAGCGAAGAAAGCAAAGATGTTCTTGATCTTCTTCCATGAGAGGAATTTGATTGTACCCTTTATATCCATCAAGAGATGATATCCGTTCGTTTCTACTTTGCTGCCTCAACCAATTGCGGGATATCGTAACGGAAGCTATCTTTGGGACAAGCTTTGTTTAGATCGGTAAAATCTATGCAAATTCTTATCCCTTTCTTCTTCTTTGGGACTATAACCATATTTGCTATCCATTCGGGATATTTTGCTTGTCTAATTATTCCTGCATCTTGATGCGTGTCGTAGGTGCAATCAAATTAATCAATATTTCCACTCAATTAAAAATAATATAATGGAAGTCAAGTTCGTTCCCACGAGGAGCAAGAGATTCTAGTTAAAAAATTGTCACGAAAAAGGGGGGTGTAAAAAGCAAAAGAAAATAAACAAAGCAATTAAAAGATAAAGTTGAAAGCAATAAGAGAGACAAGACCAAGGAATCCTTCTTCGTTACGAAACAATGAATCAAGTTATGTTCTTTTCTACTTGTTATTAGTCACAAATTATCACCAACAGTAGGTAAAGCAGCTAGATCAGTGCTAAACCCCTAAATCCCTTATATCACCGGACACGGAAGTTCTCGACTACCGGATTCTATTTACCAAACCACCTAGTAGTAGATCACTCTAGATGTAATTTAAATAAACGCATTAAGATTCATGAACTTATTAGGTTGATATTAGTAGTTAGACTCTTAGATCAAGGTCTACTTGCTAACGTTGTTTTCACACACAATTGCTCCACGGAATCCCTCCGCAAGGTCTCGTGTTTGCTACTTATGTAAAGAGTCAAGAAACGATTACTTATCCCCTAACTTTCACTAGCTTTAGATCAAATTAACAAATCAATTTAGCGTGCACTCTAAACAATCTATCAATCAATCATGAATGTCATTAAGATCATTCCTATTAGTAAAAACAAACGATAATTATGTGAAAAACTTCAAGATAGAATTGAAAACAAAAACTTAAATCATATGTTAAGAACTAGGAATTCATCCTCAATCAATAATAAAATTAGCTACTCATGTTTTTGAAATTCACACAAAATAATAATTAAAAGGAGAGTTTTCAAGAGTTCACACAAATAATTAAAAAGAAGAATTTTCAAAAGCTATCAAAAACACAAGTGTTGTGTGTGTAGAGAGGTGTGTCAAAAGATGTAGAAAACTTTTCTATTTATAGGCTTCAATATTCTCCAAATCTTCCAAGGAATAGAATCCTTTTCCTTTAGCAATTCAATTTCCAAATTCAAGTCTTTCTCTTCTTCCATCTTCTCTTTCCAAGTTTGAGCCCAATTCTCCATCCAATTCCTAGTCCAAGTCTTCACACCCATGAGAGAAGTCCATAGAAAATTATGGAATTTTTGGCTCGCCGGAAAACTGGTATTATGGCCGGAATCCGACCGGAGAAGTGCCCGGAAAACGGCTCCGGTGACCGGCAAAGTCCGCCCGGTCACCGGTCAACGGGTTGGATGGGGTCAAGTCAACGAGTCAAAGTACTGAGTCAGGGCCTAGTCGGCCGAGTCAACTCAATGGCTTAACTAGGTTGACTCATCACCATGTCAGACGTGAGTCAGATAGTCAGGTGACCTGATTAGGCTAACTGGGCTGTGTAGGATCAGGCCTGTGCAACTGCTCAGGCCACAATCTTCTGCTGCATAATCAAGTTCAGCCATGATGGCCCTGTGCTGCACCAATATAAAAGATGCACTGCCATTTCACTCTCCAATTGCAACATTCAGTTCCTGCAGCTCTTGCATTCCATGTAACTCATTCACAGGCCCCTGTGACAAAATCACCAATTGTAACTACAACTTCTTCAGCACACAGAACCCATTCAACACAGTTCCTTGCACCAGTCCATCCAAGTGTCATGATCAGCTGCATCATTATCACCACATCCTTGAGGGCACCAGTGTCACTACCAGATCATCTCAAAGCCACCGCACGTTTCTCAGACTGTCTTGCATCTCACCTGCAATGCATAGCTTAACACCTGAGCCATCATGAGCTCAACCCCACTGAACTCAGTCCACCACAGACTTCCATCCTGCCAACATCAGCAGCTCAACTCCATCTCAAGTTCTGCTCTCTCTCTTTTCTGGCTTCTACAGCAACCTAAATCTTCCCAGCTCTTTAGCAGTGACCACCAATAGCACCTTCCCTGTAATCACTATCAGATGCAATTCAATCAATTGGCAGCTACAACTTCACCTGCCGGCAAAACCACCCATCTGCGATTCCTCATCCCAGTTATTCCATTGCCCAGCCAACATCACAGCTGCCATTTCCATGAGCCTGCAATTCCATCTCAACTGTGAAGCACCACCAGCAGAACCCAGACCTATAACCTCATTGCCTCCACCTTGCCTGACTTTCACAGCCACTAACCTTACTAAACTCACAGCACCAGCTCAGTCCACCTGCAGCAGCTGCTTCCCTGCAATTCTCAATGGCTGCAACTACAGCCTCATTTAGCATCAGCACTATGAGCAAGCCACACCAAATGCTCACTACCTCCAACAGCATCATCTGGCCCTTCTTGAACCACACAGCATCACCACCAACAACCTCCCAATTCCAACTTCCCACAGCAGCACCACTTCATTGAGCCCACCTGCAATATCCTTGGCATCCATCTCCACCATCAGACTCCAAAAGCAGCAACCAACACTCAACCATTGTACTGCCAATCTCTTTTCACTCTTCCATTCGATTTCCTGAGACCTAACAGCAAACCCATATCTTCCGAGCTGCTTCAATCCCACAGATTCCCTCAAATCGAACCCATCTCTTAATTCTTTCTTGTTTCCAATTCCACAAACCCCAGCTACTGCAACAGCTTCAATACTATTCATCTGTTACAGCTTCTTCTTCGATTCGTGACTATGGCAGCGACAAACTAATCAAACCCTAATTTAAACCAACACCAGTTCTATCCTCCATTCACAGACCAAATCTTCATCATCTCCATTAACATCTTCCTCTTGTTCTCAGACCATCGATCTCAGTTCTCGAATTACATCAAAATCAATAGCAGCGGTACTGCAACTCCTTCTTTTTTTCTCAGAGATTCTTGTACTTCTCACTCTTGAGTTCATCAGCAATTTCAGCTTCTCTTCTCGATTTACAGACCCCATCCCTGAGTGCAAATGAAACCCTAATTTATCTTCATCAATCCTCTCGATTTTGCTCTCTCTCGGTTTCAATCAAACCCCATATTTCAGATCTGCATCACTCACTGATTCCTCTCGAAATCCTCTTATTTATCGATTTCACAGCAACAGCCGCTGCTCAACCATTGTTTCTCTCAATTTCAGATGTAAGAGTGAACTAATGATTGAGAGAAAACATCTCTCGAATTTAGGGTGTAAGAGTAGGGTCTGTTATTTAGTATCCTGTTACCTTGCTAAGGGCTAACCATCTGGCAGCCCCTTAACATTTGCTGGCTGTCTTTTAGTACTTCACCAAAAGAGAGTTGTCCCTTAACCTTGACTGGGCTCCAAATAGTGATTGCTGATAGGTGTAGAATACACCATATTTAATATCTAGTATTTATGCTTTCTTTGCGAGTTTTCTTGTAAATTATGTATCTTATGTTTACTTTTGAGTTTATTAGGTGCAATGGAGTCATTTGGAGCAAAAAGACCAATTGGAACTCGTTCAAATACAAGATTTCTACTTTTCATTGTGTAGAGGACGAGAAGATGAAGACAATGCCGAAAGAATGGAGTCATTCCGACATCGTATGAAGAAGTTATGGGCGAAACAAGAATGAAGGGAACTAAATATCGAGTCTTCCAGATCGACAGGTTGAATGAAGATCGCTAAGGGACACCCTCACGTTAAGGGGTGGACTGTTTCAAGGGACTGCTAAAGGGGAGTCTGGTCTTTTACATAGGGGGAAGCCAGAATTCAAAACATGATAAAGGCAACTGGATAATTACTCAAGGCTGCCACGCTTCAAATACCTTCTTCTTCCAAACTTATCGATCAGTTCAGGGATAATCCGGTGGAGCTGTGTGACGCTGTTGACGTTGCCAGAGAAGTATGGGGGTTTAGCTCGAGTTTGCTGATGATCGTGCTGATGGCAGCGACGATGGAGTGTTGCTGTAGAGCAAAGACAGGGATGGATAGGCTGCTGCTCGAGAAAGCCAGGGAGTCGAGAAGTGGCGCTGCTGCCATTGATGGCACTGGAAGTAATGAAGCTGCAGTCGGTGATGATGGTCTGTTTTCGAACTCAGGATGATGAGATGGCTGCTGTCATTGGAGAAGTTGAACGAGAGAGAGGCAGTGAAGCAAGGAACGGACCAGTTCAGGAGATGGAGTTGAGCTGTAGTTCGTTGGCAGTGATGATAATGGACTGCTGCTGTGGATGAAGAAAGAAAGATGACTGGTGGGTCTTGCCAGCGAGAAGAAAAAGAAGAGAAGCTCGAATCTGAAGATGGCAGCTGCTAATACCATCGATGGTGCGCTCGAGAACAAAACAGGGAAAGCCATGGCTGGCAATAGTGATGAGTTTACGAGAAGATACTTGCCGAGATGGTGAGAGTTGGAGCTGTATATTGATGGCAGGGACGAGCGAGAGATGGAGTTAGAATATGTCATGGTGATCGACAGAAGATAAAGAGATGATGAGAAGAACGCGAGCATGCGGGAATGGAAGGGAGGACAGAGACGATGGGTCTGAGAAGAGAAGATGGTGCTGTTGAATGTTGGCAGCTATGTATATGAATGATGAAGACTTCAGGGTGTAGTTTGCTGCCATCGATTGAAGACTGATATGGAGGAGTAGGTGGTGTTAGAATATATGGGTCGTTCTTTTGTATTTAGAAGGCTGCTACTATTATCGGTGACTGGGGATAAAGATGGAGGTTTTGTTGCTGCAACCAGGGCACTTGAGCTCGAAACATGTCTGTGTTCTTGATGATGAAGCTCGTGGTGTCGTGGTGACCAGAGATAGAGCTCTTGATACTTGAAGTTGGACAGGAAAGTTATGGAGATTCGAACGAGTGCAGGGGGTTAACTATCGAAGGAAGGAGACTATGGAGTAAACTCGAGTATGTGGTAGTAGTGAACGCTTATATGATTTCTTTGTTATTCTTTGGCAAAGATCGTAATGGATGATACGAGTTGGAAATAAGTGAACTTCTGATGCGGTTTGGATGACGAATAAGAGTGTGAGCCCAATAGGCCACTTAGCCAAAATATTTTACAAGAACAGAACTAAGGGTGCGGCTATTTCAGGCTTGGCCGTGACTTTGGCAACCTACTTTGCACGAGGTTTGATGCACGGGACACAATTAAGGAGGTGCACTTTCCTATTTTTACTAGGTTTCCTAGTTTTCTTCAAGAGGAGGTTATAAAACTCTATATATAGAGAAGCCTAGGGACAATCTTTGGATATCTTATCTTTTACTATCTTATTATCTCTACTTTGTTCTAGGGTTTCACATGATAGGTTCTTCTAAACTCTTTATGATGATTTCCAAAAACACAAGTAACTAAGTTTTTATTATTGGTTGAAGATGTAGTTGGATTTTGCAACCAAGTTATGATTTTTATGAATTAGTTTTCTCTCAATATTATCGTTTGATTTTCTACGGGTTATAATAATTGCATGATTGATGTATTGCAATATGATTGAATGTTTGTTTAGTCGAGTCTAGAATTGATTGAACTCACATCCATATCTATAGCTATTTTAGGGTTTTCATCGAGTGATAACCTTGAATACTAGTAGCATGATATGATTCTAGGTTGTAGTGATACATCCTGTATTCATATGTAGAAATTGACCTTTGTTCGAATTGTTTTGCGCAATGTATTTCAATTGCATTGATTAGCCTATTTCTGAAACTTAATGCTCCTAGGAATTGAACTTGATTAGCGCAAGGCGTTAGGTTATTCTTTAGGTAGATTTCACATACGCAGCCCTAATGTGTGTTGATAACTTTGGAAATTACGGAGTATTCTTGCAATAAGGTATTCTATGGCTTTTGATGATAGCGAGATTAAATACGAATTCTATTCATATATTCATAAACTTGTTTACAATTGAAGATGAAACCTTTATCCAATATTTTCACATCCTTGATTTGCGTACTTTATTTGCTTTTTGTTTATTTTTATTTACACAATCGAAATTCTTAGGGTGTTTTATATAGGAAACCATAACAATTTGACAACCTAGACCTCTCTGTGGGATCGATCCTTTCTTGCCCTTGCTATATTTATATTTTGAGTAGTAAGAAAGTGTAATTATATTTGTGTCGGCTGACAACCGGTCATTGCGCCAATGTGTCCATCACATCAATGGAGAAACAAGAGTGGACTTCACTAGGATATCTCATCATCTCGAAAATGTTGAAACGTATTATTTCTCCATCAAACTCCATAGTTAGCGTTCCCTTGTCAACATCAATAATGGTTTTCACTAGTTTTCATGTAGGGACGCCTTCAAGTAGCAATGGAAGAGACGCAGTCCGGTGAACCTTCATCCATCTCTAACACACAAAAGTTAATTTGGAAATACTAATTGATTAACCGCACAAGAACATCCTCAACAATACCCATTGGGTAGACATTAGAAACGATCGACTAATTGCAACACAATTCCAGCCTTTTTAAGAGGACCGAAATCAAGGGAGTTATTTCAGATGCGGCATAACATTTCTGCGGATGCACCTAAGTCCAACATAGCTTTGTTAAATGGGTGTTACCAACCAGACTGAATGTCAAAGCTATGGGATCCCTACACTTAAGTAGGAGTTTGTTTTGTAAGATTGCGAAGCATTCTCCCCACACTAAGCACTTCATTACCTTTGAGCCTTTGTTTATTGGGTACACAAGTCCTTCAACACCTTTGCATACTTTGGAACTTGCTTGATAGCATCTATGAGTGGTATGTTCACATGGATCTTCTTGAGAATGTCTAGAATCTCCTTTTCTAGTTCTACCTTCTTGGAATTAGCAACTCTGAGGGAAAGGTAAAGGAGGAACATAAGTTTAAACAGGAGTTTTAGAGTTAGAAATAGGTACCTTTTAAGTTTGGGGAGAATCCTCATTTTTCACCTCCAAAACGGGTTCCTTTGGTGTTTCCGACTTGCCCGAATCAAGTAACCGGGTTGCACAAGTTATGTACCACTTCTCAACGTAATTGCATTGACACCTCTTTTTTGGGTTTATAAGGTTGAGAAGGAGTTTCCCGTTTTGTTCCTTTAATTGATTTAACTCAATAGCCATAGAACCAACTTGAGTTTGCAAATCCTTAACAAGATTGCCTCTCGTTCTTTGCATAAGATTTAAACTCTTCCATATTGGACCCCATATTTTGAGGAGGTTGTTGTTGTTGTTGATGAAATTGTTGTCTTGGATGGAATTGTTGTTGTTGAGGTTGAAATCCACTCGGATAGTTGAAGTAGGTTATTTGAACCGCTCCTTGCTTGTTGGCATAACTAAAGTGGGGTGATCTCTCCATCCCGGATTGTAAGTGTTAGAGTAGGGATCATACCGTCTTTGTTGATTTGAAAAAGACCGCATTAGTTTGCCTGCCTTCATGGCTTGAGAGGAACTTGGTAGCAATCGCTGCCACAACTTGTTGCATCATTGCGGTCATGTTACCCGTTTGTTGTGAAGTTCCTTGACCTCGCTCACTTCATTTACTTTCCTAAGAAGCACATCCGAACCACGACTCAAGAACTTTGGGAGTTTTTGCCATGTTTTCAATCAATTCTCTAGCTTGTTCCACCATCTTGCTCACTAGTGCACCACCACCCGCAGCGTAATAAGAAGATTCTATCACTTGATTGGAGTCCTTCATAGAAGAGCTGGATGATCATTGCGTCACCGAATTGGTGGTGAGGGCAGCTTGCCACCAATCTTTCAGACGTTCCCAACATTCATATAAGGATTCTCCCACATTTTGCTTCATCCACAAATCTCCTTTCGAATTTGAGTAGCCTTTGATGCAGGAAAATATCTCTATAAAAGAGTTTTTTCAGCCCATTCCATGTAAGTGACACTTCGGGAGGCAAATAGTACAACCAATCCTTAGCACTATCCATCAAAGAGTAAACGAAAAACTTTCAACATTGCACCGTCATGCCTCAATATCCTCTGGAAGCATGGCCATAAAAATGGTATGGAAGTCCATAATATGCTTGTTTGGTCTTCATTCACCATGCCATGGAACTTTGGTACTTTCACAAGCAACCAGAGACTGATCTCAAAAGTAGAGTTTGTTTGAATACACCCATGTTGTGTATCAAGCCTATGAGAAGCCAAGTCCTTGAGTGAACGATTTGCATCACCCATTGCTTCTTCTTTTCTTCAAAGGTGGTTCTTGTTCAATGGAACCTCTCTTGTTCTAAAACTTCTTCTTGCCGGAAAGTCTCTTCTACTTCCAACTCTTGTTCTTTCGTTGTGTCTTGACTTGGTTGGAGTATTGTGCCTCTTCAAGTAGCTATCCCGCACCTTGGATAATTCCAATCTTTAGAAGCCAGGGGATTAGGTACCTGAAAACAATTACTCGTGAACAAGTAAGAAACAAGATAAGAAAACAAAAACCAAAGATAAAAAGCGAGAAATTATAAAAAAGAAACTAAAAACTTAATAACTAGCCGTATGCTCACTTCTGCAAGAAGCTGCGCCAAAAAGTGATCGCGTAAATAAGTCAAAAATAATTTCACTTTCCTAAAGTATATGATAAGAAAGAGTTCGTTTCCACAGAGAGGCAATTGTAGTTATTACGTATTCAATTTCTAAAAGTAACCAATTGGGGGGATTTCGATTTTTATGTAAGCAATAAAAGTAAATCAAAAAGCTAAAAGTAAATTGAAGAAAGTAATCAATGAGAAATATATTGGTCAAGGAATTCATCTTCAATCTTAGACATGTGCTTGCATATATGATTAGAATTACAATTTAATCTCTTTTATTATCAAAAGCTTAGAGAATCAAGAGAGCAAGATAATCTATTAATTTCCTAAGTTCATCAACACACACATTAGATTTGCGTATGTAAATTCTACCTAAAGAATAACCTAACGCCTTGCGCTATTAAGTTCAATTCCTAGGAGCATTAAGTTTTGTAAATAGGCTAATCAATGCAATTGTCATACATTGCGCATAACAATACGGATAATGGTCAAACTCACATATGATTACGAGAGGTATCACTACAAACCGTAATCATATCATGCTACTTGTATTGTGGCTACGCTCGATGAAAAACCTAAAATAGCTATGTACAAGGATGCAAGTTCAATTAATTGGCCACTTTTAACAAACCAAACATCTTAGTCCTATCACAATACATCAATCATGTGATTATTAAAATAGTAGAGATGTAAACGATAATCAAGAGAGAAAACTAATACATAACTCAAGCACAAGTTTTAGAAATAGGACTACATCCTTAACCAATAATATTAAATTAGCTACTCATAGCTATGGAGTTCATCACAAAAATATTAATTGAATAGAAGAAGATGGACAAAAGCAAAGCCTAGTAGTGTAAACAAAGTGGATCTCTCCTTTGCTCCAAGAAAAACGTCATCCCAAAGTTGTAAAAATCTTTCCTTTAAATAGCTCTCTTGTTTACAAAATTAGGTCTAATCTTCAAAAGTCCACTAGATAGAAGTCCACCAAGCCCATGTGTGAGAAAACCCATGTAGAAATTCCCGCCCAAAAAATATGTCGCTAGGAAATCGGTATTATGGCCGGAAATTCGTCAATCCGACATCGGAAAATACCTCAGTGACCGGGCAAAGTCCACCCGGTCACCGTCAAATGAGTCGCCGATCGGGTCAACTCGGTCGACCAAGTACGTAGATGAGTCGAACCGAGTCAGCTATTTAGTGAGCTTAACCGTAATTTGACTTGATATCCCACCTGCAATTTCAGTTCTTTCTGTTCTGTATCTACAGCCCAAGCTGCATACCAACAACTCCAACTGCGCCACACTTCTCTTCTATGCTTGGCCAAATGCTAGCAACAACTCCAGTACCATATCTCAATCCTAGCATACATCTAGGTATTTTAACCACAAGTTCCATCTTTAGCCGCTACGCAACAACGCCATTCTATCGCTGTGCGTGCTCCCAAACCAATTCCTTCATCTCGAGGTTAAATTCACCAGAATCGTCATTTATTCTGCCATAGGAAATTCAACACCAATCGTAACACATTAGACCTTTAATTCCATTGCAATCCTTAAGCACCATCAGCTTCATGATCGTGAAACAACACCAACCATTCGATCCTGCAATTGCATAGCAACAACTCCATTTTCTTCATCCGGCAGTAGTTTTGAATCCTTGTTGGGTCATTTCTCCGAAACCTCTAACCGAGTCATAGAAACCCATCTTGTACTTTGCATCAAACCAACACAAGCGATCAAAGCAACGACTCCATTCTACCGTCGAGCTCCACTCCTCTCACTGCGACTTTAGAGCAAAGATTAACATCACTGCACCCCTTACATAACCATCAACTATTTATGTAACCCCGTAACAGCCTAAATCCAAGTTCATTGTATTTCCCACCATCGGTGCATAGCACATCTTCATCTTGTCGCCATACTTCCACTACTTCGACACACATTCCCAAACACCGCCATTCCTTACACACCCATTTTGTGAATGTGACTCCTCCACTACCAATGCCATTGCCCATCGCAATGCCATTTCTTCTCCTAATGCATACACATCACATTACCCGTAGCTTCGCACCAGAGCTTCTTTGTCTTGCATTTGTAGCTGCACCAGGTTAACCACCAACAAACTTGAAGCTACACAAACTCGGTAGCTCGCCTCCTCGAGTTCACTTCTACCATACTTCACCACCAACACCAATTTCCCTTCGTAATAATTTTCACGAGACCAACATTTCTTCATCAATAGTCGCTGCAAACACCAATAGAATCACCATTGCTTCAACCTCCAAAGCAAAGACCGCACCGCATCTTTTCCACAAAAACCCTCAGAACTCGCCCAACTGTGCTCCATCACAATTCTTCTCCCCGAGTTCACTCTAACCAATTCATGCTCAGCTTCAGAACTTAGGCATACATCTATGCTTCAATTCCATCTCAACCTCATCCGGTTCTCATAACAAGATCCCTTTTCTTCTCAATCTCCATTAGTTCTCGGGTTCGGTTTCACCACGTGCTCGCTTGATATCAACATCCGAGTTTAACCCATCTATTTACAAACTTCAATCAATGTCAAACCTATCAAGCCATCACCGTTTTCATCGTAATCAAATCAATCTCACGTTCAAATCATCACCAGAAACCCATCGATACCACCATCTTCACTTTAAAATCATTTCAAGAAAAACCCTAACTCGAATCGAAGCATCGAATAACAACACCAACATCATATTCTTATCTTGATTTCAAACCAAACATATTTTGATTCTATTTCACATCGAACCTCAACTTCAATTTCACCCTCTCAATTCCTGAGAAAACCCCATTTTAATCTTAATCGATCCATCAAAAACCCTTATTTCCATCACGGGTTATTGAACACACAGTAATCCCGAATCCTTTCTTAACTCGCACCATTACGCTCAAATCCTTTCGAACTCCGATCTCGATTTCAAATAATGGCCCATATCTCATTTATTTGTGTGAGAATAATGATTGAGAAACATTTTCTCGATTTAGGTTTAGGTGTAGGAATGGGGATGGTTATACCACTTAGGTGACGTAGATGTAGGGTACTCCCGATGACTCCTAGCACCTACTCTTTAGATAATGGCACAATAATGTCTTCCCTTTTGCTTCTCTAGACTAAGTTGAGCTGGTTGTCCCTCATCGGTGACTTGGTTCGCCCAGCCTCCACTCAAATAGCACCGTACGAGAAAAGACGCTTTCACTCTTTTAGACAATGTTTCTTCTTCTTTGCTTCGGATGACCTATTGCACCTATAATACTCAAAAAAACATAATAATACATAATTCACAAGAAAACATAGCAAAGAAAGCATAAACTATAGATAAAAGTAAGGCATTTAAGACACCTATCAAGAAGCTCTACGAGGAAACTAGATAATTGCGGTTTATTATTAGTTTTCGATTGATTTGATTGACTAATTTGTTGAACTTTGATTGCACCTAGTTTGTTTATGCTCGAGAATCTTCTCTTGATAAGATTCACTCAAACTAGATCGAAGTGTCGACAGGGGATCTTTAGGATTGTTTGTAGATCTAAAGACGTCTGTGATAATCCATCGTTAACAGACCGTTCGTGTGTGATTGATCACAAGAGATTCAAGTTGTTTGTGTGCGGTGTTTATTGAAGGCTAAGAAGATTTCTTATTTGAGTTCATAATCTTGGTGTGCACAAACTTGATTGGTTGGGGATCCAACTATAATCGGTTTATCTTTTGATAGAATTGGATTGATTAGTTGTGTAGATCCAAGTCAATATTTAGTATCTTGATCGGATCCTATTATTGATTGCATAGTCTCAAACAATTACTTGGTAATTGTTGAATAGATTGGATCTAAGAACCCACAAGGAGTTTTTTGGGATAAACTAAGAGCCTTATGTCAAACTCATATCACTTGTTTGAAAAGAGTTATTACCGAACATATTTGTTGTTCCTTTACCTGTTAGAATACGAACCAAAGGAATTGTTCCAAGTGCGTGACTTGTGCAAGTTGAGGCTAGGATACATAAGGAACTAGGGTGAACTATAGGTTTAGTTGCTTGGTCTCAACTATACGATTTGGTTTTAGATTTTGTATAGCGTCTTAACTCGAGAGTATTCCACTACTGAAAAGGTCCTGGGGTTTTCTCGCATTTGCGTTTCTCGTTAACAAAATCTTGTTTGTGTCTTTTACTTTTCTATTTCCGTAATTATAATTATTTTATTATGATTAGAAGTAAAATACAGACGTTAATTCCTAATTACTTGATAGCAATCCTATCTTGTGAACCTATTATAGGTTTGGTTGAGTCCGAACCTATTATCAAGTAATCATATACACGTTGTTGTATTATCTCGATCCACGTATTCATGCACGACATTACACAAGTGTGAACCGGTCGTTGTATCGTCTCAATATGTCCATAGATAATCACTTTCGGATAAAGGACTTATAGGTGGAAAAGTTTTAGATTGAGGTATATTTGGTTCCCCTCATATTTTCAATTGGTATCGAGGCAGTAAAACACGAAAGATCTAACATAACTGTATTTGATGCAATCCAACCTATGAGAAATCAATCTTATGTCCCATCTGGTTAGACGTTATGCAAGAAGTATGACTACTCAAATGTTAAAGATGTTACTACGCCCGTTGACTCATGATCCTAGAGTTACGAAAAAAATTCGTGTCTATCTCGATGGAAAAGAAGATACTTGATAAAGAGTTGGTAAAACTCTCAAAGCATATAAAATCTCTGTTTACAAAGATGCCGATATTAAAGGCAGTCAAATCTTCTTAAACATGAGATCAGAGAAAAGACATTCAACTAAATGCTCTAGCCAAAGAGAATATGGATCTCATTGTCAAATTAGAAGCTTCTGGTAAATCTCTTACTCAAGAAAAAGAGACACATCCTATGACTCGACTAATAATGATGTTATAATTTCTCCTCGATAATGAGGAAACCAAAGTCCTTGCTCGACTTTTACAAACCTGGGTGATAAAACCGGTTTAGTCACATCTCGAAATAGATCAAGATGATTGTAGTTTACCTAACTACATCAAGTCGAAGAGGATGAGAAACCATCTTCTACATCTAACGATGATCAAACGAAATCTTGTCCAAAGGAAACTTTGAACCGATTAGTGAACGTGATCTTAAGGAATACAACTTTGATCACTTGACAGAAACTAATACTTCTTCAAAAATACGGTGGTAAAAGTATTGAAAGAAGTTTCTTATCTTAAAAAACCGAAAGATCATTCTCCAAGAGAGACGTAATATACCACAACCCTACAAGGTCAACTCTAAAACAGAGTAAGAGTTGTAGTCTCTTCTGAAACAAGGTTCCTCTTCACTCATGTCGAAACGTACCTTGTTTACATGAAGAACGATTCCATAAGAAAGGGAAAGAGAGAATCTCTGAAGGAAATAATCGTGTGAATTTCCGATAATTGTTTCAAATAATCATGTTGATGTGCATCGAAGGGAAATCCTTAGAATCGAGAAAATTATATGAAAATCTCATTGATAGAATTAAGAGAGATTTATCTATCTCGAAAATTTTCATGTCGCTGATTTCTCCTATTGATCATGTTAGAGCATGGCAGTTGAAGAACCCACAAAGCGTTGGTATGTAAAGTTTGTTTGTCATATTTTAGTGAATCCAAACTCATGTTAAGGTCGCTTGATTATGTACTAGAGTTATTACATTATAGGTTAGCTTGGAAGTATTAAGATATGAGACATTACAAGTATTACGAAGTCTTGAAGATGCGATGAAGCAAGGAGCTACAACGACAACAATCATCCTTCCACTTGAGGTTAGTGATATTTGACTTGAACTGCTTCATTCCCTAATTAACGTATCTTTCAAGTCGTGCATATTGAAAACAAAAGTGCGAAGCATATTTGAACTCTAGATAGACATAGTATTAAGGAATACAATACGAGGTTTATTGCTTAACCATTAAACTTTGTAGATAAGACATCACCATAATCATTTGAATGATATTGTGATTATGTATGGGTATGAGGTGAGGATTTCATCCTAGGGAACAATGTTCTACATGTGTTCTAAGGAAGTAAGTTCATAAACTTGTTTGTGAACCGAAAAGGAAATTTCCAGCGTGTTATTGGTTTTGTTATTCATTGCATATCTTATGAACAACCAATATGTGTGATTGAGTATAACCGCTCACAACTTGTTTGTGTTCTTGGTAGAACTATTCACAAAGGCCTCGACTTATGTATTGGTATGACTTTTATTAGTGAAACCGATCTTAAGTAATCACCCGAGATGGTATGATCGGGTTTGTGATTTTATGTCTGACCAAATATGGGAAAGGGTAATCGATCCTAGTAAGAGGTGCAGTATATCACAAAGGGGAACCGATCCTTGTATGGGGTGCAGCAAGGTTTATAGCAGAAAGGGGAACCGATCCTATGGACATGTGCAACACATATAAGTTAGATACCATATATATATGGGGGGAACCGATCCTAGTACCTAGTCAACCGAATTTTGGAAAGCTAGTGTGACTATGCACAATACTCACATGGAAGGTAGAACCGAAACTTGTTTTGGTAGAACCGTTAAACCCATGATTGTGATTGAATGTTTGTTTGATCAATCGCATAGTTCTTGAAAGTCAGATGAACCAATTTTAAACTTGTTTGAAAGTGTGGCAAATCAGTTTCAAGGTTGTAAGTGTGAAAGAGAACTTACAAAGTAAGGATGTCGACATACTTTGAACACGTGTTGTGAATGTTTATTTCTTTAATTGTTCAATGTTATTCCTTAATAGCTAAGGGAAGAGAATCCCGGGATCGAAACATAAGTATGTTAAGAATCTTTTAATTAAGGTTATTAATTTCATTTTGTAGGGAAATATAAGAATTAGTAATATGCATTTACTAATTATATTTTCCGAGAGATTTCGATCATTATTTTTGGACAGAGCATTTCCAGGAATTATGGAAACCGAATTTGTGCTTTAATGAATATCTTGAGAATATTTTCGGTTTTGGAAATTCCTTGGTGTCCAAACTTCCTTGTCTATAAATACTTGAAGTTTGCCTTTCTTGCAAACTAATCCTTCGTAACAATAGACTTCCTCCTTTGTTGTTGTTACTGGTGTAGCCGCCTATTCGGAGAGGAGAGTAACCTAATTAGGCGAAATCTCTTACGGCCGCTCGCTTTAAAGTCTTCTTTGGGATTGAGAAGCTCTAGTGTGTACCGTTGGTGGAAACTAGATAATTGCAGTTTATCTTTTGTTTTCGATTGATTTGATTGACTAACGATGGTTGAAATCGATTGCACCTAGTTTGTTTATGCTTGAGAATCTTCTCTTCCGATATAAGATTCATTCAAACTAGTTCAGTGTTTCGATAGGGATCTTTAGACTGTTATTAGTTCTAAAGACCGATCTTGTGATAATCCATTGTTAATGCACTGCCTGCGTGATCGATCACAAGAGATTCAAATGAACAGGTGCGTAGTTTTTATCAAGATTTAAGAAGGTTTCAAATGACGAAAGAAGATATTGACTTGGGCTTATAATCTTGGTGTGCACAATACTTGTTTCCTGGTGAAAAGAGATCCAATTAATAATTGGTTTATCCTTGTGGTAGATTGGATTGATTAATTTAGTAGATCATATCAACACAATTTTTGGATTAAGAGTGTTATCGTTTAATATTAAAACGATTACTTTGGTAATTGAACATAAGATAGATCTATGACTTGAAGAAGTGGAAGCTTATGTTAAGATAAACTAAGCATCCTTTGTCCGACTCATATCACTTGGTTGAAGAGAGTTGATACCAAACAGATTTGTTGTTCCTTTACTGTTTGGAATACGAACCAAAGGAATTGTTCCAAGTAGGTGACTTATTTATAAGTTGGAGACATGGGAATACAGACTGAACTAGGTGAACTATAGGTTTAGTTGCTTGGTCTCAACTATACGAAGTTAGGTGTAATTTTGTGTAGCGGCTTAATCCCGAGAGTATTCAACTCCGACAAGGTCCCGAGGTTTTTCCGCATTTACGTTTCTCGTTAAAAAATCTTGTTGTGTCATTTACTTTACATTTCCGCATTATAATTGTTTTATTATAATTAAAGTAAATTACACAAACGTACTCCTATTTACTTGATAAGTGAATCCTATTGTGTTTGGTTAAGTCCGAACCTTTTAATCAAGTAACATACTTCGTTGTTGTATTGTCTCGATCTCGTATCCATAGACGATCACACGAAGTGTGAACCAATTAGTTGAATTGTCTCGACTCAGCCCATAGACAATGACTTTCGGATAAAGGACTTATAGGTAAGAAAAGTTTAGCTTGAGGTATATTTGGGTACCTCGCCTTTTCAATTGGTATCAGAGCAGTGCAAACACGAAAAGATCTAACAACTCGTGTTTGGTGCGATCCAACCTATAAGAATTGAATCTAATGTCTCGATTTAGTTAACGTTATGCAAGAGTATGAATACTCAAAAGTTGAAGATGTTACTAGTTCGTTGACTCATGATCCAGAGTTACGAAAACATCTATGTCTATCTCATGATGAAAAAGAAGATGCTGATAAAGAGTTGGTAAAACTCTTAAAGTCTATACAATCTCTCGTCTTCTAAAGTACTCATTTTAAAGACAGAGTCAAATCTTCTTAAACAGGAGATCCGAGAAAAAGACATTCAACTGAATTTTCTAGCCAAAGAGAAAATGGATCTCACTGTCAAACTAGAGGCTCTTGGTAAATCTCTTACAGATAAAGAGACACGTCCTATGATTCTAACTAATGATGTTATTGTGATTTCTTCTCGATGAGGAAACTACAAGTCCTTACTCGACTTTTACAGATTGTGACAAAATCGGTTTAATCACATCTCGAAACATATCAAAATGATGGTAGTTTGCCTAACTCCATCAAGTTAGAAGAGGATGATAAACCAGCTTTCTAGATCTATCGATGATCAAACGAAATCTTATCCAAAGGAAACTTTGAACCGATTCTGTGGTGATCGTAAGGAATACAATTTTCAGCCACTTGACAGAAACTTATACTTCTTCAACATACTGTGGTAAAAATTTTGAAGGAAGTTTCTTGTCTTAAAAAACTGAAAGATCATTCCTTAGTAGAAAGACAGATTATACCACATCCCGATAAGATCAACTCAAAGGAGTCAGAGGAAAGAGTTGATAATCGCTTCTGGAAAAAGGTTCCTCCTCACCCATATCGAAACAGTTCTAGTTTTGATGAGGAACAACTTCAGAAGAAAGGGAAAGAGCGAATCTCTCGCTAAAAGAAACAATCTGAATTTTCGATAGTTGTTTCGTGATGATTACACTAATGTGAAAAATAAGGAAGTCCTTAGAATGAGAAAATCTTATGAAAATATCATTGAAAGAATTAAGAGAGATTTATCCATCTCTCGAGAATTCTCACATTAATACATTTTCTCCACATGATCATATCTCTAGAGTTAGAAAAGATCATCGTCTTGGGAGAAAATATTTTGGGCAGAATATCCGAAGAGAAACATGAACTATGTTTCGATATTCACCGTAAGCTGGCAAAGCTTACTCCGATGCAACTTAGTTGTGTCAAAAATTGTGCACTCTCATACTTTTCGTGCTCATAAACTTGGATGGGAAAGGCACAATAAAACAGAGCACATGTGTTTTGTGTAGTTGTTTATCAGAAAATTCTGTGACACTATTGCTTCTGATTTTCCATAGATTGCTTGATGTATAAGGATGCACACAAGGACTCCATATTTGCTTTGCCCATGGCACAGTAGCATATTTCATCCTTAGCATTCGAGCTGCCCCAGCCACTGAGAATGTACCAGTTATATCTTGATCCCACACTTTCTTGTCATGTCCATTCATCAATGTTGGCAGTTCACTTGCTTGAAAGTAATGTAACATTGGAGCAGGAATATGCCATTCACCATCTTTAATGAGATCTTCTACTTTGAGCTTGGCATGTTGTTTTACATAATCATCCTCAGCATAACTCTCAATTAAGGCATTCTCCTTTATCCATTTATCTCTCCACACAGATATCTTTTTGCCATCACCCACCATCCATCTACTGCCTTCATTCATTTCTGTTATAACCCATTTCAAACCTGGCCAAATAGAAGACTCGTTTATAATATCGAATCCATTCTCCATGTTTATCTTTGTATTTAGCCCTCATGAACAAAGACCATTCTTCATCTACATTTTCTATTTTCCATAGTAACTTCATCAGCAAAGCTTTATTCATAATTTCTAATCTTCTTAGACCCAAACCCCCTTCCTCCAATGGAGCATTTACTTCATCCCATTTTATAGTAATCAATTTCTTCACATTAGGATCTCCTGACCACAAAAAATTCCTGATAATTCTCTCACAGGTTTGTATCACTGTCTTTGGCCATTTATACACAACCATTGTGTAAATTGGCATACTGCATAATACATGTTTTACAAGGGTTAATCTTGCAGAGAATGCTAATAACTTGCCCATCCAGCCAGCAAGCATTTTTTGTATCATCTCAACCATTCCCGTGACTTGCCGAGTTTTTATTCTTCCGGTAAGAATAGCTCCTAAGAATAACTCCTAAATACTTGTCTCGAAAATGATGAAAGATCCATTTGTAAGAAATCAACAATCTCCCGCTTTCTTCTATCGAAACTCCCCCACAAAGCATTTGCTTTTGTCTTTATTAATCACTTGTCCCGAGATATTTTGGTACCGCATTAGTAAAGATATCAAATCTTTCGTAGTTTTCTTGTTACCATTGCAGAAATGAAGATGTCATCAAGAAACATTAAATGTGTTGGCTGACAACCACCGCTGCACACCATTGACTGCAATTTACCATGCTGCACCATTTTTGTAATGTTTCTACTCAACACTTCCTCAGCTAGAACAAAAAGAATTAGTGATAGAGGGTCCCCCTGCCTCAAGCCTCTCCCAACTTCAAAATCCACAAGGACCTCCATTAACAAGCACATATATTCTAGCTGAATCAAATATCTTCTTTAGACAATTAATACCAATTTCTGATAAACCAAATTTTCTCATTACTTCAAACAAAAAATCCCAGCTTAAGGAGTCGTATGCCTGAGTTATATCAATTTTGAGACCCACATTTCCACCCCTCCTTTTAACTTCAGGTTCATTTACTAATTCAGAAGCAAGAACAATCTTTTCTTGAATATTTCTTCGTTTTATAAAAGCTCCTTGTTGCTCTGAAATCATCTTCCCAATCAATGTACCAATTCTATCTGTAATGATTCTAGTAATGATCTTAAAATAGAAATTTGCAAGTCAATTGGTCTAAAATGCTCTAGCTTTCTTGGCCCCTTGAATTTTAGGAAGTAGAAATAAGAAATTTGAATTGAAACCTTTGGTATGAATCTGTTGCTCTAGAAGTATTGAATAGCATCAATCAAATCTTTCCCAATCACCTCCCATGCAAATTTATAGAAACTTCTAGGAAATCCATCTGGTCCAGGAGCACTATTTGCATTCATTCCAAAAACTGATTTTTTTATTTCATCTTGAGAAGGAACAGCATCAAGAAAATTATTATCATCTTCAGTTAGAATTCTATGGAAAATTTCTTGTTCTTATTACCTAAGGTGAAGGGTGCAAAAGAGCAGATCAGCTTTAGACCAATTGGATTGGATAACTTTAGTTTCAAAGTAATAACTGAATTATAACTACAAGACTCAACAGAGGTAGTGAATAAATTGGTCTCCAAATCAAGAAGGGGCTTTTATTAAAGGAATGACTATACACGAGAAGATAGTTATGGCTTCTGAATTCATAAATGAGATGAATATTAAGAGAAGAGGAGGTAATGTGGGTTTGAAATTGGATATATCTCAGGCATATGACTCCTTGAGCTGGGAGTTCCTTTTTGAAGTTTTAAGAAGATTTGGTTTTTCAGAAATGGGAATCAATTGGTTAAAAGTTTTGTTTACTTCAGCTAGAATCTCAGTGTTGGTAAATGGAGGTCCTTGTGGCTTTTTTGAAGTGGGTAGAGGACTGAGACAAGGAGATCCACTTTCTCCCATTCTTTTTGTGATTGTTGAGGAAGTTTTGAGTAGAAATTTAACTCAAATGGTACAAGAAGGTAAAATTCAGGCAATGGTACAAAGGAATGGTGTGCAACCTTCTCATTTATTATTTGCAGATGATATTTTTGTGTTCTGCAATGGACACAAAATATCTTTGGATAAATTAATGGGACTATTAATGAGCTATCGAATGCTTCTAGTCAAGTGATAAATAAGCATAAAAGTAAATGTTTTGTAGGAGGCACATCGGATATTAGAAGGAGAAGGATTGCAGAACAACTGCAAATGGAACTATCTCGAGTTTCCAGATAAATACCTTGGAGTAATCATCAATCCTGGAAGAGTGAAAGTACATCAAGTTTGGGGTATTGTGGAAATGATGCAGGAGATGCTTGCTAGTTGGAAAGGTACACTACTGGCATTCCCTTCAAGACTTACACTTGTGAAGTTTGTCTTATGCAGTTATCCAATTTATACAATGTCTGTGTATAAATGGCCAAATATATTAATTCAAGAATGTGAGAGAATTATCAGAAACTTTTTATGGACTGGGGATCCTTCTGAAAAAAAGTTAGTAAATGTGAAATGAGAGGAGATAAATGCTCCAACTACTTAAGGAGGCTTGGGTCTTAGAAGGTTGGAAGTAGTAAACAAGGCATTGTTGATGAAATTGCTATGGAGAATTTTGACTGAGGATGAGGAGTGGACAAGATTCATGAAGGCCAAATTTATGACCAAAAATGGTGAATGGATTCAGTCTTACAAACAATCTTCTATATGGCTTGGACTGAAATGGGTAATTCAAGATGTTAATGAAGGTTCTAGATGGCTGGTGGGGAATGGAAAAAATATATCTATTTGGATGGACAAATGGGTGTATGATTATCCTTTAGCTAAAAGATATCCAGATAATACCTTCATTCAACAACATAAGGACTGGAAAGTGGATAAACTGATACACAGTGGAAAATGGGAAGTTCCAATAGCTTTGAACCAGCTTTTGAAGATAGAAGACTTACCTCGGCTAGGGGATGGAGCCGATAGAAGAATATGGAGTGCCGATTTAACAGAAAATTCTCGCAGCTAGCTGCAACTCAGCAAGTTAGAACTAAATTTCCTCCAGCCTCCTTGGGCAAAAAAGGGTATGGGATCCTTGCTTACATCCGTATATATCTTTGAATATTTGGAAAATCTTAAGGGGAGCTTGTGCAACTGAGGAATCAGTTAGGAATAAAGGTTTTAGCACTGTTTCTAAATGCTACTTATGTGGGAATGCTCAAGATAACATGGAGCATATATTGTGGCAATGTAGCTTTAGTGAAACCATCTGGCATTGGTTATGTGGGATTTTTAAATTCTTAATTCCAACTAGTTTTGAGGAGGTACTAAACATGGTGAAAGCCAAGAGTTCAGCTATTAAACAAGTGTGGTTGATAAGTGCTTGTACTGCAATGGTAGAAATTTGGTTCAGTGGAAATAGGAAAATGTATGAGGATCAAGTTCCCAGTAATGTGCAAATAAAATGCAGGGTATTAAACTTTACTAAGGAATGCAGCATCAGGTTGAATGGGAAAAGAATAAGTGATATCGTATGACTTTCAAGTATTAATTACATTTGGCATTAAAAATATCCCAATGAGTACTAATATGGTGAAGGAGTGTTTTTTCAAATTCTCGAGATAAACCAAGTTTTGCTTTGTCAGTGATGGTGTCGCGTGAGGAAACCCTGGCCAAGAAGGTGTTGGTTGTGTAGGGAGAGACAAGTGAGGGAAGGTACATTGGTGCTATTTCAGGAGGGATTAGAATTGCCACTAACTACATAGCTGAAGTTATGGCTCTGATTACAGCTGGAGAATGGGCAGTAAGAAGGGTCTTTTTGAATGTTTGTTTTAGTCTGGACTCCAAGGCAGTTTTAACAGCTTTTATGTCTGGGAGAGTTCCTTGGATAGTCAGTATTAGATGGCAGCATCATCAAAAGTAAGTCGAGAAATATTACTTTCGACATTCATACAGGGAAACTAATTTCTCTCGCGATAAAATGGCAAAGAAAGGAGCACTTTTGGTGTAGCTGCAGAAATCCTACACTACACCCTCTACTAGAATATACACAATTAAGTCATTTTAAGATCAATGATTATGATTTCTATTGATTGAATACTTGAATCTTTACAATATGAAATAGAAATGAGTTAAAGAATTACAATCACTCTAAAATTTTCTCTCTCCTCAAAACTTTGCTTAACAATTCAAAAAGAACTCTCCTTTACAACAGCATTTACTCAACCCTTTATATAGTGGTAGTA